>CAWUFW010002725.1:665000-2078363 GCA_963921515.1 Calotriton arnoldi
AAAAAACATGAAAATACGAAGAAACACTGTCCTTGATCTGACACTGGCTACCATCTTGATGATTTCCTTGCTTTTATAGTTTTTTTGCAACTTAACTTAGTGTTCATGTATGCGAGGGTGCGTGGTACCTTACCTGACTTTAATTGGTTGTCTCTTTATCTTTCAGATTCTAGCAAAATAGTTGTCTGGATGCTGTGGGGTGAACAGTGCATTTCCATGTTCAGGTAAGTGTAGTGTCTTGTGCATAATAGAGCCCGGGACCCTTATCGTCCCAAATGGACTCCTTAGCTCAATGACGTAAGTGTTTGGGTGGGGTTGATAAATTCATGACGCATTACGTTTCAGTTTACCGTTACACTCTGAAGAATGAAGACGTGTAATAACCCGCTCTGTGTGTGGCGTGATTCATTGCATGCTACCAGGCTAGGGGGGACGCTACAGTAATGATGATACTTGTTCTCTGGTAGGCTTGGGCTCCAGCGTTGAGTTCAGCTCAGGCTGTTATCCTTGAGGTAAAACATCCTCCTGTGTGAGAATGCGAACACCAGTGACAGCACCCAGCCACATTCAACATGGCCACCAAGATCTCGCAAGATCTCAGCTTGATCGTTACATAGAGCGGCATGTAAACAAAGGAAGCATCCAGTGCTCTGCAATAACAGAAGGAGCATGTTACCAAATCATACAGAAGGGACAAAAAAATATAAAACAATGGAGCACCCTCACACCGCACCCAAAGGCATACTTACATTGTTAGCGAAGAGTGCATTCACGCCGTGCTCGGGGGTATTCGGTAGTGCTTTGAGGAGATATTATCTAGCACTTAGTGAAGAGAGTGTTTAGGGGCAGATGCAACATTGTACTGGGGTGAGATGTGAGTCTCTGTGTTCAGAGGCACATGATCAGGGGCATGATGCACACAGCGTTCAGGGGTATCATCGGGGACATTATGCACACTCTGTTCAGGGGCATGATGCAGGACTTGACTGCATGAGCCAGAGTTATACATCAGGCTTTAAAGAACTGTTCAAGAGGGATCTGAATGTACAGCTGTTCTAGAAAACCTGGAAAGACCGTATGATTTTCTTTTGGATATCTCCTTCCATGTGGTTAGAGCAGCTGCTCTATCTGATGGAGCTATGGTAGTGCCAGTAGAAACATATTTCTGAGAGACTGGCACACTGTTTAAGCACAAAAGAATACAACCCTGCATCTACCTTTCGAAGAAAACAAGATTTTTGGTCTTGAACTTGAAGAAAGACTACATAAAATATTCAAGGAAAAGAAACACTCTTCCACCCATCAGTCTCATTCCTCTTCTTTTTAGTCAAAGTTGGTCTAAATCTTCATTTAGGCAACCCCCAATAAGGGAATCTAATTACAACTCAAAGAAACGAAGAGGAAGAAGATTTAAGAATCAAACCATACAGAAGGCCTGCTTCCCTAACGAGTTCTCAGCACTCCAGATTATGCTGAAATTGGCCCAAAGCGGCCAGTTGGAGGAAGGATAAAGCATTTCAACAATGGGAGGAATCTACGTGAGATTCTTGGATTCTGGAAGTAGTAGAGGAAGGCTGCAAATAATGAAATCTCTTTCCTCCTCCATCTAAGTAATCATTCTCAAGGTCGCTTTTATGTTACAGCCATGAAGACAGCAATTCATGCCCTTGTTTTAAAAGAAAGCAAACACAAGGAGATGAAGGACGGAGCTCTGAAACTTTTCAAACACTCACCCCCTGTCACAGATCTGGGTTGAATCCATCATCGTCATTTAGGTCACTTCACCACCCCAGTTCAGACCCAGCTATATGCAAATCAGTCTTTACCCTGTGCCTCATGGGAACAGTCCAGCCCGAACTGCCAAGCCAGGTCTTTCCTGGACCGGAAACAAGCATCCTGGGACCGGTTTCGGGGTAGCACACCTCATCAGCCAGGCTAGCTTGAATCCAGTGGCAAAGTGAACAAGGGACCCACGTCTGGGCATACCCTTCCAACTTAGGGCGAACAAAGCAAACACAAGGAGATGATGGACGGAGCGCTGAAACTTTTCAGACACTCACCCCCAGTCACAGATCTGGGTTGAATCCATCATCGTTCATTAGCTCACTTCGCCACCCCAGTTCAGACCCAGCTATATGCAAATCAGTCTTGACCCTGTGCCTCATGGGAACAGTTCAGCCCGAACTGCCAAGCCAGGTCTTCCCTGGCCTGAAAACAAGCATCCTGGGATCGGTTTCGGGGCAACACTCCTCATCAGCCAGGCTAGCTTGAATACAGTGGCACAGTGAGCCCGGGACCCACGTCTGGGCCTACCCGGTGCACTTAGGGCGAGAAAGCAAAAGACACACAGATGGTGGACGGAATGCAGAGCAAATCAAACATTCTCCCCAGTCAATAGATCTGGGTTAAATCAGTCTTGACGCTGTGCCCAATGGGAACAGTCCAGCCCGAACTGCCAGGCCAGGTCCTCCCTGGACTGCAAACAAGCATCCTAGGACCGATTTCAGGTTTTCAGCCCTCATCAGCCAGGATAGCTTGACTCCAGTGGCATGGAGAGCACGGGACCCACGTCTGGGCATACCCGTCCCACTCGGGGTGACAAATGCAAAAAGAACAATTGATGGACAGAATGCTGAACAATGTCAAATATTCACCTCCAGTACAGAGATCTTGGCCTAAATCCATAGTTTTTCGCTCACCATGCCATTCCAGTTTGGACCCAGCCATATGCAAATCAGTCTTGACCCTGCTCCACCAGCATCCTGGGACCGGTTTCAGGGTATCACCCCATATCAGCCAGATTAGCCACTCAGAAAACCAGGATGCTTGTTTCCGCCCCAGGGAGGACCTCGCCTGGCAGTTCCGGATGCACTGTTCCCATGGGGAACAGGGTCAAGACTGATTTACATATGGCTGGGTCGACACCGGAATGGCGAGTAAAAAACTATGGATTTAGACCCAGATCTCTGTAGTGGGGTGAATGTTTGACATTGTTCAGCATTTTGTCCATCAATTGTTCTTTTTGCGTACGGTAATGTGAAGCATTACAAGTAGATAATATGGGATTGGATATGTAATAATGTAGCAGCAAATAATTGTAGAATAATATTCATGTAGGTTAAAAGGTCAGTTGGCAGTTGGACTGTCAAGCCAGACCTAAAAATCCATGTAGTTTAATGACTGCTCTCCTCCCATCTGTGCTGCTGTTAGAGAAAAACACCATAAAGTATCTAGTTATCTAAGACAATTTAACAGCATGTGTGTGTTCTTGAAAGTTCAACCTCAGGCAGCTGGATAAATAAACACAATGATCACAGCTGTGTGGAGAGCAAGCTCTTTTTGTGGAAGTGCACAAATTTTGCCTAATCAAAACATGTACTCCTGGTTCCCAACATGTGGGTGGGGCCAAAGCCCCTCTCCTGGAGTTCTCACATAATTTTCTGGCGACAGCTGCATTGTCAAACCAGACCATAAAAAATATGCAGAATTTGAGACACTGCTGTTTAAAGCAACTCTCATGTTGGCATTCTTTCTGGCATTCCCCGTTAGTAAGCCAGTGTTGCCATTACACAAGCTGATAGGAAGGCCTGTTTGCAGGCCGCAGATGTGTGGAAATAGCAGTCACCAGCTTATTTAGAAGACCCACGGTATTCTTCGAGACACTTATTCACAGCTTTAGTTGACATGAGACCAGTTGGGAGTGAAGCATTTCTGAGACATGCAGGTGTATTACCTTTAATTAGGTTCCAGTTTCAGGTTGTTCTTTGCTAGAGTCTACACAGGGCGGACTTGAGGCAACTCGTTAAGGAACATATTTAAGTTTGTGAAGCACCAACCGTGTCCAAGAAGGGTGCATTAGTGGTCTTCCTCGCTCACTTTTAAATTGTCCACTCATGCAGGCGCTTGCGAAATGGTTTTCTCTGTTGCATTTTCTGCATCTGTGGCCCATTGCCAGGCATGCGCCGGTATGTGGAAATTCAAGTCTGCATCGATAGCACGTTCTTTCTTGCTTCTTTCTTGTTGGTGGTGTATTGTCTCTCTTCTTGACATTTCCAGTTACGCGGTTTGCTTGTTCCACTCTTCTTGCCTTTCCCAGTTCCATCTGTCTTGCATGTGTTGTTGCTCTGGCCTCCGCTTGGACCATGGTCAGTATTTTCTCGAGCGAGGATGGTTCCTTCAGAATTCGTGAGCGGAATTCCACTGACTGACAGCCTTCAATGATGCGCAGTCGTATCGCTTGTTCATTGTCAAACTTGTCGAATTCGCAATAGGTTACTAGTTTCCACAGTCTGGTTGCGAAATCGTCGAGGGACTCCTCTGCTAGGTGACACGTGGTGTTGAACGTGTACCTCTCGAAATCTACATTTCTTTGCGGGTCAAATTTGTCTGTGAGACACTTTATTATTCCCTTGTATGTTGCTGTTTGATCTTGGGGAAATGTAATTAGCAGGTCCTCAACCTCATCACCTACGAAGTTTAGGAACAAGTCTATGTTCTGGTCATCTGTGTATGCCTTGCAGTTGGCACGCATGTATCGTTCGAATTGCCTTATCCATCTCTCCCACCGAATGCCTGTTTGTGGTTCTGACAAGCTGAACGGTAGTGGTCTGCGGAAAATTGCGTTCGCGCTATTCTTGTCGCTTACGTCTGCTGTCATTTTGTTGTTGTGCAGACCTTCTTCTCCTTACTCTGTGTGCTTGCTGTACTTGATTTCCTTTCTTTCTTGTAATTTCTCTTTATTTCTCCTTTATTCTTCCTTTCTGGGCCTTTTTTTGTGTTGCATGACTTCAAAATGGCCGCCTGGCCTTCTTCAGCTCCTTATTGGCTCTCCCGCCTGACCCCAAAATGGCTGCCGAGATTTCTGCTCAGTGAGATTTGCTATATTTTCAATGGCCTGACCTTAAGATGGCCGCTGGGTCTTCCTCAGCTTCCTATTGGCTTTCCCGCCTGACTTCAAGATGGCCGTCGGGCTCTTGCGAGATTGCAGCTTGAAATCTACACGCGGGAGGCTCGGGGCTGTCTTTTCAGTCGGCGGTCGGCTGTGGTCACGGCCGGGTGCACTGTTCTTTCTTTGCTCACCTTCTTTCTTTATGCGGCCAGGGTGGGCTCCCGATGTCCCTGTAGTCCCCCGCACACGGACCAGGGTGGGCTCCTGGCTTTGCTCTTTTCACGATCGGGGTGGGCTCCCGATTTCGCGGTTTTCTTGGGGCATGACGGACCAGGGTAGGTTCCTGGTTTCGTTTTCTCGCGACCAGGTTGGGCTCCCGACGTCAGTTTTCCGCTCCTTGTAGTCGGCGGACCAGGGTAGGCTCCTGGCTTTGTTTCGATGTTGCAGGGGGGCACGTGCTTCTGATGCCAACTTCGAATCCCACCTTTGTCGCCAGTTGTTGTGTTGTCGCTAGTTAGCACGCAGAGACAGGTATGTGGAAATTCATTGCTTTATTCTTCTTCTTCCTGGCTGTGCCCACATGCACGTCTGTCCCTGAGCCCTCGTGTCTGTACAATGCCCTCCCCACTCCCTGACCGGAAGTGGTGTCCGGTTCCTGTCCCCTCCCAATCATTCGGGTGCAGGGTGCTAATGCCCTCTGACCCAGGTCACTGCACATGAGTAAAATGGGAGTGGAATAATAACAGAACTTGTGCTAGTCGTAATTTCAGGTCCATGCAGTGAGCATTCTGACAATGAAGACTGTCTTTTAACTTAGTGGGGCTTAGGGAACACCAGGGGCCGTATCATACATATGGTGCATTTTCCTTGTTTGTGCAGGGCGCACCTTTGAAAAGGTGCACCCGGCGCAAACAAGGAAATTGCACCAGATTAGGATGAATGTGCTGCCCCCAGGGCAGCCGCGAACTTGCGCTGGCATTGGGACAGTGTATTCATGTGAAAAACGGATCGGCTACTTTGAAGCTGCTCTGTTTCACAGTGCAGGCAGCAACCCCCCTGCACTTTTAAGTGGGATTAGAGATCCCCTTGCAGGTGGGTGCAGTGAGTGACTGCACCCACCTGCAAGAGGGTATCTGGGGGGTCCATGGAATCCCCTTTCCAACTTGAAGAGGGCTGCCATCAGGGGGCGCACTGACAGTGCACCACCTTTTAGGTGCCGCCAGGGTGGGTGCTGTTCTATGTGGAGGTTGTTCCAGGACTTGGCGGCAAGTGAATAAAAGGGACATCTTGTACAGAGCTTTGCCTGGATACATGCTGCTTTTCTGTGTGGCGCGACACAGTGCTGTTGTTGGGCACTTCCCATAATCAGGGCTTTTTAGGAGAGAATGGGAAAGCTGTTTGTGTCCTGTTCACTTTCATGGTGTGAATTCCTCAAAACACCTAGCAGTTTGTTTGCACTCAGAGTAGGCAGTCCAGATGAAAGACATGCTATGTTCTCTGAAAGAAAAGAAAGCTGGAGGTGAGCTCTGAAGGTTAATGCACATGGCATAAAGACTTGTGTGTGACCTACAGGCCATAAGGTCAACTCCCTCTAACATAGCCTTATTGTTTTTAACTTGATTGTGACATCTTGTGTAGGCACATATCTCAACTCACCCTCATTTGGAAGCTGCTACCTTCCATTTCGGCTTATTTCCACCTTCCAAACAAGTTAAATGCCTCCCATAGACTTCAGTGGGATCACCCACCCTGAAAACGTGACCCACACTCCCAAAAACAAATAAAATGGTAATGTACATTAGTATTTAAAGATGTATCCTCCAGCACCTCTCAAACTCACCCTCCTTGGGGGCTAAAAGGTGCTATCACTGACTTGTACTTTAGTACATCACAACTCTCAGCTCATGGCCTTTCACAGGTGACATGTCCTAGGGGTCCTCACACCCACCCAAGTGCTCGCCTCTCTTCTTCACCCGCCTTGTCGCTTTGTGTTACATACTGTTGCAGTGTTTCTGAATACCTGGCACTGACTACGGCGCTTGGACCAGGCCTGCTGGTTGAGGTTATAGTTCAAAGAGTCCCACTCAATGTGTAGCATAGGAGCACAAGGGTTAGCAGCTGCTGCTACCCCTAGCTTTGTCACCTGCACCAGCCTAACAGTATTTTCATACCAACACAGCTATAAACATATCATTAAAATCCTGTACTTTTTAAATATAAATTTAATGCAACAAATATAAACTTGTCTAAAGAATTCCAATGCAAGTCAGTCCTAAAATACTTTTAAAGGAATCATGGGCAAAACTGCTGAGTTCAAAGGGCTTTCAGGGGTTTTACACAAACTGTTATTCAAGCAACACCTCCAAGCTATTCCAGAACTGCACAACAGACCCAATGGCCCAAACACAGCCCGCCCCCTGCTGGACCTGTCAGCACCGATGAAAATTAGCACTGGGTCAGTATCTTTCTAATGTGCATGACTAAGGCAGTAGTATCCTCTTTCTGAGCATGCGTGGAACAGTGGGGTTTTTTCTCTGAGCATGCGCAGTCATCGATCCCTTGTCCGCGCCTGCGCACTAGCTCCGTCTCCATCCCAGCTATGCTGTCGGTGCCGTTCCTCCTCCTTCCTCGCCGCCGCTCACGGGTCACAGTTTACGCAGTAAAAATGACAAAGAACGAACTGGAGAAATGAGGGACAGGAAACCAGAACAAGTGAGTGATAGTGTGTGCAGTGACTCTCGGTGTTGTAGGGAGGAGGGTCTCCCTATAAATATTAGTGTCATAAAAGCAGAGGCGCCGAGAGCTGCTCCTTTCTGCGGTGACAAGGCCGACCCTGAGCTGGGGCTGATTCAAGGCCGACCCTGTGCTGGGGCTTATTCAAGGCCGACCCTGAGCTGGGGCTGATTCAAGGCCGACCCTGAGCTGGGGCTGAGTCAAGGCCGACCCTGAGCTGGGGCTGATTCAAGGCCGACCCTGAGCTGGGGCTGATTCAAGGCCGACCCTGAGCTGGGGCTGATTCAAGGCCGACCCTGGGGCTGATTCAAGGCCGACCCTGGGGCTGATTCAAGGCCGACCCTTTGCTGGGGCTGATTCAAGGCCGACCCTGAGCTGGGGCTGATTCAAGGCCGATCCTGTGCTGGGGCTGATTCAAGGCCGACCCTGTGCTGGGGCTGATTCAAGGCCGACCCTGTGCTGGGGCTGATTCAAGGCCGACCCTGTGCTGGGGCTGATTCAAGGCCGACCCTGAGCTGGGGCTGATTTAAGGCCGACCCTGAGCTGGAGCTGATTCAAGGCCGACCCTGAGCTGGGGCTGATTCAAGGCCGACCCTGTGCTGGAGCTGATTCAAGGCCGACCCTGAGCTGGGGCTGATTCAAGGCTGACCCTGAGCTGGGGCTGAGTCTGGAAAGGACAAGAGCTGAATTCTGCCTCTATTCGCTCCAATGTTTGTAAAAAGAGCAGTTTGGGATAACTTTTTGAAGGAATTTAATTTTTATTCACCGTTTTACAAATCTGAAAGGGGGAAACTACTGATTTTACACATTTCAAAGTTTTTACTTGCTTTGAAATGATAAAACTGGTCATCCTGGTTAATTCACTGGTCTGGTGGCAATCCTGTACACAGTACTGAATACAGTAACATGATTCGCCCGGGATTATGAAAATGGTCCCACTGTAGTTTCTTTACTGGGTTATATAATTAGGTATATTAACCCCAACCCAGTAAACAAAGGAGACATTTTATTTTACTGATTAGTTCACCTCATGAGGTAAAACTGATCCAGCAGTAATTTCTCAATGCAAAACCTCATGTACCTCTATCTTACCGCTGAAAAGGTGTTGGGCCCTTGACACCGTGTATCACCTTCAGGAGACTTTACATAAACATGAAAAATCAAAATACAATAATATTTAAGCCAATAAAGAGAGTTGGTGAGTATTTTAAAGGGTTTTATTTTCTAGTCAAAAGTTTAGTTTCTCTGACCCTTTATTCATTAGTCAAATATCAATCAGGTTACAGAATTTGGAAAACAGGAAAAATAGAATTAATACAGAACATATTATAGGTTGCATACAAAACATTCCATAAAGGAAAGGAATGAGACATCAAATGTCAATCAGGATTCTTTAAAAAAGTTCAGGAAAATGTGATTCAAGAGTGAATTATGCAAGGCTAATCAATAATTAATAATTGGCAAAAATCTCCCATAAAGAGAAATAAATGCATAAGACAAATAAATCTTTTCAAAACTAATTAATTAGTCAAAGCATACTTAAAGTTTTAGCATCTAAATCTAAACCTTCTGCCCTGGTCTGTTAAATCTGCCTGTCTGTGCTTAACCAGGAGCGAGACAGCCCGCCCTTCACAAGACCACAGAGGAATGTGATCTGCCTTGCCAAAAATATGACGTGCAAGGACTTCTCTGAAAAAAATATGAGCAAGAACCCCCACCTCCCTCTGACTCTCCTCGGACGCAATCTCCTCCCAGGCTGCACCCGCGACGTTCGCGTACCTAACCCATATGATGTCTGATCTCATCTGCTTCCTCTCCTCCCTCTCAGAAAGAGGCCCCCTGAGGCTCAAGGCTTAAAAAAGCGAGCAAACACACTCCCTAAGAGGTCATTACTTATACTCTAATTCTTGGCTGACTATACTAATAATGTTGCAGTTTTCAGTAAAGCTTGTACTGTGATTGGTTAGCATAGATGACTAGAGGGTCTCACCATCCTGTTCTCGTTGGCAAATCCAACCCATACCAGTTTTAACAAAGGAAGTGTTAATGCTTAATACAGTCTTATGTTTCACCAGCAATAATTATACAAATATGCAACATTAAGGCAGAAAAATGTATCAGTCCATTTCTTCCTTCCTTTCACATCGCATGCAGGAAGGATACTTTTAACAAACACTGGTACATTGGCACAATAACAAGAATGTACAGTTCACTGTGGTCTTGACTCCTTTCTGTCTTGAGGCACTTGGCAGTCCTGCGCATGCGTCTCTTATTTTAGTACAATTCTCAGCCATGCTGGATTCCCAGGCAGCCATTTAATGGTGGGCCCATAAACAAAAACAAACATAAAAAGAGTATTAATTTATGAAAATAAACCCATTATGTTTTACCTCCCCCATACTAGTACCCTGTATTAATGATTACCTAGCAAAAGCTATTAGTTTAAAGCAGCTTTTCTAATATTTGTGCACAACATGCAAAAATGTGCAATGTACAACATAGCATAAATATGCACTAGTGTAAATTTTCAAAGCGCACACAGTTAATACATACTCATAGCAACATGCTCTAATGTTTTAGATAGCTTTTCATGCAAAATGCGTTTGCCCCCGTGTAGTGTTGATGCATGGTTAATTAATACACATTATAAGAAGATGTGTTATGAACTGAATATGCATTGTCTAAATATGCAACAAAGCCAAAGTCTCTTAAGACAGGAACAGGGAGTGTAGATTACAAGGGAAATGAGCTGGGAAGAAAGAACACATTCCATGATTATCTTCAAAGCTAAAAAGGCCACTGAAATCACGTGTTTTCTCTACACTGCAGAAACACATGTTAATTCAGCACAAGCATTTCAGACTGACTAGGCCTCATTTCATGTTTCATGTGCCATGTGTTTTCCACTTGCTCCAAAATCTGCGTCATTTTAAATGCAGTCTGTCTGAAGCACAAAAATAAAGCAATGCCTGACTCCAGATGAAATCTGAGCTACATCAATCCTCCCTTTATTTCTTCAAGCTGAATTTCATCATATTTTCTTTTCCTTCCTTTTCATTCACTCCATACCATTTTCTTTTTCTGCAGCATTTGCACCAAACCATTATTGTTAAAACTAATAGTGTTATTCCCATTATTGGCATCAGTATTTGACCTATAATACTTCTTCCTACTTTAGAAAACCAACTACCTATAGAGGAAATACTATTTGTTAATTTCTTCCATACACTGTTAACTTCCAGTGGTTTTAATTCTTCTTCCAAATTTGTGATATTTTTAACATATCTCCCAATTTCAACACTTTTGTCAGGTATGTAGGTGCAACAATGTTGCACCTTCAACATTTTACAGACTCCGCCCTCTTTTGCCAATAATATATCAAGAGCAAGTCGATTTTGCAAAACCATAGATCTAACCGCAACTAATTCGGTAATGATCAATAAGAATCCTCCAGCAGTGTCAGTCGATAAGCGATCCACCACTGTTGATAATTTACAAATTCTTTGTGTATTCAGAATTACTCACACTGAAGGTATCAATGCACTAAATATATCTCCTACAATTTCTGAAAAACTAGCTCTTTTCTTGCGTGTTAGTCCATTATTTTCTTCATTGCTTCCAGTGATTCTTTTCACATGGTATACTTTTGGGAATACTATTCCGAAATAGCAACTCCCATACCAGTGGTCAGGCAGCTTAAAGTAAGCCTTATTTCCACAAACATAATAAACTCCAGGAAATACTGGATCTGTTCCTCCTTTTAGTCCCCATCCCCCTATTATCAGAAAATTGTGCTCACATTCACTGGAACCAATAAATATATTGTTATACTCTGTTTTTAACCTATGGAGACAGATTTTCCCTTTCTTTTCAAGGTCCAGGGACATAGCAGCATGAGTCTTGCCAGTTGTAATAAAGTTTTCTCTCTCAGCCCACTTAGGTATCTGAAGTTTCGGTTCAGTAGCCCTTCTATGGAAATCCTGTCTCCTTTACTCTACTAAATTCAAAAATATATTTTCTTCTTCATGTAACTTGCATGTTAGATTATCCTTATGTGCTTCAGCTATATCTATTGTTTTAATTGTTAGAAAATATTCACCCATGAATTGTGAATCTCTACTACTAAGGACAGGGTTCATATTTCTGCGCAGGAGAACTTCGGAAAAAATCACATCTATGTTAGAATAATAATATTGTAACTTTCCAGTTCTGTAAAATAAACTAGCTAAAATACTACATGAAATACCATATGTCAATGGTAAATGATATGTTACTCCTTCTGCTACTGATGTCGGCAATTTCATACATACATAACAATCAGTAACTTCCATGGTTTCTACATAATGTACTAACAAATTAGCAAAAACATTTAAATCTGTATAATTTTTATTCACACTGTGAAGTAAATCTGTCTCATCTGGTGCTTCTAATTCTACTCTATCTTGCCTAATGTTAGCTACTTTCCCATGTACATTAGTGTCATTTTGTTTATTTGCGGTCACTAGATAGGGAATAGCTATTGTCAGTGCTAACCATACTATAAGTACTAAAAATGTGCTACATATACACATTCTACAGCATCTTTTTATACCGCTTCGTTTCGGTTTTCCAGCAGCTCTATTATCAGCCATTTTAGACTAAGAAGATTTCTCCCCTCTTTTTGACTTTTGTACAGAATACAACCTGGGGAGTTATTTCTTTCAAGTTGGTCTCACTTCCTCGTCAATTCGATCAGCATTCAATTCTTCATCACTATCTCCACTTATTTCCAGATTCTCGAAATCTTCAAGAATTGCATATGTCCATTCAGGACCTTTGAATTTGTTATTCAGTCTTTTCAATCGTGGACTTCTCCTTCTTGGCTTTTCTGTTGACTGTCCAGATTGACTGATTACTTTGTTTACTTGGTCAGGTTCTTCACTTATTGTCTTAAGGCGATATTTCAGTCTCTTGATAATACTAGGCCAAGTATCACCTTTCCTGAGTCTTTTAGCTTGCACTGTGCTGTCTGTTTCTTCAAGTGCTCTCTTGTTTTCGTTGATTTGTGGCACGACTTGATTATTTCCGTCTTCTGAATTCCTCTCTATCTGACCTTGTCCAGGGCTTATTACCTTAGCCGTTTCTGCCTGGATGCGTTCTTCTACTCTATTCTGATCCTGTTCAGGAGTTTGTTTGATTTGACTTTGTTCTCCTTCTCCTTCCTGAACTTGTTTTTCTTTACCTAACTGGTCCTGCTCAGGTCTTTAGATTTCTTGATTTTCTTCTGCCTGGGCGTTTTCTCGAATGCCTATCTGTCCCTCCTCAGACTCGTGGGCGTTGATTTTATTTTCTTCTGTCTGAGTATATTGCTCTTTCCTTATCTGGTCCTCCTCAGATTCAATGTTAGCTTTGTTTTCTTTAATCTGAGTGCATTCTTCTATTCCTGTCTCGTCCTCACTATCACTCTGTCTTTCTAATCGTGTTTGACTCCTTGTTCTCACAATAATTTCAGATATGTCCACTACTGGGATCCAGTCATCCTGACGAGTGCTAGGTTGTTCTTCTTCAGCTACTTCAGGATCTATTTCTTGTGATCCTTCAGCTGTACAACCCTCAGCCGCCTCAACTGCTTGAGCTTGTTGTGAATCTACTTCGTCAGGTGCTGGCACTCTCTTGGTATGGTTTGCATGAATCCAATTAGGCAAGCCTGCACATTTTACAGCTGTTGTTGTAACCAATATAACCTGATGTGGCTTTTCCCACCTTGGTGCTAGGCACGATTCTCGTGTGTGAATTTTCACTACTATCCAGTCACCGGGATTCAGATCATGCGCTTGGTTCGGCTGCCTGGCAAGGGCGTCTTCCCCAACCTGGTGAGAGATAGAACGCCCTTGGTCAGCCAACTCTTTGCAATACTCCAGTACCAAGTCATCAGATATATTCAACAGCTTGTGTCCTGGTATACATGCTTGCCTCATTGCCCTTCCCATGAGTATTTCATGGGGACTCAAGCCTGTATTTTTGTCTGGGATACTTCTGAGTCCCATCAGGACAAGAGGTAAAGCATCA
Source organism: Calotriton arnoldi (assembly GCA_963921515.1). Classification (NCBI taxonomy): domain Eukaryota; kingdom Metazoa; phylum Chordata; class Amphibia; order Caudata; family Salamandridae; genus Calotriton; species Calotriton arnoldi. The sequence goes on from CAWUFW010002725.1 coordinate 678,670, forward strand.
GGCCACTCCAGTGAGTTGGATGCACACACCTTTCCCAGTCTTGACTTGATCGTGCCATTCAATTGTTCTACCACTCCAGAAGCCTCTGGGCGGTATGCACAGTGCAATTTGTGTTCGATTTTAAATGCTTCACAAATTAATCGAATTATTTCATTATTAAAATGAGACCCTCTGTCTGATTTAATAGTTACTGGAAAACCGAAACGAGGAATGAGTTCCCTTAATAGGAGTTTGGCCACTGTCAAGCTGGCATTCCTTCTGGTCGGGTATGCCTCCACCCACTTTGAAAATAAACAAAGAATGACAAGTACATATTTCAATCCTCGACAAGCAGGTAACTGAATAAAATCAATCTGAAGTCTTATGAATGGACTCTCAGCTTTCCCAATTTTCCCTGTGCAGACTACAGTTTTCCTGCCTGGGTTCATTTGTTGACAAATTAAGCATCTTTGGCAAAGACTCTCTGCGACATTCCTGAACCTTACATTGAACCCATCTTGTCGGAAAAGTCTAATCATTGCATCTCTGCCTATGTGTGTGTCTCCATGATACATCCTAGCCATGGGTGCAAGCATACAGTCAGGTAACACAGGTCTTCCATCTAGGTAAATCCACACACCATCATCAGCCCTTCTCTGACAACCTATTTTCTCCCACTCTTCTTTTTCTTTTGTATCTGCTTCAGCTTGTAAATCTCTCATTTCTTTCCATGTTCCTACGCCCCCAAGTAGCATAAGTTGGCAGCTGATTCCACATGCGTAAATTTTCTTGTTTACTGCTATTTTGTATTTAGCACAATGTTGGGCCACTTGGTCAGCATAACGATTACCAGCTGTCACCTTATCATTTCCTGACTGGTGAGCAGCACACTTGACCACGGCCACTTCTTTTGGCAACTGAATTGCTTCAATTAATTCTTTTACAAAATTTCCATTTTTAATAGGGGTTCCTGAAGAAGTCATGAAATCCCTTTGCATCCAAATCTGGCCAGAGTCATGCACAACCCCGTAACCATACTGACTGTCAGTGTATATGGTCACTTTCCAATTTTTCCCAATTTTGCAAGCTTTAATTAAAGCTATCAATTCGGCTATTTGTGCAGACTTGACTCCTGGTAAATAGGATGCTTCGACTATTCCAGCCAATGTGCACACAGCATAAGCAGCACTCAATCCTCCTTCCTCATGGCGCATACACAAGCCATCTACAAACAGCTCATGTTCTGCATTCTTCAAAGGTTCTTCCTGTATGTCTGGACGAGGTTTGGTACTTAATTCAGTAACGTCGAGACATTCATGATCAACCTCATCTATTACTTCTTCAAAATATGGATCTGGCAACAGAGTTGCTGGGTTTAAGACGGTACATCTGACTAGTGTGACATTCTCAGCTCCTAATATAACTCGCTCATATTTAGTCAGCCGACTAGGAGTAAGGTACTGAGTTCGAGTTCTTGTTAACAGAATTACAACTGCGTGTGGGACATACACTTTTACAGGGTGTCCCATTACAATGGATTCACTTTGTTCCAGACTCATGCATGTTGCAGCTACAGCTTTCAGACACCCTGGCAATGCAGATGCCACTGGGTCCAATGTAGAGGAAAAATATGCCACAGGACGTCGCATTAGGCCATGTCTCTGTGTTAGGACTGAAAGTGCACAATTATCTCTTTCATCACAGAATAATGCAAATTCCTTTGAATAATCTGGCATACCTAGAGCAGGTGCTTCACACAGACAGTTTCGTAATTTTACAAAAGCGGTCATGCTTTCATCATCCCACTCTACTGGATCTTTTGCTCGTTTCTTAGTCAATTGTATCAAAGGTTTGGCTAATACTGCAAATCCCACAATCCACTGCCTGCAATAACCTACGACTCCCAGAAACATCCTTATCTCTTTTTGGGTCTGTGGTAACTGCATATGTCTTATTATTTTTATTCCTTCTGAGGTCACTCTTCTGACTCCTCTTTCTATTTGGTGTCCCAAATATTTAACCGAAGTTGTGCAAAATTGTAATTTCTCTGGCGACACTTTATGTCCACCTTCAGCCAAATGATTTAGCAACGCAATTGAATCTGTAACACAATCACTTCGAGTTTTTGACGCAACTAATAAGTCATCAATGTACTGTACCAAAACTGATTGTCTGGGCAATACCAGAGATTCAAGACATCTTTTCAAAATTTGATTAAAAATCGAAGGACTTTCAGTGTACCCTTGTGGAACACGATTCCAGATGTAAACATGCTCATCAAATTTGAACGAAAATAAAAATTGGCTAACAGGATGTAATGGAATGAAGAAAAAGGCATGGCATAAATCAATTACAGTGAACCATCCTGCATTCCATGGTATCTGATATAAGATTACTGCTGGATTCGACACTATCGGACAACATGGTGCGACAATTTTGTTAATTTTCCTCAAATCTTGGACCACCCTATATTTTCCGTTAGGTTTCTTTATACCAATTATAGGCTAATTACAAGGACTACTCATTATCTCTTTTAGAATGCCTTGCTCAACCAATCGTTCAATCTCTGCTGCAACACCAGCTTTAATTTCCGGGCTCATTTTGTATTGTCGGGTATTTGGATAAACTGCACCTTCTTTGACAGTCACTTTTACTGGGTCTACATTTGCCATTAATCCTACTTCTTTTCCGGTAAAATCCCACACATCAGGATTTACTGTAGTTTGGACTTCGTCTGGTAACTCATTTGGTGTCATCATGGAAAACATGTCATTCACTTCGGTTCCCTGTTTAGCTAACATAATTTTGTATACTCCGTCTTCATCAGGAGTCTGAATTGCAACACCATCCGGTGTGCAAAATATTGTGCAGTTCATTTTGCACAATAAATCCCTTCCTAGCAAGTTTACAGGACTCGAGTCACACACAACAAATTTGTGCATTTCTCTAAAGTTGCCAATACATACCTCCATTGGTTCGGTAATTGGGGTCCTAATTTGTTTATTAGAAATGCCCACTACTTGGATCGCTTCTCCCGAGAGGGGTAGGTTTGGGATGTCTGCTGTTCTCACAGTAGAACGGGTAGCACCAGTATCCAATAAGAAGGTGATGTCATTTCCTTCAACCTTACCATCTATATATGGACCTGACTGATCTACCGGCAAGGATGCGCCAAGTACGCATTCCTCTTCCTCCCCTCTCAGGCACCATCATTGGAGTTCTTCCTCAAAAAATGAATCCTGCAAAAGAAACTGTGGTGTTACAGAATTTTTCTTACCACTTCCCTCCTGGAATCCGACGTCCACACTGTACTTGGCTTGACTCACAAAATTTGGCATAGGGGCAGGTGGCAATTGACTCTGTACAACCTGCTGCGGTTGCCTCATTAACACCCCATTCTGCGTCTGTGGATTCAAATTTTGATTTTGGACATTATTAGTCTGTATAAGCTTACACTCGTTCTTCCAATGCCCCAATTTTCTGCACCCGTGACAGGGAAACTTTTTCTTTGCCTCTTCTTTGCTCATTCGCCCTCTTGGTTTACCCCCACTATTTTCACCTTGGCCTTGCCCCTTTCCTTGGTTTTCTGCCTGATTACTTAACTGAAGTTCTTGCTGCTCTGCTAATTTAACTTGGGCCCACATTACTTTTTCTTCTAATTTCTTTCGTCTATTGTCGATCTCATCCCCACAGTACTTTGCGTACTTGAGGATTTCATCTATAGGCTTTGCTTGCCAGCATAACATGTGCTGTTTAATCATTTGTGATATTTCCAACCTTAACCCTGACACAAAACGATACACAAAATGTGTCATGTCTTTGTTTTCAACGTTTTCAAACCCACTGTACTGCTTGAACACCTGTAAAAGTCGTTCATAATATGCATGTACTGACTCATCCTTTTCTTGGGTTGTTCTGTCTATTTTTATCCAATCAGTTTCTTTTGGGGGAATCTTTCCCTTTAAATAAGTTATTACCTGATGATATTTTTTCATTACATCTTCTGACGGGGCTCCTGTCTTTGCATCTCTTGGGTACTCATCATTAGGCCAATCTACTGTAATTTTACATTCTGCCCATAAATCAGCAGGAACAACTATGTCAAATAAACTTCAACAAAACTTTCGAAACTTTCACAAACCTTTCAACTTGCCTGTACCATTCTACTGGTTTTTCTCTAAGCTTTGGAAAATCATTTGTAAATGATAAAATATCCTGTCGGGTCCATGGGACATGTACATAACCTCCTCCCGGAACTTCTCTCATTGGGCACAACCTTTCAACTTTTTCTGCTTCTTTCATTAAATACTCAGATGTCACTCGATTTGCCTGTGCTTCTTCCTTTTTCTTTGTCCACCTAACTTTCCATCTATCCAAATCTCCCCATTTTTGCAACAATGTCAATAATTCTTTTATCTGTAATTTTCTTCCTGACACATTCATGTTTTCTAAATCTTTGTCAGAAAATTCAGCTCTATATGGTTTCTGTAATACTTTGGATTTACCTATGTCAATTCCCATTTCTGAAGCCAAATTCACTAGTTTTTCATGAAATAGTTTTGTATTTCGTGTGATGCTTCTGCATATAAATAGCAACTCTTCTTCACTGAAAGTATTTAATCTTTCTATCCCTACATTTCCAGCTATCATTTCTTCCAGTTCTACTCGCAATTTAAATATATCCAATACCTTTGGCTATGTTCTTGGCTTTTCTATTTCTTGTGTCCACCTTTCTATTTCTTCTGGGGTTACTACAGTGGCACTTTTTGTCCCCGTGTATGTTTCAATCTCTACCTCTTTTGAGCATCCAGGAGTGACTTTTCTGAATGAACCGTTTATTGGCTCTCTTATTGGCAAATCCATTAAAGAAATTATCGACTCACGCTCACTTGCCTGATTATCAATTATTATATTTTCTTTTCTGGGTTGTGTGATCGGAGTAGTCAGAACGGGAGTTTTTGGACAGGTTTGCTTATCCCCATATAAGGGAACAACGGGACCTATAGTCACTGGTATCGTTAGTGCTTCAGGACTTGTATTTAGCTGTGTTATTTTCTGAATTAACTCACTTCTATTTTTATTTATTGCTTCTCTTTCTTTTTCTTGAAGTACCCTTTCCAGTGTAGTCTCATGTACAACCTGCGGAACCAAGGGTGTTTTCAGAAACGGGGCACTTGGGGTAATTCTATTTATTTCTTCCTGATAAGGTGGGGGATTTTTCATTAAAATGTCTTCAAGATAATCATCTTCTGAATCCCCACTACCAGTCATTAAATGTTTTGTTTTCTCTGTACATTTACTTCCTGTCGTTTCTTCTGTGGTAATTACAGGATATAATCCTTCTACTATCATGGCTTGTCTCCATTGTTTCATCTGACTATCTCGAGTTTCTCGAGGAAACCTAGGATAAAATTTACTCATGTTACTGTTACTTCGTGATCTGTCTCGCTCAAAGGCCTCAGTCTCCCTTTCTTCTAAAGCTTCGTACTGGGTCAATCTTGGTCTTGGTTCTAACTCATTCATGCGAGTTCGCAAATTGTGTAAAATTCTCCCATTAAATGTTCCGTACTCAGGAAATGCTAACACTCCATCATCTTTTGTGTATTCTATCCAATTTTCTAACCATACACAAGTGTGGTAACCTCTCTCTATCATCATGTATGATGCAGGTGTTTTCGGGGGAGGAATAATAATTCCTTCTCTAGTTTTAATGGGTTTATCCTTTTTAAAATAATTTTTAATTTTCTGCATAAATGACATTTTTCTTTTTTCTCCGTACATTTTACGTGAATTCTCTCTAATATATTGCTCGTGGGCAAAACCTATAAATCTTCTGTCTGGCTGAGTCCCTATTATAGTTGTTTCGTGTCTCCACATGCAATCCCCACTGTCTATTAACACCAAAACTTCTATTTTGACAATTAATTAATTGTTTACTTTTACCCTAATGCTTTTCCAATGCCAGCGCGTCTTTTATTCTAATGACCAATCAACATTCAGTTTACTGATTTACTTTAACCAATGCTTGCGCGGCTTTCCTGTGACGTCAGTTTCGCTCCTCTGTACTCACCCCTCCTTTACAATTTTACCTCAGCTACACACCCGCTGTCTCAACCAATCCCAGCGCGGCTCCTAGTGACGTCAGTGCAGCACCCGCGACTGACCCCTCCTTTGCAAGGTAATGCGAAACTCAATTTCTTTCAATTTTAATTACACATTTCATTAATTAACAACATGAAAAAAACATTCGCTACTGTGCCTGATTTACTAAATTCAAAGAAAAGTCGATTTCTTTCACTGCGAGTAAAACTTTTCCGTTTACCCTTCACACACTACGAGTAAAACCTCTTCCGTTTACTCTTCACTCAAGCATCAAAGAACCTGCTACTCCTTCAGTATTACCCTTTCTAGGTGATATAAGACCAAAGTTTCACCAGCTAACTTCTTTGCTAACAGTCGCTCTCACTTTTATACAAGAAAATAATCCCTAACCAGAGCTTCAAGTTCTACCTAACTTTCCACACTTTCTTCGTCAGGCCAGTAACCTCACTGCAGTGTGGCTTCCACTTACACCCGCTATTCAATATCCCCGGGGAATTCTGGGCAACATAAAACAATACATACGGGTTTTGGTTAATACATAAATCAATATTCCAATACACAACTAACTACCTATCTTAACTAAAACCTAACCATAGCTCTGCTACCAAGAAATACTGATGCAGCGAGATTACCAGCTTGGTTTATTCTAAAATACCATACTCACCTGGGCCCATAAATCATTCATACAATAAGCTGGCAATCATCTGCTGGAGATCAGGACTTAGTTTACCATGTAAAATAATTTACCTGTATACCAATTCTTACCAATCCTTAATACTTAGCTCTTAATTTCCTCTGGTCGATAGATCAGGTTGTTAGCATAATAGGTATAAATGACATTTACCTTTATTTCTTTGAATGACCACAGACTCGGGAGAGTTTTAAAAACTTTATCTATGCAATAATTTTGTGAGTCAAATACCAATACATGTCAACACCAACTTTTCAAGGAGAAATAATAATCAAAGTAAAATGTGAAGACTTAGAAAAAACTCATGACATTGGTACCTGGGAGGGTGAAAAAGGAAAACGGTACGAAGACATACCACACAGATTTATATTTGCCTAGAATGGTGTGAGGACCAACCCCTGGCCACGGAGCTGGAAAGGGACTCCCGAGTAGTCAGGAGCCAACAGATCAGGACAGGTTCAGGACAGGTACCCTCTTCTAAGTGCAACGCCAGCGTTACACCCCTCTCTGGTGCGACTCTCCTCGATTCTTCCCCTTCTAGATGGACAGGTTCTTCTCCCTCAGCAATCTCTCCGACTCTTCTCTCGCCGTCTCTCCTTTCTCGATTCTTCTGTCAGAGTGCTCGAGCAGCGTCTCTGACCTCCGTGGCGTCCGCCGTCTTCTGCCGCAATGATGGGTCGGTGAGAGGTCCATGACAAGTCTGACAATCTAACTGACTGAGCCTACCTTAGTTATACTATTCTCAGTGTATGTACCACCCCCCAATGTTTCGATATTCGTGAATCCCCTACTGGTGATTGGACAATGGGATGGGGAGAGGTCATCACACCATACTAATGTAAAGCCATCTTCTTAGACTTTATTGTTCTATGTTCCCTCCCCTTACTTATTTTCCCATGCTTTAATTCCCACCCGTATTTCACATTAGTATTTTAACATTGTATGCAAAATTTGGTTTTTTCTCCTTCCCCTCTTCGGGTCAAAAGGTGCTGTTCCCAGGCGCTTCTTCTGGTGAAACTGTACTTGGCAGAGCTTCAATGTCACAGCTCGAAGTTTGACAGAGTCCCACGCGCCTGCGCACAACCAGGCAAGATGGAGATTTCAGTCACTCTCCAGGCCCAAATATGAACTAATAACAAAGTCAAAGAAAAACACATTAGAATACGAAAATAAATGAATGCACTGTACACCACTTATTCCTACTCTAATCCCCTTAAGTTATTTAAACTATTGCATTAGCAGTTTAATAAGACATGCGAGGTTTAGTTTAAGCATAACCATGTGCATTAGCATGTGAGGTTCAAAGCGGCCATCTTTAATACTACTGCGCAGCTGCAAAGATTTCCCACCAAAGCGAAAGACGTCATACTACATAGATGCAGTAGACGCATGCGCAGAAGATTCCCGCGTTTTTCGACAGCCATATTAGACACTGGAGTTACTTGTTAGTAAAGCACATTTAAAAGCTTCCCCTAGATGAAGTAAATGTCGTGTGGTGCAATTATTAGTATTTACAAAACATGTTGATTACATTATTACTTATTAGTCGAGAGGATTGAATCCGAGCAAGTTTCTTTACGTGCGAAACCTTGCTCCATCAAACCTATCTATTCAGCTGGCAGCCAGGTCAAGAATAGAGAAACTCCGCTCTTTAGGTCTGGGTACCAAACGCCTTGATGTAACGGGAATCCTTTAAGTCCTTGGCTGTTAACCCTGTACTAGTGCCCCATTAATAGCTGCTACAGAGTGAAGAACAGCTTTGTATCTGGATGTGATGCTTCCTAAACACATCTTTGTTGAAGCCCAGAATGAGGATCAAGAGGAAGTGAGTTAAAGGTCGGAGGACATGGACTTGAGGTGGGGAGATATGAGTGTTATGATCTCATTATATGCATGGCATCACGAGTGTTATTGATCTCAAGGCACTAGGTAACTCGTTTCAGACCGCAATGGCTGGCTTACGAAAACACTGCAAATACAATTACACGAAAATGAACTACATTGAACTCTTTGGTGTCCCAGGACATGTCTCTTGATGCATTGGCCATTTCTGGTATAACCGCTTTGAACCCACTGACTCCATATCTCTTGAATTTTTCAAATCGTGACATAAAAGAATAATCTTCAAAATATTTTCTCTTGTTCAACTGATCATAAGGTTCTCTGGAGTCATATATTTGTTCTAAAACAAGCCTCTGAAAAATGGTCTACGCTTGCAGTGGCAAAGATTGATCGCTGGGTCACTGGCACCCTTTGGCCTGCTGTATATATCATGCTCTCTCCAATGGCAACACCCAACAATAAATCATTCTATTAGAGCGCGTATTACTGGCTGAGTATTATCACCAGTGTTGCTTCTTGGCTGGTGATTATCCATCCACTCGCTTGTAGGTGAATATTATTCCTCAATATTCGATTGAAAGTGGCTGTAAGTTTATTGGCTATCACCTTAGGGCTTGCTTTGTATGAGACAATGACAAGCCCAAGTTTGCGTGAAATATCTGGACCATATGCAGGACCTCAGATGTCTACTGTCATCCTGGGTAGGAGCTATTTCAAATAGCGTAATCGTTTAACTATCGTGGAGGCCAGTGCATTGCTGCCCAAACTGAAAGAGACTGCTTTGGAATAGGTTGGGAGATTACGTTTGAGAACCTTTTAACATTAGATCCAACGGTTCTCTGTAGCTTATTAGACTTTTTTTAAATCATTGTTTTAAGTATCTAAATATTCTATGTTCAAGGGTGGAAGATTGTTTGTACAGCACATTTATTATAATCAAATGTGCAGGGGCACTTTTGTTCTCAAACAGAGGACATTCACAACTTGAGACTGCCCTTGAAGTTTCCTTTTTTCAATTTAATTTTGTCATCGTTTTTCATTTTGCAGGTTTTAAATGGTGTGAGCTCAGGACTGGGATCGCAAACTTGGATCCCCGGTAAATGTGTCACAATATCAATGGGAACTTTTAAAGGCTGAAAACGAGGATTATTATGTACACCACCTTCAACTGTAACCACATTATTCTCAGTTAAGCTTATCCACAATACTCGGTGCCTAGTTATCAGTGTGGGCGTGTTCTTCTTTCTCATGAAGAACGCCAAATCCATAAGTACAAAACTTAAAATTTCAGCCTAAGTACAGAGTGTTTTAATTAGAGCTCAGGAGTTGCTCCCCTCTGGTAACTATAACCACTGGCAGAATTAACAATAATATAGAACTTTGCAGATGGGCTAATTCCAGTCATTAACAATATTTATTCACAGTAACATTCTCTTTCAATACCTTCATTTTATATTTTATTATTACATCAAGATTAGAAGATTAATGAGACACCAAAGGCATTTAAAGCATGAAGGTCTTGTCAGTTAATTCTAATGTGTACAGTAAAATAATGAACTTGAAGTCTCATTTAGATGTTGCCGGACAAGGTACTCTGCCACAAATGTCCGCCAAGCTGACAGTCTGTTCACTCTGTTTAGAGTTGGGGGGAGGGGGCCATCATGATTTCACAGATTAAAAAAACAACATTTTATTAAATTTAAAGCATCAACTGTCGGATACATCATGCAACTTGCATCAATATTCTGATACATTGTGATTAGACTATACCAACTCGTTTCCCTCCGCCTAACCCCCACAGGTGGAACTCTGGTGTGATACCATATTTATTAGCAACATTTTGGTGTAGATATAGGTATGTAACAAGGCGGTTTCACAGTATACAATGAACAGTTTGCAAAACAACACTTTTTGAGCCTTGAGTGGTTCTCAGGGCTTCCCAGGATTACAGTGCATAACAGTGCATATGCCATGTATCTTTGCTATTGGCTATTCGACTATGTCATCCCGAACTGGTGTACCCTCCCCCATATACAGATCCAAGAGCATCTGTCTTCACGCCCTTAGATCATCTTCTAGCTTCTCGTCGCGCCTACCATGCCTCATTCTGACCTCTTCCGCAGTCGCCCACTCCAGCATGTCCCGCAACCATTCCCCATGACTCGGTGAGCATGCATGCAGCCATGTAATAGCAATTTGTCGCTTGGCAAGCACTAGTCCCAGGCTCAGAAATTTACGGCTATGTTTTCTTTTGGCAGAAGCCGGGAGAAGGCCTAACAACACTTCGCGGGGAGTACCTTCAAACTCTCATCCAGTAGCTCTCCCAATTATCCCACTCATCAAACCAGTGTATCGCATGCTGGAGGTTTGCTGCCATATAATAGAACTCTAGATTGGGGTGTTCAATACCCTCTCTTTCCCAGGGTTGTTGCAACATATGTAGTCCAATTCTTTTCCGCTTCGTGGACCATAATAGATCCACGAGGAGGCCGTCCAGCTCTCGAAAGTACCGTCAGGGGATCTCATACAACAAGCCCTGCATGACATATAGGCAGCAAGGCAATATCACCATCTTGAATAGGGCCGATCTCCCCATCAGTGTTAGAGGAAGGTCTTTCCAAAGTTGGACCGATGCACGTACTCCTGTCAAGACCCTACCTATATTCAAATCCAGGAATCTCTGCCTCTCTGTGGCTATCCTAATACCCAAGTAGTGGACTCCTTCCAGGCGCCACGCCAGTGGAAGTTGCGGGAACAGTACTGGGTCCATATCCGTTAGTGTCCCTAGCAGCATGAGTTGTGACTTCTGGGCGTTCACCGAGAGGCCGGAGACCGACGCGATCTCAGACAGTGCTGTCTGCCATATCGGCAGTGCCTCTGCCGGGTCCCGCAGATACCCCATGGCGTCATCGGAGTAGAGCGATATTATATGCACAGTTCTCCCCACCTTGATTCCCCATTGCATAAGCCTCTGTCGTAGCAACATTGCGAGCGGTTCCATTGCCACCGCAAATAATAGCGGCGATAGAGGGCAGCCTTGCATCGTTCCGGGCATAGAGGGAAGGACTCCGACACATAGCCACCAGTTCGGCCTCTGGCGGTCGGTGCAGTATACAGTAGTATTATCTACGCAATAAATTTGGGCCCAAACCCCATTTTCCTCATGACCTGCCATATGTATGCCCACACTACCAAATCAAAGGCTCGTTCTATATCGAGGAATGCAAGCGCATACGGGCCCCCGTCTTGTATTTCAGGGGCCTGGAGGACGTGAAAGAGTCTTTGAAGGTTTAACATGGTGCTCCTCGTAGGGATGAACCCACATTGATTTTCATGTAGAAGTGTAGGTAGGTAGGGAAGCATTCGGGATGCCAACAGACCACTCAGTATTTTGGTATCCACGTTAAGCATTGAGAGAGCTCTGTAAGACTTCACCCCATCTACTGGTTTGCCCGGTTTGGGCACTAACACCGCAAGTGCTTCTCGCATAGTATACTGGAGGCGCTACACTTGGTAAGCCTCGCTGTATACCTTCAACAGCCTATCTACAATTAAGTCTGCAGATTTATGATAAAATTTTGCAGGAAAGCCGTCACCTGCCGGCGTTTTTGCCGGCTTTTGATTTTTCAACGAGGCAAGAATCTCATCCTTAGTCAGGTCTGCCTCGAGTATAGTCCTATCTTCCGGCCTCAGACTAGTCCCGCTAAATAGTACACCCCACTGGGGTCTGGCGTTGTCATTTCCGGCGCATACAAGTCAGTTAGTTGAGGTCATATCAGCTTATTTATAGCCCCCTGTGATGTAAGTAATGTGCCCCCCTGGGTCACTCAACGGCAAGATGGGATCTCGGGAGTCCTGCTGCCTCACCAATCTGGCTAAGAGAGCCCCCATCTTGTTCCCCCTCAGCATGTAGTCTCTGTCTGTGGGCCATATAAGTGTATTTTTCCAGTTTGCGCCAGTCATCGAGTACGGCGCTACGCAAGCGGCGCCACTCTTCTAACCTGGAAGGTTGAGTCGGGAGCATCTTTTCTATCTACAATAATTTGGATTCATCTCGTTCCAGGTCACCTATCAATTGTTTCCGCACCCCATATGATGTATTCATACACACTCCCAAGAGTACCACTTTCATTGCTTCCCAGTCATGAGCCCTACTCGTAGAACTTCCCCAGTTTTTGTGGAAATAATGCCCTAGCGCCTTCTGGACCGTGGCCAAAACTGGCAGGTCTGCCAGTGCCTCCGCACGTAGGCGCCATTGCGGCACCACTGGGCGCGGTCGTTCCCAAGCCAGGGAGAGCAAAAGGGGGGAGTGGTCAGAAAGATACCTCGCTAGATATGTCACCTTGCAAGTCAGAATTACGAAGCTTGGAGTCGATAGATAATAGTCTAGTCTGCTATATGTACCCGCTGCCAGTGTGTAGCAAGAGCATATTCTAGCAGTCGGGTGCCTTTCTCTCCATACATCTTTTAACCCTAAGTCTGGCATCAATGTCTGCAACCATGACATCATGTGGGGTTTCGTGTGTATTCTGGGAGGCTCGCGGTCCAGCGCTGGGTCTAGTATACAATTACAGTCGCCTGCAAGCAATATGTCATTGGTTAGGTATGGAGTCGCTGCTGTTACCAACTCAGTAAAGAACTGCGGTGATCCGCATTTGGAGCATATACCAAAATTAGACAGAGATCTCGCCCATCTAGCACTCCAGACACGATCACAGAACGGCGGTCAGTGTCCACTACGTGGCACCTCTGCTGAAACGGCACCCCGGGAGCCACCCAGATTAAGGTACCCCGTGCGAACCGCGAGTACGATGTTGCATACAGCTGACCCCTCCATCGCTTACGCAGCGCCGGGAGACAGTTCCCCCTGACATGCATCTCCTGTAGAAAGGCGAACAAGATATCATATCTCTTAAGGTATGCATGCACTCTTTGACTTTTCCTGGGCTGTGCTAATCCCCTGACATTCCACGTCAGGAATTTAAATGTCTTATCTACCATTCTAGTTTATCTGCAGAAGCTGGTCTATATTTGAACAAAGTTCCAGGTAGCACCTCGTCACACCCTTACCCTTTCATCCTTCTAAGATACCCCCACCCTGTGTTGAAACAAAAAAAGAACTTCCCATACCCACAACTCCCCCCACCCCCTGGGTAGTACCACCAAGCCGGTCCGCCTCACAACAAGCGACACTAAAAACTGCTGGTCCCACCCCATACCAAACTCTGTACTCATGAGTATATCAAATCAAAAACTTGAGATGACTGCTGTGCAATACTAGGGGTCGGTGCCCCACGACCGGCACCAGGGGAAGGAAGGACTAGAAGAAAAACCTCCCCCTCTCGCTACCCTGCCGCAGCCAAACGACCCCTGGTCCCTACATGTGAAAGCTGTGCACCTCAATACAGTGTTATCTAGAAGAAATTCTCGCCCAAGCCGCTCTGCTTACTAGAAAGTACATACAAACTTTGGAATTGAAGGATGTGGGGGCCCAGATCAAGATAGCACCTCCCTCCCCGGTTCCACAACAGCAGAGGCATACAAACAGATTCTGCAAGTCCAGGATGTAGTAAAGGAAGTTTAATTAGTAGGGGCCTTGCAGGAGTTCCTGTCTGTGCCACCACCCATCACAGCCTCTGGTCTGTGGAAATGACCATATTTTGTCAGGAGAAAATCATGGATGGCCGTCGTCTGTGCTGTCAGTGTAGTACTCAGGCCCATTCCGTCTATCTAAATGAAGTTTTGGAGTTGCCAGCTGGGCATTTATTTCACGCAGTGTTCCATCAGAGCAAACTTCTATGCGCCCCTGTCCAGTTTGCGAGCCAGGCCGTACAGTTTTCGCGGCTCGCTGTCTCTGTCATGATGATCTGCATTTAGTTGTTAAGGTATGTGGCCTTGATCTCCCCGAAGACGGAAAAGGGGGCCCCAGGAGCATGTCCACCCAGTCTGAAGCTTCAGCCGCTGAGCAGAAGAAATGCACCTTTCCCTGATGTAGCACCCGGAGCTTTGCCGGGAACAGCAAACTTATTGTGTAGATTATGGTCGCGGAGCCTCCCTTTGACTGCTAGAAAAGTTCGCCGCTGCTCTTGGACCTTCAAGGTGTAGTCCGGGAACACAGAGATCGGGGGCCCTTCACTCGCATGCGCTGCAGTATTTTTTCCCTATCTCTGTAATTAAACATCCGGGTGATAATGGCCCTCGGCGGCACACCAGGACGAGGGAGCTGCGCCAGCGCCCTATGTGTTTGTTCCAGTGTGAAGAATTTTGATAATGTCTGTGGATGCTTGATCTTTTTGATCCACTCCCCGAGGAACAGCTCCGCCGACTGCTTTTCTGCCTTTTCCAGGAAATCCCACAAAGCGGAGGTTGTTCCTCTGAGACCAGCCCTCTGCATCTTTGACTCGGACTTCCAGGCGGATGGTAAACTTTCATAGGGAGGACACCATTTCGCGAAGAGTCACCACCTCTGACTGCTGGTCCGCCACGTCTCCCTCTGCAGTGGTCACTCGGTCCGCCACCCCCGCAGGTCCGCCCGCAGCAAGGTGACATCGATGGCCACAGAGTCTATTTTAGTAACTAGCTCCGTGCGTGTGCTCTGGATGGCCGCCTTGAGGTCAGATAATGTGGGCTCCTTTGGTTGGACTGTCACAGGTGAGTGCTCGACAGAGTCAGTACGCACCTCACCAGCGCTTCCCGCCGGTGCAACGACCTGGGTATAATTGTCAATTTTGTTGAATTGTGTAGTCTTATCTTTCCCCATGGTGGCCCTGTCATCGGCCAAGTTCAGGGCCCATCTGGGTACTGTCAAATTCACCCTTCAGGCACAATCACAATTACTGACCCACCGTACCCTGCCAGAAGGATGTTGTCTTCAGGTTCACAGATAGCATACAGCAAGGGTAGAGTCTTTTCCACTCGTACTCTCTTTCCGTCCACTGAGGCCCAATGCAGCTCGGTCCAGCGGTGGTCAGTATTAATACACCCCCAGGCCAGGCTATGTACAGAGTCAGAAGTCTCATCGCCTCATCGCTTGCCTCCAAGCAGCTCCACAGGCCTCAGGTGCTCTGGCAAAGGAAAGCCACATGGGTCTGCCAAGTGTGTTAGGTGGTGGCAGGCATCCACAGTCAGGCCGGGGCCGCCACAGTGCAACCACCACGATGCCAGAGCCCCGTTAGCTCACACAGCAGACTGTAGACTGAAGGCCCTGCTCTCCGGTTCCCAAACAGCGAGGGGCACCGTACTCAGACCCAGGGAGCATCTAACGGCCCTCAAATGAGCCGCCGCCTCACTATATCAGCAGCCGTCCCCCACCAGGCTCGCATTTTCAAGGGCTCCCCAGGATCTGCACCGGAACTCCCAGCCCCCACCGCCTACCTTCCGCCTTGCAGTCTGTCCTCCGGGACCTCCGAACAGACAGCAGGTCGCGTTTCCAGCATGCACCCTTCAGCGTTGGCCCGAGGATCAGGTAGTCCTCCACAGCTTCCCAGTGGTGGGCTGTCGTCTCACGTCCATCCGGGGCTGCCGCAGCATCAACCCCTCAGCTCCGAGCAGGGGGCCTCCGCCCGATCGATTGTCGGGCCAGTGGTCAAGACGCTCAGGAATCGCTGCGGCTGGCTCCCAACAGTCTTCGTAGCAGTGTCGCCGGGCAATGCACACCCCCTCCTGTCTCCGGCGGCCCTGTCGTGGGCCCGCAGACCTCACACCTGTAGACCTCACCACCATAGTCTTGTCTACCCAGGCGCCTCGACAGGTCTCTCGGCTGCTCTTCACCGTGGCCTCCGGGGAACTCACTTCGAAGCCTCGCCCTTCGGGCAGGGGCACGCCACACCGCAGAGGTAGGCCCAGTCCAGCGTTGCTCGTTATGGCGCCTACAGGATGGAAGCCAAGTCGGTTTTTGGTCTCAACACATACGCCTCAACAGTGCGCTGGACTCGGGTGGCGGGGGGCTTTGCCCAGGCAGTCTGGTAGTGCGGCGCACAGCAGGATTGTGACGGATTAACGGGGCCTGGATCGGAGCTCTTTCAAGGCGCGTCCGCCATCTTGGCCGGTCAGGCCACACCCCTCATGATTTTCTGTTGGTGCCCCTGCTGGTGGTTAATTATGCCAATGGACTTGGGGGCAGTTGGTGTATGTACATCAAAGAGCCTGCTCTATTTAGAGCTGACAGTCTGGTGTACAATTTTCACTCTTTGGGATCGCCAGGAAAAGCCTGGAAGACCCAAAGAGCAAAAAAAGAAAAATGACTCGTACTTCGAGGGAGAAAACTCCCAGAGTGTCGGGGCATTATTTTTTTGTTTTACAAAAACAAACTCCTGCTTTGGGAGTTTGTTTTTTCTAAACCAAAACTTTTGCTAAGAGGCAGCATGAAACTTGGCGGCCCTACAGCAAACATTCAGTGCCTGCATAGGAGGCGTTGTGATAGCGCCTCCATTGAAGACGTAGCGTTCTCAGCAAGACTGGTGAAGATTTTTAAATATGGTGGGCGGTAGTCTGCCAGGACAGTGGTACTACCTCTCCACCCTTGCAGACATCGGGCCTCCAAACTTTAAATGAGGGTTCTGGACTCTAAAGGGCCTAGTTTATGTTCTCAGTTCCTCCCACGGAGAACTTGCCTCTGTCTACAGACCCCTGCCCATCTGAGCATTATTTATTTATTAATTTAGAATTGTTAATAAACTATTTTATATCTTTACTTAGGGAACAGTGTTATTTTGAGGGAAGCTTTACCCTTTTTTTGCAGGTGAAACACCCTCAAACTTCCTTTTGATAGATTAGCATAAATTGGTATACAAATATGTCTGGGTCACTATGCAGACTCCAGGACTTGTTAGATAACAGCAGCCAGTAACCGATTGTC
This sequence comes from Calotriton arnoldi, assembly GCA_963921515.1. NCBI lineage: Eukaryota > Metazoa > Chordata > Amphibia > Caudata > Salamandridae > Calotriton > Calotriton arnoldi. Next base: position 696,141 of record CAWUFW010002725.1, read on the forward strand.
ACCAAGAGAGAAACTGGAAGGTTCTCCAAGTGGTGTTGGTTTATTGCAGTAAATGGTCAGTTACAGCAGCTCCTAGGATGCAGGACTAACTGGCCCACATGCAGGAACTCTGGTATCTGCCTGCTAGTCTTGGTAGGAACGCCTCTAGGCCGAATTGTATGGCCCGGAGCTCCAATACATGGATGTGAAAAGACCTCTGGTTGATAGTTATTGGAGATGCTTTCTCCAGCCATCCATGGACGCATCGGTTTTCAGTACAAATGTTTCTGTTAAAATTTGGAAAGAGACCTGGTTTTCGATTTGTTGTGCTGCTCTAGAACAACAGTGCTTGCTTCAGTTGTTTTGTGACTTGGACTATGTTGTCCCATGAGCTGTCAACGTGTTTCCATTCAGTGCCCAGTTTGTTTTGGACAAATCTCATCTGAAGCCTGCATGAGGCCTATACAGGATGACATCAGGCCTAACAGGGACTTGTATTGTCTTAGTGGGCCAGCTCACACAGACTGACGCATGGTATTCACCTGCCTTGTCAAAGCATTTTATTTCCTTGTACAGCATGTTGTGTGCGCTCTGGGAGGTGCCTGGCTCCTACTAAGTGGGCGCCTTATTGGAAAGGATTCCTTTCCAGTATTTTTATTCCTTTCATGTGTTCCTTATTGCACCCTTTTAAGTTTGTTTGGATTTACTTTACCAGTACGACTCTGGGAGCAGGGAAGCCTCTCCTCAGAGTCTGGGATTGCTGGACCCTGGTTAGAAAGCCCATTTCTTTGCCCAAACTTATTTGAATTTCATGCTATCGTCCACCTGGCCCACCTAACCTCGCATGGGGGCTTATTTAAATCCAGCTAAAGCACATCCGCTTAGCGGGCACACTGCTGGCGCGCACATGACCAGCCCGTCTGCGCTCGGACTGCGCTCAGCGCCAGCCCCCTTGCATCTCCAACGATCGAGGCAATGCAAATAAGAATGTATACTGGGGCGGAGTTACATGCCTTAAACACCAGAGGTAAGAACTTTGCCTGCATATGCTTAAACTTTTATACATCACCGAATCAGTCTCAAATAACCTGCCACAAGTGTAAGGCCAGCCTACCCAAGATCATGTTCATTGGAATTAACCCTAATACACTCGCCAATCCTTATTATAGCTCCAAGCAAAGCAAACTATTGCGCTGCACCCTTTTAAATGCTAGATCTCTAGTGAAACATAGTATAGAGCGTACCGAACTAATTGAAAGTCATAATATAAAGAATGCATTTGGTACAGAATCTTGGATAGATGCGACAGCGGGCCCCGATATGGTCAAGGCTACAGAGGGTTCATTTGTCACACCCTGAATAGGCCCTTTAGGAGGGGTGGGGGCCTAGCAGTTATTTACCATAACTTATTGTCAGCTTCTTTCGCTACAGTCACTGCTACTACCTGCGAAGCCCTGTACTTCTACTTCCAATATTCTAACCATCACTCGTTCAAGGGAATATTACTCTATGGACCTCAGGTCCAAAAAGTGCTTTTGTGGCAAACCTAGGTACTCTATTAGAAGATGGTCTTTGCACAAATAATTTCACCATACTTGGTGATTTTAACTTCCATCTAGAATGCACTTTGTATTCAGACACCGCTGTCCTTCAGGACATCATGAGTAGCACTGGGTTAGTACAATTAGTGCAAGACCCTACCCACAATGCAGGCCACACCTGGGACGGCATCTTTTCCAATCATCTGCATTTAGCTTATACAGGTTTATTACCTCTCACATGGTCTGATCACTCAGCGATTCTATTTGATTTAGCATCCCCTTCTTGGTATCACGATCACTTTACCCCCAATAGCCCCCTTACCATTCAGGCATGGAACACAATTAACTGGTCCCTATTAGAAGAACAGCTCTATACTTCCATGTCACCACTGCCCAAGGATATAGAGTAGGCTAGGGGTGGACGGAATTTGCGTAGTCGTGCTACGCGAAGCTCCGCGAAATGGTAAAAAATCTCCGCGAGCAGGCAGAGTTCCGCGAACACGCGGAATTGCTTGTTCTGCCCGTTTGCGATGCTTTTTTCCTGTTTGCGAACGCTGTTTGCGTGCTCGGGGGGAAATATCTCGCAAACACACATTTTGAAAGCGCGAACAAGCAAAAAATTCCACAAAGCCGCGGATCGCAGAATTTTTGGCAATTCCGCGTTCACCGCACAACGCGAAACTACCCAAATTACGCAAGCGGAATTTACCGCCCAGGCCTAATATAGAGGCAGCTACGGCATAGTATACTGATTGGATCCAATCAGCCTGCAGGATTTTAGCACCTGAAAAAATATCCAAACCTAAGCATTCCTATCCGATTGCACCTTGGTATTCATAGGAACTTAGGGAGCAAAAACTAATTTGCTAGCACCAAGAACACAATTTGATAAAGAGCTATAATAGCTCAGAAAGAGAAAAATATAAAACAAAGCCTATCTTTATAGTTATTAATAAAAATGAAAACAGACTTCTTTGCCAGTCAGCTAACTGCTGCAAATCACTCTACCAAAGAACTTTTTAGAACAGTATCCAGACTAGCCTCTCCCTGCACTCAAAAATGTCTAGTAGCCATACTCTTTGCGATGAAATCGCATTGTTCTTTTTAAATAAAGTCGAACACATTTTTCACACCTTCAGTTGCTCTTCGGTGGTGACGAGAGGTCTCATCGATCTCTGACAGCCAGAACACGCATATTAGCTCTGGTCCTTCGGTGCCCATGACTCTCTTTACAGAATTCGCCCACTCTCACAAAAACCAACATTAGACTTCTTTCTAACTGTTAAATCAGGATCTCCCCTCGATCCCTGTCCGGTAGTAGTGATTAGATTGACTCCTGAACCAATAGTTGAAATACTTACCTCACTGTTCAATGCTATGTTCAAATCAGGGCTCCTTCCTAAAGCATGGAAGGAGTCATCTACTCTCCCCCTTCTGAAAAAACAAAACCTTGACCCAAAGGATCTCAATCTATTTTCGACCCATCTCACAGCTTCCTTTCCCGGCAATACTCTTAGAAAAGGCAATGAATTCCCAGCTAACCAGATTCATACAGGATAACAACTCATTAGATCCAACGCAATATGGCTTCAGAGGAGGCCATAGCACAGAATCAGCCCTTATCAAGTCTGTTGATGAAATCAGAGAGGCTTTGGATGTCGGGGACAACTCTGCTTTATTTATTTATTCATTTGTAAAGCGCCTGGTTACACCACCGGTGTGTCCCCGCGCTGAGGACATGCTCTGGGGGGAGATAGCCACCATCCACCTAAACTACTATGCTGTGAAGGACATCTTAACTAGTACATCTATCCAGTTTGCCTGAACAGCCAGGTTTTTAGCTGTCTACGAAAACTGCTTTCACAAGGTTCTGTTCTTAGATTTAGTGGTAAGGCATTCCACATTATTGCTGCACGGTACCTGAATGAGCGGGCTCCCATTCTAGCTCTGAATATTCTCGGTACAGTGACCAGTGCCATCCCCATAGACCTTAGATTCCGTCCTGGCATATAATGGGTTATTAACTGTTGTAGATATCTCGGGCTTTTCTTTGCTAGAATACGATGGCAGTAGCACATTGCCTTAAAGAGATTCTCTTTTCTACCGGGAGCCAATGTAAGGCTGTCAATGCTTTCTTCGTATTCGCTCTTCTTGGCAGACCCAGTACTAGCCGTGCTGCGGCATTCTGTACTCTCTGTAGTTTGGCAAGACCCCTTTTAGTAGCACCTAGGTAGAGTACATTCCCGTAGTCAAGTTGGGAAGTTATTACCGCATGAACTATAGTCCTACGGGATTTCGGTGGTAGTAGGTCTAAGACCTTCCTCAGAATTTTCATATTCCCATAGCATTTGCCCGCTACCTTCCGAATCTGACTTTCAAAAGTCAGCTCGGGGTCAAGCCACATACCGAGATTTTTAACTTCAGGTTTAGGGAGAGGCAATTGACCTAAAGTTTCAGGCCACCACGCGTGTGACCATAAAGATGGCATTCTGCCTACTATCATGACCTCTGTTTTACTCCCGTTTAGCTTGAGGCAATGATTAGACATCAAGTCTGCCACCTCCTCTAAACACTTGGAGAACTGGGTCGCAGCCTGGCCTCTATCCTGTGCTAGCATCATAATAAGTTGTGTGTCGTCAGCGTAGGAAACAATTGACACCCCATACTTCTCCACACACTCCGCCAATGGCCCCACATAAACATTGAACAAAGTGGGGCTCAAAATTGAGCCAAAGGGGTCTTCTTAGACAGAAAGGTTTGTTGCGCAACTTGGAAACTTCGTGTGGAGAGAAATGATATCAACCAGCTCAATGCCCTCCGTCTTATGCCACATGCCTCTAGTCTTTGAGTAAGAAGCTTATGGGAGATAGTGTCAAACGCCGCACTGAGATCTAATAAAATCAGTGCGGCTGTTTGTCCCTCATCTGCATATTTCCTCAGTATTTCAGTATTTCAGTGGCTATAAGAAGAGCTGACTCAGTCGAGTGGGCCATTCTGAAACCTGATTGGGAAGGATGTAGTAGGTCGTTTTTGTTTATGTGGTCTGTAAGCTTTTTCAGCAACTTTCGCTACGAAAGGCAGTAGCGAAATAGGCCGTAAATTTTCCAGCACTGTGTACTCCAGTGATGGCTTCTTTTTGAGAGGTTTTACAATGGCCTGTTTCCATTTTGTGGGGACCACGCCATTTAGAAAAGAGCGTGAAATAAGATCAGAAATATATGGCATAATTACATTCGTTCCCTGCATTATCATTTTTGGTTGGGCTGGGTCCAGGGGGGATCCCGATTTTATCCCTTTTGCTATGGTGGTAATTTCTTCGAGTCCCTGTATCTTGAACTCATCCAGCGTTTTTCCAACAAAGTTTGCCTGGCTATCACCAGCCTTGGTAGTTCCTTCTCGTACTTCAATCGGGAAGGTATCGTAAATTTTGGCCACTTTATCTGCAAAGAACTCTGCCACCCTGTTACAGCTCTCCTCCGAGGCATCTATATCGTTCCTATTTTCCTGAGTTCTTAAGGATTTCAATATCGCAAACATTTCTTTCTGAGAATTGCTGGCACCTTCTATTCTTTCAGTGTAAAACTTACATCTGACATTCTTAATTAGAGAATGATATTGTTTTAGTTCTTTTTTATAATTTTCTTTCAACTCACTGTTATATTCCTTCCTCCAAACTCTTTCACACCTTTTACATCTTTTTTGGGCTATCATCAACTCTTCATTAAACCAGGGTGCTGTTATATTTTGTCTTTTAGGTGTCCTAGTGCTCCATGGTGCTGACTTATCTAATGCCTCTGTGATCCAGACTTCTAGTTGACTGTTAGCTAGATTAACATCTATATCTAAGATGGGCCTTTTCTCCATCAGAGTCTTTGTGAAAGAATTGGAGTTAAAGTCCTTCCAGTTCCTTGTCGTGATTACCTTAGTAGGTTGAACTTCCCTCTTCCTATGCGTAGGAACAGAGAACTGGACTAAGTAGTGATCCGACCAAGGAATAGGCCATGGTGTCTCAACCTCTATATCCTCCAAGTTGGAAAAGATAGGATCTAGAATGTGGCCTCCTTGGTGCGTTTGAGATCCCACTCTTTGAACTAGGTTAAGGGTCAGTAAATCGTTGCGTAGGGTGCATACTTCTTGGTTCTGCATGTTATCAAAATGTAAGTTCAGGTCACCAAGTACCAGAAAGTTTTTATGTCGAAGTGCGAATTGAACTACTTTCTCTTCCAGGCTAGTTATAAATTGTGACCCTGGGCCTGGGGACGATAAATTAGAAAGCCGGCTAAGGAATTATGTGCTGTGTCCGATAAAGTAAAAAAGAACGCCTCGCATTTATCAAGGTCGGCCTGTTTAATTTCACACTTCATTGAAGTTTTAAAAATAATGGCTATGCCCCCTCCTGTTTGTCCTTCCCGATCTTGCCTTGCTAGCATATAGTCACTGGGGATTACATCCAGAACATCAGGGGTGGAGCTCTCATTCAACCATGTCTCAGTCAGGAATAGAGCATCCAGTGATCTTTCCCTGAGAAGGTCCTGTACTTCATATTTGTGTTTCCCTAGAGATCTACAATTTAGTAGTGCTAGCTGTAGTCTATCTTTATTATCCTTGTCATTAACAGTTTTTAATGTTTTATTGCAGTGATCACATTTCAACTCATCACTGTCTAAATTTATGTTGTGTTTGCAACATATATCCATGGGCATGGGAAAGCTCTGAAAACTTGGCTGTGTACCGGAGTCTCCCAAGTGGCTCAGCAGTACCAGGGGTCCTGGCCCCTGGCCCCTGCCAGGCGCAGACGGGCTTGCCTTAGGCGCGCCTTCGGCGCGCCAGCGGCGCGCCCGCTGCGCGCGTCCGCTGCGCGGTCGGACACACATGGGTCTAAGTAGGGGAGTGGGCGGGAAATTCCTGTTCCGCCTCCCCACCCGGAATTGATGGCCTACGCAAGGTCAGCCACGCCCTCCACACAACGACACACACCCGGGATGGACCGGGGCGGGCGGCAACAAGCAAAAGGTACGATGCGGCGCAGTGAGTAGAAACATAAAAATTGCACGATTTAAAAACTAGTGTGGTGTCAGTTAAAAAGGTTAGCAGATATTCATAAAGACATAAAGATTTTAGCAGCGGTTCAGGCACATGCCAGCGCTCTCACCAGAGTGTCAGCAGTGCAGCGCCCACACACGGGTCTAAGTAGTGGAGTGGGCGGGAAATTCCTGTTCCGCCTCCCCACCCGGAATTGATGGCCTACGTAAGGTCAGCCACGCCCTCCACACAACGGCACACAGCCGGGATGGACCGGGGCGGGCGGCAACAAGCAAAAGGTACGATGCGGCGCAGTGAGTAGAAACATAAAAATTGCACAATTTAAAAACTAGTGTGGTGTCAGTTAAAAAGGTTAAAAAGGTTAGCAGATATTCATAAAGACATAAAGATTTTAGCAGCGGTTCAGGCACATGCCAGCGCTCTCACCAGAGTGTCTCTCAGCAGCCTTCGACAGGGTCCACCATGACTTGCTAATGGACCAATTGTATGCTTGTGGTATTCAGGGCACGGCCTGGAAACGTCTACACTCCTTTCTCATGGAAAGGAAGCAAACGGTGGCCTTAGACACTTTTGTCTCCAAACCCTTCTCTCTTCCTTGCGGGGTACCTCAGGGGTCATCGCTTAGTCCTACTCTATTTAATGTGTATGTGTCATCTCTGGCGCAATTGATTAGAACATTTGGATTTCAATTAACATCTTATACAGATGACACAGAAATAGTGGTGTCACTGCTGCCAAACCAGGAAACAGATACAGGAGGCAAATTCCATGAATGTATGCAGTCAGTAAAAACTTGGAAGAGTGAAAACTGTCTAAAGTTGAATTTGGGTAAAACCAAAGTGGTTATTTTTGGAAATAACACCAACTTTTGGTCACCTAGCTGGTGGCCAGATGAGTTAGGTACTCTACCAACTCTAGTTAAGAAAGCAAAAAACCTAGGAGTAGTAATCGATAGCAATCTCACCTTTGGGGATCAGGTGAATGCAGTTACTTCTTCCACCTTTCTGACTCTAAGGATGATTAAAAAGATATTACATCTACTGCCTCATGACTGTCAACAAATAGTAATAACCTCCCTCATCCTGTCAAAACTTGATAACAGCAATGGTTTATATATGAACATGTGGCAGCAACATTTGAGTAAATTGCAATTATTGCAAAATGCGGCAGCTAGGCTGCTAACAGGCATACCTAAGTTTAAGACTGTACAAAAAAAAATCAGAAAGCTCCACTGGCTGCCAATCAGGCACAGTGTTAGATTTACAGCCCTTTGTACTGCCTTCAAGGCTCTTCATGATTGCGGACCATGCTATCTCAGGCAGTGTTTTAGATGGTATATCCCTACTGGAACTCTCCGCTCCCTATGAACAAAGATGATGGTAGTGCCCAAATTCAAAAGAGCTAACTGGGGTGGAAGAAGTTTTGTTACCCGCATGACCAGGGCATGGAATGGACTTCCTTTCCATATACGTTCCTCTCCAGACCGGCTGTCATTTAGGAAAGCTCTGAAAACTTGGCTCTTTAACAACTAGACTAAATTCTGCCACTTGATTTTTCGTCCTGTGTTTAACGGATTTCCTTAAGCTAAGCAACAGGACACCTTAGGGTAACCGCTGCGTTCTATAAATTTATATAACATAAGTTTACATTGCAGATAGCCTCTGCCATGGCCTGGAAATTTATTGCTCAATTCACAGATGGAAATGCTTTTCCCAACTGAGTGTTGAGTATTGCACCCAGGAATTGGATCTCCATGTGGGGCTCTAAAGATGATGCCTCCTTGTTCAGAGTGAGACCCACGTCCTGAAAAGGATTGCTGCAGCCCGTAATAGAGGCCTTTGCCTCTTCCTTTGATGGAGCTTTGACGAGCCAGTCATCCAAGTAGGAGTAAACTGTTGCAGGCCACTCACCTGAACTTCAGGTGGTTCAGATGGGGGCGACATTCATCCCCAAATCCCTATGGGGCGTAATGCAGTAGCAGTAACTAACACTCTATGTCCACGTAAGTCTCAAAGGGAAGGGGGGTTTGGAAAGAGAGAGAAGAGAAATACCAGTGCTGCTAGTAGCACTGATTCTCTAGGCTGGGAACTGCTGAGCTCAGGATAGACAGGACCTTGATGCAGGATTGCGAGGACTGGGGCCTGGTATAGAGGTGGAGGCTTTAGTTCTGTAATGGAAAACTCATTTAGATGATTTTACAATAGTACTCAGCATTAAAGTACAGACACTCTCAAATACGTACACAGGAATCAGGATTTGTCCATATAACAGCTTTTCTAGAAGACTGTCTTATTCTGTATTACTCATATACAGCTTTTGCTTGTCCTTTAGCTTAACTCTTGATTTATTGCCAAAGAATGCACATTAAATCCTGTATTTTGATCAAGGTTCTTGGATTATTAATGTCTTTCAGTCTTTGCTTTTACAGTTCACTTCTGGAGTTCAAAGGTTGAAATCCCTCTTTAAATGTCTTTCAATTAGAAGGCACAATTACTACAGAAAATATGTCTTTCCTGTATTGCTAATCCTTTCTCGAATGCCTTTCAGTTCAAGCAGTGACCGAATTCTGTGCCCAAAAGCTGGCAAGGCTAAACACTGCCGGAATACTTGTAATATATTCAGAGGTTAAATCTGTTACCTTAATCATGTGAGGAAAGAAGTCTGCAGTCTGTGTGCAGAGCGTGGGATAACCACTAGTCACCTTCTGTGTTGTGCCTCTCTCACAGGAACTACAGCTTCTTACAGATGCAGGAAGGGAAGCATCGGAGGAAGAGGAGCCAGTTGAGCCACGCATTGGGGAAATAAGCAATTACCAAAACAAATGAAGAGGCACATGTATTCAAGGGTTTTTAGGTTCTTTCTGTGGAGGCTCGTTGAAGTAATTAGGATAATGAAGTGCAGCACATTACTCACAAAGACAGTTGAAAGGTGACAGTTGAAATACTGCACGTTTCTCATATTGCTAGTAGGCACGAGGTTCACATGTTGTTTAACCAGTCCACGTATAACCAAACCCTGCGCTGCTTTCGCATTTGTCCCACAATACTGTATAACGGAATCATGCACAATAAGCACAGGCTAATACAACTAATGATTCACATGCATATATACCACTGCATTGTTGCTACAAATAAACACTGTGCCTTCAGTATAAACGTTAATCAGGTTTACATCAGGGTTCGTGTGGTTGAGCAGTGGCAAGCGTGATGCTACCCATGACATAAACTTGGTGACCCCATCGTACGAGGAAGGCAGCGACTGGTGAAAGGCTCTTAGTGAAAATATGAGAAGCTGATCTAAGACCGAAAGGGAATGGCTTTAATTAATAATGTTGCCCAGCCACTGAAAAATTGAGATATTTCCTGTCCTTGTCGTGGGTGTCTATATGCAAATATGCGTCCTGAAGGTCCAAGGATGCCATGTAGTCTGCTTCGTGGACTTGGATTGTCTTAGTGGGACTGACTACTTTGCAGATAGACTCTGCCATGGCTTTGAGTTTTATTGCTATTTCCATAGATGGAAACACTTGTCCCAACTGAGTATCAGAGGATCAGTTTCAATACATGAGTACAGCAGTCACCCTGGACCAGCGAAGGGTCTGGGACCTTAATCATGGCGCTGTGCTGCAAGGTTCTTTCTGGGAATATGGACATATGGTCCTCCTTACCCATCTCTATGGGGAGACGGATGGCTTTATACTCGTTTTCCGTCCATCCTGCAGAATTATCCCTGCATCTTCCAGTCAGTCTTTTTTTGCTACTTGCAGGCCATAGTCACTAGGTAAATTTGGGGCAGTAAACTACCAAGGGTCTCATACAAGTGCACTGTGACTATATTTGAAGGGTCTGGGAGGTCCATGACTTAAGCCTTTAAACTGGGCAGTGCCGATGATCGCAATAGGATACTGGTTGTTCAGGATTAGCAAAGGCCCGGCGTTGCAGCTTGAACTTAACACCTCAGAACAGCATGGCACCTTACACTTACTATAGAGCTACCCTCCCCCCATTCTCTCCCCCAAATAACTTAAGTTCCCTTGCTATGCTGGCTTGAGGCACTGTAGCACAATAAATGGCTGGCCAAAGCAACAAATTTCACTTTTCTGTGGTATGGGACTCAGTTTTGTCAGGTCACAAGACTGGTAGGCTTTAAATCCTGGGATCTCATTGGGATGTCTCACTAGTGAGGTGTTATAAAATGACCATGTAAAATCTGTTGAGCTACTTGCACAGACGTACAACCTACACTGACCCCAGTTTTTCAGATACCTCCAGCTCCACCATGCACACTCTGCACATATTGAGGCTCTGAAGAATGTCCCGAGTTTAACTGTCTGGAGGCCAAATTAGTGCTTAAACCCCTGGGATGCGAGGACATTTCTAGACTGTATAGGTTCTTACTCCTTAACTTCACACGTGGGTAAGACGAGGGCAGTTTGGGAGCGAAACCTAGGTGAGCTGGATAGCGTGTCATCAGGAGGCAAAGATGGCAAGACGATCCCAGGCCATCCCCTCAAATCACAGAGTAATACAGTGCAGTTGCCTGCACAGTATGTCCAACAGCCCCTATCAGGTGTGGAGGATGGGCAGCAGCAGTAGCCCGGCTTTCACCTAATACAAGAATCTCCCCCCGCCCCAGTTACATTTTATCATGTGATCTGAGATTGTCCATGTATACCTTGGCCTCAATCGCACACAAGCCAAGTAACCTTGAACCTAAAGTTGCCATCCTGGGCATAAGGGAGCCTGGCCCTCTTCCAGGGTGCAAAGATCGCATGTAGGGCTGGGATTCCTGATAGCCAAGCATGATATTGCATGCCACTGATGTCAGGCTGAACCTCCCTCTGCGGGTGAATGGCAGAGCAGCATGGACTATTGTGGGCCCACAGAGCAGGTAGTTTATAGTGGAGACTCTGAAAAAAGAAATACAAGAAGATCTGGGGTCCATGGACTTCTCATCATAGTTTGACGTAATTTTCTGGTTTGCAGATAGTTTATTGGTGTTCAATTTTGTAACAATATGGTGCTGATCAGATGGTGGAGAAAGAAAATGGGACCAAGTCACCTGAAAATGAGAATGGACAGGGTCAGCGCTTGCCATTGAATGTAGTTGCTCAGAGGAGTAAGCAAGAAAAGCCAACTCACCTCATAGGAAAGAGGCAGCATTTCAGGCGGTGACCAGGGGCATGCAAGTGCAGGCAAGCTTACCTTTGGCACACCGGAGGTACTCCCTAGCAGCTGATGGCCTTATATGTGTTGAGGCCCTTCTGCACATGCTCAGTATATGGTTCAGCTCCCTTTAATAATGTTTCTGGGATATTAGAGGAATTGAAGAGGAGTCGTTACTGGTTGTATCATGAGCAGCATAGCATTTTAGAGTGTAAAGAGTGACCCCTTCAAAAATACTAAGCATATTTTACCAAACCCAAGTAAGGAATATGATTTTAGAACCAGCAGAGGGCTGCAGTATATGATAAAAGCTTCTGTAAAGGCAACTACTAAGGATATGCTTATTTTTTTTTTAACAGTTTGTGCATTGTTACTGAATGTGTTTATGATGGACTTGAATAGGCGCTAGTCTTTTTATGGCGTGTATGTTATAGCATTCAATCAAATACTTTTTTTCTGTTGAAACCATAAAAGCATAGTTATAGCAATCATATAAACATTAATAAATCTAATTTGAATTCAGTTTCTGTGCAACTGAGTCATGAAATTCTCAGGTTAAGAGTAATTTCCATTGACACAGTTATTCCTTTGCAGATATCTTGGTTTCTCTGTAATTCAGTTCTGTGCACATTTGATCACGGGTATCTTATGGCCCGATTTAGAGTTTGGTGGAGAAGAGGGTATTTAGTCACAAAAGTGGTGGCGAACGCACAAACCAACGTACCTCCCACCCTATTTAGAATCAGAAGAAGTGACATCTTTCTGTGAACAAAGCCCCCTTTGGCTCTGTTGACAGAAGGTGCCCTCAGGCAGCACAAAAGAGTAGGGGATGTCTGATGAAAGGCATAGCACCGCCCACCTTATTTCGGGTAAATAGCGTGATGTCCTTTTTAGGTCTCGGCCTGGCGAAAGCAGCGCATGCGCTGCTCTCGTCATACGAGGGCTTCTTGGAATCGATACGATTCCAGAAGTCGTGTCGCTGCTCCGCCTGCAATTTGGATTGGTGCGCATCGTTTTGCATCATGGCTGATGCAAAACACAGTGTAATGATTGCACCGGAGGCAATCATAACACTGAGGGTTGCCACCCTGTCCGCTTTTGGCCCAGCCCACCGGGATTGGATTGTTTACTTGCGGAGGGACACGGCCTCCTTCAATTACTCTGTAAGCACTATTTGCTTGAGTCCTCCTTCTGTCTCTTCTCGCGTGCGCGCGTTCCATAGAACTGCTGTAACCCACCACGTCTGCCCTGCTGCCGACTCCCAGCGTGGTGCGTTGGCTGTCCTGTAGTAGGCGAAGAGTTTGCGTTTCTGAGCCCCCTGCATGCTTTCTATTGTTGCCTGTTTTTTTTTTTGTACCTGTAATCTCTATTGTTGCCTGTTTGTCTACCTGCGCTATCATTGCCTGTTTTTGTACCCTGCTCTCTTTTGTTGCCTGTTTTTGTGCCTGCGCTACCGTAGCTTGTTTTGGGAGGGAGGTGTATTATTTGGCAAGTTCACGGCTCCAAGAGAGTGTGATCCGAGCGGTTCTTTAATGAAACTGTCTTACTTTGCTTTACAGTGGCCGCGGCACCCCGCTTTAGCCTTAAACATGTAAAGCTAAAGCGCGGGTGCCGCGATAGCTTCAAAAGTAAAGCAATCGAAAAAAAATGCACACTTTTTCCCGATTGCTTTACTTCTGCAGCTATGGCGGCTCCCGCCCTTTGATGTAATCGCGAGTGCCTAATTCTAATACAGCGTCTTTCATCTTCCAAAGCCTTTCAGTGTTAACTCTATAGATCTTTCTCTGTCTGCCTACTTTACGCATTCTCTCACAGTGTTGTCTGTTTTCCATTTTGATTGCATGTCTTCCTCTCCTTGTTGTTCGTCTTTTCTGTCCATAGGCTTTCCTCTGCCTCTCCCTTTTCCGCTCCTCGTCTTCGGCTCTCTTTCTGACGAGTGGGCGCGCTTTGAGGCTGAGAAAATGCCGTTGGGAGACGGAACGGGCCGAGTTGCAGGTAAGAGTGGGGCAGGTATAGCTTGGGGGAGGGGTGGTTGACCCGAAAGCTCCCCTGTAAACTACAATTATGGGTGCGATGGGTTGGGAGCAGGATCATCGTTTTCCCCATATGGGGTATGTGTTGGCGGACGTTGGCCGACCGCAGAGCCGGGATAGAGCAGCTGGCACCTCCCACAGTTATTTGCAGCCAATGTGTTACTTTAGCACGTTGGCATGGAGATTTGGAGGCCCTTGGGTCTTGCTTTACAGAGTCCTTGCGTTGACACCTTAAGGTCGGAAGAGAGAGAATCTTGCCTACATTACAAATTATTTCCTTGTACTGGTGCTTAGCGGCCTACTCACACTACGCCTTTTTCATCCCATATAGCTGCGCCATTTCTGAAGTTTCCAAAAATAGCTTTCAAAAACGTGATTTTTGTTTGTAATTTATTTTAATTAATGCTGAAGAAAAATCTGTTGTTGATGTGCTCTCGAACATGTTCGTCTACGACTGGCTTACGTTTATTTAGTGGGGCTTTCTACAACGGCTGGTTTCAATCACATCAGCAGCTCGGTCCAGTACGTCTTTTTTAAAGCTCCCTCTAAACGGCATTTCTAAAACTATTGTTCACAAATGAAATGAAGCGGGTACACTGTGGACACACACATGCAATATCGCTATTGAGCTCGGAGTTTGGCCCCAGTGGTGGGTGCCCTCGCGTGTCAGGCACTGCCCAGTGGCACCCGCGTTCCTGTGTGACTTAGTCTGGGGTGGGCGCTGCGAGTCTCCCAGCCTCTCTCCATTGTTCCAGGACCTACAAAGAGTGCAGTAGGTTTAGTGGCACCAGGGTGTACCCCCCAACCACCTCGGTTGTGGCTAACCCACTGGAGATAACAGAGCCCATTGCCTTTCCTTGCACCATGACCTGGCGCCCTTGCTAGGCGCATGTGTCTGGCAAGAGCAACATAGGGAACAAAACCTCCCATGAGGTGGTCTCAGAGGGAGCGTCGCTTGTGCACACATAAAAGACATGAGCACAGTGGCTCACACATTACATACAGGGTCAACAAATGCACACGCACAGGGGCACCGGCACAACATGCAGACGAAACACGCACCCCATACAGAGCAGGGGTGGGGGCTTCAGAAGTTCAGGGGGCGAAAGCTTCCCGGGGGCCTTTCAGACCAAGACCAATGTATTTCCGTGAGCTATGGGAGACTCTGGCCCATCATCACATTCTGCGGTGGCATCATTTTGCGCTACGCCACTGACTCAAAGAGAACACAACTGACACATTCAACATGTGCACAGTACACAAACAACACACACAGGGCACACGTTTCACGGACAGGAGTGAAGATTTGAATCCAACTGACTCGCATGAGTCGGATTTGTGTGATTTGTTTTGTGTATAAAAATTATCCAAAAGCCTTAACTAAAACCAGGATTCCACTGCGCGCCCTCTCATTCACAGCGCGCAGAACAGCACAGCCATAATACACTGTGGAGGGGGTTCTTGTTTGACACACTCTCAGCACTTTTAAAAGTTGGGGCGTTCATAGTGGCGGGCACAACACCTCAGGCACCTTCTATGTTTAACAAAGTCAGGGCCACTGGAAATCTGGGATTTCGCGGCCACACCGTTTTCCACAAAAGTGTTGATTTACCAAATAATTATTCATCTGCAGCTTAATCTGCAGACTTTCAGCAGCAAAAATATGTTTGTTGATCAAACGTATCTACGAACTGCCTATCACACCACTTCTCAGTAGGGAGCTCTAAACTCGCCTTCAGCCCATCCTATTTCCGTGCACGCATGAGCGGCTTAAAAAAAAAACAGAGGGGCTGTCCGGGGTTCACAATAAAACCGCAGCCTCCCCGGTAGATGGCGGGGGGGCTCTTGGATTGTTTATGAGGACTTTGTTGGGGGAGGGAGCGGGTCACCGGCAAATCGTTTTACCAACGCAGGTTCTTAATGCACATTTTTTTGCCCAGACTTATTTCAATATTGCCTTTCCCTTGCGCCTACTACGGCACGTGGTATCGTAGTTACGGTACTCCTCTGAAGGGCCCAGTACTACCACAGCAGTCCATAGGGAATGCATTTGATACTTGGATGCCTCTCGACTCGCTTCTAGGCGCTTCTCTGCGGAACACGCGCTTTTCTTTCTACGTTCATTTCATAGTTACTTATTTTGCATCCCAAGTCCTCCAATGTTGGCAGTTGTATAATTGGAGCAGAGGGAGGCAAAAAGCATACTTCTCGGCGCTCTTCCGAGGTATGTGGCGCTATATTATTTAAGGCTCGCAGTGTGTGGGCATGCCAGTGGGGGATAATGTACTGCATTGCTAAACACTTATAAGGTCCCAAAGGCGAGACCTATTGGCTATGCCAATGCTTGTTTCTCTATGTTACCTGGCAGTAAAACCGGGCAGTAGGATGACGAAAAAAACACATAGTGTCACTCCCTGGATGTCGCTGTGTATAGTTCTTTGTTTCCAAAATCAAACTCACACTTTTTGAAAAACAAAAACTGTTGTAAATTTTGGTGAATGACTATCAAAAGCAACAGCGGCTGTCCACCAAACCTTTAGTACCTTGACAGTAACTGCGTGGCCTGCAGTGAGCTCTAAATTTGGCGGATGGTAGTCAGTCTGTCAAACACTAAATCTGGCCCTTAGTTTCTGTGTTAATTAAAGCTCTGATCAATGAATTAGAAGGTATCTTTGTTTTTGGCATATCCTTGCTCTGTTAATTCGATCACATGTATCATTGTTTGAGTTTTAAACTGCGTCTTTAGTAGGGTTGGGCATGAGCTCCGCTCCCCCAGCGGAGTTTGCAAAGTTTTGCCCTCTCTGCTTGGAGCATGGAGTTCTGCAAAACACCGCCAACCACTGGCGTGGCAGAGATTACCGGTGCGCGCTCACAAGAATGAAGGATACTGTGTCCCTTTCAGGGAGACAAAAGGGTTGGCTGGTGTGTGGTCACCATTGAGACGCTCTGGCTATGCCTCCGGACTGCAGTTGGCTTCCACTTTGCCCCGTACCCTGCTCACTTCCTGCTCCTCCTTGTGGGTGCTGCCTGGATGAAGCACCACCGGAGTGTAGGAGTCACTCTGTGAACTGCGAAGGAGGAGCACAGTACTGGCCGACACCTGTCCCCTACTCTGCTACACCCTGCTCTGGGTGCAGGGTAGCTTGCTGGGCATCACTGTACTCGGGGTCACACAATAAGAAAGAAAGCCCAGCGGCTCATACATACTGCTACACTCACCGGTCAAAAACAACTGGGACTGGGAAGGAGCTGAACTGCTGCCATTCCCTTAGAGTGCTATGCGAGCACTGGTGCGGGACATGCTTGGTGCCTCCAAGTAGTCGATGCTGCACATGCACCGGTGTCAGGTGTGTGTTTGGTGCCGTCGAAGTACCCGATGCTGCACATGCACCAGGCATTTGTTCAGTCCAGTACAAGCAAGTACTTGATAGTGCACATGCTCCTGGTGCCATTCATGTACACTACTTTCATTCACATAGTGCAAGCCGAGTACTTGATGGTGCATGTGCACCACATTGCTGCACACGTACTTATTGCAGTGCAACAGTACGCAATACTGCAGGTGCACCCTGTGCTGGAGCTGGACATATCCTTCTTTGGTCCAGTGTGCACTCTGTACTGTATACAAACTCTGCAAATTCCACTGAGTTTTTATATAACTCCGCAGATTAGAGCTCCGCAAGTTCCGCCCACCCCTACTGATAACCCTGTTTGTACAAAGCTTTTGAAAATGTGGCTATTTGTTCAATAAAACCTTAACCTCTGGCCGCAGCTTCCTCTCCTTTAGCACCAGAAAACTGTAATTGGTATTGCTGTGCTCCTCAAATAACTGAACTAAGTAAATAAATGTCTTAGAAGCTTTCTTATTTAGCCCAATACATGCTGTGGATATTACCATTAAATGATAGATGTCTTTATGTCAGAGTCAATTCATGCTGTAATCATTGGATTACACTTCCAGGTTTTTGTTTTAATCCATGTTGTCAGCAGATTCATGTTTGCCACTTTTTCCTATGTTTGTTGTCATGTGTTTGGTCTTTGGGTTGCAGATTTCTCAGTGTCCATTATAATTTGTGTTGTGAACATTGTTAATGGAAGACTAACAATGTGCTCTGGATCTCGTTACAAGGTTGCAAGTGTTTTGGTTCATACATGACTAAAATACCATGGTCATTAGATTATGTGTATACCACTTCTATGCTAATGTACAGTTGCGTACCTGGCTTTTGTTACTTCATTTCCATATAAGAAAACAAATTGATTTTTTTAAATTCTGATATTTGTTTTTTTTGGCTCTTGAAATGCTAATGCTTAGATATTTTTTTGGTCCTTTTAGCGAAAGAAATCCAGAATAAAAGCAATAGTCAGAGGAATATCATGGACACCAGGAATTGCAATTCAACTTTTGAGACACTAACCCCCTGAAAAGTACGAAACAGTTTTCGGAGATTTTTTTCCACTAAAGAAGCTCTACAATTGTTACTGATGTGCGATCCATACACACAGCCTTTTTCTGTGCAGAATTGGTAGCAGACCCCAATAGAATGATGAATGGGACATAGTACCTCACAACAAAGGAGTAAGGAGTATCTCTTGAGTATGTCTACATATTAACATTAACAAGGAACTCTAATCAATCAAGTGACCTACAAAGGAGAAAGGCCACACAAATGTATAGAATGTGATAAATCTTTCCAGGCTAAAGTAGCTTGGATAACAACAGAAAATGTATACATTTACACGGGACACCAGCCACGGACACATCTACTTATTGCTGTCTTCTGCGTAAAAGGCAACTCTAGCAACACATCAGAATATCCCCTTGTGAGAGGCTAGCACAGAGCATTGCCATGTAAATAAACACTGAATATGAGAAGAGAAATGGCTATCTTCTAACAAATCAAATGTGCCAGCTAATGCCATAATATTGACTTTATACCAGCGAGAAAGGAAATAAGAGAGAGTTAGAATGCAGAAATGATGCCTCCACGCTGTTAACTTAGCTGAACACCTGTACACAGTGGGACTATCAGTAGAAATGATTTACTTAATTTGTCATGGCAAAGACAAAGGTGCACTTCATTTAAGTTCACAGCTTTGCAGTTGTAATATTAGTACCAAGAATTTAGAATGTAGAGAGGTTATTTTTCATTTATATGTGTTAGTAAAATGTACCTAACTTGAAAGTACTAACCTGGACAGACACAGGAGAAGCTACATGCATTTACTCAGTGTCTCTGGGATTTTATTACAACTATGTAATTATTTAAACATAATGTGTTCAAATGGGGGAGGCGCACAAATGCACTAAATGTGACCGAGATTTCTATATAAATACCCATCTGGAAAAACATCAAGGAGATTTCAGCATATTAAGACAAAATAAATCTGCAGTGTTTACCAAGACTTTTATTAGAAAAAGCCATCTGATAGTAGGCAAACAAAACCATACTGAAAAAAAACATTTCAATGTCTCAAAGGTAAAGGCTATATCACAAATGGCTCTCATTGGACAAAAGTCAGGCTACACTGGACGAAGACCTTATAAATGCACTGAATGTGACCAGATGTTCATTACAAAGGCACAGCTGCTGATAGATCAACAAACTCATACTGGTTGGAAACCATGTGAATGCTCTGAATGCAACAAGATTTTCAGTCAAAAAGCTGGGCTAGTACTACATCACACAAATCATACTGGAAAGAAACCATATAAATGTTCTGATTGTGCCAAGACTTTCAAGCAAAAGAGTAAATCCTCATCACATGAGAGAATTCACATGGGGAAAAACGATATAGATGTTCTGAGTGTAATAAGGCTTTCACACAAAAGAGTGATTTAACATTTCATGAGAGAATTCACACTGGGGAAAAACCATATATATGTTCTGAATGTAATAAGGGGTTCCATCAAAAATCCAGTCTGATAAGACATCAAAGAACACACACTGGCGAGAAACCATATAAATGTTTTGAGTGTGACAAGTGTTTCATCACAAAGGGCCAGCTAATAACACATCAAAGAAATCACACTGGCGAGAAATCATATAAATGTTCTGAATGTCAAAAAGCTTTTACCGTAATAGGTGGTCTAATCCGTCACCAGAGAACACACACTGGCGAGAAACCATATAAATGTTCTGAGTGTGACAAGTGTTTCATCACAAAGAGCCTGCTAATAATACATCAAAGAAATCACACTGGCGAGAAACCATATAAATGTTCTGAATGTCAAAAAGCTTTTACCGTAATAGGTGGTCTAATCCGTCACCAGAGAACACACACTGGCGAGAAACCATATAAATGTTCTGAGTGTGACAAGTGTTTCATCACAAAGGGCCTGCTAATAATACATCAAAGAAATCACACTGGCGAGAAACCATATAAATGTTCCGAATGTCAAAAATCTTTTACTGGAATAGGTGGACTAATCAGTCACCAGAGAACTCACACCGGTGAGAAACCATATAAATGTTCTGAATGTGAGAAGGCTTTCAGTTTAAAGTCATCATTGGTAATACATCAGAGAGTTCACACTGGGACAAAACCATATGGATGTTCTGAATGTGAGAAGGCTTTCAGTTTAAAGTCATCATTGGTAATACATCAGAGAGTTCACACTGGGACAAAACCATATGGATGTTCTGAATGTGAGAAGGCTATCATTACAAAAGGACAGTTAAGAAGACATCACTTGTCTCACAGCGGTGAGACTCCATACAAATGTTCTGAGTGTGACAAGGGTTTCAAAGCCAAGCCTCATCTGATGCGACATCAGATTGATCACACTGGAGAGAAACCGTATAAGTGTACTGACTGTGACAAGGCTTTCAAACAAAAATATATATTGTCATTACACCAGAGAAATCACAAGGGAGAGAAACCATATAAATGCTCTGAATGTGGCAAGGCTTTCATTCTGAAGGCTGAACTATTAGTACACCAGAGATATCACACTGGAGAGAGACCCTACAAATGTTCTGAATGTGACAAGTCATACGTTGTTAAGAAAAGGCTGACAGTACATCAGAGAACTCACACTGGAGAGAAGCCTTTTAAATGTTCTGAATGTGATATGGCTTTCAAGCAAAATGCACATTTTTATCGACATCGGAGAATCCACACTGGGGAGACACCATATAAATGTACCGAATGTGACAAGGCTTTCAAGCGAAAAAGTCATCTTTCAGTTCATCAGAAAATCCACACAGGGGAGAAACCATATAAATGTTCTGAATGTGACAAGGCTTTCATTACAAAGAGAAACCTGATGATACATCAGAGGATTCACAGTGGAGAGAAACCATATAAATGCTCTGTATGTTATAAAGCTTTCAATCAAAAAGGTAATCTGTTGCGTCATCTGAGAAGCCACACACCTTCACTACATGTGTAGATCCAGTGACAAATAAGATAATTTACAACAGAGAAACCAAGTACATTTACTTAATGTGACAACGCTTTCCTGGAAAACAATTATCTATCACTCTATCTGGGAAGAGATAAAGGAAACAAATCATATTAATGTACTAAGAGCCTGCTTACAATAGTTATCACCCCTAATAAATAATGATACCACAGGGAATGGTATTTATCTGGTGCGATAAATAACTCCTATTATGAGTTTATGGGGAACAACATGCGGATTTAGATGTTTAACGCCCCAAAATCCGCATGATACGGTAAATACTGCATGTTTTCTGTAGTTAAATATCGTCAGGTTTAGCCTGCCGAAATTTAACAAAGGTTGAGTTATTCAACACGTCTGATAAATATTGGATGCGTTAAATACCTTTAAATTCGTAATTCCGACCTATGAGTAAACAGGGGTTAGCACATGGGTCAGAAAGTTAGAGGCAATTCATAATCAGGCCCAAACTGTAAAAAGTCTTTCACTACATAGTGTGATCATATGACAGTCACTGTAGACTGAAATCATTTAAATATTCTGAATGTACATTGCAGAAATATCACTTATAGTACAAAAGAGAACTCACACTAGTGTGATACCATATGCATGTTCTAAATGTGGCAAGACTTTCAAGTAAAAAAGTCCTCTCTCATGACATCAGATAGTCCACACCAGGGAAATCAGGAAACCCTCTAAATATTTTGCATTTTAACAATGAAAACTTATACCTGACACAGTGCAGACAGAGGATCGGGCATAAAGGAATCATGCATGGCTACAGGAAATCATCCTTCGTCTACAGAGGTACGGGCAATAACAGTGACCTAAATTTTCAGAATACTGTACAGCTTGGGGAGATGAGAGTAAGTGCGGATTTCATTATTAGATGTGGCCTGCCAATGTACATTTCAAAACTGTTACAGAAGACGCCCACTACAAGAAGAAAAATCACGAATACATACAGAATAACTGAATAACCATTTAAGCAACAGAGCAAGCAGAAGGAAACTAGACAATTAAGCATCACTTAACATATAGTAAAAAGTACAACATACTACAGAAACCTCATTCTGATTAAAATAGAGGTATAACGGTTATATGTGGTTATGAAAGACTAAATGAAGCCCAGAAATGATCGATAACTCCTATCATACAAGGTTAGTTGACATTCTACTACATGATTTACCAAATGTGTAGAAAAAAACTAAACAATCGGAATGATGCAGAATCTGCAATACATGAAGGATACAGGAGACGGTGGTCACTTTATCAGATTCCAGTATCGTCCCATAATCTAGATTACAGCATGGCAGAAACACTGGGCTAGATAAAATTATGAAATTACAATTATTTCTAAACTGCTGTTTCACCACCGCATTCTGCAGTTGAGCGAAATCAAATATATCACATAAAATGCATCTCTGGACCTTAAGAATGCTTGAAACTGAGCTTTTCACTTCAAGGTGCTACATATATATTTGTGAACATGAATCAATTTTGGAGACATTATTGGATTAACATAAACCTTTAATTGGATCTGAAAACCAGTTAATGCATTGATGAAATGACTCCCTTCTTTGCATTCCTTTGTTTGCTTGGCCACTTCAGGGTCTGAGGCACACAGCGAGGAAAGATATCTGGGTCAAAGACATCAAACAATGGGACAGATCTATTCCTGGAAATGTTTTTAAAATGAGTAATTCCCTCCGTTCACCCGTCCTGAGTGTGCTGGTTGCTATTTATTGCATCACTGCATTTTGACAATTGTTTCTCTCAAGATCTGCCATTTACAGAATTGCACAAAGACCAGCTCTCCCCTGAATATTTATTAGTTATTGCCTTTAGATGTAGTTAGTGTAATAAAATCGAAGAGCCCATCTCAAGGAGCGTGATGAGGTGGCAGTAATACTTAAAGCAGCCTCAGATGCCCGATATATTTTGGACTTTGTACATGCCTCCGCCTTGGAAGCGGAGTGTAGGTCCTAGTTTACAGAGAAGGAGCTAAAGAGATACTGAAAACTACAACTGTTGCATGGTTATTTACTGGGTAGGAGGAGGTTTGTAATGGTATAGGATTGTGAATCGGACACACGTCGATTGTCCTCACCAGCTCCACCAGGATCCAGATTTGACCTGGACTTGCTATTGGACCGCATGCCTTACTAACGACCGGCCCCCGGACTCCTCAATCTTGACTCCGGCTCATCGCGTTTTTCCCACCTTGGACCGACCGCCGCATTACCCTCAGCCCCCGGACGCACAACTCGCCGGACCGCAGCTGAACCCCTCCACACCCACAGGACTTCTGTTGGTCATCATCCTTCCTCCCATTCCTTGGGACGGTTTTTCACTTCAAATAGGTGTTCTTACTCCCGTGTACTCCGGCTGGCAGTACACCAAGCTCACTGGGCCCCGCACCCATCACCAGAGATCGATTTCTCCTGGTTTACTCCCCCATCAGCACCTACGCTACGGTAATCTGGTCCTGAAGATGACCCTGACTCACTAAGGGTCGAAAAGTCGTTGACTCCCAGCACAACTTTCGGCGCTTGCCTCTGGTTCACATAGTGCTAATTTCTGTGCAATCTCATGTAAATAATTTATTGTGAACCTAAAGCTCTTTGTAAATATTTCACCACTGTGCACTCTGCGCCGTTTATCGCTGTGTCACTTGTCACTTGCGCCGTTCACCTTATGTGTCACGAGCACGTATGTGCACAAAGTGTTTTCTGGTTATACTTACATTCCATTCAGTGTAAACAGTGCTGATACTATTGTTTTCCTACACTTTTTCCAAAATACATAGTGCCATTGGCACATTCTTCTACTTTGGAGTCTCTCTTGTCTTTTCCTTTTGCAAATATATGTTCATACTTATATAATAGCCTAAATTGAATGTTAACTGTTGAGACATTGTTCATGTTACGTTCATCGCCCAGTTCTCAACTGGGTATATGGGTGTACTCTTGTCGTTTGTTCTCTAAATTCTACATAGTAGCACAAAGGGAATTCTGGATTGGGACCAGTATCCATACATGTACATGGCAATTACATGATGAGGTGTCCCTTAGCCAGATGCTTTTTTATGGGGAGAGTGTTACTATGTACCATTATGGTGGCTCGATATACTAAACTGCCTTTTAATGGCATTGAAGAGCTGTGCATTTGCGTCTTTTCGGTGGACGCATACCTGAGATCTTTTTCTAACTCGGCAATTGCTGTTGATTGGAGGAAGCCAATTATTTTATTCCACACTCTCCTCTTTAGTCGACGTAATGCTGACAGGTTAATATCAATCTTGAAACATGTTTCTGGGCTTTTTGGTTCTGTGTTGTGTCTCTTTGCAGCTTGTAGAATTCCTTTAGCCGTTCCTCTTCTGGGGTCTTAGCCACATGATTGCTTAAGATAACTGGCTGGATATTATACAACCAGGTATTTAAAAGTCTTTGTTGTGTTGTAATCTATAGTTACCTAATTTAAACAAGGTGTCCTCTTGAATCTTGGTTTCCAGATCATGATTTCAGAATTTTGATGTACTGAAATACGGAAAGTTCTTGGAGCATCTGCATACAAAAGCAGCGGAATGCTTGTGTTGCTTCTTCTTAGGGACATCGGGAAATGCTGTAAGTAGTTTGCTATGCATGTCATTCTGTCATTCATATAGAAATTGAACAGAAGAGGGTCAAGATGCAACCTTGCTTGAATACTCTTGTCTGTGTCAAATGTTGTGCATCTTGTTCCATTTAGGCTTTTCCTGGTGCTTTAAAATCTGTTTAGAAACTGGTTATTTTTTTAGATCTCGCCTATGCAGCGCTTGCGCTGGCTCTTCGAGACATGCTGTATTCAGATATGGACTTTAAGCTCTGCCTATTTTCCGCCCATCTTTTCAATTGGCTCCTGTTACTGTCCTTTGTAAATGGTGGCTTTTGATTAGGCAATAGGCTTAGTAGTTCTTCCGTAAGTACCTTTCTCCTGATGTAACCTCCCCTGGGGACACCCGGTTACATGTGTTGTTACTCAGGATGTTTTACTTACAGCCTGTGAGCACTATTTTCTTAAATGTGCTCTGCTCCAACGCTTTCCCAGTTCATTTAATCTTCGTGTCCTTCCCAGAACAACACCTCCCGCCCCTGTCCTTTGTGTAAAGAGCACGCGTGCTCAATGTTTTCAGTTGCCCTGAGCTCCAGTGTCAGGCAGCTGCTTATTTCACGTTTTTGTTTCGAGTTCATGGGGGTGAGGGGTCAATATTGAACTTCTCTAAATTAAAACATTTTATGGTGGATGGCTTTACCATGTTTTTGCATTTTTGCAAGCGTTGTGTACTAAATTACATTCAGTTGTGCACAGGCTGGCTGCCTCGCTGTATCGAAGACACAGAGAAGGGACAAGTGCTTGCAATGGAGCCCATAGAGCTGAAAACGTGGCGGCCATCTTGGAAATGAAATAACACGACCTTTCATGAGGTCTTTCTTGATTTCTTTCCCCTCTGGTTTAGAAACACACGTGGCATTTGATTGCCTTTGGTCAGGTTTTCAAAATGTTCTTTTTATTGTCTTTCCGAAAAAATTCCAATCAGACGACAGTACTTTCAGTTTCCAAACACACACGGCATTCAATGATAGAGGTTGGCATTTTTAGTTTAGAAACACACACAACTAGGATTGCTTCAGCTCATGTTTTCAGATTGTTCTTTTGTTTGTCTTTCTGGAAAAAATGCAATCAGATGACACTGTGTTTCGTTTCTAAACACACACGGCATTCGCGCACAGATGTTTTTTTTTTTTTTGGGGTGGAAACACACATGGCATTCGCTTGCCTCCTTGGCTCGTCTTTTCAGAATGCCTCACAATACGCGAACAGATAACTTGCTTTTGATATTATCTTCATACAGCAAATGATAAATTATTTGGCACATTCTGCAAATCCATAATTATGTAGAAAATACTGTGGCCACAAAATAGTATAATTCCAGTGTTCCTGCCTACGGATGAGCTCTTTTGTTAAACTTGGAATGGCAACATAAAGGCTGCCTCTCACTGAAAAGTGAATATATGAAACAGTCTCTGGCGCCATCTACTGATAACACTATTATTTGGGAGTTGATAGAAAGACGAAGCCGATGTGTAATTTATGGTACCTACACAAGTCAGTGTTGACAGAATACAAGAGAGCACCCTGACGTGCCGATGGTGGCGTAAACCACTATATAAAGCAAAAGCAGTAATACACAAACATTTACATAACCCTCAAGTTCCGTTAACATGGTGAGGCAGGCGCAACACTTCAGGAAACAAGCCTCTGAATGCCTTTCTGAATCGTCTTGGGTCTCAAACGCAGGCGTGACGTGTTTCTAGACAAGACCTTTTAGTGAAACTGGTATATTTCTGACATATTGTTAACTATTAATGCGAATGCTGCACGCCTGGTTATTTTATCCAGTTTGTAAATATAGCCAGATGGTAAGCTAAGCAGTGGTGCTGATAAAATATATGTACGACATAAACACCAAATGTACCTACAATATTAGAGAACATCGCTAAATTGTAATTGTGAGTTGTTCCAGGTGTATGGTGCTCCAGTAGAGGATTAAATCTTGCGATCCTCACTCTCTCCCTGTGTCTGTTTATACATCCACTTTGTTTAGTTGTGAGCGATTTATCACGATTAGTTTAGGGTTTTTTCCTCCTCCCTTGATTGTGGCTTTATCGGTGGTCGTGTGTTCTCAGTCTCTTTCTCCTGACTGCTACTTCTGGTTACTGCTTATCATTATAGGGGTGACTGGTCTTGCGACTTACCACGAACTGTGCAATTGAGTGGGAAAAGGGATGCATGTTATGACCTTGGTTTCATTGCTGGAGTGAAGTCTGTGCAGGTTCTGATTATCAAAAAGGAGAACAGGTGTGTGTGTGTCAGATGCCAGGATGGTTCTGATCCAGCGGTTCAGCATCAACAGACACTCCCCTACCATATACTCACCTGGGCCCATAAATTCACACAATATGTAAACCGCTGGGGATCATGTTTCTAAATTTTCACTAACCATTTAGGATTAGTTTTATTCAATTTTCTCTGTTCATTTCTTAAACTAACCCCTCACAGATCAAAAAGCTCTTTCCTCTGGTCGATGGACCATTTGTTGAGCTAGTTGATGGTGATATTAACTTAAATACTTACTAACTTTGATATAACCTTATAATCAAATAACCACAGACTCTGAATAGTTTTAAAATTGTATCTAAAGTAAAAAGTGCATGTGAAAAATCTCAATACAGCGTAGACACCAAATCCTTAGGAGAGAAAAATTCAATTAGCAGATACAATGCATCATTCTCGAAGCCTTGCAATAATAAGAATGCCTTAATTAGAGAGGATAGAAGAAAGAGACAAAAGAACATTTAGAAATTAACGGAAAAATATAATTACCAAGGATGGTGTGAAAGACCAACCCGCTGGCCAAAGGGCTGGTGGGGGTCCCCTGGGATAGGTTCAGGAGACAAAGACTTCAGGACAGGAAACAGGACAGGACAGCTGGAGCTCTCTAAAATACCGACGGTTGCGCCGCACCCCTCTCTGGCACTCTCTCCCTCCTCGAGTTGCTTCCGGAATCTTCAGAACTAACCCAATTGGATCAGGATAAGATGATCTTCTTCAGGTTCTGCATTCAGCTCCCTCCACCCGCTTAGGCATCTGCTCCAGCAGCGATTCACTCAAACGCGCTCTTCCCTTCCATGCAAAGGTTCCGCTCTTGTTCTTCTAACTAACTAACTAAACTACCTCAATTATACCTTTCATTTCACCAAGTTCCACCGACTAATGTTTCAATATCGGGAAAATTCTGAGTTTGATTGGACAAGGCAAGGGGTGGTCTTCATCACACCATGCTTATATGACAGATATTCAATTCACTCATTGTTAAATAATCCGTCCCCTTGCTTTTTATTTATAAATCTCATTCCCATACATCAAATGTATCTTTATTGGTAACAAGTAAACTTTATTAAATGCGACAATTCATATTCCAGCGCTGGACAGTTCCTTTCCCATGAAACGTTCTCTTTGTCCTTGGCATCCGTCCCAGGCACACTGTCACCGGTTCAGGGTTGCGCTTTAATGGACATGCGCAGGATCTACGTCACTCAGTTCAGTCCAGCCATACGAGAAGGCCCAAATGTTCACTAGTAATAAAAGTCAGAAGACAAGTATTAATTTCTCAAATAAATGATTACACTGTATACCACCCACCTCTACTCTGTCCCATTATTATTATTATTCCTTTTCCCCGCATTAGCATTAGTAAATAATATTTTCTTAGGCAAGCAGGTGCCATGCACAAGAGTTTTCAAGACGCCATTTTAAAGCTTCTACTCATGCGCAGGATTTTCCCACCAAGCATTATGTCGTCATACTACACAGACGTAGTTGACGCATGCGTGAAACAGATTCCCAGATTTAAAGCGGTATTAGTCCTATTTCAGAGTTATTCACGTTAGGCATGCATACGCAAGCTTCACTACCCCAGATGTTGGTGTAATGCATATTAATTTTCACAAAACTTTATTAATAACTTGTTAGTGATTTAAACGAGCTGATTGCTTCCGAGCAAGTCTCTATTTTTCTCGAGACCTTGCTCCATCAATCCCCTCTCTGATGGCATTTTAGAGCCATCATAAAATATCCATCCTTTCCCAGTTGCCAACTTCAATTGATCTCAGTTTCTTCTTCCTCCCTCATAATTTCATCATTTATTTCTTTCTAACTTTTCCTCTTTTTATACAGTTTTCCTTTCACCTCCTCTAATTCTATTTCTTCTATTTCTCTCTTTTTTTTCTTTCCTTTCCCAATTATTTCTATATTTATTTGTCTTTTTCCCTTACTCCTGCAACATTTGCACGTGATTATTATTATTAGTACTGCTATTATTACTGTAGCTACTGGTAGTATTATTTGACCTATTATACTCTTCCCAAAGACAGAAAACCAATTCCCTATAGCAGAAATCCTTTTTGTTAATCTTTCCCATACACTGTCAACCTCCAGTTGGGTCAGGTCTTCATGAAGTTTTGTAATATTTTTAATATACCCTTCAATTTCTTTACTTTTGTCCGGAATATATGTGCAGCAATGTTGAATTTTCAACATGCCACAAACTCCGCCCTCTTTGGCCAATAAAATATCAAGAGCAAGACGATTTTGTAAAACCATCGACCTAATCGCAACCATTTCTGTGTGAATCATCAAGAAACCTCCAGCAGTATGAGTTGATAGACGATCAACTACTGTTGATAAATTTCGAATCTTTTGTGAATTGAGAACGACTCCAACTGAGGGTATCAATGCATCAAATATGTCACCTACTATTTCAGAAAAACTCGCTCTCTTTCGTCGTGTTAGTCCTCTACTTATTTCATTGATTCCATTGGATCTGTCCACATGGGAGATCTTCGGAAAAACGATTCCGAAGTAGCAGCTACCATACCAGCGTGCAGGTATCCTATAATAGGCATTTTTACCACACACATAATATACTCCCGGAAACACAGGATCAGTTCCCCCTTTTAGTCCCCATCCCCCTATAATTAGAAATTTGTGTTCACACTCACTGGAACCAATGAAAATACTATTATACTCAGTTTTTAACCTGTAGATTCAGAATTTTCCCTTCTTGGCTAAGTCCAGGGACATTGCAGCATGAGCCTCGCCTTTTGCATAGTCTCCCTCTTTCCCGACCCATGGGGGTACATGGGTTTTCTGTTCAGCAGCCTTTCATTTAAAATCCTACCTCCTTTCTTCGACTTAATTTAAAAACTCTTTCTCTTCTTCACGCATCACACATGTTAAGTTATTCTTGTGAGCCTGTGCTATATCTATTGGGCTTGTTGTCAAAAAGAACTCACCCATGAATTGTGCATCCTTACTACTAAGTATTGGATTCATATTTCTTCTAACAGGCAATTCTGAAAACACTACATCTAAGTTCGAATAATAATACTGCAACTTTCCTGTTACATAGAATAAGCTTGCCAAAACACTACATGAAACACCATATGTTAAAGGTATATGGTGGTAAGTTACCCCTTCTGAAACAGATGAGGGCAACTTCATACAGACATAGCAATCATTAACATCCATTGTGTCTATGTATTGAAACAACAGTTTTGTAAACACATTCAAAGATGAATCATTATCGGATTTACCATGATGTTACACGGCCTCATCCACTTGATCTAACCCTGTATTTTGTTCTTTTTGTGACGGTATCTACTTTCTCATTAGTAACTGTATCATTCCTGTTATTCGTTACCATTAATAAAGGTATCACCACGGTTAGCAATAACCATAGTAATATTAGCAATAGGATACTACATAAGCAAGCTTTAAGACATCTTTGTTTTAGGCTTCGCTTCGGTTGTCCAGTCATCTCAATCTCTGTCATTTTGCAATTTCAAGACTTTCCCGTCTTCTCTTTAATTTTCTTTTCCCTTTATTTCTATACTTGATTTTCTCAATAAAAATCTTTCCCTTCAATTCGCTTTCATCAATCTGTGCAACATAGATTCCTTCTGCCCCTTCTCGTAAATCCAAATTTTCAAATTCCTCCAAGATAACATAAGCCCATTCAGGGGCCTTGTATTTACTGGTCGGAATTTTAAATCTCGGGCTTCTCCTTGTGGATCTCGCTACTGGCTGTTCAGGTTCAGTTTGACTTGAAACCTCATTTATTTGTTCTGGTCTTTCTCCTGTTCTTTTCCTCAGAAAATATCTTAGTCTTTTCACTCCACTTGGCCAATAATCACCCTTTCTGACCCTTTTTATTTTAACTGAATCTTCACCTTCCCCGTCCTTCTCTAAAGCTCTCTTGTTTTCCCTTTGTTTAGGCAAAGTCTGATCCAGATCTTCTGCTCTTCCCTTTTTCACTGACTGAGTTGGTTCCGGATCAATTGACCCTCCTTCATTTTCTAATTGACTTTGTTCTGTACCCTTGGTCTCTTGTTCTGCTTCTCCCTGTACCTGTTCAGGTCTTATTATGGTTATTTCTTCTTCTGCCTGAACGTGTTCTTCTACCCCTACCTGGTCCTGTTCAGGTCTTATTATAATGTGTTCTTCTTCTGTCTGAACTTGTTCTTCTTCTTCTAGCTGTCCCTGCTCAGGTATCTGGGTAACTTCGTCTATTTCTACCTGAGTGCGTTCTTCTTTCCCTGTCTTTTCCTCACTATTTTTCTGTTTTCTCAAAGCTTTTCTGTAATTCTGTTTGGCAACAATTTCAGGTATTTCAGGTATTTCAGTCTCTGGTATCCACCTTTCTTGCTCAGGTATTTCTATTACCGGTATCCACCCTTCCTGACTTGTGCTTCGTTTTTCTTCGTCTCTGTATTCTTCAGAATCTGTTACTCTAGATTCTTCAACTTCACAACCCTCAGCTTCTGGTATCCCAACTTGTTCAGTTGGATGCTGTTCTGGTTGTTCAAGTGGACCTGGGACTCTTCTGGTATGACTGGCATGAATCCAATTAGGCAAACCAGCACACTTCACTGTTGTGGTAGTGACTAGTATGACTTGACGTGGTTTATCCCACCGGGTGCCAGACACGTTTTCCTTGCATGTTTCTTCACTAACACCCAGTCTCCAGGATTCAAATCGTGTGCTTGAGTTGGCTGTCCTGCAACTACGTTTTCTCCAACCTGATGAGACACAGAACGTACCAGATCAGCTAATCCCATGCAATAGTCCAACACTAGATCATCAGTTATATTCATCAATTTATTTCCTGGAACATATGCTTGTCTCATTGCTCTTCCCATGAGGATTTCATGGGGGCTTAGCCCTGTCTTTCTGTCAGGTATGCTCCTAAGACCCATCAGTACAAGGGGTAAGGCATCTGGTCACTTTAGTGTTGTGGATGCACACACCTTCCCTAATCTTGACTTTATTGTACCATTAAGCTGTTCAACCACTCCAGAAGCCTCTGGTTGGTAAGCACAGTGTAACTTTTGTTCAATATTGAATGCAGCACAGATCAGTTGAATTATTTCATTATTAAAATGTGGTCCTCTATCTGATTCCAAGGTGATTGGGAAACCGAAACGCGGAATCAACTCTCTCAACAGTAGCTTAGCCACTGTGAGACTGTCATTTCTTCTAGTGGAATACGCTTCCACCCATCTCGAGAACAAGCACACAATGACAAGAACATATTTCAATCCATTGCACGGAGGCAATTCAATAAAATCTAGCTGCAACCTAGTGAAAGGTCCTTCGGCCTTTCCAATTTTTCCTCCAACTGACCACTGTCTTCCTGCCTGGATTTTGCTGCTGACAGATTAAACATTGTTGGCAAAGGCTCTCTGCAACTACCCTAAACTTCGGATTATACCAAGTTTGTCTGAAAAGCCTGATCATTGCATCCCTTCCAATGTGTGTTGTACCATGATATACTCTCGCCATTTGGAAAAGCATACAATCTGGCATAACTGGCCTGCCATCAAAGTACACCCACACTTCATCTTCTGCCCTTTTGGTACAGCCTGACCTGGTCCAGATTTCCTTTTCTCTTTCCTCAGCTTCTTCTTGCAACTGCCTGACCTCATCCCATGTTTCTAAGGCTGAAAAAAACATCAGCTGGCAACTGGTTTCATCCCTTTCCATTTTCTTGTTGATTGACATTTTATTGCTTGCACAGTACTGTGCAAGTTGGTCGGCATATCGATTACCTGCCGTCACATAATCATCTCCTGACTGATGTGCAGCACACTTGACCACTGCTACTTCTTTTGGCAATTGTAATGCTTCTAACAATTCTTTTACATTGTTACCGTTTCTAATAGGAGATCCTGAAGAAGTCAGAAATCCCCTCTGCATCCATAACTGGCCAAAGTCATGCACAACCCCAAAACCATATTGACTGTCCGTAAATATGGTTACTCTCCAATTTTCCCAATTTTACATGCCTTTGTTAAGGCCACCAATTCGGCTACTTCTGCAGACTTGACTCCTTGTAAACAGGATGCTTCAATAACACCTGATACTTTGCACACAGCATATGCAGCACTTAGCCCTCCTTCCTCTGTCCTCAGACATGACCCATCCACAAATAGCACATGGTCTGATTCTTTCAAAGGAACTTCTTGTATATCGGGGCGGGGCTTAGTACACATTTCCGTCACATCCAAACAATCATGATCAGCTTCATCTGTCATTCCCTCACAACAGGGGTCTGGCAATAACATGGTAGGATTCATCATGGTACATCTTATCACCGTCACATTTTCCGCTCCCAAAATTACTCTTTCATACCTAGTCATCCGACTCTCCCCGCAGCTCCTGCTCACCGTCGCTGCCTGCGCTGCCTGTGTGTTCGAGGCTGCTGCCTCCAAGGTTTTGTAATCGTGCGCTTCTGATTTATGTGAGATTACTGCTGCTGTTACTTAGTTTTCTTCTTGTGCCCGCTATTCCAGCATCTGCTTAGTTTTGTCTAGTCCGTGTTATTTCTGTTTGGTTTTCTTTTTTGTGCCCGTTACTTCCAGCGTTTCCCCCGTTCCCGCCACTGCTGCCCCGGCCCCGCCCCTCTTGCTGCGCCCGTTCTCCCGCCTCCCAGCTGAGCCTCTCTCCCCACCCCTACATAATGCAGACCGCTGCGGGGGGAGCGCTCGTAAGACCTTGACTCCGGTCATAGGCCTGCACTCTCCCCGCAGCTCCTGCTCACTGTCGCTGCCTGCGGAGCCCCCGGCCCTGGGTGTTCGAGGCTGCTGCCTCCAAGGTTTTGTAATCGTGCGCTTCTGATTTATGTGAGATTACTGCTGCTGTTACTTAGTTTTCTTCTTGTGCCCGCTATTCCAGCATCTGCTTAGTTTTGTTTAGTCCGTGTTATTTCTGTTTGGTTTTCTTTTTTGTGCCCGCTACTTCCAGCGTTTCCCCCGTTCCCGCCACTGCTGCCCCGGACCGCCCCTCTTCCCGTGCCCGTTCTCCCGCCTCCCAGCTGAGCCTCTCTCCCCTCCCCTACATAATGCAGACCGCTGCGGGGGAGCGCTTGTAAGACCTTGACTCCAGTCATAGGCCTGCACTCTCCCCGCAGCTCCTGCTCACCGTCCCTGCCTGCGGAGCCCCCGGCCCTGGGTGTTCGAGGCTGCTGCCTCCAAGGTTTTGTAATTGTGCGCTTCTGATTTATGTGAGATTACTGCTGCTGTTACTTAGTTTTCTTTTTGTGCCCGCTATTCCAGCATCTGCTTAGTTTTGTCTAGTCCGTGTTATTTCTGTTTGGTTTTCTTTTTTGTGCCCGCTACTTCCAGCGTTTCCCCCGTTCCCGCCACTGCTGCCCCGGACCGCCCCTCTTCCCGTGCCCGTTCTCCCGCCTCCCAGCTGAGCCTCTCTCCCCTCCCCTACATAATGCAGACCGCTGCGCGGTCGCGCCGCTGGTGCGCCTAAGGCAAGCCCGTCTGCGCCCGTCCGCGCCTATACCGTGCCCAGTGCCATAACCCCTGGCCCCCGCGAGTGCCACAACACCCGACGACGCTACGATGCCGACTTCCTCCACGGACTCAACACCGGCCGATCATCAAACTGCTTCCAGGCCAGCCCGTCACTCACCCACGGACCCTTCACCTGCCGTGACTGCAGCTTCACCAGCCGCCGAACACCCGCACGCCCCACCCCACCCACCATAGCAGAATGCAACCACCTCAGATGCATACTACTCAACACCCGCTCCGTCCACAAGCACATCGTCGAACTCTGGGACCTACTCGACTCAGCCTCCCCGGACGTCGCCTTCCTAACAGAGACCTGGAGGAACCCCTCCTCGGCACCCGACATCGCCACAGCCATCCCAGATGGATACAAGATCACCAGAAGGGACCGCACCAACAAACCAGGAGGAGGAATCGCCATCGTCTACAGAAGTACCCTCAGAGTCTCGACCTGCACGACAGACACCTCCAGCGCCGCCGAACACCTACACTTTCAGATCCACACCGACCCCAACACCACTCTCAGAGGAACACTCGTCTACAGACCCCCCGGCCACAGTTCATCGACGCCATCTCCGACATCGTCAACACGCATGCCCTCGCGTCCGCAGACTACATCCTCCTCGGTGACCTGAATTTCCACCTCGAGAACGCCGACGACAGCAACTCCGCCGCTCTGCTTGATAACCTCGCCAACCTCAGACTCAAACAGCTCGTCACGACCCCTACCCACACCGCCGGTCACACCCTCGACCCCATCCTCTCAGCCAGCAACCACGTCACCTTCAGCCACACCACCGAACTCCACTGGACCGACCATCGCTGCGTCCACTTCACCTTCAAGAAACCCGCCGTGCACCACCACCCGATAAGGATCCCCTACCGCAGCTGGAACAAGGTCACGGAAGACCAGCTCATCACCACCCTCGCTCGAGACCCACCGACACGATACAGCCGCCAGCAACCGCAGGCAATGGATCGACGACTGCGCCAACACTCTCGCCCGATCAAAAAACCCTCAAACAGGCGCACCGACAGAAAGGCCAGCTGGTTCACCACCGACCTCCAGGAAACTAAGCGGACTTGCCGAAGACTCGAGAAAAGATGGCGCCGTGAAAAGACACCGGAAAACCACACAGCCCTTAAGAACGCCATCCGCAAACACCACCAACTCATCCGAGCCACCAAAAGGACCTCTTTCAAGGAACGCATCGACAACAATGCACACAACAGCAAAGAGCTCTTCAACATCGTGAAGGAGCTCTCCAACCCCAGCTCCAACTCCAACGACATCCCGCCGTCGCAAGACCTCTGCGACTCCCTAGCCACCTTCTTTCACCGCAAGATCGCAGACATCCACGACAGCTTCAACACCCAGACCTTCCCAACAGCCGCCAACACTGCAGAACCACCGCCCCCCCAGCCTCATCAACCACCTGCTCTCCTGGACCCACGTCAACGACGAGGATACCATCAAGACCATGAACACCATCCACTCCGGCCCACCAACCGACCCCTGCCCTCACCACATCTTCAACAAAGCAAGCCGCATCATCGCCCCCCAACTTCGGAAGATCTTCAATAGCTCCTTCGAGACCGCCACCTTCCCGGAAAGCTGGAAACCCGCCGAGATCAACGCCCTACTCAAGAAAACCACAGCGGACCCAAGGGACCTCAAGAACTTCCGGCCCATCTCCCTCCTCCCGTTCCCGGCGAAAGTCATCGAAAAGATCGTCAACAAGCAACTGACCCACTTCCTCGAGGAGAACAACATCCTGGACCAGTCCCAATCCGGCTTCCGCAGCAACCACAGCACCGAAACCGCCCTCATCGCTGCCACAGACAACATCAGGACCATGGCAAAACCGCGGCCCTCATCCTCCTGGACCTCTCGGCCGCCTTCAACGCCGTCTGCCACCACACCCTACGCACACGCCTACACATCGCAGGATTACGCGACAAAACCCTGGACTGGATCACCTCCTTCCTCACCAACAAAACCCAGACGGTCCGCCTCCCGCCCTTCCGCTCCGAAGCCACCAAGATCATCTGCGGCGTACCCCAAGGATCATCCCTCAGCCCTACCCTCTTCAACGTCTACATGGCTCCACTCGCCAACATCGTCCGCTCACACAACCTCAACATCGTCTCCTACGCCGACAACACTCCACTGATCCTCTCCCTCACCAAAAACCTTGCCACCGCCAAAACCAACCTCCACGAAGGAATGAAGGCAGTCGCCAGCTGGATGCAGACCAGCCGCCTGAAACTCAACTTGGACAAGACAGAAGTCCTCATCCTTGGATCCACCCCCTCAGCCTGGGACGACTCTTGGTGGCCAGCCGCACTGGGAGCCGGACCCACACCCACCGACCACGCACGCAACCTGGGAGTCATCCTGGACTCATCGCTCTCAATGACCCTGCAAGTCAACGCCGTCTCCTCCTCCTGCTTCAACACCCTACGCATGCTCCGTAAGATCTACAGATGGATCCCCACCGAAACCAGAAGGACGGTCACCCAGGCCCTGGTCAGCAGCAGGCTGGACTACGGCAACGCCCTCTACGCAGGAACCACAGCCAAACTCCAGAAGAGACTACAACGCATACAGAACGCCTCCGCATGCCTCATCCTCGACATACCCCACCACAGCCACATCACTGCCCACCTGAGAGACCTGCACTGGCTCCCCGTCAACAAGAGGATCACCTTCAAGCTCCTCACCCACGCCCACAAAGCACTACACAACACCGGACCAGCATACCTCAACAAGCGTCTCACCTTCTACACACCGAATCGCCAGCTGCGCTCCGCCGACCTCACCCTTGCCGCCGTCCCACGCATCCACAGGACCTCCACCGGCGGCAGATCCTTCTCCTACCTCGTGGCCAAGACGTGGAACACCCTCCCCACACAGCTGCGACAGACCCAAGACTTGCTTACCTTCAGGAGACTTCTCAAGACCTGGCTGTTCGAGCAGTAGCTGCAACCCCCACCCCCGCTCAGCGCCTTGAGACCCTCACAGGTGATTAGTGCGCTCTACAAATAATTGATTGATTGATTGACTAGAAGTGAGATGCGTTCGAGTTCTTGTTAAAAGAATCTCGACTGAATGGGGCATATAAACCTTAACTGGATGTTCCACTACAATTGATTCACTTTGCTCCAGACTCATGCAAGTAGCAGCCACTGCTTTTAAGCAGCGCGGTAAAGCCGAGGCCACTGGGTCCAAGGTGGCAGAGAAATACGCCACTGGAGGCCGGCTCAATCCATGCCTCTGAGTCAAAACTGAAAGTGCACAACCCTCTCTCTCACAACAGAACAATGCAAATTTTTTCGAATAATCTGGCATTCCTAAAGCTGGTGCTTCACACAGACAATTTCGCAATTTTATAAAAGCTTCCATGCATTCATCGTTCCAATCAATTGGATCTTTCGCCCTTTTCCTAGTCAATTGTATCAATGGTTCTGCAAGCAGAGAGAATCCATTTATCCACTGACGGCAGTATCCAACCACTCCCAAAAACATCCTCATTTCTCTCTGATTCTGAGGAAGTTGCATTCGTCTGATTATTTTTACTCTTTCCGGCGTCACTTTTCTAACTCCTCTTTCTATTTTATGCCCTAAATACTGAACTTCCCGTTGACAGAACTGTAATTTTTCTGGAGACACCTTGTGTCCTCCCTCGGCCAAATGGTTCAGTAAGGCTATTGTGTCTGTGACACAATCTTCTCGTGTCTTTGATGCCACCAATACGTCATCAATATACTGAACCAGAACTGAGTTCCCAGGCATAACCAGTGATTCTAGACACTTTTTCAGGATCTGATTAAAAATCGAGGGACTCTCTGCGTACCCTTGAGGAACTCGGCACCATGCCAAAACACGGTCTTCGAACCGGAAAGCAAAAAGATATTGGCTATATACTGATGTAAAGGAATGGAAAAGAATGCCTGACACAAATCAATCACTGTATACCAACTTGCATCCCAAGGTATCTGATAAAGGATCACAGCTGGATTAGGCACTACTGGACAACTAGGCCACACAATCTTATTTATTTTACGCAAATCCTGCACCATCCTGTACTTGCCGCTAGGCTTTTTAAGTCCTATGATTGGCGAATTACAGGGACTGCCCATTATTTCTTTCAGGATTCCTTGCTCAATCGTTTGATCAATTACGGGAGCAGCTCCTGCTTTTACTTCAGGACTCATTTTGTACTGTCGAGTATTTGGAAAAACTGCACCTTCCTTCACTACAACTTTGACCGGATCTACATTTGTCATCAGACCTATTTCAGACCTATTTCCTTCCCTGAGAAATCCCACACTTCTGGGTTCAGTGTGGCTTTCAGCTCTTCAGGCAAGTCATTTTCAGTAAGCAATGAAAACATTTCATCTACCTCTGTTCCTTGCTTAGCTAACATCATTTTGTAGGCAACATCCTCATCAGGTGTTTGGAAGGCAACAACATCAGGAGTACAGTATATTGTGCAGTTCATTTTGCACAACAGATGTCTCCCTAACATGGTTACTGGACTTGAATCGCAAACCACAAACCGATGTATGTCTTTAAAGTTTCCAATGTGTACTTCCATCGGGTTTGTAACTGGGGTTCTAATTTGTTTGTTTGAGATCCTACAACTTGTATCGTTTCTCCAGAGAGGGGTAGATTTAGGATGTCTGCTGTTCTCACAGTAGACCGGGTAGCACCAGTGTCCAACAGAAAAGTAATATCTTTACCTTCTACTTTCCCATCAAAAAATGGACCTGTCTGGTCTACCGGTAAGAATGCGCCAAGTACGCACTCCTCTTTCTCCCCTCTCAGGCACCGTCATTGCACATAGTCCGAGTCACTCTCATCGTTCTGCAAGAAATATTGTGAAACCATAGAGGTATTCTTACCACTTTCTCCTTGAAATCCGGTGTTCACAGTGTATCTTTGAATGTTCACATGGTTGGGCAAAGGAGCTTGTGGCACCTGATACTGTGGAGTAACTACCTGCTGCTACTGTTGCTGGTTCACAACCCTTTCATTCTGCATCTGTGGATTTAAATTTTGATTTGCCCCATTATTATTCTGGACGTTCTTACACTCGTTCTTCCAATGTCCATGCTTTCCGCACGCATCACAAGGAAAGTTCTTCTTTGCTTCCTCTCTACTCATTCGTCCCTTTCCTCTACCATTATTCGACACCTGTTCATTTTGCCCTTTTGCCTGATTATTAGTTTCTGAATCAGCATTTTCTCCTTGCTGTTCTGCCAGCTTCACTTGTGCCCACATCATTTTCTCTTTCAGCTTTCTGTGTTTTGCCTCAATGTCATTGCTACAATATTTGGCATATTTTAGAATATCATCTATGCTCTTGCTCTGCCAGCACAACATGTGCTGCTGAATCATTTGACTAATCTCCGGTTTCAGTCCGTACACAAACCGATATACAAAATTTCCCATATCCTGATTTCTTTCTCTTTTAATTTTGCAGGTGAAGCTCTCTTTGGTGTTTCCATCATGGGTTCTATAATTGGGAGATCCATTAATGGAATGACTGACTCCCTCTCACTGGCCTGATTTCTGAAATTATTCACAGGAATTGTCACAATTTGAGGTTTTGGGCTCTCTTTTCTATCTCCATACAATGGGATAACGGGTCCAATTGTCACAGGCACTGTCAAGGCTTCAGTATTTAAATTCAATTGATTTATTTTCTGAACTAATTCATCTCTGGTCTTATTTAGGGTTTCTCTCTCACTTTCTTGCAACACCCTGTGGACTGATGCATCATGCAAAATCTGTGTAACTAATGGCGTTCCTAACACGGGTGCACTTGGGATTACCCTACTAGGTTCCTCTTGGTACGGTGGAGGTCCTTTAATTAAAATGTCCTCCAACAGCTCATCATCTGATTCACCACACCCTCTCGCATTCAGGTGTTTCGTCTTTTCTTTACACTTGCTCCCTGACTACTCTTCAACTGTCATTACTAGATATAAACCCTCGGTTACTACAGCTCTTCTCCATCTCTACATCTGATCTCCGTGTGATTCATATGGGTGTCTAGGCAGAAACCCTCTGAATCTCCTGCCACTCCTGTATTTTTCTCGCTCATATGCCTCAATCTCCCATTCCTCCAGAGTCTCATACTGTGTCAATCTTGGGATTGGCTCTAATTCATTCATTCGGTTTCTTAAATTCTGAAGTATTCTCACATTAAAAGTACCGTGATCTGGAAAAGCCAAAACACCATCACCTTTCGTGTATTCTACCCAATTCTCTAACCATACACACGTATGATACCCTCTCTCCATCATCATGAATGAAGCAGGCGTTTTGGGTGGCGGAATAGGAATTCCCTCTCTAGTCATCACCGTTTGTCTTTCTTAAAGAAATTCTTAATCTTCTTTATTAATGTAATTTTCTTCCTTTCTCCAAACATTTCAGACGGACGATATATGAAAGAGTCTTCCGTGTATCTTCTAATTCTGTTACCTATGTCTCGCCCTATGTCAGCGCGACTGACACCAGCAGTCCAACTAGGACTCGACATACAATTCTTGTCTCAACCAATCCTAGCGCCCAATCAGGACTCCAACTCAAACTGGCCGTCTGACCAATACCAGCGCGGCTTCTCTGTGACGTCAGTATCGCTCCTTACTACTGACCCTCCCTTTACAATCTGCTCCTGTTACACGCCTGCTGTTTTCAACCAATCCCAGCGCGCCTCTTTGTGACGTCAGTACAACTCCCGCGACTGACCCTCCCTTCACAAGGTAATACGATAATTTATTTTCTTAAACTTTTCTTAGCAAAAACTGTTAGTAACGACATAAAAACAGCGCTACTCTGTCTGTTCCACTAAATAAAGGATAGATTCTTGACTTTCTCCCAAGTTTTTCACTGTGAGTAAAAACCTCTGTTTACCCTTCACTTAAGCTCGGGGAGGACCTGCTACCCGCTTCGGCGATACCCCTTTTGGGAAATAAGGCCAAAGTCTCACAAGTGAGCCCTCTGCTATCATTCACACTCACTTTTATACAAAATGGTCCCTAATATAATACTGCCAGCCCTGCGTAGCTTCTCAGTATTATGACAACAGACGAGTAACCTTCTGCAGTATGGCTTCTATCACCACCCGCTATTCAAAATTCCATTCCCGGGATTCCCAGGTATCCACTCTACCTGTATTTCCATAGAACAGGACGCTAACTTTTCTTGTTAAACATAAATCAATAATCAATACTCATCACTAAACTAGTCAATAATAACCATAGCTCTGCTACCAGAAAACTGATCCAGCAGTTCAGCAACAACAGGCACTCCACTACCATATACTCACCTGGGCCCATCAATTCAAACAATATGTAAGCCGCTGGGGATCAAGTTTATACATTTTCACTAACCATTTAGGATGTTTTATTCAATTTTCTCTGTTCATTTCTTAAACTATCCCCTCACAGATCAAAAAGCTCTTTCTTCTGGTTGATGGACCATTAGTTGAGCTAGTTGATGGTGATATTAACTTAAATACTTACTAACTTTGATATAACCTTATAATCAAATAACCACAGACTCTGAATAGTTTTAAAATTTTATCTATATAAAAAGTGCATGTGAACAATCTCAATACAGCGTAGACACCAAATCCTTAGGAGAGAAAAATTCAATTAGCAGATACAAAGCATCATTCTCGAACCCTTGCAATAATAAGAATGTCTTAATTAGAGAGGATAGAAGAAAGAGACAAAAGAACATTTAGCAATTAACAGAAAAATATAATTACCAAGGATGTTGTGGAAGACCAATCCTCTGGCCAAAGGGCTGGTGGGGGTCCCCTGGGATAGGTTCAGGAGACAAAGACTTCAGGACAGGAAACAGGACAGGACAGCTGGAGCTCTCTAAAATACCGACGGTTGCGCCGCACCCCTCTCTGGCACTCTCTCCCTCCTCGAGTTGCTTCCGGAATCTTCAGAACTAACCCAATTGGATCAGGATAAGATGATCTTCTTCAGGTTCTGCATTCAGCTCCCTCCACCCGCTTAGGCATCTGCTCCAGCAGCGATTCACTCCAACGCGCTCTTCCCTTCCATGCAAAGGTTCCGCTCTTGTTCTTCTAACTAACTACCTCAATTACACCTTTCATTTCACCAAGTTCCACCCACTAATGTTTCAATATCGGGAAAATTCTGAGTTTGATTGGACAAGGCAAGGGGTGGTCTTCATCACACCATGCTTATATGACAGATATTCAATTCACTCATTGTTAAATAATCCGTCCCCTTGCTTTTTATTCATAAATCTCATTCCCATACATCAAACGAATCTTTATTGGTAACAAGTAAACTTTATTAAATGCGACAATTCATATTCCAGCGCTGGACAGTTCCTTTCCCACGAAACGTTCTCTTTGTCCTTGGCATCCGTCCCAGGCACACTGTCACCGGTTCAGGGTTGCGCTTTAATGGACATGTGCAGGATCTACGGGGCACATGCATCAAAGGTTTTTGCGATCGCAAACGGTGCGAATCGCAAAAATCGGCCGTTTGCGATCGCAAATTGGCCTTTGGAGATGCATGAAAGTAGTTTCCTATGCGCAATTTAAGAATTCGCAATTAATTGCGAATTCCTAAATTACGATTGCATTTAAGGAATCGCAATTTGCGATTCCTTAAATGCAATGCTAGAAGCACTTTCAAATAGCGATTTCGCTATTTGGGACCGCAAATTACAGACAAATCAAACTTGTCTGTAATTTGCAATACCTTCGAAAAATGCTCTAAAATGCATTTTTTTAAGTTTTAGGTTACACACACACATGCCCTTGGGGCATGTGTGTGCTGCAACATGGGTGCACATCACAATTTCAGGGGTGCAACAGGGTGTCATTTTGACACCCTGGCACCCTTGAAATTGCATTCTCAATTTGCGATTCTCTAATTGCGAATCGCTAATTGAGAATGTCTTCCCATTCATTCCTATGGGCCTCTAGGCCCATAGGAATTAATGGGAGGTATTCCTTAATTGCGACTCGCAATTAGCGAGTCGCAATTAAGGAATGTTTAGGAATCGCTATTTTTATAGCGATTCCTACATGCATAGGCTTTTGCGATTCCTTAATTGCGATTCCTTAATAATCGCAATTAAGGAATCGCAAAAGCCTACCTTGATGCATGTGCCCCTACGTCACTCAGTTCAGTCCAGCAATACTAGAAGGCCCAAATGTTCACTAGTAATAAAAGTCAGAAGACAAGTATTAATTTCTCAAATAAATGATTACACGGTATACCACCCACCTCTACTCTGTCCCATTATTATTATTATTCCTTTTCCCCGCATTAGCATTAGTAAATAACATGCTTATTTTCTTAGGCAAGCAGGTGCCATGCACGCGAGTCTTCAAGTCGCCATTTTTAAAGCTTCTACTCATGCGCAGGATTTTCCCACCA
Source organism: Calotriton arnoldi (assembly GCA_963921515.1). Lineage (NCBI taxonomy): Eukaryota > Metazoa > Chordata > Amphibia > Caudata > Salamandridae > Calotriton > Calotriton arnoldi. Next base: position 740,220 of record CAWUFW010002725.1, read on the forward strand.
AGCATTATGTCGTCATACTACACAGACGTAGTTGACGCATGCGCGAAACAGATTCCCAGATTTAAAGCGGTATTAGTCCTATTTCAGAGTTATTCATGTTAGGCATGCATACGCAAGCTTCACTACCCCACATGTTGGTGTAATGCGTATTAATTTTCACAAAACTTTATTAATAACTTGTTGGTGAATTAAACGAGCGGATTGCTTCCGAGCAAGTCTCTATTTTTCTCGAGACCTTGCTCCATCAGTACTTAACATTATATTGTGTGTGTGTGTGTGTGTGAATTCTGTGAGGCTGTACAATACTGACCCTTCCTAGAGCTAGGTGCAATGTTGTTTTATGATGAATATTCTCATTGAATTTTCAACTCACAGTATTTCAACATGCAATCTTGATTCAAACAATCTCCTGAGACAAGGTCTTGCTATCATTTCAATCATAACCATAATAGGTAATATCAGTTTTAATCCCTGTAAACAGTATGGACGTTGAATGCCAGTACACATTTCATTCCAAGGGAGCAGTTTATTCAGTGCAAAGCCTGTCCCCGGAAACACATTCATTGAGGAAAAACACAGAGCTGTGACGGCACTCAGACAATTCAGAATGTATAATTTTGCAAATTCACTGAGGCAGGGCAGTTGTGGCCCTTCTTTCAGCCATTATTCCTATGCTTTATAGTTGATGTACTCTTTGAATTTCGACCTAATTGCCATTTCAACCTCTACTCTTTATTTGATCAATCTCCTCAGTAGTGTTTCAACTGAGTTCTAGTATGCAGTCAAAGTCTGTTTAATAACGTGTCTGTAGTGGTGGCTCAGTTGTCTCATGAGCCTACCTTTGAGTCTCATGGCATGACCTCTTACTGTTGGGTTTTACAGAAGCTGTCTCATATTGTTAACTCAAACTCCTAAGCCCTTCCCTCAGTCTAATATCATCAATATAGTGCTGGATACTCAGCTGCCTTAAGACCAGTTTCTAGGGCCTCAAGGCAGCGCACATTTGAATGTAAATAAAACATAAGAGACCACTAAAGAGGAAAAGACAGCCAGAGACTACTACACATCTACCTACTATATAAAACAAATCCAAAACGTTGCACAATAGGGGCAGAAAGTCAATTCTAAACAATCTTTATGAAGGAGCCCCTCAAACCATCCACGCTTTACCCAGCGGCCTGTGAAGAAGCATTAGGAGCAGAGGAATACTCTGCTCCCTCCTGACCAACATTCGAGGGTCTCAAGAAAACTAAAAATTGAAGGTAAATACAACACAAGAGGGTCTTAACCACCAGAAAACACAGTTGTACACTACTAAACAAGAGGCCTTCGTACACACAAAGGAAAAAGGCCTCTTTCCCTTTTCATTAGTAAAAAGCCGTTAATTGTGGTGTAAGTAGCCCGACACATCCTTGAGTCGTTGTAGCACTACACCTGATGCTTTACTGACAGCTACAACCAGTCACAGAATAAGGTATATTTAGTATCTTTTGTTAGTCTACCGCCAGACTAGTGTTGCTTTGCTCCCAGATACTGCAAACGAAAGATCGCCAATAGGGACAATAACAGGACCACCAGGTCGAGTAAAAGGCCGCTTTATTTAGACAGGCAAGCAGTTGAACCACCTTACTAATACATAGAACAACCTATCCCCACCACACCAAACCTCCCCCCAACTTGCAAAGAAATCCCCAACCTAAACAATTCAAACTTTCTGCCCAACCCCTTCCTCACACTCACCATCCTTCCAACCTGACCCCCAACTTGCTCTCATGCTCCTCCTCTGCCAAATTCCCCCACAGCAGTGCCCTCATCCTTCGGGATCAGTGCCTGAGCCCTGTGACTATTGGCCACCTATACTAATTGTTTGCAAAGAAGTTCACGCTACTGCCCGAGCACACGCTACTGCCCGAGCAACCTAACCTACAACCCAACAAAGCGACAAATACAACTCTCTCTCGATTAAGTATAACAGCAGGACCAAGAAGGAATCTAAAGAACCCAGGGAAGAAAAGGTCTTGCATTACTAAAAGTTTGAGCTATTGGCATTGCAAACGATAATGTTTGTTAGTTTTGTTTTTTTGTTAAATAATATCCCAGCAGTAGCGTAAGTAATAAAATAAAATCCACAAAGCAAGAAAAGGGTGCAGTACCACAGGCTGTTACTAGTTGTCCCTGTGGAGTTGTAAAGGGACCTCTATTAGCCACATAAGGTACTGCAACCTTAATTATGCTACTGCTTGAATATTTAAAAAGAATCTAACAAGCATTATTATTTGCAATGACAATAGCTCACACTTTCAGTAATGCGAGACCTATTGCATTACAAATGCTTGTTTAAGCATGGCAGTGGAAGACTCATACTTTCCAATTTGCTCTGAAATAGCTGCCTGTTAACTAGACAAAAAGTCTTTAAGAAAAAGTCCCAAAAAGCACCATACAAGGGTATTTATCTCTAGGTGGAAACTCATAGACAGAATATTGAAGGTTGAAGATCTGGTTTATTGTCAATAGACCACCTCTGAAGCCGCCTTGCATTAGATTTAAAACGTTTTTTCTTCTTTCAGTTCATTGATATGATCAAAAAAATGTGTGCTTTATTTTTCATCTATATCAATTAAACTGATTGGTCTGTATGAGCTTGGTTCTGAGATCTCGCCTTTCCTCTTTAGAGGTATGACAAAGCTTGTTTGCCACAACTCCAGAAAGCATACAATACTTCATCCGGTGTAAATTAGCCTGCCAGGATGATTGAATGTGCGTCCTCAGGTCTTTGATGTTCAGTGTCTGCACTATGGCCATGGCTATCATTGTAGAAAATTATCTGAAAATATGCTACCTATTTTTAAGCTGGTATAATTGAGTTAATATTACTTTGCAAGTACCCTGTCTATTTGCCACCAGTAACTAGAATGACTTAGCATTGCTGACAATTGCTTCGTCAATAAAGAGATACCATTGCTGCTTTTCAAATTGATTTTTATTAGTTTGAGTTATCTTTTTGTACCCTGTTATAATGCTATTGAGGGTTTCAATGCAATTTTGCTTTTCCAGTATTATATGCTACTTTTAATCATATACAATTCACTTTATAGAAAAGTATGAATATAAATGTTAATGATGATCTTATATCCCTAAACTAATTTTAAATATCTGACTTAAATTTAAAAAATGTGTGAGGATATTTTAATATTTTAATTAATATAACAATAAACTGTTTGCTTACTTACTTCATGTCATTTTGCCTTACGGCATGATGGAGCTCTGATTTTACTTTTTTGGCCTCATCATCAACAATTAGTGTTGATTTTCTGTTTTTAATTTTTAAGACTGTCGGCGGAAATTTCGTGTGATAGCCATGGCACAACTTTTCTATGGGTTCCTCATAGATTCTAATAAAATGTGCTAGATCTGATGAGCTGTTTTTCTCCGCACAAACTCCTCCACTGTCGCTTGATCGAGTGAAGATATTGAGACATGAAGAATGACAGTTGCTCTATGTTGACCATTCCCTAACATATCCAACTGTTGATTCACGAGTTCCAATTCTGCATTGGGATATGGTACACCAACTGTGTGTTTTATGTTGAGCAGAAAATTCCTTCTTAGTGGAGTATGAGAACTCTCCAGGCTCTGTGGTATAGCTATTACCACCAGGTGCTTGCGTTGGTATAGCTGTGCAAAAATGTAATCAATTACAGATGGAGATATTGTCGAATTGTTCGTTGGTGTCAATGATGCATTTGCTGGAACAGTGCTCAGGACTGATTTAACTTGTTTTAGATGGAAGAACTGTTACAGGCTAGCATTCTTTTTGTTTTTTCTAGGAAAGTCTTAGGGGATGGCTGGAGCACCCTAGAGTTGGAGTGGTGGAGGATGTTGCTAGATTGAAAGATCGCCACTTTCCTGATCACATTCCTCCCACACCCTCAAAAGACTTTCCCAGTAGGAGATGTAGAGTCTGTTGGCAAAGAGGTACGCGGAAGGAGACTCGTATGTACTGCCTCAAGTGTCCTAACCCTGGGCTGTGTGTGCCTGCTTGTTTTAGAATGTACCACACGCAAAAGAATTTTTGGGAGCATCCATGAGTGGTAAAGTGAACTGCCTGGCCTCTATTGTTTAATATTTTTTGTTCAGTTTCAAGGTTGGCATTTGTGTAGTGTATTTAGTTTCAGATTTTGTGTTAGTAGATTTGTATCTATTTGCAATTTGTTTGTGTTTTCTTATTTGTATAAAAAAATCCTAAATGTGATGGCGGTGTGCGTGGAGTGGTGCTTGTCTGGCGGTGTGCGTGGACTGGCGCTTGGCTGGCGGTGTGTTTGGATTGGCGCTTAGCTGGCGGTGTGCGTGGACTGGCGCTTGGCTGGCGGTGTGCGTGGACTGGTGCTTGGCTGGCGGTGTGCGTGGACTGGCTCTTGACTGGCTGTGTGCGTGGACTGGCGCTTGGCTGGCGGTGTGCGTGGACTGGTGCTTGGCTGGCGGTGTGCGTGGACTGGCGCTTGGCTGGCGGTGTGTGTGGACTGGCGCTTGGCTGGCGGTGTGCGTGGACTGGCGCTCGGCTGGCGGTGTACGTGGACTGGCGCTTGGCTGGCGGTGTGTGAGTAGTGACTAGCTGCTGGTCACTACACACACTGCTAGCCAAACGCCACTCCACGCAATCCGTGAGCTGGTGTGGTTGCTGTGTCAGGAATGTGGGCGTGTGAAAGTGATGGGCCCTTGAATGGCGCTGTCTGCTGGTGTGAGTGTTGTAATGTGCTGGGCCCGCGGCTGGCGGTGTGAATGGTTTTGTATGTGTCACACGTATGAAAGGTGTATGAATGGCCTGTAAAGAGGTTGGTGCCTTGTCGTGGCTTTACAGCTCACAAGCTGTGAGTCAATGGTTCAGTTTCTCGTCCTTTCAATTATTAACAGTGCATTTCATTTTTATGAAATCTCTGGTTAATACAACTGTAAATACTGAACCATCACTCACCCTCGTGCCAAATCCAACCAGTATGTATGTGTGCTTGAGGAATAGGTGGTTGTGCAGAAAAATGTCTTTTCTGTTTTTGTCAAGCAGGGTGTACCTTGTCCCTTTTTGTGAATGTTGTAATGTGTTGGTTTTGTGCCTGGTGGTGTGAATGGTCTTGTGTGTATCATGTATGAAAGGTGTGTGAATGGCCTGTAAAGCGGTTGGTGCCTTGACGTGGCTTTACAGCTCACGAGCTGCGAGTCACTGGTTCAGTTTTTTGTCCTTTCAATTATTGACAGTGCATTTCATTTTTGTGAAATCTCTTGTTAATAAAATTTTATATACTGAACCATCACTCGCCCTCATGCCAAATCCAACCAGTATGTGTGTGTGCTTGAGGAATAGATGGCTGTGCAGTAATCTTTGGGCCATATTAGCAACAAAATGCGATAAATATCGCAGAGCGCGCTTAGCGCGAAATATTCTATCGCCAGCTATCGCTGGAATATATCGCCACGCTAACGCTGTATTAGCAACAATTAGCGCTATGGCGATGATTATTCCAGCGATAGCGGCATAATGCGAGAATATCGCTGGAAAACCAGCGATATTCTCGCATTAACGCTAAGGTGGATTCAGCATTAGAATCCACCTCCTATACTACAAACAGGTAAGTCATAGTCAGTAGCAGGTGTTAAAATATAGCGATAAACGCGCTTAGCGCGATTTATTTTATCGCTCCGCCTGCCTTGATAATAGGGGTTAGTGGTGTTAGCGACTGTTTACAGTCGCTTTTAGTGGGGAACGCCTACCTTGCATGTCATTAGCGATAAATATCGCTGACATGCAAGGCGATGTAATTCCCGGCCTCTAACGCCTGAAAGCTGTCGCTAACGCCTGTTAGCGACAGCTTGCTAATAGGGCGTTAAAATATCACCGATTTAGCGGCAAAAAGTGCCGCTAAATCGGCGATAAAGCCCTTGATAATATGCCCCTTTGTCTTTTTTGTCTCTCTGCCAAGGTGTACATTTAATCTAAGAATAACCTACCAACTATAGATTTTGTCGTAAACTAAACACCCATGGGAGTACATGGTGATGTCTCTCTTGTGGATCCCAACAAGTTATCTTACCCACAATGTCCTGCAAACCTCAAAATGTGACTGTGACATTTTCCTTGCATTATTGTGCTCAAATTTTCACGCTGCAGAAAGTAACAACAAATTTCCAACCCCCCAGCATTTCTCCAAGTATCCCAATAGAAATGGTACCTCACTTGTATGGGTGGGCCAAGTACCCGCGGCAGGGAAAGGCCCAAAACCTATTGATGCGACATCAAAATTACCTATCACAAACCAACCTCGTTTTGCAAGGGGTGTCCCATGAGTTTTTGGCCCGGGGCTCGGCGGCCATCTAGGGAAACCTACCAAACCCACACATTTCTGGAAACTAGACTCTCGGGGGAGTCCAGCGAGGTATGGCTTGCGTGGGTCCCCCAACATTCTCTTACCCAGAATCCCCTGCAAACCTCAAATTGTGCTGAAAAAATCACTTTTTCTCAAATTTCTGTGTGGGAAAGTTCTGGAATCTGTGTGGATCCACAAATTTCCTCCCACCCAGCATTCCCCCAGGTCTCCCGATTAAAATGGTACCTCACTCACGTGGGTGGGTCAAGGACCCGCGACAGGCAAGGGCCCAAAACCTATTGAGGTGACATCAAAATTACCTATCACAAACCAACCTGGTTTTGCAAGGGGGGTCCCATGAGTTTTTGGCCCGGGGCTCGGCGGCCATCTAGGGAAACCTACCAACCTACCACAGCTATGCACTTCGCAAAAAAAGGGTAATTTTTCATTGTGAAAATGTGGTATGTTCACGTTGCGTTTTGAGCCGTTTCCTGTCGTGGGCACTATGCCTACCATTTTTATCGGGAGACTTAGGGTAATTCAGAATTGTAAAGCAACTGTTATTACCTATTGACTTTCGATGCATTTCTGCCTTCCAAATGAAAGACAATGTGTAAAAAGAAGTCATTTTGAAAAATGACCGATAATTCTCATGCTAGTATGAGTATTCCCAATTTCGGAAATGTGCAAATATCTACGGTTTCTAAACTCTATTTTTTGTTCCCATTTCAGAAATACATAGGTGTCTTACATACCGATTTTTCCATGTATATATTTTCCCAGAATAATTGCTATATACCCGGTACATAATAAAAAACCATTGCAAGACGCTGCTCAGTTTTTGGCTCTGGGTTCGTCGGGTTCTTTGTGAACCTACAAGTCCTATATATCCCCACAACCAGTAAGGTCCAGCGGATGTAACGGTATATTGCTTTCAAAGAGCTGTCATAATTAGAAGAAGTTACAGGTGAAAACGTTGACACAAAAGGCTGTTTTTTTCAACTAATTTTCCATTTTTCCTATATTTAACTGTTAGTTTCTATAAAGAAACCTTGATGGATTTACACAAATGACCCCTTGCTAAATTCAGAATTTTGTCTACTTTTCTAAAATGTATAGCTTTCCAGGATCCATTATTGCTTTCATACCCATTTCTACCATTAACTGGAAGGAGGTTGAAAGCACAAAAAATAGCAAAAATAGGCTATGTCCCAGAAAAATGCCAAAACTGTGTAAAATTTTTTGGTTTCCTGACAAAAGTCTGTCATTCCCTAAAATCTGGGAAAATGGTGATTTCAGCCCCACAAACTCTTTTTTGATACCATTTGCAGAGAAAAACCCAGATGCTTTAATTTGCAGCACTTTTCCCCCATTTTCCCCAAAAAAAACAAAATTTAGCTGTATTTTGGCTAATTTCTGGGTCCCCTCCAGGGGAATCCACAAACCCTGGGTACCTTTAGAATCCCCATGATGTTGGAAGAAAAGGACACAAATTTGGCGTGGATACCTTATGTGGTCAAAAAGTTACAGGGGCCTAAGCGCGAACTACCCCAAATAGCCAAAAAAAGGCTTAGCACAGGGGGGAAAGGCCTAGCAGCGAAGGGGTTAATTCTAAACTTACTGCACAGTGTTCATGTCGGCAACAACTCTTTCTGGTGTTGTGGGCAGCTGCAGAGGAGGAGGGGGCAGGTCTGAGGCAGGCTCAGCGGCTGATCACCGTGGCTCTTGCAGCTGAAGAGGTGAACCCGGGAGAGGCTGAGCCAGGCCCGGTTCTAGAGGGTGGGCCAGGCCCTCCCAAGATAGCCCTGTGGCACACCCAAGGCCCATTAACAAGCTGAAAACATGTTTTGTTCTTATTCTTGGTGCTGGTGAAACAAACATGTGCCTGTAGCCTAGCTATCAAAGCCTAATAGTGTAGTTTTCATGTACAGCGGCAATGCCTTAGAATATTTTAAGTGCCTAGAGGCAGGGATGAGGTCACAGGGGCTGGTTACTATTACTCAATGTGTAAACTGAAGTCCCCCACTATATGGAGACCGCCAGCTCCGGTCACACAGTAATTAAGAGATGAAAACTGTTTTGTCATAAACAGTGTGAAAGATATTGCCAGTGCAAGAAAAGGAAGTGAAAATGCCCGTACAATCAGGATATACTTCTTAGTAGTGTTTTGTTTTAATTTCGCTCTGCTGTGATGCTATTCCTTACTTATGGCAGGGATAACTGGAATTATGCGGCTCAGGTAAACCAAATTATGCGGCAGGGTTGACTAAATTATGTGGCACGAAAATTCAAATTACAGAGTGTAATGGGGCACATTTTATGATAATATTACTTCATTATTTGTATACGTTGACACTGTCTTGGCAAAGCTTACACCTCCTTAGCATCAGTTTAACACTAAACTGCAGCAATAGGCAACTGAAAGGTGACCAGTCCGCCTTTGCAAAGGGTCTCCACTGGGAAGCAGCACGTCACTGTGTTTTAGTTACTTTTGATCCGTTTGAGGCAGACCAATATTTTTCTCTTAAAATCTGCAAATTATGCAGCAGATGACGGATTATGTGACAAATGTGGCAAATCCATAATTATGTGGAATACTCTATATCCTCAGAATCACATATTTCCAGCGGCCATGCTTATGGCACTATATTAAGCAACATACTTCTGACAATGGCAAAGTTTTGACTCTTGATTGAAAAGACTTGCTATATTTCACTAATAAAACACAGATACAGAATGGGAAGGAGCAGTGCAAGTGCCTATTATGGGAAGAAAAGCACAGGCCACATGTGCTTCCACTGTTTTGCCTACTTTTATTCTCGCGAGGTACTTGCACAAGGCGGAACTCTCTAATATGAATAGAAGGAACTTAATGAACACACCCCCCACTTTGGGGTACCAGTGACTGCGCATTTATTCTCCCTCAACATATGCACTCATTTTGCCACATGAATAGACAGAAACGGATTATAGCCAGGGCCACAAGATTTATGCGATGCTGCTGCGTTTTACGCATAACTATGGATTTGATACCTTAGCTATATAATCCATCATCTACAGCCTAAGTTGAAGATTTTAACAAAAACCATCAGAAAACGATCAAATGTTACTAACAATGCAGTAATATGTTGCTGCACAGTGGAAGGCCCTTCGCATAGTGTTAACGTGCAAAAAATGACAAAATAATGAAATAATACTACCCTGCATTACACTGTAAAATGTAGTCAACCCTGCTGCATAATTTGGTACTTCCTGTTGCATAATTCCAGAGGCCCTGATTATAGTGCTGCTGCTCTTCCAGTCCTAGAGAGAAGTGGAGAGAAGCAAAGGAGAGAGATGGGAGGGAATTAGGGGTCATAAGGAGGAGGCTGAGGCAAGAAGGAGGACAGAACAAAAGTAGGATAGTGATGGGGAGAGAAGGAGGGCAAGTTGGAAAGACAGAAAAAAGTGAGAGGAGGGCGAGGAAGAGAGAAAAGGATGAGAAAGAGAGAAGAGTAAGGTGAAGAAAGAAGAGTGAGGTGGAAATAGAAAGTGAAATTTAGTGAAAGTAAATTCACACACAGTGAGAGGTCAGGAGAGAGAAAGTAGGATAAGGTAAAAGAGGGATGGTGAGGTGAGAGAAATATGAAAGAGAAGTGGAGAATGTGAAGGGACGTATGGACACAGGTGGCTAAGGTGGAGAGAGAGTAGGATGATGTTAAGAGAGAAAGGAGTGGGGTGAGAGGAAGTAGAGGGTGAAGTGAGCAGGACAGCAAGGTAAACTGGAGAGAGAGGAGGGTGAAGGCGGAAGAGAGGAGGGTGACATGGAGAGAAAAGAGGGTGAGATGCCGAGAGCAGAAGAGATCAAACCTATGGGTTTAAACCTCTAGAAATACACAGTTAAAACTAGCAGTCAGAACCCGGCAATACGTATGGTATGCAGCTCACATCCGTACAAGACCACCCAACATGCACACACCCAGCTCTCAGACACCTAGGAGACACTGGACAACCCGACTTATCTTTATGGCCCACCCATTCTTCTTCATGGCCTACCCAGATCCCAAATCCTGGAGCCGGGCCTGTTGTGCTCTCTGGGAGGTGCCTGGCTCCTACTAAGTGGGCGCCTTATTGGAAAGGGTTCCTTTCCAGTATTTTTATTCCTTTCATGTGTACCTTATTACACCCTTTTAAGTTTGTTTGGATTTACTTTACCAGTACGACTCTGGGAGCAGGGAAGCCTCTCCTCAGAGTCCAGGGTTGCTGGACCCTGGTTAGAAAGCCCATTTCTTTGCCCAAACTTATTTGAATTTCATGCTATCAGCGCTAATCAGGACACGCCCACCTAACCTCGCATGGGGGGCTTATTTAAATCCAGCTAAAGCACATCCGCTTAGCGGGCGCACTGCTGGCGCACACATGACAAGCCCGTCTGCGCTCGGACTGCGCTCAGCGCCAGCCCCCTTGAATCTCCAACGATCGAGACAATGCAAATAAGAATGTATACTGGGGCGGAGTTACATGCCTTTAACACCAGAGGTAAGAACTTTGCCTGCATATGCTTCAACTTTTATACATCACTGAATCAGTCTCAAATAACCTGCCACAAGTGTAAGGCCAGCCTACCCAAGATCATGTTCATAGGAATTAACCCTAATACAGTCGCCAATCCTTATTATTGCTCCAACCAAAGCAACAAACTATTGCGCTGCACCCTTTTAAATGCTAGATCTCTAGTTAAACATAGTATAGAGCGTGTCAAACTAATTGAAAGTCATAATATAAAGAGTGCATTTGTTACAGAATCTTGGATGGATGCGACAGCGGGCCCCGATATGGTCAAGGCTACAGAGGGTTCATTTGTCACACCCTGAATAGGCCCTTTAGGAGGGGTGGGGGCCTAGCAGTTATTTACCATAACTTATTGTCAGCTTCTTTCGCTACAGTCACTGCTACTACCTGCGAAGCCCTGTACTTCTACTTCCAATATTCTAACCATCACTCGTTCAAGGGAATATTACTCTATGGACCTCAGGTCCAAAAGTGCTTTTGTGGCAAACCTAGGTACTCTATTAGAAGATGGTCTTTGCACAAATAATTTCACCATACTTGGTGATTTTAACTTCCATCTAGAATGCACTTTGTATTCAGACACCGCTGTCCTTCAGGACATCATGAGTAGCACTGGGTTAGTACAATTAGTGCAAGACCCTACCCACAATGCAGGCCACACCTGGGACGGCATCTTTTCCAATCATCTGCATTTAGCTTATACAGGTTTATTACCTCTCACATGGTCTGATCACTCAGCGATTCTATTTGATTTAGCATCCCCTTCTCGGTATCACGATCACTTTACCCCCAATAGCCCACTTACCATTCAGGCATGGAACACAATCAACTGGTCCCTATTAGAAGAACAGCTCTCTACTTCCATGTCACCACTGCCCAAGGATATAGAGGCAGCTACGGCGTAGTATATTGATTGGATCCAATCAGCCTGCAGGATTTTAGCACCTGAAAAAACATCCAGACCTAAGCATTCTTATCCGACCGTACCTTGGTATTCATAGGAACTTAGGGAGCAAAAACGAATTTGCTAGCACCAAGAACACAATTAGATAAAGAGCTATAATAGCTCGGAAAGAGAAAAATATAAAACAAAGCCTATCTTTATATAAGGCATTGTTAATAAAAAAGAAAACAGACTTCTTTGCCAATCAGCTAACTGCTGCAAAACACTCTACCAAAGAACTTTTTAGAACAGTATCCAGACTAGCCTCTCCCTGCACTCAAAAATGTCTAGTAGCCATACTCTTTGTGATGAAATCGCATTGTTCTTTTTAAATAAATCGAACATATTTTTCACACCTTCAGTTGCTCTTCGGTGGTGACGAGAGGTCTCATCGATCTCTGACAGCCAGAACACGCATATTAGCACTGGTCCTTCGGTGCCCATGACTCTCTTTACAGAATTCGCCCACTCTCACAAAAACCAACATCAGACTTCTTTCTATCTGTTAAATCAGGATCTCCCCTCGATCCCTGTCCGGTAGTAGTGATTAGATTGACTCCTGAACCAATAGTTGAAATACTTACCTCACTGTTCAATGCTATGTTCAAATCAGGGCTCCTTCATAAAGCATGGAAGGAGTCATCTAATCTCCCCCTTCTGAAAAAACAAAACATTGACCCAAAGGATCTCAATCTATTTTCGACCCATCTCACAGCTTCCTTTCCCAGCAATACTGGTAGAAAAGGCCATGAATTTCCAGCTAACCAGATTCATACAGGATAACAACTCATTAGATCCAACGCAATATGGCTTCAGAGGAGGCCATAGCACAGTATCAGCCCTTATCAAGTCTGTTGAAGAAATCAGAGAGACTTTGGATGTCGGGGACAACGCTGCTTTAATAATGCTAGATCTCTCAGCAGCCTTCGACAGGGTCCACCATGACTTGCTAAAGGACCAATTGTATGCTTGTGGTAATCAGGGCACGGCCTGGAAACTTCTACACTCCTTTCTCATGGAAAGGAAGCAAACGGTGGCCTTAGACACTTTTGTCTCCAAACCCTTCTCTCTTCCTTGCGGGGTACCTCAGGGGTCATCGCTTAGTCCTACTCTATTTAATGTGTATGTGTCATTTCTGGCGCAATTGATTAGAACATTTGGATTTCAATTAACATCTTATACAGATGACACAGAAATAGTGGTGTCACTGCTGCCAAACCAGGAAACAGATACAGGAGGCAAATTCCATGAATGTATGCAGTCAGTAAAAACTTGGATGAGTGAAAACTGTCTAAAGTTGAATTCGGGTAAAACCAAAGTGGTTATTTTTGGAAATAACGCCAACTTTTGGTCACCTAAATGGTGGCCAGATGAGTTAGGTACTCTGCCAACTCTAGTTAAGAAAGCAAAAAACCTAGGAGTAGTAATCGATAGCAATCTCACCTTTGGGGATCAGGTGAATGCAGTGACTTCTTCCACCTTTCTGACTCTAAGGATGATTAAAAAGATATTACATCTACTGCCTCATGACTGTCAAAAAATAGTAATAACCTCCCTCATCCTGTCAAAACTTGATAACTGCAATTGTTTATATATGAACATGTGGCAGCAACATTTGAATAAATTGCAATTATTGTAAAATGCGGCAGCTAGGCTGCTAACAGGCATTCCTAAGTTTAAGACTGTACAAAATGAAATCAGAAAGCTCCACTGGCTGCCAATCAGGCACAGTGTTAGATTTACAGCCCTTTGTACTGCCTTCAAGGCTCTTCATGATTGCGGACCATGCTATCTCAGGCAGTGTTTTAGATGGTATATCCGTACTGGAACTCTCCGCTCCCTATGAACAAAGATGATGGTAGTGCCCAAATTCAAAAGAGCTAACTGGGGTGGAAGAAGTTTTGTTACCCGCATGACCAGGGCATGGAATGGACTTCCTTTCCATATACGTTCCTCTCCAGACCGGCTGTTATTTAGGAAAGCTCTGAAAACCTGGCTCTTTAACAACTAGACTAAATTCTGCCACTTGATTTTTCGTCCTGTGTTTAGCGGATTTCCTTAAGCTAAGCAACAGGACACCTTAGGGTAACCGCTGCTTCTATACATTTATATAACATAACATTACTTTGCAGATAGCCTCTGCCATGGCCTGGAGGTTTATTGCTCAATTCACAGATGGAAATGCTTTTCCCAACTGAGTGTTGAGTATTGCACCCAGGAACTGGATTGGGGCTCTAAAGATGATGCCTCCTTGTTCAGAGTGAGACCCAAGTCCTGAAAAGGATTGTTGCAGCCCATAATAGAGGCCTTTGCCTCTTCCTTTGATGGAGCTTTGACGAGCCAGTCATCCAAGTAGGAGTAAACTGTTGCAGGCCACTCACCTGAACTTCAGGTGGTTCAGTTGGGGCGACATTCATCCCCAAATCCCTATGGGGCGTAATGCAGTAGCAGTAACTAACACTCTACGTCCACGTAAGTCCCAAAGGGAAGGGGGGTTTGGAAAGAGAGAGAGAGAAGAGAAATACCAGTGCTGCTAGTAGCACTGATTCTCTAGGCTGGGAACTGCTGAGCTCTGGATAGACAGGGCCTTGATGCAGGATTGCGAGGACTGGGGCCTGGTATAGGGGTGGAGGCTTTAGTTCTGTAATGGAAAACTCATTTAGATTATTTTATAACAGTACTCAGCATTAAAGTACAGACACTCAAATACGTACACAGGAATCAAGATTTTTTCCATATAACAGCTTTTCTAGAAGACATTCTTGTTCTGTATTACCCATATACAGCTTTTGCTTGTCCTTTCGCTTAAATCTTGATTTATTGCCAAAGAATGCACATTAAATCTTGTATTTTGATCATGGTTCGTGGATTATTAATGTATTTCAGTCTTTGCTTATACAGTTCACTTCTGGAGTTCAAAGGTTGAAATCCCTCTTTAAATGTCTTTCAATTAGAAGGCACAATTACTACAGAAAATATGTCTTTCCTGTATTGCTAATCCTTGCTCGAATGCCTTTCAGTTCAAGCAGTGACCGAATTCTGTGCCCAAAAGCTTGCAAGGCTAAACACTGCCGGAATACTTGTAATATATTCAGAGGTTAAATCTGTTACCTTAATCCATGTGAGGAAAGAAGTCTGCAGTCAGCGTGCAGAGCGTGGGATAACCACTAGTCACCCTCTGTGTTGTGCCTCTCTCACAGGAACTACAGCTTCTTACAGATGCAGGAAGGGAAGCACCGGAGGAAGAGTAGCCAGTTGAGCCACACGTTGGGGAAATAAGCAATTACCAAAACAAATGAAGAGGCACATGTATTCAAGGGTTTTTAGGTTCTTTCTGTGAAGGCTCGTTGAAGTAATTAGGATAATGAAGTGCATCACATTACTCACAAAGACAGTTGAAAGGTGACAGTTGAAATGCTGCACGTTTCTCATAATGCTAGTACGCACGAGGTTCACATGTTGTTTAACCAGTCCACGTATAACCAAACTCTGCGCTGCTTCCACATTTGTCCCACAATACAGTATAACAGAATCATGCACAATAAGCACAGGCTAATACAACTAATGATTCACATGTATATATACCACTGCATTGCTGCTACAAATAAACACTGTACCTTCAGTATAAACGTTAATCAGGTTTACATCAGGGTTCGTGTGGTTGAGCAGTGGCAAGCGTGATGCTACCCATGACATAAACTTGTTGACCCCATCGTCCGAGAAAGGCAGCGACTGGTGAAAGGCTCCTAGTGAAAATATGAGGTGCTGATCTAAGACCGAAAGGGAATGGCTTTAATTAATAATGTTGCCCAGCCACTGAAAAATTGAGATATTTCCTGTCCTTGTCGTGGGTGTCTATATGCAAATATGCCTCCTGAAGGTCCAAGGATGCCATGTAGTCTGCTTCGTAGACTTGGATTGTCTTAGTGGGACTGACTACTTTGCAGATAGACTCTGCCATGGCTTTGAGTTTTATTGCTATTTCCATGGATGGAAACACTTGTCCCAACTGAGTATCAGAGGATCAGTTTCAATACATGAGTACAGCAGTCACCCTGGACCAGCAAAGGGCCTAGGACCTTAATCATGGCGCTGTGCTGCAAGGTTCTTGTGGGAATATGGACATATGGTCCTCCTTACCCATCTCTATGGGGAGACGGATGGCTTTATACTCGTTTTCGGTCCATCCTGCAGAATTATCCCTGCATCTTCCAATCAGTCTTTTTTTGCTACTTGCAGGCCATAGTCACCAGGTAAATTTGGGGTAGTAAACTACAAGTGCACTGTGACTATATTTGAAGGGTCTGGGAGGTCCATGACTTAAGCCTTTAAACTGGGCAGTGCCGAGGATCACAATAGGAGACTGGTTGTTCAGGGATAGCAAAGGCCCGGCGTTGCAGCTTGAACTGAACACCTCAGAACAGCATGGCACCTTACACTTACTATAGAGCTACCCTCCCCCCATTCTCTTCCTCAAATAACTCAAGTTCCCTTGCTATGCTGGCTTGAGGCACTGAAGCACAATAAATGGCTGGCCAAAGCAACAAATTTGACTTTTCTGTGGTATGGGACTCCGTTTCGTCAGGTCACAAGACTGGTTGGCTTTAAATCCTGGGATCTCATTGAGATATCTCACTAGTGAGGTGTGATAAAATGACCATATAAAATCTGTTGAACTACTTGCACAGACGTACAACCTACACTGACCCCAGATTTTCAGATACCTCCAGCTCCACCATGCACACTCTGCACATAATGAGGCTCTGAAGAATGTCCAGAGTTTAACTGTCTGGAGGCCAAATTAGTGTTAAACCCCTGGGATGCGAGGACATTTCTAGACTGTATAGGTTCTTACTCCTTAACTTAACACGTGGGTAAGACGAGGGCAGTTTGGGAGCGAGACCTAGGTGAGCTGGATAACGTGTTGTCAGGAGGCAAAGATGGCAAGACGATCCCAGGCCATCCCCTCGAATCACAGAGTAATACAGTGCAGTTACCTGCACAGGATGTCCAACAGCCCCTATCAGGTGTGGAGGATGGGCAGCAGCAGTAGCCCGGCTTTCACCTAATACAAGAATCTCCCCCCGCCCCAGCTACATTTTATCATGTGATCTGAGATTGTCCATGTATACCTTGGCCTCAATCGCACACAAGGCAAGTAACCTTGAACCTAAAGTTGCCGTCCTGGGCATAAGGGAGCCTGGTCCTCTTCCAGGGCGCAAAGATCACATGTAGGGCTGGGATTCCTGATAGCCAAGCATGATATTGCATGCCACTGATGTCAGGCTCAACCTCCCTCTGCGGGTGAATGGCAGAGCAGAATGGACTATTGTGGGCCCACAGAGCAGGTAGTTTATAGTGGAGACTCTGAAAAAAGAAATACAAGAAGATCTAGGGTGCATGGACTTCTCATCATAGTTTGACGTAATTTTCTGGTTTGCAGATAGCTTATTGGTGTTCAATTTTGTAACAATATGATGCTGATCAGATGGTGGAGAAAGTAAATGGGACCGAGTCACCTGACAATGAGAATGGACAGGGACAGCGCTTGCCAATGAATGTAGTGGCTCAGAGGAGTAAGTAAGAAAAGCCAACTCACCTCATAGGAAAGAGGCAGCATTTCTGGGAGTGACTAGTGGCATACAAGTGCAGGCAAGCTTGCCTTTGGCACACCAGAGGTACTCCCTAGCAGCTGATGGCCTTACATGTTAGGGTTTGCACCTTACACTTGGCACAACCTCATGCTGTACGTTAACCCTCCCCTAGTTGTACCATATTTGTGGACATCTCTTTTGTCTTGTGTGTTCATGCCCATATTTTTTATTGTATGTTCTGTGTCCCAAATTATTGTGTGCACTAATTGTATTGTGCTTTGACTGAGCATACATTGGTTGGCAGTTGGGAGAGATGGTATTGACTTTGGGCTGAACTAAGCTGAGAACGGTTTGCACGTGCTCCCCTGAGATTGAACAAAAAGCACGTTCACTGCAGTTAGACTTTTTTGCATAAGAAACACGTTGACTCCATTGCCGTTGAGTCACATGTTACACGTGATTGCCGTCTCATCCCATTTGGAACCCCACCCACACCCGAGAGTATTTAAAACCCATTTGCCAAACGAAACGCGCTTGCGCTCGTTCTTGGCATCACTCACCTGTTTTTTCCGGCGCTCCTCCAGTCCCGACTTTAGCCCCTCCGGCGATGCGCAGAGACATGGATTCCTCTTTGGCATTCTAGCAGTTCCGGCCTTGCCTCCGGTTACCACGGCAACGACCCGACGCTCCTCTCCTTCGTCCAGCGATTTCTGTTCCACCAGCAAAAGCGTTCCGATCTGCAACAACAAAGAAAGAAAGCTGATTCAAGTAAGACAGATCTAATTCTAGCGTTTGTAGAGAAATCGCGCACAGAAGACTACAGGTATTTTGAACAACTTATTTTGAAAATAAGAAATTACTTATCTTAAATCCCGATTTCTGAAAAGAGGCAAAGGACCTTTTATTCTTATTTCTTTCTCCAAAGACAGTGACTTTGGCTGAAAATACAAAAGGAGAAAAACTGTTTTGAAAGACTGAGTGATTTTGAACTTTACAGTTTTGTAAAATACATATATTTCAGATCACGATTATTAGAAGGCATATCTGCCAGCTGATAGTAAGTGTGTTGTATGGTGTGTACGATAACAGAGTTTGTGGTCATTTTACAGCATTCTAATTAACATTCTTATTTTGTAGAAGGGTCAAGACCTATAATTCAGGCACCAATCTTCTACTAAGCAAAAAGGTACAATTGTGAACAAAAGGCATTATGAGAAAGGAATTTAGATGAGTCTGTTATAACATAATAGTGAAGAACAAACAAAGAAAGACGAATCTGGTTTTAAGTACAATAATGTTATTCTTATTTATGTATGCATACAGATGTCCCTCATAGAAGAATCGCACGTTACAGTATTTATATGAAAACCTCAAGTAGAAGAATAATTGGTGTCAACATAGAATCGCAGCCAGTGGAGTGTTTTGTTTTGTCTTTTTATTATTTTGTCCCATTTTCCCCCTTCCCCCGGAGATCTATTCACGCCAAACTGTGATTCACATACGGTTTAGGCTGGTATAGATTTTTAGGGGCATAGAGAACATTCATCCTACTTCTCAAGCTGAACTGCCTGGAATTCAGGTGAGTGAAGACTTAACATATATGTGTTGAGGCCCTTCTGCACATGCTCAGTATATGGTTCAGCTCCCTTTAATAATGTTTCTGGGATATTAGAGGAATTGAAGAGGAGTCGTTACTGGTTGTATCATGAGCAGCATGGCATTTTAGAGTGTAAAGAGTGACCCCTTCAAAAATACTAAGCATTTTTCACCAAACCCAAGTAAGGAATATGATTTTAGAACCAGCAGAGGGCTGCAGTATATGATAAAAGCTTCTGTAAAGGCAACTACTAAGGATATGCTTATTTTTTTTTAACAGTTTGTGCATTGTTACTGAATGTGTTTATGATGGACTTGAATTTGCGCTAGTCTGTTTATGGCGTGTATGTGATAGCATTCAATCAAATACTTTTTTTCTGTTGAAACCATAAAAGCATAGTTATACCATTCATATAAACATTAATAAATCTAATTTGAATTCAGTTTCTGTGCCACTAAGTCATGAAATTCTCAGGTTAAGAGTAATTTCCATTGACACAGTGATTCCATTGCAGATATCTTGGTTTCTCTGTAATTCAGTTCTGTGCACATTTGATCACGGGTATCTTATGGCCCGATTTAGAGTTTGGTATAGAAGAGGGTATTTAGTCACAAAAGTGGTGGCGAACGCACAAACCAACGTACCTCCCACCCTATTTAGAATCAGAAGAAGTGACATCTTTCTGTGAACAAAGCCCCCTTTGGCTCTGTTGACGGAAGGTGCCCCCAGGCAGCACAAAAGAGTAGGGGCTGTCTGATGAAAGGCATAGCACCGCCCACCTTATTTAGCGTGATGTCTTTTTTTCTCTCTGTTACCTGGCAGTACGACCTGGCAGTAGGATGACGAAAAAAACACATAGGGACACTCCCTGGATGTCGCTGTGTATAGTTCTTTGTTTCCAAAATCAATCTCACACTTTTTGAAAAACAAAAACTGTTGTAAATTTTGGTGAATGACTATCAAAACCAACAGCGGCTGTCCACCAAACCTTTAGTACCTTGACAGTAACTGCGTGGCCTGCAGTGAGCTCTAAATTTGGCGGATGGTAGTCCATCTGTCAAACACTAAATCTGGCCCTTAGTTTCTGTGTTAATTAAAGCTCTGATCAATGAATTAGAGGGTATCTTTGTTTTTGGCATATCCTTGCTCTGTTAATTCGATCAAATGTATCATTGTTTGAGTTTTAAACTGCGTCTTTAGTAGGGTTGGGCATGAGATCCGCTCCCCCGGCGGAGGTTGCAAAGTTTTGCCCTCTCTGTGGAGCACGGAGTTCGGCAAAACTCCGCCAACCACTGGCGTGGCAGAGATTACCAGCGCGCGCTCACAAGAAGGAAGGATACTGTGTCCCCTTCGGGGAGACAAAAGGGTTGGCTGGCGTGTGGTCACCATTGAGACGTTCTGGCTATGTCTCCGGACTGCAGTTGGCTTCCACTTTGCCCCGTACCCTGCTCACTTCCTGCTCCTCCTTGTGGGCGCTGCCTGGATGAAGGACCGCCGGAGAGGAGGAGTCACTCTGTAGCCCGTACCATGAGAACTGCGACGGAGGAACACTGTACCGGCCGACACCCTTCCCCTACTCTGCTTCACCCTGCTCTGGGTGCAGGGTAGCTTGCTGGGCATCACTGTATTCGGGGGTCACACAGTAAGAAAGAAAGCCCAGCGGCTTATACATACTGCTACACTCACCGGTCAAAAACAACTGGGACTGGGAAGGAGCTGCAAGATGATGAGTCTGCAAGATGGCCGATGGAAGGGAGCTCGGAGCCGGAGTCCAGGAGGACTGTTAATTGAGGAACAGATAAGGCAAGGAACAGCCTCGAATCCCCGCCAGCTCGTAACTCTGCTCACTCGCAGATGGCCAGGACAGAAAAAACACAACGGTGAGTGACGGAGAGGCTGGGGACACGGGGCTGATACACCGGAGCCTCAGGGGAGGCCCCACGCACACGGCGCGCGGCCCAGCGATGGTCAGAGAGGGTGCCTGACCACAAAATGGCGGCTCCCCGGGTCTAGGCACACCGGAGACAACAGCCTAGATCCTCGGGTCCTGGCACACCGGAGACTACAGCTTAGCTAACGAAGAGGCATGGCCTGATCTGCTTTACGCAGGCAGCGGCCACACTAAACACCATTGTAGGCTACGAGTCAGAGAGGCAATTGAATGAAGTAACGTCTCCATTCTTCTCAAAACCATCCTGAGTGCCTGTCCCCAAAATGGCGGATCCCGGGTCCAGTTATACCGGAGACAACAGCTCATCTAAAGAAGAGGCGCGTCCTGACCTGCGAAGCGCAGGCAGAGGACACATAATGCACCATTGTAGGCAACGAGACAGAGAGGCAATTGGAAAAACTTACGCCTCCACTCCTCTTCCTATTCACCCTGGGGCCTGACCCCAAAATGGCGGCCCATCCGGGTCCAAGCATACCAACGGCTACATTCTACATAACGAAGAGGTGCAGTATGATCAGCTAAGCGCAGGCAGTGGACACATAAAGCACCAGTATAGGCCACGAGGCAGGGACTCAACGGAAATAATTAACACCTCCAATCTCAAACAACATCATCCTGGGTGCCTGATCACAATATGGCAGATCCCCGTGGTCAGGCAAACCGGCTGCAACGCCCTCTGCAACGAAGGCGCGACATGATCAGTGGAATGCAAACACCGGCGGAATATAACTGTAAGAACTCACGCCTCCAATTCTAACAAAAACATTCAGGGTTCCAGGCTTCATCCACGCATTACACCTTTATACCACGCAATACACCATTATCCCTAAAATGACCACCATGTGTGTGCCCTTTGCCAAAGAACTCCTTATCCCCTTGTTGGGGAGGGATCCAGCATTTATGCCCTGGAGTTTCAGAGACCCCTCTGAGAGGGTCCACAGCGTCAAGGGAGCCTCACACAACGGAGGTGTGGGAATGGTGCCCTTTGCCAAAGCACTCCTCTCCCCTTGTTGGGGAGGGATCCAGTATTTATGCCATGGAGTTTCAGAGACCCCTCTGAGAGAGACCACAGCGTCAAGGGAGCCACACACAGCGGAGGTGTGGGAATGATACAATCACTACTGGGAACACAGCACCGTACACCGTGACCGGCGCTCTCAATGGATTCTTTTTTGACGATGCCTTCCTAGGTGGAAATTAGAACCTTCTGTATGTACTGCGGTGCCCGAGCAACCTTTGGCCGATGGCCGGTGGAGCTGTCCTACACAGCTATAGAGGAGTTTGGCCCTGGTTCACTCCTCGGTAGTCACCTACCCAGCCGAACGTCGGACACTGTTTCTCCTCGTCTCCTGGTTGTGTTTCCTTCCCCCCCACATCTTCCCTCTTTTATTCTTTATCTTCCTCCCCTGGTCCTCCCCTGCTCCTTTCCTCTCTCCCCTGAATCTCTCTCCCCTTGCCCCCTTGTTTCTTACGTCTATGTTATGGTTTTTTTTGCAACTCTTGTAACGCATGTAACTACACTCCAGCAACTCATGTAACTTGTAACTATGCTCTGAAACAATGCTCGTCCTCATGTAAAGCGCTCTGATACCTCCGGGTCTAGCCAGCGCTATATAAAACTTTTCAAATAAAAAAAAATAAAAAATAAATCTTACATGAATTAAATACCATGGTCATTAGATTATGTTTATACCACTTCTATGCTGATGTACAATTGCTTACCTGGCTTTTGTTACTTCATTTCCATATAAGAAAACAAATTGACTTCTTTTTATTCTGATATTTGTTTTTTTTGGCTCATGAAATGCTAATGCTTAGATATTTTTTTGTCCTTTTAGTGAAAGAAATCCAGAATAAAAGCAACAGTCAGAGCAATATCATGGACACCAGGAATTGCAATTCAACTTTTGAGACACTAACCCCCTGAAAAGTACAAAACTGTTTTCGGAGATTATTTTCCACTAAAGAAGCTCTACAATTGTTACTGATGTGCGATCCTTAGACAAACAGCCTTTTTCTGTGCAGAATTGGTAGCAGACCCCAATAGAAGGATGAATGGGACATAGTACCTCACAACAAAGGAGTAAGGAGTATCTCTTGAGTATGTCTACATATTAACATTACAAGGAACTCTAATCAATCAAGTGACCTACAAAGGAGAAAGGCCACAGAAATGTATAGAATGTAATAAATCTTTCCAGGCTAAAGTAGCTTGGATAACAACAGAAAATGTATAGGTTTACACGGACACCAGCCACGGACACATCTACTTATTGCTGTCTTCTGCGTAAAAGGCAACTCTAGCAACACATCACAATATCCCCTCATGAGAGGCTAGCACAGAGCATTGCCATGTAAATAAACACTGAATATGAGAAGAGAAATGGCTATCTTCTAACAAATCAAATGTGCCAGCTAATGCCATAATATTGACTTTGTACCAGCGAGAAAGGAAATAAGAGAGAGTTAGAATGCAGAAATGATGCCTCCACGGTGTTAACTTAGCTGAACACCTGTACACAGTGGGACTATCAGTAGAAATGATTTACTTAATTTGTCATGGCAAAGACAATGGTGCACTTCATTTAAGTTCACAGCTTTGCAGTTGTAATATTAGTACCAAGAATTTAGAGTGTAGAGAGGTTATTTTTCATTTATATGTGTTAGTAAAATGTAGCTAACTTGAAAGTACTAACCTGGACAGACACAGGAGAAGCTACATGCATTTACTCAGTGTCTCTAGGATATCATTACAACTATGTTATTATTTAAACATAATGTGTTCCAATGGGGGAGGCGCACAAATGCACTAAATGTGACAGAGATTTCTATATAAATACCCATCTGGAAAAACATCAAGGAGATCTCAGCATATTAAGACAAAATAAATCTGCAGTGTTTACCAAGACTTTTATTAGAAAAAGCCATTTGATGGTAGGCAAACAAAACCATACTGAAAAAAAAACATTTCAATATCTCAAAGGTAAAGGCTATATCACAAATGGCTCTCATTGGACAAAATTCAGGCTACACTGAACGAAGGCCTTATAAATGCACTGAATGTGACCAGATGTTCATTACAAAGGCACAGCTGCTGATAGATCAACAAACTCATACTGGTTGGAAACCATGTGAATGCTCTGAATGCAACAAGATTTTCAGTCAAAAAGATGGACTAGTACTACATCACACAAATCACACTGAAAAGAAACCATATAAATGTTCTGAATGTGCCAAGACTTTCAAGCAAAAGAGTAAGTCATCATCACATGAGAGAATTCACACTTGGGAAAAACCATATATATGTTCTGAATGTTATAAGGAGTTCCATCAAAAATCCAGTCTGATAAAACATCAAAGAAAACACACTGGCGAGAAACCATATAAATGTTCTGAGTGTGACAAGTGTTTCATCACAAAGGGCCAGCTAATAACACATCAAAGAAATCACACTGGCGAGAAACCATATAAATGTTCTGAATGTCAAAAAGCTTTTACCATAATAGGTAGTCTAATCCGCCACCAGAGAACACACACAGGCGAGAAACCATATAAATGTTCTGAGTGTGACAAGTGTTTTATCACAAAGGGCCAGCTAATAACACATCAAAGAAATCACACTGGTGAGAAACCATATAAATGTTCTGAATGTCAAAAAGCTTTTACCATAATAAGTAGTCTAATCTGTCACCAGAGAACACACACTGGCGAGAAACCATATAAATGTTCTGAGTGTGACAAGTGTTTCATCACAAAGGCCCAGCTGATAATACATCAAAGAAATCACACTGGCGAGAAACCATATAAATGTTCCGAATGTCAAAAATCTTTTGCTGGAATAGGTGGACTAACCAGTCACCAGAAAACTCACACTGGTGAGAAACCATATAAATGTTCTGAATGTGAGAAGGCTTTCAGTTCAAAGTCATCATTGGTAATACATCAGAGAGTTCACACTGGGACAAAACCTTATGGATGTTCTGAATGTGAGAAGGCTTTCATTACAAAAGGACAGTTAAGAACACATCACTTGTCTCACAGCGGTGAGACTCCCTACAAATGTTCTGAGTGTGACAAGGGTTTCAAAGCCAAGCCTCATCTGATGCGACATCAGATTGATCACACTGGAGAGAAACCGTATAAGTGTACTGATTGTGACAAGGCTTTCACAAGAAAATCTGGGTTGTCATTACACCAGAGAAATCACAAGGGAGAGAAACCATATAAATGCTCTGAATGTGGCAAGGCTTTCATTCTGAAGGCTGAACTATTAGTACACCAGAGATATCACACTGGAGAGAGACCCTACAAATGTTCTGAATGTGACAAGTCATTCGTTGTTAAGAAAAGGCTGACCATACATCAGAGAACTCACACTGGAGAGAAACCTTATAAATGTTCTGAATGTGATATGGCTTTCAGGCAAAATGCTAATTTTTACGTACATCGGAGAATCCACACTGGAGAGACACCATATAAATGTACCGAATGTGACAAGGCTTTCAAGCGAAAGAGTCATCTTTCAGTTCATCAGAAAATCCACACAGGGGAGAAACCATATAAATGTTCTGAATGTGACAAGGCTTTCATTACAAAGATAAACCTGATGATACATCAGAGGATTCACAGTGGTGAGAAACCATATAAATGCTCTGAATGTTCTAAAGCTTTCAGTCAAAAAGGTAATCTGTCGCATCATCTGAGAACCACACACCTTTACTACATGTGTAGATCCAGTGACAAATAAGATAATTTACAACAGAGAAACCAAGTACATTTACTTAATGTGACAACGCTTTCCTGGAAAAAGATTACATATCACTCTATCTGGGAAGAGATAAAGGAAACAAATCATATTAATGTACTATGAGCCTGATTACAAGTAGTTATCGCCCCTAATAAATAATGATACCACGGGGTATGGTATTTATCTGGTGCGATAAATAACTCCTATTATGAGTTTATGGGGAACAACATGCAGATTTAGATGTTTAACGCCCCAAAATCCGCATGATACGATAAATACTGCATGTTTTCTGTGGTTAAATATCGTCAGGTTTAGCCTGCCGAAATTTAACAAAGGTTGAGTTATTCAACACGTCCGATATATATTGGATGCGTTAAATACCTTTAAACTCGTAATTCCGACCTATGAGTAAACAGGGGTTAGCACATGGGTCAGAAAGTTAGAAGCAATTCATAATCAGGCCCAAACTGTAAAAAGTCTTTCACTACATAGTGTGATCATATGACAGTCACTGTAGACTGAAATCATTTAAATATTCTGAATGTACATTACAGAAATATCACTTATAGTACAAAAGAGAACTCACACTAGTGTGATACCGTATGCATGTTCTGAATGTGGCAAGACTTTCAAGTAAAAAAGTCCTCTCTCATGACATCAGATAGTCCACACCAGGGAAATCAGGAAACCCTCTAAATATTTTGCATTTTAACAATGAAAAATTATACCTGATACAGAGCAGACAGAGGATCGGGCATAAAGGAATCATGCATGGCTACAGGAAACCATCCTTCGTCTACAGATGTTATATTTCATATCGGTACCTTGACATAGGTTTAGAGAACATCGTACTCTTTCCCTACATCATCTCCCCTTCATTTCATATGAACAAGCCTTATAAGGACATAACTCCAAATAAGGACAGAATGCCTTATAGGGACTGAACGCCTTATAAGGACTGAGGCCTTTTAAGGACTAAACCTTTCACCTAGTTTCATGACGAGGGTGAGCTCTGCCCGATCAATATTGCTAAGACGTCATCCTTAGCACATATGAATAATTTATGAGAACACTCTCCAGGGGGCATACCTCAACTCTCCTATCTACGTACAAAGGCTTAATCCCCAACGTCATCCTCATACTGAACAATGGGTAACACACGTACATAGACTGTATAAATACAGCACCTTTTGCTATCAGTAGTCAGGAGGGACCCGAGACTTCGAGGCCGACACACTGACCAGAGACGCTGCGGTTCAGGAATGCCATCGCTCCAGCTGACAGTGGTCTGACTATCCCTTGCGGGGTATCCAGCTCAAGTCCAGGACAAAGTCCCACACTTGCACTCTTCAGGTATGAAGGTTCGACTAAATCCTAGTGGGATTCTTGGCTCATAGATTCTAGGCTTTAGACTATTAGGCTCTTAGGCTTATTAGCTCTTTCGCACCTACACACATGCTAGGTACCTTTAGGTACATCTAGTCAGGCATCGTAGGAGTACGTACTGTATTTTATAAATGCATTTTATATTCATGTACATGTTCATGACTATTGAAAAATGGTAGAGCTGTACTATTCCTTTTTATTCACTGTACTGCTGATACTATATTTCTGCTATTGTGTTACAGTTATAGCAGCACATATATTTTACATGAGAAGAACAACGGTACAATAAATTCCTATTGTAAACGCCCTGACTGTTTCTTCTATGTGTCTCTCTGAGAGCAAAACAGACAAGCACGAGTGACTGGGTGAAAAGTAATATATTGTTTCCACGAGTCTGAGGTTATTGTGTTCTGAGGTTGCCAAAAACTAATCTCTCCGATAGCAGGAGATTCTAGTAGGCACTGCGAGCTAGCTAATGCAAACCATAGGCTGATATATGCGGTGGGGGTGTACAGAGTTAGTCTACCACCAGACCCACAGTATATGTTATCCGTAAAAAGCGTAGGTCCTGCATGACAGGGTACTATTAGGACTACACTACACAGAGGTACGGGAAATAACAGTGACCTAAATGTTCAGAATACTGTACAGCTTGGGGAGATGAGAGTAAGTGCGGATTTCATTATTAGATGTGGCCTGCCAATGTACATTTCAAAACTGTTACAGAAGACGCCCACTACAAGAGGAAAAATCACGAATACACACAGAATAACTGAATAACCATTTAAGCAACAGAGCAGGCAGAAGGAAACTAGACAATTAAGCATCACTTAACATATAGTAAAAAGTACAACATACTACAGAAACCTCATTCAGATTAAAATAGAGGCATAACGGTTATATGTGGTTATGAAAGACTAAATGAAGCCCAGAAATGATCGATAACTCCTATCATACAAGGTTAGTTGACATTCTACTACATGATTTACCAAATGTGTAGAGAAAAACTGAACAATCGGAATGATGCAGAATCTGCAATACAAGAAAGATACAGGAGACGGTGGTCACTTTATCAGATTCCAGTATCGTCCCATAATCTAGATTACAGTATGGCAGAAACACTGGGACTGCGAGCTAGATGAAATTATTAAATTACAATTATTTCTAAACTGCTGTTTCACCACCGCATTCTGCAATTGAGCGAAATCAAATATATCACATAAAATGCATGTCTGGACCTTAAGAATGCTTGAAACTGAGCTTTTCACTTCAAGGTGCTACATATATATTTGTGAACATGAATCAATTTTGGAGACATTATTGGATTAACATAAACCTTTAATTGGATCTGAAAACCAGTTAATGCATTGATTAAATGACTCCCTTCTTTGCATTCCTTCATTTGCTTGGCCACTTCAGGGTCTGAGGCACACAGTGAGGAAAGATATCTGGGTCAGAGACATCAAACAATGGGACAGAACTGTTCCTGGAAATGTTTTTAAAATGAGTAATTCCCTCCATTCACCCGTCCTGAGTGTGCTGGTTGTTATTTATTGCATCACTGCATTTTGACAATTGTTTCTCTCAAGATCTGCCATTTACACAATTGCACAAAGACCAGCTCTCACTGAATATTTATTAGTTATTGCCTTTAGATGTAGTTAGTGTAATAAAATCGAAGAGCCCATCTCAAGGAGCGTGATGAGGTGGCAGTAATACTTAAAGCAGCCTCAGATGCCCGATATATTTTGTACTTTGTACATGCCTCCGCCTTGGAAGCGGAGTGTAGGTCCCAATTTACAGAGAAGGAGCTAAAGAGATACTGAAAACTACAGAACTGTTGCATGGTTATTTACTGGGTAGGAGGAGGTTTGTAATGGTATAGGATTGTGAATCGGACACACGCCGATTGTCCTCACCAGCTCCACCAGGATCCAGATTTGACCTGGACTCGCTATTGGACTGCATGCCTTACTAACGACCGGCCCCCGACTCCTCAATCTTGACTCCAGCTCATCGCGTTTTTCCCACCTTGGACTGCCGCATTACCCTCAGCCCCCAGACGCACAACTCGCCGGACCGCAGCTGAACCCCTCCACACCCACAGGACTTCTGTTGGTCATCATCCTTCCTCCCATTCCTTGGGACGGTTTTTCGCTTCAAATAGGCGTTCTTACTCCCGTGTACTCCGGCTGGCAGTACACCAAGCTCACTGGGCCCGCACCCATCACCAGAGATCGATTTCTCCTGGTTTACTCCCCCATCAGCACCTACGCTACAGTACCCTGGTCCTGAAGATGACCCTGACTCACTAAGGGTCGAAAAGTCGTTGACTCCCAGCGCAACGTTCGGTGCTTGCCTCTGGTTCACATAGTGCTAATTTCTGTGCAATCTCATGTAAATAATTTATTGTGAACCTAAAGCTCTTTGTAAATATTTCACCACTGTGCACTCTGTGCCGTTTATCGCTGTGTCACTTGTCACTTGCGCCGTTCACCTTATGTGTCACGAGCACGTATGTGCACAAAGGGTTTTCTGGTTATACTTACATTCAGTGTAAACAGTGCTGATACTATTGTTTTCCTACACTTTTTCCAAAATACATAGTGCCATTGGCACATTCTTCTACTTTGGAGTCTCTCTTGTCTTTTCCTTTTGCAACTATATGTGCATACTTATATAATAGCCTAAATTGAATGTTAACTGTTGAGACATTGTTCATGTTACGTTCATCGCCAAGTTCTCAACTGGGTATATGGGTGTACTCCTGTCGTTTGTTCTCTAAATTCTACATAGTAGCACAAAGGGGATTCTGGATTGGGACCAGTATCCATACATGTACATGGCAATTACATGATGAGGTGTCCCTTAGCCAGATGCTTTTTTATGGGGAGAGTGTTACTATGTACCATTATGGTGGCTCGATATACTAAACTGCCTTTTAATGGCATTGAAGAGCTGTGCATTTGCGTCTTTTTGGTGGACGCATACCTGAGATCTTTTTCTAACTCGGCAATTGCTGTTGATTGGAGGAAGCCAATTATTTTATTCCACACTCTCCTCTTTAGTCGACGTAATGCTGACAGGTTAATATCAATCTTGAAACATGTTTCTGGGCTTTTTGGTTCTGTGTTGTGTCTCTTTGCAGCTTGTAGAGTTCCTTTAGCTGTTCCTCTTCTGGTGTCTTAGCCACATGATTGCTTAAGATACAACCAGGTATTTAAAAGTCTTTGTTGTGTTGTAATCTATAGTTACCTAATTTAAACAAGGTGTCCTCTTGGATCTTGGTTTCCAGATCATGATTTCAGAATTTTGATGTACTGAAATACGGAAAGTTCTTGGAGCATCTGCATACAAAAGCAGCGGAATGCTTGTGTTGCTTCTTCTTAGGGACATCGGGAAATGCTGTAAGTAGTTTGCTATGCATGTCATTCATATAGAAATTGAACAGAAGAGGGTCAAGATGCAACCTTGCTTGAATACTCTTGTCTGTGGCAAATGTTGTGCATCATGTTCCATTTAGGCCTTTCCTGGTGCTTTAAAATCTGTTTAGAAACTGGTTATTTTTTTAGATCTCGCCTATGCAGTGCTTGCGCTGGCTCTTCGAGACATGCTGTATTCAGATATGGACTTTAAGCTCTGCCTATTTTCCGCCCATCTTTTCAATTGCTCCTGTTTAGGCCTGGGCGGTAAATTCCGTTCCACTCGCGGAATTTGGGTAATTTCGCGTTCCGCAGAGAACGCGGAATTGCCAAAAATTCCGCGATCCGCGGCTTCGCGGAATTTTTTGCTTGTTCGCACTTTTAAAATGCGTGTTTGCGAGATATTTCTCCCCGAGCACGCAAACAGCGTTCGCGAACAGGAAAAAAGCATCGCGAACGTGCAGAACAAGCAATTCCGCGTGTTCGCAGAACTTTTGTGTGCTCGCGGACATTTTTTACCGTTTCGCGGAACTTTGCGTAGCGCCACTACGCAAATTCCGCCCACCCCTACTCCTGTTACTGTCCTTTGTAAATGGTGGCTTTTGATTAGGCAATAGGCTTAGTAGTTCCTCCTTAGTACCTCCTTTTCTCCTGTTGTAACCTCCCCTGGGGACACCCCCTGTTACATGTGTTGTTACTCAGGATGTTTACTTACAGCCTGTGAGCACTATTTTCTTAAATCTGCTCTGCTCCAACGCTTTCCCAGTTCACTTAATCTTCGTGTCCTTCCCAGAACAACACCTCCCGCCCCTGTCCTTTGTGTAAAGAGCACGAGTGCTCAATGTTTTCAGTTGCCCTGCGCTCCAGTGTCAGGGAGCTGCTTATTTCCCGTTTTTGTTTCGAGTTCATGTGGGTGAGGGGTCAATATTGAACTTCTCTAAATTAAAACATTTTATGGTGGATGGCTTTACCATGTTTTTGCATTTGTGCAAGAGTTGTGTACTAAATTACATTCAGAAGTGCGCAGGCTGGCTGTATCGAAGACACAGAGAAGGGACAAGTGCTTGCAATGGAGCCCATAGAGCTGAAAACGTGGCGGCCATCTTGGAAATGAACTAACACCACGTTTCATGAGGTCTTTCTTGATTTCTTTCCCCTCTAGTTTAGAAACACACACGGCATTTGATTGCCTTTGGTCATGTTTTCAAAAATTTCTTTTTATTGTCTTTCCGAAAAAATTCCAATCAGACGACAGTACTTTCAGTTTCCAAACACACACGGCATTCAATGGTAGAGGTTAGCATTTTTAGTTTAGAAACACACACAACTATGATTGCTTCAGCTCATGTTTTCAGATTGTCCTTTTGTTTGTCTTTCTGGAAAAAATGCAATCAGATGACACTGTGTTTCGTTTCTAAACACACACGGCATTCGCGCACAGATGTTTGTTTTTTTTTGGGGTGGAAACACACATGGCATTCGCTTGCCTCCTTGGCTCGTCTTTTCAGAATGCCTCACAATACGCGAACAGATAACTTGCTTTTGATATTATCTTCATACAGCAAATGATAAATTATTTGGCACATTCTGCAAATCCATAATTATGTAGAAAATACTGTGGCCACAAAATAGTATAATTCCAGTGTTCCTGCCTACGGATGAGCTCTTTTGTTAAACTTCGGAATGGCAACATAAAGGCTGCCTCTCACTGAAAAGTGAATATATGAAACAGTCTCTGGCGCCATCTACTGATAACACTATTATTTGGGAGTTGATAGAAAGACGAAGCTGATGTGTAATTTATGGTACCTACACAAGTCAGTGTTGACAGAATACAAGAGAGCACCCTGACGTGCCGATGGTGGCGTAAACCACTATATAAAGCAAAAGCAGTAATACACAAACATTTACATAACCCTCAAGTTCCGTTAACATGGTGAGGCAGGCGCAGCACTTCAGGAAACAAGCCTCTGAATGCCTTTCTGAATCATCTTGGGTCTCAAACGCAGGCGTGACGTGTTTCTAGACAAGACCTTTTAGTGAAACTGGTATATTTCTGACATATTGTTAACTATTAACGTGAATGCTGCACGCCTGGTTATTTTATCCAGTTTGTAAATATAGCCAGATGGTAAGCTAAGCAGTGGTGCTGATAAAATATATGTACGACATAAACACCAAATGTACCTACAATATTACAGAACATCGCTAAATTGTAATTGTGTGTTGTTCCAGGTGTAGGGTGCTCCAGTAGAGGATTAAATCTTGCGATCCTCACTCTCTCCCTGTGTCTGTTTATGCATCCACTTTGTTTAGTTGTGAGCGATTTATCACTATTAGTTTAGTGTTTTTTCCTCCTCCCTTGATTGTGGCTTTATCAGTGGTCGTGTGTTCTCAGTCTCTTTCTCCTGACTGCTACTTCTGGTTACTGCTTATCATTATAGGGGTGACTGGTCTTGCGACTTACCACGAACTGTGCAATTGAGTGGGATAAGGGATGCATGTTATGACCTTGGTTTCATTGCTGGAGTGAAGTCTGTGCAGGTTCTGATTATCAAAAAGGAGAACAGGTGTGTGTGTCTCAGATGCCAGGATGGTACAGATCCAGCGGTTCAGCATCAACAGACACTCCCCTACCATATACTCACCTGGGCCCATAAATTCACACAATATGTAAACCGCTGGGGATCAAGTTTATACATTTTCACTAACCATTTAGGATTAGTTTTATTCAATTTTCTCTGTTCATTTCTTAAACTAACCCCTCACAGATCAAAAAGCTCTTTCCTCTGGTCGATGGACCATTAGTTGAGCTAGTTGATGGTGATATTAACCTCAATACTTACTAACTTTGATATAACCTTATAATCAAATAACCACAGACTCTGAATAGTTTTAAAATGTTATCTAAAGTAAAAAGTGCATGTGAACAATCTCAATACAGCGTAGACACCAAATCCTTAGGAGAGAAAAATTCAATTAGCAGATACAATGCATCATTCTCGAACCCTTGCAATAATAAGAATGCCTTAATTAGAGAGGATAGAAGAAAGAGACAAAAGAACATTTAGAAATTAACGGAAAAATATAATTACCAAGGATGGTGTGGAAGACCAACCCTCTGGCCAAAGGGCTGGTGGGGGTCCCCTGGGATAGGTTCAGGAGACAAAGACTTCAGGACAGGAAACAGGACAGGACAGCTGGACCTCTCTAAAATACAGACGGTTGCGCCGCACCCCTCTCTGGCACTCTCTCCCTTCTCGAGTTGCTTCCGGAATCTTCGGAACTAACCCAATTGGATCAGGATAAGATGATCTTCTTCAGGTTCTGCATTCAGCTCCCTCCACTCGCTTAGGCATCTGCTCCAGCAGTGATTCACTCCAACGCGCTCTTCCCTTCCATGCAAAGGTTCCGCTCTTGTTCTTCTAACTAATTAACTAAACTACCTCAATTATACCTTTCATTTCACCAAGTTCCACCCACTAATGTTTCAATATCGGGAAAATTCTGAGTTTGATTGGACAAGGCAAGGGGTGGTCTTCATCACACCATGCTTATATGACTGATATTCAATTCATTCATTGTTAAATAATCCGTCCCCTTACTTTTTATTCATAAATCTCATTCCCATACATCAAACGAATCTTTATTGGTAACAAGTAAACTTTATTAAATGTGACAATTCATATTCCAGCGCTGGACAATTCTTTCCCACGAAACGTTCTCTTTGTCCTTGGCATCCGTCCCAGGCACACTGTCACCGGTTCAGGGTTGCGCTTTAATGGACATGCGCAGAATCTACGTCACTCAGTTCAGTCCAGCCATACGAGAAGGCCCAAATGTTCACTAGTAATAAAAGTCAGAAGACAAGTATTAATTTCTCAAATAAATGATTACACTGTATACCACCCACCTCTACTCTATCCCATTATTATTATTCCTTTTCCCCGCATTAGCATTAGTAAATAACATGCCTATTTTCTTAAGCAAGCAGGTGCCATGCACAAGAATTTTCAAGACGCCATTTTTAAAGCTTCTACTCATGCGCAGGATTTTCCCACCAAGCGTTATGTCGTCATACTACACAGACGTAGTTGACGCATGCGCGAAACAGATTCCCAGATTTAAAGCGGTATTAGTCCTATTTCAGAGTTATTTGCGTTAGGCATGCATACGCAAGCTTCGCTACCCCACATTTTGGTGTAATGCGTATTAATTTTCACAAAACTTTATTGTTAGAAATGGGGGTCTCTAGTTGGCAATGGCTGGCCACTGTCCAAGTAGGGACGCTTCTTCCTAAGTCAGAGTGAGAGGGCTACACCCTTTGATAACCCCTGCTCAACCCTGTGGTAACGTAGCACGAGCAGCTAGGCTTATCTCAGAGGCAGTGTGTGAAGCATTTATGACCATACACAGTAACACAGTGAGGAACACTACAAAGGGACACCACACAAGTAGTTATCAAAAATAAATATCTTTATATATAGACGTAACACAAGACCAATAACGATCAAAAGGCCACAATACTGTAAAAATAGGGTTACTCTTGAAATGCTGCAAAAATAGTTCAAAGTGCGCCAAGAGGAGCTCAGTTCAAAGCAGTGGTCTCTGCGACCCTTTTACTTACAAAGTACCTGGATTTCGTAGCAAAACCAACAAATTGTCGCAAGAAGCTGTAGCGATGACTTCCTGCACGCGAGGCCGGCGATGCGATAAATCCTTGCCGCGAGGGAGGATGATGCGCCGATCTGCTGATGCGTGCGGAGACGATGCGACCAACTTCTGCACGCTAGGTCGTTGATGCGAGGACTCCTTGCCGCGAGGGAGGAGGCGAGGCGACGATCCTGTTGCGTGTGCGATCGGGTTGTGATGCGAAGAAATGGCGCTCCGCGAGGGAGCGACGATCATGATGCGATGTGATGAAAATGGCGGGCGCCCGGCGTCCGCGCTGCGATGTCGTGAAGCGATGATCTTGGTGCGATGACCTTTGGTCGCAAGCACTTGGAAGCCCGCAAACGTGCGGTGCGATGATCTTTGGTTGCGAGCGCTCAGCGGCAGCAGCGCGACGATTTTCTGGGCGCTTTCGGCTGCAGCGGCTCGCAAACGGCGTTAGCGACGATTTCAGCGCTCTCTTCTCTGTAGTAGACTAGAGGCCCTGGAACTCACAGGTGCCTCACCTGCAGATAGAAATCCTCGCTGGGAGGAATCAGGAGGCTGGTGGTGAAGTCTGATGTGCCTGAGACTTCGACAGGAGGCTAGCTCTCTCCTAGCCCTTGGGTGATTGCTTTAGCAAGATGAATAAAAGTTCTCTCAAAAGTCCTTTTCCCTCTCTTTCAAAGTCCAATGATAACCACTGCAGGCCAATCCAAGAAACAGCACACAAGCACAAGGATAGTCACCTCCTGCAGATTCCTTCAGTTACACGGACAGAGGTTCGTCTTGACGTCCAGGAGCAATAAACATTGTAGGGGTTTCAGCACAGATATTTATACCCCAAAAGTCTTTGTTCTCAAAGCTACAAGTCACTGAGCCTAGCCAGAACCAGTTCTGCTCGGTCCTGGAGCACTTTGTTTACCAGGCTGCATCCTTCCTTTCAGAAAGAGGGGGCCTGCTATCAGAGGTGACTTACATGATGCCAAGGGAAGGTTCAGGGGCTGGGAAGTGGGTGCACTTCACAGCCAAGATGGCAGTTCTGTACTGCACACAGACTCTGCAGTGGCAGGTCTGAGACACACTTTACAAGCTGCTTCTGTGGGTGGCGCAAACCAGCGCTGCAGGCCCACCAGCAGCATTCGGTTTACCAGCCCTGGGCACCCACAGGCCACGCTACTAGGGACTAACAGGTAAACCAAATAAGCCAGTCAGGGATATACCAATTCACATGTCATATTTACACAGGGAGCATCCGCGCTGAGGCACTGAAGGGCAGTGGCACAGCGCCCAGAGCATCTAACACCAGCAAAACGGAGGAGACAACAGCGAAAAATGGGAGGGAGACCCACGCCAATGGTGCCAGGTCTAACACGTGTCCCCTCCAGCTGAAATGTGGGGAGAACTACCCATCCCCATGGAAGTTCTCATCACTAAGGCGGAAAAATTTGGACAGACCATCAGCATTGGCGTGTTCTGTACCAGGGCGGTGTTCCACCGTGAAGTCCATACCCTGTAGGGAAATGGACCACCTCAACAGCTTGGGATTCTCACCCCTCATCTGCATCAACCATCTGAGGGGCCTGTGGTCTGTCTGAACCCGGAAGTGAGTCCCAAACAGGTATGGTCTCAGCTTCTTCAGTGCCCAGACCACAGCAAATGCCTCACGCTCAATTGCACTCCACCTCTGTTCCCGGGAAGTAACCTCCTACTGATGAAGGCTACAGGTTGGTCTAGTCCCTCCTCATTTATCTGTGACAGGACGGCCCCTACCCCATGCTCTGAAGCGTCTGTCTGGACAACAAATTCCTTAGCAAAATTGGGCGCCTGGAGTACGGGTGCTGTACACATGGCAGTCTTGAGGGCATCAAAAGCTTTCTGACAGGTGTCAGTCCAGTTCACAATCTTTGGCTGCTTTTTGGAAGTCAGCTCAGTCAAGGGTGCAACAATGTTGCCATAGCCCTTGACAAACCTCCTGTAGTGACCCGTGAGTCCTAAGAAGGCCCTCACCTGGGTCTGGGTCCTTGGGGGCTCCCAGGCCAGGATGGTTTCAATCTTGGGCTGCAGGGGCGCCACTTGGCCACTCCCAACCTGGTGTCCCAAGTACACCACAGAACCCTGCCCAATCTGGCACTTACTGGCCTTGATTGTGAGGCCTGCTCTGCGCAGCGCCATCAACACTTCCCAGAGGTGGCGCAAGTGGTCCTCCCAGGAGGAACTAAACACTGCAATGTCATCCAGGTAGGCGGCACTGAAATCCTCCAGCCCAACCAACACCTGGTTGACCAACCTCTGAAAGGTGGCAGGGGCATTCTTCATCCCAAAGGGCATCACACGGAACTGGTAGTGCCCATCTGGTGTGGAGAATGCTGACCTCTCCTTTGCCCCATCCGTTAAGGCGATCTGCCAGTACCCAGACGTCAGATCAAACATGCTGAGGTACCGGGCAGCCCCTAACCGATCTATGAGCTCATCAGCTCTGGGGATGGGGTGCGCGTCGGTCTTCATGACCGAATTGAGACCTCGGTAGTCCACACAGAACCTAAGTTCAGGGGAGGCACCAGGCGCTGCAGCTTTTGGTACCAAGACCATGGGGCTGGACCAAGGGCTGCTAGAGGACTCAATCACCCCTAAGGCAAACATTTTGGAGACCTCCTCCTTAATGTAAGCCCTGACCCTGTCAGTCACTCTGTAAGCCTTGTGCTTGACAGGAGGACTGTCCCCGGTGTCTACCTCATGGACGCACCAATCAGTGACACCAGGCACCAGGGAGAACAAATCAGAAAATTGCCCCAACAGTTGGTGACAATCTCTCTGCTGCTCAGGGGTCAGTGTGGTGGAGAGGACTACACCCTCCACTCACCCATCCTTCTCTCCTGCACACAGGAGGTCAGGAAGAGGCTCACTCTCCTACTCCATCCCAGCATCTGTGGCAAGAAGCATGCCCACTTCAGACCTCTCAAAGTGGGGCTCCAGGCGGTTCACATGCAGGACCCGCAAGGGGTTCCTGGGAGATTGAAAGTCCACCAAGTAGGTAACTGGACTTTTGCGCTCCACCACCTCAAATGGACCGGTCCACTTATCTTGGAGCGCACAAGGCTCCACTGGGGCCAGTACCCAAACCTTCTGACCAGGTTGAAACTCGACCAAAGTGGCATTCTGGTCGTGCCAACGTTTCATTTCCTCCTGGCTGGCTTCCAGATTCGCCTCAGCAATTTTTCTGAAACGCCGAGTCTGGTTCCTGAAGGCCAACATGTAGCTAAATACATCTTGGGGAGGTTTCCTGGGAGATTGCTCCCAGCCTTCCTTGACCAGACTCAGAGGCCCTCTTACCGGATGGCCATAGAGAAGTTCAAAGGGACTGAACCCTAAGGACTTCTGTGGCACCTCACGGTAGGCAAACAACAGGCATGGCAAGAGGACGTCCCACTTACGCCTCAGGGGCTCTTCTAGGCCCATGATCATGCCCTTCAAGGTCCGGTTGAACCTTTCAACTAGACCATTACCTTGGGGGTGGTAAGGAGTGGTGAACTTATAAGTTACCCCACACTCCTTCCACAGAGACGTCATGTACTGGGAGATGAAGTTGGTACCCCTGTCAGACACCACCTCTCTGGGGAACCCCACGCGGGAGAAAATCCCCATCAGTGCACGTCCCACCACGGGGGCTGTCACTGTCCTGAGCGGGATGGCTTCAGGGTACCGGGTGGCATGGTCCACCAAGACCAGGATGAACCTGTTGCCCATGGCTGTCTTGGGGTCCAGAGGCCCCACAATGTCAATGCCCACTCGCTCGAATGGGGTACTAACAACTGGAAAGGGCTGGAGTGGGGCCTTGATCTTCCCCCCACTCTTCCCACTTGCCTGGCAAGTCTCGCAGGTTCTGCAATAAGTGTCTGAGCTCTTGCGCATCTGGGGCCAATAAAAGTGGGTGGCCAGCCTCTCAAAGGTCTTGGTCTGCCCCAGATGTCCTGCCAATGTAATGTCATGAGCCAACCCCAGTAGGAAGGCTCTGAAGCACTCGGGTACCACCAGCACACGGGCTGACCCCAGCTCAGCAGCCTTAGGCTCGCTATACAGGAGACTGTTCTCCCAATAAATCAAATGTGAACCAGACATGTCACCTGCTGCCTGGGCTGCAGCCTGTCGCCGCATACCCTCAAGAGAGGGGCAAACTCTTTGCTGCTCACAAAATTCCTCCCTGGTGGGTCCACCTTCCTGCTGCCAATGGGTCAGCTCAGGCAGGTCCCCCAGTTCGGTGATCTGCTCCCCGGTAGGCTCCAGGGCATTCCCCTCAGGGTCTGCTCCCTCCTGGGCCGTGGGAACCAAGGGGGCCGGCTTCCCGCACCCCTTGCCCCTCCTCTCTAAAGTAGGGATCTGGGCCATACTCTCAGGCTCCAGGTCCTTCTCAACACCCTCCTTGGCTGCCATGGACCGAGTGATAGCACACGCCCACTCAGGCAGACCCAACATCTCCAAGTGAGATCTCCTCTCCACCGTAGCCCACGGGGAGTTCTCTAAATCATTGCCCAACAGACAGTCTACAGGCATGGCGGGCCTCACAGCCACCTGAAGAGTTCCTGAGACCCCCCCCACTCAAAGGGAACCTGAGCCACCTCACATTGGCTCTCTGAGTTGTCTGCGGACACTACTGGGTAGAATGCATGCGGGACAACCTGCTCTTTGGACACCCATGGAGCTGACAGCGGTTATACTGGCTCCTGTGTCTCTTAGAGCCTCCACCCTATGGCCATTGATGGTCACCCACTGCCTGTACTTTTTAGTGTTATCAGGCAGTGTAGGTTTAGGGAACATCTCAAAGTCTCCTAATGAGATGAGGGTCAACTCTACGGGATCCCACCCCTCTTGGGCACCCATCTCCTCCCCCCCGGGCTACACTCGCAAGCTGGCGGGGTGGTGCACGGGGTGGTGCACTAGTATCCCTCTGAGGACACTGGGGATCATAGTATCTGTGGCCCACTTGACCACACTTATAACAAGTAAGGGGCCCCCTTCGAACAGGCCTACCTGTCGGGGGCACTGGCTTCTTCTCTTGGGGAGGCTGGGACACCACTGCTTGGTTCCCTTGGGAATTACTTTGGGGCCCTCTTTGGAACTCCCTCGGTTTACCCCTGTCCC
Source organism: Calotriton arnoldi (assembly GCA_963921515.1). Taxonomy (NCBI): domain Eukaryota; kingdom Metazoa; phylum Chordata; class Amphibia; order Caudata; family Salamandridae; genus Calotriton; species Calotriton arnoldi. The sequence goes on from CAWUFW010002725.1 coordinate 780,556, forward strand.
CCCCACTTCTCTGCTGGGGACCCTGCCCACCTTTGGCGAAGTCTCCCACTGGACCCTTGCGAACCCGGGTGCTCACCCAGCGGTCCGCCTCCTCAGCAAGCTTCCTAGGGTTAGTCAGCTTGCAATCAATCAGGTGCTGGCGTAGCTCAGGAAAACAGTTACTAGATAAATGCTCCCATGCAATCAAATCATAAAGCTGCTCAAAAGTTTCTACTTTGCTACCTTTTACCCAGCGTTCCATTGCTCTGCAAAAAAAAGACACATATTCAACCCACGTGGTACCCTCTAGCTTTTTGCAGGTCCTAAACCTCTGCCTATACATCTCAGGGGTCAAACCATAGCGGGTCATCAAAGCTTCCTTCATGTGGCCATAAACCATCCGACTTTCTGGGGGCAGGTCCAACAAGGTATCCCTCCCCTCACTCACAAAGCGTCCCCACAACCCCGCTCCCCAATCCTTCTCAGGGACCCGGTGGGACAACATGGCTAATTCATAAGCTGCAAACCATTGCCCAATATCTTCACTTTTGTGGAAATCCTTAATAACCTCCTTGGGTATATACACTCTATTCTCAGTATGCACTACAGGTATGCTGCCACCAGAGGGGGAGATCTCTACACTCTTTGCTTTAATCTCCAACTCCCTCAATATTCTCTCATGCTCAAGTTTCATTTTCATAATCTCAAATTCTAACTTCTTGTTCTCTAGGTCCCTCTGACCATCCATTTTAAGCCTAGCCATCTCCATATTATGCCGCCTATCTCTCTCCCTGTCCTCCATCTCTTCTGGGGACAGACCCCTGGCGGACACACTAGTGCCCGGGCTGGAAATTGCTTTATGTCCCACCAAGTCTACTACTTCACCCTGCTGCTCTCCTGCATTCTCTTCCCCCTCCACAGGCTCTCCCATATTCTTAGGGGCATCCCTGGCTTCTAGCCAGGCCTTCAGCGCCTTGTAATACTCCTCCCTTTTAGTGAGACCTGTGATAGGGACTGTGAAGCGTTTGCAAAAATATTTGAGCTGCTTGGCATTGTAGGTTTCTAATTTCTCTTCTTCCTAGGAGAGATCCTCCGAGGCATTGGATCTGGGCTTGCCCATTGTAGCAATCACTGGCAATATTAATCAAAAACAGAATCAAAAAACCTCAAAAACGTATGTGGTTGCGTTATGGTCTGCACTCACTAGTAGTGTACACTATAATTACTGTATGCGATCATAAATGCAAGTCCAGATCCTCACCGCTGACCACCAATGTTAGAAATGGGGGTCTCTAGTTGGCAATGGCTGGCCACTGTCCAAGTAGGGACCCTTCTTCCTAAGTCAGAGTGAGAGGGCTACACCCTTTGATAACCCCTGCTCAACCCTGTGGTAACGTAGCACGAGCAGCTAGGCTTATCTCAGAGGCAGTGTGTGAAGCATTTATGACCATACACAGTAACACAGTGAGGAACACTACAAAGGGACACCACACAAGTAGTTATCAAAAATAAGTATCTTTATATATAGACGTAACACAAGACCAATAACGATCAAAAGGCCACAATACTGTAAAAATAGGGTTACTCTTGAAATGCTGCAAAAATAGTTCAAAGTGCGCCAAGAGGAGTTCAGTTCAAAGCAGTGGTCTCTGCGACCCTTTTACTTACAAAGTACCTGGATTTCGTAGCAAAACCAACAAATTGTCGCAAGAAGCTGTAGCGATGACTTCCTGCACGCGAGGCCGGCGATGCGATAAATCCTTGCCGCGAGGGAGGATGATGCGCCGATCTGCTGATGCGTGCGGAGACGATGCGACCAACTTCTGCACGCTAGGTTGTTGATGCGAGGACTCCTTGCCGCGAGGGAGGAGGCGAGGCGACGATCCTGTTGCGTGTGCGATCGGGTTGTGATGCGAAGAAATGGCGCTCCGCGAGGGAGCGACGATCCTGATGCGATGCGATGAAAATGGCGGGCGCCCGGCGTCCGCGCTGCGATGTCGTGAAGCGATGATCTTGGTGTGATGACCTTTGGTCGCGAGCACTTGGAAGCCCGCAAACGTGCGGTGCGATGATCTTTGGTTGCGAGCGCTCAGCGGCAGCAGCGCGACGATCTTCGGGCGCTTTCGGCTGCAGCGGCTCGCAAACGGCGTTAGCGATGATTTCAGCGCTCTCTTCTCTGTGGTAGAACTAGAGGCCCTGGAACTCACAGGAGCCTCACCTGCAGATAGAAATCCTCGCTGGGAGGAATCAGGAGGCTGGTGGTGAAGTCTGATGTGCCTGAGACTTCGACAGGAGGCTAGCTCTCTCCTAGCCCTTGGGTGATTGCTTTAGCAAGATGAATAAAAGTTCTCTCAAAAGTCCTTTTCCCTCTCTTTCAAAGTCCAATGATAACCACTGCAGGCCAATCCAAGAAACAGCACACAAGCACAAGGATAGTCACCTCCTGCAGATTCCTTCAGTTACACTGACAGAGGTTCGTCTTGACGTCCAGGAGCAATAAACATTGTAGGGGTTTCAGCACAGATATTTATACCCCAAAAGTCTTTGTTCTCAAAGCTACAAGTCACTGAGCCTAGCCAGAACCAGTTCTGCTCGGTCCTGGAGCACTTTGTTTACCAGGCTGCATCCTTCCTTTCAGAAAGAGGGGGTCTGCTATCAGACACACAGCAGGAGATGGAGCCATCATTCACCTTGCCAGGCACAGCCCTATTCAAGTCAAGGAGCTACCCCTCCCCATACTCCAAATCCAGATCTCTCTATTCAACCCAGGTCTGGCTCAGCCTGCCCTGTCCCTCCAAAACCAGACAGCCAATACACATAACAGCAGAGCACACTGGAAGGCTTGGGCAAGAAAATACCTACTTTCTAAAAGTGGTATTTTCAAACACAGAATATAAAAATAAACTTCACTAAAAGATGTATTTTAATATTCTGAGCTCAGGCATACCAAATTCGTTTTTCTACCATGTTCCTGGGGTCAGTTAGTACTATAGAAAGTAATAGTCAAACTTGCCCATTCTGACCTATGGGGAACAGGTAGCCTTACAGTAGTGAAAAACGAAATTGGGTGTAATTCACTACCAGGAATGCTACACACACCAAGGCATGTCCTACCTTACACATACAATGCACCCTACCATAGGGGTGACTTACATGATGCCAAGGGAAGGTTCAGGGGCTGGGAAGTGGGTGCACTTCACAGCCAAGATGGCAGTTCTGTACTGCACACAGACTCTGCAGTGGCAGGTCTGAGACACACTTTACAAGCTGCTTCTGTGGGTGGCGCAAACCAGCGCTGCAGGCCCACCAGCAGCATTCGGTTTACCAGCCCTGGGCACCCACAGGCCACGCTACTAGGGACTAACAGGTAAACCAAATAAGCCAATCAGGGATATACCAATTCACATGTCATATTTACACAGGGAGCATCCGCGCAGTGTGCACTGAAGGGCAGTGGCACAGCGCCCAGAGCATCTAACACCAGCAAAACGGAGGAGACAACAGCGAAAAATGGGAGGGAGACCCACGCCAATGGTGCCAGGTCTAACATTTATTAATAACTTGTTAGTGAATTAAACGAGCGGATTGCTTCCGAGCAAGTCTCTATTTTTCTCGAGACCTTGCTCCTTCAATCCCCTCTCTGATGGCATTTTAGAACCATCATAAAATATCCATCCTTTCCCAGTTGCCAACTTCAATTGATCTCAGTTTCTTCTTCCTCCCTCATAATTTCATCATTTATTTATTTTCTTTCTAACTCTTTCATCTTTTTATACAGTTTTCCTTTCACCTCCTCTAATTCTATTTCTTCTATTTCTTTTCTTTCCTTTCCCAATTTTTTCTGAATTTATTCGTCTTTTTCCCTTACTCCTGCAACATTTGCACATGATTATTATTATTAGTACTGCTATTATTACTGTAGCTACTGGTAGTATTATTTGACCTATTATACTCTTCCCAAAGACAGAAAAACAATTCCCTATAGCAGAAATCCTTTTTGTTAATCTTTCCTATACACCGTCAACCTCCAGTTGGGTCAGGTCTTCATGAAGTTTTGTAATATTTTTAATATACCCTTCAATTTCTTTACTTTTGTCCGGAATATATGTGCAGCAATGTTGAATTTTCAACATGCCACAAACTCCGCCCTCTTTTGCCAATAAAATATCAAGAGCAAGACGATTTTGTAAAACCATCGACCTAATCTCAACCATTTCTGTGTTAATCACCAAGAAACCTCCAGCAGTATCAGTTGATAGACGATCAACTACTGTTGATAATTTTCGAATCTTGTGTGAATTCAGAACGACTCCAACTGAGGGTATCAATGCACCAAATATGTCACCTACTATTTCAGAAAAACTCGCTCTCTTTCGTCGTGTTAGTCCTCTACTTATTTAATTGATTCCATTGGATCTGTCAACATGGTAGATCTTCGGAAAAACTATTCCGAAGTAGCAGCTACCATACCAGCGTGCAGGTAACCTATAATAGGCCTTTTTACTACACACATAATATACTCCCGGAAACACAGGATCAGTTCCCCCTTTTAGTCCCCATCCCCCTATAATTAGAAATTTATGTTCACACTCACTGGAACCAATGAAAGTACTATTATACTCGGTTTTTAACCTGTAGATACAGAATGTTCACTTCTTGGCTAAGTCCAGGGACATTGCAGCATGAGCCTCGCCTTTTGCATAGTCTCCCTCTTTCCCAACCCATGGGGGTACATGGGTTTTCTGTTCAGCAGCCTTTCTTTTAAAATCCTGCCTCCTTTCTTCGACTAAATTTAAAAACTCTTTCTCTTCTTCACGCAACACACATGTTAAGTTATTCTTGTGAGCCTGTGCTATATCTATTGGACTTGTTGTCAAAAAGAACTCACCCATGAACTGTGCATCTTTACTACTAAGTATTGGATTCATATTTCTTCTAACAGGCAATTCTGAAAACACTACATCTAAGTTCGAATAATAATACTGCAACTTTCCTGTTACATAGAATAAGCTTGCCAAAACACTACATGAAACACCATATGTTAAAGGTATATGGTGGTAAGTTACTCCTTCTGAAACAGATGAGGGCAACTTCATACAGACATAGCAATCACTAACATCCATTGTGTCTATGTATTGAAACAACAGTTTTGTAAACACATTCAAAGATGAATCAATATCGGATTTACCATGATGATACACGGCCTCATCCACTTGTTCTAACCCTGTATTTTGTTCTTTTGTGACTGCATCTACTTTCTCATTAGTAACTGTATCATTCCTGTTATTCGTTACCATTAATAAAGGTATCACCACGGTTAGCAATCACCATAGTAATATTAGCAATAGGATACTACATAAGCAAGCTTTAAGACATCTTTGTTTTAGGCTTCGCTTCGGTTGTCCAGTCACCTCAATCTCTGTCATTTTGCAATCTCAAGACTTTCCCGTCCTCTCTTTAATTTTCTTTTCCCTTTATGTCTATACTTGATTTTCTCAGTAAAAATCTTTCCCTTAGGGTGGTTTCAATTTGCTTTCATCAATCTGTGCAACATAGATTCCTTCTGCCCCTTCTCGTAAATCCAAATTTTCAAATTCCTCCAAGATAACATAAGCCTCCACCAGTCTGTGAGCAACTTTGCACAGCGCACTTTAGTTTTACACCGTGCAGGAGCAGGAGCCCTTCGGTGCACAGCGCACTTTACCCGTGAAGGGAAGGGAACCGGACTACTTCGCCCAGCAGCCTTCGCGCTAGGAGCGCATTCTGTGCGCGTCAGCCGGCGCACTTAAGCGGCCGCGGGCTCCCGCGGGGCGGGAGCCTCCAGCAGTCTTTGACCAACTTTGCAGAGCGCACTTTAGTTTTACACCGGGCAGGAGCAGGAGCCCTTCGGTGCACAGCGCACTTTACCCGTGAAGGGAAGGGAACCGGACTACTTCGCCCAGCAGCCTTCGTGCTAGGAGCGCGTTCTGTGCGCGTCAGCTGGCGCACTTAAGCAGCCGCGGGCTCCCGCGGGAGCCTCCAGCAGTATGTGAGCAACTTTGCACAGCACACTTTAGTTTTACACCTGGCAGGAGCAGGAGCCCTTCGGTGCACAGCGCACTTTACCCATGAAGGGAAGGGAACCGGACTACTTTGCCCAGCAGCCTTCGCGCTAGGAGCGCATTCTGTGCGCGTCAGCCGGCGCACTTAAGCGGCCGCGGGCTCCCGCGGGCGGGAGCCTCCAGCAGTCTTTGACCAACTTTGCAGAGCGCACTTTAGTTTTACACCGGGCAGGAGCAGGAGCCCTTCGGTGCACAGCGCACTTTACCCGTGAAGGGAAGGGAACTGGACTACTTCGCCCAGCAGCCTTCGTGCTAGGAGCGCGTTCTGTGCGCGTCAGCTGGCGCACTTAAGCAGCCGCGGGCTCCCGCGGGAGCCTCCAGCAGTATGTGAGCAACTTTGCACAGCACACTTTAGTTTTACACCGGGCAGGAGCAGGAGCCCTTCGGTGCACAGCGCACTTTACCCATGAAGGGAAGGGAACTGGACTACTTTGCCCAGCAGCCTTCGCGCTAGGAGCGCGTTCTGTGCGCGTCAGCCGGTGCACTTAAGCGGCCGCGGGCTCCCGCAGCGCGGGCAAAGCCCGGGCCAAGGGCGGGCCCATCTGCGCCCGTCCGTGACGGACGAGGCCGGGCTGGGTCAGGGCCCTTGGCTGTTCAACTCGGAGAGAGGAGCACTTGGAAAGAGCCCCCCAGATTAGCCAGTACTTTGGGGAAAGCAAGACTCAAAGGTAAGGAGATGGGGAAACGTAAAACAGTCATGACTACTAAGGCCAGGCCGTTAACCTCATCAATCACTAACTTTTTAACAACGGCGATGGGGGCAATAACAAGTGAAATAGAGTCAGTGGAGGAGAGACTGGGGGAAACGCAAAGAGCATTGCAAAATGGTACTCAAAAGGAAATTGCAAGTGAGCATGATAAAGCATCGAAGGACATTTTATCTATTAGTTTGGAATCTAGTGGCGATGAAGCAAACACTGGTACCATTCAGGAAGGGGGATTCATGGATACTCTTTGCCCACCGCCATGTAAAAAAACTAAGGCTTGTGGGAAAGCTAAAAAAGACATATTGCCTATAGCGACACGAAAGAAAACCATGGCCCCACCACGAAAGTCAGTAACAAAGACTCGAGCAACGGGCGCCGTTATGGATCCTATGAACACTGAGCCAATGGGGGATGATGCGTTAATCAAACACTTTATAAGCTCGGTGGAGGTAATTATTAAATCTATTTTAGACCCTTTGGTAGGGGTATTAAATAGCATTGATGTCTCGCTAAAAATATTAATTGGCTCTAGTATATCGAAGGTTACATCAGGCTCAGAGACTCGGACTAATCCCATCTCCTGGAGAAGTGTGGCTCAATGGTTAGAGCGGCAGACCCTGATGCAGAGATCTGGCCCGGGACCAGGGTTCAATTCCCGCCTCGGCGGGTCTTGGGCTCAATTTCCTCAGACCTGATAATTCTCGCCTCGGTGCCTATTCTAATCATGGGTCCCACTCTGCAACTCTGGGCAATAGCTTGCTTAATCTCCACAACGGCCCCAACAGCGCTGGGATGCCTGGCTTCACCTTGGGGGTGCCCAGGAGTGGACATTTCACAGGGAAAAGCCAGGAAGGGTTCCACAGCGGTATGCGTACAGCGCCAGGACACCCCTTTGGGGGTATAAGTGCGCTTTACAAGTACAAATTTCATTTATCTCGAATGTAAATTTGGACATTTTTCAGGCCCCTCCACCTCCCCAGATACCGACTCCCGTGGCTGGCGTTATCAGTAATATTGAGACCATAACGCATTCATCAAAACAACTCGATAAAGCACGGCCGGGACCTTCAACAGCAAATGGGGAAAAATGTGAGACTAATCGTACTGGTAGAAACTACAATAAACTTTTAGTTGGTACCAACAAAAGTAACCTGAGAATACTCCACTTACCTCCGGAAGTTACCCCTTATGTTATTATTGTTCTAAAAAATGTCCCACCTTTGCCTCTCAGTAAGGTAGAAGATTGGAAACAGCTTAAAAACAAAACAGTGCATTGGCTGGCGAAAACTTTGGACTGGTCAGGATGTGACGTTTTAAATGATAATATTAACAATGTAGAACGTGTTTCATGGGTGGGCTCACAGGCAAAAACTGAAATAGGAGACTGCATTGTTGTAAATTTTAGGGACAGGAATTTTGCACATTGGCTTATGGATAGACTCTCTTGGAGTAATAGCTTGGGGGGTCCTATTGAAGCTGTACCACTTGGATATTTCAATAGACCGTTGTCAAATTTAGGCACTGGTCGTGCCCACTCACAACTTAAAACGCTTTCCCCATTCATCATTCCAACCTTCAATCACTTTTCTCCCCTAGATCAAGTGGAATGACTGAATTATCAGTTGCTGAGGGAGTCTGGTGTTGCAAATTTAAATTTAACTTTATTGCATGTTTCCACTGAGACAGAAAGAGATAGTTACCATGCCCTAATAGCAATTTCCCCTTCGCTTTTTAATACTAAAATTTCAAATGATTCTTGTTATCCCAACCAGGATCGTTTATTAGATCTAACATATCCTATAGGGTTTAACCCTGTTAATTCACTCAATGATGGTATATTAGATCCTTCGTCAGTATGCTCTGATGTACTATTAGTTGGTGCTCTGAACCCTAATGTATTAACAAATATGTCGACAGTAGGAGGTGGTATTACAGATACAGGCTGCGTAGAGAGCGAGGACACCCCTCACACTAGTGTTATTACACATGGCAGTCATTTCTGGAACATAGCGGGTCTGTCAAACAAATTAGGCATTAAAGACTGGGTAGAGTTTGTTAGTAAATTTAGTATAGTTTGCTTACAGGAAACTTGGATGCGTGATATAGCTTACATAAATGGCTTTTATTCTGTTCACACACCAGCCAGACCGTCCGCAGGTGGTCATGACAAAGGAGGCTTATTAACTCTGATTTCAACAACTTTAAATGGCAGAGTTAGAAAAATGCAGTTGGAATCTCCGCATTTCCAGATTATTAATATTTTGTTTAGGAAAAATGTGACCCTGGTGGTTATGAATTTTTATCATAATAATTTTAATAGTGCAAACATTACTATTGCCCAGGAATTAGAAACTGCACTAATGAAGCATATAGAGGAGATAAATACGGACTACGTAATACTTTGGGGGGGTGATTTTAATTGTAAACTGTGCTCACTATCTAAACGTGAGGCATGTCATTGTCTAGCAAGGGATACGGTGGGTGGTTACCACTTTGAACACAATCCTTGTGGGAACATTTTGAATTCTTTATTGTTGAAATTTTCACTCTTTTTAACCTTAGATTTTATTGAGCTCTTAAATTCTGACGTGGTAACATATGTAGGAAGAGGCCAAGGGTTGTTGATTGATTTTATTATTCTGTCTGATTATTTTAATTCTCAAACTGTGATTTTTGATATACCTAAAATACATTTCAGTGATCATTACCCACTAACATTAAAACTAGTGTTCTTATCGGTTCCTCTTACTACACCAGTTACAGTAGTCCCCTTGTCTTATACTAAAAACAAGGGGTTAACTCGGAAATGGTCTACTGTCAATCCAGACTTTGTTTTGGAAGAGATTATAAAGAGCAATCTTGGGTTTGTATTGAATTGTCTGGAAGAAAACCTAAACGTCCCAGTTATGATTAAATCGTATAAGGCAATAACCGAGACAATAAAGGTACTTCTAACTAAGAACCAGCCTAACAGAATACAGAAAAATAAAAGGTGGTTCAATAGGGAATGTTCTCAAATACATAATAAATTAATTAAGACCTTAAAAATCAAACCACGAGACAAGGTGGAAGTGAGACAGATGCGCATAGATTATAAGCGCGCGCTAGAGAAACGTAAGATGGAGATTAGACAAGATGCATGGGGCCAACTACATTTGGCATCACAGAGTAAAGACTCCAAACTTTTCTGGAAAACTGTCAATGAAGAGTATTTTAGTGATATAAAAAATAGCAATATTGATGCAACAATTATGCCCGAAATGTGGGTAAAACACTTTGCTGGTCTCTACAGTAATAGTACTGAGACACAACGTGGTGCCTACTTTCAACATGTGCAAAACACACAAAATGATGGACGGAATGCTTGTTTCCGGTCCAGGGAGGACCTGGCTTGGCAGTTCGGGCTGGACTGTTCCCATGAGGCACAGGGTCAAGACTGATTTGCATATGGCCAGGTCTAAACTGGGGTGGCATGGTGAGCAAAAGAATGATGGATTTAACCCAGATCTCTTGACTGGGGGTGAATGTTTTGATTTGTTCTGCATTCCGTCCATCCATTGTGTGTCTTTTACTTTCAACATGTGGCATCTCCCCTGGAACCCCCAACTTTAGATGATGTAAATAGGGTGCTTTCCCAGACTGTAAAGAACAAGGCTCCTGGGCCGGATGGTATACCCGCGGATTTATTTTTAGCAAATATCACCTTGTGGCTACCGTTGCTAACAAACATATTAAGATGTTATGCGGTCCAGGGCCCTCCGGAGTCATGGAGATCAGTTATAATAGTCCCTATATATAAAAAGGGAGATAGGTCGGATCCTAAATGCTATCAACCAATCTCCCTAATCGATAGTTCTTGTAAGATCATGGGACGAGTAATACTGGAGAGATTGGAGACCTGGATAATAGAAAACGGGAAGTTCTCCGCTGTCCAATATGGCTTCAGGAAAGGCCTGGGCACTGTAGAACAGTGCCTTAATCTGCATCTGGTCATTGGCAAATATACCATGGCTAAGTCAGGGTCCTTATACCTTGGGTTTATGGACCTGACGTCTGCCTTTGACTGGATGCAGAGGGGGAAATTGTGGGAGAAAATGCTGCTCATGGGCATTGACCCATCCATTGTCTACTTTTTAGCTGCAATGCATCAGGGAGTCAACGGAAGAGTACGATATGGAGCAGCTGGCGAGCTTACCCGACCTATAAAGATGGATTGTGGGGTTCACCAGGGATGTGTACTCGCTCCTTTCCTATTCTGTCTATATATAAATGACTTATAAAGCCACATCAGAATTGGAAATGTAGATGCACCAACAATAGGCCGCAGGTCTTTACCAGCCCTGTTATATGCTGATGACTGCGTCCTAATGTCGAGAACTGGGGTGGGACTACAAAGGCTTTTAACCAGTTTTAACGAATTTATGAGTGATCTTGGGTTAAAAACAAATGTTGCAAAATCACACGTCATGGTAGCAGGTAAATCTCCATCTAAAATGAAAACATTCTATATAAAGAATGAAATACTGTGTCAGGTGCCAACTTTTACCTATTTAGGCATTCTTTTTAATGAAAAAAATTCTTGGTCCCACTTAGTTCACGCAAGGATTGGGGGCTTCAACAAAAACGTTTTTAGATTTACCAAAAAACTAGGCTCTCGCCCCATAAAAGCAATTATAGATATATATAAAGCACGGACACGTGCCGTCATTTTATATGGCGCCGGAGTCTGGGGCTGTACTAATACTTCGGGTCTCCAGAGAGCAGAGAATATGATGTTAAAACGTCTGTTGACACTACCTAAAAGCACCCCTGCTACAATGTGTCATAATGAATTAGGTGTAACACCACTATCCTTTTGCACGCAATTAGCACCTTTGATGCTTTGGCGTAGCATCTGGGTAAAAGAGGAACCAGCCCTGAACCGTGATATAATTTTAGATTGTCTGAAATTGGATTGTGTAAAAAAAATTCCCTGGCTCTCTTACCTGGAAGATCAACTAGAGAAACTGGGATTACGGAATTGTTTTAATACTCCTGGAAACATATCTGCAATTTCAAAAGCTAAGCTCAAAAGTGACTTCCTCTTATATCTGAAGTATGTAAGAGATAGCCAGGAGATGGTAAAAAAAAGGGTTGTAGTGCATCCATTGTTAATAAGCTCCCCACGAAGTGAATCTTATCTTTCCTTTTATTTTAACCAAGCCAAAATGTTTTATTTGATCAGATTCAGGATGGGTATTGCTCATTTGTTGGTTTCGTACCCACGTGATGTATATTGCGATGCTAAATTAGACTTGTGTCCATGTAATTCAATTTATGCACAGAGCACTTTGCATTTTATGTTTTTTTGTAAACTTTATCTTAAACCGAGACGCACTTTTTTAAAACCACTATTAAGTTTTTTAAACATTAGAAAGTGTCAACCTGCATTATGTCATCTACTTCTTTTAAATGATGAATTCACTTGTCTTATGGTTTATAAGAATATCTCCTCTGCAGTTCGGCTCCGTAATATTGTTGGTAAATGAATTCCTGGGTACTGATTAGGTCGGTTAAAATTTTATCATGTTTATCTCTGTTAAATAATGTTTTTATCTGTTCTTTTATGGCTGTCATTAAGCCGAATAAAGATCTTTGACTGACTAACATAAGCCCATTCAGGGGCCTTGTATTTACTGGTCGGAATTTTAAATCTCGGGCTTCCTTCTCCTTGTGGATCTCGCTACTGGCTGTTCAGGTTCAGTTTGACTTGAAACCTCATTTATTTGTTCTGGTCTTTCTCCTGTTCTTTTCCTCAGAAAATATCTTAGTCTTTTCACTCCACTTGGCCAATGATCACCCTTTCTGACCCTTTTTATTTTAACTGAACCTTCACCTTCCCCGTACTTCTCTAAAGCTCTCTTGTTTTCCCTTTGTTTATGCAAAGTCTGATCCAGAACTTCTGCTCTTCCCTTTTTCACTGACTGAGTTGGTTCCGGATCAATTGACCCTCCTTCATTTTCTAATTGACTTTGTTCTGTACCCTTGGTCTCTTGTTCTGCTCCTCCCTGTACCTGTTCAGGTCTTATTATGGTTATTTCTTCTTCTGCCTGAATGTGTTCTTCTACCCCTACCTGGTCCTGTTCAGGTCTTATTATAATGTGTTCTTCTTCTGCCTGAACTTGTTCTTCTTCTTCTAGCTGTCCCTGCTCAGGTATCTGGGTAACTTCGTCTTATTCTACCTGAGTGCGTTCTTCTTTCCCTGTCTTTTCCTCGCTATTTTTCTGTTTTCTCAAAGCTTTTCTGTAACTCTGTTTGGCAACAATTTCAGGTATTTCAGGTATTTCAGTCTCTGGTAGCCACCTTTCTTGCTCAGGTATTTCTATTACCGGTATCCACCCTTCCTGACTTGTGCTTGGTTTTTCTTCGTCTCTGTATTCTTCAGAATCTGTTACTCTAGATTCTTCAACTTCACAACCCTCAGCTTCTGGTATCCCAACTAACCCTGGGCGAAGTGCTACGCTACGCTCGCGTAGTTTGCGAAGTTTGCGCTACTTCGCACAACGCGAATTGCACGTAGCACAGTGCAAACACGCGTGAGCGTAGCGTAGCGTAGTGCCGCGGTCATTTTGCTTGCTCGCGGTCCTCAACGTCAAGTTGGCGACCGCGAGCAAGCAAAATGACATCCCGGCGAGACTTTTTCCTCGTTCGCGATCAGCAACATCAAGTTGCCGATCGCGAGCGTGGAAAATAAACCTCCAGGCGAGATTCTCAACGCGGGGAGGTCAGGTTTCTCATTGCGAGTGGTCGCGTATGCTCGCGACCGCTCGCGATGAGAAACTACCAGTCCGCGTTGAGAAAGCTGCCGCTCGAGTAAAAATCTACTCGAGCGGCAGTAAAGACAGCTCGCACTGTGCAAGTTGCCGTTTTCAATGATTGCACAGTGCGGACAAGCATCCGGCACTGTGCAATCATTGCGAACAGTGCACTACGCAGTTCGCGTAGTGCTACGCGAAGCTCGCGTAGTGCGAACTGCACTTTGCGTAGCTTCGCGAAGCACTACTTCGCGAACTACGCCCAGCCTTAATCCCAACTTGTTTCGTTGGATGCTGTTCTGGTTGTTCAAGTGGACCTGGGACTCTTCTGGTATGACTGGCATGAATCCAATTAGGCAAACCAGAACACTTCACTGCTTTGGTAGTGACTAGTATGACTTGACGTGGTTTATCCCACCTGGGTGCCAGACACGTTTTCCTTGCGTGTTTCTTCACTAGCACCCAGTCTCCAGGATTCAAATCGTGTGCTTGAGTTGGCTGGCCTGCAACTGCGTTTTCTCCAACCTGATGAGACACAGAACGTACCAGATCAGCTAATCCCTTGCAATAGTCCAACACTAGATCATCAGTTATATTCATCAATTTATTTCCTGGAACATATGCTTGTCTCATTGCTCTTCCCATGAGGATTTCATGGGGGTTAGCCCTGTCTTTCTGTCAGGTATGCTCCTAAGACCCATCAGTACAAGGGGTAAGGCATCTGGCCACTTTTGTGTTGTGGATGCACACACCTTCCCTAATCTTGACTTTATTGTACCATTAAGCTGTTCAACCACTCCAGAAGCCTCTGGTTGGTAAGCACAGTGTAACTTTTGTTCAATATTGAATGCAGCACAGATCAGTCGAATTATTTCATTATTAAAATGTGGTCCTCCATCTGATTCCAAGGTGATTGGGAAACCGAAACGCGGAATCAACTCTCTCAACAGTAGATTAGCCACTGTGAGACTGTCATTTCTTCCAGTGGGATACGCTTCCACCCATCTCGAGAACAAGCACACAATGACAAGAACATATTTCAATCCATTGCACGGACGCAATTCAATAAAATCTAGCTGCAACCTAGTGAAGGGTCCTTCGGCCTTTCCAATTTTTCCCCCAACTGACCACTGTCTTCTTGCCTGGATTTTGCTGCTGACAGATAAACAATGTTGGCAAAGGCTCTCTCCAACTACCCTAAACTTCGGATTATACCAAGTTTGTCTGAAAAGCCTGATCATTGCATCCCTTCCAAGTGTTTGTCCCATGATATACCCTCGCGACTTGGGAAAGCATACAATCTGGCATAACTGGCCTGCCATCTAAGTACACCCACACTTCATCTTCTGCCATTTTGGTACAGCCTGACCTGGTCCAGATTTCCTTTTCTCTTTCCTCAGCTTCTTCTTGCAACTGCCTGACCTCATCCCATGTTTCTAAGGCTGAAAAAACATCAGCTGGCAACTGGTTTCATCCCTTTCCATTTTCTTGTTGATTGACATTTTATTTCTTGCACAGTACTATGCAAGTTGGTCAGCATATCGATTACCTGCCGTCACATAGTCATCTCCTGACTGATGTGCAGCACACTTGACCACTGCTACTTCTTTTGGCAATTGTAATGCTTCTAGCAATTCTTTTACATTTTTACCGTTTCTAATAGGAGATCCTGAAGAAGTCAGAAATCCCCTCTGCATTCATAACTGGTCAAAGTCATGCACAACCCCAAAACCATATTGACTGTCCGTAAATATGGTTACTCTATAATTTTTCCCAATTTTACATGCCTTTGTTAAGGCCACCAATTCGGCTACTTGTGCAGACTTGACTCCTTGTAAACAGGATGCTTCAATAACACCTGATACTTTGCACACAGCATATGCAGCACTTAGCCCTCCTTCCTCTGTCCTCAGACATGACCCATCCACAAATAGCACATGGTCTGATTCTTTCAAAGGAACTTCTTGTATATCGGGGCGGGGCTTAGTACACATTTCCGTCACATCCAAACAATCATGATCAGCTTCATCTGTCACTTCCCCACAACAGGGGTCTGGCAATAACGTAGTAGGATTCATCATGGTACATCTTATCACCGTCACATTTTCCGCTCCCAAAATTACTCTTTCATGCCTAGTCATCCGACTAGGAGTGAGATGCTGCGTTCGAGTTCTTGTTAAAAGAATCTCGACTGAATGGGGCATATAAACCTTAACTGGATGTCCCACTACAATTGATTCACTTTGCTCCAGACTCATGCAAGTAGCAGCCACTGCTTTTAAGCAGCCCGGTAAAGCCGAGGCCACTGGGTCCAAGGTGGCAGAGAAATACGCCACTGGAGGCCGGCTCAATCTATGCCTCTAAGTCAAAACTGAAAGTGCACAACCCTCTCTCTCACAACAGAACAATGCAAATTATTTCGAATAATCTGGCATTCCTAAAGCTGGTGCTTCACACAGACAATTTCGCAATTTTATAAAAGCTTCCATGCATTCATCATTCCAATCAATTGGATCTTTCGCTCTTTTCCGAGTCAATTGTATCAATGGTTTTGCAAGCAGAGAGAATCCATTTATCCACTGACGGCAGTATCCAACCACTCCCAAAAACATCCTCATTTCTCTCTGATTCTGAGGTAGTTGCATTCGTCTGATTATTTGTATTCTTTCCGGGGTCACTTTTCTAACTCCTCTTTCTATTTTATGCCCTAAATACTGAACTTCCCGTTGACAGAACTGTAATTTTTCTGGAGACACCTTGTGTCCTCCCTCGGCCAAATGGTTCAGTAAGGCTATTGTGTCTGTGACACAATCTTCTCGTGTCTTTGATGCCACCAATAGGTCATCAATATACTGAACCAGAACTGAGTTCCCAGGCATAACCAGTGATTCTAGAGACTTTTTCAGGATCTGATTAAAAATCGAGGGACTCTCTGTGTACCCTTGAGGAACTCGGCACCATGCCAAAACATGGTCTTCGAACCGGAAAGCAAAAAGATATTGGCTATATACTGATGTAAAGAAATGGAAAAGAATGCCTGACACAAATCAATCACTGTATACCAACTTGCATCCTAAGGTATCTGATAAAGGATCACATCTGGATTAGGCACTACTGGACAACAAGGCACTACAATCTTATTTATTTTACGCAAATCCTGCACTATCCTGTACTTGCCGCTAGGCTTTTTAAGTCCCATGATTGGCGAATTACAGGGACTGCCCATTATTTCTTTCAGGATTCCTTGCTCAATAATTTGATCAATTACGGGAGCAACTCCTGCTTTTACTTCAGGACTCATTTTGTACTGTCGAGTATTTGGAAAAACTGCACCTTCCTTTACTACAACTTTGACCGGATCTACATTTGTCATCAGACCTATTTCCTTCCCTGAACAATCCCACACTTCTGGGTTCACTGTGGCTTTCAGCTCTTCAGGCAAGTCATTTTCAGTAAGCAATGAAAACATTTCATCTACCTCTGTTCCTTGCTTAGCTAACATCATTTTGTAGGCAACATCCTCATCAGGTGTTTGGAAGGCAACACCCTCAGGAGTACAGTATATTGCGCAGTTCATTTTGCACAACAGATCTCTCCCTAACAAGTTTACTGGACTTGAATCGCAAACCACAAACCAATGCATGTCTTTAAAGTTTCCAATGTGTACTTCCATCAGGTTTGTAACTGGGGTTCTAATTTGTTTGTTTGAGACTCGTACAACTTGAATCGTTTCTCCCGAGAGGGGTAGATTTGGGATGTCTGCTGTTCTCACAGTAGACCGGGTAGCACCAGTGTCCAACAGAAAAGTAATATCTTTACCTTCTACTTTCCCATCAAAAAATCGACCTGTCTGGTCTACCGGTAAGGATGCGCCAAGTACGCACTCCTCTGTCTCCCCTCTCAGGCACCGTCATTGCACATAGTCCGAGTCACTCTCATCGTTCTGCAAGAAATATTGTGAAACCATAGAGGTATTCTTACCACTTTCTCCTTGAAATCCTGTGTTCACACTGTATCTTTGAATGTTCACATGGTTGGGCAAAGGAGCTTGTGGCACCTGATACTGTGGAGTAACTACCTGCTGCTACTGTTGCTGGTTCACAACCCCTTCATTCTGCATCTGTGGATTTAATTTTGATTTGCCCCATTATTATTCTGGACGTTCTTACACTCATTCTTCCAATGTCCATGCTTTCCGCACGCATGACAAGGAAACTTCCTCTTTGCTTCCTCTCTACTCATTCGTCCCTTTCCTCTACCATTATTCGACACCTGTTCATTTTGCCCTTTTGCCTGATTATTAGTTTGGGAATCAGCATTTACTCCTTGCTGTTCTGCCAGCTTCACTTGTGCCCACATCATTTTCTCTTTCAGCTTTCTGTGTTTTGCCTCAATGTCATCGCTACAATATTTGGCATATTTTAGAATATCATCTATGCTCTTGCTCTGCCAGCACAACATGTGCTGCTGAATCATTTGACTAATCTCCGGTTTCAGTCCGTACACAAACCGATATACAAAATTTTCCATATCCTTATCTCCAATGTTCTCAAATCACTATACTGCCTGAACACCTGCAGTAACCTCTCATAATAGGCGTGCACAGACTCCTTTGGCTCCTGAGTTGTTCTGTCTATCTTCACCCAATCTGTCTCTTTAGGGGGAATTTTGCTCTTCAGGAAAGTAATCACCTGATGATATTTCTTCATCACCTCTTCCAAGGGTGCGCCTGTTTTTGAATCCCTCACATACTCCTCGCTCGACCAATCAACTATAATCTTACACTCCATCCATAGATCTGCAGGTACCACAATATCAAACAGACCATCCAGATCTTTCAGTAAAACCTTTGAAACTTTCACAAACCTTTCTACCTGCTTATACCACTCAACTGGCTTCTCCCTCAGCCTAGGGAAATCTTTCGTAAACAACAGTATATCCTGTCTGGTCCAAGGAACATGTACATATCCACCGCCAGGCACTTCCCTCATGGGACACACCCTCTCAGTCTTTTCTGACTCCCTCAAAGAAAATGCAGATGATGCTTCTTTAGCTTGTGCTTCCATTTTCTTCCTTGTCCACCTGACTGTCCATTTGTCAATGTTCATCAACTCTTTTATCTGCAGCCTTTTACCTGAAGAATTTATATTTTCTAAATCCTTCTCAGTGAACTCCACTCGGTATGGTTTCTGTAACAATTTCGATCTTTCTATATCTACTCCAATCTCTGCAGCAACTTCTGTTAGTTTCTCATGGAAAACCTTCGCCCTCCTGGTTATACTTTTACACAGGAACAATTCCTCTTCATTGTAAATGTGCAATCTTTCTGTACCCACAGTACCAGCTATCATTTCTTCCAAATCTACTTTTAATCGACTAATATCTAAGATCTTTGCTTGTGAAGTTCGTTTTTCCATTCCCTGTGCCCACCTTTCTAGATCTTCAGGAGTAACTGCTGCTGAATTCCCTGCTACTGTAGGGATTATGATTTCTTTCTCTTTTAATTTTGCAGGTGAAGCTCTCTTTGGTGTTTCCATCATGGGTTCTATAATTGGGAGATCCATTAATGAAATGACTGACTCCCTCTCACTGGCCTGATCATCAGACACCACTATTTCCTTTCTGAAATTATTCACAGGAATTGTCACAATTTGAGGTTGTGGGCTCTCTTTTCTATCTCCATACAATGGGATAACGGGTCCAATTGTCACAGCTACTGTCAAGGCTTCAGTATTTAAATTCAATTGATTTATTTTCTGAACTAATTAATCTCTGGTCTTATTTAGGGTTTCTCTCTCACTTTCTTGCAACACCCTGTGGACTGATGCATCATGCAAAATCTGTGGAACTAATGGCATTCCTAACACGGGTGCACTTGGGATTACCCTACTAGGTTCCTCTTGGTACGGTGGAGGTCCTTTAATTAAAATGTCCTCCAACAGCTCATCATCTGATTCACCACACCCTGTCGCATTCAGGTGTTTCGGCTTTTCTTTACACTTGCTCCCTGACTGCTCTTCAACTGTCATTACTGGATATAAACCCTCGGTTACTACAGCTCTTCTCCATCTCCTCATCTGATCTCCGTGTGATTCATATGGGTGTCTAGGCAGAAACCCTCTGAATCTCCTGTCACTCCTGTATTTTTCTCGCTCATATGCCTTAATCTCCCATTCCTCCAGAGCCTCATACTGTGTCAATCTTGGGTTTGGCTCTAATTCATTCATTCGGTTTCTTAAATTCTGAAGTATTCTCTCAATAAAAGTACCGTGATCTGGAAAATCCAAAACACCATCACCTTTCGTGTATTCTACCCAATTCTCTAACCATACACACGTCTGATACCCTCTCTCCATCATCATGAACGAAGCAGGCATTTTGGGTGGCGGAATAGGAATTCCCTCTCTAGTCATCACCGGTTTGTCTTTCTTAAAGAAATTCTTAATCTTCTTTATTAATGTCATTTTCTTCCTTTCTCCAAACATTTCAGACGGACGATATATGAAAGAGTCTTCCGTGTATCTTCTAATTCTATTACCTATGTCTCGCCCTATGTCAGCGCGACTCACACCAGCAGTCCAACTAGGACTCGACATACAATTCTTGTCTCAACCAATCCTAGCGCGGTTTCTAACTGTCACCCAATCAGGACTCCAACTCAAACTGGCCGTCTGACCAATACAAGCGCGGCCTCTAGGTGATGTCAGTATCGCTCCTTACTACTGACCCTCCCTTTACAATCTGCTCCTGTTATACGCCCGCTGTTTTCAACCAATCCCAGCGCAGCTCTTTGTGACGTCAGTACAACTCCCGCAACTGACCCTCCCTTCACAAGGTAATACGATAATTTATTTTTTTAACCTTTTCTTAGCAAAAACTGTTAGTAACGACGTAAAAACAGCACTACTCTGTCTGTTCCACTAAATAAAGGATAGATTCTTGACTTTCTCCCAAGTTTTTCACTGCGAGTAAAAACCTCTGTTTACCCTTCACTTAAGCTCGGGGAGGACCTGCTACTCGCTTCGGCGATACCCCTTTTGGGAAATAAGGCCAAAGTCTCACAAGTGAGCCCTCTGCTATCATTCACACTCACTTTTATACGAAATGGTCCCTAATATAATACTGCCAGCCCTGCGTAGCTTCTCAGTATTATGACAACAGACGAGTAACCTTCTGCAGTATGGCTTCTATCACCAGCCGCTATTCAAAATTCGATTCCCGGGATTCCCAGGTATCCACTGTACCTGTATTTCCAGACAACATAGAACAGGACGCTAACTTTTCTTGTTAAACATAAATCAATAATCAATACTCATCACCAAACTAGTCAATAATAACCATAGCTCTGCTACCAGAAAACTGATCCAGCGGTTCAGCAACAACAGACACTCCACTACCATATACTCACCTGGGCCCATAAATTCACACAATATGTAAACTGCTGGGGATCAAGTTTATAGATTTTCACTAACCATTTAAGATTAGTTTTATTCAATTTTCTCTGTTCATTTCTTAAACTAACCCCTCACAGATCAAAAAGCTCTTTCCTCTGTTCGATGGACCATTAGTTGAGCTTGTTGATGGTGATATTAACTTAAATACTTACTAACTTTGATATAACCTTATAATCAAATAACCACAGACTCTGAACAGTTTTAAAATTTTATCTAAAGTAAAAAGTGCATGTGAACAATCTCAATACAGCGTAGACACCAAATCCTTAGGAGAGAAAAATTCAATTAGCAGATACAATGCATCATTCTCGAACCCTTGCAATAATAAGAATGTCTTAATTAGAGAGGATAGAAGTAAGAGACAAAAGAACATTTAGCAATTAACGGAAAAATATAATTACCAAGGATGGTGTGGAAGACCAACCCTCTGGCCAAAGGGCTGGTGGGGGTCCCCTGGGATAGGTTCAGGAGACAAGGACTTCAGGACAGGAAACAGGACAGGACAGCTGGACCTCTCTAAAATACCAACGGTTGCGCCGCACCCCTCTCTGGCACTCTCTCCCTCCTCGAGTTGCTTCCGGAATCTTCAGAACTAACCCAATTGGATCAGGATAAGATGACCTTCTTCAGGTTCTGCATTCAGCTCCCTTCACCCGCTTAGGCATCTGCTCCAGCAGTGATTCACTCCAACGCGCTCTTCCCTTCCAAGCAAAGGTTCCGCTCTTGTTCTTCTAACTAACTACCTCAATTACACCTTTCATTTCACCAAGTTCCACTCACTAATGTTTCAATATCGGGAAAATTCTGAGTTTGATTGGACATGGCAAGGGGTGGACTTCATCACACCATGCTTATATGACAGATATTCAATTCATTCATTGTTAAATAACACGTCCCCTTACTTTTTATTCATAAATCTCATTCCCATACATCAAACGAATCTTTATTGGTAACAAGTAAACTTTATTAAATGCGACAATTCATATTCCAGCGCTGGACAGTTCCTTTCCCACGAAATGTTCTCTTTGTCCTTGGCATCCGTCCCAGGCACACTGTCACCGGTTCAGGGTTGCGCTTTAATGGACATGCGCAGGATCTACGTCACTCAGTTCAGTCCAGCCATACGAGAAGGCCCAAATGTTCACTAGTAATAAAAGTCAGAAGACAAGTATTAATTTCTCAAATAAATGATTACACTGTATACCACCCACCTCTACTCTGTCCCATTATTATTATTATTCCATTTCCCCGCATTAGCATTAGTAAATAATATGCTTATTTTCTTAGGCAAGCAGGTGCCATGCACGAGAGTTTTCAAGACGCCATTTTTAAAGCTTCTACTCATGCGCAGGATTTTCCCACCAAGCGTTATGTCGTCATACTACACAGACGTAGTTGACGCATGCGCGAAACAGATTTAAAGCGGTATTAGTCCTATTTCAGAGTTATTCGCGTTAGGCATGCATACGCAAGCTTCACTACCCCACATGTTGGTGTAATGCGTATTAATTTTCACAAAACGTTATTAATAACTTGTTAGTGAATTAAACGAGCGGATTGCTTCCGAGCAAGTCTCTATTTTTCTCGAGACCTTGCTCCATCAGTACTTTACATTATATTGTGTGTGTGTGTGTGTGAATTCCGTGAGGCTGTACAATACTGACCCTTCCTTAGAGCTAGGTGCAATGTTGTTTTATGATATTCTCATTGAATTTTCAACTCACAGTATTTCAACATGCAATCTTCATTCAAACAATCTCCTGAGACAACGTCTTGCTATCATTTCAATCATAACCATGATAGGAACTATCAGTTTTAATCCCTGTAAACAGTATGGACGTTGAATGCCAGTACACATTTCATTCCAATGGAGCAGTTTATTCAGTGCAAAGCCTGTCCCCGGAAACACATTCATTGAGGAAAAACACAGAGCTGTGACGGCACTCAGACAATTCAGAATGTATAACTTTGCAAATTCACTGAGGCAGGGCAGTTGTGGCCCTTCTTTCAGCCATTATTCCTATGCTTTATAGTTGATGTACTCTTTGAATTTCGACCTAATTGCCATTTCAACCTCTACTCTTTATTTGATCAATCTCCTCAGTAGTGTTTCAACTGAGTTCTAGTATGCAGTCAAAGTCTGTTTAATAACGTGTCTGTAGTGGTGGCTCAGTTGTCTCATGAGCCTACCTTTGAGTCTCATGGCATGACCTCGTACTGTTGGGTTTTGCAGAAGCTGTCTCATATTGTTAACTCAAACTCCTAAGCCCTTCCCTCAGTCTAATATCATCAATATAGTGCTGGATACTCAGCTGCCTTAAGACCAGTTTCTAGGGCCTCAAGGCAGCGCACATTTGAATGTAAATAAAACATAAGAGACCACTAAAGAGGAAAAGACAGCCAGAGACTACTACACATCTACCTACTATATAAAACAAATCCAAAAAGTTGCACAATAAGGGCAGAAAGTCAATTCTAAACAATCTTTATGAAGGAGCCCCTCAAACCATCCACGCTTTACCCAGCGGCCTGTGAAGAAGCATTAGGAACAGAGGAATACTCTGCTCCCTCCTGACCAACAGTCGAGGGTCTCAAGAAAACTAAAAATTGAAGGTAAATACAACACAAGAGGGTCTTAACCACCAGAAAACACAGTTGTACACTACTAAACAAGAGGCCTTCGTACACACAAAGGAAAAAGGCTTCTTTCCCTTTTCATTAGTAAAAAGCTGTTAATTGTGGTGTAAGTAGCCCCACACATCCTTGAGTCGTTGTAGCACTACACCTGATGCTTTACTGACAGCTGCAACCAGTCACAGAATAAGGTATATTTAGTATCTTTTGTTAGTCTACCGCCAGACTAGTGTTGCTTTGCTCCCAGATACTGCAAATGAAAGATCGCCAATAGGGACAATAACAGGACCACAAGGTAGAGTAAAAGGCAGCTTTATTTAGACAGGCAAGCAGTTGAACCTCTTTTAAACATCACATAACATGAAATCCCACCTTACTAATACATAGAACAACCTATCCCCACCACCCCTAACCTCCCCCCAACTTGCAAAGAACTCCCCAACCTAAACAATTCAAACTTTCTGCCCAACCCCTTCCTCACACTCACCATCCTTCCAACCTGACCCCAACTTGCTCTCATGCTCCTCCTCTGCCAAATTCCCCCACATCAGTGCCCTCATCCTTCGGGATCAGTGCCTGAGCCCTGTGACTATTGGCCACCTATCCCAATTGTTTGCAAAGAAGCTCACGCTACTGCCCGAGCAACTTAACCTACAACCCAACAAAGCGACAAATACAACTCTCTCTCGATTAAGTATAACAGCAGGACCAAGAAGGAATCTAAAGAACCCAGGGAAGAAAAGGTCTTGCATTACTAAAAGTTTGAGCTATTGGCATTGCAAACGATAATGTTTGTTAGGTTTTTTTTTTGTTGAATAATATCCCAGCAGTAGCGTAAGTAATAAAATAAAATCCACGAAGCAAGAAAAGGGTGCAGTACCACAGGCTGTTACTAGTTGTCCCTGTGGAGTTGTAAAGGGACCTCTATTAGCCACATAAGGTACTGCAACCTTACTTATGCTACTGCTTGAATATTTAAAAAGACTCTAACAAGCATTATTATTTGCAATGCCAATAGCTCACACTTTCAGTAATGCGAGACCTATTGCATTACAAATGCTTGTTTAAGCATGGCAGTGGAAGACTCCTACTTTCCAATTTGCTCTGAAATAGCTGCCTGTTAACTAGACAAAAAGTCTATTAAAAAAGTCCCAAAAAGCACCATACAAGGGTATTTATCTCTAGGTGGAAACTCATAGACAGAATATTGAAGGTTGAAGATCTGGTTTATTGTCAATAGACCACCTCTGAAGCCGCCTTGCATTAGGCTTAAAAAGTTTTTTCTTCTTTCAGTTCATTCATATGATCAAAAAAATGTGTGCTTTATTTTTCATCTATATCAATTAAACTGATTGGTCTGTATGAGCTTGGTTCCTCTTTCCTCTTTAGAGGTATGACAAAGCTTGTTTGCCACAACTCCAAAAAGCATACAATACTTTAACCGGTGTAAATTAGCCTGCCGGGATGATTGAATGTGCGTCCTCAGGTCTTTGATGTTCAGTGTCTGCACTATGGCCATGGTTATCATTGTAGAAAATTGTTTGAAAATATGCTACCCATTTTTAAGCTGGTATAATTGAGTTAATATTACTTTGCAAGTACCCTGTCTATTTGCCACCAGTAACCAGAATGACTTAGCATTGCTGACAATTGCTTCGTCAATAAAGAGATACCATTGCTGCTTTTCAAATTGATTTTTTATTAGTTTGAGTTATCTTTTTGTACCCTGTTATAATGCTATTGAGGGTTTCAATGCAATTTTGCTTTTCCAGTATTATATGCTACTTTTAATCATAGACAATTCACTTTATAGAAAAGTATGAATATAAATGTCAATGATGATCTTATATCCAGTGGTTTTAAACTAATTTTAAATATCTGACTTAGATTTTAAAAATTTGTGAGGATATTTTAATATTTTAATTAATATAACAATAAACTGTTTGCTTACTTACTTTAATAATGGAGCTCTGATTTCACTTTTTTGGCCTCATCATCAACAATCAGTGTTGATTTTCTGTTTTTAATTTTTAAGACTGTTGGCGGAAATTTCGTGTGATAGCCATGGCACAACGTTTTCTATGGGTTCCTCATAGATTCTAATAAAATGTGCCAGATCTGATGAGCTGTTTTACTCCGCACAAACTCCTCCACTGTCGCTTGATCGAGTGAAGATATTGAGACATGAAGAATGACAGTTGCTCTATGTTGACCATTCCCTAACATATCCATCTGTCGATTCACGAGTTCCAATTCTGCATTGGGATATGGTACACCAACTGTGTGTTTTTTATGTTGAGCAGAAAATTCTATCTTAGTGGAGTATGATAACTCTCCAGGCTCTGTGGTATAGCTATTACCACCAGGTGCTTGCGTTGGTATAGCTGTGCAAAAATGTAATCGATTACAGATTGAGATATTGTCAAATTGAACATTGGTGTCAATGATGCATTTGCTGGAACAGTGCTCAGGACTGATTTAACTTGTTTTAGACGGAAGAACTGTTACAGGCTAGCATTCTTTTTGTTTTTTCTGGGAAAGTGTTAGGGATGACTGGAGCGCCCTGTCGGGATGGGAATGCCCCCTGCAGGGTCTACAGATGTGTTCCCCTGCCTTACGTCCCCAAATGATTTCATCTGGTATCCGGTTTTTGACTTTGGTTGTGGTTTCACTCTAAGAGAGAGTGGAGAGAGAGAGACAGTGGAGAGAGAGTGGAGAGAGAGAGTGGAGAGAGAGTGGAGAGAGAGTGGAGAGAGAGAGAGAGTGGAGAGAGAGAGAGAGTGAAGAGAGAGACACAGTGGAGAGAGAGTGGGGAGAGAGAGTGGAGAGAGAGAGTGGAGAGAGAGAGAGTGGAGAGAGAGAGAGAGTGGAGAGAGAGAGAGTGGAGAGAGAGAGAGAGTGGGGAGAGAGTAGAGAGAGAGACTGACTGACTGAGATACTGACTGACTGAGAGACTGACTGACAGAGATAGACTGACAAAAAGAGAGAGACTGACAGAGAGAGACTGAGAGAGAGAGAGACTGACTGACTGACTGAGAGAGAGAGAGAGACTGAGCGAGAGAGACTGACAGAGAGAGAGACTGACTGAGAAAGAGAGAGAGACTGACAGAGAGAGAGAGACTGGCTGAGAGAGAGAGACTGACTGACAGAGAGAGACTGACAGAGAGAGACTGACTGAGAGAGAGAGAGACTGACTGACAGAAAGAGAGAGACTGACTAAGAGAGATTGACTGAGAGAGAGAGACTGACAGAGAGAGAGAGAGAGAGAGACTGACTGACAGAGAGAGACTGACTGAGACAGAGAGAGACAGACAGAGAGAGACTGACAGAGAGAGAGAGAGACTGACAGAAAGAGAGGGAGAGTCTGACTGACTGATAGAGAGACTGACTGACTGAGAGAGACTGACTGACTAAGAGAGACTGACAGACTAAGAGACTGATTGACTGAGAGAGACTGACTGACAGAGAGAGAGAGAGACTGACTGACAGAGAGAGAGAGACTGACTGACTGACAGAGAGAGAGAGAGAGTCTGACTGACTGAGAGAGAGAGACTTACTGACTTAGAGAGAGAGACTGACTGAGAGAGAGACTGATGGAGTGGGGGTCAAAGTGTGTATGAAGCTATGCAATGCCTCTTAAGATTGCTATTGTCTGCTAATAAAAATGTTTTATCAAAATGTGCTCTTTGTAGTTACATCTGCTTTTGAAATATAGCATTGTCGCATTGTCTAATCTTTTGAAACGGGTTTGATTTTTTTTAACTCTAGCCCCGCCCCCTCCCCGCCTACAACACCCCCACTGACCCCACCCCTACCGGTGTGGCCCCCGGCCACAAACCACACTGTAATTTTGGCCCCGACAGAAAGTTTGTGAGTACCCATGGTCTACAATATAGAACTTTGGTGGCAGCATACCATGTATTGCCAGTCATTGTTTGTGACCCAACTTCTTCATGTGCGTCACTGGAGTAGAGGCCTACTGGCGCACTTGTGTGAAGGACAGATTTAAGCATTAACACCCCAAGTGTATGTTGTGCATGTTTGTAAATGTGGCCTCTGTGGTACATGTATTGTGTGTCTGAGTGAAACAGAGTAATGGAGGTGTGTAGGATCATGGGATCCATTTTGGATGCCCCTGGCCTGGCCTTTTGCACGCGATGGAGGTGAGTTTGCTTTTCCAGACATTGAAAGTGTATTGCTGACATTCCTGAAGCTGAGGGGAGGGGACCTAGACACTGAAGTAGCAAGAGAGGAGACATTGTTTTTTAAATTTCTGCTTCGCTGGGAGGAGCTGCTGATTAGTCTTCTTGCAGCACTGTCATTTGGTCGATGGTGGAGGTGAAGAATGGGAATGCAGACTCTGTTGTTCAAGGTGAAAGGGGCCCCTTAGGTAAGGCCAGCCTTTTTTCTTTCCCTGGATCACTTTTCACTGTTGCTGGAAGAAGCTGCCCATGTGACCTGAAGTATCTAGAAGCCAACCTACCTGCTGAGTGAGGAAAGTCTGTCCAGGAAGAGCCAGAGCAGTGAGGCCCAGCTGCTGGTGGGGTCTACAAGAGGAAGGAAGATGGAGAAGCAACTGCATGCCCTAGGTTTTGGTGGGCTTTAGACTCTCCTAAGTGGCGTTTCCGGGTTATTCTGCTGTGACAGAAGTGTGCTCACTGCTGTTCACGCCGCTGTGACCGTAGACATGGGCCCATGGCTGCCCACACCACTGTGACCAGGGAAGTTTACCCACGGCTGTCTCTGCTGCTAGGGTGAAGAAAAAGGCGACTAGTTTTTGTTGTATGTTGCTACTTTTAGGTAAGTAGATTTTTAAGTTCTTGAATTGAATAATGCTTGCATGTAAGCATGGATAAACAGATTTCAGTTGTTGCCTTTGGGGCTGGGTGTTGATCGGAGGCAGTTTTTTGGTTTATAGTAAATCATGTAATATTGTTGGTTGTTTGATCCCTCAGATTCCTTTGTTGATCTGCAGCCCATGTACCGTCTTGGTCCATCTTCTACAATGAATCTTTCTCTTGTTCTTCTACATTTGAATGCTGTTCTTTTGATGGCTGTTTGGATTTTTGTCCTTTACTTATGGGTCAGTTTTTGTGATTTCTTGAAATTCTTACCTCTCATCAAGTTGGCAATCTAGTTCAGTTGTAATGCTGTGCTTGATCTACCTGGCTTTGCAATTCCTCACCCATTGCTAGTCTACTAGTTTCAATTATGTTTCCTTCTTTTTAGGCTGTTGTGAACACGCCATAGTTGCTTATTACTATTTCCAGGAGTTGTTCTGTGCTAGATGTAGGCTGCTGGATAAATGTCTTATTGCAGTTCTCGACCTGGTTTTGAGTTTTTATCTAATATTATCTCAAGAGTCAATTTCTTATCTGTGGCTTTGCCAATGAGGAGATGGTTCAGTGTTTTGTGTACCTTTCCCTTTACCACAATGCTTTTGCTCTTTTCTTCCTTCTTAGTATAGGACTGTTTCTAAGCAACATGAATCTTTCTCCCCTCTGCCTTAATCTCATTGGGTTGTCTTGTTCTATGGTGCCTCGCCCTGCCTTATTTCTTTATCCATGCTTCCAGAAGAAGAGTGTTTTCTCTGTCTGGTATCTACCTGGAAAGAAGCCGGTTAGCATCCTGTTTTCTAGATTGTTCTAGAGCCACAGTGTTAGGTTTTCTAGACACCCTGGCAGTAAAGATTCAGTCAATGTGCCAAACCTAATCAGAAAAGAAGGTGGACTGCACCCACCTTGTAAGAAATTGGGTTATTCTTTGTAAAGGATATAGTTCCTTGGGCCGCGCTAGAGAACCCGGCCGCAAGATGGCCGCACTCTCCTGAGGCTCTGCCGGCCGGAGATGAAGATCCGTTAATGATCCTGCCAAATTGGGAGCATGCCAAGCTGCAACAGATAATTGCCACCGGTGTGGAATTCTACTAGGAGGGCAGTGAGGATCGCTGCACAGCGCGACCTGGATCCGTCCCCCCTCCGAGGACCCTGAGTGGAGGTGACCAAGGGCGTTTGACCTCCGATGGACCGGAGGATCGTTGGCCTGTTGTCATCCCGACCCGGGGGTGTCATTCTGAGGTGAGGCCTGCTGGCACTTGGGCAGTGCAAGCCTGGCAGGGGACGCCTCGCCTGCCGAGCCTTGCCTCAGCTCTGCACAGGGGGTGGGTCCGGCTCCAGCTGTGTCTTGCCTCGGGCTTCCCCCCTGGGGCCCACAATGGAGCCAGCCCGCTCTGAGGTGACTGTGTAGGACCGCTGTGGGGTGAGGAGTCTGTGCGGCTCAGATGCTTTTGCACCTGGCATCGGTGAGCGGAGCTGTAATATTCTAATTGGCCTGATCCTGGAATTGGGCCTGAAACAACTAGAGTGGCCCACCAACAATTAAACGCTCTCAGGGAACGGTGGATGGTCACTTGCATCGGCGCAAGTGAGCTCCGGTGCCTGCCCCTGTCAACCTACTCCCTTGAGGTTGGGATTGCGCTCATCAACCTAATGCCCATGCCTCCCTCGCCTTGGATGTGTCTTCCCTATATAGAATGAGCTCTGCATCTACTGCCCTGGATCCTGCCCTATGGATGGCCAGTGGCAGCAGACCTGCTCGTGCCCCCCGGAAACCGGGTGTGGCGGCGTCTAGATCGACCAAGAGTGTCATGCTATGGACGTCCATGCATACGCCATGACCCACTTGATTCTGCATGGCTTGGCACCCACCCAGCTGCTGGGATCCATAATCCCTCACTTGGACTATCCTCTGACCTGCTCGTGCTCCCTATGATGGCTTAGGGTGTGGCGGGGTCCTAACACTGCTGGGAGTCTACTTGCTTCGCTGCTGTGATCGAACTGTCAGTAAGTGATCGGCCCATACCTCCCTGACACAGGCGTGTGGCTGTCTCTTTGTCCCGCATCACCAGCGCCTGTTCTGCTGCACTTGCTGGACCCACGCTGAGGAGGTTTCACTGTTGGACTGGTGCCAGAGTGACTGACCGCAGTTCTCTGCGGCTCGTGTGTCTCGCCTGTGAGGATGAAGAAGGATGATACCAGGTATATAAAGGGGGGTCACTGTTCCTTAAGAGGAGAGTTCAAAGTGGAGAAAGAAAAAGGAAAAGGTGTCCTGTGCTACTCTATGTGTGGGGACAGTGTGTCCTCATCATGATGCCCTCACATACCCCGAAGGATGTCATGCTTCATCATTGGGCTTTTTGCTCCTCGTCGGGCCGGCGCTGCAATGCCCTATGGGTCCCCCGAAGGGTCTCTTTTCGGAGATCTTTTGATGAAACAAGCCGTTAGGTGCGTGCGTGTGAGTGGAAGTGAGGTCTCAACTAGTGTGTTAAAAAATGACTGGAGGGAGAGTGGCTATTATTTATTAAAGTGGTCCCTCTGTCATTAGTAAAAGGTGTGTGGTGCTGCTAGTGGGATATTATGTCCCTCAGTAGCTAGATATGAGTCCTTAGTGGGTGTCTCTAGTGGTCGACATGTTTCGCGCTATCTGTGGCCTCTGGAGGAGATCCAAAGCGCTTCTTCAGGACCAAAGTGAGTTTAAATAAAGTATCACTAGCGGCCTAAATTTTTCAGTGCCGCCAGGTTGATGGAAAGGAGTAGCGTCTCTGAAAAGAGAAAGGGGTAGGACAGAATATGTGTATAGCTCTAATGTCAAAAAAGTGTATAGTCCAGGTCTGCCATTGGGGGGGCCTGGTGCATATTACCATTAGCGTGAGACTTATCGCTATAGGTCAGCATGGGTGTATGAATATCTATATTGTGTTATTATTTACAATGATGTAAAAAAATGAAAACATAATAAGTAAATGAATACAAAGAAAGAACATAATCAACATGTAGAACATCGAGGATGAGTTTGTCGCTCTTTGGTCACAAGTATCATGCAGTGCTGTATCCAGTCGTAATTGGTCTATACACGACTTATACCGAGTGGATAATCGGTGAAAAGTTGTCTTGGTAAGACACACATAGAGTAGCACAGGACACCTTTTCCTTTTTCTTTCTCCACTTTGAACTCTCCTCTTAAGGAACAGTGACCCCCCTTTATATACCAGTTACCAATCGGGAGCAAGGGTCACTGGACCTAACAATCAGCTCCCACCGTCCCCCCCACTCTTTTTGATAAATAGGAAGGATGATACCAAACAGCCCAAACTCTCCTTTGACAATCGCCGCCACACACGTGCCAAGGAGCTCCCTACTTTAGAAGCACTCGGGATACCGCTGGGGCGGAGGGCCTATCACTAGACCTGGACATTCAAACCATGTTCTTAGACTTGAAGCAGAGTTTGACCGCAATTGACAACAAGATAGATTTCCTGACTGACAGGTTCGATAGACTGAAGGAGTGTCATGGTGCTCGAGTAGGCCCCGTAGGAGTTAGTGCAATTTCTGCATGCACACGGTCCTTTCCTAAAGTTGCCTTCTCTTTGCCATGTAGACTTTTGACACACATTTGCATTCGTGACTCTTGGATTAGTTTCTTGGAAACTCTGACCTTGCTGACACGGAACACTTCATGAGCACACTATCACACTGCCTTGACATTAGGGGCATGGCCCTCACTTGCTTGACACAAATGTGTTTATTATTACTTCCATGTGGCGACACAGCTATCTGTCCAAACAATGACAGCCTGATCACAATCTCGGCCCGAGACAAGGATATCATTTTCGGTATATATCTTTTTGTTACCTATCATAATGAGAGAAAACACTTCTGCTGACTTCGAGTCCCTGCATGCCGAAGCTTTCACCTAGCAGCTGACCGGCATCTCCCTGATGGATGTCCAGTTCGCGACCAAGACGGGGTCTTACACTCTTACCCACCAGGTAATGGGGTTAGATCATCCAGAAGGGGGTATCTTGGCAAAACCTACATCAGCACCCTAGACACGTAGGTTAGGGTTCGTATTGTAGGAGTGCGCTACATAGCTATACTATTGTATATGTATGCATATATTCGTTGTGTCAAACAAATGGTGGATCTATTTATTTTGTTCAGTGTTCTGACATTCAGTATACTTTTGGTCTGTTTCTGCCGATTAATCATCGCAGCCCACATTTTCTATGCAAGAATCACTACGGTTCAATAAATATTGAAAACATCCCTACGTGTATTCTTTGTATATTTCTCTGAGCAAAAGAAGGCACGAGTGACTGAGCGAAAGGTTTGAAGACTGTCACCACGGTTCCTGTGGGAACAGAGTTGTCATGTTCAGTGGTTGCCAGAACTGTTCACTCCCTGTTTAGGTTTGGGGGGCACTGCGAGCTAGCTGGTCCAAGGAGCAACATATCCTGCGGGGGTGCATGGACTCAGTCTGGCGCCATCCTAAGTTTATGTTGACCCTAAACACGCAGTTCCTACTGATTGGTGGAAACTACACGACATGGCGCTGCCAACTTTGATTGGTTTCTTATTCTATATAGATCAACTGAGTAGTTCTGTCGTGCTTCCTGAGAGATCCCTATACACCTTTTAACCCGGAGACATCCGTGGTGTAGGGAAACAACCTCCTCAGCTGAGTATGTATATTCTATGTATTGGCCGCTGGTAAATTCAAGCTTGAAAGGATATTGTTCCCAGTGTGTTAGCCAAGTTCTGTAAATCTTAATCCTCATAACATGGCACAAAATATATCTGAGAGCTGCAGGTATGTGGTTACTCAAAAACTACTACAACACGGCCTCACCCTAGATGGTGGGGAGGTTACCTTTGTGGTAGAAGCACACAAAGCATTTAAGACTGAGGTATTTTACTCCTGGGTTAAGTTCCCTGCTGCAGATGATTCTGCACAGGTATTTCAACAAAAAAGAAGTGGGACAATAAGAAAAATAAGGATAAAGCAAATCACGGGTGGGTCTCCTGCACAGGAATCTACTTAAGAACGTTAAAATCTACGCAACCGTGAGAATGTTAAACTGCCTGATAGGTATTAGAATACTGATACACGTTCCTCTCATTCCTTACAGGATAATTCCAGTAGACGTTTGGAAAGAGGAGGACGGTCAGAGCAGAGATCAGAGGAGCATGTGAAACCAAAGAAGGACTTGCAACGCTCTTCTGAGTACAAAATTAAAAAGGAAGACAAACCTAAAATATAAAAACCTCAATTAAAAAATAAGAAGGTAGCTGGACTAAAAATCAGGCATGCCTCGGATTTTGAGGACTCTACTTCTGTACGGGGAGTGGGCATTGACAATGCTGGCCAGCGCGGCAGAAGTCACGATAGTTAACCAGAACCTGATGGGCTGTCTGGTGGGAGTAGCACTGAGTGAGTATATCACGGTGGAAACACCTGATACCAGGGTAAGTGAACCACGCTGGTTATATGAGGTCCAACTACGGTTGGAGGGGCACATTCCCAGGTTTATCAATGTCCTCTTTTTGGAGGAACTAATGGTTATGACATCCTGCTGGCCGAAAAAGATTGGCCACCCAACTTCGTAATGGATAGCCAAAATGGGGAAACTGTAATTTTAATGGCTTCCTCTGACCTCGTTCCAGAATCAATTAAACATTTATACACCAGGGAATGGGCGTTAGTGCTAGCTCCAGCATTATATCTCAACCATGTAGGGTGGGATCACGGCTCACCTTATCATGACATACCATTAAGGACAGCCTCAGAAACAATATCCAAAAAAAACTGAAGCTAAGCAACAAGTTAGAGAAATATTAGAACAACTTGAATATCAAGGTATAATTAAAACGTGCAGCTCTTCCGTGAATAATTCTCTATTTCCTGTAATGAAAGCAGATCAATCATACTGTCTAGTATTAGATTACAGACATCTGAACACAGCTACTCGCACATTTGCAGTACAAAATGCATACAGTGCCGCACTAATGAATAACATTGTGCGGAAAAAAAACAACACTAGATATCTCGAATGAATTCTACTTCCTGGTAGCAGATATTTGGCCACCTTCATGGCACTGGGCTCACAGAAACAGTTCTGCTGTTTTCCTCAGGGGTATATGAACAGTCTGGGGCTTTTTTCAGCCAGAGTCACAGAATTTGTGGAAACATTTGATGATCAGGCATTGTCATATGTCGATAACCTATACTTAATGAACGATGACGTGATGGAGCACTTGACTGCATAATTTTAGGATTTGCTCACCTGGGTTACATATTCAATTTCAAAAAATCAAAAATTGCCCACCTAAGTTTCTTACTTTTGGGGTACAAATTGTCAAGTAAAGGCAAAAGCCTGGCGACTCAATCTTTAGAAAGCTTTGTTCCAACCGCCAACGCATCTGAAACGATTGCAATCCATTTTAGGATTTCAAAATTTTGGCAGAACATGCTTTCCTGATTACGCAGAACGGATAAAACCATTCTATGATCTAATACGTCCAGATTTTTCAGGGACACACTGGGCACAGGAACACACAGAAATCTTATGTTCCAGCCAAACTGACGTGATAGCTTCCAAACATTTACACACACGTGTGAACACAACGATCCTAGTGAACGTGGGGACATCAGTCTACACATATGTCATGTTCAATGAAGGGAACACAGTAACGATTGCATATAAATCGCATCTCTATACAAATGCTGAAATGCGTTTTCCACCGACTGAAAAAATATTGACTTCAGTAGTGAGAGAATGTGCCCTAGCACAAGGGAAACAAATTATTGTTTTGACCCCGGTACCGACCTTAGAGGCGGTTACAAGAGCTAGTGTACCAAACCTAAAAGCTCTACATCCAAGATGGACACAATGGGCAAACTCCCTCACTGCAGCAGATGTAGATTACAGATTTGATTTGATGTTCCAAACACAAGCATTTCTCCAATATGAGCAAGAACATCCTCTACCAAATGAAAGTATGCCTCTCGATTGCTATGACTACATCATTTACACTAATGGTTCCGCACAACCTGCCGTAGGGGCAAAACAGCAATATTCTGCTGCATGCGTAGTCATAAAAGGCTGTATGCATGAGGAGACCTTCCATCCTAAAGAAACCTACACGCAGTCACTCGGTGACTGCGCGGCACAGTTGTTAGAACTTAAGACTCTAGTACTGGCACTACAGAATACGGATGCTGGATTCCCCACACTCATTGTGTGTGATTCGTATTATTGTGTGCAGTCATATAATGATTATCTTCATTATTGGGATCAGAATGGATTCAGGGATTCAGAAGGCTGCACAGTGAAGCGCAAGATGCTTTGGGAACAGGAGGCAAATCTGAAAGATTGCTTGCCATGGGCTCATGTTGCACACACATTGAGACATCAGTGTGTTGGCGAGCACATTGCAGGGAATTCATTGTCTGACGAAGCTGCAAAGGTGACAGTTCGAACTGCCGCGGTTGCTGCAATAACTCGTTCAAGTACGAGGATAGACAGAGACATCATGGTGGCTGTCAATGTTGCCCGCAATGACACACACCTGTCTAAAGGCTTTCCACTCAAGTAGTCCTACAAGCTAGATGCACAAAACATACTGTATGCTCAGATTCCAGGAGTGGGGGACAGAGTAATACCAAACAGTGATCGCAGACTAGGATTAATACTGGCTGCACACGAGGGTCTGGCTTCTGCACATGAAGGGGTGGCTGCTACAATTTAACTATTGCAGCAACGCTATTGGTGGCTGGGTCTTTACAAACAGACCAAGGACTTTGTCCTAAGATGTGACATCTGTCAACAGATGATGGGATCCACCGTGGCACGTTTACCACGTTTACCCCAGACACCTCTCTTGATGTCTAATAAGCCATTGGCTTGTGTATATCTGCACCACTGCGCCCCCTTGTCATCTGATGAGGCTTACAAGTATATCTTGGTGGCAGCGGATTCCTGCTCTCGATTCCTGTGGGTATGGCCACAGTGGTTGGCTGACGGCCAAGCTGTTATAAAGGATCTGCGAGTCTTTATCTGGACGTACGCAGGTGGCACATAACATTCTGACCGGGGGCCGGCGTTGAGCTCTCAGGCTTACAAAGAGGCCATGGAAAGTTTGGGTGTGACCCTGCGTTTCTCATCTCCATATCGTTTTGAGGGAAACGCTGTTGTTGAGAGGAAAAAGGGGGTCTTAAAACAGTCTTTAACAGCCAGGGTACTAGGCTCTGGTCGCAGTTGGTACATCACCCATATGGGGTCCAGAAGGCCTTGAATAGCATGCCAAGAAAGTTCCTGGATGGTCGTACTCCTTATGAAATCCTGTTTGGGGATAAGCTATAGGTCCCAGACCTTGATAGTCCCAGCACACTGGCGGCGGAAACACCGCTCAACATCAATGAACGTTTGGCTATTTTACAAGAGCTGAATGAGTTGTGGGACGAACAAAGCAACGTCCCAATAAAACGCAACGCCACTGGAGGAGCGAAGGTTGTTCCGGCAAGAACCGTCTGGAACTCAAAGATCGGCGATAGGTCAGAGAAAAAATCATAGACAAAAAAGAGTTTGGGCCATCTTACAGAGCGCCTTTGCCAGTCCTTGCTGTTGAAGGTACACGTACTGTATTTCTTCCGCCCCTTGCCGGACGGCGCAACAAAAGATTTGTCTCTGTTGAACTGATCAAACCACACTATGTGGCTGATTCTCAACAGTAGGCTATGTGGACTCCTGGGTAACACCCAATCTCCTCTCACTGCCCTACAGGAGGTTCAGATGAAAGCACTAATTGCAAATGAATCCTGCACTCTACAACATGAAACTGCAGCAAACAACAAAGAAATACGCCTTCTACCTGTTTCCAAAACAACTACAACTGCAATCTACAAGTACAGAAACACAGATTTCTATTCGGAATCCATAAATAAATAAGGTCTACGTCAATACACAACAGACCGAATCTGCAGCAAGTTCAACACAACCTGCTGAGCTTCCAAGGATAGACTGAACAGCGTCTGGATACTTCATTGATTTTATTGGCTTCTCCTCAGATGCATCGGAAGTTCCAGCACCTCCACCGCCCCCACCGTCCTTGCCGTTCAAATTGAAGGTGTATGTTTTCTATTGTTGTCCGATAGGAACATATTTTGACGTGGTCTCAGCGTTTCATCTGTCCCCTCATCGATTTACAGAGCAGCAGAAACAATCCCCATATACAACAATGGGATCATCTTCATACAATCATCCGACCGTAACCTGGAATTATTTGAGGATATTTTTCCTCTTATTAAGAAAAAGGCTACTAAGTCTGATTCCCCCACCTCAAACATGTCACCGGAGTCCCCCACTAAGCAGCCACATATTACCCCCCAAACCCACTACACACCCAGTTCAGCTCCATCCGAATCTCCTGACCTTGAAATTCATTCCCCTTCCAGCACTATACTGTCGGCCCCCCAACCTCCGTTTTTCATGGAGTGCCTTAAGCTGGACCCGCTAACTTTGACTAGCAACCTATCTCCAGCTCCCCCTCTCCTCCATATTTTATGTGCCTCGCCATCTCCCTCTATCCCTGTTCTTACCTTCCCCTCTAACCATCCTTCCTCCCTGCTACCCCACATAGGCCTAGGGTATCCCAATCCCTTAAACCGCATTTCCCCCCACCCATTCACCCCCTTACCCCAGACCAAACATTCTGTACACACCCCTCACTAGACGCCAGACTTAACAAGCTCACACTCTCTCTACAACAACTCAAAGCAGACCTACAAAGCCTGCTTGGCCTTATCCTACAGTCACCCAAGTCTAGATGGCCTAATAGGGATTTGGTTATGAGCTGTTCAATTCGCAGTGACCATTCTCCCAACCTCCCCACCATGCAATCCACACTCCTATCCAACGGGATCTCACCTTCTCCAAAGCTCATGCACCTGAGATGGAGAAATTTACCTTACCCCAATGCGCTCACTCGGCCATTCAAATTGATTGACCCTCTATCGG
This sequence comes from Calotriton arnoldi, assembly GCA_963921515.1. Classification (NCBI taxonomy): domain Eukaryota; kingdom Metazoa; phylum Chordata; class Amphibia; order Caudata; family Salamandridae; genus Calotriton; species Calotriton arnoldi. The sequence continues at coordinate 819,079 of CAWUFW010002725.1, forward strand.
ACAATTATATTTATTCTCTCATCCATCCGCTCCTATGATCTTCCGCAACACAATAACAAGTCATCTCTCCCTGATAACACATACAAACATGCCCTATTCCAATCCAACCCTCCTAATCCACATAGGGATCCAAGACCCAACCATAGAGGAATAAACACAACCTTATGCGAGTTACCCTAACACAGGACTCCTTGGCTACTGCCAAACCCCATGTCAAATGTATACTACTCAACTGTAGATCGGCTTCAAGACATGCTGCGGACATAGCGATCTTATCCTCGCACATCATCCTGGCCTTTTAATCCTGACTTAAACTTGGTTAAATGAATTGTCTACAACCATCCTTGACATACTGGTCCCTCCAAACCACTGTATCCATAGATTAGACAGATCTGATAGACCTGGTGGCGGCATTGCTTGCATCCACTATAATAGCCTTACTGTGAAACAATCTCATTCACCTGTGTTATCCTCTTGCGAACACTTTTGTATTGATATCACATGTAACAACTGACCAGTTTGCAGGCTGCACACATTCTATCACCCTCAAGGGGACAACCTCTCTTTCATTAAACAGTTTATGGAGATCATTACTACAAACACAGGTCAACAAGGCACCCAAATCTTCCTCGAATAAAAACCTAAAATCTGGAAAAGAAGCTTAAGAAATACTAACATCGATCAACTGACATCTCATAGCGACAACATCATGCCTTCCCCCGAAGACATATCAGATGTACAGGGTTTTACAAACCAATACCTCAGCTCCATGACAACTATCCTAGATTCCATTGCACCACTACAACTAAAAAGACTATCCACCAAAGACTTCAAACCATGGTACGATGGCAGCCTCAATACGGAAAGACGAACCTTAAGACTAGTTGAACGTCACTGGAGAGCCTCTCTGTCCCTTTATCACCTTAAGCTTCTGAGAGCTACAAGGAATTCCTACTGCAAAAACATCAGAAGGTCGGAAGCTAACTTATTTAGAAACCAACTAGACCAAGCTAAAAAATGACCCAAAAAACTATTTGAACTTGTTAAACCACAATCAGTTGGCCTATCCAACCCCCCTCCAAGCGGGACCCAGCACGTTACCTACTTGCGAGGAATTTGCCTCCTTCTTCCTTGAAAAGACAGAGAACATGAAAGATCGACCTGCAGAGGGCTTTGGAGTATCATACTCTCTCTCCCATTGCCACCCTTTCCCCCTCCCTGACGGCCTTGCCCATTTGCCCATCAGGACTCATCCTCAAAAACAATGCCACATGGTCTTCCTTCAAAACCTTTAATGAAGGCAAAATCCTTAAAATTCTTGCAGCATTGAAACCCTCTAACCTCTTCGTCGATCCTCTGGCCTCTAACTTCTTCAATGAGATCAAATTTTCGATCCTGCCTCTATGGACCAAGATAGTTAATGCCTCTCTACTTCAAGGTGTTATCCCAGAACGCGTAATGTCAGGGCAGCTGTCCCCCATCCAAAAAACAAAATCTGTAGACCACATGGACCTAAACAATTTCCCCCGTCCTCTGACATTTCAACGCTGGCGAAGCTCCTGGAACAGTATGTGCACATCCAACTTTGCAACCGCATCGAACAATTCTGCCTTCTGGACCATTTCCATTCTGGCTTCCACCAGGGGCCCAGCACCAAATCTGCTCTGACTCACATAGTGGATGACTCGCTAAAAATTACGGACCAGAATGAATCTTGCCTCTTAATCCTTCTTGACCTATCTTCGGCATTCGATACAGTTAAACACGACAACTATTAGATCTCCTAAGAGATAGAATGAGTTTATCAGGATCCGTCATAAACTGGTTCACCTAATTTCTCTAAAATAGATCTCAAAGATTCAAGTAGCTATCTAAGTCCATTCCTGTCACTCTAGGAGTCCCGCAGGGTCCATCCCTCTCACCCACTCTCTTTAACCTTTTCATGGAACCTCTTACCGAAATTCGAGCTCATTCAACATTCATTATCGATACACAACTGTACCTAAAAGTCTCCTCCCCTGATGACATCAGATCTCATAACGCAACTCTACAAAAAACTCCCAACCAGTCACCCAATTATTATGGAATGGCTGAAACAACAGCTCTTAACTGCCAGCACCAAGTTATCGACTCAGCGCCTCGGCGAGATCTCTGGGAATAACACTTGGCAGGAACCTTGATATGCAGAAGAGGCGAACCTAAAAATGAGCATCCTGAGGAAATTAAAACCCTTCCTCCTCCCTAATGACTTCAAATTAGCAGTACAAGCCCTAGTAATCCCTAGGCTAGATTATGGGAGTGCAACACTTTGCGGCCTTCCCATGTCTATGACTGCTCCTCTAAGAGCCTCCCTTAATTCGGCTGCTAGGCTCATCACAGGCTCTAAAATAAACTGCCACAGCTCCCCGACCTTAAAACTCTCAATTGGCTCCGCTATGAAGCAAGAGTTCAATAAAAAATCACTTGCTTGACTAACAAAGCCCTTCACTACAATACCCAGAGGTATCTGGCTCAGAAGTTGGTGCTCTCTGGCAGTGATGGATTCTCCAGGAGCTCCAGCACTCTTCTGCTGAAACCACAAAGATTTTCCAAAAAGAAAACATACAATCGAGCCTTCTCTGGGATCGCCCCGAGGATTTGGAAATCACTACCCCAGAGGCCAGACTGAACCCCTCAACTGCTTCCTTCAAGAAAGAAGTGAAGTCTTTACTCATGAGCAAACTCACCTGATCGCGTCTGTTATTCGCATAATGGCTGTTGGCCGTCTCTGTTTTTGATGTTTGTTGTGTTTACTGTTCTTATGCATGTTCTTTTTATATCCATTTGTATCTGGGCACAATATCTGCTTTACTTCATCTCGCACTATATAAAACGTTCTAAATAAAAAATAAAAATAAAAAATAAGGGGTCACATATGTGGTAACCGTCTTTTCCATTGTAACATGTTGCACACAAGTCCTGTTTCCGCCTGCTCGTATAGTTAGGGAGGATACGCTGTGGCCTTCAAATAATCTTTCCAACGTGCGCTTTGATGTCCTGAGCAAACTGAAAGCCTTATTGTTTCAAAAAGATGTGGCCTTAACTTCGGCCAAGGAGATGTTTGATCTTCAGGTGACACGTTCCTCTTCGGAGATACAGGCGATCCTCCATAATGACTTCCCATGACATTTTGGGGAGTTTTCCCATCGTATTTTTAATATGTCTAATACAACTGGAATTGTAGGTTTTTTATAGGAGCGTAGGCGCTGGTTTGATCAGTACCTTCCAGACGGTGTTTGGAATTATTCCATCTTTCATCCACTGCGTCCTCTGAAGCATTTTTGGAGGTCTTCCGCTGGTACTGCTCCTAATTGCAGGGATATTGCTTTTAGTATTTTTCTCTGCAATAGATTTCCCAGTTCAAGTGGATCTGGCACTGCCTCATGTCTAACTGTGCCGTGAACACATGGTGCATTACTTTGGAATTCCTCTGCTTCAAGAACTAGGTGAGCATTGGTTCCTGTCTTTCCGGCCTGTGTGGCTTCATTGCGTACAGCCTGTGTTCCGCTGCCTCTTGTGCACTTACGAGTGTGCCCTAGACTTGGGCTTGGGGTCGCAGGCGGTTAACCCTTCAGACTTACGCGTGGTGATGGACCCGTTGAAGACCCATCTATACTTCTGTCCCCTGTGGATACCTCTGCTCCTGGTTGCCTCCGCACCTAGTGGTTTAAATCTTGGCTCTGCTTGAACGGAACAACAGGTGGCTGTATACATTCCCTCAGCGGTTGCTGTTGGGGTAGGATGGGAACATACTTGCTCTACTGACTTGCTCTGAGGTGTGCCTCTGGGAACGTCATCTGCGGACACTGGGAACAGCGATGCTTTGTCTGCCACCCGCAGACATGTAAACATCTAGATCTCTGTGTGGTGGGAACTTTTTATTCGGCCTGTTTTTAATTTCCAGATTTGTTTTAAATTGCCTCTAGTTTTAATGCTTTTTATACTTTTAACACATTTGGCTTCTTTATGCTTTGGGCCTCTGAATAGCACAAGTGCCTAATTTTAAATACAATTTATTTGATCACTTTTTAACATATACGTTTTTAGCATTTTATAGATATGTGCATCTATTTTTTAGATAGTTTTATTGATTTGCTTTAAGATAGCTTCTTAGCCGACACTTGTATGAGGAGTCTTGTGCTCGGGTTACGCCCGGTAGGAATTAGTGCCATTTCTGCATACACACGGACCTTTCCTAAAGTTGCCTTCTCTTTGCCACGTCGACTTTTGACACACATTTGCATTTGTGATTCTTGGATATGTTTCTTCGAAACCCTGACCTTGCTGACATGGAACACTTCATGAGCACCACTATCACACTGCCTTGACATTAGGGACATGGCCCTCATGTGCGTGACACAAATGTGTTTATTATTACGTCCATGTGGCGACACAGCTATCTGTGGAATAAAAACAATGACAGCCTGATCACAATCCCGGCCCGAGGGAAGGATACCATTTTCTATATATCCTTTTGTTTCCTAACATAATCAGAAGAGACACTTCTGCTGACTTTAAGGGGTCCCTGCATGCCGAAGCTTTCGCCTAGCAGCTGACTGACATCTCCGTGAGGGGTGTCCAGTTTGCGAGCAAGACAGTGTCTTACACTCTTACTCACCAGCTAATGGGGTTTGATCACCCAGAAGGGATTTTCTTGGCAAAACATACATCTGCACCCTAGACACATAGGTTAGGGTTTCGTATTGTAGGAGTGCGCTACATAGCTATAATACTTTTGTATATGTATCCATATATAAGTTGTGTCAACAAAGTGGTGGAACTATTCATTTTGTTCACTGTTCTGACATTCAGTATACTTTTGGTCTACTTCTGTTTATTAATCATCGCAGCCCACATTTTCTATGCAAGAATCACTACGGTTTAATAAATATTAAAAACGCCTGTACGTGTAATCTTTGTATATTTCTCTGATCAAAAGAAGGCACGAGTGACTGAGCGAAAGATTTGAAGTCTGCCGCCAAGGTTCCTGAGGAAACAGACTTGTCATGTTCAGTGGTTGCCAGAACTGTTCGCTCGCTGTTTAGGTTTGGGGGTACTGCGAGCGAGCTGGTCAAAGGGACAACATATCCTGCGGGGGTGCATGGAATCAATCTGGAATCAGTCTGGCGCCATCCTACGTTTATGTTGCCCCCAAACGTGCAGTTGCTACTGATTGGTTGAAACTACACGCCGAGCGAAGGTCGATAAACACGAAGATAAACTGGAACAACGCACATCCAATGCCGAAGATGAACGCTGTACAGACAGAAAAAAGCTCCTATGTATGGAAAAGGTCCTCAAGGTGATACGCAATAAGAATGAATATCTAGAAGCTTGCTCCACACGGACCAATCTGTGGATTATTGGTGTGCTGGAATCGACAGCGATGGGTAGAATGGAAGATTTTTTGGAGGACATGCTGCGTACACTCTTTGGTGTTGACCTTCCCCCCGCTTATAGTCGAAAGGGCCCACCAGTCTCCCAGCCCTAGACTACCTCCCAGCTCCTCGCCTCAGCCTATTATTGCCGGAGTGTTAAATTATCATGAAAGAGACACAGCCCTGCATCTTACTAGAGAGCGGAAACCTTTGAATTACAAGGGAACAGAGATTTCTATATTTCGGGATTTCACAGCATCAGTGCAGGTGGCGCAAAAGGACTTCCTACGGCTTAAACGGGCTTTCCAACGCACTGATTTTCGATACTCGCTTTTGGACCCTGCTAAGCTCCGAATATCTCATGCCGGCAAAACTCTCATCTTCACGGACCCCAAGAAGGCTGCTAAGTTTGCCAAAACAATCCCACTAAGGGTAGACGGCTCCCTTATGAGAGACTATGAGCAGGATGGACAAAGGCTTGATTGTATTGCCGGCTGGGGAGATGCGGTGTGCCATGCCCCAGAGCTGCTCACATGATTGACCCCCATACCTAAGGTTGACTGTGGGAGCCTCTTGGGCGCCTTATTCTTGGGTCAAGACTGATTTGCATATGGCTGGGTTCAAACTGGAATGGCATGGGGAGCAAAAAAACGATGGATTTAGGCCCAGATCTCTGTACTGGGGTGAATGTATGACATTTTTCTGCATTCTGTCCATCAATTGTTCTTTTTTGCATTTGTCACCCCGAGTGGGACTGGTATGCCCAGACGTAGGTCCCGTGTTCTCCATGCCTCTGGAGTCAAGCTATCCTGGCTGATGAGGGGTGAAACCGTAAAACCGGTCCTAGAATGCTTGTTTCCACTCCGGTGAGGAACTGCCCTGGCAGTTCAGGCTGGGCTGTTCCCATTGGGCGCAGGGTCAAGACTGATTTGCATATGGCTGGGTTCAAACTGGAATGGCATCGGGAGCAAAAAAACGATGGATTTAGGCCCAGATCTCTGTACTGGGGTGAATGTATGACATTGTTCTGCATTCTGTCCATCAATTGTTATTTTTCATTTATTCTTGGGGCTGCGCCAGCAGAGCACACAGCAGCCTGCATTATGGACACTGTGCTAGATTTTTACCTGGACTTATGCTTTCAGCCTTGGATAATACCTAGTGGTAGGCTTTATGCCAGGGGCCATGCAACTACTCCCTGCACTTCTCTCCGGCCACCCAGCTCCTTGTAGTTGGAAAGGGTGCTGGTCTCCTAGCCCGCCTGCACAGGATGATTCTCAGAAATGTACCATCTCATTGTTGTTGGGGTTTGCTGGAAGGGTGGGGATGGCGTATTTGGCCTAATTGGGAGGCCAAAGTGGGAGGGGTGAGTCTGTTTAACATGGAGGTTTATTGTTGCCATTCTGGCTGCTAATTATTTTTTATACTATCTTCTGACTATCACTCAATCCGAACCCCTTGTAACAACCACATACGATTTGAAGGTTGGGGCTCATTGCTACTATATCCCCGTACTATGCCCTCATGCGTCCAATTAAAGTAGTAACCTGGAATATCCGCAGCCTTAATGACCTCCGCAAGGCACAACAGGTCTTTGTATATCTACAGAGGCACTCCATAGATATTTGCCTATTGCAGGAGCTCCACCTCACAGAGGGGACTCTTACCCGACTGCGGTCTGGGTGGTTTGGGGAAAAACATGTAGCCACTTACTCCAACTACAGTCATGGAGTGGCGGTCCTTATTGGAAAGGGGCTGCCCTGGTGCATGTGCAATGTTATATGTGACACTCAGGGTGCATTTGTTCTATTTTCTAGTGTTCTTCAAGACCACCCAGTCAGAATCCTTTCCGTCTATGGCCCCAATACGGATCACCCCCAATTCTTTGCTGAAGTGTAGATTTAATGATGGATTTAACCTAGATCTCTTGACTGGGTGAATGTTTGATTTGCTCTGCATTCTGTCCATCATCTGTGTGTCTTTTGCTTTCTCGCCCCAAGTTTGACAGCTGGCTGAGACGCTGGGTCCTGGGGCGATTCTATGTGGAGGGGATTTCAATGTAGTACTTAACCCTAGATGGATAGATCTAGTGATTCAGACAACCTCACCCATGCGCCACAGTCGAGCTACGACTCATCATTGATCACGAATAGATTATTGGTTGGCATCGTGGGACGTGCTGGCCTGGGCTGCCCAGATATCTCATCTGCTGCGGACGCTTTCTGACCATTCTCCTGTTTTCCTTGTGCTGTTGCTCCCTGACAGTCCTCCCCATGCTTTTAATTGGAAACTCCCACCTGGTGCCCTGTGAGATCAGGTGTTCCGGGAGGATATCAGAGAAGCAATTTTGGAATATTTTGAACATAATGACATAGCTGACATATTGTGAGCTTCCCTCTGGAAAGCCTTCAATGTGGTTATTAGGGGAGCATGCATTGCCAAGCAGGCAGGCATCCTCAGTGCCCTGCGAGGCAATCTTGCGCGGCTACAGCAAGAGATTAAAGAACTCAAACTGCAGTTTTTTAATGATCACGATGTCTTTAGACTCGCAGCTATCCGGAGCAAACTAATAATGTAGAGGGCTCAACAGCGGGAAACACTTTACCTTGGGAGTGAGGAGCGTGCCTGGCGCTTCAGGGGAGGGAGACAGACCGGGAAAATCTCAAGCTCAGCTGCTTCGCAAGCCCTTGTCAAGCGATTACATTACTGAGATACTTAATGATAGCTCTCATGTCCACACTGGTACGGAGGCTGTCCAAAGGGTCATGATGGTTTTTTTTCATCTCTTTACAGTACTCGTCCGGACTCTGCTCCCTCTGACCTTTCGGCCTACCTAGACTCGATCCAACTTTTATGGCTTGAAGAATGTCATAGAATATACCTGGATGAGCCTGTCACAACCAAAGAGGTCATCGGGGTAATTAGAACTATGCCTGCAGAAAGGTCGCCTGGCCTTGATGGCCTCACAGCTGCATTCTATACAGAGTATGCTTCTTTGCTGGCCCCACATCTGTTAACCGTGTATGCGTAATCTCTCTCTTCTGGTTCCCTTCCTCCCTGCATGAAGCCCTCATTGTCACAATACTCAATCCTGGTAAGGCTCTCTGCCTCTGCTATTCATACCGCCCCATCTCCATGATAAATACGGACAAGATCCTAGCCAAACGTATCACCTCACGCCTCCTCCCCTTACTGCCAACTGTTGTGAAGCCTGATCAGGCGGGCTTTGTACCTGGCAAGTCCACCTCCCATAACCTATGTACTTTCTTTGCATTACTTCACACCATCAACCCAGCTTTGCGTGCTGCAGCAGTTTTCTTGGATGCCACGAAGGCGTTCGATTCTCTCGAATGGCCATACCTATTCGCCTTGCTGACACGCTTAGGATTGAGCCCTACCTTCATCAAATTGATTGGTCTGCTCTACTTCCAACCTGCGACCAGCATATAAATCTGAATCCTCTCATCAGAGAATTCACCAGATTTGGTGGGCTGTCAGGTATTGAAATAAACTATACGAAATCGATTGTCTTCCCCCTGACAGACGCCCACACCCACCCCCGGCAGTTTCAGAATTCCCTCTTTTGTGGGAACTTGGCTCAGTCATGTATTTTGGTGTGTGGCTCAGTAGAAATATCGATTAATTGTGGAGATACAAATTAAACAAAAGGAGGTGCACCAAAGAAAGTGAATCTAGTCCATTATGATTTCTTGAAATTGTTTCTTTATTCCAAAATTCATATTCACTCACAAAAACAGCCAACGCGTTTCGTTCCCAAAATGAAAATTGTGGAACTTCAACAGGGCTTTTAAAGTTGTAATCTATACCGCCATGAGGATATATTTCGAAATGCAGTTTCTCCTTATGGTAGAGGCAAGCTCCAAAAGCCAAAACTTAACACCTTATTACGTGTCAACACTTTCCTTCCGTGGCACCTGCGAGTAGGGTGCCACGGAAGGAAAGTGTTGACACATAATATGGTGGTAAGCTTTGGCTTTTGGAGCTTGCCTCTACCATAAGGAGAAACTGCATTTCGAAATGTGAATTTTGGAATAAAGAAACAATTTGAAGAAATCATAATGGACTAGATTCACTTTCTTCAGTGCACCTACTTTTGTTTAATTTGTATTATAATCTGTACTCAGTGGCACCAAAGGGTGACAGGTGCTGGAGCATTGTTCACGATTCTCAAAAATTAATTTGCAGTATTATAGTGAAGTGCTATCCAACGGGTCCGTCACCCTGCATCTTTTTGGTTTTGAATTGTGGAGATATAATTATGGGAGTCTGCCTACATGGCTGGATGACCGAGTTGAGTGCTAGAAGTGACTTCCATTGTCCTTGACTGGCAACTTAGCCATAGCAAAAATGATAATCCTCCCTAAATTCCTCTACTTCTTTATTAATTAACTGCTTCCCTTGCCCCTCCACTTTCATCGGCAGATCAGAGAATGTCTTTTCTCATTGGCCCGGGTGGGTGGCCAGCCATGCATTGCTTGGGCGATCATGACACTCCCTTTTGAACAGGGCAGCCTAGGTGCCCCCGACATGGATCTCTATTACTTTAGTGCTCAAGCCCAGTTCGCCCATTATTCCCCACCCAATTCCTTGCACACACAGCCCCTGAATCTGATCCCATGGCGCTTTGACCTCTCCAGATGGTGATATTCCTGCCCCCTAAGCGCCCGTGTGATTGTATTGACACTGTGGAATGTATGGTATAGGCGAGCTCCGGTGTCGGGCCCCCATAGAGAACCTTTTTGTCCTTCTGTGCCGCTCATTGGTCATCCCTCGTTCCCTACTACGGGTGATCCTGGTAAATGCACTAGACTGCGCAAGCTGTATCTTACATCCATGGGTGCAATTTACCCTGATGGTACCTTTCTCCCACTGCAGGCGGCCTTACAAAGTGACGACACTAACTTATTGGACACATTTACATACTACCAATTACGCACTGTGACCCGCGATTCATGCCTCATTCCCAGATGCCCTGCCTACATTCCATGTGCTTGAGGTGTTTTGGATCACTCCATTTCCTCGCAAGCTTATAACGGAACTATACGCTGGAATGCATACGCACACCTAGGAGCAAAAGCGCTTGGGATATTGACATTACACCTCCTCCCATTGATGCACAGTGGCACTACTGCTGTGCCCAGATGCAAGCGCTCTTCCCCAACTATCGCCTTCCTCCACCGACTATATCACACCCCTTAGAGACTGTTGAAAATGGGCCTGGGTGCAGACCCAAGATGTATACATTGCTCCTTCCCAACTGCTGGTTTCTTACACCTTGCCTGGGACAGCCCAGGAGTCTCTAACAATTAGGATGAAATCTTTGCTATGCTTGATGATATTACGGGGCACCCACTTGAGCACTTTCCCCATATTGCACTATTGGGATATGTCGAGGAGATGCCGCTCGAGATGCGTAAACTGACGGCGCTTCTCCTTCTGCTCGCTAAACGCAGGGTTGCGATGAGATGGAGGCAGCACGCACTGCCGCTTGCTACTGACTGGCTTAAGGATGCTGGCTATTGACAAGAACAGATCACTACCTTCTGGGAGCTCATGCCCATATGCTCTTGGCCTAAAGACATCTGGCTCCCCCTGGAGGTGTTCCTGCGGCCCGTGCGGATACAGCGGACAACGAGAGGGCCGCTGTAGAGGCTGAGCCGCCGGTCCAATTAGATATTGCATGAATATAACCTGTCTCAAAACAGCCTAACATTATCGCATCTTTGTAATTCACTGCATGATATGTGTCTTACTGAAATTGCCACCTCGATCGTGAATGTTGGTATATGACTTACTGAGTGAATTACCTCTTCTCTCTATCCCCAGTTTTCCATCCCTTTGTTCTTCTTCTTATGCAGTGAACAGTGGTGTACAATATCTCCTTCAATACAATGTGACATGGGTATCGTTATCACTTTTGTGATTGATGGTAACTGTAAGCTGTAACCTCTGCATTGTTTGAAACTCAATAAACAGAATTTTAAAAAAACAAGCATTTGCAATGCAATAGGTCTTGCATTTGCAAGATTCTGAGCTATTGGCATTGTAAATGACAATGTCTTTTATTTATGTGTTTTTAAAAACCTGCAAAAATAAAAGACATTGTCATTTACAATACTAATAGGTCAAAGTTTCAAAAATGCGAGACCTATTGCTATGCAAATGCTTGTTTTCCAATGTCCAGGGGGACAGGACTTTATAATATTCGTTGTCGTATTACTAGATGTACTGGATTTGTATACCTAGATGTGTAGCGTGCCAGGCGCCATCAAGCACTGTGGGCAGTAAATGCGTCACGGACAGATGATTAGTACAAATCTGGCACTGCTATCGTACCGTTTCACTATTTCCTCAACGTTACACGTCCAGCACAACAGGCACCTGATGGCTCCCACGTGTGTCCCACAAAGGACCAAGAAACCGACATGTCACCGCAGTTAGCACTCCACAGCATCGACAAGCTATCTAAAGTGACTAAAATACACCGTAATTTGAGCTCTACAATGAAGAGATAAATTATTATAAGACAGTGTAGATGCAGTAAAGCAATGTCACAGCACAAGCCCCTTAAAAACAAACCAAATGATCACATGAACCACTGTGGGACTTTCACTGCTGCGAACACACGGCTCAAGTGATGTTTGTGTGTGCAGAGCTGTGTGCTGTGATTCAGGTCCGAGGTGGGGTGTGTGTCTGTGTGTGCAGAGCTGTGTGCTGTGATTCGGGTCTGAGGTGGGGTGTGTTTGTGTGTACAGAGCTGTGTGCTGTGATTCAGGTCTGAGGTAGGGTGTGTGTTTGTGTGTGCAGAGCTGTGTGTCAATCCCTGGTTTGTTTAAATTCTTTGGAGCCAATCTGGTGAAAAATTGTATGATGTTAAATATTATACAGAGATAAAATGGGTAACGGGCCGGGTTGGTGGCCATTGACTAGAGTTTTTTCCCCAAATAACACTATAACTAGTAACCTACAAGGCTTGGCCCAAACCGCACGTAAATAGAAATGAAGCTGTTTAGGATTCAAGTTCAGTGTCACAGATCTTCATCCCCTCCAAACTACTAAAGAAGTATATCTCTTCACTATAGTTCTTGGATTTGATCCCTCCTCCACCCATCCTCACTCACAACCAACAACTGAAAGAGCATGGCACAAACCAGCACGCCCATACATATTTGTCATCACAGATGTTTGCACAACAGTCCAAGGTTCGAGCCTCAGCGTCTGCTCAACATCCTGTGATTCTAGGCAAATCACTCAAAATCTCCCTGTGCCTACCAAAAAAAGGGCAACAAACAGCATGGGGTTAATTCCTAACTTACTGCACGGAGTTCCTGTCGGCAACAACTCTTTCTGATGTTGTGGCAGCTGCAGGGGAGGAGTGGAGGTGGGCAGGTCAGAGGAAGGCTCAGCGGCTGATCACCGTGGCTCTTGCAGCTGAAGAGGTGATCCCGGGAGAGGCTGAGCCCGGCTGATGACAAAGGAGCAGTCTCCTTAATCCGGCAGCGTGGGAGGGGGGAGGGAGGTGCGAAGTGGTGGGAGGGAACCCTACGGAGAAATGCAGCGTCCAAGCTGCAAGCAAAACATAGCGGAAGAGTCTGAACTTGGCCGTTGATGAACTCCTTAACCTGGCAGCGGGGTGGGAGGAGAGTTCAATAGGCAGCCTGTTTTGGTGGTGGGAGGGAGGGCACACTACGGAGAGATGGAGCTTTAAAGTTGAAAGAACAGCGCTCGTGAAAAGGGTGCCGCGCTGAATAGTATAAAGTTAATTAAAACAATATTTGCAATGCAATAGGTCTTGCATTTAAATGCGAGACCTATGGCATTGGAAACAAGCGGCCATCATTGTCCCAGCTGCTTTGCCTAATGTAGGCACTCAATAAAGAAAATAGAACACGCTTTGTGTAACAAGCAAGTAAAGGGGCCAGTAGCCATGGGAGGGTACAAATGACGACATGGCCGTACTAAGGAGGGACTAACAAGCCTATTAAGGAATCAGACGCCAGCAGTTACGAAGGACAAAGACACAAGCCAGTGACAAATGTGGGCAGGGCCTCTCCTCCGTACAGTACCTACAACAGATCGCCAGAGCAGCGCTTGCGCGCTGGCTCAGGCTCGACCTAAAAAGGATATAATTCCTTCAAAAGTAAACCGTCCGCAATTGTCTTATTAGGACCAAGTACACCAACGTAGCACTTGAGTCTCCCAGGGAATCGCAGCAAAGTAGTCCGAGGCCTACTCAGTGGAAGTGGTGTGGGTAAGCAATCCCAATTCACTGGCATGCAACAACAACACTCAATAAATCATTGTTCAATCCGCGCTTTATCTTTTGAAAAGGGAAAGTACTTTTATTACAGACCTCTACTAATAAATGCTACACATTAAATTACAAATATATACATTCAGATAGATGGAAATACCTTTGGTGATACCCTCATATCACATTACAACCATAGAGGGTCCTGAACCACGAAATCATAATACCCCCTATGTATACCAGATGCAACATCACCATATAAGTAGGTGTCATGTTAAATAAGACAAGCCTACTGGCTTTGTCAAGGGTTGCCACAATAATAATAACCATGTTATATATATTTTTTTTTTATAGAGAGCGAACTAGACCCGAGACATCGGGTATCAGAGCGCTTCACATGAGCGCCAGTTTCGTTACATGAGGACACATTCATTTTTGTTAGGCACGGGGAGATTAAGTGATTTGCCCAGAATTTGACCGTCGTTGCCGAGACTCAAACCCGGTTCCCCAGCTTCGAGGTCGACCGCTCTAGCGGTAAGGCTACATCCTCTCCTTGTCAATGTAACTTATTATAAGGGGTGTCCATATATGTGAGGCAGGCCTATTGGCTTTGTCGTCATGTCACCAGATTAAAAGAATCAGCCACATGTCTCCATCACAGGACACCATTATTTAAATCAATGGAAACAGTACTGCCAATAATAGGCATTCATTATAATAGTAAATGACTATATTGTCAATAAAGCAATTTAATTGAAAACAACATATGTGTCTGAGTCATTCGTCACAATCTCCAGGTCCACAAAATGCCGAGTAGGGCCAACCTCAAGGGGTCTCCGCACTCCCAAGCTTGAGCATACAGCTCTATCTCAGAGCGCTTAGATCCAAATTTAACCTCTCCCAGGGCCACGCCTTGAGCTCCCTAGGAGACTTATGACAAGTTTTGTAAACATCTTCTGGGGCTTGCTGTGTTCCTTGCTGCCCCCAGACACATCAGGCACACATTGGTTGCACCTGTCTTTCCAGGGGTACCACAAGAAAAGAAAAATATGCACAGTAGTACTGCATGGGGGCTTTATAGGTTGCCCCAGGCCCCAATCCATAAATATTTTTGTGAGCAGCTTTGTTTTTTTTTCCCCCTATGCAGCCTCGTGTCGCATGTCCGTCTTTCTTTTTGTATTTTACGCTGGGCGTCCCTGTCCCACCCGGGACACCCACAACCATTCTGGGTTTGATGGGGCTGTGGGAGGAGTCCCAAGGGGCCGCTGCCTCCCTGGCTCTCCACAAGCACCACCTCTCACATACGGGAGCTCTTAAAACGTCTTTTTGCCCCCACCGGATTGGACCATACTCTTTTCAGCTCACGCCCACGGAAGGATCCTTGCAACATCCCCTGCCCACGCAGAGCATGAGCAGAGTAGTGTGAGGCTGGCGCACTTGCCCTCCTCAAACATGGGCATGAGGGGCGGCAACGCAGCTGGCCTTCGGATCTCTTCTTGCATGTCCTGAGGGATGGGGTCCCCAAGATACTGTGCTGGGTCCTGGGGTCCATGGGACTAAATGCTGGCCTGGGGGCCCTTGTCAGAGAGTTTAATATATAAAGCTGCATGAACCCCTGGACCCTGGCCCACCACAGTGGTAATTTCTTGAATGGCTGCAAAGCCCCATGCACTCCATTCTTTACTCAGTCCCTGAAGGGCAGAGCTGTTTCTCAGGCCTGCTGGACCAATATTTAGTCAATGAGCCTTTTGTTTTGCTCCTGGTGGCGAGCTCTAACCATCAAGAGCATCCTTTTCGGCTGTCCTGGCCTCTAAAGGTGTGCTTTTTGTGGGGAGCTGAGATTTCTGGCACCCTGCACCTGCCTTCTCTTTTGCTTGGTTCCTGGTGTTCCTCACCTGCCTGCTGGAGGGGGCATCTTGTGCAGCACTTCCACAACCAGCCAGCAGAACACCATGCCTGCATGCCACAGCCTCCAGAGCCTTGTAGAGCACCTGTGTGGGGTACTGGAGTCTAGGCCTTTTGCCCAACTGGTCCTCATGGGGTATAAAGGGGCCAGTGTCACTGTCTCTGGAGAGACCCATCCTGGTCCTGCAAGTCAGCTGGAGCCAAAATCACTAGTCCATATTTGCATGACCTTAGGTGTCTTCTCTGTCCAGCTGGGCATCCTTTCTGCCGTTGTCACCTCCCAGGTCCAGGGTCTTTGCAACTGTCTCTCCATTTTGAAAGAGTTTTTAAGTGGCAGTGGAAAGTTTTAGAGGCCAGTCAACGCTGACTAAACCTATGTAGCCACATAATTCCTCCATCCCTGTCCCAACCCTCTTGCACAGCATTCTAGGACAACTCAAAATGGCGGCTTTATGATTTCTCTGATAAGAACTCCTGTGAGGACTTCAGCTCTGCGCATAGTTGACATGACTGCCTGATTCCTTCCCACCAAAACATCAAAGGTGAGCCCCTCCTGTGTTGGCTCCAATCTGGCCCTCTTCCTCTGTTCTAGTGGACCTGTGCTATCCCAGCCCAGGTGCAGTGTGACAAGATTTTATTCAGCTGCAGATATTTTTGCTCTCCACCCCTTCTTTTCCCAGGAGCTGCGTCAGTCTCTCATGATTGCTCTTTTTGTGTGGAGTGGAGAGGGCTTTGTTCCCTCTGCTGTTAATGACTTGCCAACTTGCCCCAGTACAGGGGGTGGGGGGTAAAGAAAAGTCCTGAAAACTGATCATAGACTGGTACTGAGAAATATGATAAATCCAGAAGTACTATAAAATGTGGATGTATGTTTCTGTGTACTGAAACGTCAAACTCAGTGTGCATGTTGTACCCCAATTTGATACCTCATAGACTTTGTAGGCCTACGTGGAGTGAAATTGTACTTTAGGGCTGATTTTACCTATATGTATATTACAGTGAAAGCACTACAGATTTTCCATTAAGCACCACAGACCTACACTATGGATGCTTACTCATATTAAAAGACCTACTCCAGGTCAGTACCAGAGTCCCTTCTCCACCAGGCTACCTGCGCACATATATACCAGGCTGCGCATGACGGTAGTCTCACATACTATGTTCACATGTAACCAGTCAAGTGCCTCTTACCCTAGCTACGCAGAAGCGACTTATCTTAAAAGGCGGACATTGGAGGTATGCACGGTCAGTCCAATTACCATGAATTTTCTGTGAGTGAGACACAGGTACTGAGACTCACTCGCAGTAAAAAGTAAAACAAAATGGGTAGTCAGAAGCAAAAAAATCCATGTGGACTAAATGGGCAGAACTCATTTGCTACACATTCCACAACCTACTGAGAAATATTTGAGTGAGATGTTTTTCAGGTAACGATCAGTTGCATGAGACATTACATGGACAATTAGTAGAACATCAAACCCTCTTTCAATAATAAATAACACACTCAAGAACACTAGAAAATGAGAAATACATTTTTAATTATTTTAAAATAAAACTCCTACACTAGTGCAATCGATAAGAATTTTAACCACAGTAAAGGCAAAAAGGCAGCGGCATTTACCAAAAGTGTAAACAACAGATAGCACTCCAACATAATTGCTGTATATTGTATTGCAATCCTACCTTCATTCAGCTACCTTCGTTCTGCTAACTGAATTTAGCATTTGAAAGCCAGTTTCTAGTTTTAGAGATGGTTCACAAACACATACCTGTTAGATCAATAAAGCTTATGTTAATTTTAATAGCAAGCCTTCCATCCATGTCCCATCAAGGGCAACTGTGCATGATAAGCACAGCCGATGAAGTCTTCAGTTAGAGTGGGTGATGAGCTTGTTCACGGCTTGTTCATCTGTCACCTGGGGTGATGGTGCCCTCTCTGTTATCAAGCTGTGTCTAGCTTTTATAAGATTATTCAGTAGTTGTTGAAAACTTTCAGAACAAACAATTAACAGATAGTGGCATGATGTAATTCCTATTTCTTAAAAATGATTTAAAAACAAGTCATCTTTTAGATTAAATACTATGGATGTATTCAAGCAATCTTGATCATCCATTGTATAACTTTATTTCGGCGAATACCATAGACGTTCAGAATAAATACATAAAAATATAAAATGTTCATTTAAAAAAAAAAAAGACATCTTATTTAAACAGAATTAAGAATAAAAATACAGATAAAAGATCACTAGCAGCTAGTTTCATAAAGTGCAATAGCAAGCAGCAGCAAATGAACAAACATGGATTCATTGAGGCCCAAGTAGTCGCAACCCCAATACCAGAAATTCCTAGAAACAAAGGGACCTTGGTGGCATTTTACCAAGAACCAATCCCAGAAAACAAAATCTAGATGTAAAGTATAAATCTTAAACTTGAGTAATAAAGTCATAAAAACCGCATATGTGTACCCCACATTATAATCAAATATCTAGAAACAGCAAAGACAATAGGTTGTTGGGTGTCATACTTCAAGATCCTAATTCCTAAATGCTTCTTGGCAATGTAGGGCCCCCAAATGTCTGCACAATTGTATCAGCCATTTCGATCTACATTTTTTGGAGGCTGGACAAAAGAAAAACACCTGCAGTTCAGATTACTCAGCTGCACCACAAGCTGGGCATTTCAAGGAAAAAGGACCCACCCATTTGTTAGTAAATGAGCGTAGAGGAAGTTACCCATGTCTAAATTGGATGTAAAGTTTCCTAGCTAAGGCGTGCTGGATGTCGTCTAAAAAAGGCTCAAAGCTATAGGTATCTTTTACCCCAATAAAAGTTGCTGTCAAAGAACAGTGTTGTGCTCCCCTGAAGAAGAGCAAGTTTGTGCCCCTTGTCTTCACACGGGGCTAGTTCCCTGCTTAAATGGACTACACCAAGCCCCCTTGGTTTTTGTCTGCCTCTGGTGTGACATACAGGGCCTGGTAATGCTCAATCCACACTTCGGCCACGATGTTGGATTCAAAACTAGTTCTACCCTCTCTATAACCCAGATGTTACTATATTCCAGAAGGCTTTAAGATCTTTGGACATTAAGGCCCTGCGGAGACAATCCCACTTTGCCTGCTGCCAGGACTTTTTCACTGAGGCAGTGGTATCTCTGTAAATAGCTCACTTGAGTTTGATGCATGTTCTATCCTTGGATTTTAAGACTTCTATCAGGGCTAATTTGGCTTCACAGCAACTCCGATTGAACCAAGAGTGGGCAATCTTTCTTTGTCCTCTGATCTCTACTTCTGCACAAAATAAATCCAATCATTTATCAGTGAGTGCAGCATGAGTCTCGGCCACCCCTATGAGTGAACAAATTGTGCCTTCGTCTGTAATGACTGTTCAAATCTAATAGAGTCCTACCGACACCTCATACAAGGCAGCTATTAGGTCAGGAGATTGCTGCATTGCTGGCCAGATTATCCTTCGCCTGCCAGTTGTCAATCTTGGCCTATCATCCAACTGAGCACTAGCTGCCGACCTAGCACTCCCTTCAGGTAGAGCAAGGTCAGAGCATTATGGTCACTGTCATGCCTGGGCAGAACAGCAAAATCTATAACCAATGGCCACATCCTAGTCTCTACAGGATATAATCAATTAGAGATGGAGATCCTACACGGTTGAGCGTGTGCATCCCCTGGGTATCAGATTTTGTCTGCCCATTGCAAGCCCGTACTGAGTGATTCAAAGTAAGGGCATAAACCTGGAGGGCCAATGGGGACCAAAGTTTGATGAGGGGTATGCTCAGCTCTGGAATCGCTCATAGCCTGTCCTCCTCACAGATGGTGTCACCATAATTAACATCTAAGAGCTCAAATTGACAGTTAAAATCTCCCCCTATAACCAAATAAACGCTAGCCGAAATAGAGGACAGACAAGTGGCCAATTGCTCGACAACTGGAGATTCGTGGCAAATTCTTGTAGGTCTAGAATAAATATTAACCAACGCCACAACAACCTTAGGAGCAAAAGTAAGTATAACACACAATATATCATTTGAAGCAAGCTCAACCCTCTTGGCCATGCAGCTCAACTGGGTAGCCACCCATATGGTAAGCCCACCAGATGGTCTGTCCCTCCCCCTGGTAGTAGCAGTCATTGTGAAGGCCACAAAGCCCAGCCGCTGTGCTTCCTCCATACACCATGTTTCCTGGGACAGACATAAATCATACTAGTCTATAAAAGACCCTCAGTCACTAGAATCCAATTTATTCTTTAGGCCAGCAACATTCCAGAACACCACCTTAAGAGATATTTGAGCTTTCTGGGTTCCTGGAATTACTACTTTGGGCTCGACCCTTTGGGATGGCACCACCCTTTGAGGTGATGGAACTCTGTTCCCCAGCCCCGACAGAGAGCTCCTACTACCAGGGTCATCGACTCCAGAGGTTGATCCCTCTTTATTATCGGTCCTATTTTCCAGAGAGGGCTCCAAAGAGGTGGGTACATGTTGCAAGAGGCAGGGCCCTGGATGGGTCTGGAGACTATTTACTACCCCTTTTCCACCAGGGCCCGGGCTGATGTGAGCCTCATATATTTCACCCTGGAACCCAACTCCTCCTTTCCAGTGCCTGAAAAAGAGGGTGTGTTATAATTTCCTGGATAGTGTCCAGCCCCATCAATGGTTCCACCTCAGAGGCTTTTGCTGACTCAGAATCAGAATGATAAAAAAGTTAATCCACCCCCTCCAAAAAAAAAAGACCAGGACCCCAAATGCAGAACCCCTTATCTGTTTGTTACTGAAATTGAAAAGAGCAGGGGCCTAGGCATCTGGTGTACGTCTGCCCTGCATATAAGTTAACTTCTGAATGGCCAGGGTACTATGATCTTGTTCCCTATAAGGCGGTTTGTAGAAGTAGCCAAGTGGTAGAAGTTTAATTGCCTGGGACCTGTACCGAAAAGTCACCTGCCGGAAGATTGTAAGCCACCTTTGGGTTTCTGAAGTTAATAACGACACAATCGCCTTGCCTGTCTTTGAGTCCCTTTCCTCTCCAACTGACCTTGCGGGTCATAATGATATCATCGGCCCTATCATAAGGAAAGCCCTAAATCTCGTTAGCCAATACAAGCATTTAGTTAGCTCCTCCTGGGTTTCTCTCTGGCTTCGTTTTAGCTCGGGGACCCCAGAGAGAACCACAATATATGGACATGAAGCGGGGGACAGTTTAATGATAGGAAATTGTGTGATGTCAGCACAACCAAACTCAGTCCCCTCTCCTGCAGCCCTGTTCATAGGCTGGTCCGATGCAAAGCTTTTAGGCGGGCAGTGACTCAAGCGAGCCCCATTGGAATCAGTCAGGCCCCCAACCAAGCCCCCACAGTCGTTAGCACTGATGCAACTCTCCTGGACATTCAAATTAGTATTTTTAAACATCAAGATCCACCCATGAGGGTTTGAGAAAGGTAATACTGGTCAGTGATGGAGTATGTTTCCTACGATGGTGGGAAGCACAATGTGTTTCTTAAATACCCCTCACACACCAAAAGGACCCTTGGTCGATCAAAGCAGACCGGTTGCAGGTAGCATCTCCACTTGATCCACTTCCGGGGCCTCTGAGTCCCGACTCAGGATGGAGTGGCTCCTCTAGCGCATGTCGACACCTCGCTTAGGCGGGAGCGCCGAGCCAACTAAGCAGCATATAAAAACGAGCCCCTCCCGGCCGAACTACATCGACGGAGCCGCGAGAGGGGATGACAGTACGAGGTAGTACCCCGGTACATGTAAGTACGGCATAGCCCCACCACAGGAGCCAACCTGCATATACTGTTCTTTATCAAGCCTTTTTTACCGACCTGATTCACTCGGTTTTTACCAACAGAGTGCGATTTGCACCTGATCCCCATCGTTTTCAGGCTCATGACGCCACCACCGACAATACTACAAGTATGTAACCTGGTTCCCCTTTTGGCAAATTTATTCTATGACTTATACCCCTCAGCCACAGCAAGGACGACAGTGGGCCATACCACATATAGCGTGTGTGTTTTCTGTTTCATGTTTGTGAGTCTTGTTATCAGTCTTTTTTACAGGACACTACACCGGCATGAGTATTTTACTATACGGTCTATAGTAGGCACTGTTTGCATCACTTTTACAGGTCACTTATGTTACTATCGGAGTAATTTTGGCTTTCCTGATGATTTTATTTATTGTGTTTCTTTTTTCCAGATTGTATTAAAAGAATTATCCTTTCGCATTTCAGATTAATACCATTGTGTCTCATCTTGAACATTAATTATCTGTCTACACTGGACATTTTAACAATTACAGACATATTCAGTCATTTCATGTGAGTAGGGTAGGGATCTGTGTACCCGTCCTGAAGAAGAAGCAGTACGCTTCGAAACATGTTGACACACACAGGAGGTCTTGTACATTGACACAACATACCTCCGCCTCACATTTTTAATAATACCGGCATCCAGGGATATTACATTTTTCTACTCCGCAGGTGCTAGGTATTTTTTAACATTCACTTATCACTCACTTCTGACCCTATCACTCACTCTCTCTCACACCACACATAGCGAAAAAATCAGTGCTCCCGCGTATTTCGCCGGTAGGAGCACGCCGCATTCCGTAGAGGGACGCGAAGACCCCTATGATGAAGCATGACACCAAGGGTCCTTTTGGTGTGTGAGGGGTATTTAAGAAACACATTGCGCTTCCCACCATCGCAGGAAACACACTCCATCACTGACCAGTATTACCTTTCTCAAACCCTCATGGGTGGATCTTGATGTTTAAAAATAATTGTTAGGGGAGGTCGTATCCACCCTAGGTGTCCGTGGAGGACACCGACTCTCCACTCCCTCCTTTGATCTTTATAGCATTCAAATTAGTAACCTGCTGTGATCTGACCAGAGAAGAGAAGGCAGTTTGACAGATAGCATCCACTCTGCTCTCATTGCCCCCAGTGGTCTTGTTCTGGATCCCCTAGCAAAGTTGGGCCACCCTATCCAGACGAATCAACAAAGGGGAAAGTTCTTCCTTTAAGGTAAGTTTAACCTTCTTGCAAATATCTGGTAATAGGTTAGCAGCCCATGTGGGATAGACAGTGCCACTACCTACTCTATTGGCACAGCTAGAGTCCATGTCATCTAATGTACACTGGGAATTATCAATCGATTCTCCAGCCAGTTTCCTGCGCTTGGGCATGCGCCGTGTAACAGTTTTAGGGACACATGCATCAAGCTAAGGAATATCGATTGCATGTAGGTTTCGCTAAAATATTAGCGATTCCTGCACATTCCTTAATTGCGATTCGCAATTAAGGAATGCCTTCCATTCATTCCTATGGGCCAAGGGGCCCATAGGAATGAATGGGACAGCATTCGCAATTTGCGATTACCAAATAGGTAATTGCAAATTGCGCATGCAATTTCAAGGGTGCAAGGGGGCCAAAAGGCCACCCTGATGCACCCCCGAAAAAGGTAAGTATGCATATGTGGTGCACACACATGCCCTAAGGGATGGCACTGAATAGAAATGCTCCCATTCACCAGGACATTAATGCCATGAAAGTCCAAACTTTATTTATCCTTCCGTCAATCCATAGCAGTGGATGAGCATAATGACAGGAGCACCAGCTCGGCCGCAGAAAGATTGGTTAATAAACCCTGGACAGCGGTCCTGGAGGAGCAGGCCTGAAGCAGCGCCAACAGTAAAACGGGACGGGCCGACCATCTGAATTCGGTACGCTATAGCAGATCGGCAGGGCCAAAGAGCACAGGGACTCAAACTGATCCTGAAAACCAAACAGCGGAGCCCCTGGGGCTGAGAAGGTGAGAGAGGAAGCCTGCATGATCGGGAAACAGAGCCCGTGCAGGAGCAGAAACACAAACTGGGCCACCAGAGCAGCAACTGAGACACTGGACCCTGGCACAACAGCAGGGGGCGCAACTCCCCTGCCCCCCTTCGCCCCAGGGCAGCAGCAGTGAATGGGGGAGCCAGATAGACAAAGTAAATATCTGTCACTCACACCAAAACAGAGACACCAGTGGGACCCAGAATTTGACTGGCAGGCAGCAAGAAAAACAAAGACGACTCAGCCACAGCGGGATGGGAGAAGCAACACCTCCAGGGATAAACCAACAGAGCCCACCTTCAAGTGCCAGTAAAAAATCCGTAGTGGAGGATTGAGAAACCCGAGAGGCCGCAAAGTGGAGGGCAGCCAGGGTGGCAAAGAAGGAGGTGCTCCTCCTTAGGCAGGCGGCAGCGAGTACTAGTAGGCCCCAGTTGTACACTCAGGCGGTATTGCCAGCAAAATGACAGGGTGGAAGCAATACCACAGCCATCGAACTGAGCCGGGGGGCAAGATACCAAATCCATGAGGAAAGGGAACCTTGAGGAGGATCTAGATTACGGGGGAACCCTACCTAAAATACATTATGACACAAATCCATGACATCAGATACACTTTGGAACCCAAAATAGGCTCAGTAACTGTAGAAATAAACCTAATAAGAGCAGATCCCAAAGAACTGCACAAAAGGGTCACAACTATGGAAAGACGGTAAAGATCCTATGTGACGATACTAGGCCTGGGTAGTGGACTCCGCTCCGTTTGCAGAGTTTTTTGCACTCCGCAAAGCTTGCAGATTTCCGAAACTGAGTTTTTTCCTTGTTCGTGCTCGCCAATGTTAAGTTGGCGGATGCGAGTGAGGAAAATCCAACGAAAGACCACTTGCAAGCAAATTTCTCAACACGGGCGGTCGTGAATGGTCACTACCCCTCACATTGAGAAACCTTCCATTCACGTTGCGGAAGCTGCCGCTCAAATAGAACTTCTAATCGAGCGGCAGAAGGAAGCAGCACCCTCTTGCGATGAGCGTGATGCTGTTTGCGCTGATTTTACAGCACGGGACAAACACCCAGTACTAAAAATCAGCATGAACGGCTCGATGTAAAGCACTTCACCACTTGCGAAACTCCGCAGAACGCGGCGGAGTGAACTCTGCCCAGGCCTAGACGATACCAAAGCCCTCAAAGCAAACGTCGATCAACTACAAAAAGATAATGAACAAATGCAAACTAAACTTGAAGATTAAAAAGGCTGCTCAAGACACAATAACATTAGGATTGTAGAGGTCCCGGAAAGAGTTGAAGGACTCGGGGCAGAATGTTTCTGGAGGATTTAATACTGAATACATTGCACCCTAAGGGCCTTTCCAAATTCTTCTCAATTGAATGGGAACATAGGGCACCTATCCCACTGCCATGCCCAATGCTTCACCTAGAACACTGATAGTGAAAATTGTCAACCACTGATACAGGGATGCAATCCTCCAAGCTGCCAGACAACGGAATCATCTGCAATATGAAAATGCAAGTATACGTTTCTTTCCTGACTTTATCCTGAGAGCCCAATGATTGAGACACACTTTTGATGAGAGAGCTCTCAGGGCAAAGGAAATAAAATATATGATGTTGTTTACCGCAAAGTTACGGATCGTGGCTGAAGGAAAAACGTGGCTCTTCAACACACTGGACGAGGCATCGAAGTGGCTGGAAGGCTGGATACCCACGAACACTCATCACATTCCACAAGAGATGAGACCAAGGGCATCAGGACTAGCAAGACACAAAGGGCACAGCCCACAATGGAAACGATCACCCACGGCAAAAGGGAAACCCCACAACCACGACAGACAAAGAAGGGACAACAACCATCATAGACAACACGTGAATAATTCCTGCCCCCACCATGAACTCTGTAGGGAGGAACTTATGAAACTCATCCTACATGGCTTTGCAGAAAACCAGACTGAGGGACAAACATGTGACATTGGCAGAGCCAAGCTGGTGTACAGACAACACATCATGGAAGGGGATTGTACAAACGGAGCGCCGCGAACCTGTTAACTGTTCACTGTTGGTGATGTATATAACTAAGTTGGGGCGACAGGCACTCTGCATGTTTAGGAGGCAGGTAGTTCGAAGTGTGCCTTTCAAAGCAGCAGGGAGTGGGAAGTTGGGGCAAGGGGGATAGGGAGTTTGGTCCAATGGTTAACACAACTGTCACACACACACAGAAGGGATATTCGACCACGAAAGGAGTGCAGACTAGATCATGCATGGAATCCAAAGGAGAACACCATGGGGCAGATCCAAGAAGAGAGGCTGCACCGTCCCAACAATGTCAACCTCTGATATGTCACTAAAAGGGTTGAAATGAAATGTCAATGGTTTTGGCAATAAACTCGTGAGAGGTAGTCATTCAATATCTAAAAAATACGTATAAAAAGATATGGCAGGAAACCCACTTAAGGGGCAACTGTTGGGGTTTGTAGAGCGCAGCCGTCATAATAGCCCTCCAGATTCAGATTGAGAAGAACTGTTTGACCAAGTGTTAATCACAGCAAGGTAAGCTTGACCAAACTGTGTTTAACTGGTCAGGTTTACTCTGTGGTAACACCATCCCTATTGTCTGCATTGCTTTGTAACTGGTCAAGGTTGCCTTTTTTGTAAACCCATGTTAAAATGATTAAGCTTCCGATTCTGCTAATATTTGTATTTGTCAGTGTTTTATTTTTCGTTTCCATAAGACAGTCACTGGACTTGAGCAACAGGGAACAGGTGCGCTGCCTTGTGTGCACGTTGCTTTCCTTTTACGCTGTTAGACGTGTCTAGCAACGTGCAGAGAAACCCCACCCTTCTGCAGCTATAAAAGACTGCCGCCCCCGCTTACGTGTGCTTGTGTTCGTTACCGCTATCCAGCATCTCCACTTACCTGAAATCTCCCGACGACGCTGCAGCGCTCTGGTCTCATCTTCGACTTCCGGTTTTCTTCCGGCTTTCGTTGCACTCCTCTGCCTTGGCGATTCCTTTCCTGGTCCATCCCCCAACAATCTTCTGGCGCTCATTTCCTGGTCCAGTTTCTTCATCCAACCTGCAACGGAGAAAAAGAAGAAACAGAATCAACAGACAAGTAAGAACGTTCCGCTTGCGGAGCGCGCTCGCATGCATGCATGACGGACAATTAAAATTGCGAAATAAGAGATACTTATCTTTAAAACTGTTTGGCTGAATTAAGCCTTCCTGCCACGAACTTCTAACTAAAGACCTAAGACACACAAAAGAGAAAAAGATCGCAAGGGTTACAACAGAGTTACTGAAAGAAGGCTCTGTGACTCAATCATTGCAAAGAACAATTTCATTCTCTTAGTTTATTATTTGGGGCATTTGTAAAGCGTCACAAGAAACCTGACGTTATGTAAGTGATCTAAAATGAGGTGCACATTTATGTAAGGTGCAACACGAATGACTATAAACTGATGTGTTTATGTTTGTTACAGAAAAGAGAGAGAGAGAGACAAGCATATTTAAATCATCTCTTGAATATAAAGGATAAACGCAAAGGTATTGACAGGGCAAAGAATAGCATTAACGCTAGACACATATGGATGTTTGTATTAGAAGTAAATAGTGCTGCACTTATTGTTGTTTATTGTTTTATAGGCAATGGACCGCGAAAGATGTTGCCTTCAGATGTGTTCTTACTGAAGTGAAGAGAGTGGCGAGAGTGTCCTTTTATTTATCGTTTTGGTTCTTTTGTCCCTTTTTCCCCTTCCCCCGAGGACCTAAGAATCCAAGCTGAATATTGACAAAGGTTTAGGAGGAACTAGGTCTTAGGGGGCATAGGAAAAATATCTTCTCATCTCTCATCTGGAACGCCTGGATTTCAGGTGAGTGAAGGTTAACAGAAACACAAGCCTTCACAACATTAAAGTTCTAGTTGAGAGATGGACCCAAACAGAGATCATATAGATACCCGCGACATGGCGCAAGCCTTATTTGAGGATACCGAGACTGATAGAACTGTTGCAGGATTGTTACAGTCTATGCAGTTAGAAATGCAGAAGCTAAAACAAGAAAACTTAGAATTGCGACAAGAAGTCATACGTTATAAACCCAGGGATTTGGCTTGGTCAAATATGACAGTTCCCCCCTTTACCTCATCCTTTGAGACAGGAACCAAGCCTAAAATGACAAATCCTTTTAGGAATACCGAAGAGAGCACGACACCAATACAGGTCACAGTTGCAGTTCCGCCTACGGTGCCTTTGTCGGCCCCGGAACGGTTTTTGGGTGACAGTGCAAAGTTTAATATCTTCATTAGTCAATGGCAATTAAATTTTATGTGTAAACCTCAGGCTTTTGTGTCTGACGCAGCTAAGGTGGCGTTTGTGCTTTCATACCTGGGAGGCACTCCTGCAAACTGGTCGATACCTTATATAGACAGAAATGATCAGGTGCTATATAATTGGCCATTGTTTAAACAAACTATGACTAAATTGTTTGCCAAACATACGTATGTACAAGCTAGTGATAATGAGCTGCTGAACTTGAAACAATCTGGTAAAGACCTTTTGACGTATTTAACTCATTTCAATCGTCTGTTAACAGAGACTCAATGGTCAGAAGAAAAACGCATATCTCTGTTTTATCGTGGATTGCGTGATGAGTTAAAAGACGCCCTGGCCCACATAGTGGACCTTCCAGATGAATATTCCGACTTTGTTGATCTGGTGGTTAAATTAGACCATAGGTTAAACGAAAGAAAAGGTGACAAGATCAGAGTTGAAAGTAGGTTAACGTGGCTAAAGACAGAAAAGAAAGAGGCCGAAGTCAAACAAACCGAGTCAGAACCCATGCAGATAGGTATAATTAAGGGGCCACTCACCCCAGAAGAAAAAGAACGACTTAGAAAATTAAACCTGTGTCTGTATTGTGGTCGGTCCGGTCACTTTGCAAAAGAATGTCCTACTAAACCAAAAACTCCTAAAAAGGTTAGCGTAGCAGCAAAGAACCCTTCAGAGCAGGAAAACTAGATAACTCGTCAAGGAAGGAGATCACTTGCACGAGGCAGCATCAGACTAAGATCTCCCAATCTCGACTCAAGTTTGTACCCAGAATACCAAAACATTTCATAATTCAAGTCATTCTAATATTGAATGCCCAAATAAGACATACTGTGTCAGTCCTATTGGATTCAGGAGCAACCGGAAATTTCGTTGATAATCAACTAGCCCAGAAACTTCAGATGCCCGTTAGACTTAAAGAACAACCAGAACCGGTATGCGCTGTAGATGGCACTGCTTTGTCTTCAGGGGAAATAACCCATCAAACAGAGCCTATGGTCATGGTTTGTCAAAATGGACATACGGAGTCCATTAGTTTTGATCTGATTGATACCCCTGCCTTTGGGGTTATATTAGGAGTTCCTTGGCTTATCACACATAACCCATTAATAAATTGGGAGTCTAGAACAGTAACCCTGAATTCACTATTCTGCAAGGCCCAATGTTACCAAGTAGCCCACCAAGAGTTCGAAACCATTGTTCATTGTGCAAATTCGTTAGTCACTGCAAGTCTCATTCCACCTGAGTATCAGGACTTTACAGACGTGTTTGACCCTATCAAGGCCACTATTCTGCCCCCTCACAGACCATATGATTGTCGCATAGACTTGATACCAGGAGCTCCTCTACCAAACAGTAGAGTGTATGCACTATCTGAGGAAGAAACAAAATATCTAAGATCATATTTGGATGAACTTCTGGAATTAGGTTTCATCCGTCACTCCACGTCCCCTGTCTCTTCACCTTTATTTTTTATCCCGAAGCGAGATGGTGGCTTGAGAGCTTGTCTCGATTATCGTGGATTGAATAAGATCACTATAAAGAATAAATATCCTTTACCATTAATACCCGTATTATTAGACCAGTTGAGAGATTCAACAATCTATACCAAGTTGGACTTGCGGGGGGCATATCATCTTGTACGAGTAAAGGAGCATGACGAGTGGAAGACGGCATTCAGAACTAAATTTGGATTGTTTGAGTACACCGTCATGCCCTTTGGCCTGTGCAATGCCCCCGCTGCATTTCAGTTTTTTATTAACGAAGTGCTAAACGAATTTTTGGACATAAGTGTGATCGTATATATTGACAATATCTTGATTTATTCCAAGAATGAAGCAGAACATACTCAGCAAGTTAAGGCCGTGTTAGCAAAATTGCAAGACAACCACCTTTTTGTAAAACTTGAAAAATGTGTGTGATTAACACAAGACAGGTGGAATTCCTTGGTTATTGTCTCTCACCTGCTGGTATTATGATGGACAAAAAAAGGTGAGTGCTATTTTAGATTGGCCAGAACCCTCTTCGGTGAAAGAGGTTCAACGAGTTTTGGGCTTTGCCAATTTTTACAGACGCTTCATCCCTAATTTGCAGAAACAGTGGTTCCCATTACAAAGCTGTTAAAGAAAGGACAGCCATTCGACTGGTCTAAGGATGCCTCACAGGCTTTTCAAACCTTAAAAGAAAAATTTACTTCAGCACCGGTGCTCCGACATCCTAATCCAGATTTGCCATTTTTTGTGGAAGCTGATGCTTCACAAGTGGCTGTGGGGGGGGTTCTCTCTCAAAGGGACGAACAGGATGGTCAGTTGCATCCCGTGGCCTTTTATTCAAAGAAGATGCTTCCAGCAGAGCAAAATTACACAGTCATGGAAAGAGAATTGTTGGCAATCAAATTAGTGTTCACTGAATGGCGTCACCATTTGATGGGAGCCAAATTCCCGGTTACAATTTTTAGTGACCATAAGAATTTGCAATTTTTTAGTTCAGTAAAAGCTCTCACTCCTCGACAGATGCGTTGGTTGAATTTCTTTAGCTCCTTTGATTTTGTAATCACATTCAGACCAGGTACCAAACAGGTGTTATCGGATCTGTTGTCTAGGTACGGGCACACAATTGAGTCTAAGAAAGAGACAGATAATCCCTCTATTATTCCACCACAAAAAATAGTAGCACCTTTAAGTTCCCCTGATTTTATGACTCAGATTAGTCAACTACATTTAAAGGAACGAGTGAAAGAGTGGTTACAAGACTCAAAGAATTCCCTCCAAGAAGGTCTGCTTTACCATGAAGATTTGTTATATGTACCTAGTGCAGACTTACAACTAAAGGTTATGCAGTGGAATCATGAGTCACCTCTTGCTGGTCATCCTGGAGCTCAGAAAACGTTAGAAAATTGTCGGAAACATTTTTGGTGGCCTACTTTAGTAAAAGATGTTAAAGAATTTGTGGCGACCTGTCCCATTTGTGCCAGTAATAAATCCTCTCACACCGCTCCTGCTGGTTTACTCCAACCCTTACCTGTGCCCCCCCAACCCTGGCACACGATAAGTGTGGATTTTATCACTGGACTTCCGTTGTCAAATGGTCACAACACAATTCTGGTGGTGGTGGATTATTTGTCCAAAATGGCCCATTTTGTTCCCTTATCAAAACTCCCCTCTGCAATGGAGTTTAGTCATATCTTCCTATCGCAGATTGTGAGATTACATGGCTTGCCAAATAAGATTGTTTCGGACAGAGGTAGTCAATTCGTGTCAAAGTTCTGGAAACACTTTTGTGAGTTATTGAAGGTAAAGGTAGCTCTGTCCACAGCTTATCACCCAGAAACTGATGGCCAGACAGAAAGGGCGAACCAGACCTTATTACAAACCTTACGATGCCTAATGGCAGAATTCACTAGTCACTGGGACAAGGCTTTAGCTCTAGCTGAGTTCTGTTACAATAATAGCATTCATGTGTCAACACAATGTTCCCCATTTTACTTTTTACAAGATTTTCATCCCAAATCGCTACCTCTGTCTGTGGAACGGTCTTGTTTACCAGCTGTAACGGATCGATTACACAATTTATTAGACATACAGGCAAGAGCAGTGAAACACTTAACAAAGTACAAGGAAAGAATGAAAACTCAAGCTGATAAACATAGAATTCCAGCCCCTAATTTTAAGGTAGGAGACAAGGTGTGGTTGTCCACCAAGAATTTACAATTAGCAGGACCTAGGAAACTGCAGCCTAAATATATTGGGCCCTTTAGCGTCATTCAAATATTGACCCCCGTTTCAGTAAAACTACTCTTACCCCCCGAATATTCTGTGCATCCTACCTTTCATGTATCGTTACTGAAAACTTATAATCCGCTTACTAGACAAGACCCCCCTCCTCCTCCTGTTGTTTTAGATGGGCGTTTAGAGTATGAGGTTCAGAAAATCCTAGATGCAAAACGACTGCAAGGAAAGTTGCACTACTTGATTGCTTGGAAAGGTTATCCAGTAGAAGAAAACTCTTGGGAACCGCTTCGGCAGTGCACGCCTCTCGATTGATTAGAGCCTTTTACCTCAGAAATCCACACAAACCACGGCCAGTGGGGAGGCCTTTGAGGGGAGCGACTGTTGGGGTTTGTAGAGCGCAGCCGTCATAATAGCCCTCCAGATTCAGATTGAGAAGAACTGTTTGACCAAGTGTTAATCACAGCAAGGTAAGCTTGACCAAACTGTGTTTAACTGGTCAGGTTTACTCTGTGGTAACACCATCCCTATTGTCTGCATTGCTTTGTAACTGGTCAAGGTTGCCTTTTTGTAAACCCATGTTAAAATGATTAAGCTTCCGATTCTGCTAATATTTGTATTTGTCAGTGTTTTATTTTTCGTTTCCATAAGACAGTCACTGGACTCGAGCTACAGGGAACAGGTGCGCTGCCTTGTGTGCACGTTGCTTTCCTTTTACGCTGTTAGACATGTCTAGCAACGTGCAGAGAAACTCCACCCTTCTGCAGCTATAAAAGACTGCCGCCCCCGCTTACGCGTGCTTGTGTTCGTTACCGCTATCCGGCATCTCCACTTACCTGAAATCTCCCGACGACGCTGCAGCGCTCTGGTCTCATCTTCGACTTCTGGTTTTCTTCCGGCTTTCGTTGCACTCCTCTGCCTTGGCGATTCCTTTCCTGGTCCATCCCCCGACAATCTTCCGGCGCTCATTTCCTGGTCCAGTTTCTTCATCCGACCTGCAACGGAGAAAAAGAAGAAACAGAATCAACAGACAAGTAAGAACGTTCCGCTTGCGGAGCGCGCTCGCATGCATGCATGACGGACAATTAAAATTGCGAAATAAGAGATACTTATCTTTAAAACTGTTTGGCTGAATTAAGCCTTCCTGCCACAAACTTCTAACTAAAGACCTAAGACACACAAAAGAGAAAAAGATCGCAAGGGTTACAACAGAGTTACTGAAAGAAGGCTCTGTGACTCAATCATTGCAAAGAACAATTTCATTCTCTTTGTTTATTATTTGGGGCATTTGTAAAGCGTCACAAGAAACCTGACGTTATGTAAGTGATCTAAAATGAGGTGCACATTTATGTAAGGTGCAACACGAATGACTATAAACTGATGTGTTTATGTTTGTTACAGAAAAGAGAGAGAGAGAGAGAGACAAGCATATTTAAATCATCTCTTGAATATAAAGGATAAACGCAAAGGTATTGACAGGGCAAAGAATAGCATTAACGCTAGACACATATGGATGTTTGTATTAGAAGTAAATAGTGCTGCACTTATTGTTGTTTATTGTTTTATAGGCAATGGACCGCGAAAGATGTTGCCGTCAGATGTGTTCTTACTGAAGTGAAGAGAGTGGCGAGAGTGTCCTTTTATTTATCGTTTTGGTTCTTTTGTCCCTTTTTCCCCTTCCCCCGAGGACCTAAGAATCCAAGCTGAATATTGACAAAGGTTTAGGAGGAACTAGGTCTTAGGGGGCATAGGAAAAATATCTTCTCATCTCTCATCTGGAACGCCTGGATTTCAGGTGAGTGAAGGTTAACAGCAACACATGTCATTTATTAGAACAATATGGATACAAGGTGCTGGCACATGCTGGCTTCACCACTGATTCAAGGGGTTAGGCCTACTGATTAAGAAAACAGTCCCATACATCCCACACAAAATGTGGCATTATGTGGCACAGACGAGACACTGGAATGGGACGACACTGAACTTATGCTCCATATACGTCCCCCTGAAATTCTAATCAGCAAGACTTGGGAGCACTGCTAATACAATTGCCACCCGGAATATTGGGGCTTGGGGAAGCTCTCAATGTGGTGGTTGAAGAAGAGATAGACAGGCAGAGGGGGCAAAGAGGTAGGGACAGAACAACCCCACCGCCAGTTTCCCCAAGGCTATGGGCCTAGCAGACCGGTGGAGGGCCCAGAACCCACTAGATCGGAAATACACTTTCTATTCAGGAGCGCACAAGATCTCCTCCTGAATAGACTACTTCTTCACAAAACAGATCCATCTAGGCCGCTTTAAGGAGGCCAAACTGATGTTCAGGGTAATTTCTGATCACTCCCAACTGTGGGTCGCGATTAAGGGCGAGAGGAGAGAAGAGAGAAGGTTGGGACATATACACGAGGTATCTAAAAAATAAGGCAATTGTGACCAAACGCCAGAAAGACTTGAAACACTCTTTCATGGAAAACAAGGGCAAGGCATTGGTGGATTCAGAGTTTACACTATGGGAAGCATACAGCGGGACTTAGAGGCCAAGCCATCTCTCTGATTGCAGGCGAAAAGAAAGAAAGATGGTAGCAAATGACGACACTAGAAAATGAAATTCTAAAGTTAGTCGGCAATGCAGTCGCCGAAAGATGAGGCAAAAAGATACCTGCTTCGCATGAAGCAGTAGGAATACTTAATATTAGCTGAGAATGGGGCAAGAGCCATGCAGCGCAGGCTATAATAAGTGGGAAACATATCTGGCAAGCTGCTTGCATGGCTGGGTCAGAGAGACCATGGCTGGTCCTCTGTATCAGAGATTCAGACGGCAGCTGGAGGTAGGGTACGGGGAAACAATGACCTGCTGAATGCCTTAGCAAAACATTACTAGGCAGTCTACCACTCCACAAATCCGAGGGAGGATATTCATAATTTCCTTGAAAATATTAGGCTCCACAGACTCACCTGAGGATTAGTCAATGTTGGATGCCAACACTGAACCTCAAGAGATAATGGCAGCAATAAGTGAAATGTAATTGGGCAAATCAGCGGGCCCAAATGGCCTGCCACTGAAGCTCTACAAGACTATGGCAAGCAGACCAGCTAAACCTATACTACAGATGTTCAAAGAAGTGTGAGAAAAAGGCAACCTTCCATACAATCTGAGGCTGGCCATGATCGTGGTCATACACGAGGAAGGCAAACCGCCTGACGAATACACCTCCTATTGACCCATCTTCCTTATACCCTCAGAAGTTAGAGGTCTGGCCAAGGTGCTAGCGATGGGACTAAACTGGGTAATCACCACCTAAATCTATGCCAACCAATCAGGGTTTATGCCCAAGAGGGGAACACGACTCAACTTACAAAGACTATTTGGGTGTATGGCATACACTCGGACAGTCTAGGAACCATGGTAATGTCTCTGAATGCAAAAGGGGCATTCGATAGATTAGAACGGACTTACTTATTTGGGGTCTTGGAGAGAATGGGGTTTGGACCAGAGTTTAGAAAGTGGGTAGAGCTGCTCTATAAAACACTGATGGCCCGGGTGAGGGTGAATTGCCCCCTGCCGAATTACTTTCAGTTGGGAAGGGGGACCAGACGGGGGTGCCCGCTTTCGTCCTTGCTGTTCACACTGGCTCTGGCACCCCTGGCGGTGTGGGTCAGAAGGGACCCCTTGATTCAAGGTCTCCAATGGGAAAGCATATGGGAAGAAAAAATCTCATTATGTGGCGAAGCCCAAACACACTATTCCCAGAATTGTACATAGTGAATGCCGATTGGGTGCGCTCTGTAGATTGTAATGCAGGGCTACTGAATATAATGGGGGGGAGGGCTGGAAAGCGTGCAGAGGATTATAATTAACTGTATAGCGGGGGTCAAAGAAGGCAGGGGGAGGAGGGCCATAGGGGTGTTTGAAAATCACTGGGATAGTCGGAATCTCAATGTGCAATCTACTAAGTGTGTGGTTGATTATCATACGCCTAAGTGCTGTGATGCATGCTGCAACTTCTGTGTTTTAAACCAATAAAAATATTGTTTAAAAAACACCTTATCAGACCCACCATCTTTCCAACAATGTGCCCAGGCCCCACTGACCGGTAACTCTCCCTGGAATCAAAGGAATCTTTGATGTGCACAGAGGGTGCTCTGCTCCCCTTCCGTCACTGTGTTTCCACTGCAGCCCTCAGGAATGTTGCAAATCCACACCTTCTGTCTGGGGTTGCAGTCCTACCTCCACTAGCCACTCCAGGCCCTAAACTTCCAAAAAGGAACCCATAACACTCCATGTTATACATCCCAGCACACACATGCAAGTATCACACACAATTCACTTCAGTG
Organism: Calotriton arnoldi; assembly: GCA_963921515.1. Lineage (NCBI taxonomy): Eukaryota > Metazoa > Chordata > Amphibia > Caudata > Salamandridae > Calotriton > Calotriton arnoldi. Next base: position 854,918 of record CAWUFW010002725.1, read on the forward strand.
GCACCGTTAAAAAGGCCTGTTCACACTACTGATCACTATGAAACGCAAAGCTAGTATGATGCCACCAGCGCGCTTGTGTCATTTAAGTCCAGATAAGGGCAGTAGCGCTCTACCACTATGAGGGTAATGCTTGGTTCTCCCGTCCTGGTCTAACAAGTCTGCATTACTATGACAGAGCCCTAGGTCATGGCATACATGCATGCTCCGTGTTCACCCATGACCAAACATCATTACTGGGGGTCCGGATAGCCATTCAGTTTGGGCATTCAGGGCAGGGGTACACGTCTATCACCATGTAGGGGACTTTTCTGTCCCAACACCTAACTTTTGGGGAAAGTACAACTTTGCCAAAAATATTCCAGGAGGCCTATTTATTGTAAAAACATCAGTCTTGGAATATTTTGGGAAAAATAACAACATTTCCCAAATATTATGAAATAGAGCTGAAATGTAACTAAACAATGTGACAACAGCACTACGTGAGGGTGCTGTTGAAGGCAAAAAACTAGGAACACCTGGATTCCGGAAAATAGTCATCACTAGTGCATTTGGGATGCACTATACACGATGAAGAGTATCTCTATGCTTTGCGTAGCTGTCAGCTCACCTGGCTTTGGCGGGAGGTACACACCCTAGAGGCTCTCCCACTGCATGGGCACAGTGGGCAATTGCCCAGGGCCCCCACCTTCCAATAGCCTCGAATGTAAAGTGATTGGGACAATCAGAAGTCCAGTCAGATTTCCTGCCATAACAATAGGCATAAAAAAGATCCTTTTTAATTTCACAACTGATCATACAAGCTATTAACCCCTGCACTTTCAGGCAGTTAATGGCCATTAAAGTAAGCATTGGCAAATCTAGTAGGTTTTGCCTTCGTAACCTATTGGCTTTGCCAATGTTTTTTGCTGATGCTATGCAGCATCAGCAAAGAGCAAAGTGCTTTTTTTGTCAATGCTGTGGCAAAAAAACAAGGAAAAAATGCAAATGAGTGTGTATCTATTGTGGCATCATGTGGCCACCTCATTTAGTAGGCACACACAGTGATGACGTACAACTACTAAATGCCACAGTGTCCGTTTTATTTATTTTTTAGTTATCGACACCCTGATGTTTTTTTTTTTAAATCTGTGACCCAAAAACGTATTTCTTAAAGCGGCATTATATCTGTATTGATATAATTCTGTTCTTGAAGAGAAATAAAATCACAATTCTGGGTTGTGTGTATTGTACTGGGGGAGCAAAGAACTGTAGTCTAATATCTTGTGTCAACATTCACCAATTGTGTAGAAACAGATAAAGGAATGATTGTTCCCTGTAAAGCCGGTTCCGCTTCCACCTGGGTTTAACATCATCTAAAGCCACCTTCACTTGGAACAACAGGTAAATGATGACAAGGTGGAACCTGAACCCACAGACCTAACTCCCCAACAAACAAACATTTGCACAGGTAAAGGGAAATAAATACCAGAGACATACAACAACAGGGCGGCTGCAGAATATGAAGAGGGCTTGCAAAAGCTGTGAGACAGTGCAGGGACCCAGCTGCTGCAGAATGTGCACCATGAGCATGTAGGATAAAAAACCCAAGTATCACAAAGAGCTTAGTGGCTTAGCCATAAGCCTTAACTGGTTGCGGCAATAGGTATCCAGACCAGTTACCAAAACTTTTAAAACTCCAACGAAGCATCGGTACAAACGCAAAAACTGCAAATGTGAAACTTATCACCAACATAACATCACTTCATTCTAACAGAATATTAATCAGAGAGCCATTGCCCACACTTTGTAGTACCTAGAGCACACATTGTTTCTGTTTGTGGAAACTTTCTAGAGTCTTCGCTCTGTCTGGTCGTAAGTAGTGTAACGTCTGCCTTTCGCTGACTTGCAGAGGCCCAGCAGTGGCTTGCAAAACCAGCCACACAACACACAGGTACTGTTGGTGCAATCACGGAGTGGACCCGAGCAACTACTCTACCTTTATCCCCTCGACCGCGCCCTGCCCTCGGGGTAGGGGGATTCCTAACAATGTGTAGTAGAGGCCAGGTGGCACTCTACATTCCTTCCAACTTTTATTATAACAGAACATTTCAGAACTGTTTTCTGGGTATATAACAGACATACGGCCTGATTTCGATCTTGGTGGACGGGTTACTCTATCACAATGCTCATCTATCTCCTGTCCGCCGAAATATAGGTCCCATTATATCCAATGGGATTTATATTTCGGCGAACAGGCTATCCGTCACCACTGTGACGGAGTAACCCAACCGCCAAGATCTACATTAGGACCATAGTCTCTCAGTCTCCGACTTGGTGCAGGGTTAGGCCAGAGTTCATACTACTGGCTCCTGCTACCCGAATCCCCGTCCCATGGAGAATCATTGGCTGTGATGGTTACTCTGGTGCCAGTGTCCAGACACAAAGGCATGACTACTTTCCTGGGACTTGTCGCTCTTGTTGCCTCCACACTCCCTTGCTCACCTTGTGTCTATTCTTGCCAGGGGCTGGGCATTGCAACGTCTCCACCTTGCATCTCGTCCATTCCCTCTTGGCTGTCATTTTGTTCCTCCGCTAGGGATTCAACTCCTTTGAACCATGAGATGTTCTTGGCAACTGTGGATTGCCCACGCTGAACCGTGACCATTGTACCATGGATGTTCACAACTTCCCACACTTCCTTCTAGAATGGAGTGCGGAATGGGTCTGGGCGACTTCTGGGGGGAGGTGACCAGGATCCTAGCAGAGGTGACGGAAAAGGAAGTGGCAGCAACTCCAGGGCACTGTCTACTACATTGGTTCCCCCATATGGCTAGAAATAAGATAACAAGTAAGTTTCAAAACTTGGGCCTGGTACTAGCGAAGAGAGATCTCACTAGTCACTGGAAATCACGGAGGGGCCCCAATACACTTAGATGGAAAAAGGAGTTTATAAAGTGGGCAGAATGCGAGGGAGCAGTAAGGTTACGAGCAGCTAAGAAAACTGATAGCGAAAAAGCTCTAGTGGCAGCTAGAGCATGGGTTGCGATGGTGGAATTATTGAAGAACCCAGAGAATGAGGCAGAAGTTTATCCAATAGGAGAAGCCCAAGCAAGAGAAGATGAGACCCATAGCTTATGAACCAAAAGACAAGAAGCCGGGGGGAAGGTGCGTAATGATGGAAACCCTCCTGACTGGATAGGCATAAGGCCCTGAGACCATAGAGATAGATAGGGGGAAAATCGGACACACATCTCCCCATTGGGAGAATAAGATGGTACCCATACACTACATGCCTGGGGGGAGGGGAGGGAGGGTAACACATTGTTTTGTTGATTTGGGATTCTTTGTTCTTTGCCCTAATCATAACAGAATTAGCTTGATAGTATTGAATTTATTGTTGTATAAAGAGTTTACTAAGGAACGGGGGATGTCAATTATTATTATTTTAGTGTTTTACAGAGCGCAAACTTGACCCGTAAGGGTATAAGAGCGCTTTACAAGGTTTACAGAAGTGAACAAAAAGGCTTAGAAATACAGAAGTATACAAACGATTGGAGCGGGGCAGGGGTGCTGGGTACATAGGGGATAGAGGGACACGTGTGTACGGCTTACAATTACAGTTAATCAGTATAAGGCCCCACAGTTTCTTGGTGGAGTGAGTAGGTAATCTGAGGGAAAGGCGATAGTCGTAAATTAATCAAGCTCTCTGTGGTGGTTGAAGGCAGAGATTAGGCAAGGAATTTACCCATGAGGAAAGTTTTGGCATCCTTTTTGAAGCGTGCCAGAGAAGGGATTCTTCTGATGGCGGGTGGGAGAGAGTTCAAAATTCTTGGTGCGGCCCCGGAGAAAGCCCGATTGTAGTTTTTTTTTTTTCGAAAACGGGCAGGTTGGAGCAAGAGGTCTGTGGCGGACCGGGAGTTCCTGCTTCCTCTAGATACCACTAGTTTCTGTGCTAGATAAGCAGGGGAGTTTCCGTATAGAGCCTTGTGTGTGATGCATGCCAGTTTCAGCTGTATTCTGGCCTCGAGGGGAAGCCAGTTCAAAGCTTTCAGATGTGGAGAGATGTGGTCGAATTTCCTTGTGCCGTTAAGTAGTCTGGCGGCCGCGTTGAGGCAGGCTTTTAAAGGTGCCAGGGAGATCTTGGGTAAACCCGAGAGGGTGGAACAGCCGTATTCCAGTCTAGAGATGACTAATGCTTGGACTGCCATTTTTAGGTCGGGAGCATCGATGAAGGGTTTCAGCTTCCTTAGGTAGCTCAGGTGGAACCTGGCTGATTTAGCCATCGAGTTGATGTGGTCCCGCATGTTCAGGTTGCAGTCGAGGATTATTCCCAGAGATTTGGCCGAGTCCACGATGGTCGGTGGGCAGTTTAAGGCTGTGATAGCCTTGATCCACATCTGAATCAATGAAGATAAGAGTTAGGCAAGAAATGAGAATCCATTATTAGACTCTGTAACCATAGCTCCTACTGTATAGGAGAATGTCTAAATGTTTAATGTAACAGTAACTGTAAATGAATATATAACTGAATGTCTAAATGTTTAATAAAATTTGTTTAAAAAAATAAAAATAAAATGGAGTGCTGAATTTCCACCCTGGGTGTTGGTCCCACATGATCAGCTTGTCCCATACTGTCAGATCAAAAACACTGCTTTGCGGCCTCAGCTCACTCGATCATTCATGGACTTCCTCTTCTCCTGTGTGGCCTGTACATGAAGGACAGTTGGGCTCCAGCTGGGACCGGCCCAAATGATGTCTCGGGTGGGTCTTCGCATCAGCAGATCACTCTGGGCACAGCTTGTGGTACTGTGCGGTGTTTGAGGGTATGCTCTCCAGAACCGGTGCAGGCAACAATCTGCGTCTTCCCCTTGGTCAACTCCAATCTTCAGAGCCCTGCTCAGCATGCACAAAAAGCACTTCACTTCCCCGTTGGCTTGCACCATTGGGGGTTCATTTTAAAGTGTCTAATGTTGAGACTCTGAAGATATGACTGGAAATCTTGCTCTTGGAATGGAGGCCCATTGTCAGTTTTGATCTCATGCGGGATCCCCAGGAACGTGAAAATCTTCTCCAGTACCGGCTTCACTTTTGAGAATGCTGTGGAGGATACTAACTCCACAACTGGATACTTGGAATGGCTGTCAATCCTCATAGCCATGAGACTGCCATCCGGGAACCTGCCAAAGTCCATACTGATACAGGACCATGGTGTCAGACACTGCTCCTTTGTGATTACCGGAATAGACGGGGTGTCTCACTCATTATCATGCACGAGTGACAGCCTCTGACTTTATCATCCACCCACATGTCCATTCCAGGGAACCATTCTTTGTCCCTTAGCCTGGCGTTTGTCTTCACAAAGTCTTGGTGACCTTGGTGGACCAGATCAACAACTCATGTCCAAAGACTCTTGGGAATAATGATGTGCTTTCCTATGAGAAGCAGGCCTTCAGCACTTGCACTTAGCTTGTCTCTGACCCTCCAGAGTTGTCCCATTGTCGCCTGTTCACCAGATGTCAGCGCCATCTAGGAAGTTGCGCCACTGTTCTTGGGAAGTGCTTCTTTTGCCCTTGATATGCTTGTGTCCAACTCAGATGGCTTCTGGATTTCCTCGAGAGTTAGCGCCCAGGGACAGACCTCCTCTACATAAATTCTTTGGCCCCTTCGTCTTCCCCCGTCTCCTCTGGACCAGCTTGTGCCTGTTGATGTCTCGACAAGTAGTCTGCTGGGTTATTCACTCCGTGATGGTACACAACATCAAACATGCATGGCAGAAGCTGTACGGCCCACCTTTCGATGTGGGGGGGAGAATTCCGGGATGTTCCAGCAAATAGTGGGACCAATGGCTTATGGTTGATTATGACCCAGAAACGCTGCCCACAGAGGTACAAATGGAAATGGCGGCAGCACACTGGATTGTCTGTGCCTTGCGCTCAATCTGTGCACACCTTGTCTCAGGGTCTGTCAATGCTCCACTTGCATATGCAATCGGGATCCATGCCCCCTGATATTTTTCCTTCAGGAGAACTGCTCCAAGCCCCATGGGGCTCGCATCTACCACCATCTCCATCCGGTGCCTTCGGTTAAAGTATGCCATGGAGGCGTCTGCAAATAGCGCTTCTGTTACTCTTCGAAACGCCACGTCCTCATCAGATTTCGCAGTGGTTCCGATAGAGTGGCTAATTTCGGGATGAAACGCTCACAGTAAGTGCCCATTCCGAGGAAACTTGTCACCTCTGATGCGTTCTGCAGGATAGCTGCGTTCCTGATGGCCTCAACCTTCCTCTGGTCTACATCCCGTAATTTTCATGAAAATATGAGCATTTCTGTGTGTAGGGTTAGCCCACAGCCTGCCAACCACTTCAGAGCTGCCCTCAGCTGTACATGGTGTTCTTCAAGCATGTTTGAGAATATTAGAATGTCGTTGCTGATGTTGCACCCCGACTACGCCAGAGAGGGTCTCACAGATGGTGTTCTGAAACACCTCTGCTGCCGAAGATATTCCAAAGTTCAACCTTTTGTATCTGCATTGCCCAATATGTGTTAAGAACGTGGTTAAGTAGTGGCTAGACAGGTCAGGCTCCAGTTGGTTGTAGCCCGCATTGAGGTCTAGCTTCAAAAACCATTGGGCCCCATTTAGGGCCGCTACAATGTCGTCGACTGTTGAGGTTATGTGACTCTCCATATGGATGGACTTATTTGGAAGCCACATATCTACACATAGTCTGATGGCCCCAGGCTGTTTCGGCATAGGTACTATCAACAGTAGGGAGACCTATGGGGTGGGCCCCTTCAATTTCTCAATCACTCCCAGTTGCTCCAGGTGCCACAGTTCTTTCTCCACCAGCAGCCAAAAGTGGAACAGAACTCTCCGGTGGCGGAGTGCCATGGGCCTCACCATGTCATTAATGTTTAGCTTTGCTTTGAAATCTTTTAGTTGCCCCAGCCCCTGGAACAGCTGCGGAAATTCTTGCAGAATGTCTTTGGAAGTCGATTCATAGACCTGTCGTGCAAAGAAAACGAGCCCCAGCTCTTCTACAGTGTGGCATTCAAGAAGAGTGTTGGTGCTGCCTTCGGTCACGTGGAACTAGGTGTGTGTTGATTTTCCTTCGGTCACTACCATGACCTCCATGACTCCTCTCAGTGGCAGTGGTACAGTGCCTCCATAAGTATAAATTCTTGTGTTTGTTGGTGCCAGTTTGTGGAATGGTGTGATCTTGCAGAACTGGGTCAAGTCCATGACTTTAACAGAGGCACTGGTGTCGATTGAGGCCTTGACTTTGGTGCCCTCAGTGTGGATGGTACACATCAGTGGTGGCCGCTTACGGTTGCCTTCCCTGCCAGCGTAAGAGATAGTGAATACTTCCTCATCATCATCGGGGCGCTAAATTGGGCTGGCTGCTTTCGCTGGGTGCTTGGCTTCCTCCTCCTTTAGCTATAGTTGTCGTAGGGTCGCTTTACCCTTTCGTCTGTATTCAGCACCTGCATTGTGCCCACTGCTCTTAAACACCTTGGCCAAGTGATTAATGCGCCTGCATCTGGAACATGCTTTACCTTGGGTCAGGCACACATTCGACGTTTGATGTGTCAGACCACAGTTGCTGCAATACTTCTAAGGCGGTTTGGGCATGTTTGCAGCCCAGAACCACCAGGCTGTCTCTGGATGGCATCCACCTGCTCTTCCTTCACCACCTTGGCTGCGCCTGCCGGGGCTGCTCCCCTCTCCAATGTCACCTCCATGTCGTCAGTTTGACTATCTGCCAGCTCAAGTTACTGTGCCAATATCAATCTATTGTCCATAGAAATACCTGGCTGATGCAGTATGACCTTCCGCAGGATCGTCGACCCGCAGCTTTGAATCAGCTGGGCCCTGATCTCATTGGGCTGGTTGATGTCAGTGCAGATGCTTGTCAGAGTCACGCATAGAAGACATCCACCGACTCTGCTTGCCAGGCCTCGCTCAGTTTAAACCTCTCATAGTCAGGGTTGAGCTGGGGGTCAAAAGAGTGGTACAGTGCCGCCACAGCAGCGTCATAGTCATCATCCCCACCTGTGTTGGGGAGGTGTTCAAACAGGTCCTATAGTCCGCCCCTCCGACATGTGCCACTGGATTCAAGCTAGCCTGGCTGATGAGGGGTAATACCCCGAAACCGGTCTCAGGATGCTTGTTTCCGGTCCAGGGAGGACCTGGCTTGGCAGTTCGGTCTGGACTGTTCCCATGAGGCACAGGGTCAAGACTGATTTGCATATGGCTGGGTCTAAAATGGGGTTGCATGGTGAGCAAAAGAACGATGGCTTTAACCCAGATCTCTTGACTGGGGGTGAATGCATGATTCATTCAGCATTCCGTCCATCAATTGTTTGCGTAGCACCCTCCGACATGGAGCATCATTGACAACTTCTCTGCCCCATTCCGTTTTGCTTGAGTTGTGGAAATGGCACCAGCGCATGGCAGCCGTGGCAGTGTCTACCAGAGGCTGAACGGCAGCATCGCCGTGACTGAGTAGTAGGTGCAGTGCACAGGACCAATTGGGGCAGGATTCTGCTGCTGTTGGTACTTCTTGCGTGACCCCACAGTCTCTCTTGTGGGTAACGTCTGGAGTGAATGCCAGATGGCGGCATGGCCCTTTTCTTTTTTTTCTTTTTTCTTTTTTACATTTTCTTTTTATTAAATACAAATAGAGCAGCATTTTAATGGAAAACTTGTTTACAGGCAAGCATGTGCAATTGATGCAACAATACAACTGGACATCTCAGTTCCCTCCCTCGTGATCACACATCTCCACCCAGGTCGATTCCCCTGGAATCTCCCCCTTAGATGTGGAGGATGGAGGGGTACATATATTCCCCCTGTATGCGTTCCACCTCCCCCATATTTGCTCCCATTTTTTAGGACACCCTCTCCCTTCATATGTTACTTTCTCAGCCATCATGCACCAATCCATGTCTTTCTTCCATTTTACAAATGTTGGTGCCCCACACCTCCTGGCCACATTACGTTTGGCGATCATTGCTCCCATTGTAGCCCAGATTTGGTCTTTACGTGTGAGGTCTGTTTCGTCCCTTATGTTGAGAAGGCACCATTTAGGCGAGGGCTGTATCTCCACCTCGCGCACCTCCTGCAGGCACTGTACAATAGCCTCCCAGTAGAGTGTTATCTCTGGACAGTCCCATAAGATGTGGTAAAAGGATCCCTCTTGTCCACAACCCCTACGACACTTGGAATCTGGTGCTTTCTCCATTTTTACTAAAATGTTACTGGACAGGTATGACCTATGAAATATTCTGAGTTGCACTAGCTTGAGTTTTGACGATATGGCAGAGTTTTTGGGAGAGGCCATGGCTTCCTGCCAATCTTCGTCCTCTAATACCCCCAGGTCTGTGTGCCAGTTCTCCTGAAGAGGGTCGGGAGAATTGTTAATTAATTTTTGATATGTCAGGGAGATTGCTTTACGGTTCAGGTGATCTGTTAACAATCTGTCTTCTAGAGGGTTTTCTTCAGGGAGGTCACTTCCCCGCGGTATGGCAGTATGTAGTGCGTGTCTGATTTCCAAGTACCGGAAAGTTTCCGAGTTCGACTGGTCGCACCACTTCGTTAAGTCTCCAAATGGGATGAAGTCTTCTCTAGTCCCCAAATCCCCCCATTGTAAAATCCCTATCTAATCCCATCTGTCGAAACCTGGACATTTTCGTAGTATCCCAAGTTATTCGGTGTCCCGGAGTGGCGTGGACTGGGTTATTCTACCTGGCGTGGACTGGGTTATTCTACCATGCCATCCCAAGTTTCTGTGTACCTGATGCCAAAGTGCAATTGTATGAGCCAAGGGGCCAGTTATATAGTGGCGTTTAGGGTTATATATAGTGCTCGAGGATACCCCACCCCGGTCCCAGGACGTATCTATCCATGCGGTATGCGGGTTCATCTTGCGGGCGATGCACCCATTGATTGATAACTGCCAGTTGCGCTGCCCAGTAGTAGACCTGAACATTGGGCAGCACAATCCCGTCATCATACCACCCTCTCACCAGCTTTCGCATGGCTATTCTTGGAGACTTCTCATCCCAGAGCAGGGTTCTGACCTCGCTGTCTATTGCTTTGAAATAGCATTCATGTACTGGGTATACAGTGTTTTGTAGTGCATAAAGGAATCGCAGGAGCACCATCATTTTAAAAAGAGCTGCTCGCCCGAGTAAGGAGAGCGGTAGTGATTTCCAGTGTTTCACGTGCCTCTGGAGACGTTGCAGGGTACCTAACAGGTTGTGGGTGTGAAAGAGGTCTGGATCTATGGTTACGTAAATACTGAGGTTTCGAAAGCCCTCTGTCACAGTCGCCACTTCACAGCTCGTTGGTAGAATTGGGATTGGGCCGCGTAATATGTAGATAGTGGCTTGGCCCAATTGATGTTATATCCAGAGTATTTGCCGAAATTGGTGAAATGTTGATAATCCTACTGATGGAGGCACGAGGTGTTGCGACATATAGTAGTACGTCATCAACATACAGGGATATTTTGTCCTGCCAGTCTGCTGTCCATCAGAGACCCACGTCGTGAGTGGTTCACGGACTAACGCAAAGATTTGCGGGGATAGTGGGCAGCCTTGTCGCATACCTCGGCGAAGTTAGAATGGATGCAACGTGCACCACCACTTGTGCCAGCGGGTCTCAGTATAGCAGGCAGACCCATGCCAAGAATTTTGGTCCAAATCCCAGTCTTTCCAGAACAGCAAATAAATATGGTCACTCAACTGTATCAAATGCTTTACGAGCATCTAGAGACAGTATCGCTGCATCTACCCGTAAGGTGTCTACTCTGCCTAATACTCCATATAGATGGCGCAGATTAAGTGCGGTATTTCGCCCTGGCATAAAGCCGGATTGAGTGGACTAGTGCAGATATTACTTGGATTAGTCGGGAGGCTAGGAGTTTAGCCAGTATCTTGGCCTCAGCATTGAGCAGAGAGATAGGGTGATAGGAGTCGCATTGCTCCGGTGGTTTCCCTTTCTTATGGATCACCACAATAGATGCGAGTCGCTGATCCTGGGGTACTGCACCCTTTTGTCTACTCTCTATGAACATTTTGAGGAGATAAGGGGCTATACGAGTAGCATCTAATTTATAGAATTCTATTGGAAGGCCATTGGGCCCCATTGCTTTCCCCGATTTGATGCTCTGGATTGCACCCACCACTATCTCCTTTCTGAGGTCACCCTCCAACAGTTCCTGGTCCCCAGGAGGAAGCCTGGGGAGAGGGAGACCGGCCAACAAATCTTCGATCTCCCCCCTGTCCGAGCCCCGCCCCGGGAGAGTACAGGCGGTGGTAACACTCAGCAAAGGTTTCGGCAATATCTTGAGGGTCTGTGACCATCTCTCCGGCTTCATCATGAAGGGTGGTCACCCATCGGATCGCTAGATCTTGCCTGTCAAGCCAGGCTAGTAGTTTCCCGGTTTTGTCCCCAAGTTCATAAATTTTATTTGTGTCACCAAGTTCCTGGACTTTGCAACTTCTGTGGCCAGCTCTTTGTGTTTTGCTTCAGCAGGACCTCGCTCCACTGACCTCTCTAGTGGGTAAATCTAAAGACAGATACAGAGAAGAACACTGTGATGAGTTGCAGTGAGTCCCTGTGCAGTGCTCAATGTGATGGTTCCCAAAGTGAAGAGAGTTCACTGGGGAGGCAGGACCTTTATTTACTGTACAGCTAAAACATTTCATTTTCTTTCCCATTCTTTGAAGAAATGTACTGATCTTTGCGCATTCAGCTAAGCCTTGAAAATGTGGCTTTTTAAGCAATAACATATTTTTCTTCTTCGTTTTTCAGGATTTTCTGCATTTCCTTCTTGTCCCCTTTCTTGTGCAGCTGGAAGCCCCTAGACGCTTTCGGGCAGTAATGCGCTATATAAAAATTAATTTTCATTTAATTTCATTTCATTTTAAGATTGTAAAAGATGTTGTCCGGTTGCTGCAGGTAGAACGGTGAAGTTCCGTGTTCAGTTAAGGAGGATCCTTGTTCTCTGGTAGGCTTGGGCTCCAGCGTTGAGTTCAGCTCACACTGGTGTCCTTGAGGCAAAGCGCATCCTCCTGTGCGGGCATGGTTTGGATAGACTGCAAACACCCGTGACTGCTCCCAGCCACACTCAACATAGCCAATGAGAAGGCGAGATCTTGCAAGATCTTGGCATGCTCGTTACATAAAGCTGCATGTAAACAAAGCGAGCATCCAGTGCTCGGCAATAACGGAAAAAACAGGACCACGTTACAAAATCATAACAAAGGCACTAAAAATATATAAAACAATGGAGTGCCCTCACACCGCGTTCAAAGGTATACTTCTATTATTAGCAAAAAGCACCTTCACACTGCGCTCAGGAGTATTTGGTAGTGCTTTGACGGGATATTATCCAGCACTTTGTGAAGTAAGTGTTTAGGGACAGACGCAACATTGTACAGGGGTGTGATGTGAGTCCGTGTTCAGAGGCACATGATCAAGGGCATCATGCATACGGTGTTCAGGGGCATAATCGGGAGCATAATGCACACTGTGTTCGGGGGCATGATGAAATGAATGAAATGAAATGAAATTTGTACTTGTAAAGCGCACTTATACCCCCAAAGGGGTGTCCTGGCGCTGTACGCATACCGCTGTGGAACCCTTCCTGGCTTTTCCCTGTGAAATGTCCACTCCTGGGCACCCCCAGGGTGAAGCCAGGCATCCCAGCGCTGTTGGGGCCGTTGTGGAGATTAAGCAAGCTATTGCCCAGAGTTGCAGAGTGGGACCCATGATTAGAATAGGCACCGAGGCGAGAATTATCAGGTCCGAGGAAATTGAGCCCAAGACCCGCCGAGGCGGGAATTGAACCCTGGTCCCGGGCCAGATCTCTGCATCAGGGTCTGCCGCTCTAACCATTGAGCCACACTTCTCTGCAGGACTTGACAGCTCCCCCCCTAAAAAGGAGACCCAAAACAGGAGACACTGGCCTGGGATTCAAAGTGTAACGTGAATGGAAAGCGCAAACCAAACGGGGAGCATTTTTAACATTGGAGAGTGATTCTCTGCAGGGTTCTTTGGGACTGTACCCCTTCTAATCCACTAGATAAAACAGTTTGCCCCTGACACGTTTAAAATCCAGAATGGAGCGGACCTCATATTCAACATTATTTTCCCCTGCAATGGGAAATACAGGTATCGGATCGGAGTTCAGGTTGGAAACGTTTAAGGAGAGAAACATGGAAAACCGGGTGGATTTTCATAGATGCAAAAAGTGCCAACTGTACTGCAACAGGATTCATAATCCTGGAGATTATTGGAACCGGGGTAAGAATTTCTTTTGACACTGAAGGTTTAAGTGTCTTGTGGAAATCCATATCTTGTTACCAATGGCGAAAGTAGGTTCTGCAATGCAGTGTCGGTCAGCAGACTCTTTAAAAGTGTGGTTGGCCTTGGTAACCTCAAAGCGGGTTTTATCCCAGAGGGTTTTCAAGCTGTCATGAAATGCGTGTACCGGTGGAAGTGGGGTGGAAGATTACTCTTCCTATGGTACCAGCTTAGGATGATATCCCTGAACACAGTAAAAAGGAGGAGACATTCCCAGAGATGTATGGTCTGAGTTATTATATGCAAATTCAATGGCCCACAGAAGGTCTGACCAATCTTTCTCCACAACAGGGAGTGTACATTGCAGATATTGTTCTAGGGTACGATTAGTCCTTTCGGCCTGCCCATCAGTTTAGGGATGATATGATAAAGACAATCGCACATTCATCTCCAATGACTCACGTAAGGTCTTCCAAAAACGAGAGACAAACTGTGCTCCTCGGTCAGTAATGAGAATGGATGAAAGTCCTTGCAGTCTTACAATGTGGTTCATGAAGATGGGGGCTAATTCAAGAGCTGTAGGGATTCTTTTTAGGTGTACAAAATGAGCCATCTTGGGTAGATGATTAAGAACAGTAAGGATGGTAGTATAGCCTGCGATGGTTTTGGGTAGCTCAACTAAGAAGTCCAGCAATACTGTGTGTCAAGGTTTCGGAGGCACTGGGATAGGACGATATAGTTCAACAGGAGAAGTATGAGCCCTTTTGTTCTGAGAACAAATGGAACAAGTAAGGATGTACTCATGTGTGTCCTTGGACATGAATGGCCACCAGATGTGGCGTTGTAATAAATACAGTGATTTATGGTGATTCATCAATAAGGAATCATCACAAAGGAACAAGGCTTGTGTTTGGTGACTTGTGGTTGGCATATACCAACAATTGTCCTTGTATAAAAGTCCATCGCATAGCTCAAGGTCAGGACATTCAGATAACCATTGGTCCTTGGATTTGCCCTTTATGATTTCTCATAAGTCCGGTAAGAATTCGGCCGTTATCACCACTCCAACATAACACTAAGGGGATAAGATCGGCTTTGGTTCTTCCTCTTTCTCTAGGTTATCTGATTTGCCTATTCTAAACAGAGCATCAGCTTTAGCACCCTCCTTTCCAGGCCTATACGTAATAATAAAATTGTAATCCATGTCCATCGAAACTGACGTGCAGTAAGAACACGGACAGATCAGAGAAACTGTAAATTACAGTGTTCTGTATAAATCGTTACAGGAAGTTGAGCTCCTAACAGGTGGTGGTGCCATACTTCGAACACTGCCTTGATGGTCAATAGTACTCGGTCAGCTATGGCATAATTTTTCTCAGCGGGGAGCAATTTTCTAGAGTAAAAGGCTATGAGGTGTAATTGTTATGTTATAATATGTTAATTTTATTTCTTAACTGCAGCGGTTACCCGAGGGTGTCCTGGCTCTAGCTACTGCCTTTTGATCAGAGAGGTATGTGATGACCTATATAGTGAAAAGCCAGGTTTTCAGTCCTTTCCTAAATGTCATCAGCTCAGTGGCATTCCTAATATGGAAAGGGAGTTCATTCCAAGCTCTTGCGGCATATGTGATGAAACTTCTTCCACCCCAGTTGACTTTTTTAACGGGGGTATCAATCAATCAATCACAGAATTTGTAGAGCGCACTACTTACCCGCGAGGGTCTCAAGGCGCTGGGGAGAGAAAAGGGGGGGGTGCTGCTACTGGTCGAACAGCCAGGTCTTGAGTAGCCTCCTGAAGGTCAGCAGGTCTTGGGTCTGTCGTAGGCTTAGTGGAAGGGTGTTCCAGGTCTTGGCGGCGAGGTGTGAGAAGGATCTGCCGCCGGTGGTTGTTCTTCAAATGCGAGGGACGGTGGCGAGGGAGAGGTCGGCGGAGCGGAGCTGGCGGTTGGGGACGTAGAAGAAGAGTCGTCTGTTGAGGTAGGCTGGGCCAGTCTTGTGGAGAGCCTTGTGTGCGTGGATGAGGAGTTTGAAGGAGATCCTCCTGTCGACGGGGAGCCAGTGCAGGTTCCTCAGGTGGGGGTGATGTGGCTGTGGCGTGGTACGTCGAGGATCAGGCGTGCGGAGGCGTTTTGTATGCGTTGCAGTCGCTTGATGAGCTTGGCCGGGGCTCCCGCGTAGAGGGCGTTCCCATAGTCAAGTCTGCTACTGACGAGGGCCTGGGTGACTGTTCTTCTTGTGTCTGTCGGGATCCATCTGTAGATCTTGCGAAGCATGCAGAGGGTGTTGAAGCAGGAGGAGGAGACTGCGTTGACTTGCTTGGCCATGGAGAGCGTTGAGTCGAGGATGACTCCCAGGTTGCGTGCGTGGTCGGTGGGTGTCGGGGCTGCTCCCAGCATCGTTGGCCACCAGGAGTCGTCCCAGGCTGAGGGGTTGGAGCCGAGGATGAGGACCTCTGTCTTGTCCGTGTTCAGCTTTAGTCGGCTGATCTTCATCCAATCGGCGACGGCCTTCATTCCTTCATGGAGATTGGATTTGGCGGCGAGGGGGTCCTTGGTGACCACCCCTTTGGCTCCAGAGGACCACCCCTTTGGCTCCAGAGGAGCAAAGAGCTCTTCTGGGGATGTACCATTGAAAACGCCGTTTCAGGTAGTCCAGGCCAATTCCTTGAAGGGCTTTGAACACCATGCACAGGAATGTAAATTGAATCCGTTGTGTGACTGGGAGCCAGTGTAGCCTTTTTATTTCTTTTGTGACAGAAACAAACTTTGGTATCCTGGTCAGCAGTCTAGCTGCCGCGTTTTGCACGAGTTGGAGTTTGTTAAAGTGTTTCTTTTGGATATTTAAATAAAGGCTGTTTCAGTAGTCCACACGCGACAGGATTAGAGATGTTATCACTATCCGTTGACTGTCTACTGGTAAAAATGACGTTATTTTCTTAATCATTCTGAGGAGATGGAATCTACCAGAGGCAACCGCATGTACAAGGTCCCCAAAGGTAAGTTTATTGTCGACTACGACCCCCAGGTTTTTAGCTTTCCTATTTGGTTCAGGGAGAGTCCCTAGTTCTTCCGGCCACTGGTCTGGGGTCCAAAAGTTGGCATTATTTCCAAAAATGAGGACCTCCGCTTTGCTGGAGTTTAACTTCAAGCAGTTCATGGTCATCCACATCTTGACCGCTTTCATGCAGTCGTGGAACCTTTTCCCTTTCTCGGACACCTGTCCTGGTCGCAAAGACACCACAATTTGCGTGTCATCCGCATAAGATGTCAGCTGAAAGGATCTAATCAAAGCCGCCAAGGGCGCCACGTAAACATTAAAAAGTGTGGGACTAAGGGAGGAGCCTTGTGGAACACCACACGGAAGGGAGAAAGGTTTCGAGCGTGCTTTGTCTAAGTCCACAGTTTGAATTCTTTCTATAAAGAAAGATTTCAGGAGGTTCCAGGCATTGCCTTGCACTCCGCTGGCCGACAAACGGTCCATCAAAACATCATGGTGACTGTGTCGAAGGCCGCGGAGAGATCCAGCATGATTAGTGTTGCATTACCTCCTTGGTCCAGGGCTTCTCTTAATTCTTCAGTGGATTTTATAAGGGCTGACTCCGTATTGAGTGGGGTCTAGTATGTTATTTGCTTGGAGGAACGTACTGACTTGAGTATTCATGGTTTTTTCGACCAGTTTTGCCGGCAAGGAGAGGCGAGAGATTGGCCGGTAATTATTAGAATCCTTGGGGGTCAAGATTTTGTTTTCTTAACAGAGGAAGAATGGACGCAGGTTTCCAACTCTTGGGAAACTGCCCAGACTCAAACATTTTTTTTTTCTAAAACCTTTATTGAAAAGGATAAACAACACGTCACATTACAAGTTGTCATTGCAGCATAGATGCAGTCACATTTACATTAACCCTTTACATTTTATAACGGAAAAGAGTAGGATGTTATACCTGAAAGGCACAGTGCCTGACCTAAGACGCACAGGTGGAATTTAGGATGGACTGTTAGGTGTATGTGAGGGCAGGTGGGGCGATGGGGATTTGTCAGCAGTGCTACCTCTAGCATCCAGTGCGTCCTCAGCGTGGGAACCAGATGGTGGGCTGTATGGGGCAGCTAGGCGCTGTAGGTAGGAGATGAGAGGAGCCCAAATTTCAGGGGGTCTGCTGGCAGCTGGCAGCCGGCATCAAGTCCCAAAATTTATCCAGCAATGTCTGACAGTGGGCAGAGTCATCCAGCCAATTTTTGACCTTGGGTGCCGGTTTACGCCCCCAGTGGATTGACACCCTGCGTTTAGCAAGAACCAGAAGCATGGCGGTTAGTTTGCGGCTCACGTCCGATATATGTTTTACATAGCCTAAGAGGCATAAGAGGGGATCAGGGGTGACACATTCAAGTGTGATGTCGCTGATGGCTGCGCATACGTCCTGTTCTACACAAACGGGGCCGCTCCCACTAAAATGACCTAAATGGTGCTCAGGGGTGTTATGTGTATGTGAGTGTAGGTGTCTCACAAAAAGTTTAGGACTGGCCTCACACACCACCTGGTGTCATGCTTACTCATCGGCCGTCCTCGCCCTCTAAAAACTTGGTTTGATAGAGGGCGGGCATACACCTGACGACAGGGATGCACTTCTAAGCTAAGTGGGGGCCCAAAGTGAGTGAGTGAAATTAAAAACCATTACAGTCGCCTCACTAAATTTTAATGAACTAGTTAAATGTATGGTATCTAAAAACAAGTGAACGGCGGTATGGGGAAGGTTATTAACCCCTCGCCGTGTATAATTGGGTCGACATGTTTCTGCCTAGTGTCAGCAGTGGTACATGGCATTCATCAGGACCTATCTTTATATTTATAAAGGGCTCCACTCTTACCAACAATGTGGTTAGAAAACCAACGGTGGGGTGACCTTTGTCACTCTCCACTACCTGGGGATCCTCTGTACCCTGTGAAGGAAAAAGAAGAAGAAGAAACGCACAAAACAACCATCAGGATATTTAGGTCAGTCATGTAAAAGTAGGAACCACTCCACACATTTTAAGCGCGCGTGGTTAGGTGTGTAACACGTGTCTGCCATACGTGAACACACAAGTGAAAAAAACAAGGGGGAGAGATAACTCCCACGTCTTACCCACAGTCTTCACCCTACGTGCTTCATGGGAGGGGGAATAAAGGGAAAGCCCCTATAGTCAAACCCTGGAAAATTCAAGCACTAGTAGCCATGTTAGGGTAACAAGAGGCTTTAAGGTTTGTCAAAAACGGAAGGTGTTCCCTCCTAAACATGCATCCATCAATCATTCTCACACAGTTGCCTTACTTCATCAAGGTGCGCTTTCCGCTGCATCACCTAGCAGTATTCAGCTCTCCTCCCCGGTGATGAATGAACCCGGTGGAGAAAGAGTATAAGTAGTGTGTTTAATTGGTGGAACTAGTGGGAGGGGCGAGTAATTTGCTAATTGGAATAACCTATATGGTTTCCGATGTCTCAGCGAGCGCCAGTTATAAGTTAGTCAAAAAAAGCCTGACCTGCGCCCAAGCTGTCGCTCCGATGTGCGTAGATATCCGGTGTCACAAGCTGCGTTTGTATAGATCGCCTGATTCTAGGCGAGCCCCACTGATCATGAGTTTGTCTGACCAGGAAGTGGGCGCCTATTCATAACGCGTGCGTATCGGTGTCCCAACCGGAAGTCAGGCACGAATCTCACCCGTAGTTTAGAGAAGTGCTCCGGGTATGCGCACATCCTCCACGGCGATTCTAAGTATATCCCTGATATTGATGGGACCTATATAATTAAATGTTTGCGTTGTGGTGCTCAATCAACGCAAGTGTGTACCTGGCGAAAAGAGTTGTATTTGAGCCCATTGCCTGTCTGATGTACAAATATTATGAAAAGGCGTCCTATTCTTATGTGTGGCGTTTAAAGAAAGTGATGGTAACACGAAATACCCGCCCCAGAAAGTAAATTTGCGTGATGGGTAAAGCAGGGGTTGCATTAAAACGCACACAAAATATAAATACTAAGGTTGACCAATTTGTATCATGATCCACAAGCACAACCCCGTGATGGACATGAGGCAGTCCTCTTAGAATGGCTATTATTCCCTTAATTTAAGTCGTATTCTGGTGCATGTTACTCCTTTAGTAATTTACAGGAGCAGCTCAGTATCCATAATTCTGCAAAACAGAGGAGACTAAAACAGGGTGGTTGTTTTTACCGCCCCATTTGTAGCCAGGGGATTTCATCATTAAGACCAATATCCCATGAGCGTAGACGGAAAACCCAACGTTGCTCTCTTACAAACAGAGCTTTCACTTCGTCAGGTTTGTGTTTGTTCATGACCTCCAGGACCACCCATCTTAGGTCAGTGTCTTTGTGGTTTGCTTCCAGACAGTATTTGGTTAACTTGGTGTTGGATTTCCTACACCTGATAGTGCTGCGATGTTCATTAATACGAGTCTTTATTTTTCTTGTGGTCATGCCCACGTATTTGAGATCACATGGGCATGTCAGCAGATATACCACCCCCTCAGTATTGCAGTTGCTGAAGTCTTTTAACCGCTATGGGTTGCCTGTACCTATATCCACTTCCTTGGTTGTGTACGTCTGTGGGCAGGCTACACAGCTCCCGCATGGGAAATGTCCATAAGGTCTCGATTGGTTCCAGAGTGTGGTTTGGTCTGTTGTTTCTTTTTGTTGTAACTGTGCCTGGTCTAAATCATCGCGTAGGCTCCTACTTCGTTTGAACGCGAACAGGGGTGGTGTCCATTGTTTGTCCGCACTGTTCAGAATGGCCCATTTCTTTCTGATGATGTTTTGGACTTGATTGGATACCGGAGTATAAGTAGTGACACAAACTACCCTATCTGTTTTTTCTTTGTTGGTGGTCTCTAGGAGTCCCTCCCGATGGTTATTCCTGGCCCTCTTCTTCGCCTTTTTCACCATTTTTGCAGGATAATTGCGATCCAACAGTTTCTTCTCCAGTTGGTCAGCTTGCTCTTTGATGTTTCTATATTAGAGCAGTTACTACGTATTCGAAGGAACTGACCCACCGGTAGATTTTGTCGTAGGGCCCTCGGGTGGTAGCTCTCGTACAGCAATAAACTGTTTTTGTCAGTAGGTTTATTGTGTACTTTGGTACATATCCCTTCTGTGGTCATCGAGATCTCCAGGTCCAGAAAGATGGCATGTTCTTTGTCAATAGAGTGGGTAAACTTCAAGTGTTCATCCTTGGTGTTGATCCATTGTGTGAACAGTGTTGCTTCTTCCACCGTTCCGTGCCATATGATGAGCACGTCGTCTATGTAGCGCTTCCAGGTCTTCAGTTGTGCTGCATAGGGGTTACTCTGAAGATAAAATCCTCTTCAAACTGATGTACATACAGGCACGCCATGCTCGGTGCAAATGTGCTGCCCATGGACGTGCCTTTAATCTGGTGGTATATCGTGTCTTCGAATTCAAAAACATTCTCAGTGAGGGTCACTTCTGCACATTCGAGGATGAAGTGTACCGGTGTTGTAAATACCCACTCCATGTTTAGTAAGATCTGTTCCACCACAGCTAGGGTGCGCCTCTGCGGAATACTCATATAGAGCTCCTCGATATCCATAGTAATGAATATATCTTCGGTGCTGTTTATCTCCAGGTCCCGTAGATGGCAGAGGACATCTTTTGTGTCTCGTAGGTATGACTGGGATTTCTGAACAATTGGTTTGAGGAACCAATCGCAGAACTGCGACAAGGGTTCCAAAAGTGATCCTATACCGGACACAATCGGTCTTCCTGGTGGCGGCATTTTATCCTTGTGGATTTTCGGGAGGTTATAGAACCTGGGTGTACGGGGGTTGTCATTGGTCAGAAACCCCGCTTCATATCTCGTGATCCAGTCGTTGGTGACCGCCTCATCCACCATGCTCTTGATTCTATTCATGAGTCGGCTGGTCGGGTCACTGTGGTACACTTCATAGCTGTTGGTGTCACTTAACAGCCTGTTGCACTCTTCCCGGTACATTCTCAGGTTCATGAGCACGATGGCGCCCCCCTTGTCGGCTGGTTTGATAACCAGTTCTCTGTTGTTTTTTAAGGACTGGAGTGCACTTCTTTCACCTTTTGTCAAGTTTTGAAAACCTTTTGTGTTTTGGAAATCGATTCTCTCGACCTCTTTAAGGACTGCCTGTTCGAACGCTTGTATGTTGCATGGTACATTCTGGGATGGTGGTGAGAAAGTGGATTTTTTCCTGAGCCCAGTGTTGTTCTCTCTACTATGTTCTTCGTTGTCACCGAAGAAGTCTCTGAGTTTAATCTTCCTGAAGAATTGCGCCAGCTCTGTGTTCAGGAGAAAGGGATCGTTCATTGGCGTAGGAACGAAGCTCAAGCCCTTCGATAAGACGGACTCCTCATCCTTTGTGATTAAGTGGTCACTGAGATTCACAACGTTCGTTAGTCTTTGCTCGTTGATGGGCCGTTGCCTCTCCCCCTGCTCCGTGTTACTGCCCCCATTGCACTCAGTGTTTGGTCTTCCCATTGGACTCTTGTGTTTCTTCTTTGTTTTTGTCTGCCCCTGACCCCGCCTCGGCCTCTGGATAAAAAAGGCTGGGGTCCCTGTGGGAATCCATATCCTGGGGGGTAGAAGGGTTGTTGCCAAAATCCAAAGGGGTGCATCGGTGGTGCGTACATTGAGTGTTGTGGGTTCTGGTATTTTCTCCCGAACTGTCTTCCTGTGCTCTCGTCGCTGCTGCTTTCCGAGCTGCTCCTTTCTTCACCTGAGCTAAATGTCCAGTTTTGTGGGGTGGGTCTGAAGGGTTGTTTACGCGTTGTTTTCAGATGTTGTGGTTGGTCGTAATATTCATCCGTAGTGTAAGGATACACGGTATCGCGATTGAATTTTTGTACATCTTTTTGTAATTTTGTGATTTTGGACTGGGTGAGGTATTCTCGGTATTCTGACTGATCGTTGTTAATTTCCTCCAGTTTTTTCTTATAGACAGTAATATGAACCAGAGTTTTCAATCGGCTTTCGCTCTGTTGTATTTCAACTAGTAGTGCGTCTGCTAGCTGTCTGGCCGTATTAATTATTAGAACTAACCAGTCCTTCGTGCATTTCCATGCAATGCTGGACCAGTTAATACGAAACTCTTTGTTGGTTAAAAAGAGGCTAGGCGGAGACCTTGGGGCACAACCAGGCTAGGTGAGTAAAGTCTGTAGCAGGGGCAGAGCACCGCGCACACCTATCGCTTGTGAGTAGCCCCATTCTATGTAGTGTCGCAGGGGAGCGGTAAAGTCGGTGCAAGTATTTGAAATGTATAAGCCGCAAGCGATAATTAGGAGATAATCGTTTAGTCTGATTGCAACAGTATAGCCAGACCTCCTGGGGAAGGAATCTGCCCAAATCTACACTCCAAGCAGTGCGGGCGCGTTCAGTGCCAACAGAAAAGGCGGCTAGCGTGACAGCATAAAGTCTGGTGACCAATTTACGTGAGGAACTAGAGGAGTGGACCAGCTCGAGGGCAGTGTGCGCCGGGGGGGCCTGGGGGAACATTGGGTTTGCCTCCTTACAGTTCGCTCTAATCTGGTAATACAGTAACCTATCCATTGGGCCGGCCTCGTCAGATAGGACGAAGAATGTATTGTCGGGGTAGATGTCTGCTATAATGTTGAGACCTAGAAGAGCAGCGCGGCGGGCCATGCCTGCAGTCTGTAATGGGGGGAACGCCGGGTTGCTGGCTAGGGTCATGGAGGGGGCATAGAGTGTGTTGGCACCGGTGTATTTCCGAAGCCCATCCCAGGCCCAGCGTAGGCACTCAACTGTGTCTATCTCACCGCACAGGGGTTTAGGTGGAATGAAGAGTGTGGTCTGGAGCGGCCATGGGGCAGCAAGCCTCGACCGCGACGTGAGGTTGAAAAGGCGTGGGGTGCAACCAAAAGTGGAGAAAGCTGGCTTGGGCGCATAGCGCGTACAACTTGAAATCCGGGGCGCCCATCCCGCCGCGGGACAAGGGGAGTGTGAGAATGTTATATGCTATTCTAGGTTGTCGCCCTGCCCAGACCAGAGTTATGATGTGAGAGCGTACTTTCCGAAAAAGTGTGATGTAAGTGGGACATGGACGTTTAAGAAGAGATATAGGAACTTCAGGAGCACCACCATTTTTGCAATGGCGATGCGCCCTGCCAGCGACAGGGGGAGTTTTTGCCACACGTTGATCTTAGTCTCCAGCCAGTCCATCGCACGGCTGAAGTTAGACCTCCAAAGTTCATCCACGTCCCTGCTCAGCCAAATGCCGAGGTACTTGGTAGGGCCAGATGCCCAAACAAAGGGGTAGTCTGGGGTGAAGGGTCTAGTGGTGTCTGTGAGGAAGAAGAGGATCGACTTGCTCCAATTTACTTGGACTCCGGACAAACATCCGAATCGCACCACCTCCCTCGTCATGGGGGCAAGGTTGTCCTGGGGGTTGCGGATATAGATTGTGACATCATCCGCATACATGGAGACAGCAAGAGCCCGGGCCGCAAAGCCAACGCGCCTCTGGGTGTATGGTGTGCTGAAGCCGGGCAGCTAGGGGTTCCATAGCAATGGCAAAAAGCATAGGGGAGAGGGGACACCCCTGCCTGGTACCTCTCTTTTGATGGAAATTGGCTCAGTTATCTGTCCATTTATTCTAATGCGGGCTGTGGGGAGGGTGTATAAGAGCTGTATTTTGCGCACAAAGTCCGGGCTGAAGCCCAGGCGTGGGAGGAGGTAAAAAAGGAAAGGCCACTCGAGAGTGTCAAAGGCCTTAGTGGCGTCTAAGAGTGCTGCTACGGCCGGGAGAGAGGGGTTAATTTGGTGGAGGACGGCAAAAATGGTCCGAAGGTTATGAGATGTGGCGCGCCCGGGAATGAAACCGGATTGGTCCGGGCGTGCAATTAGGGGCATAAGTGGGAGAAGATGTGTGGCCAGCAATTTAGCGTAGATTTTATTATCAGTATTGATGAGAGACAGGGGGCGATAATAATCACAATGTTCGGGGGTTTGTCGGGCTTTAAAAGAAGGGTGAGCAGGGCTTCACAGAGAGATGGGGGAAAGCACCCTCGTTCGAGAGAGTCGTTGTACATGGCGGCTAGGTGTGGGACCAGGAGAGGCGCAAATGTTTTATAGAAGGCCGGGGAGAGGCCATCGGAACCGGGAGCTTTATCACCTGGAAGCAATAACAGCAGAAATCTCCTCCTGAGTAAATGGTTCACCCAGGTATTCCCGGTGACCATTGCTCAACCAGAGGAGTTCAATAGTCTCGAAGTATTGATCGAGGACCTCGTGGGAGGGCGCCTCGCCAGCAGAATATAACTGTGAGTAAAAGGTGGAAAATTGGGCGACGATCTCTGTGGGGGAGGTTGTTCTATCGGAAGTCCCTTCCTGCAAGGCGGTGATATAAGAGGAGGCGTGTGGTTGCTGGAGAAGGTTAGCAAGGGTTTGAACGGGGCGGTCACCCTCGCCATAGCGACAAGCTCTCGCCTCCTTGCCTAAAAAGGCAATCTCCTTATCTGCCTCCTCATGCAAGTCGGTGATTTTCCCTCTAATCTGTGCCAGAGTGTTGGGGCTGGGGTCCTGGGACTGTTGGAGGTCCAGGGTCTTTATCTCTTTCTCCAGACGCTCCAGGGTGCCCCGGATTGATCGCAACACCCCAGACTGTTTAGAGATGCACTCCCCCCAGATCACAACCTTAAAGCCCTCCCAGAGGGTTGAAGGAGATTCCAACGAGCCGACATTATGTTCAAAATAGTCAACAATGGCAGCGCGGATCACCTCGCGGAAAACTGTGTCTCGAAGTGCTTTAGGGTGCAGCTGCCATGCAGACAGCGGGAGTTGCAAACGCAGCCGTACAGGAGCGTGGTCGGAGAGGGTGCGGGCCATGTGATCAACGGATGTGGCCCAGGAGGAAACATCACGGGTGGTGATCCAGAGGTCCAGCCGAGACCAGCATCCCTGTGTGCCAGTTACACATGTGCCCTCGCGCCTGTAGGCATGTCTCCATGCATCTAGCAAGGAATTGTCGGACATAATAGAGTTTAGGAGTGAGACGGCTTGAGGGTGCTGGGCGCGCTGTCCGGAGCGGTCAAGCGTTTGTGAGGGTGCTATGTTGAAATCACCTCCCCAAAGGAGAGGGCATGGTCCCAGAGAGGAGATGAGCTGCCAGACTTGTATGAGAAAATCAGGAGTGTCGGTATTTGGGCCATAGATTGCTGCTAGAATTAAGGGCTGATTAAAAAGGGTGCCAGAAAGGATGACGTATCTGCCCTCGGGATCAATGAAGGACTGGATGGTGCGCCAGGGAAGCCCTCTACGGAGGAGAATGGAAATGCCACATGAATAATTGGAATGGAAAGACAAGTGGGTCTCGCCCCAGTGCCTTGATTGTAACCTAGATGAGGTGGTAGGAAGAAGATGAGTTTCCTAGAGGAACCAAATGTCCACCTGGTGTCTTATGAGGTGAGCGTGCATAAGGCGTGCCTTGCGGTGGTCATTTAGACCCCTAACATTCCAGGTCCAAAGCGTGGTGTCCGTCATTTGAAGGTGTAGTGGTGTTGCATGATGGATAGCGTCGGGTGTGTCGGAGGAGTGACAGCTGCAGGTGACGCGGTGTGCGGCATAACTTGAAATACATTACGCGACAGCCAACAGAAAACAAAAACAAGCAATAAAAATAACAAGCTTCTATTTGGAGGCGACAATCCCATAAGTGACTTACCCCCAGCCCACCACCCACTCCAACCCCCCCAATTAGGTTGAGCATCCAACCCCTCCCTACCCAGGAATCCCCAACTTGGAGAGGGAGCAAAATAAATCGAAGAGGGAATTATTCCAAGGAGGCATGGTTCCACCTGGCATACACCCCCGCCACTAGGACAGGGTGGCCAAGCCACAGTAGTGGTCGGACATCTTTCTAACAAAACAAAGAAAGGCATAAAGGCAGCCCCACGTCTAGGGAGACGCCGCTGCAGAACTATAAGTGGGCCGAGTATCAAGTCCCAGGGACCACAGCAACAGCAATAGAGAGGAGCGATGCATGTCGGAGTCCAAATGTTCTATGGGTGGCCCAATATGGTGCATTGACATAGCCAAGAAACAGGGCTGCAGTAACTGCTCGGTATTTTAGAAAACGGCAAATGGGGGAGCAACAGGTTGGACAGCATAAGGACAGTGCAATCAGGTAACAAACAGAGGAGGCGGCCAAATCTTGCACAGTGAATAGCAAAACCAAAGCAGCAAAAGTCTACATTAGTCATTGTCACTTGCGCCACCTCCGTCAGCCTACTGAGAGTTGGACGGTGTTAGGCGCTGTTGCTTGTCCAGTTTTTCCGCAAAGGCTAGGGCAGCTTTCGGGTCATTGAAGATTTGTGTTTGGGACCCAGCCTTAATTCGCAATTTGGCCGGGTAGACCAGAGAGTAGGAGACATCGTGTTTCTGGAGCAACCTCTTAGCCGGGAGAAATTCTCGCCGGGCGGCCTGTACCGCCAGCGTGAAGTCTGGATAGAAAGCAAGAGAGTTCCCTTGGTGTCGCACCTTACCTTTCACTCGGGCTGCGCGCAGGACCGCGTCGCGGTCGCAATAGTTTAGTCGTTTGGCGATAATCTGGCGGGCAGGCGCGCCCGGGTAAGGCTTTGGTCACAGAAAACGGTGCGTCCTCTGCACGATGAAGACCGGCAACAGTATCTCGCCAAAGAGATCGCGCAGGAGCTGTTCAACGAAATCCTCAATTTTTGTGATGTTGGAAGACTCGGGCACACCCGTGATGCGGAGGTTGCTCCTACGGGAGCGCACCTCCAAATCTTCATTTTTGTTCTTCATCAATTCCAATACTCTGTCCATTTGGAGCAGCTTTTGCCGGTCTCCAGTCATGGTGTCCTCGACGTCTGACACTCTCGATTCTAATTGCGCAATCTGCACATCATGCGAGTCTACCCTGGCCCGCACATTATCCAGACTGGCAGACAACTTGTCCAGCTGAGTTGTGATGCCACTGACACTGGCCTTGACTGCTAGCATGATCGCCTTCAGGTCGTCATCCCGCGTTGCGCCAGTCTCAGTGTGAGTGGCGAGTTCTCCCGTTTCCGGCGTCGACCCCTCCTGCCTAGTCTGTCTGCGCTGTTCAAAAGCTAACTTGGGTTGCTTGGGGTCCACCTTACCCATGATTGAGCTACTGCCACAGGGCAAGCCCACCGCTTGACGCCTGAATAACCAAAAGAGGGGGGGGCAGATGGTGCCTGGAGCGTGAGGCCACAGGAGGTGCTAGGGCAGCAGGCGGAGTGGCACCAGGGAGCCGCTAGAATGGTACAGCGAATGAAGAGGTGTAGGCCACTGGGAAGGCAGCAGCACACAGCAGGCAAGAAAGCGGAGCCACCCCAGTGGGTGTAGCAGCTTGCTGGTCGCCAAGTCCTCCAGCACCAAGTGAGTAAATTAGGGTGTCGGTGCACTGCCAACAGTCATTCCAAGTGCGGTAGGGCAGGCAGCAAGGTACATGCCGTCCCGCAACTGCTTATCTGGGACTCGGGAGGATGAGAATGCGCGATGGCCCCGCACGTGGGGGCAGCAATTAGGGAGCTGAGGCCCGAGGGCAGCAATGGGCCAAGGAAGAGTTGAGTCAGTGGCCTGGCGGATCGGGTTGAAGCTCGGGGCTCAGGAGGCTTGCGGCGGTGCGGAGCCGCAGGCAATGGGCACCCCCGCGCCAGAGAGTCATGAAGGAAGGGCCGCGAGGAGCGCCCGCCGGTTAGAGGCAGACAGCAGTGGGGAGACGCAGGGGGCGCGCTGCCCACGTCTCAGGGTTTGGGGCCGCACACTGCCGTGCTAGAGCAGGCGCTCGCTGGCAGGTCTCGCAGGCCCAGGCCCCTCGGTGTGGCACGCGCACCCCCCACCTCGCCGCTGACCACCTGCCAACTTGGCGCTTCACTCACGTGGCTTCAGAGTCAGGCTGCAGTCTCCACGGGAGCCGCGCTGTTAGCTTCGGGCTCCGGTGTGATCGCGTACAGGCCACCTCCTTCACCACACCACAGAGTAGGCCTGGTAGCCGCACACGGGAGCCAAGACACGCCAGGTGTTTTCTTTCTTTCTGCGCTGCAGCGCGAAGTTGCGCCCTTGAGGGGATCAAATTGTGTCCCTAGGTGCAGGGAGCCAGGATCGCTGTGCGTGGAGGGTCAGAGCCACGCAGGTCCGCAGGATCGTGTCGGATTTGGAGCTTGGCCGGCAGAGCCCACTCAGAGTGCGGCCATCTTGCAGCCGGCTAAGCCACGCCCCCCCTCCCAGACTCAAACATGGCATTAAATAAGGGGGTGAGTGCCGTACCAATGAGCTCAGGGACTTGTTTAATCATGGAAACCAGGCAGCGATCATAGGAGGGGTCCCGATCTGATGGAGGCCAGGAGATTTATAGTGTCTCGCTTCTCCAGTAGTGAGAATTTGTCTAGGGTAGGCCGTGGATTAGTTGTAATACTGGCTATCACAGATGGCTCGTCAGCGCCAATTCCCCTGTTGTCTTGTTCTGTTGGGAAAGGATGCCACCTAAGACAATTTGTGAGATATTTGCCTCCACCATAAAACAACTCTCAGGGTCTGGATAGGCTAGAATTGGTGCTTTTGGTGAATTTTTTTGCTGTGATTTAAATGCTCATTCGGGTTTGGTATCCCACTGGAATTTAAAACCCTTCCTCAGTAGGCGACTGATAGGGGCAATGATGTTAGAAAAGTTGTGGATAAAACGCTGGTAAAAACAGGCGAACCCCAAGAAGCTCTGTATTTGTTTGACTGAGCTGGGAGATGGTTGGAACCCTCTGGACTAAGGATGTAGCCAAAAAACTTGACTTTTGTGCTGTGAAACTCGCTTTTCTCTAATTTCACGTAGAGATTATTTTTGTGCAGCTGCTGAAGAAGATGGGAGAGGAGACTTGGAGTGGCGGATGAAGCCATTCTTGAGATATTCATCAAGGTATTCGCTCACATGGAGATTTTCTTTCTCGATAACAGAGTAAACACAGCTACAAGGAAGTGTTCCCCCAGAATTAAATCTATCTAGCAGTCAAAGGCACGATAAGGTGGCAGACTGTACGATAGACCTCTGGGAGACCCTCCAACTGTGTGTCTGTAGTTGAAATGTCTGTAACCGGGACTGGTGTGGGTACTGCGGACATAGCCCAGCCATGCTGGTGGTTGACTTTTGGATAACATTGAGATTGACAAAAGTCAGATTTTAAGGTCACTAAGCGAGTTTCGGGTCAACCTCGGGGTTGTGTTTGGTCAACCTTGGAAGACAGAATTATATGAAATTGGGGGTCATCTATGAGATTGAATGTTATTGTTTCTTCATGCGTGTTAGCCAAAGTCATGATTAAGGACTCAGTGTGGTATTGGATGGGACCAGACGTTAACTCTTTCCCATCAAATGCCCTTACTATCTCTGGTTAGTCGTTCTTCTGTTTGAATCCCCAGAGTGCTTAATACATGAATATCCATAAAATTTCCGGTAGCACCAGACATCAGTCAAGACTCCGAGCTCCCATGTCTGTCCGGTAGCTGATTTATCAGTTACAGGTATGCTCACATGATAGTAGGACAAACTGGAAGATTGTCGTGAGATCGAATTGAATGGAAAACCCGGCAGCCCGACCTCCACAACTACAGAGTATTCTCATTTTCCGGTGTCTCAGAACTAGTGGCAGGAATTGAAGGCGAATCTGTTTTAACAACCCTGACTTTTGTGGGGATGTTGGGGCATTCCTTGACAAAATGGCCTGTCTTTCCACAGTATAGACATTGGTTCAGTTGTCTTTGTTTGTCTTTATCTTCCTTAGTCAAGGGGCCCCTGATTCCACCTATTTCCATAGGCTCGGAGGGGTCATTAGACTTATGCACTTCTCCACTAGGTTTCTTTCTAACTACGATGACCTTGTGGTCTGTAGTTCGTCCTTTCTTGGACTTTCTCTCTAGAAGGCAGTGATTGAGTTTAACTACCAGGTCAATAAACTCCTCTATGGGGTCAGGTGGCTCCACTATTTGTGAGATTAGATCTTTAAGGTCATCACGAAGACCTCTATAAAATACTGAGATTCTCTTCTCTTCTGACCATTCGACTTCTATGACTAAACGATTAAACATTGAAATGTAATGTAAGAGGTCAGAGTTCCCTTTTCTCAGACTATTTAATTTGTTGTCTGCCACCTGTACAAAAGTATGGCGGGCAAACATGAGTCTCGTGGTCTCTTTGAAATGGGTGTAGTTATGCAAAATAGGAGCATCCTGCTGTACTAAGGGAATCAACTACTGGGCCGCTTCCCCACCTAGGTAGGATAAAATGAATGCGACTCTGGAAGCACCGCCCGGAAATGCAAAGGGTCGTGCCATTAAATGAAGGTGGCGTTGATTTAAAAATATGGCAAACTTGTTGCTGGCCGCATGAAAACGCTTTGGGAGAGCAAAGGGAATAGGCTGGGGCGTAACTGCATGTGTCTGAGTCAGACTCGACGTGCCAGCATCCGTGGCTGCTGTCGCCCCTACAGAGGGATGAAAACTAGGAGGTTTTAGTAGGGTTTTAGGCTTGGTTCCACCGGTAAGAGAGAACCCCCACTGATTCTCTGACTGAGAAACTAACTGAGTTTGCAAGGCAGTAAGGTCTTGATGTAAGGCTTGATTCTCAACATGCATGACTGTGAGCATAGAAGCAATATCTCATAACAAAGCACCCTGGTCGACCATATCAGCTGGGCAGAGCAAACACATTGGGCTTTGCCTTCTGTCAGATGATGTGAACTTACTTTAATATCCCACGTTGTGGCCACGCAGAGATAATATGGACCTACCTGAGAAGCCCTCGACTTGCCCGTGTCGATGATGTGGTTCAACTCCGGAAGCCCTACCTCTTTCTTGCGAGGGGAACAGCAAGGAAGACAGATGGGGCTGAGGGAGGAGAGCCTGTTGTGGGGATAAGGTGTAGGTGTGATTCTCACGTATTTGCTGTTGTTGAACCTTTAGGAGACACAATAGGACAGTCATGAATACCTGATCTCCTCCATGCTGGATGTCTTTCCCTCTACCTTGTTTGTGGCAATCAATATGTCAACTGTAGATACCTTTGATCAACTAGTCTTGTCTTCTGAAGTGGTGCGTCGTGCACGTATATGGAAACGGTGATACTTCTCACCCGGGCATTCTAGCATCTTTGTTTCCTCATGTTATTGTACACAATGTCTGCACAAAAGGAAACAGAGGTATGTCATATGCATAACATTCCACTAACACAATGTCTGGCTATTCAAAATATAGAACAACCATTAGCAGATCAATTACCTAATATCTCATGAAGTTCCGCTTCTTGCTTTAGGAACAAGTGTGATGTTTGTGCACAAATAGACTGTTAGGCACACTGGTGCACAACGAGGTTGGTGGTATTATCTGGTAGCAGCTGGCAGCAGTGAAAGTCTCTATTAGGAGCGTTATCCTATGTAGAAGGATTAGTCTTTGGTGACCAAAAAACTTGAAAATACAAAAAAACACTGTCCTTGATGCAACACCGATTGGCGTCTTGAGGATTTGCTTGCTTTAACAGTTTTTTGCAATTTAACTTAGTGTCCATGTATGCATGGTGCACAGAACCTGAGTTTAATTGGTTGTCTCTTTTTCTTTCAAATTCTTGCACAAGATATTGTCCGGATGCTGCAGGGTGAACAGGGAAGTTCTGTGTTCAGGTAAGGAGGATCCTTGTTCTCTGGTAGGCTTGGGCTCCAGCGTTGAGTTCAGCTCACGCTGGTGTCCTCGAGGCAAAGCGCGTCCTCCTATGTGGGGCACAGTTTATATAGACCGCAAACACCCTGGACCTCCCCCAGGCTTATCCAACATAGCCAATGAGATGCCGAGATCTCGGCACGCCCATTACACAGAGCAGCGTGTAAACAAAGCGAGCATCCAGTGCTCAGCACTAACGGAAAGACAGAAACAAGTTACCAAATCATACAGAAGGTACAAAAAAAATAAAAGAATGGAGCACCCTCACACCGCACCCAAAGGCATACTTACATTGTTAGCAAAGAGCGCATTCAGACTGCGCTCTGGGGTATTCGCTAGTGCTTTGAGGGGATATTACCCAGCACTTAGTGAAGAGAGTGTTTAGGAGCAGAAGCAACATCGTACGGGGGCGTGACGTGATAGTGCCAATATCGGCAACACTCAGTTCTCATACAGTGACATACATAAATAAACCACACAACACCTTTTTAGTGGAGAAATTTTGCTGCAGGTTTATTTGCATAACCAATATGCCAACATGGTGGGTTATCTTACGGGCGATGCCAGGGCAGGCCAGCCCCTATGCCGCCTGCCCGCCTGATGAGCCAAATTCCACCGTGGCCGTCGCCAACCGGTGGTTACCAATTATTGGGAGAGGCCACCTCTCCCCTCAGTGGACCGCCAGTCCACTCCCTACTCACGCCCCCCACAGGTGGGCGGAGCGTTCCAGGCAGCCCCCGGTTGCTCAGACCCACAACCGCCTGTAGGCTAACGGGCGCCGTAGTTCTTCCAGGGGACACGCTAAGACATCCCTGGGTATCCTTGGCTTAGCACCCTGTTGTGCTGCTGCAATATAGTACCCTTCTGTACCTTGCAGACTCTGGATCGCCCTGTAACTCCTCCTGCAACACAAAACAATAAGTTAGATTCTTCCCCCCCGTACCCTCCTTTGCCGTTCGCAGGGTAAGCGGTAGGGCGGGAAACAGCGAGACGGGCAGTGGTCAAGAGACCCTCCAGTGGGCGGGGGAAGGCTTTTGTACCCCTGTCCCCCTCCCACGGCCGGAAGTGACGTGGCCAGCCGACCCCCTGGTCCCTAGCCCAGGGAGCCTAGAATGCATACTTCTGTGCCTTCCTGTGGCACTAAGGCGGTCGCCCTGTTGGAGGGTCCTCTACGTGGCCCCCCGGGCAGCCTTGGCATAGTGCCAATATCGGCAACACTCAGTTCTCATACAGTGACATACATAAATAAACCACACAACACCTTTTTAGTGGAGAAATTTTGCTGCAGGTTTATTTGCATAACCAATATGCCAACATGGTGGGTTATCTTACGGGGGATCCCAGGGCAGGCCAGCCCCTATGCCGCCTGCCCGCCTGATGAGCCGAATTCCACCGTGGCCGTCGCCAACCGGTGGTTACCAATTATTGGGAGAGGCCACCTCTCCCCTCAGTGGACCGCCAGTCCACTCCCTTACTCACGCCCCCCCCACAGGTGGGCGGAGCGTTCCAGGCAGCCCCCGGTTGCTCAGACCCACAACCGCCTGTAGGCTAACGGGGCGCCGTAGTTCTTCCAGGGGACACGCTAAGACATCCCTGGGTATCCTTGGCTTAGCACCCTGTTGTGCTGCTGCAATATAGTACCCTTCTGTACCTTGCAGACTCTGGATCGCCCTGTAACTCCTCCACAGCTCTGGGGGTGGCCACCGTCACCACCAGGGCCCCCCACCAAGTCAGATATTCCTACCTACAGTCTGTTGCTTCCAAGGCCTCCCCAAGGTCCAGCAAAAATAGGTCCATGCCTACCCTTGAGAGGTGAATCCCATCCACTTCCCAACATCCAGTAGACTTGGCATGAAGTAAACCATGCTGATGAAGCCAAATCCCCTTTGTTCCGTGAGTTTACGCATGCCGCTGTTCACTCTCCTACGTGATATCTCAATTGCGTCTCCAGATTAGGCTCCTTGCCAAACTGGGCGAGGTAAAATTTCGGACCACCCCAGTTCACATGCCCCCAGCTGGTTGCTCAAATGACACATAGTGTCCCAAGGTAGGTATCTTTCCCTACATCCTGCTGATTCCAGGGCCTCTCCCCAGTCCAGCAAAACAAGTCCATGCCCACTCTAGACAGGTGAAACCCCATCTTCTACCACACTCCCTGTGGATTTGGCAAGCAAACCATACCTTATAAAGCCAAACCCAGTTGGTGAATTTACGCCTGGCACTGTCAACTCTCCTGCGCGAGGTTTCCCAGGCCTCCCTTGACCGGGCTCCTCGCCACACTAAACGGGGGCTATCTGACCACCATAACTCACATGCCCCCAATGGTTGCATCTTACAATTGGAGGACTCCCTCTCTTGCAACAGGTCCCTCTTCCCCCAGAGTGTCTGCTCATTGCCACGGCCAGGCAACACAAGACAAGTCCATGCCCACTCTAGACAGGTAGACTAGTCCTCGCGCACCCCGCCAGGTGGTCCCTAACCTCTACCAAACACCCTGTGGACGTGGAGGCAACCCCCTTAGTCTGTGCCGCAGCTGCTTCAGCAAGCTGTCCCAGCACATGGCTGGGACCCCCAACCAAGCTAAATTAGTGGAGGAACCCCATGCCTCCATTTCTTGAATTCCGTCCCTCGCGCCACTCGAGACGCACGGAAGGCCATTCACCCAGATCCTTGATCCTGGCGAAATAACAAAATGCCAAGTTGCTAACACCCTTAATGAGCACTGCACCCATCCTATACCTAATCAAGCTTGCACCCAATGTACCCGATACGCTGCCCCCACTGCCTATTCTTAGCCTTCCTGTTGAATACCAGAAAGTGAGGAGGGGAGACACCCCCCTTAGTCTGTGCTGCAGCATCTTAGCAAGCTGTTACAGTGCATGCCTGGGAACCCCATCCACATTATCTGTGTCAGGAAACCCATGCCTCCAACTCCTGCTTTCCGCCCATCGTGCCACTCTCAGCACGCATGGATGGCCCATCACCCATACCTTAGACCCTGCCCTTTGCCAGACCTTTTCTGGTGGGTACCAGGTAGTAGACCAGACGGTGGGAAAGCAACAGAGATGGTGAAAACGATAGATGCAGATCATCGGCCCTTTCGAGACTTGTTGGGATGCCGGGTGTCCCATAAATGAGCCTCTGTGCTGCAACCCGGTATATCGCTAAGCTTTGTAGCCCCAACACACTTTGAGTTTGACAACTTAATCCCCAGGTGCTGTGATGGCGGGAATGCCGGCGCTTGGCTATCTACCGTCTCTGTTGGCTTGACCCGTCAGTCTGCCTTACAACTTGATAATACAACTATGACAGACCACATACCATTGTGCACCGCGTGCAATCTGCGCCTCACCTTCAAGGTTGACTAAGCCTGTGCTTCAACACCCTTTCTTGACTATTCCTCCAGATTTGTTGGGTTTAAGCTGATACCCATGTACTGCACCAGCAGTGGGATTGTACCTGCCCCCTCCCCATTACCTCTGGTGCATCACCGGGGTGCCCGTGGTATCTTCCAAATTTGCCTGTACATACTACTCTTAACCTGCCTTCCGGCCACTCCCCTGGGTGGCTGAGGGTGAGAGTACCTTTCAAACATTGGGATTCCCATTGTCCCGCCTGCAGGATGCGCTCATCCTGTCCCTTTAATGCCACCCCGAAGAGTCTGTTTCGGACCTTGCCCTCAGCCCGCTGGTTCTCAGGGCCCCGAAGGAAGCCAGGCTGGAGGTAGCTGAAAACAGGGCATCGTCCCCACCTGCGTGATGCGCTTCCGCTTGCATGCCCGCCCTGTAAGCTGCAGTTGCGACTGCCAAGCGCTTGCCATGACCCACATTGCCAGGCATAGTAAGGAATGCCTACATTACCTGTTCAACCTGAACCTTTGTAATGGGCGAGCTGTCAGCCAGAGACAGTAAATAGGTTCTCCCTTCTACCTGCGATGTATAACTACTGTGCTTCCCGGCTGATGTCCCCTCCTAGCGCCAGTCAGCTACCTGCCACCGCCTGGAAACATGCCAACTTTACTTAAACCAATGTAGCCTTTTCATACTATAAACCTTGTTGCCCCAACTCTGAGGATCTCGAAGAGGGTTATTGGTCAGATGTACCCCCCAGCCCGTGGTTTCAGGCAAAGTCCTTTATAGGGGTACCAGTTTGTATGATGTGTGTGTCGATATCCTGGCAAGGCCTACCTAACAGCCTGTTTCACGCTAGTGACTATCCCACTATGGTGTACAAGGCTCCACCAACCGAGGCGCTAGGCCCCCGTACTTGCCATGAATGCCTCCTATCTTACCTCAGATTAGCCTGCTCAGGTTGCTCTGTGGTGTTTGTGCCCCCAGACTCCCCAGGCTGCTACTACTAGTAATGTGACGCAGTAGCTAATTTGATGGGTACATCTCCCGCCCCGTATGAGCGGTGCGACATATATGAAGGAATCAGCTGGCGGAGCCGTGGCCAAATTATGTTACGCTTGTTTGCGCTCGGGCTTGCCGAAGTAACTGATATTTCATTATTAGTATTGTGCAATGTCCCAACCCATTGGCTCTCCATGTGTTTGTTTCCTGTCCTTGCCGCATGGGGCGGACACTTGGAAAGGATCTTTGACCTGGGGATTACCATCGATCTCTATGCCAAATGCAAGAACACCATGGAAATGTACTAGTATGCAAAATAGTGACCTATAGATTATGCCCAGTGCTTTGCAGAAGAAATGACCCCTCGTCTCAACTTTACAGACCTTGTAAGCAAACTTTTGATGGTTACCCACCGATCCTTGCAGTGCACGCCTTAACCCACCAATCTCTTCTTCTAAAGAAGCATTTGTCAAACAGATACTGCTGTTAAGGTAGCACAGAGCGTTCTTGTTCCTATTGCGGAAATCTGTTAGACAGATTGGTACGGGGAAGCAACACCCGACCAAGCACTAGATAGTAAGACACAGAAAATCAAGTGGCATTTAACTTGCCGCACTTTCGTAAGTCCAGACTTGACTTTCTCACCTTGTGGGTTTAAACAAGGTACAAATTTGACAAGTGCGTACCCCGTGCCTAACTAGACGGGGAGAAAAATGTTAGCCCCCCCCCCTACTGTGTGCAAAACCAATTGTGTGTCACACATACTGATCTGCCGATCTTCATAAACAGTCCTCCATGCACCCCCCAATGAGGACCCGACAAGTCTTCTACCATTCTACCCATGTGGTTACTCATGCTGTCCCCTAGGAGCTGTGGCCAGCCAAGACTATTGTCTTTGTCGCTGTTTGGTAGTTGCAACAGGTAATTAAGCAACATCTGTGGCTATCGTGTAAGAATATCAAACTTCCACCATTCTGAACTGATCAGACTGAGCCAAGGAAGTAGTACCTTCATGTGATTTTCAATTACACTACACTTATCTGTGCATCTACCCTTCGCTCAGTGGATGGGGCCTCATTCGTTCATAAATGCCATTGAAATTAGAGAGGACAAACAGCACAGTCCAAACAGTACATATTCCACACTGATCCTGCCCCTGTCCAAGAGTCCTGAATGCATTGTGCCCAATATTGTGTAAGTTAGGCCCCCTTAATGTGAATGACATTGTTATCAGTGGTATCTTGCAGCCTCTGACAAATGTGCCCCCAGTCGGGCCGAAAAGTATGTGGTATGCGAAAATTGTTCCCAACCATGGCGATGCATCTCCTGCGCCTGCCCCAGGCTCAGAGCAGCACGGTTGCGCATGTAAATCCAGTTGCACCCCCGCTTCTATTTGCCTCACGCTGCGTGGACAGCAAGGAATACTGGCGCAGCCAGTGGGAATGATCCCCTATCCTAAGCCTTGTGACCACCAGTTGCGTGACCCAGGGACACACCCCTTACCAGTCACCCTGCTCGTAAACTCCTCTTTACTAGTGATAACCACATGCATTCGAGCTGTGTCCCAAAGCATTTAATCGCCCGTTCTGCTACCCAGGGCAGAGTTGCGAACCCCAGTTGGCATGAACGTTTAAGTCTCCTCAGGTGAACTCCCGTTCCCTTTTCTGGCTGTAGTTCGGTGGGTAGAAGGGCCCCCCCTAGTGGGAGTTACTAGAGGCATGACTAGTTTGGAGAAAAGTTAAACTGGCTGCAACATGTCTGCTTGCACATTTACCATCTAACACCAACAGGATGCAACATGTCCGCTTGCACATTTACCATCTAACACAAGCAGGCGCATGACACCCCACCACTGAGCTGTTTAAGAAGGCCAACCCCCCCCCCTGCGAGAAAGATTCCTCCCTTCTCGCCGGGCCCTCCTGGTCACAGCAGAATAACGTTCTGCTCCATCTGTACCAAGGCAGCATTCCTTCCCTAAAGTAAATAAGACAGAATGTGATCACCCATGGTGGCGCAAGCATAGAAGTGCCAGTACAACCTAATAAAATCACTGCCCTCTCCCTCTCCAAGCAGTATGCACATTGCATACGGCCTGGATATTGGCTGGGACGGAGAAGGGCCTGGCCACATGACTGTCTCTCCTCCAATATTGCCACATTCCTAACTTACACATGCAGGCGACCAGGTAATGCTGTCCCCTTTGACTGAGCTATGGCGACGCTAGATCCAGCCAGTGGTGAAGATATTCCTTGATGAAGCGACCAGACTGCACTGGCTACCCTGAAAAGCCGCCCGCACACACAGATCCACTCAGCGTGCGAAGAGGACTTCGCAGTGAGATGCAGGCGCAAGCCCTTCCTGCCCGAACTTTGCCCTTCCCGCGGTCCACCACCAGAGCCTTACACAAGCAGTTAGGCCTTTTGCCATTCGTCGTGCGGGGCAGTTGCAGGTGAACTGCCAAACAACTCAAGGGCATTCACTTGTTCACCTCGGGCCTAGGATTCCCACAACAAGGTGGCACCCGACACTGACCTTGTAAAACTTTGGCTTCCACACATTCGCCCCGTGGAGGCCCTGCAGATGGACCGCAAGACAAGTAATTTTAAGACAGAAAGTAGAGCCATACCTCCACTTGGTACTACTCAATTTGAAAGTAGCCCACTTTTCAACACCCGCATAATTATTTCGGGTTCCGTGTTTGAACTGTCTAAAACAGCCCCCCGCGCCCTATAAACTTACGGAGGCTGTCTCACGTTCGTACTGGCCGCAAGACACCTGTAAACCACTGGCAGCGTGACGTCAGACATCTTGAACAGTAAAGGATCGTACCGTTCGCGCCGGTCTTTGAACCACGCATCTGCACTGTCTCCCAACATCAAACACAGACAGTAAACACTCCATGACACGCAGCGGGAGGCCGCCAGCAGTGATATTCCCATGCACGCACCCTAAGCGTACACCACGTCAAGGCCTCCTCAGACTGTAACGGCGAGGATGGGACTCCGGTCTGGCCCTGCAGCGGCTCTGGCCTGGCCCCGCAGCGGATCTGGCGGCAGCACTGGCTGCAGCGCCATCCTCTGTATGCCAGCGCTAACTCGCATGCATCGCCGCATCGGTCGAAACCCCATAATTGCACGTGGGTAGGAGAGGGAGGCGGGGCGACGCAGCCCTCTCCGCACCCCCACCCTATCAGGCCTCCGCAGGACAGGGCCCGATACCGGCCCGCCGTAAGATCGCAGCGTTACTTTGAACCACAAAGCCATATTCCTTGCTTGATTTGCGCCAAGCGCAGCGGTCGATTCCCCAAAAATGCACCTCACGTGCGATGCGGCCGCCATTACTGCGAACGAGCCCATCCGAGGGAGGATAAAAGTTAACATGTAGGCAATCTGGGTACTGTTTCCGCAACGTTAACTACCGGACTTATAGGGCACAAATTAAGCGCGTGCAATAATAATCTGCCCCCAAGACCTAATAACCACTTGCTTGTGTTCGCCCCTTTCCACCAAGTGCCGCAATACTACCCCTAAATTACATCACGTGAGGCGGCCAGGACGACGAGGCACCATGCTGCTGGCTCCAGAACTTGTCATGTTGCTAGGAGATGAGACGTACCAGGCCCTCGAAAGGGAGAAGGCCCATCTTCTGTGTTCATTGTTTGTTGCCAATGCACAGCTTATAACAAGCCAAGACAAAGCCAATGTGCCTCGCCTTTCAATAGCATTATATGACCCGTTAGCTGTACTGTTTGCCGATGCATAACCGCCTGTCCAACCCAAGCAATTGCAAGAGGTGACACATTTGCGCTTCCCGGCAGGACTTGCGCTCCTCAGCAGGACTGCTGTACAGTATAAATTGCTAATAGCGCAGCCAAACCACTTCCTCTGTCGCAGTCCAGCCCAACAGACTGCTCAGCCAAACTAACAGCATAAGGGGGGCCGTCGACACGCCAACCGCGGTACAAAAGACTGCACCAAGCATCTCGCATCGCAGCCCTCAGCCTAAGTGCCGGTGTCTGCCCGGGCCCAACCTAAGACCGCATAGTGCTCAACATCAGTGAGCCTGTGCATCCTACGGGGCTGCGAGTCACCTTCCCATCCCGCTCAATCGCTTCCACCGGATACCCGATTGGGGTCAATTCAACCGATCTAAAAGGTGCGGAACTGCGACCAGCACGCATGAAAATCACCTCGAACCCAAACGTTGAACGCAAATCCGTCCCGGATGCGACGTGCCAACTCGCGTGAGCAGCCAGAAACAAGTGGGATCCCAGGGACCCTAGCCCCCTCTGCCTACTGTCCCAACTACGGGGGCTAGACTGCCCTGCCCGAGGCCCCTCCCGGCCTCGCCCAACATGCGCTGCCCTTTGCCCGCTACCCCACCGCTCAGACTCACTCCCGCTCCTCAACCGCCCACACCCGAGCCACGCCCGGAGGCCGTGGGCCCTCGGCCCGTGCTGCTCCGGTCGGTAAGGGAACGACCTGGAAACGCTTTGGCCATGCGCCATCCTGATAACACCGACGCGGTTCCATAAATACTCGGCACGCCCCATCCCCCCAATGCGAGGCCTCGCCAAGGGACAAAGCGCCATATAAACTGATAAAACCAAAGGGAGCCAAACCGAGCTACCCAACCTGATCCGATCACTACAGGACCGTAGACATGGAGACATCACGGGGTGCAGGGCATGGGCATTGCGCACCCCCGCCTACAGGCCGCGTGATGTCCGGAGCGTAAAGGCTAACCTAACCTCTTAGCTACAGCTCCACATCCCCGATAGCCAACGAGCCCCTCCACTCGAGAATGCGGTGCCCATGGGACCGCACACCCGGGAAGGTAGAGAATCAACTCACCGCAAACCGAAGCCGATCCCGCGACCGGGGATGTCACCAGCACGCCACCGACGCCAGACCAGGCCTCTGGCCGAGGCGACCCGAAGGCACGCAAACAGCGAGACGGGCAGCGGTCAAGAGACCCTCCAGTGGGCGGGGGAAGGCTTTTGTACCCCTGTCCCCCTCCCATGGCCGGAAGTGACGCGGCCAGCCGACCCCCTGGTCCCTAGCCCAGGGAGCCTAGAATGCATACTTCTGTGCCTTCCTGTGGCACTAAGGCGGCCGCCCTGTTGGAGGGTCCCCTACGTGGCCCCCCGGGCAGCCTTGGCAGTCCCTGTATTCAGAGGCACATGATCAGGGGCATGATGCACACTGTGTTCAGGGACATGATGCAGGACAGCATGAGCCAGAGTTTAAAGAACTGTTCAAGAGGGATCTGAATGTACAGCTGTTTTAGAAAACCTGGAAAGACCGTATGATTTTCTTTCAGATATCTCCTTCGATGTGGTTAGAGCAGCCGCTCTATCAGATGGAGCTATGGTAGTGCCAGTAGAAACATATTTCTGAGAGACTGGCGCACTGATTCAGCTGAAAAGAACACAGCCCTGCATCTACCTTTCGAGGAAAACAAGATTTTTGGTCTTGAGCTTGAAAAAAGACTACAAAAAATATTCAAGGAAAAATGCACTCTTTTTCCTTCCGTCAGTCTCATTCCTCTTCTTTTTAGGCAAAGTCTGTCTAAATCTTAATTTAGCGATACAAAAGGGGATGATGGACGGAACGCTTGAGCCAATCAAACACTCACCCCCAGTCAACTGATCTGGGTTTAATCCATCATCATTCTTTAGCTCACTCCACCACCCCAGTTCAGACATGGCCATATGCAAATCAGTCTGACCCTGTGCCTCATGGGAACAGTCCAGCCCGAACTGCCAAGCCATGTCTTCCCTGGACCGGAAACAAGCATCCTAGGACCGGTTTCTGGCATTCCAGCCGTCATCAGCCAGGCTTGCTTGAATCCAGTGGCAAAGTGAGCAAGGGACCCACGTCTGGGCATACCCCGCCAACTTAGGGCGAACAAAGCGATACAAAAGGGTATGATGGACGGAACGTTTGAGCCAATCAAACACTCACCCCCAGTCAACTGATCTGGGTTTAATCCATCATCATTCTTTAGCTCACTCCACCACCCCAGTTCAGACATGGCCATATGCAAATCAGTCTGACCCTGTGCCTCATGGGAACAGTCCAGCCCGAACTGCCAAGCCATGTCTTCCCTGGACCGGAAACAAGCATCCTAGGACCGGTTTCTGGCATTCCAGCCGTCATCAGCCAGGCTTGCTTGAATCCAGTGGCAAAGTGATGATGGATTAAACCCAGATCAGTTGACTGGGGGTGAGTGTTTGATTGGCTCAAACGTTCCGTCCATCATCCCCTTTTGTATCGCTAAATCTTAATTTAGACAACCCCCAAGGAGACAATCTAATTACAACTCAAAGAAACAAAGAGGAAGAAGATTTAAGAATCAATCCATACAGAAGGCCTGCTTCAATAACGAATTCTCAGCACTCCAGACTATGCTGAAATTTGTCCAAAGTGGTCGGTTGAAGGAAGGATAAAGCATTTCAACAATGGGAGGAATCTACTTGAGATTCTTGGCTTCTGAAAGTAGTAAAGGAAGGCTTCAAAGGTTGTATTCTCTTTTCCTCTTCCATTTAAGAGGATCATTCTTATGCCAAATCCTCAAGATCCCTTTTAAGTTACAGCCATGAAGTCAGCAATTCATGCCCTTGTTTTGAAAGAAGGCACATCCCATGTTTCTCAAAAGTCATCAGAACAGAGGAATATACTTAAGAATCTTTCTGGTCCCAAAAGCTGCAGGAGGATTCAAAATGATGATAGACTTAAGACATCTCAACGAGTGGATAAAAAGAATTCACTTCAAGATGAAGACTCTTCAGATTAATAGGGGGAGATTTTAATGAGGTACCAGACGTGGACCTAGATCGCTCTCACCCTCCCCGGGACCCAAACCCGCCGAGTGGCAGCTGGCTTGAGAGACTGGATGTCCCACTGGGGGTTGCAGAATGTTTGGAGGACACAATATGGGAACGTACATGAATATTCCTTTTACTCCCCGCTACATCAACTTCATACACGATTAGACGCTTTCTGGTGTTCCCCGACCCTTGGCGACCCTATTGACCATACGGATTATCTGGGACAGACCCTGTCTGACCATAGCCCGCTGTTGTTGACTTATCAGCCACAGGGCGTGAGACCCCCAATACCTACGTGGCGCCTTGACCCACGGTCCCTGGAAGACGAACCGTTTGCAGAGGCCCTGCACTCCCTTATTAGTGATTAATTTGCTGCCAACGATTGTTCGGCATCCACTACTCTGATAGAGTGGGATGAGTTTAAGGTGGTGGTGCGTGGACACTGTATTGGGCGAAGTGTAGGGGTACGTAAGGAACTTCACCGTGAGTTGCTGACCACAGAGGGGGAAATACAAATGCTGGACAACCTTCTGGGACGAGATGAGCAGGCTCACCTACGCCTTCTTGAAAAATGCACACAACATACTGAGATCCTAGAACGCCTTAGATCCTTTGATTATAGGGCATATATGGATAGAGTTCGGGGGGAGGAGGGGCGAGCTGGTCGCCTCCTGGCCTGGTTGATTCGCCCGGAAACGAATGGCGCTCCGATCATGCGCGTGCGGACGACGACCGGATTAACTTTGCATGACCCAGAGGAAATCAATGCCTTGTTCAGGGGTTATTATATGACCCTATACGCGGATCCCTCCGAGCCCTCTGGTATTGCTGTTGATGCCTTCTTGAACCCGTTGGAACTCAGCATATTGGACGCAGAGGCACGTGAAGAGTTGGAGGAAATACGGGGAGTTATTGCCGCACTGGCTAATGGGAAAACACCGGGCCCCGACGGCATTCCTGGCGAGTTTTATAAGAAACCACTCAGGATGCGCTGGTGATCCCAATTCCCAAGACCACATCCCCGGATGCTGAGGTGACGGATTATAGACCCCTCTCCATGCTAAATACTGATTTTAAAATACTTAGCAAGGTACTGGCGCTACGGTTGCTCCCGTATATGCAGGACCTAATCCAGTCGGACCAGAATGGGTTTATCCCGTCCCGTAACACCTCATATAACCTTCATCCGTTGTACTCGGGGTTGTACCACCCAGAAGCCCGGGCCCTTCGACAGGCTGCGATTCTCTTAATTGACCTAGAGAAGGCCTTTGACACCGTGAGGTGGGATTACCTGCTGGCCGTTATGAGGCGCTTGGGAATGGGTGATGGTTGGATAGCATGGGTTCGACTGCTGTATACTCGCCCTACCGCCAGGGTCAAGACCGGCAGAACCATCTCTCCGCAATATCCGGTTGCACGGGGTACCCGGCAGGGTTTCCCCTGTCGCCATTACTCTTTGCGCTGGCAATAGAACCGCTGGCTGAGATATTTTGCCAGGGAGGGTCGGCATGGGGCTGACCATAGCAGGA
Source organism: Calotriton arnoldi (assembly GCA_963921515.1). Lineage (NCBI taxonomy): Eukaryota > Metazoa > Chordata > Amphibia > Caudata > Salamandridae > Calotriton > Calotriton arnoldi. The sequence continues at coordinate 899,650 of CAWUFW010002725.1, forward strand.
CGTACACATATTATCTCTTTTTATGCTGATGACCTGCTAGTTTATTTGTGCGACGCTGCTCGTGGAGTGGAAACGGCCTTGCAACGTTTGGATGCATTTGGGGTACTGTCGGGTCTACGAGTTAATATGTGCAAAACGTACTTGTTTCCAGTGGCTGGCCCACTGGCACGCCCCCTGGATGTGCCCGCAGTTGTTCGCTGGGCATCGGACACTTTTAAATACTTGGGTGTTCAGGTCTTCCACTCGTTGGAAGACATGAGGGAGGGAAACCTAGACAGGGCGTTACGGTCGCTCCAATCTAACGTACAATTCTGGGGTACGCTACGCCTCCCCATAATGGCCAGAATATCGTTGGCGAAAATGGTTATGCTCCCCGAGTATTATATTATTTCGCTAACATGCCTGTGATGATGCCAGCGGCCTGGTTCCGCAATCTGGACTCTCTGGTACGAGACTTAATATGGGGAGAGGGCAGGCGCAGAGTATCGCTCCAGATATTGAGACGCCCTGTGGATGCGGGAGGCTTGGGGGCCCCTCATTTTGAACTGTATCAACTTTCGGCCCAAATGCAATGGCTGGCCCAATAGCTGGAAGGGGCGCACGCTGACAGGACTTTCTTGATGAAACCTGACCACAGCACCAATCTGCTGTTGGCGCGGATCTTGATACCCACAACCAAGGTTCCTTACACCTCCGTAATGCAGACCACAGCGTTACAGTGCTGGTGGCGTAGTCTCCAAAGAATACCGGATACTCCCAAGTACTCACCAGAGTTACCACTGGTGGGACCCACAACAGATCACCACTGCGGACCAATTGGCGCCTTGGACGGCGGTGGGCCTTGAAAACGTGGGGGACTGCTATCACGAGAAATACTTGCTCCCCTTTTCGGACTTGGCAGAGGGCGGCGACTTGCCACCGGGCCAGTTCCAAATTTATGAGATACTGCGGCGCACGTTTGCGCAGCTCTGGGGTCAGACTAGAGAGGAGCCGGAGACGCATGGTGTGTTGCACTCACTAATTACCCTGGGCACAGCACGACATCAGATTAAATGGTTCTATTCGTCCTTCCGCCAGGCCTCCCTGACTCCCCTGTTACAATTGCGTGAGAAATGGGACAGATACTTGGGATGGGCTCTTACAGATGTAGAGTGGGGCAGAATCTTGGAATCCCCTAAGAAAGTAGCACGGAGCACACGATTTAAATACATTCAATTCAATTATGTGCACATGGCTTACTTGACGCCCCATAGGATCTTTGTCATCTTTGGAGGGGAGCCGAGGCGTTGTCCGAGGTGTAACCTAGAAGATGTAGATTTCTTGCATATGACGTGGGAGTGTAGGGTTACACAAGTATTTTGGCAAGAAGTCCTCTCCAAACTTAATATTACACTGGGGCGCACACTTAACCACGTCGCGGAGGTATGTTTACTTGGACTTTTCCCCAGACCACCCAAACGTAAAGTAGGTACTAGGTTCATAGACCTGGCGCTGGCGCTGGCTAGGAGGCGAGTGGCAATCACATGGAAGGCATCCATGGGGCCGCACGCACACATTTGGCAAAGGGAGGTGGCTCTCTGGGCAGGCACGGAAGCGAGAGCGCTGCGCAGGGAGGAGTTGAGAGGATTACGCCAACGCCCTATGGCGGAACATTGGAGGGACATTCTACATGCCTGGGAATACCCACCCTCTCCGAGTAGCACAGATGGAGAAAGCGAACCCCCCTCACCCTAACGTAGAGTTCTGCAGAGCCCACGCCCCAGACAACTAGACCACACGACGGTGATTTCTAGGAAATCCCCTCCTCCTCTATAAGTAATAAGACAGGAACCTAAGGATTAGTTGATAGAGGGATCTGTGGCTGAGATGAGGTTGGGCAGTCATGGAGCCCTGCCCTGTTCTGACATGACGAGTTGCCCTCTTCTTTTCTTCCTGATTCCAGTTGCCCTGCTTGCCCCCTTTGGCCCTCTCCCGGGCGCTTGAAGACATACACAGCACTTCATTTGTAGATAGAGCTTCACCTAACCTAGACAGGCAGTTTGCTACCCTGTTTTATTACCCTGTTAGTAACATGGCTGTACATAAGATCCGGATGTGGCATAGACTCCGTGCACCCAGAAATCATTAACCTAAGTGGTAGATAAGCTACGATTTTCTTTGAGGCTACAGGGAACAAGGAACTGTTACCATGGACATATATAATGTTGTACTGGTTGAACTGTGTAATGCTTTATAATGTGATATAAGTCTATGGGGCCTCATTTAGATGATACGCTTAGAACATTGAACGTTTGACAGCAACGCTAAACTCTGTAAAACACCAATGTAAAGGAATGTAAACGACTTATACCGCATCATTAATGTATACCGCTTAATGTATAACGAAATGCCAATAAAAATATGTTTAAAAAAAAAAAGATGGAGACTCTTCAGAAGATCATATCTCTAATTCATCCAGGGACATTACTGATAACCATAGACCTCATGGATTCATACTTCCATATTCCTATAAAGTTGGCCTGTCCCATCAGAGGTTTCTGAGACATGTCATCTTTGAAAAACTTTATCACTTCCAGGTCTTGGCATTCTGGATCAAATCTGACCTGAGAGTATTCACAAAAATGTTATGTTTTGTTGATTTATATAATGCACTAATCACTAACCTGAGAGGGTATCCAGGTGCTTGGGCAGGTGTGCTTACACGAAGAACCAGGTCTTTAGCTTCTTGCGAAACTCAAGAAGTGAAGAGGCGCCTCGGATATCTTCCCTGATCTCTGTCACATCTTCATGGTCTCCTGGTTTTTTCTTACTTGGACGACTCGCTCCTGGCAACTCTCTCAGAGGTATTAACCCTACTAGGGTTAAAAGTTATGATGAGCTCTCTTTCCAAGCATGGACTGTTTGTGATCTACCAAAATATCATCTAATTCCATCTCAGGATCTAAGTTTTATAGGTGCTCATTTCAGAATGGATCTGGAGTTGGTTTATGTACCTTAAGAATGAGCGGAGAAGCAGAGGAAGGCTGCTGTCTCTATTTTTTCTCTGAATTAAGCTCGAGTTCGAACTTGGTTAAAGGTTCAAGGACACATCACATAATGTATGTTCTTAGTGCTGTGGAACAGACTATAACTGAAATCTCACTTAATCCATCTGCTCAAGTACTGGAAACAGTCAATAGAGTTGCAGCTTCAGTGGTGGCTGTAATTGTTTTCAAACCTACTCCTCAATTCCTTCCAAAGGTTGCTTCTCTCTCCCATAGAGATCACTATATTTTTCTACCAGATTTTTGATTTATTTGTAACAAAAATGACCTTTAGAAAATCTGATCACTTGTTTGTTACATTTGGGAATTCAAACCAAGGGCATAAACCCTTCTCTAGCAGGAGATGTATTAGGGAGGCTATTTCCTCTGCTTATGTTACAGCTAACTTTTCTCCTCCGAAAAGATTACTGGTAGATCGACCAGGGTTGCTGCAGCCTCTAGGGCATATTCGTAATGGAAATTTGCAAGGGAGGAACATGGGCATCGCCTCAGACTTTTCTGAATCATTATAAAATGCAGGGTTCGGGTTAGATGATGGAAATTTCGGTCAAAATATACTGAAGACAGTAAATTATGGGAAATTATGTTATAATTTATCTTCTACATATTGGCATCTTTATTTGCTATTAAAGTTTGTTTGTATTTCATGGTGAGGAGTGATGGATTATTGTACTGTGCGCCAGCAGAAGCTTTGCTATAACTCAATAGAAATTAATGGGACAAGGACATACTATAATGATCCAATTACTTACCAATAATCTTCAATATCCTTAGTTCCTAACGTCCTCTTTACACTCATTATGACCCACCTATCCTTCCTGGGCAGCTGACCTCTTTTGGCTTGGTAGGATTAAGAGGAATTGTGGGTAGTCGATCCATATATAGACACACAGGAATAGGCGGGAGTCTGCGGATGAAAGGGGTGTGAAGGGGAGTGGTTGAGACACTACGAAGGCCACTACCCTTTTTCTCAGACTTCGTAATAAGAAACTCACAGTCTAATCGCAGAATTGAAACATTATTTCTCATGGATCTGTACCTGCCAAGAAGCACTGGCAGTACCAATAGGTCTGGCTTGTTTTAGGCATATGGGGCCATATGTATCAAAGTTTAGTGTTTACGATTCTCAAATAGCGAATTTTAGAGAATCGCTATTTGAGAATCGCAAACGAGATGTATGTAGGATTCGCAAGAAAATTTGCGAATCCTACATATTCTTTAATTGCGATTCGCAAATTGAGAATCGCAGTTAAGGAAACCCTCCCCATTCATTCCTATGGGCCTAGAGGCCCATAGGAATGAATGGGAGGACATTCTCAATTTGCGATTAGCAATTAGAGAATCGCAAATTGAGAATGCAATTTCAAGGTTGCAAGGGTGTCCTTTGGACACCCTGTTGCACCCCTGAAATGAGCATGGGTGCACATGTGGCGCACATACATGCCCTAAGGGCATGTATGTGCGCCACATGCCACTTTGAAAAATGCAAAAAATGCATTTCTCAAAGAAATCGTAAGTTACCACCAACCTGTAGTTGGTGGTAATTTGCGATTCCTTAAGCCATAATCGCACAACTTAGGTGTTTCATACATTTCATTTAAGGAATTGCACTTTGCTATTCCTTAATGCATTCGCAAAATAGAGAATCGCAATTTTGCGATTCTCTATTTTGCGAATGCCTTTTGGATGATACATCCCAGAAGGCTTGTTCCGTTCGCAAACGGGCCGATTCTGAGAATCGGCCCGTTTGCGAACGGGAAATGGGCTTGATACATATGGCCCATGGTCATTGTTGTGTGATATGTCTGGATGCAGTAACAGAAAATTCAAAGAGAGACACTCAAATACTGGCTCTTGGTTTGATTTACCTCCCAGAAAGTGTTACTCGAAGATCACACATTTGACAGTTGAATGTCACTTATATGTCTGCTGAAACCACAGAAAGACAGTGAAACGCACAGTCCAAGAAAGGTTGTATGTTTTACTTTATTGTATACATTTTTAAATTCATTTTAATACAAACATCAGCAAAGTTTAAATAAAATTAGAAAAACCAAAGGTTTTGCTTTCTGTAGTTTAAAAATATTATAAAACTGTTTAAAAATAAATGTGTGCTAAAGTGCAATCAGTGCTGTAGAGGCGCATACCAATAATGTGTAGTATGCGCCACACAGTCTTGTGGTTGAGAAAAGTGTGCGTGCGTTGGAAGTGCAGTCTGTGACACTTAAAAGATGGTACTTTTTGTAACTGGTTCTATACTTTGAGTCTCCATCTGTCATACATGCACGTTTTTAATGTTTAAGCTATCATCTGTTAGTATAGGATATTGACTGAAAGGCTTTTTTATGTCATTTTTTAATTTTTTTAATTTTAACTAGATTTTTTGGATCAGTTTAAAATTGTTTGGGGAAAGCACTTTGCACTTTTTGGAAAAAGCATTGTTGGTGGCTCCTAGAGCGTTTCTGTCTATGCAATTGTTTAAGTATATTACCAGATAATCTATCTGTAAATTTATATTTTTTCTTGTTATCAAATAACTTGAGGCGGGGTTAAGTGGAGGATGTTTAATGGTATGTTTTAAATAGTTCGTCTAATTTGTAATTTTAAGCTGATGTATTCTGTTTGCGATATCAGTGTCTCTGTGGATAGACTGAGTATGTAAATAATAAATAAATATGTACATTCGAAATACTGCCGTTCTGCCAACCTGATTCACAGGTTCTGAACAGCTTCTTTAAGTCTACCGTATGTGAGGTCCATGAACTTCATCAATTTTCCAATTAAGCTGTTTGTAACTTAAAGCACATTTCAGTTGCTTCTCTTACTATGCAAAGGATTAAAGGTCTAAATATTATTATTAACGGAAGATACTTGCTTCGTAAATCTCTTAAGCTTGGGCAAATGCATAGAGTATGTTCTAAGGTCTCTTGCCTGTATTTGCCGAGTCTATGGGTTTTTTAGTCCAGTTGATGATTGCTCCAAAATTATTCAAACTGGTTCACTACTAAACCCTTTAACCAAACTACAGTGGGCATCGTTCTGTAAGAAGTTACACACATACCTCATGCACGTATTTGTTGTATCTGCAGAAATGTATAATTTAAAAAGCACAACCTTCAACTTTTATAGAAGAAAATTTACTGAAATGAGAATGTTTTTCCTGAAATAAAATCCAGCAATTATACACACAAATTCAAATTCAGCAGCAAAATCACAATTTTGCCTACCCCTGCTAAGAGGAAAAATAGCAATGCTTTAGCAAAAGAAGTGCACAACTTATTAAGAACAATGTTTAACATTTACACAAGTAACTAATTTAAACTAAAAGAAATTACCTAAAACAAAACCCAACACTTTTACACAGAAAATCAGGTTCAGCAGGAAAGGAACAGTTGGTGTATATTTTTACAAAGAGAGCATGAAGGATGCAGAAGGCAAAGGAGCCCAAAGAGACCTCGGTATGGCTTCACAGCAGTGGAGCTCCTGCCTATGCCAGTCAAACCCCAACAAGGCCAAAGATGGCATAATCTTGCACTGGGAATACAAGTTTTGCAGCTGTTCGTGCATGTTTCAGTGTATTTGTCTATAGAGAAGCATTCACAGCCCTCACTAATCACCAGGCCCTTATCAAAAAATGAAAGAAAGCATCAAGCATTGGGATCTGCATTTGCAAATGTACTGTGTATATATTGTCAATAAGACTTTGCTGTCACTGGCTTATTATTAGTCAAAACCATCAATTGCTGAAGACCATCTATGCAGTATCCAGCCCCTGTCCTTTACCTTTTGCTTTCAGAGGGTACAACAATGGGCAGAAAGGCCTCAAAGTGCACTTGAAATTTAAAGAAATGTTTGATGGGTCACAGAAGCTGTGCGAGAGCTCCTGCTTCCACGTTGGATAGTTGGGCATTGATGAAGCGCGAATAAGAGCGCTGAAGGCGAGAGACCCATTCACAAAGGCAATGGAGCATGAGTGAGACTCAACGTAAGAGTGTTGTTTGTGTAAGACCCCTCTGGGACTTCAAAGGGAGGTCTGTGAGTAGTGGCAGCTGAACTGCAGCGAATGGGGGAGCATTAGCGTTGTGTTGTCTGGGATCAGCGAGGAGAGCAGTAAAATGAAAGGCAGCTGGATTGGGCACTGGGAGCACCCAGAGGTTGGATCCCTGTCCCCGGAGTCAATCTACACGATCCTCCAGGAAAAGGTGCTTTAAGAAGAGAGAGCAAAACTGTGGTGTTCACATTCTCACTCTCAACAATGGAAGGTGCTGTCTGAGTGACCATGGACAGGATTGGGTTTATATCTGGAGCAGACTCCTTCAGATCCTACCAACTCCTACAATGGAGCAGTCGTAGCAAGGGAAGCACTCAGTGTAAATGAGCCGCCAAGACTAAGCAGATCTGTGCTGTGACCCAGTTACAGAAGGAGGACAGAGGTGATGAAATACAGCCGGTGCCTACAGCCTCAGTAGCCCTTACAAGTAAGGGGCGACCCTGTAAAGACCTCTGAGGATGGGATACAAACTATACATTTATGCAAAGCAGTTCCCTCAGTAGCCACTAATTAAGAATCACTTCATAAACACATGCGCACTTGGAAGTTATTCCTGTCTTGGTTATCATTTCTTTTGCATTGTTTAGGTTGGCTATTATATACCAGCACACACTCAGGTATATTACTTCAGTGTTTTTCAATCAATATTCTTAAACTATAAAGTAGGTCATACAGTATATTTTAGTGCAAATACCCCAGTGTGTGTAACCAACAAACGAATACAAGCATTGGTAATACCAATAGACCTTGCTTTAAAGAATGTTGTATGGTAATGTGAAGCATTATAAGTAGATAACTTGGGATTAGATATGTATTTGTGTAGGAGCAAATAATTGTAGAATAAGATTGGTGTATGTTAAAAGGTCAGGTGACAGTTGGACTGTCAAATCAGACCTAAAATTCCATGTAGTTTAATGACTGCTCTCCTGCCATCTGTGCTGCTGACAGAGAAAAACACCATAAACTATCTAGTTATCTAAGACAATTTAATAACATGTGTGTGCCCTTGAAAGTTAAACTTCAGGCAGCTGGATAAATAAACAAAATGATCACAGCTGTGGGGAAAGCAGGCACTTTTTGGTGGAAGTGCACAAATTCTGCCCAATCAAAATATGTACTCATGGTTTCCGACATGTGGGCGGAGTCAAAGCCCCTCCCCGGGAGTTTTCATATAATTGTCTGACGACAGCTGCTTTGTCAAACCAGACCATTAACAAACCTCTCTAAAACATTTTGGCTCCATGCTATTATTCATTACTGTCAACTGTACACGCAGAGTTGAATAAATTACACTACATTTTAAATCAACCAATGATATCCCTGTGAGGGCAAGTAGGCCTCGCCAAGTAGCCTGTCGTTTAGATAAAGGATTTACTAATATAAGTTGATAAATGGCCTCATTTATGTCCAATTGACCACATTCCTTGGTTATGGTCCTCATAACAGCTGCCAATTCGTTTCGAGCTCGTGAAGTGGGACAGTGCTTGTTGAGGTCTTCCTCTGAGCCACAGTGCACCTCTGTCAGGGCACGACCTTTGGGATTATTGAATCATAGTTTAACTTATTTCAATATTTCCACAGGCTTTCTATGCATTTATGATACAATGAAAGGCACCATACAAAATAGAGTGTGGTTTTTGAAAAAAGAAAGCGAAAATGGAGGACAAGTCTTAGTTTCTGTCACATCATATGAATTGCATTAATTCCAACACCCATTGTGATTCACTTAGGTGTCCTCAGCTTGTTTTAGCCAGACCTTGAGACACTGCTGTTTAAAGCAAATTTCATGTTAACATTCTGTGTGGCATTCCGAGTTAGTAAGCGAGTGTCACCATTTACAAAAGCTGATAGGAAGGCCTGTTTGCAGGCCGCAGATGTGTGGAAATAGCAGTCGCCAGCTGATTTAGAAGATCTGCGGTATTCCTTGAGTCATTTATTCATAGCTTTACATGACATGAGACCAGTTGGGAGTCCAGCATTCCTGAGTCATGCAGATGGATCACGATAATTAGGTCCCAGTTTCAGGTTGTTCTGTGCAAGAGTCTATACAGGGCGGGCTTGAGGCCACTCGCTTAGGCACATATTTAAGACTGGGAAGCACTAACCGTTGCCCAAGAAGGGTTGCATTAGGGGGACACCATAAGAAAGATGGGAGTAAAATAATAATAGAACTTGTGCTATTCGTAAATTTCAGGTCCATGCAGTGAGCATTCTGACAATTAAGACTGTATTTTAACTTAGTGGGGCTTGAGGAAGGCTGGTGGATTGGTGTCAGTGACACATACGTGTCCAGGACATGGCAGAGGGTGAACCTACCTGCCTCTTTCATATGAGCATGTAAGTGAGTAAGTAATAATTTGTAAAGCGCAACGAAAGCCGAGGCGTCTTGGCGCTGAAAATAGCGTATGCTTCACCTGAAAAGACCGGGAGCTTAGCTACTGTTACTTGGACGGGTAATAGCCAAGTCTTAAGCATCTTCCTAAACAAGAATCTATTACATTGTAATCTTATTCCAACCGGTAGCATGTTCCAGAGTTTGGTTGCCCGATAAGACAGACTTCTTCCACCCCATTTTGCCCTTCGGATTTTAGGGACCTGCACCAGCCCTTTGTTTGCTGATCTTAAGTCCCGCCGTGGGACATGCCAGGAAAAACGTTTCTGTAGGTCCCGCGAACCTCACCCGTACAGTGCTTTGTGAATCAAACCGAGTGCCTTGAATTCAATTCTTTGCTGGACCGGTAGCCAGTGGAGGACCCTAATGCTATTGGAAATGGCATGAAATTTGGGAATGTTTAATAGCACCCGAGCTGCTACGTTCTACAAGGACTGGAGTTTCGATAGTGAGCGTTTATCAATGCCAAGAAGAAGAGCATTGCAGTAATCTATTCTAGAAAGAATTAAAGCGACTATCACAGTTTTACTCAGATCTTGCAGAATTAAAGGGAGAATCTTTCGCTAGGTTTTTAGCAGAAAGAAACATGAGGAGGTGAGAAGATTGATCTGGTCATCGAACAGGACTCCTAAATTTCTAGCTTTATCGATCGGATCAGGACGTCGGCCAGCCTCTGCTGGCTACCAAAGATGATTCCAAAGTGACGGTCCCTTTCCAAATATCATTTGGTTTGATATTTCATTAAGGGACAAGGACGGCTACCCACCAGTCATAGCTCTCTCTTTTGTTTTTTTGAAGTATAGAGGGAGGACATGGATCAGACGGGGAACCAGACTTGGTGGATAGTAGTAGTTCATTTACTCTCTTGGAGGATAGAGAGGAAAAGCTTGACAACTGACAGGTAGTTGTAGAACCAGAAACATTGTCCACAATTAACGCCTCTTTGGCCGTATTTGGTACTTGTCCTGCAAGCTCCTTGTACACTGTTTGCACTTTGGACTGCAAGAAATTGACGACTTTATTGCAACAAGTTTGATGAGGAGAAAATTGATTCTCCCGTTGGAGCTTGGACAGGATGGTGACAGTTTTAAAAAGCTCTTTAGTCTAATTTTTTGCTGCCTCAGTTTTTGTAGAGAAGTAATTGGTTTTGGCAGCTTTAATTGCTGCTTTGCATTCTTCCAGGGCTGATCTATAACTGTGTTTTCCCTGTTCAGTGTATTCTAGCCTCCAGGTGCATTCTAGACGTCTACACTTGGACTTTAAACTTCTAAGTTCGACGGACTACCATGGGGCTGAAGCTTGATTCCTCCTATGTTTAATCGATTTCTCTGGGGCCAGAGGACTGATTGCCAACCTGAACCAGCGGTCAAAATTTTCTGTAGCCTTATTATTATCTTGGTCTAGTGGAGGGGGATGTCTATGGAGGGCCTCTTCTAAAGCAGCTGTATTTATTTTATGCCACATTCGGGTCTTGGTGGCAGGTAGTCTGTTGTAAGAGGGCATCGTGGTCCCCAGGAAGTAGGTGTTTGAAGAAAATAGCGCTGTGATCAGTCCAAGTTAGCGACTACTTTTTCCATGACAATGTTGGATCTGTCGTAAAAATCCCGTCCAACATGTGCAAGGCCTTGTGCGTAGGCTCAGTGATAATCTGAGTCAATCCAAAACCGGCCAAACTATCCACCAAAAGGGTGGTGTCGATGTTATTCTTACATTCGAGATGAAAATTAAAATCTCCAAGTAGAGTGAAAGTGGGGATGTCGTGTAGTTCCTATATTACCCATACAGGACCTGCGCGTTTGGATAACATAAACTGTGCGTCTGGTGGCAGACTGGCTCTGAGCACCCCCACCGAGAATGTTAGCCTGTTTGCATTAGCTAGCTCACAGTGCCACTAGAATCTCCTCTGATCGGGGAGAGAATAGTTTCTGGCAACCTTAGAACATGACAACCCTGATCCCTCAGGATCATGGAAACAATGTACTACTTTTCGCTCAGTCACTCGTGCTCACTTATTCTGTCTCAGAGAGTTACACAGAAGAAACAGTCGGGCGTGTTACAATAAGAATTTATTACACAGTTGTTCTTCTAGTGTAAAATAGATGTGCTGCGATAATCGTTATACACTAGCAGAGATATATGATTAGCAGTACAGTGAAAATAAAAGGATAGTACAGTTCTACCATCTTGCAATAAGCATGAATAAATACATGAATATAAAATGCATGATAAAAGTGTGCATACTCCTACGATGCCTATCTAGATGTACCTAAGTGTACCTAGCATGTGAGTAGGTGTAAAGCCAAGAATCCCTCTAGGATTTAGTCGAACCCCATTACCTGAAATGAGGGAGTGTGGGACCCCGTCCTGGTCTCGAGTTGGACATCCCGCAAGGGGTGTGTTAGACCACTGTCATCTGGAGCGGCTGCATGCAGGAGCCTCAGCGTCTCTGGTCAGTGTGTCGGCCTGGAAGTCTCGGTTCCCTCTACCAACCCTAGCAAGATGTTCTGTATTTATACAAAAACTATCTAGGGTTTCTTTGTCCCTTGTTCCATGTATTAGCCATTGTATTGTTGGATTTGAGGATGACGTATGGGATGAACCTTGTACGTAGATATGGTGGGGTAGGTGGTGTAGCCCATGCCTGGTTTCCACCAACCCTCATGAATATTCATTCATACCCTATGAGTCCATTGGTGAAGTTATAGGACGCTATTGTTCAGGAAAAAGCCTCCTTCTGCACCCAGGACTAGAACTAGGTAAAGGTTCAATCCTAAAGGCTCGTTACTGTGTAGTATAAGGGAGATAATGTAGGTGAAGGTGTATGATATTACCCGGGCCCATATTAGGGTACCTATATGAAACATAACAGGGAGGTCTACAAATGATTCGAGGAAAGTTTGCAGAGATTGTGTGAAAGATGCCTTGGGCCCCATCGGTCGGTAGAGAAGTATTTCTGGCAAGGTGCTAGAGTTACTGAATTTGAAATTAAACATCAACGCTTCTACTCCTAAGTGCTGGGTAGAGTCAAAAGTGACCTTAAAATTGGTACGATAAATAATCGCTATGCCTCCACTCCGTTTCCCATCCCTATCTATGATTTCTAGCTCATATCCCGCTGGTATAGCAGCAATCCAGTCAGGCTCTGAAGTTTTATTGGCCGAGGTTTCTGTTAAAAAGACCAAATCTGGGTTGGATGTTTGCATCAGACTCTCAAATTCATACTTGTGTTTAATCAAGGATCTGGTGTTCAATAAGATGCAGGACAACACATTATTTAAGTCCTTGGTCGAGTTGTTAACCCTCAATTAATTTTTTAACGAGGGAGCTGCTACAGGGTTAACCGTAGGGGAAAATTGACATAGGTTGCAGCTGAGAAGTGCAGTATCCTTCATCCCGTCCCATGGGGGGAATTAACGCACTTATCTTTATTGAGTGCTAACAGCTGTTCCCTCGAGTAGCAATGGGGGGCAGAAAGACCAGGGGTTCTGGCCCATGGTGCATTCTGGGCCCTGACGGGCAAAATGTCTTTGGTGCGTCTTTGGCGCGCCGGCGGCGCACCTGCTGGGCGCGTCCACTGCGCGGTCGCGTCAGCATGGAAATGTATGCCTCCTGCGTAGGGAACAACTAGCACGCTGACCGTACAATAGCGGACCCGCTCTTACTTACGGGCACCGCGATCGGCGAAAGGAGCAGAGAATAGCACTTGAGAGTGAGTAGAAACAGTTAAAGTGCCAGCACAGCTAAAATATCCTCTTGTGCAGTCTAAAAATAAGCTCAAATAATGTCAGGCAATAAATGCTGCGCGGTTGCGTCATCACGGACATTTATGCCTCCTGCGTCGAAAACAACTAGCACGCTGACCGTACAATGGACCCGCTCTTACTTACGGCACCGCGGTCGGTGAAAGGAGCAGAGAATAGCGCATGAGAGTGAATAGAAACAGTTAAAATGCCAGCACAGCTCAAATATCCTCATGTGCAGTCTAAAAATAAGCTCAAATAATGTCAGGCAATAAACGCTGTCACCCTGCAAGGGTTTCCAGGTCCATGAGTGACTTGCTGTTCTAGTCCAGGTATTTTGTTTGCATTCTGGGACTTGTAGTCTTTTTTTAAATTACTTTATAAAACCAGGAATACAATACTCAGACAGTAAAGAAAATACGTAAGCTAATTTCACACCAACCTCGTAAACTTGGCAACTGTCCAGGGCGGTGAGTTGGGAAGCCCCTGATTATCTGCGAACAGCCTCTCCAACAGTTATGCAATTACTTACAGCTTAATCAGATAGGCTAACGATTCATCTTAGGGGCAGCAACTTCACTAGATTGACTGGGGACAGCCGTTCATGGATATGGCGAAGGCAATCCATGACTATGGCCACATTACTGATCCCAGCAGGAATACAATACCTGGACTTGTTACACTGCAAGGATCGGTGGTGTTGGAGAAGAGTTGTTGCACTGGGGAAGTGAATAAAAAGCACATCTTGTACAGAGCTTTGTCTCCATGCATGCTGCATTTCTGAGTGGCGCTGCACAGTGTTCTCGGGGGCACTTCCCAAGATCAGGGCTTTTACGGCGAGAATGGGGAAGCTGTCTGTGTCCTGTTCACCTTCATGCTGTGAATTCCTGGACACAACTAGCAGTTTGTTTGCACTCAGGGTAGGCAGTCCAGATGAAAGACATGCTTTGGTCTCTGAAAGAAAAGAAAGCTGGAGATGAGCTCAGAAGGTTAATGCACATGGAATAAAGACTTTTGTTTGACCTACACGCCATAAGGTCAACTGCCTCTAAGATAGCCTTGTTATTTCTAACTTGCTTGTGACATCTTGTGTAGGCACATATATCAACTCCCCCTCATTTGGAACCTGCTACCCTCCGTTTCGACTTATTTCCACTTTCCAAACAAGTGAAATACTTCCCATAGACTTCAGTGGGATCACCCACCCTGAAAATATACCCCATACTCCAAAAAACAAAATAAACTGGTCATGTAAATTAGTTTAGAGATTTATCCTCCAGGAACTCTCAAACCCACCCTCCTAGGGCGTAAAAGATGCTATCACTGACTTATACTTCGGTACTCACAACTCTTGGCTCATGGCCTTTCACAGGTGATGTCCTAGGGGTCCTCGCACCCACTCAGGTGCTAGCCTCTCTTCTTCACCCGTCTTGTCGCTTTGTGTTACATACTGTCGCAGTGTTTCTGAAGCTCTGGCACGGACTATGGCGCTTGGACCAGGCCTGCTGGTTGAGATTATAGTTCATAGAGTCCCATCCAAGGTGTAACATAGGATCACAAGGGGTAGCAGCTGCTACCCCTACCCTTGTTTGTCACCTTTACCAGCCTGGCCTGTGTTTTCATACCAACACAGCTATAAAAATATCATTAAAGTCCTGTACTTTTTAATATAAATTTAATGCAACAAATATAAACTCCTCTAAAGAATTCCAATGCAAGTCAGTCCTGAAATACTTTACAGGAAACAAGGGTGAAACTGCTGCGTTTAAATGCCTTTCAGGGCTATTTACACAAACTGTAGCACTTCCAGAACCACACAACGACCCACATTAGTGAACAGGGTGTGGTATAAGGACTATACCTCCCAACTTTGAAGATGGGGAACAGAGTGCGGGGCTCAATATCCTGTGATTCTGGACAATAATCTCTCCGTGCCTAAAAATGAATGTGTCCGTCTGTAATGAAACTGGTGCTTGTGTAAAGCTCTCGGATACCTTTGTGTCCAGATCACGTTGTTATAACAAGCATTGGCATAGCCAATAGGTCTCGCGTTTGGGACCCTATAAGTGTTTAGACAGAGCTATTGGCTTTGGCAATGTATTAAAGCTATGTTGTAGAGCATTGTAGCTGCTATGCAGCATGTTGACAAGTTATAATAAAGTGTTAATATAGCAGCAGCAGCAGCAACAATAAAAACAACTATGCATGTATGGATAGCAATACAGCAGAAAACTAGATGTTGGGTAACAGGGTGTGTATGAGTGTTCAGAGAAGGTAGTAGATCATGTGTATTAAGTGCGCATTTTCACATTTCAATTAAATTGTATTACATTCCACATATTTACAATTTTTAGCACAGGGAAAGTAAGTGATCTTTCCAGAATCACACATTTTCAAGTCAGTTACTAGGAGCTGGGGCTAAACACAGCAGCTCAGCATCTAAATAATAATAGGAAAACCAACAAAAATTATAATATCGTTAATCCCATGCAACACTGATAACCGTGTTCTCCTAAAGTGTTTGAAAGGTGCAAGCAGAGGCGTTTTAAGGCACGGGCAAAGTGGGCCCTGGCCCAGGGCCCCAGCCTTTCATGGGGGGCCCTGATAGAGCCAGCTTTGCTTTTGCTCTGATGACCCTAAATAATTCTTAACCGATTTTTTAAAATACGTTTTCCTTCAATATCTTTTCAGTGTGGGTGATGTATTGGAGTCTATTGCAGACATATGGCGGAGAAGTGTTTGTTTTTCAACACCATGTGACAGCCATAAAAAGTTTCTTTTAGATCAAAACAGGACCTCACATATCAGAAATCGCAGGAGGTCTCAAAGATTATAAGCAATAATGTTAGTGAGCTGCTGCTGCTGAATTATAATATTGAAAGCACACGTCACTATCCATGAATATTAAATGTAAACACATTTTGAATTTCGACGTGTGCCTGTGCACTGTCAGTAACCTGGCCTAGGACGGCATGAAAGTGCTGAAATTGTATCATACATTTCAAAACTGTTACAAACTGGGCCTCCCAAAATACGTGTGGCCCAGGGCCTCCGAAATCCTTAAGATGTCCCTGGGTGCAAGCGAACGTCCCGAGGCCTGCTCGACACTGGTAAAGGAAAGCCTAGGCCCGTACTCACTGGCTGGTTGTCCTGAGGCTGCTGCTCCCCAGCCATGGCAGAGTCCAGACAGACCCCTCTTAGCTCAATAGTGACTGGAGAACTTCAACATGGCGGGGTACATGGGGTCTCGCTGCCGGCAGACACGGACGGGCTCTTGAGAGGACAAGATGCTGTGCCGGCTTCGGGAGTGATGAGCAGCACCTCCCCATGGCCCATATGTATGCCCGAGTCTTAGCACTGATGGAGTGCAGATTAAGCTGCAGTCAGTCATTTGAGACATCTGATGCCTCATGCGAGATTAAACTCCAGGAAAGCATGTTATGTTTCACTGTGAAACAGTTTCCTATACAATTTTCTCGTTCTCGGCGACATGCAAAACAAAAGAGAAAGAACATGCTTTTAAATGTCAGTCAGCCGGAGTTTTTACGCTCTTTCTGGGGAAGAAAGCCCTAGGAGCCAAATAATATTTCTTTTATGTTTAAAGGTCGTATTTAGTTTGATACACTACAAACAAGTAATCACCTGGGAAAAGTGTCGCTTAAAAGCAGCTAGACTAATCAAGTAAGAGAGGAATGCACTGACCGGTACTTGTCAGAAGGGCATTTTCCTGCTATAGCCCTCTGCAGCATTGGGGACGCCCCCCCCCTCCCTCCGAAACAACATATTGGGTCCTACTGAGGTTGCTGCATGATCAGAGGTCAGACAGCCGCATCACATGACCACAGCCCACAGGACTAGAGCCCTCGGCATAAAACATACCAGACAGAAGAACGACCGGCCGGTGCAGCAGTAAACGGGAGCCTTCTGCCGGAGGAAATAAGGT
The DNA here is from genome assembly GCA_963921515.1 of Calotriton arnoldi. Classification (NCBI taxonomy): domain Eukaryota; kingdom Metazoa; phylum Chordata; class Amphibia; order Caudata; family Salamandridae; genus Calotriton; species Calotriton arnoldi. The sequence continues at coordinate 916,820 of CAWUFW010002725.1, forward strand.
GGGACAGCATGCTGAGAGGAGGAGCGGTGAGACCTCCGGCAGCTGCTGTCCTTACACCGTGAAGATCGGATATTGGCGCCGATGTTGGCGCAACTCCTATAGTTTATATAATTAAAAAGACATGTAATAAAGTGACAAAAAATTATTACCCGCAGAGAAACAGGAGAGGAGGAGGGACGAGGAAGAGAGGTCAAAGGCAACGCGGACGGTAGCGCTCGGAGTAGGTTATAGATACCCCTAAAGGGGAAGAGAGCTGCAGCGAGAAACGGCACGGGCCATGGCAATAATGAATGAGTGTGCCGAACAAAGGATATATAAACCGGACAGTAAGGGCACATGTAACAGGGGCGGGAGCCCCGAAAGTGAAAACATGCCCAAAGGTGGGACAAAAAGCAGCATTTCACCAACCAAAGGAAAGCAATTTTGAAAGGCACACAAACTAACAAATGGAAAGTGCTGGGTTTGGCCTTAGCACACAGAGGGATAACATGCCTCGCAGAGCAGCGCATGCGCGCTGCCTCTAGGCTAGATCTACACAAACGCGCGCGCCTCGCGCTGCAAGTAAAAAAAAAAAAAAAGGAGGCGCGAGTTGTGTGCGCGCACCATGACGAGAGAGGAAAGCCAGATGGTGCCTCTGCTCGTCACTGTGCGCGTAACCGCACGCTCTATGCCACCCAAAAAGCTGTGGTCGGCTTTTTAAAGCCCACTCACTAAATGTCTCGCCAGAGCAGCGCATGCGCTGGCTCAGGCGAGACCTAAAACTGCAACAAAAATGGCCCTGTAAGAGCCCGCCCCTGCTGGAGCTGTCAGCACAAATGGAAATGTTACTTGCAGCAGTATCTTTCTAGTGCGCATGACAAAGGGAGGGCAGCACCGTTCTGAGCATGCGCGGACAGTGGGTTTTTCTCTGAGCATGCGCAGTGATAATATCCCTTTTCCGTGCCTGTGCACTCGCCCCATCTTATCCCAGCTCTGCTGTCGGTGCTGTTCCTCCTCCTTCCTCGCCGCTCACGGGTCACAGTTCACGCAGTAAAAATGACAAAGAACGGACGGAAGGAATGAGGGACAAGAAACCAGAACAAGTGAGTGATAGTGTGTGCAGTGACTCTCAGTGCTGTAGGGAGGAGGGTCTCCCTATAAATATTAGTGTCCTTTCTGCGATGACCAGGCCGACCCTGTGCTGGGGCTGATCCTTGAAAGGACGAGCGGAATTCTAACTCTCGTCCTAGGGGGGGGGGGGGCTTATTCTTCCAGAAATAGGCAGAGTGGAGATGCAGGGGCTCTAAGAAGGGGTGAAAAACAACAAAGCCTCGTTAGCGAGTAAACGGTCTTTTAAAGACCTGTGAAGTACTCGGATGCGGCTGTGTGCATGTCCGGGAAGCTGTCTCAGCCCTGGGTGACACACACGACGAGGTGGGGGGGCTGAAGAATTGTGAGCCCAATGGTATAAGTCAACTGAACCAGAACTGCAATTTGTTTGTTGCATTAATGTGCTGACTGAAAGTTTTGACCAGGAAACTACACTATACCAGTGACAAGGACTCCTCTGTTAACCCTGTACTAGAGCCCCATTAATAGCTGCTACAGAGAGAACAGCTTTGTATCTGGATCTCCTCCTAAACATATTTCTGTTGAAGCCCAGAATGAGGATCAAGAGAAAATGAGTTAAAGTTTGGAGGACATGGACTTGAGGGTGGGGGGGCGGGGGGAGATATGACTGTTCTGTTGCTAATTGCATGCATGGCATCGCGGGTGTTATTGATCACAAGGCACTAGATAACTCGTTTCAGACAGCAATAGCTGGCTTACGAAAACGCTGCAAATAAAAAATGAACTAAATTGTCCTCTTTGGTGTTTCCGGACATGCCTATTGATGCATTGGCCATTTCTGGTATAACAGCTTTGAATCCCGATGACTCCATATCTTTTGAATGTTTCAAATCGTGACATAAATGTATATGTTTGAAAATATTTTCTCTTGTTCAACTGATCATAACGGTTCTCTGTAGTCCTATATTTGATCTAAAACAAGTCTCTGAAAATGGTCTACACTTGCAGTGGCACTGACTGATCACTGGGGCCAGAGGAAGCCTCTGGACTGCTGTATAAATCATGCGTTCTCCAATGGCAACCCCCAAAAATAACAAAATTCTTAAGGAGCACCTATTATTGGTTGAGTGTTATCACCAGTGTTGCTTCTTGGCTGGTGATTATCCACCCACTCGCTTGTAGGTGAATAATATTCCTCGATATTTGATTGAAAGCAGCTGTAAGTTAATTGGCTATTGCCTTGGGGCTTGCTTTGTATTAGACAATGGCAAGCCCAAGTTAGTGTGAAATATCTGGACCATATATGGACCATCAGATGTCTACTGTCATTCTGGGTAGGAGCTATTTCAAATAGCTTAATCGTTTAAGTCCTATTTTGGAGGCCCAACTCAAGGCCTGACATAAGTTTCTTACCTTCAAGATTCTTGTCCCCAGCCCAGTTCATTGCAGAGCTCGAGAAAACAGGACATGTTCATGACAGCAAGTCAGGCACAGCTTACTGAGCATGCGCAGAAAAGAGACACCAATAACACTGTAGCATTCAGGGCTGCCAGAGATCACACTTCGTTAAAAGGACATCAGTAACATTGTAACCTTCTGAGTTGACAGAGATCCCACATTGTGATAGGGAGATCAGTAACTCTGTATCTTTCAGGGCTGCCAGAGATCACACATCATGAAAGGTTCATCAGTAACACAGTAACAGTCTCAGCTGCCAGATATACATAGTGATAAGGGCAAGCTGTAACACTGTGACATTCTGAGTTGCCAGTGATCACACATTGTGAATGGTAGAGCAGTAACACTGTAACATTCTGAATTTGCCACTGATCACACATCGTGAATACGACATCACTAACACATTAATATTCTGATCTGTCAGAGATCACACATCAGTGTGTTTCCTATCCTGGATTGGATGCACACAGTGTTTGCTTAAATACCCCTCACACACCAAAAGGGCCCTTGGTGTCATGCTTCATCATAGGGGTCTTCCCATCCCGCGGCGGGACGGAGCGTGCTACGACCTGCTACTATGCGGGAGCACTGATCTTACAGTACTATGTGTTGTGTAGGGGTAGTGAGAGGAAGGGTCTGGAGTGAATGTAGAAGGTGAATTAAAAAGGAACAGGCCTCATGGACTTAAGAAACTTTAATAGGTCATTGAGGCTGGACCTCTTAAAATGGTGGTTCGGAGATGTCCTGCGTACAATGTGCGGATACTCCTAGTAAGTCAACATGTTTCGAAGCATCAAGGCTTCTTCATCAGGACTGAAAGATCCCTTCAGTGCTCACTATGTTGCTATCAAATGTGAAAGTGTGCTATATACAAACGTGAAAAGTGCAGGAATCTCATGCACTTAATACGATACCTAATGGTACTCCTAAAATGTTAATCTGAAAGAGAAAATACAATTAATATACTAATTGCGCCTCCCAATGCGCAAACACGCGAAACCTGTAAAAACAAAACGCCACAAAGTGACTGTTGTGTATTTAGTACTAGTTATATGGTAATATATCAGTGCAATGACCTGTGGAAAGAAAGGACAGACGAGACACACATACATAAAACAGAAATCACACACTCTATTTTTGTGACTAGAGTAATTGTAAGAGGTTTGTATGTCGGGGATATACACATACACTGGTCAATACATACTATGTAGTGTTGGAGACAATACTCCATGAGCCTCTGTAACGGGTAGGGAAGGGTGTCGCCACTAAATTCTGTTAAAAAGATGGGGAAAGAAAGATTTTATTGATTGCTGGCGGTTTTTAGAAGTCTGAAAACCGTGAAAAACCCGAACGGCTATGCCGTACTCACGTCTTAGTCAACACTGCCTCGCTCCAAATAACGCCAACCCGCGGCTCCGTTGTGTGAAAGGAGTTCGCGGGGAGGTTCTATTTATGTGGCCGTTAAGTGGCAGTAAGTGATTACACCTGTGAAACTGCCCAGAGTCAACCGGAAGTAAACCGCTGTTGATTTCCGGTTTTCCGATCAGCGGGCGCGCACTAGAGCGCTGCACATTGTTTCAATTGTTTTGCGGGACAAAGAGGAAGTGAGTTTAACCGGGAAAACGGGACTGCACTAGAGCACTGCATTAAGTAGAAATAAATAAATAAAGGAGGTCCAAGCGCGGAAATAGATCCATCCGGTTTGGATCTAGAATGTTAACCCAGATAAAACGTTTGATGTTAGGGGAAGAGGATATTGTGACTGTGAATATAGTTCACAGAACAAACGAAGTATAGTCATATTTACGTTGGAAAAACTTCTTATTACGTACCCTTGTGCGGGTCATAACCTCATGGGAGGGGTAAGCCTATATAACTGCCACATGGGCTGTCAAGCATAATGGTTACCACACCCTCATCATTGGGTTAGAAGGGGCGTGATGTAGATCCAGCTGTAGAATAGAGACCATATGTTGGAGCGCATAGTAGGGTGGCAATTACTCTATTCAGTCTATAGTGTTCAATCGTCCAATATCTGTTCTGACGCATCTTAAAAAATATATTAAAATTATATATCTCGCAAGATGCGGGGTAATTATAAACTTACGCCACATGGGGCGTTCATGCATAGTGGATTCTGTACTCCACCCTCACAGTGGGAGTGGTGGAGAGAAAATAATGTTGTCACAGCTATTCACTGAGTGTGGTACATTGGAGCGAAGAGGCGCACAGTGGGGTGATGTTACCTCATTACGTGGGTTACTGTTAAAGGTATCAGTCGCCATTGTGACCCAACGTCCAGTTCGGCTCTTTTGTATGGTTGTGTACATCTTTAGAAGTGCAGATCCAGTCATTCCAGGTTCTCAAGACAGTTGGGCCCATGGTATGTCATCGTTAAGGCCAGTAACGTTGGTCCCCAAACGGAACACCCATCGTTGTTCTTTCTCCAGTAGGTCTCTCTCGTTACGGATTTGTTCAATTACGGTCCACTTTAGATCATCCACGGTGTGGGCCATAGTCAGATAGTGGCTTGCCATCTTGGTGGTGCTTTTTTTGCAGCGTACATTGCTCTTATGTTCGCCTATACGGATTCTCACCGGTCTAGACGTCATGCCGATGTATTCTAGTCTGCATGGACACGTGATGATATATACCACGTTTCTGCTGTTGCAATTAGTAAATTGTCTTTGTTCCCAGACTGATCCATTCGTGAACGTGATGTTTCTGCTCTTCTTAGTAAGGTTGCATGTGCTACAGTTGCCGCAAGGGTAGTGGCCCTGTACAGGTGCAAGGTTAGAAACGGCAAGCTCCCTTTCTGGTATTGATCGCGGTCTTGTATGGACCAAGATGTTCTTTAGATTTCTGCCTCTTTTATGGGAGAACATAGGTCTGGAAAAATTGAGGCTCCCGCAGTTGAGTATTCTCCAGTGTTTATTTATTATCTTTGACACTTGGTTGGAGTGGGTATTAAAAGTGGTTACACAGATAGGTCTTGTTTCTTGTTCTCTGGAAGGATGGTTTTCCAAAAGAGCGTCTCTGTTGTTGTTCCTCGCTCGTTTTAGACCTTTCCTTACGATTCGTTCTGGGTAGTTGCGTTTTAGTAATTTCTTCTCCAAGTCGGAGGCTTGTCTTTTGAAATCTGTAATTTCGGAACAGTTCCTCCGTAGGTGGAGGAATTGTCCATATGGAAGATTATCCCGTAGGTGTCGTGGGTGAAAACTATTGTATAGTAGTAGGCAGTTTTTTGCAGTTGGTTTGAAATGGGTCGTCGTTTTTAGTCTGCCATTATGAGGATAGATGTTCAGATCCAAAAATACCAGATTGGTGTTGGAAGATGTATGGGTGAATTTCAGAAACGTGTGTTGTTGATTCAACCATATCATGAAGGTTCCAATCGAGTCGGTGTCACCTCTCCATACCACCAGGACATCATCAATGTACCGTTTCCAGACAATGATGTGGTCACGGAATGGGTTGTCTTGATGTAATATCTTGGTGGTTTCTAGATGATGTACATAGAGACCAGCCAAGCTGGGGGCAAAGGTGCTCCCCATGCTGGTCCCGTGTTTTTGTAGATAGTGTACCCCTTCGTACAGGAAAAAGTTTCTTTTCAAGGCCAGAGAGATGCATTCCATGACCAAGTTCCGTGGTGTTTGATAGTCCCATGTTGTGGCGTATAGTACTTCCTCTATGATGTCGAGGGTCTTGTTGTGTGGTAAGCTAGTGTACAGGCTCTCGACGTCGAGCCCCAGTAGGAGATGGTGGTCTGGGTCAAAGTCAAGGTCTTCTAGTAGTTGTAGTACTGCCTTAGTATCTTTCAGATAGGTGTCTGTTTTCTGGACCAATGGCCGGAGGAAAGCGTTGGCAAACTTTGAGAGTGGCTCTAGTATGGAGCTGATGCCGGACACAATGGGGCGCCCGTGGGGGTATTCCAGATTCTTATGAATTTTTGGGATGGTGTAAAAGTATGGTGTCTTGGGTGATTTTTGAATCAGAAAATCAGCTTCCTTCCTGGCTACCCAGTCGTGTGCAGTGGCTTCTTCGACCATTCCTGCTATCCGTACCCGTATTTCTTCTGTGGGGTCATCACGGATGATCTCATAATTCCTTGGGTCATCTAATAGTTTTCTGCATTCAGTATCGTAATTGTGTGTTGTTTGAATCACGATAGCACCCCCTTTGTCAGCAGGTTCTATTATCAAGTTGGTGTTGTTGGCCAGTTCTTGTAGTGCTTCCTTTTCTTGTCGTGTAGTGTTCTGGAAAGTTTCCTTGTCCTCATTATATATACTGGTTATTTCTTCCATCACAGCCTTATCAAAGGTAAGCAGTTCGACTGGTAGCGTTGAGTCCAGAGGGGTGAAGGTGGATTTGAGTCGAAGTCCAGTATCCGAAGTCTGTTCCTCTGTTGTCTCAGTTGTTTCTTTGTTGTCAAAGAAAGCTCGTAATTTCAATTTTCTCATAAATTCCTTTATTTCAAGACAGAGTTTAAATTTGTCCATCCTGTTGGTAGGGACAAAACCAAGGCCTTTCTCCAGGACACTCTTTTGTGGCTCAGTGAGTGTGTGTTCTGTTAAATTGACCACTAGTTGCCCCTCCTGCTGGTTGTTGGTTGGTTCGCTGTTGCTGTCATGCTTCTCGTTGACACTCTGGCTGCGTCTTCTGACTCGTTGCTCCAGTGGACCTGGCTGCCTCTCCGGTTCCTTCCTCTCGGAGGTTCTGGGCGTGCTCCTAAAAAAGGAGGCGGTCCATAGTAGTTATATTCTTGTGGTGGTGGGTTCCAGTGTTGGAATGGTCCTCCCATTGGTGATGGGCCGTAAGGGTAATGTGCGTAGATCGGTGGGCCTTGGTAATGGCCCCATCCCCTTCCTCTGGGTCTGAATGGTCTCTGGTTCTGTGTCCCTCCTCTCTGGTTTCTTGGGTTGCTCCCACGACTGGAGTATGACTCATTTGAGCCTGTATCAGATAATTCACTATCCGATCCCTGTTCGCTGTTAGATCTTTTGGCTACATAGTCATCTCGTATGTAGGGATACACACGTTCGTGGCTGAAGGCTGCAGTGTCTTTTTTCAGTTTCTTGAATTTACTTTGTTTCAACGTGATTTCGTATTCACTCATTCGCTGGTTGAGTTCGTCCAGCCTTTTCTTCAACACAGTGTGGGATTGATAGCTTTTAAGTTGGACCTCCAGCTTCTGTATATCGATCTTGAGTTCCTGTGCCAAATGGGTGGCCGTCTTGATGATAAGGACCAGCCAATTCCTGGTACAGTGCCAGGATATCAGGGACCAGTCCTTTTTAAAGGAATTGTCGTGCTGAAATATAAAAGGTTCATTTCGGACTATTAGGCCTTGAGGTGCTGCGTTAGCCCTGAGGTATTCTGTCATTAGTAGACCATGTAGAGCAGTCTTTATCTGGGTTCTTCTCAAGTTAGCCAGCTCATCCCAGTCCGCATTGCTTGGACCCGGATCTGTGCTGATCAGTCCCTCAAAGGGATTGAGGGCTGCCAAGATTCTGTCAATTTCCTCCTCGTCGAACGTGAGGCCTGCTGCCTCGGCCATGTTTTTAGTGTCTTGGTGGGTGTGTGTTACCTGAAGAGTTGTGTGTGTCTGTGAAAAATGTCCATTTTCAAAACACTGGACCAAATGGTGAATTTATAAGCATAATTGCCTAAGACCCAAAGGTTCTGAAGGGGCACTAATTAAATATTCTTATGTTTTCAGGCTGTGCCAGGCAGACCTTACCCAAACCAGGGATTTTCAGGGGGTTTATCCTCCCAAAGAAAGCTTTGAAATAATTGTGGTAAAGCAGTGCATTTCATCACAATTTCTTCAACACTGGCAGCAGAGCCTTATATCAGAGTGCGGTGTATGCCATGGGAATGGTTTACTTCATACTTCCATGAAAGTAGAGCTACAAAATTACTTTCACATATGTGCACAAATTATTATCCAAACCTGCACTATTAATGATTCTACTCAGATATAACAACAAACTGCAGCCTGTGACAGGCTTGGGCATGAAGGTTCCCAAACCCATTAGCGCTTAAAGGCCTTATTAATGCCAATACCGCACTATACAGTTCTCGTCACTTAACAAAACAACCAAATCTCCTGGGTATTTACACAGTTACAGTATCAAATACAAATGTGGAACATCACTGCAAATAATAAGTAATGAGGTGTACAAGTCTCCAGAAAGTAGAGCAACGTAGGCGCAGAGTCAAAATATCTTTGTTGAGTTTTGTTGTTGTGAATGTTTCAATCGAGTTATAGCACAAAAGCCTCATAGTGCCTAATTTAATTGTATAAAACAATAACAAAAACAAAAACACGGTTTTCAGTGGCTTGAAGCTGATAATGTACAGAACGTGGTCTGGGTACTAATTAGATATAGATGCTGCTTAACTGGTAGCTCTGTGCATCATTCTCCTGTAACTTGATTTAGATGCAAGGATTCTGGTGACATGATAAACCTGAAAACATTTAATAAAATATATTCATCATGCAGAACTGGTAGCAATTCTTTGTCGGTGTACTACATAAGTGTCAAAATACCCAAAGAATTTAACTTTCAGACATACGTTTCCATCTTGGGTCTGACGAGGAGCTGTGGCACATAATATTAAACTAACTTAAGTCATAATAGAAGCATTTTCTACCTATTGCCCACTATTCTTTCCATGCTGATTAAATAGATAAAAGTTCTTTTAAGGAGTAACCTTTCTTCGAGTATGGAGTTGCCATTAAGCACTGCATGCTGTTCCCTCACTAGATACCTTGATTTGGAGGTTCCAGGGTAGGGGTGACGAGCTCCAGTAGCCATCTTGTTTCTGCACTACAGTAAAGTGCACGAAAGTTGGATGGTACTGGTGACCGTCATGAACTTCAGACAGAAAAGCAGAGGCTCAAAAATCTCCTTGATGAACCAAAGCTGAAGATTATTGGCTCAAGAACCGGCACTGCAGTCAAGACGAGACTGAGTACCACAAGACTAGAGCTAGCTCGAGCGGCGACCTATACCTTCATTGTGAACAAGGATCTGCACCATGGCCCATTCTTTAATCCCTTACCTATAGAACGAGGCACCTGGCAGGGGTGTCCCCTCTCTCCACTCCTCTTCACCCTCGCCGTTGAACTCATGGCAGAGTGGATAGAAGCGGTGCACAGTTAATAGAGTTCTGCTGGTCTGATTTGTCAGAAGATACAATATCCCTCTACGTGGATGACATGATACTAGGAGACTGGTTGTTCAGGGATAGCAAAGGCCCAGCGTTGCACCTTGAACTGAACACCTCAGAATAACATGGTACTTTACGCATACTATAGAGCTGCCCCTCTCGCCCCCCCCCCCCCCATCTGTCCCTCAAATAACTCCTGTTCCCTTGCTGTGTTAGTGTGAGGCACTGAAGTACAATAAATGGCTGGGCAAAGAGACAAATGTGACTTTTCTGTGGTATGGGACACAGTTGCGTCAGGTCACAAGTTTGGTAAGCTTTAAATCCTGGGATCTCATTAGGATGCCTCAGTAGTGAGCTGTGGTATAATGACTAGGGCTCCCGGTTTTACGGTATTTATTTTTTTAACATTTCCGTCTGTATTTATCCATATTTAATTTTTGCCCATTTTATCTGTATTTATCCATATTTATTTTGTGTTTTGCGTATAAATGTAGTTGTAAAATTGTACATTTCCATATTTATTTAAATAATAGATGCGCACACATACTTTGATGTCTGTCTTGTTTTAGCTATTTAAGTTGCCAAATATTACATAGCAGTACATCCACTGTCAAATATTAGCATTATACCACAGATGTATGTTGACAAATGCAGTTATTCAAAGAAATGTCATCCCGTGTTTTAATTTCCCAAGCTGTCCATCTGCTCAGCTGTTGGGCTAAATTCATGAAAGACAGCACGAAGAGTCACTGAAAAAAAGCACATTTTCTGTATTTATCCATTTTTTAAAATAAATGCAGACAGAATACACATTATTTTCTGTCTGCAGTTATCTGTAAATATCCCTAAAAACAGAAAACAGGGAGCCCTAATAATGACCTTATAAAATCTGTTGAGTAACTCGCACAGATGTACAACTTTCACTGATCCCAGTTTTTCAGATACCTCCAGCTCTGCCACACACACTCTGCGCATAAAGAGGTTCTGAAGAATGTCCCGAGTTTAACTGTCTGGAGGCCAAATTAGTGCTTGAACGTCTGGGATGCGAGGACATTTCTAGACTGTATAGGTCCTTACTCCTTACCCTCACACGTGGGGAAGACGAGGGCAGTTTGGGAGTGAAACCTAGGTGAGCTGGATGACAAAGAGTGATAGAAAATAACTATGGCAGCACGGTCCCAGGCCATCCCCTCGAATCAAAGAGTAGTACAGTGCAACTACCTGCACAGGACACCCAGCAGCCCCTGTCGGGTGTGGAGGATGGGCAGCAGCAGTAGCCCGGCTTGCACCTAATACAAGAATCCCCCCTCCCTGCCCCAGCTACATTTTCTCATGAGATCTGAGATTGTCCATGTATACCTTTGCCAGAATCGCACACTAGCCAAGTAACCTTGAACCTAAAGTTGCCGTTCTGGGCATAAGGGAGCCTGGCCCTCTTCCAGGGCACAAAGGACGCATGCAGGGCTGGGAGTCTTGCTAGCCACTGATGTCAGGCTGAACCTCCCTCTGAGCAGGCAGTTCATATTACAGACTCTGCAAAAAGAAATCTAAGAATATCTGAGATCCAGGGTCTTCTCTTCCTGGTTTGTCGTAATTTTACCTGAGGTCCTTTGGTTCTCCTGTACACTTTATTTGTATATCAACATGATTCATGAGAGAGGTAGTTGCCAGGCCGGTCCTTTTGCCTCGGTTTCGCTTGACTTGCGTATTTGTAATGTATTGCTATTAACAACCAATAAAAAGTGATATAACCACTGCAAACAAGAGCTGTGCTGTAGGTAATAATCCAACAAGTGGAAGTGATTGCAGGATAATATGAATGTTGTGAATTTTGGGTAGAGTTTGTTTAAGCATTTTAGAAAAACATATACATCAACTGCAGTCCATGTCTGATTGGAAATTACTTTAGTCAGGAGAATTTGAAAAAAAGAGGCACCCAATTTTTTCAAGTTCACGGTAGGTTTAGGACAGGAACAGTAATATTATTTGCGAAGGATGGGAGATGGTTTCAAACGTAACAGTAAAGTGATCTGACCAGAGAGCTGGAAAGGCATTTAAATGTGCACAGGGTAGTCTGTACTGAATAGGCGATCCAGAAAATGACCATTTTAATGTGAGGGTTGTTGAGATTGAAGTTTAAGGCTGCTATATTTAGAGTGGAGTTGACGATTTCAGACAGACGTGATTGCTCGCTGTGCCACTGGATTCAAGCTAGCCTGGCTGATGAGGGGTGAAACCCCGAATCCGGTCCCAGGATGCTTGATTCTGGTCCAGGAAGGACCTGGCCTGGCAGTTCGGGCTGGACTGTTCCTATGAGTAGTAGGGTCAAGACTGATTTGCATATGGCTGGGTCCAAACTGGGGTGGCATAGTAAGCAAAAGAACGATGGATTAAACCCAGATCTCTGACTGGGGGTGAGTGGTTGAAAATTTTCAACACTCTGTCCATCATCTTGTTGTGTTTTCTATGTTCCCCCTGAGTGGCCAAGGTATGCCCAGACGTGGGTCCCTTGCTCGTTGTGCCAATGGATTCAAGCTAGCCTGGCTGATGAGGGGTGAAACCCCGCAACCGGTCCCAGGATGCTTGTTTCCGGTCCAGGGAAGACCTGGCCTAGAAGTTCGGGCTGGACTGTTCCCATGAGGAGCAGAGTCAAAACTGATTTGCATATGGCTGGGTACAAACTGGGGTGGCATAGTGAGCAAAAGAACGATTGATTAAACTCAGATCTGTGACTGGGGGTGAGTGGTTGAAAAGTTTCAGCACTCCGTCTTCATCTTGTTGTGTTTGCTATGGGTTTTCAAGCCATAAATTAAAGTCCTGAAGCACAGTAGTGTGGTCTTCATTGATTGGCAAACTTGCAATGGAACACTTGCAAATAATGGAGCTTGGAAATAGCAACGTTTAGTTGGCGGTATGGCAGAATTCGTTGCACAGATTTATTGACCAGTGTAATGAACGTGCCAGGCCTTCCTGAAGTAGAGAGTCTGGGTATGAGGAGGGCAAGATTTGAAGCTCAGAACAGTGAGTAATGGCGAAACCACCTCCCATATGATCTATTGATTATTATTATTTTACAATTTTCAGGTATGCAGATAGTATATTGGTATTCTATTTTGTAATAGTATAATGCTGAGCAGATGGTGGGGAAAGCAAATGGCACCTGGTCACCTGAGAATGAGAGCAGACAGGGGCAGCGCTTCCCAATGAATGTAGAGGAGTAAGTAAAAAAAGCCAGCTCACCTCACAACAAAGAGGCAGCATTTCAGGCGGTGAACAGGGGCATACAAGCACCGACAGGCTTGCCTTTGGCACATCGGAGGCACTCCCTAGCAGCAGAGGACCTTCTGCACTGGAAGATATACATCTTTCTGGTCACCAATATGATTGCCGCAGGAGAGCTCCCTTCCACAGTCACCAAGGTAAAACATCTTGGAGTTTACTTTGATGGTAAGCTCTCCTTTGAAGGCCATGTGAATTCTATCATTTCTTGTTTTTTTATGTAAAAAATATTGAGGAAACTTTTTCCTTTTATCCCACACGATCTACAGAAATCTGTCGTCTCTGCACTCATTTTGTCAAAAATCGATTACTTCAATGCACTTTTTCTTAATATTCAAAAAGATTCTTAAACTTCAGGCTCTTCAAAGTACAGCTTCCCTGCTGCTATTGGCCATTCCTAAATAACAATCTGTATCTTTTGCTCTTCCTTTGTTGCACTGGCTTCCTATAAAAAACTGCTTGAATTCAAGGTTCTCTTTTTTGCATTTAAAGCATTACAGGGATTGGGCCCAGAATTTTTTCAGCAAAGTTTTCAGTGGTATGTGCCCAATAGAAACCTGTGATCATCATCCGCTCATAACCTTGTGATTCCCAAAGCAGGGAGAGCTACCTGGGGCGGTAGAAGTTTCGTAGCTTGTACTGGCAGGCTGTAGAACTCCATGGCACCAAATCTTAGGAAAAACACAGCTTCTCCTTTTCTGTAGAACCTTAAACACCTATTTAACAAATAGTGTTTTTAGTCTTTTATCCTCTTCTCTTACTTCCAAACCAATGAAACACCAGCTCCTAGACACCTTTGGGTAGTAGCGCACAATATAAGTTAATATTTCATTTCATTCAATTTATTTCACATGTTGAGTACATGGTTCAGCTCCTTTTTAATGATGTTTCTGGGATATTAAAGGAATTGAAGAGAAGTGAGTCAGTCAGTCAAATAAACTTTATTTGGCTTATCAACAACCATAAAATCACACATCTAAAATCAGCACACAAACAATGGACTTCCTACTTAAAAAAGATTTAAAAATAAATACTAAAAAACTTTAGCAAAAAGAAGCTAGCTGAAACAGCTGAAAATCATTGTGCATAATACATTACAAAGTCCCATATCGATTTCTGATTCCCCCAATGCACAGTGAACAAAAATTGCCACGGCAACACACAGTCGATATTCGAAATTTTTTGTAAGAAGGCAAAAGCCTCCTTATGGTATCTAACATTTGAAGAATTTAAAATTGGGGTCAGAAAACGTTTCCGTGCACAAGAATATGAATGACAAATAGTGTAAAGTGCAATGTGCTTTGTTGGGGAACATTGTCACATGGGCAGTTTGGCCGTGGTAAGCTCAATGCAACTTCCCTAGGAAATGCCACTAAGAAATGTAATATATTAAACAAAATCTTATGAGAATCGATGACATATAAAGTTCACACCCCAACCACTTAATGATTACGTTATAAGTGACACTAGAACAAAGTTTATCAAAATTCGCCTTTCTTTAAACACAGCCTTTCCGTTGATATTTTACGGATTGAAAAATAACTCTGGATGGCCTAAATCTGAAAAGCCCATTTGAATATAATGAATCCAAGGGATCGCCAGGGCATTATCTTGGGTCAAACCCACTTCAGATTATCACATAAATGATGGCGTGGATTGAGTGACGGCCAAGATTCTTCACAAAAATGTATTCTCAACCTTCTGCAATGTCCATGCACCCTTGTATCCCTATACACCCGCTCCATAAGTTGCTACAGAAATGCACTTACTTTTATAAATATTGATCATTTCCTGTACCGGGTTTTGATCCCAAACGACGAGCAAAGGTGAAAACTGACTCCACAGCTCTTTGACATTGAGACACCCTATTAGTATAAAGACTGTGCCAATTTAGGTTCTGATCCAGGGGAAAGCTAAGTCAAGTAAATCTCTTATCCCTCCAAATTTCTGTCTCGCCCAAGTAAAACGCTCTTGCTTTCACATTGTTAGGGGCAATAGTCTCTGTGAAAGATTTGCTAAGGTTAGTTTTGAGGTGTGACCCCCCAATAAAGCTATAAAAAGCATCTAGGAGGAGTTGCAGACCATTTGCGGTTCTTGAAATTAGACCTGTATCATCTGTGTACAGTAAAACCGGTAGAACACTAGAATTAATATAGACCAGGAACAGTAGAGGGGCCATCATATGACCTCTTTGACCCCCAGCGAAGATTTAATTACATGGAAAATGTCACCCTCTGTTCCATATCTGACCCTGAGTATACAATCCCAATTCATCCTTTGAAGTAATCCAATTTTAGCCTGGTCGATTTCTATCCTGGCCATAACGTCCCAGAGCTTCACTCTATTAACCATGTCAAAGGCAGAGGATAAGTCCATAAACGTTAGGTGAATGTAACCCCTCCTGGTCTTGACATATTTACCAATAATCAATTCAGTCATTGCTCAACTATGCCAACTCCAGGACGAAACCCGTATTGCACCCCTAACAAGGCCTGATTTTCCTCCAAACGTACCTCAAGTTTACCTGCAGTTATCCTACCAAGTATTTCGAGAGGGCTATCAAGGAGGGAAATTGTGCAGTAACAAGATGGGGAATGCCTATCTCCTGTATTAAAAATAGGGACAACTACAGCTTCCCTCCAGGAAGGGATAAGGACCCCTTTCAGAGAAACTTTAAAAACATTAGTCAAAATAGAAGCCCAAAGTGCAATATATATTTTTTAGGTCTACTGGTACTCCATCGGGTGCAGTAGCCTTTCAAGCAGGGCTCTGAATAATGGCAGCAAATACATCCTTCATTTCAATAGTTTAACTGAAGTTGGAATACAGCTCCTGATTACAGACAGCTGCTTCCCTGCTTACTATATTCAACCCCATGTTTCCTGGATTATAAATGCTACTAAAATGGTCTACCCAAGTTTCAACAGGAATGTGAGAGTCCAAGGATGGTAATTCATACCCAGAGAAGAAGGGCTGGTTGCAGCGTTTTCGAAGATCGTCAGAGTCCCTCAATCCAGCAGCCTTTTCCGATTCCTCCCAAGCTACCATCTGTTGCCCAGTTCTCCTATGCTCCAGACTAGCTTTTAGCATCCTCCTTAGCCTGGGTGCCCGCCAATCACTACACCACATAAAGAGCTTGGTATTACACGTCTTCATTCATCCGCGTGTAACCGTGAACCCAACAGTCTAAACCTGCATTGACTTCACTACACTTTAACACTTACGTCCCAGTTCTACGAATTCCATCAGGAGTCAAAAGGGTTCAGTCATTCGTAACTCATATGACACTACATCCCCCCTCAGTTAAATAATTTTCTTTACAAATATATACAATTATAACTCTACAATGAGTCTTCGTGTAGCTCTAATCACATATCCTGATCGTGTCTTCGAAAACTGGGAAAATACAGGAGAATTGTCCGAACCTGCATTGGCGATGTAGGGACAAAAGCAGTCAGGGAGTTCTCAATAGTCTTCTCAGAACCAGTCTCCGTGGTGACATCAGGGACTGATGAGCGATGAGCCAAATGTCGAAAACACAAGGAATCTCACGTAATGGACTTTCCAGGACATTAGGCAGTCACCATGTGTCCTTTACTACTCACAACATGGAGTGGCCCAGCATCAAAAGGCACTCGGTCTCCTCTGGTGAAAGTAATGTCTGTAGCACATCTGCGCTTTTCTGCGTATGCTTTCATTCTCTGTTTACGATCTAAGTCCTTCTTCAAGTTTCATCCTCATTAGTAGACCTTTTGTTGGTCCATTGAGGTAACTTGGTCGTCATGGCTCTCCCGAACATTAATGTAGTAGGGCTTTCACCTGTCGTCGAATGAGGGGTCAAGTGGTAAGCTCGAAGAGTGGATTGTAAGGCTATTTTAAGGTTGTGCTTTTCTAACACAGCACGCTCAATAGCTTTCTAGAGTGTACTCCAAAAACGTTGAGCAAGGTCTGTGGCCTGTGGCCAAAGGGGTGTGCTTTTTTGATGCTTCACATTAACCGCTTCGCTGTGGCCGGAATTCCCCCGCCGTGCGGGAGAATTCCACACGTGCGTGGTTCGGAGGGCCCCCGGCCGTCCTCCGCACACGCCCACCGTGATGTCAGACAGCCGGGGGCCGTCCGACGCACCGAAGCGGTTAAGATGACTGAGAAAGTCTCTGAATTATCGACTGTTGAAAGATGGGCCATTGTCAGATCTTAAGATTGAGGAAACGCCTCATGTCAGGAAAATGCCATCCAATCATTTGATGACTCTTTCCTGAGTGATAGATGAGAGATCTTCTAGCAATGGAAAACGGGAGTAATTATCAACAATCACCATCAGATGATGTACATTGTCAAGGGGACCAAAGAAGTCAACAGCAATTCTTTCCCATAAATGTTTTGGCAACTCAGACATGTTTAAGGTGTGGTGAGTGGTTTTTGATGACAAGCAATTGCATAGGTGACAGGCCTTCAATTCTCTTTTAACCTGTTCAAAGAGATAAGGAAACCAGACTCGGTCTCAGAGAGCTCATTTTGTGGCAAAGATTCCACGATGTCCTCCTTGGACCACTTCAATGATCTGTTGTCGCAGACTCTCCGCAAAAACCATTCTCGAACCTCGTACGATAAAACCTTGAGTAACAGACAGTTCATCTTTGATATTTAAAATTTTCTGGTAATTACTGGCGTAAGCAAGCGGTCGAGTGTACTGGTTCCAAGACTGATGTGTAATAATGTCCTTTAATTTCAACATGTCACTATCTTGGCTTGTGACAGGAACAATTTGTTCTAATGAAAGAGCAGCAGGTGTGTTCGATCTCACAATGAAATTTATGTAGGCTTTATTCGTTTTGGAAGGGGTACTATGACACTGTACAGGCACTCTTGAGAAGTAGTCAGCAGGGTTTTGATCTTTCCCTGGATTGTGCACGATTGTGGTGGTTATATTTTTGTAATTGTAAACTCCAGCGTTCAATGTGAGGAGGCATCTTGGCCTTTGGATTGCCAAAGATGGTTAACAATGCTTGATGATCTGTCAGAAGCGTGAAAGGCTTCCCATATAAAAACACGTGGAAATGTTCACAAGCCCACACCACTGCTAAACTCTCTTTCTGAGGTTGTGAATAGGCAGGTTCAGTTTGGGACAAACGTCTGCTTGTATGTGGCACAATATGCATTTGAGCATTTGGGTGTCCACTGTACGTGCTGGGCGAGGATAGTGCCTAACCCGACTGGACCGGCATCAACCACAACCTCTGTATGAAGTTTTGGATGAAAGTATGCCATTTCAGTGGCGTACTCGATGGCCTGTTTGACTGTCTTAAAGCTTTGCTTGCATTCATGTGACCAATGAAAGGAAACATTCTTTTTCGGCAAGTCTCTCAACGGAGCAGTCATTGTGGGAAAGTCTCGTCTATATCTGGAACAGTAACTGGCCATGCCAAGAAATTAACGTACCATGGTCAAATCTTGTGGGGGACTGGCAGTTGATAAGGCTTGCAGTTTAGCAGGATCGGTTATCGTAGCCCAATCAGAAAAGATATGGCCAAACAATTTGAGTTTTTGTCTTATGGAACTCACATTTCTCAACATTCAATGTTAAAGCTGCATCAGCAAGTAACCGATGCACTTTTGTGTGAGCTTTATCGTGTTCCTTCTGTGTAGCTCCGAAAACCAAAATGCCATCACTATAATTGACAGCATTCATGACAGGCTGTATGGCATGTCGAATGACATCTTGAAAAAGCTCTGCAGTGGATGACGCACTGAAACTCAGTCTTTTATATCGGAACAGACCAAAATGTGTAGAAAAGGTGGTAATGTACCTGCAATTCTCCTGGAGTTCCAACTGATGATCTTCTTTGTTTCTTCTACTGGTTCTTTACTTCAGACAACGGATAAAACTCTGCAGGACGCTGGCGTATCATCGGACGTTGGCTGGAGATCTTCTACAGGTGATGAACGAACTCAACCACCTTGTGTCAATATCCCTGAATGACCCAGGGCTATTTGCTGACAATAACTTAATTATTCACTGGATTCTCAAATATAAACTTCCATAATGAATAGGCTGACGATTTTTTGTCCCCTTTTGCTTGGAGATGGGCAAAAGAAAGGCCCCTATAAACATGGTAAAGAACAAATCTCCAGGGAAAGCATGCGCAGCGTTAATGAATTATCTAAGGAGAGCAATAGAAAGCAAATATTAACCGCAGAAGAGACCCTGTCCTCTGGTGCAGAGGGCTCTGTAGCTTTAACCTCGCAGGGGCATGAATTAGATCCTTCCAATCTTCTACTTGAGAATGGGGAAGAGTCTGTCTCGAAAAGTAAAAATAGCTGTGTCCAAATTGTTTCCGAATCTATTTCTATATGTGACCCTGACTTGCAACCACCTTCAAAACCCCCCAGGAACCCAGAGATTATTCCTAAATTAGGAGCGACAGGGGTAGGAAGCAAGCAGACAAAGATCATTAATTCGAACCCAGACCCCACTTTAGGTCCATGTAAAACAAAAAAATAAAACAAATCCCGTTAAAGTGGCCCCTAAAATACCACTTGGAGATATAAAAAATGTGACCTCCTTAATAGAATTGCTAGATACATTTGTGAAGATGGCAATGAATGCCCTTACCACCAGATTTAATCAAATGGAAGCGCTAACTACCGTCTGCATGAATATGATGAAGGAGAAGCAGGCACAGCCGCAACTCAGAATCACTTAGAAGCCTTAGGGGCACACAGTGAGGAGGAAAAAAACATACAGATGGGCCCTACTAGAGAACTATTGAATCTAAGGGGGTTATGTAAAGAGTGCACTACAAATAGTGTAGTAAATGGCACTGTCGGCCCTCCATCCTACCCTAATTCAGCCTTAGGCAGGATGAATAATACCTATAAGACAGGAAAATCAAGTTCTCAGTAAATAGGCATCCCAGAACAGGCAATCCTGTACAGTCAGATTGTACACCTCTCTCCGACATCCTCGATTTGCCACAAGCAGCAACACCATATGTGGTGATTTGGGGGAACGGCCCAACTTTATCAGCACCAGAAACTGAATCTTGGGACACTTTGAAGAACAAAGCCTTGCACTGGGTGGGAAGTAACACTGGGTTAACACCGGCCCTTTTTTCTCATCTAAAAATGGTCAGAAGAGTGAGATGGACTGGGAGGGTTAGTAAAACCTTACAAGGTTACAAGGAGATTGTGTGGTTCTTTCACATTCAAATCATCAGAAGAGCTAGCACACCAACAGTCTCCCGTCAAAGTGTCATTTTGCTACTGCTGGGATATATTTACCAATCACCAGCCGGCATCGAACCGACAAGACTGAAGGGGGGGGGCACATATGGGGTCCCCTATAACATACCAGTTAATTACTGTTTCGATAGCCAGACAATGCTAGATGGTGTAGATTGACTTGCCCTAGAACCCTCTATGGCCCCCGAATGTAACGGGGACAGATCAGCTGACTGTTCTGTCCTCATTAGGGAAGTGACAGGAATTTGCGAGACAACTAAAATACTCTTTCTGTAGAATCTCCATATTGATACATAACTCTGCCCTGCTCCCAAATGTTAGCTCATCTATAACTAACACTACAGGTGGTCTAACTAAGGTCTTATTCTGGAATGTCACAGGTTGGCGTTCTAAGGCTGACACACTGAGTGGGCAGATTTTGTCAGCAACTTTAGTATTTTTTGTTTGCAGTAAACTTGGGTGTGGATCCAATACATATTAGTGGTTTTAAAACATACCATACTTCAGCGATATCATCCATATTTGGACGATGTAAAGGGGGTCTGTGTACTTATGTTTCGAACTATATGAATTTTATTAAGATAAACCTGCTAGTGTCCAATGTTTATTATCAAGTTAACACCATCAAATTATCTCCTCATTGTTTACTAGCAGTTGTGAACTACTATAATAATGCATTGACCAAGGAAATATGCCTATTCCTTAGACAACTGGGCAAAATCTAAATCTAAATCCGTATTTGTAAAGCGCGAACTACTCACCCTTACGGGTCTCAAGGCGCTGGGGGCCGTCGTGGAAATTAAGTGAGCTATTGCCCAGAGTCACATGGTGCTGAGCTGCCACCGGAGCCGGGATCGAACCGTGAGCCCTGAGCTCCGAAGTCAGCTGCCCTGGCCGCTGCACCACACCTCTCCAAAGATCTTGAGTATATTCAGAGTGGCACTGCCGAGGATTTGATCATTCTCTGGGGTGGAGATTTTAAGACCAGTTTGTGTTTAAACCGTTCGGGAAAAACATGTGGCCTAACATCTAGTGAAAAGACTGATTATACCCACTTCCCGCACGCGCCTTATGGGGACAACCTAAATGAATTATTATTTAAGTATGATTTAGCATTTAGTAATGAGTTATGTACACCGCCAGTTCCATTTGGTTGTATTTTTTACGGGACAGTCGCAAATGTAAATCCGTATTTGTAAAGCGCGAACTACTCACCCTTATGGGTCTCAAGGTGCTGGGGGCCGTCGTGGAAATTAAGTGAGCTATTGCCCAGAGTCACATGGTGCTGAGCTGAGCTGCCGCCGGAGCCAGGGATCGAACCGTGAGCCCTGTGCTCCTAAGTCAGCTGCCCTGGCCGCTGCACCACACCTCTCCGCAAATACTGTTATAGATTGCGTGTTACTGTCTAATAGACACTTAGGGGCCGATTCCGATTTCGGCCGGAAGGGCACCGAACGATGGTCGGAGCCCTTCCGACCGAATCGGAACGTGCCGGCCGGATTCCTTTCCGACCGAGCCATTCCGATGGGCTCGGTCGGAAAGGAATCCGACTCGGATTTCCGGATGGTTTACGACGGGCTCGGAGAGCCCGTCCGCCGTCCGGAATCTCTCAGTACTCCCCGGCCGCCTCTTCACGACCGAGGGAGTACGATGGCAGATTTGACTGCCTTTTCGTGCCGGTCTTTCTGGCACGAAAAGGCAGTCGGTAACTGTCTTTGGGGGTCCCCAGTAGGGCCCCCATGGGTGCGAGGCCGCCGAATGAGCGGCCTGGGGGCACCTATGGTGCCCCTCTGTTGATCCCTGCACTCGGTGGCAGGCACCTTGGGGTGCCGGCCACAGGGTGCAGGGATGAACTGCACCCTGCTTTTCACAATACAAGCATGCATTCCGCTCGGAATGCATGCTCCCATTGTGCAGTATACGAGTGCGACCGAACAGGGTTCGGTCGCATCGTACTTGCAGGGCTGTAACCGACGACAGCAGGTCGGTCGGTTACGGCTCCTGGATGATGTCGGACGGACCTGAGTCCGTCCAACATCGGAATCGGCCCCTTAGCCAGGGCTAAGTCTAACTCTTTAAGCGATCATTTTCCCCAGAGCGTGTGTCTTGCATTTTTTGACGATGTAAAAAAAAGCAAGGGATAATAACCCACAATTGGTTGATGGCATCATGCTTGATAGAAATAATGGCTACTCCCTGCGTTGGTCTAAGGTTGACCCTGATAAATTTACCAAACAAGTAGTGAATATATACAATAAAGCCTTTATAGATTGTTTGGATGATCCATTGGATCATGCGAAATTTCTAGAAACCTTCCAACCAATTACGACAGGGATTAAGGAGGGTTTATCCGTAACAAATAGAAATCCAAAATATCATAAGCAACGTTGGTTTGACACGAGATGTACTATGGCCCATAAGAAACTGAAAGATGCCTTGCATAAATCACCGAAGTGTAGGTATTAAATCAAGATGGGTAAATGGGATTATAAATGAGCCTTAAAAGAACAGAGAAAAGGGCAGAGAGAGGAATCATTGGAGGCCTTGCATGAAGCTTGCAAGCATAGACAAAGATAACACTGCTTTTTTGGGGTGCGATAAATGCCTCTTTCCTGAGACCCCGATTAGGTGAAACTTAATGGGTAACCCATTTTTCCAATACTTTAAAATGCCGAAAGAGAAGTGAAGTGTCTTCGGCTTCTAATTGGCACCGTCTTCCACCCATGCCCCACCCAAGCTCCCATCATCTATCTTTTACATTGGAAGAGGTCACTCAAGCTTTAAAAGCGAGTTAAGGGGATAAGCAACCCAGCAGTCAAACTTTTTAAATCTAACCTGACATTGGTTTTGGAAGCATGCTGTAGTGTAGATTTTTCAGAAAACTGGTCGAAATCACTTATCCTCACTCGTCCTCACTCTCCCCAACCACCCCCAGCATCATCATAACTGGGGTGACCACCATCGGTGCCTTAATGAAATTACTCAAATAGCCACCTATCCCTTGTATCAGGAGCACTAGTTTTGGACATGCATAAAACATGTGTACAATATCCGCCTGCTCCGTACCACATCTTTTATATCTCTCATCACAGCCACACACCCCTCCCTTTAAACATTTCTGTTTGAGTTTAATACAAATTAAAGACTGTCTTAAAATGTTGGGTTTTCATATTTGTCGTTAGGATGATCTTATCAGCCAAAGCCAAGGATTGTTGGAGGTATATACCCTCAGGGCCCAATCTCTGATTCTATTTATCATTCTGTATCTCCAAGTCATTATTCTGAGTTTCAATCAGCAGTGCATATATGGGACCTATTCTATACCCTTGTCTCATAGCCTCAATTAAAGGAATCTTGGTCATAAAGTTTAAATGTCTTATCTCTTTAAATAGGGAATCTCTAGCTTGCAGATAATTATAAAAATCTGCCCTTTGGAGGTTAAAAGACTCCTGTAGTTCAATAAAAGAGTAAAGTTTGGCATTATCCTCATAGAAATCACCCTTTGTTGTGATCCCTTTCTGCCTCCAGTCGTCTTCCATTTCTGCTCCTTGAAAGATAGAGGGCAGACATAGGTGTGTAAAAATTGAGTTTACTAATCCCAAGGCATCTCTTAACTTGAACCCACTCCTTTAATGCTGCCTTTAACACTTTGCTTTATGTTTTTTTATGATAGCTTGCATCAATGTTCTTGATCGCGTAGCTTTCAGCTTCTTTACATAAAAGCATTTCACAAATTGTTGGAGTCTCGGCTACATCTATATCTTGAGGCCCCCCCCAGTTATTAAAATTGCCATATTTTGTAAAATACAGGCCCAGTATTACAAGGTAAAATTAGGGACTGGTAACCCTCCCAAGGATCTTGGCAAAGTCATAAATTTCCCTGCCCTTCTCGATTTTTTTTTTCTTTCTTTTTTTTATAACCCCACAGAAATCTAAAACAGGTTGATTCTAATTTCATTAGCCACTCTTTGCCAATCAACAATGGGATGGAGCAAAATAAATATAGCACTGTGAGAAGGACATTCATCTTCAATACGTTGCATCTCCATATTAATGAAAGATGTAAATGATTGATTCTGTCTAATTCAGATCGGATCTCATCAGTCACTGGGCCCAAATTAATCTCAACCATGTGATCCAAAGCAGCCGTAATTTTTATCCTCAAGTAGTTTGCGTTTCTGACAGCCTGCTGATCTTCAGTATGAGCTTGCTCTGTACAGACTATCTGTGTTTTGACACTATTTAACTTATAGCCTGACCATAGTCCAAACTGATAAGCTAGCATTTCTAATTCTGGCAGAGCAGCCTTTAAATCTCAAGTAGTCACTGCCACATCATCGGCATAAGCAACACCTTGTATTCTTATTTTATCTTGAACTACTGGCCTAATAATCCTACTCCTCTCCACTTGAATAAAAAATGGATTGATATAAAGTGCAAATAATAATGGGGAGCACAGACAGCCTTGCCTTGTTTCCCTGGAGATAGGTATCGTCTCTGATTCAAGACCATTTATCCGTATCCTGGCAGTAGGAGTTTTATATAGGCCTTTAATGGCTCGAATAAAACCACTCCCAAAGCTGATCCCTTCTAAAACCGACCATAAATAATCCAACGCCACTCGGTCAAATGCTTTCTCAGCATCTAATAAAAGAAGTCCGAGTGGCGTCGTTTGGGCTGCTGCCAAGTCAGAGTGTGACCACCCTCGTACATGATCCACAGTTCCCCTTCCAGGGTTAAATCTGTGTTGTCTACGTAAAACCAACAGAGTTATAACCCTTCCTAGCCTATTCACCAGTACTTTTGCATAGATCTTACCATCACAATTTAACAGAGATATAGGCCTATAGGAGCCAGGTAGCAGGGGAGACTTGTCTTTATTCCCATAAATTGCTATACTTGCATCCTCCCACGAGGAAGGAATAGAGCCCTGTTGTGCCTTCCTAAATGTCAACAACATATCTTCCCGTAATTCAGAGAAGAACATTTTGAAAAAATTAAAAAGGGCGGGTGGCAGGTCCCGCAGCTTTTCTTGAGGCCATAGACATTATGGCATCTGGGATTTCGTGCATAGAAATCGGGAGATCCAGTGCCATCTGATCCTCTTCACTCATTCTATAAGCCCCTAATTCATAATGGGCGTTTTCATATACACTCGGTGAGGATTCAGCATCTTTGCATAAAGTTTAGCATAAAAATCTTCAGACACCATAATTATTTCTACCGGCAATTCTTCAATTTTGCCTCCTCTTCCCCCGTTTGATCTTATGCGCTTAGCCAATACCCTGCCAGTACCCTCACCATACTCATAGTGGTCTGATTTCTAAGTGTGATATTTCAATGCTATTTCTTTGCTAAAATATTGATTAATTTTGGCTTTCCTTTTAGCTATTTCCTGCTGTGTTTTTTGAGGATCCTGTCCATTTCTTATATCCCGAATCGGTTCCTCTTCAACTTGTGACAATCTTATATATATATTTCTTCTTTTCTCTTCTTTTCTCACCTTTCGAAGTTGTAGATTAAAACTAAGAGTTTCTTCCCTAATCCCAGCCTTTAGGGCATCCCAAACTATCCTCGTGGGAGCCGTACCTCTATTTACCCCTAACAATTGTTGTAACCAGATCCTCACATGGTTTACATATGGTGGTACTGCAAAATGTACCCTATCAAAGGTATATGATCCCCTCTGTCTGCCAATGCCCTCTACAGACTGTTCATTGTATTTCTCCTCAGACATGATGTTTATCAATGCACAACTGTCTATAATAAAAGGTATTGAGCAACCGTTTACTTGTAGTGTAATTTTAGGACAATGTTTGAATGACTTTGGTGCGTTTACGTGTCAACTTTTCTTTGACTTGCATTTTTATTCACATGCAGCCAGACCGGCATGCATGGTTTTCTGAGGTAAACATTGACATCGCACAGCCATCATCTTCACTTTCACTTGATATTGAAACTTAAGAACCTTTTGACGAAGAGTTAGATGATGCTGGACTTTGTTTGGTGTTGATTTGCCTCAGCTGATGTTGCCACTTGGCCTTGTGGGCGTGCGTAGAACATCGCTTCTGAAAAATTCAGCTGTCCATTTTGTTTTCTCATTGTGACGTACCTAGTTTTTCCTTTGTCTTGCAAACCATTACAAAATGGTTCTCTTTCCTGAAGCCTTTGCATATCTGTCCAATGGCAGGACATTTACATTTGTGTGGAAACGAAAATCCACACCTGAAGCACAACTTATTTTTCCATGGAGACATCACTTTGGGCCCTTCAGCCTTGTGCTTTTGCTTACTTTACAAATGGGAGGCTGGTTCTCTAATGTATAATACCATGTCATCTGCGTATAATGAAATATTTAAGGGTCGCAGGTGGAATCGCAGCTCAGCAGCAGCATATTTCTGTCTAATGATGCAAGCAAGCGGCTCCATGATAAGTACAAATAACAGTGGCGACAAGGGGCAGCCCTGTCGCGTCCCTCTGCATATGTAAAAGGTATCTGATGTGTGGCCATTAACACGTACCAATGATGTTGGGCATTCATTTAGGAGTTTAAGGCATCTCAAGAACGACTCAGGCATCCCCATGCGGCCCAGTACTGCGAACATGTAGGTCCATGCTATAGAGTCAAAGGCTTTAGCTGCATCTAACGGTACTGCCGCCGCCTGCAATGTGGGTTCTCTTTGGTGTAATAGCGCGAAAATGGTGCGTAGGTTATGCGTAGTTGAACGAGCAGTTATACAGCCAGCCTGATCTGGTAGCACCAAGTGGGGTAACTGAGGTTGTAAACGTATTGCAATCACCTTGGCTAGAATTTTTGCATCCATGTTTATGAGAGTTAGCGGCCTATACGATTCGCACCTTTCTGGAGCCTAATCAGGTTTCAGCAATTGTGGGGCCAATAACTCAGCATACTCTTTGTAAAATTTCCCGGTGAACCCATCTATGCCAGGGGCTTTACCATTCGGCAGAGTTCGAATAGCCTCTTTTACGTATTCATCTCTCACTAGTTGTGTTAGATATTCTCTCTGTCCTGGCGAGAGCCATGCCAGAGCCACATCTCCGAAGTATTGACCCATTCGGTCAATGGTGCTGTGGTCTGTGGCTCATAGAGTATCGCGTAATATTTCCTGAAGGTCTCAAGTATATCTGAGTTCGAATATATTGCATTGCCATCCTCGTCTACTAAGTGTACCACTTGTTCAGCGATTTCAGTTTCTGTGCAAGGCAGTGCCCAGATCTCCCACCCTCCCCATATGCTCCAGCTACGTGACGCTTGAACATGGCCCGTGATTTTTGTTCTGCTAGGGTCTCGAATTCTGTCATGTGTTCTCTAATTGCTGCCAAAATAGCCTCAGTTGGTCTACATTCATACTCGCTTTCTAATTAACTTAGCTTTTCTTTGGTATTGTTTAACTGTGTCCGAATAGTTTTCAGTACACCCGCCTGAGTGCCTATGCATGTCCTGCGTATCGTGTCTTTAAAGGCTTTCCACAGAGACCTCCGACTACCTACAGAGCCTGTGTTTAATGCAAAAAATTCGACAATCGCCCTCTGACCCTCCTCTTTAAAGGCCGCATCTAGGAGCTCTGTCGGACGGAGAGCGGCAGGTAAATTGTGGAATGGTCGCATTCGGTATTTGTAAGTGCATCAGGACTGGCGCATGATCGGACAGTGTCCTAGGGAGATGCCGTACCTCCTCTATCCACTGGCACACCTCAGTGGAGATGAGCCAGTAATCTAATCTGGACCATGTACCATGGACTGAGGATATAAATGTGCTCTCCTTCTGTGTGGGGTGTCTCAATTTCCAGGTATCCACCAGGCCAGACTCCTCCATCCCACTCCATAGTACCTTGGCTGCTTGTTCCCCAAGCCACACCATGTCTGCAGAGCGATCCTCCATCGTATTTAGATATGTATTTAGATCCCCTCCCAAAATGACATCTGTTGGTGTTGCGAAATGTAGTTGTCTCCATGTGGACATGGAGAACTCCGGGTCGTCTATGTTTGGTGCAAAAGTGTTGACCAATGTGACCGCAGTGCCCGCCAACTTCCTCCACGCTATGAGGAGCCTACCCTGATCATCTGCATAGTGTGCTGTAAGCGAGAAGGGGACCCCACGTTTAATCAATAATAGAACCCCCCGTGAATATGTGGAGTAAGAGGAGGCCAACCGACATGCCGCCCAACGAGTGCCCACAGTGCAGTCCGAGCGCCCAACCAGGTGCGTTTCCTGTAGTAGAGCGACGGGTATATTGTGTCTATCTAGGAACCGAAGCACCAATCTGACCTTAGGGGGATCGTTGAGGCCACGAACATTCCATGTAATAAAATTAATACTATCATTTGTTCGGGTCATTTTGTCATCTCACGCCATAATGATGTTCTATTCGTTTTATGTTGCAGTAACGGTGTGAGCCAGGGAACCATATATGTCATGCATGTGTATATAGCATCACATTACCCAACATCTTCCCCCTCACACTTAAGCAGCCCCAACTAACCAAAGACATCCCCACTAAACAATGAACATGCATACTTACAACAGTGACATAACTTTCAAGGGCCAGCATGCAGGAAGTAAGCAGCATCACATTATTTGCAACGGTCAGGCACAGTCTCTTACCAGCCCTCCGGCGGATTGTTTCAAGCACAAGGTCTATGTGCCCTCACTTTGGGGCGCGAAGGGCCTTGCAGCCTTGCCAATAATCGATTACAGGCAGGTGGACACAATGCCTTACTAGATCTCTGGGGGTGTCAATCTCGCCACTCACGGGCCATCGGCGCACGCTCCACTCAGCCTGGGCCCTTCACCTCTCGCACAGCAGCCGCCACTCTTCTTCCAGCGCGGCTTGGAATCGTGGTCCGGCTCCGCCCACTTCGATGTGCGCCTCTGTAGGCCTACGCCGCGGCCTCGATTAGTCAACACATCCTGCAAGGGTGTCACCGTCTCCCGGTATGTTGCTGGTGGGGTGATGTGACGACCTGTGCACACGTCCGCTCAGCGATCCTGGCTTTTGGCCACACCATGCACAACACTCTTAGGCTGCGCTCAGTTTTTTGGTTGTGTCTCGGCTCCGCAGACCGAGGGCCTACGCGGCGCAGGGGCCCGACCTTAGCTCCCAGCCAGCCGCTTCGTACCCTCCTCCTCCTCCTCTCAGTGGTGTTCCACTCTGCCCAGTGGGTTTATCTCTTGCCAGGCACACCAGTCAACTTAGGCCATCATAGAGATTAGGTTTCACCACAGATGGTGGAGGATGGCCTGATCATAAACGGATATTTAGAACCCAGCCGGCAGAGCAACACTAATGTGCCGCCATCTTGTCGTGGGCTCTCTGGCGCCCCCTTCTGAGATAGAGGAATTGAAGAAAAGTGAGTCATTACTGGTTCCAATATGAGTAGCATGTCATTTTAGAGTGTAGTGTGACACCTTCAAAAATGCTAAGCATATTTAATCAAACCCACGCAATTATGAAACCCACAAAAGGTTGCAGTATATGAGAAAAGCTTCTGTAGAGGCAACTAATTTATTTGTACATTATTACTGAATTTGTTAGGCTTGAATTTGTGCTAATTTGTTTATGGCTTGCATGTTATAGCATTCAAATAACAATGAATAAATCTAATTAGAATTCAGTTTCTGTGCCACTAAGTCATGAGATTCTCAGGTTACGAGTAATTGCCTTTAACACAGTGTTTGCATTACAGATATCTTTGTTTCTGTATAGTTCAGTTCTGTGCGCATTTGATCATGGATAACTTATGTAGGCATGGGCGGAGTTCATGGAGTTTTACTTCACAGAACTCTGCGAAGTGTCGGAAAAACTCTATCTCGGTCTGCGGTGGTCTGCCAGTGGCTGAGTCTGTTAAGTTGCGCTGCTCGCACTGATTTTTAGCGCCGGGAGTTTGTCCCACGCTGTAAAATCAGCTCGAACAGCACTACACGTCGCACCAGAGGGTGCTGCTGCTCGATTAGACATTGTACTCGGGCGACAGCTTCCTTAACGCGAGCAGCAGATTTCTGCCACAATCGCCAATGTTGAGAAATCTCGTTGGGAGGAGGTTCAGGCTGCAAATGTTTCTCATGACCACTCGCCATCTTACCGTTGATGACCCGCTCAAGAGAAAAAGCTTTGCTCCGCGTCACTTCGCGGAGTATTTCGGAACTCCACTTGGAGTGGGAGAAACTCCACAAACTCCGCCGGCAGAGCGTAATTCTTCGCCCACCCCTAATCTTATGGCTCAATTTACAGTTTTGTGGAGGGAGGGAATTTAATTACAAAAGTGACGGTGAACGCTTTCCCCCAAACCAATGGTCTTCCCACCCTATTTAGTCAGAAGAATTGACAACTTTCTGTGAACAAATCCCCCATAGGTTCTGTTGACGGAAAGCACCCTCAGGCGGCACAACTGAGTAATGGACATCTGACCAAGGGCATAGTACCATCCACCTTATTTAGGGTAAGCAGTGTGAAGTCTTTTTTTCTCCCTGTTACCTGGCACTATAACCTAGCAGTGAGAGGACGAAAAAAAACACAGAGACATCAATACAGACAGAAAACTCCCTGAGTGTGGTAGTGAATTGTTTTTTGTTTTCAATTACAAGCTGTCCACCAAACTTTTAGTACCTTGACGGTAACTGCTGGGCCAGCAGTGATCTATAAATTTAGCGGATGATAATCCGTCTGCCAAACGAGATCAGGTCCTTAGTTTCTGTGTTAATTAAAGCTCTGATCAAGGGATTATAAGGCATCTTTGTTTTTGGCATATCCATGCCTTGCTAATTGGATCACAGGTATCATTGTTTGAGTTTTAAACTGTGCCTTTGGGACCTTCGATCTGTCACACAAATATACATGGAAACATTCATCAAGTAGTTGTTGTGTTCGTACTCTCTAACCTGAACTCTTCGTTCCTCTTCAGTCTTCCCATTGCAAATCACAGAAAAGTGTGGGTGCCTTTCAATCACTGTTCCCAAACTGTGGAATTCTCTTCCTTTATATCTCTGATCGATGCCTGATAACCTTGTTTGTCCAAAGCTTCTAAAAACCTGGCTGTTTGTTCAATAAAACCTTAACCTCTGGCTGCAGCTTCCTCTACTTTAGCACCTGAAAACTGCAGTTGGTATTGCTGTCCTCCTCAAATAACTGGAATAAATGAATAAATGTCTTTAAAGCTTTCTTATTTATCCCAATACATGCTGTGGACATCACCATTTAATGATAATGTCTTTATGTCAATGCATGTTGTTCATTGGATTTCACATCCAGGTTTTTGTTTTAATCCATGGTGTCAGCAGAGTCATGTTTACCAATTTTACCTGCTTCTTGCTGTGTGTCTGGTCATTGGATTCCAGATACCTGTGTCCATGATAATTTGTGTTGTGAACATTGTTAGTGGAAGACTAACAATGTGCTCTGGAGCTCGTTACAAGTTTAAAAATGTTTTGGTTTTGGTTCATGTGAATAAAATACTGTGGTCACTAGATTATGTTTATACTATTTCTATACTAATGCGCTGTGACTATCACTTACAATTGTGTTCCTGGCTTTTGTTACTTCATTTCCATATAAGGAAACAAATAGATTTTTTTTTAATGCTGATATTGGTATTTTGGCTCATAAAATGCTAATGCTTATATATTTTTTCGTCCCTTAAGTGAAAGAAATCCAGAATAACAGCAATGGTCCGATGAATATCGTGGACACCAGGAACTGCAATTCAACTTTCGAGACTCTAACCCCCTGAAAAGTACAAAACAGTTTTTGGAGACTTTATTCCACTAAAGGAGCTCTACAGTTGTTACCGATGTGCGCTCCTTGTGCAAACAGTGCAGAATTGGTAGCAGACACCAATGGAATGATGAAAGTTTGATGAATGTGACATAGTACCTCAAAACAAAGGAGTAAGGAGTATCTCATGAGTATGTCTACATATTAACATTACAAGGAACTCAAGTGACCTACAAAGGAGAACGGCCACACAAATGGATAGACTGTAATAAATGTTTCCAGGCTAAAGTAACTAGGATAACAATAGAACACTATCCATGGGCAAATCAACTCCTTGCTGTCTTCTGCGTAAAAGGCGACTCTAAAAACACATCAAAATATCCCCTCATGAGAGGCTAGCACAGAGCTTTGCCATGTAAATAAACACTGAATATGAGAAGAGTGCATAATATGAGAAATGGCTATCTTCTAACAAATCACATGTGCTATTCAGGGAAAAGATCATATTTGTGCACTAGATGTGCTTTAAAATGGCACCTAATGCTGTAATATTGACTTCATACCGACAAGAAAGGAAATAGGCGAGCCAATGGAGAAATTATGCCGCCACGCTGTTAACTTAGCTGAACACCTGTACACAGTGGGACTATGCGTAGAAATTATTTACTTGATTTAATAATGCAAAGGCACTTCATTTAGGTGTACAACTTTGCAGTTGTAACACTACTGGTAAGAATTTAGAGTATAGAGAGGTTATTTTTCATCTATATGTGCAAGTAAAATGTAGCTAACTTGAAAGTACTAACTTGGACAGACACAGGAGAAGCTACATGCATTTACCCAGTGTCTCTAGGATTTGATTTCAAGGAAGTAATTATTTAAACATAATGTGTGCATTATGGAGGAGGCACACAAATGCTCTAAATGTGACAGAGATTTCTATATAAACACCCATCTGGAAAAACATCAAGGAGATCTCAGCATATTAAGACCAAATACATCTTACAGTGTTTACCAAGACTTTTATTAGAAAAAGCAATTTGATGGCAGGCAAACAAAACTATACTGAAAAAAAAACATTTCAATGTCCCAGATGTAAAGGTTTTATCACAAATGGCTCTCTCATTGGACAAAAGTCTGTCTACACTGAACTAAGACCGTATAAATGCACTGAGTGTGACCAGACGTTCATTACAAAGGCACAGAAGATGATAGATCAACAAACTCATACAGGTGAAGGTTCTGAGTGCCACAAGGCTTTCAATCAAAAGGGTGAACTAATACTACATCACAGAAATCACACTACGGAGAAACCATATAAATGTTCTGAATGTGACCAGACTTTCAAGAAAATGAATAATTTATCATCACATGAGAGAATTCACACTGGAAAAAAACAATATAGATGCTATGAATGTAATAAGGCTTTCACGCAAAAGAGTGATTTACCATCACATAAGAGAATTCACACTGGCGAAAAACCATATAGATGTTCTGAATGTAATAAGGCTTTTAGTGAAAAAGCAGGTCTGATAAGCCGTCTGAGAGCACACACTGGCGAGAAACCATATAAAAATGTTCTGAATGTCAAAAAGCTTTTAACGGAATAGGTGGGCTAATCAGTCACCAGAGAACTCAGACTGGTGAGAAACCATATAAATGTTCTGAATGTGAGAAGGCTTTCATTATAAAAGGACAGTTAAAGAGACATCAAATGTCTCACAGTGGTGAGACTCCATACTCATGTTCTGAGTGTGACAAGTGTTTCATCACAAAGGGCCAGCTAATAATACACCAAAGAAATCACACCGGCGAGAAACCATATGAATGTTCTGAATGTCAAAAAGCTTTTAACGGAATAGGTGGACTAATCAGTCACCAGAGAACTCAGACTGGTGAGAAACCATATAAATGTTCTGAATGTGAGAAGGCTTTCAGTACAAAGGCACCGCTGATAATACATCAGCGAAGTTCACACTGGGATAAAACCTTATGGATGTTCGGAATGTGAGAAGGCTTTCATTACAAAAGAACAGTTAAGGAGACATCACATGTCTCACAGCGGTGAGATTCCATACAAATGTTCTGAGTGTGATAAGGGTTTCAAAACCAGATTTCTACTAATGCGGCATCTGAGCGATCACACTGGAGAAAAACCATATAAGTCTACTGACTGTGACAAGGCTTTCAAACAAAAATATATACTGTCATTACACCAGAGAAATCACAAAGGAGAGAAACCATATAAATGCTCTGAATGTGCCAAGGCTTTCATTCTGAAGACTGACCTATTAGTACATCAGAGATATCACACTGGAGAGAAACCCTTCAAATGTTCTGAATGTGACAAGTCATACGTTCTGAAGAAAAGACTGACAGTACATCAGAGAACTCACACTGGAGAGAAACCTTATAAATGTTCTGAATGTGATAAGGCTTTCAAGCGGAATGATAATCTGTACATACATAAGAGAGTCCACACGGGGAGTCACTATATAAATGTACAGAATGTGACAAGACTTTCAGGCGAAAGGGTCATCTTTCAGTTCATTTGAAAATCCACACAGGGGAGAAACCATATAAATGTACTAAATGTGACAAGGCATTCAAGCAAAAGAGTCATCTTTCAATTCATCAGAAAATCCACAGAGGGAAGAAACAATATGAATGTTCTACCTGATAGAGATTTCTAGCTGCAGATTCCTTACCTTAGAATTTCCTCCATGCATCAGACTGGATCCGGAAGATTTTTCATGAGCAGTGCCCCTAAGCACCAGTAGGTGACGCTGGGTCAGCTTCGCGTCCATCAGCTTCATCTGCACTGGAAGTGACATCGCGGTACCTATATAGACGTCACCCAGGCGTGCTGACATTAGTTCTTCTCTTTCCGTGTCAGCCTAAGCTACCCCTTTGTCACTTTTTGACAGGCCTTTTTTTTCAATGTTTTGTTGGCTTCTTTTGAGGTTTACCTCCTGGTGTGTCGAGGATGTCCTTGCATTAGTCAAATTTTTAGCCCTGCGGTGCCTGTCAGCGGGCAATGACGGCGACGGACCTGCACCTCGTTTGCCTTTCGTGTTTTGAGCGCAGCCACAACACCAAGGTGTGCTCTGATTGATACCCCAAGGCTCCAAAGGCTTAGAGGGAGCAGTCCCTGGAACTGATAGTGGCCCGACAAGCGACTCCCCAGCGGACGAAATCCTAGTCTAGGGGAGGGTCCCGGGATCATTCGTGCAGCCCGAAGTCCTCTTTGTCCTGCTCGAAGTCATTGAAAAATTCAGGTAGGAGGCATAAGAAGAAGAGTAAGAAGTCAAAGCATTCTTTGACTTCTCGTTCATCAGCTCAGAAGATGAGGGAGCCTTTGCGTTCTAGGCCTCGTTCTCTGTTCCGACTTCGTGCCTTCTTGAATTTCTGACGGCTGGATCGACCCCCCCCTCCCAGTTAAGAGAGCTCAATGAGGTCATGCACCTCATTTTTGGGTGGTCTGGCCCAATAACGTGCATTCGGGTGCCCTGGGGGTCAAAGGGGACCACCTCTGGTTTCTTGGCGCCAGCTCGGGTGGGGCACCATGGATCCATTCCTGGATTCAGACTGGCGCCAGTCGAGCCATCTTGACCTTCGCCAGCACCAATGCTCCCCACACGACTGGCTTCATTGGCATCCTCACGGAGCCGGAGAGGTGTCGCCCGATGCCCACTCTGACACTGGCAGGAGCCCTGCCTCCCAGATTGGAGTCTCATTTTCATCGGCTAGGCCTCAGGGGGTGGGGGTGGACTGTGAGGGGTCGCTGGTCCCTTTAGAATACCAGCCCTATGATGATCAGATTATGGACTGTTGTGAGGACCTGTGTGAGGCCAGTGGCCTGGATACTTCTCCAAATGCTGGTCTGCTTTCTCCCACTACAGTGGCAATGGAGGAGAGTGCATCATACACAATGGTGGTGCGTATAGCAGCTAAGGTCCTGAACCTTCAGTTTCCCATGGTGGCAGTTAAGACTAATCTTTTGACAGAGGTGCTGCAACCAGGAGTCTCTGCTGAAACCAGGAATCTCCGCTTTGGAACCCTTACTTCCATTCGATGATGCCCTCATTGATGTCCTTTTGGGTACCTGGTCAAAACACAGTGGCTCCTGTGAATGGGACGATTGCCCTCCGCCATTGCCCTGCACATGGGGATCTCAACTTCCTCTCCCAACATCCTACCCCTGAGAGGTTGGTGGGCCAAGCCTCCACCTCCTAAGGTGCTTTCCCTACCGCTCCCCTGACTAGTAAATCCAAGAGGCTGGACTCATTTGTGAAGATGTTTTCTTCCGCCAGCCTGGCGTTGCGGTTTGTGAAGACTGCATGCCTATAGGGCTGTTATTCCCACTTTCTGCGGGATACAGTTGTGCAAGTGCTGCAACCGGTCGCAGAGGTGGCCCGGGCTGTACTCTCCCAAGTTATTGCTGACAGAAGAGATGCAGCAAAGTTAACGATTCAATGTGGACTTGATATGACTGACTCACTGGTAGAGTGGTTTCAGCGACAGTGACCCTTAGGTGCCACGCCTGGCTGAGAACAGCTGGCTTCTCGGGGGATATCTAGGCTTCCCTCATGGACATGCCCTTCGATGGCACCCAACTCTTCGGAGAAAAGACTGATTTAGCGCTTGAGCGCTTTAAGGATTCTCGTACTACGGCCAGGTCCTTGGGCCTCTCTGCGGCCCCACGTCCACCCCAATCTGCCTTTTGCTGCTTTCGAAGCTTCTAGCCATGACAATTCCAGCCCAGCCACCGCGTTGCGCAGGCTCCCCAGCCTCTGCGCGGCTGAGGGTGCAGTATCCACCGACCTCGTGGGTCAGGTGGTAGCAGTCTAGTCTGTCCACCTCCACCGCCACTACAACAGCCTCCAAACCCTCCTAGTCTACTCCTTTACCACCATGGCCATCCAGTTTGTGGCAGGATTCGCCATCGCCTGCCCGCTGGCAGTTCATAACATTAACAGGTGAGTTTTGCAGAGACTATCCCTCCCCCAATGGCACCATCTCACAATCGACTGATGGAGGATCATCTATCCTTTTTCCGCGAGGAGTTCCCAATTCTTCTGCCCAAGGGGGCCATAGAGAGGGTTCCGGTGCCAGAAGTAGGCTGTGGTTGTTATTCCCGCTACTTTCTGGTTCCCAAAAAGGACAAGGGCCTTCATCCTATCCTCGATCTCCGAAGCCTCAATCTCTTTCTCAGGAATGAGAAATTCAAAATGCTCAAGTTGGCTCAGGTCTTGTCTTCCCTACACCCTGGAGACTGGATGGTAGCATTGGACTTGCAGGACGCCAGTTTTCACATACCCATCCAGCCTTCCTATCGGCGCTATCTGCAGTTGAGTGTAGGCCACAAGCATTTTCGGTTCACTGTGCTCCCTTTTGGCCTTACCAGCGCCCTTTGGGTGTTCACCAAGGTGATGGTGGTGGTTGCAGCTCATCTGGAGTGCCAATCTTCCCCTATCTCGACAACTGGCTGTTGAAGGCGGGCTAATCCTAGGCTGTTGTTCCCACCTCCAGACAACGGTGAACCTCCTGCACTCGCTGGGGTTCACTATCAAGGTGCCAAAGTCACACCTGGTTCCCTCTCAGATGCTCCCTTTCATCTGAGCCATTCTGGACACAGTGCAGTTTCAGGCTTATCCTCCCAAGCGGCGAGTCCAGGATATTCAGGCTGCTGGGCCTCATGGCCTTCTGCATAACTGCTGGTGACACATGCCAGATGGTATATGACAGTTCTGCAGTGCGACCTAAAGCTCCAGTGGGTGCAGCATCAGAGGAATCTCTGACCTGATCCAGATCTCTGAGGGAACTGAACGATCTGCAGTGGGGGCTCATAAACCGCTATTAGGTCAGAGGCAGACTCCTATCCCTTCCCCAAACAGATCTCACAGTGGTGACAGATGCACCACTCCTGGGAAGGGGATGGTGATGGGGTGGCCATCTGGGAGAAGTGGAGATCAGAGGACTCCACATCAACCTTTTGGAGCACGAGCAATCCGGCTGGCTTTGAAAGCCTTACTTCCCTCCATCAGGAGAAGGTTGGTGCAAGTGTTCATTGACACCCCCACCATGTGGTACTGCAACAAGCAGGATGGGTGGGGTTGTGGACCCTCTGCCAAGAGGCCCTGCGTCTCTGGACATGGCGGGAATGACAGGGCGTTTCCCTGCTGTTTCAACATCTGGCCAGTTCTCTGAACGCCAGAGCTGACAAACTCGGCTGAAGATGCCCAACAGATCACGAATGGCATCTCCATCCGGAGGTGGTGCAAGGTCTCTTTCAGCAGTGGGGAGAGCCTTGGTTAGATCTGTTCGCCACCGCTGAGAACGCACAATGTCAGCAGTATTGTGTGCTGCAGTTTCCAAGGTGGCACCCGCTCTGAGGCGCTTTTTGTCTCAAGTGGAGCTCAGGCCTCCTTTATGCCTTTCTGCCCATACCACTCCTTCCGTTCTCAAGAAGATCAAGAACGACCGGGCCCAAGTCACCCTTGTGCCTCTGGACTAGGCAAGGAGAGTCCGGTATCCTGAGCTCATCAGCATGGTCATCGATCCTCAGTCAGGCTGCCCCTTCGGGAGGATCTTCTGTCACAGCAGCAGTAGAGGGTTCTCCACCTGAACCAGTCCACTCTCCGCCTTCTTGTGTGGAGATTGATGGGTGAAAATTGACAACTTTTGACCTCCTCCCAAAGTCTGTAACGTTATCTTGGCAGCCATTCGTCCCTCTGCCAAGACAGTGTATGCCTGCCGATGGAAGAAATTTGTGGCATGGTGTGCTGAAAAATCTGTTGATCCTTTTTCTGCCCCTCTTTTTGACGTTCTGGTTTTTGTCTCAGGGCTCTGCTCTGGGCATTGTTAATGGCTATCTCTCTACTATTTCTGCCTTCTTGAGGTTGCCTGATTAACCTTTGTTCAAGTTTCCTATTGTACATAGGTTCCTTAAAGGTCTTACTCATCTCTTCCCTCCGTCGCCATTCATTATGCCTGAGTGGAACCTTAATTTGGTTTTAACTTTTTGATGTGCACTCCTTTCGAGCCTATTCACAATTGTCCCCTTAGGCTTCTCACCTTGAAGACAGTCTTCCTTGTGGCTATTACTTCTTCCCGCAGAGTGTCAGTAGCAAGCCTTATCATCTAAGCCGCCTTATCTCTCAGTCTATCCTGACAAGTTAGAGCTTTGCACTAAGACCTCCTTTCTGCCTAAAGTAGTCACTCCTTTTCATGTAGGCAAATCCATCACCATGCCTACTTTTTTCAATCTTCACATCCCTCTAAGGCGGATGAGCAACTCCACCGTCTGGACCCAAAAAAAGAATTTTGGGTGAACGGCCAACTCTTCATGATATGTTTCAGCTGAAGAAAGGTTGGGCAGTGCAGAAGCAGACCATCTCCAGATGGGTCGTGCTCTGCTTCAAAATCTGCTACGCACTGGCCAAGATGCAACCTCCTAAAGGTTTTCAAACTCATTCCACCAGAGCTAAAGTGGCCACCACTATATTAGCATGTGGAATGCCGGTTCTGGATATCTGCCAAGGAAACATGGGCTTCCCTGCACACTTTCACCAAATACTACTGTCCGGACCGTCCGGTCCGCAGGGATAGGCACTTTGCCCGTTCGATCCTGCAGGACTTTCTCGTTTGAAATTGTTTTGCAGACCTACTCCGAAGATGGTATTGTTTGGGTATCTATTCTAAGGCAAGGAATCTGGGCTAGATAAACATGTTAATTACTTGTGATAACGCCTTATCTGGTACTGACTATATCTAGCCACAGATTCCTTACCAACCCACCCATCCTCCCTGCTCTGCGAACGGATTTCTTGGGGCAGGGATGACCCCTTTCAGGGCCCTAGTTTTGACCACTAGTGATCAGTGTTTTTCATGTTTCCTTGCCTCTGGCGTGGAAAGTCGTGAAAAGAAACTGACGTCAGCCCACCTTGGTGGCTCCTATATAGGTACTGCGATGTCACTTCCGGTGGTGGATGATGCCAACGACGGATGCAGAGAGTGCAGGGATACTGCTTACGAAAATTTTTCCAGATCCAGTCTGACGCATTGGGGAAATTCTAAAGTAAGAAATCTGTGGCTAGATATTGTCTCAATCAGATAAGGCGTTACTGAAGGTAAGTAATTAGTTCGAATGTGACAAGGCTTTTCATTAGAAATAGAACGTTGATGATACATCAGAGGATTCACAGTGGTGAGAAACCATATAAATGTTCTGAATGTTCTAAAGCTTTCAGACATAAAGGTAGTCTGTTGCATCATCGGAGAAGCCACACACCTTTACCACATGTGTAGATCCAGTGACAAATGAGATAATTTACAACAGAGGAACCAAGTACATGTATTTAATGTGACAACACTTTCAAGGAAAAGGATCATCACTCACTCCATCTGAAAAGAGATAAAGGAAAGAAATTATATTAATGTACTAAGGGCCTGATCATGGGTTGTGGCATTATTTGTCGCCCCTGATAAATAAAGATACCACAGGGTACGATATTTATCATTAGTGATAAATAACACCTGTTGCGAGTTTATGGGGAATAAACATGCGGATTTTGGTGTTAAACACACCAAAATCTGCTTGATACTGTAAATACCGTATGTTTTCCCCTGTTAAATTTCGGTGGGTTTGACCTGCTGAAATTTAGCAAAGGTTAAGCTATTTAACTCATCCGATAAATATCTAACACGATAAATACCTTCAAACTCGTAATTCCGACCCATGCATAAATAGGGGTTAATATTGCAAGCAACTCTTGATAGGCTCCAAGTGTAAATAGTCTTTCACTACATAGGGTGATTATTTGACAGTAACTGTAGACTGAAATCATAAACATATTTTGAATGC
This sequence comes from Calotriton arnoldi, assembly GCA_963921515.1. Lineage (NCBI taxonomy): Eukaryota > Metazoa > Chordata > Amphibia > Caudata > Salamandridae > Calotriton > Calotriton arnoldi. Next base: position 957,623 of record CAWUFW010002725.1, read on the forward strand.
AAAATATGCAAAATATTCATTACAGATATATCACTGATAATACACAAGAGAACTCACATGAGTGTGAAACCGTATATATGCTCTGAATATGACAAGACCTTCAAGTAAAACGCCGTCTCTCATGGCATCAGAAATTCCACACCAGGAAAATCAGGAAATCCTCTAACTATTTAACATTTTAACACTAATTTAATTGAATAATTATCCCTGATACAGAGCAGACGGAGGCTTGGGCATAAAGGAACGTTACATGGCTACAGGAAACAGTCCTTCGTCAACAGTAGTGACCTAAATGTTCAGAATAGCGTACAGCCTGGGGAGATGAGAGTATGTGCTGATTTCATCATTTCATGTCGCCATTCAATGTACATTTCAAAACTATTATAGAAGAAACCCAGTACATGAAGAAAAATCATGACTACACGCAGAATAACTGAATAACCATTTAAGCAACAGAGCAACCAGAAGGAAACTAGACAATTGGGCGGAATTTAACATATATAGTGAAAAGTACAAGGTACTACAGAAACCTCATACTGATTAAAATAGAGACATAAGCAGTTATATGTGGTCATGAAAAGATAAAATTAAACTCAGAAATGGTAGATAACTCCTAACATACCAGGTTAGTTGACATTCTGAAACATGGTTTTCCAAATCTGTAGAGAAAAGTGAACAATCAGAAAGATGCAGGATCTGCAATACAGTAAATATACATGCAAAAGAAACAATTGATGGACGGAATGCTGGACAATGCAAACATTCACCCCCAGTCACAAGGATCTGGGTTAAATCCATCATTCTTTTGCTCACCACACCACCCCAGTTTGGACCCAGCCATATGCAAATCAGTCTTGACCCTGTTCCTTGTGGGAACAGTCCAGCCCGAACTGCCAAGCCAGGTCCTCCCTGGACCGGAAACAAGCATCCTGGGACCGGTTTCAGGGCATCACCCTTCATCAGCCAGGCTAGCTTGAATCCAGTGGTGTAGTGAGCACAGGACCCACGTCTGGGCATACCCTTCCCACTTAGGGCGACAAATGCAAAAGAAACAATTGATGGACGGAATGCTGGACAATGCAAACATTCACCCCCAGTCACAAGGATCTGGGTTAAATCCATCATTCTTTTGCTCACCACACCACCCCAGTTCGGACCCAGCCATATGCAAATCAGTCTTGACCCTGTTCCTTGTGGGAACTGTCCAGCCCGAACTGCCAAGCCAGGTCCTCCCTGGACCGGAAACAAGCATCCTGGGACCGGTTTCAGGGCATCACCCTTCATCAGCCAGGCTAGCTTGAATCCAGTGGTGTAGTGAGCACGGGACCCACGTCTGGGCATACCCTTCCCACTTAGGGCGACAAATGCAAAAGAAACAATTGATGGACGGAATGCTGGACAATGCAAACATTCACCCCCAGTCACAAGGATCTGGGTTAAATCCATCATTCTTTTGCTCACCACACCACCCCAGTTTGGACCCAGCCATATGCAAATCAGTCTTGACCCTGTTCCTTGTGGGAATAGTCCAGCCCGAACTGCCAAGTCAGATCCTCCCTTGACCGGAAACAAGCATCCTGGGACCGGTTTCAGGGCATCACCCTTCATCAGCCAGGCTAGCTTGAATCCAGTGGTGTAGTGAGCACGGGACCCACGTCTGGGCATACCCTTCCCACTTAGGGCGACATATGCAAAAGAAACAATTGATGGACGGAATGCTGGACAATGCAAACATTCACCCCCAGTCACAAGGATCTGGGTTAAATCCATCATTCTTTTGCTCACCACACCACCCCAGTTTGGACCCAGCCATATGCAAATCAGTCTTGACCCTGTTCCTTGTGGGAACAGTCCAGCCCGAACTGCCAAGCCAGGTCCTCCCTGGACCGGAAACAAGCATCCTGGGACCGGTTTCAGGGCATCACCCTTCATCAGCCAGGCTAGCTTGAATCCAGTGGTGTAGTGAGCACAGGACCCACGTCTGGGCATACCCTTCCCACTTAGGGCGACAAATGCAAAAGAAACAATTGATGGACGGAATGCTGGACAATGCAAACATTCACCCCCAGTCACAAGGATCTGGGTTAAATCCATCATTCTTTTGCTCACCACACCACCCCAGTTCGGACCCAGCCATATGCAAATCAGTCTTGACCCTGTTCCTTGTGGGAACTGTCCAGCCCGAACTGCCAAGCCAGGTCCTCCCTGGATCGGAAACAAGCATCCTGGGACCGGTTTCAGGGCATCACCCTTCATCAGCCAGGCTAGCTTGAATCCAGTGGTGTAGTGAGCACGGGACCCACGTCTGGGCATACCCTTCCCACTTAGGGCGACAAATGCAAAAGAAACAATTGATGGACGGAATGCTGGACAATGCAAACATTCACCCCCAGTCACAAGGATCTGGGTTAAATCCATCATTCTTTTGCTCACCACACCACCCCAGTTTGGACCCAGCCATATGCAAATCAGTCTTGACCCTGTTCCTTGTGGGAACAGTCCAACCCGAACTGCCAAGTCAGATCCTCCCTGGACCGGAAACAAGCATCCTGGGACCGGTTTCAGGGCATCACCCTTCATCAGCCAGGCTAGCTTGAATCCAGTGGTGTAGTGAGCACGGGACCCACGTCTGGGCATACCCTTCCCACTTAGGGCGACAAATGCAAAAGAAACAATTGATGGACGGAATGCTGGTCAATGCAAACATTCACCCCCAGTCACAAGGATCTGGGTTAAATCCATCATTCTTTTGCTCACCACACCACCCCAGTTTGGACCCAGCCATATGCAAATCAGTCTTGACCCTGTTCCTTGTGGGAACAGTCCAGCCCGAACTGCCAAGCCAGGTCCTCCCTGGACCGGAAACAAGCATCCTGGGACCGGTTTCAGGACATCACCCTTCATCAGCCAGGCTAGCTTGAATCCAGTGGTGTAGTGAGCACGGGACCCACGTCTGGGCATACCCTTCCCACTTAGGGCGACAAATGCAAAAGAAACAATTGATGTACGGAATGCTGGACAATGCAAACATTCACCCCCAGTCACAAGGATCTGGGTTAAATCCATCATTCTTTTGCTCACCACACCACCCCAGTTTGGACCCAGCCATATGCAAATCAGTCTTGACCCTGTTCCTGGTGGGAACAGTCCAGCCCGAACTGCCAAGCCAGGTCCTCCCTGGACCGGAAACAAGCATCCTGGGACCGGTTTCAGGACATCACCCTTCATCAGCCAGGCTAGCTTGAATCCAGTGGTGTAGTGAGCACGGGACCCACGTCTGGGCATACCCTTCCCACTTAGGGCGACCAATGCAAAAGAAACAATTGATGGACGGAATGCTGGACAATGCAAACATTCACCCCCAGTCATAAGGATCTGGGTTAAATCCATCATTCTTTTGCTCACCACACTACCCCAGTTTGGACCCAGCCATATGCAAATCAGTCTTGACCCTGTTCCTTGTGGGAACAGTCCAGCCCGAACTGCCAAGCCAGGTCCTCCCTGGACCGGAAACAAGCATCCTGGGACCGGTTTCAGGGCATCACCCCGGCTAGCTTGAATCCAGTGGTGTAGTGAGCACGGGACCCACATCTGGGCATACCCTTCCCACTTAGGGCGACAAATGCAAAAGAAACAATTGATGGACGGAATGCTGGACAATGCAAACATTCACCCCCAGTCACAAGGATCTGGGTTAAATCCATCATTCTTTTGCTCACCACAGGGTCAAGACTGATTTGCATATGGCTGGGTCCAAACTGGGGTGGCGTAGTGGGCAAAAGAACGATGGATTTAACCCAGATCTTTTGACTGGGGAAGAATGTTTGCATTGTCAGCATTCCGTCCATCATTTGTTTGCTGTAACACTTTTCACCCTAAGTGGGTTGGGTATGCCCAGACGTGGGTCCCTTGCTCACTGTGCCACTGGATTCAAGCTAGCCTGGCTGAAGGGTGACATACCCTGAAACCTGTCCCAGGATGCTTGTTTCCGGTCCAGGGAGGACATGGCCTGGTAGTTCGGTCTGGACTGTTCCCATGGGGCACAGGGTCAAGACTGATTTTTATATGGCTGGGTCCAAACTGGGGTGGCATAGTGGGCAAAAGAACGATGGATTTAACCAAGATCTTTTGACTGGGGGAGAATGTTTGCATTGTCAGCATTCCGTCCATCATTTGTTTGCTGTAACACTTTTCGCCCTAAGTGGGTTGGGTATGCCCAGACGTGGGTCCCTTGCTCACTGTGCCACTGGATTCAAGCTAGCCTGGCTGAAGAAGGGTGACATACCCTGAAACCGGTCCCAGGATGCTTGTTTCCGGTCCAGGGAGGACATGGCCTGGCAGTTCGGTCTGGACTGTTCCCATTGGGCACAGGGTCAAGACTGATTTGCATATGGCTGGGTCCAAACTGGGTGGCGTAGTGGGCAAAAGAACGATGGATTTAACCCAGATCTTTTGACTGGGGAGAATGTTTGCATTGTCAGCATTCCGTCCATCATTTGTTTGCTGTAACACTTTTCGCCCTAAGTGGGTTGGGTATGCCCAGACGTGGGACCCTTGCTCACTGTGCCACTGGATTCAAGCTAGCCTGGCTGAAGAAGGGTGACATACCCTGAAACCGGTCCCAGGATGCTTGTTTCCGGTCCAGAGAGGACATGGCCTGGCAGTTCGGTCTGGACTGTTCCCATGGGGCACAGGGTCAAGACTGATTTGCATGTGGCTGGGTCCAAACTGGGGTGGCGTAGTGGGCAAAAGAACGATGGATTTAACCCAGATCTTTTGACTGGGGGAGAATGTTTGCATTGTCAGCATTCCGTCCGTCATTTGTTTGCTGTTACAGGAAAGATACAGCAGACGTTGGTCACTTTACCAGATTCCAGTATTGTTCCACATACTAGATTACAGTATGGCAGAAACACTGGGATCACGAGCTAGAGAAAATTGAAATTTCTGCAGTCAAGTGAAGTCAAATATATAACATAAAATGCATCCCTGTATCTTAAGAATGCTGGAAACTGAGCTTTTCACTTCAAGGCGCTACATATATATTTGTGAAAATGAATCAATTTTGGAGACATTATTGGATTAACAGAAACCGTTAATTGGATCTGAAAACCAGTAAATGCACTGATGAAGTGACTCTCTTCTTTGCAGTCCCTTGTCAGCTTGGGAGCTTCAGGGTCTGAGGCACACAGCGAGGAAAGATATTTGGGACAAAGAAATCAGAGACAAAGTGACAGATCTGTTTCCGTCAATGTTTGTAAAATGAGTTATTCCCTCCATTTAACCTTCCTGAGTGTACTTGTTGTTATTTATTGCATCACTGCATTTTAACTATTGTTTTTCTGAAGATTTGCCATTTACATAGTTGCAGATAGAGCAGCTCGCCCCTGAATATTTGTGAGTCATTGCCTTTGGATGTAGTTAGTGTAATAAAATCAAGGATCCCATCTCAAGGAGCATGACGAGGTGGCAATAATACTTAAAGCATCCTTAGATGCCTGATATATTTTGTACTCTGTACATGCCTCCACCTTAGAAGCAGAGTGTAGGTACTAGTTTATAGAGAAGGGGCTAACGAGATACTGAAAACTACAGAATTGTTGCATGGTTATTTACTAGGTAGAAGGATGTTGGTAATGATTACATGATCAGATGTAACTGAGTGACGTGAAGAAACATTGTGTTCTGCTGCAGTACAAACATATGCATTGCAGTTGTCCCTGACAAGAGCATGGACACTAATAGTTCTGAAAAAGAATAACGTTTTATTATACATAACAAGTTTGTGACATTTGTATTGAGAACACAGTGAGACACTTCACAGAGAATAAACCTTCAAAGAAAATTAAAGTATAGTTACATTTGGGCTTGCTGACCTACATTTGGCAAATTTTCTGCAGTGGTTATAACAAGACTAAATCTTTCCACAAAATTTGGCTAATCTGGCCATGTCATTATTGAACAGAACTGAGGACCATTTGTTTTTAAATCATTTTATATTTATTTGTACTTGAATTTCCTCCAATTTGCCTAGTGACAGAATCAACCATAAAAGGGAGGATTTCCTCACAGCTGCCATACACCATTGTCAGCCTCCATTTTTAAGTGAAACTGATCATGTATATCCCTCCTTTTTTCTGGGAAGTTCACTGATATCCGTGCGTTTCAGCTAGAGCAGTGATTGCCTAATCTGCTCTTTGCCCTCTAGCCTTCACCCCACACTGGCTCCTGGAGCTGTACCACATTCACCACACACTCCTGCACATCTCAACAGGCAGACGTCTCATGCTGGGAACACCAACAGGTCCCCTGCTCTATGTGTAGCCAAGTCCAGGGGAGGATCTCAAGAAGCTTTCCGATAGATCCACTGCTGTGGAGCATGTCTCACAAATCACAGGAAAGGAATAATCCAAGTCAAGCAGCTCTTGCCATACACGTCCATTCTTTGAATTAGCAAGGTGACAGTCTTGTTAATGGATAAAGGGCCTGCAGAATGTTCATTGTTAGACTGAAAAAAACAGGTACCTGCATTGCATGGCAAACTGCTCAAAACATGGCTTTTTAGAAACTAGCTTTTCTGATACAGTTTCTGGAGACCGTGAGGGCCTAGACACCTCCGGGTAGTAGTGCGCGTAATAAATTGTTATAACATAACATAACATAACAAATGCTTTCTTTTATGCCCAACACTGAATAACTAAGGAAAGATGTTTAAAAAACACTTTGAGTAGGTTGGAAAGCAAAACGCCCTTAATCTGTGGACATGTACTCATCTCAGACTTAAATGACTTTACAAGAACTAGGGTGAGAAGGAAGGTGAGTTCATTGCACTTTTGGATACAAGGGGACAATGAACACTGCTAAAGGGACTGTGCGTCTGATGGAAACCTGCGTGACGAGTTTCCCATTTAACAATCCCTTTTTAAATAAACCCTCTCAATGGAAAAAACAGTTAACATGTAATTTTCTTTGTCCACAAAACTGAATTTATCAAAAAAGCATCATGATGAATACCTTTGCTCCCATGGATCAGTGGCCGGAATGCAGGGAGGAGGCTTGCCTGTCAAGCCCACTCTGCTTCGAAGAGTTTGAAAAGGCTCTTCTCATACAAGGCACACAAAGGACAGCAGATAACGAGGAGAGCTGTTGGATTCATTATCCACATGTACAACAAAGTTGTTGCAGTAAGTTTATTTAACTGTCTACTAGTACAGATGTGAAAAAACACAAGGAGCTAGGGTTTAATGCAGATCAACCCTTCTCTTAAATCGCCTGGTGGAATACTCACACACTCTGAACACTCAGCAGCACACATTCCGTCTTCCAATAAGCCTATTCAGGCGTGCCCCATTCACACAGCAATCCTTTACACCAAGATCCAGCACAGACGTGAATATATTTTACATACCTACGTAAGTATAAAGTTCCAACAGGCATCTCACACATCCTTAAATAGGAATGTTCCATGATAAAGCAGGCTTTTATGTTGCTTTTTTCATTTACAGTATTCTCCTAAATCAAAGAACTACTCTTTATTGAGAGTTGAGGTGTAACCTTGCTTGAGTACTCTTTTCTGTGGTGAATGTTGTGCATCTTGTGCCATTTAGGCCTATCCTGAATGGTGCTTTAGAATCTGTTTAGAGTCTGGCTATTATTTTTAAGTGTGGCAGTGGAAGACCTGTACTTACCAATTTGCTCTGAAATATCTGCCTGTTGACCAGACCAAAAGTCTGTGAAAAGTCCCAAAAAGCTTCATACAAGGGTAATTTTCTGTAAGTGGAAAACTCATAGACAGAATGTTGGAGATTAAAGATCTGGTCTATTGCCAGTAGACCACCTCTGAAGCTGCCTTGTATTAACTTTAAAAGGTTTTTTCTTCTGTCAATTCATTCATATGATCCAAAATATTTGTGCTTTATCTTTCAAATATATCAATTAATCTGATTGGTCGGTATGAGCTTGGCATTGAGATCTTACCTTTCATCTTTAGAAATATGACCAAGCTTGTTTGCCACCACTCGGGAAAGCCTATTATACTTTATCGGGGGTAAACTAGCCTGCCAGGATGATTGAATGTGTGTCCTTAGGTCTGTGATGTTCAGTGTCTGCACTATGGCCATGGCTATCATTGTAGAACTTTGTTTGACAATATGCTACCTATTTGTAGGCTGGTATAGTTGACTTTTTAAAAAAATGTATTTTATTAACGTTTTCCAATACAGTATACATCATCAATGCAGTATATTCACATTACAAAGACTTCCATAAACATTGGCATACTTAACCAACCATCTGCCCGCTCCTGCTATGTTGGTAAGTCCCCTGTTTGAAGCGAGATTTGTTCTGCGTATGTGAAGTGACGGGGGTAGGGCCATCCCGCGCTTTAATAGAGGTTTAGTCCAGAGGGGTCCGCACCCCGTGGTTTCTAGCTGCAAACCTCAGGGGTAGCGCACTTTGGTGATGCTAGCTTGTGTATGTGAGGGGAGGGAGGAGGAGATGAGCGTGCATTTCGAGGAGATTTAGTCAGAGTTTGGTGTCCCCTAGTCCATCTGACCTAGTCGCCGGCGGTAAGGGGTCCCTCAGCGTCTTCAGCCACCTCTGGGTGTGTGAGTAGGTATGTGCGTAATGGGTCCCAAATATCTCTGGGCCTCGAAGCTGTGGGTATCAGTTCTGCATATAACAGTGTCTGTTCTTGCCATATAAGCAGGTCCCCCATCCAGTCCTTAAATTTAGGCGCCCTCCTTCTACCCCATCTACAGGCCACTCTCCGCTTAGCCAATAAAAGGCTCAGTGCCACGAATCTTCGATGTGCCGGGGGTATGTCTGCCGTGTAGCCGAGGAGTGCGACTACAGGAGTCTGTATGATTGCTATCGTGGTCATGCGCCCTAGCGCCTCTAAGACTGTCTTCCAGTTTAGTCTGATCACTACGCACTCTCATGCCAAATACAGGAAGCCTGCTTTTTCCTGTCCACATCTATCACAGGCATCACTGTCCCGTAATTTAAACTTAAACAGCTTTGCAGGGGTGTAATATATTCTCCGAAGATATTTATAGTGAATAATTCTCAGTCGATTATTGGCCCATATTTTGCCTGTCTGCTCGCAGCCGTAATGCCATATCTTTACGTCCAGGGGTTCCCCTATTTCTTGCTCCCAGTGCTCTCTGGAAGTCCCCGCATGTAGACAAGTCTCTGTCTGCGTGGCGTGGTAGATCTGGGATACTACATGGGCTGAGTTCGTGTTTTGGAGGAGTCTATGTAGCGGCCCCATTGTAGGGGGTTCGTCAGGATAGGCAGGGGTTGCAGCCCTCACACTCTGTCTCAGCCTGATATACATGAACAGTTCCATCGGTTCATGGTCCCTATTAGCAAAGAACTGTTCTATGGTGAGGAACGTGCCATTTTTGTATAGATCACCCCATGTAACTCTGTTCATCTTAGTGAGAAGTTGGCGACACTGCGCCTCTCGTGTAACCCCTAGGGCAGGATGGCCAATTGCTGGGAGCAGTGGAGAGTACATCATGTCTATTGTCAATCGTTTCTCGCTATTTTCTGCCATGCAGTCACTGTGCCCTTCACCGTGGAGGAGTACACCTCCCTCAACTGAATTTGTGTTGCTAAAAATCCAGATAGTGGGGTGGTTTGCATATAATATTGTTCTATCGCCAAATGAGGCATAGGGGGGGTTTGAACCAGTAGGTCGCATAATGCGCTTGCGCACTTAAATAATATATAGTTCGAAGCCTGGGGCCTCAAAACCCCCTTGAGTAAATGGCAGTGTTAGCGTTTCCCACTTCAGTCTGGGTTGTCGGCCTCCCCATACCAGGCGTATCATCTGGGTTTTAAGGGTTCTGAAGAAGGAGGGCCCCGGAGAGAGTGGGATGTTGATAAATAAGTACAATAGCTTGGGGAGGATCACTATCTTCATTAGGGAGATCCTTCTCGCCATGGATAAGGGTAGCGCTATCCATCTCTCTACGGATTCCGTGATGTGTTCTATCACCCTTCCGTAGTTGGTGCGTAGAAGTTCCGGACCGTATCTGGTTATTGTTATTCCGAGATATCTAACTTCTATGGGATAATCTAAGGGATAAGGGCGTACGGCATCAGTAAGGGGAAACATTTGAGATTACGCCCAGTTTATTTTGAGCCCTGACAGCTCGCCAAATGTTATGAACTCTAGCAAAATTGGATTAAGGCTAATCTGGGGTTCTTGCACATATAGCGTGATGTCGTCCGCGTATAACGAGACTAATACATGTCGAGTGGGGTATTCCAGGGCCCACTCGCGGTGCATCTGCCTAAGCCAGGCCGCCAAGGGCTCGACCGCCAAAGCGAACAATAGCGGCGACAGCGGGCAGCCCTGACGGGTGCCCCTCGTGATCTCAATCCAGGGCGAGCTGGCATTGTTTATTACAACTCTGGCACGTGGGAGTATATAACAACTGTATCCAGGCCAGGAAGCCTTCCGGCATCCCCATTCGCCCCAGAATGGCAAACAGGTAGTCCCATTCCACTGAGTCAAACACCTTGGTGGCGTCAAGAAGGATCGCGGCCGCCTCTAGGTCAGGGTCTATATCTTGCATTGCTGCGAAGAGAGTGCGCAAGTTATGAGAGGTAGCACGTCCTGGCACAAAACCTGCTTGGTCAGGCAGCACCAGCGCCTTCATGAGGAGACTCAGCCAATTCGCAATTATTTTAGCCAATATTTTGAAGTCACAATTAATCATAGAAAGAGGCCTGTATGAATCGCATTTATCTGCTGGCTTCCCAGGTTTAAGTATGGAGATTATGGTGGCCTCTCTCATAGATGCCGACAATTCCCCCAATTCTAGGGCTTCGTCATATACTTGTTTGAGTATTGGTGCTAGGTGTTCTATGTATGCTTTGTAGAAATCAGCGGGCAGGCCGTCAGGTCCAGGAGCCTTACCCGATCGGAGCTGCATTGTCGCAGCTCTAATTTCGTCTAACTCAAATGCTGCAGATAGGAACTCTCTCTGCGAGTCTCCTAGCCATCCTAGGGCAAAAGGCTCCAGGTATGGCTGCCGAGATATCGGCTGTTGTCTGGCCGACATATATAATGTGGAATAGAAAGTTTGAAATGTCTGGAGAATATCTAACGTGTTTTTAACGCTCCTTCTGTCAGGGGTTTGTATCTCTAATACGTAGCCTGAAAATCTGGGCTTCCGTATAGTTTCGGCTAGTGCCCTTCCCGGCCTCTCTCCCTCCCCATAACGGCGAGCTTTGAAATATTTCCCTCTAAACCGGCATTCCCTGTCGGCTTCCTTCAGGTACTCAGTTATCTTATCTCTTAGCGCTTTGTATTTCTGCGGGGATGGTGATCTCGTTATGTCCTCTTCAAGTCGCTGAGTTTGTCCTCTAATCTAGTGAGTGTCTGTCTCAAGTCTCTAAGCACCCCTCCTCCCTTTGCAATGCTCAGTCCTCGGACTGTAACTTTAAACGCCTCCCACACCGTCGTCACTTGTGCAACCGACCCAAGATTTCACTGGAAAAAGTCTTGTATCTCCTGCTCCATCTCGGCTCTGAACGCCGTGTCTAAGAGCATGGTGGGGTTCATGCGCCAGCTTATATATGGGGTGTGTGTCATTGGTGGCGAGATACACATGAGTACAGGGGAGTGATCAGAGTGGGTGCGTGCTAGGTGTTCCTCCCCCGTCAGCCATGTGCTAAGTCCCCTAGTGATCACCCAGTAATCCAGGCGCGACCAGGTTTCATGCGCAGCAGAGTGGCAGGTACCTTCCCTCCTGTCTGGGTGCAGGTATCTCCAGGCATCCAGCAGCCCCCAGTCAGTAATGATGTCCCCCATTTGGCGTTGTGATCGGGTGTAGTGGTGTGGTTGCGGGTTGTGTCTATCTAGTGTTGGGTTCAGAGTAACATTGAAATCTCCGCCTCACAGCACGTGTGTAGAGCCAATATCCACAATCTTCCCCCATAGTGTAGCAAAGAACACAGGATCATCGATATTAGGGCCATAGCAACTAACCAGTGTTACCGAGTGTGATGCAAGCGCTCCCCACATCAAGCTAAACCAGCCCTGCGGGTCCGATAGCGCTCCTGTGGGTACATATGGGGTATTTTTGTGTACTAGTATGGCAGTGCCTCGCAAGTAGGTGGAGTAGGATGCAAAGCAACTGTATCCCGCCCATCTAGCTGCAAATCCCTGCGGCTTCTTGGGATCCAGATGGGTCTCCTGGATCATTCCAATTTGAATTGAGTGTCTATCTAGGTACGCTGTTATTTGTCTGCGCTTCCTAGGGTCGCCCAATCCCCAGACATTCCAGGTCAATTAGCGTATCTGGAGGCTCGTGCCAGGGCTATACAGCTAATAGGGTAAGTGTGTCTCGTATCCTCTGTCTAGAAGAAGCGCATTATTCCTGGTCAGTTACGCAGCGAGCGGAGCTGAAAGTAGCCTGTGTTATGTCAATGAGCCTGTCTCGTACATTGCTCTGGGATCTTGGAACATCGAAGTGTCGTACTGCTAAGTATCCAAACAAAACTTTCCCCGGTCCCATCCCACCTCCCACATCGACATCCCCAACCTGTCGTGAAAGAACATTCCCACCAGCACCACCCAATAGAACTTTCTGTGAACTCATTGTCTTTAACGTCTATACCTTAAACTTGGGGTTCACCCAGTGGGGTAGCGTCAGAGGGCACGGCTACCCACTCCCCCTACTCTGTAACGCGGAAGGCAGAGGGGGCGGGTGCCTGGGAAGCAGTGTGGCATGCTTACTCATCATTAATCACAATACTGTTCAACCATATAATTTGGGATGGGTAGGTCTGTATTTATGCAGATCATATGTAGTCTTCGAGCAGTTTGGTAAACGCCATGTCATGGTCTCCCTCTCCGGGTTTGGTTGTTCGCGGCATCACCTTCTTCAGACACAGTCAGTCATTGTCCAAGATTTGAGAAGATGTTCTAGCTTCGGTATCGGCAGCTTCAAGATTTGATCTCTGTTTCTTCACTTTCCGCAGGTAGTCCTCCACCTGCTGTGGGTTGGTGTAGAAGTATTGCTTCCCCTGATGGGTGATCCGCAGGCGTGCAGGGTACAACATGGCATAGTCTATCTGTGCCTGTACAAGCTTCCGCTTCACCACCGCAAATTTCTTTCTGGCTTCTTGGACAGCGATGGTGAAATCTGGAGACAGAGCTACAGTATGGCCATCGTAGGTTAGGGGTGATTTTGATCTCGCCAGTCTCAAATCCGCATCTCGATCTCTATAGTTAAGAAGTTTGGCAATGATAGTTCTGGCTGGGGCCCCGGGGGAGGTCTGGGTCCCAGAGATTGATGTGCCCTCTCTACCACCAGTAGGCTTGAGAAGGCCTCCGGGCCAAAGAGTCCACGTAGCATTTCTTCCACATACTCTTCCATTTTGCCTGTGTTGGCACTCTCTGGTATTCCCAAAACGCGGATATTATTGCCCCGGGAGAGCGCTTTGAGGTCTACGTTCTTAGCTGCTATGACCTTTAGCAGCTTATCCATCTGTGTCATCTGTTTCCCCGAAGAGGCTGCTGTGTCTTCTAGGTCCGAGAGTCTGTGCTCCATCTCCTCGATTCGCGCATCATGTTTTTTGAGTTTCTGAGCCATGAAGTCCAGTCTGTTGCACATACCTTCCATTTTGGCTTCTATAGAGGCCAGGCTGTGCTTCACAGTCACAAGCAGGGCTTTAATGTCGTCTTCCGTGGATTGCATGTTTTCAGCGTGTTGTCCTGCGGATGGTTGTTTGGGGTCGCTCTGGTGTCGCGGCTTTCTGCGGGCTTCAAAGGACAGTTTCTGCTGCTTCGGGTCTGCTTTGCCCATCGCGCGCCATCTCTGCATATTTGCTCTTCTCTATAGGAATCCCTATGGGCGTAGAGGCCTGTGGGTGCGTCACGAGGGTACTCCTTCCATGCAGCACCCAAAGGGTTCCGGATTAGTTAGACGTCCTCGTAGCCTAGGGTCGTCTTGCAGATATGGAGGAGCGCTTCAGGAGCTGCAGTGTAGAGAACTGCTGTGGTAATGGGGTAGACGCATACAGCTTCGTTAGGCACCTTTTAGCGCTGAAGGGCCTCAGTCTGTGGGCGAAGTGCGGTGAGGTTCAGGGTGCCCTGTCAGGGCTAAGGGCTTTAAGCCAGTCACAGGGTCCGCCGAGGCGTGAGGGCCGCAGCGGCAGTCTGTCCTCTCTCTCTGGGGTGCAAGGGTGGCGCTAGTTCCCAGTTATATGCCTGCGCACCCTCAGCCTGCCACAGCAAATGAGTGAGTCTCAATGAGGCCCGTTCCGTTACTCCCGGGTGTGTCCGACCTCACAGCGCGGCAGAAAGTGCCCAGCAGGATTCGGGGGGGGGGGCAGGTGTCCCCGATGTGAACGTGTTGCCTTTGTAGGCCCTGCACAGTTTAAAAAGCCATTATTGTTTTTTATAATACATTTTTTTAAATTTTGTATTTATTTTGAGGGGGGGGGTCCTTCACGATCTCTCTGTGCAGCACTGGGTGCACGCTTTCGCCGAGCCGTTCAGGCCGCCGCTGTTCAATAGACCTCCCCTGCGCCTGGTGTGGGGTTCAGCTAGGCCTTTTCCCCCACTATGGCAGTACCTCTTTCTGCCCCCACAGGGAGGTTTCTGTCTCAGCGCACTCCGTACCTCGGGTGTCTCTGCCTTCGCTCTGTTGCTCTGCTCCTCGGCTCAGTGCCTCTGTTGCACGTACCTGGGGGTCAGCTCCTTCATGCTCTCCTCATGCCGCGGAGGCCACGCTCAACATTTACGCGGTCCCCAGCGCACGGGGGAGGGAACGGGCCTTCCTCGCTCCTCCGGTTGCAGTCCCCGCCGGCCCGTGAAGCGGTCGATGTCGCATCCAGGAGTCTAATCCCCTCTGTTAACTGGCGATAAGGAGGTGTGTTTTCCGCCGCTCCAGCGGCGCGTTCCGAGCCTTCTGCTGAGGGCGCACATCCTCGGTCGCTCAGCCGCGATGTCCCCGCACCAGCACGGAGCCCGCCGTTTCTCGGCGCCCGGCAGGGTTCCTTGGCAGCCAAGCACAGTTTCGGGTTCCAGACGCACTCCGATGCGATATTTTCGGTGCCCACTCCAATTAGCTTAGTTTGAGAGCAGGATCATTTTGGATGTTGATTCCCGGGCTACCAGAGCCTCACACGGGTGCAGCCATCTTGGTTTAGCGCCCCCCTGGTATAGTTGACTTAATATTATTTTGCAATCACCTGGTCCATATGCCACCAGTAACCAGAATGACTTAGCATTGTTGATAACTGTTTCCTCGATAAAGAGATACCATGGCTGCTTTTCACATTGAGTTTTAGTAGTTTGAGGTAGCTTTTTGTGCCCTATTGCAATGTTATTGATGATTTCAAATTCATGTTGCTTTAAGGCATAATGGAGCTCTGATTTCGTTTTTTTTTTTTGCTTCATTATCATCAATCAGTGTTGATTTTCTGTATTTCCTTTTTTAGATTGTTGGCGGAAATTTGACGTAATGGCAATGGCACAACGTTTTCTATGGGTTCCTCAAAGGCTCTAATAAAATGTGCTCGATCTGATGAGGTGTTTTACTCCGCAGCAACTCCTCCACTGTCACTTGATCGATTGAAGATATTGAAAGATGAAGAATGACAGTTGCTTTATGTTGACTATTCCCTAACGTATCCTCCTTTTGATTCATAAGTTCCAATTCTGCATTGGGATATGTACACCAGCTGTGTGTTTTATGTTGAGCAGAAAATTCAAACTTAGTGGAGTATGATCACTCTCTAGGCTCTGTAGTATCACTTTTACCCCCTGGTGTTTGTGTTGGTAGAGTTGTGCAAAAATGTGGAATCTATTTCAGATTGAGCTATTGCCGAGTTGACCGTTAGTATCAGGGTTGAGTTTGGTGGAACAGTGCTCAGTGCTGTTGTTAACTTATTTTCAAGGAAAAACTGTTCCAGGCTAGCATTCTCTTTGTCTTTTCTAGGAAAGTCTTGGGTGATGATTGGAGCGCCCTGTTGTGATGGTAATGCCCCTTGCAGGGTGTACAGATGTGTTCTTTTGCTCTACGTCCCCAAATGAGAGCATCTGGTATCCGTTTTTTGATTTTGGCCGTGGTTTCACTCTAATCTAGTGTGTGCTGAGGACTAGGCCTGCCCCTTGACATGAAAAAGGTCCTGGACCTGTTCTGTGACCTAGATGGGTGCTCCCTCCTAGCATGCCATCTTTTCACTGACAGTGGACTACTGTTGTTGGTCTAGAATATATAGCTGGAGGTGCAGTATACCATGTACCTCTAGTCAATGGTTGCGACCCAACCTCTCTATCTGTGTCACTGGAGCAAGTGTATGTTGTGCATGTTTGTAAATGTGACCTCTGTGGTACATGTATTGTGTGTATGAGTGAAACAGAGCAATGGAGGTGTGTGGGATGCTGGAATCCATTATGGATGCCGCTGGCCTGGCTTTGTGCACACGATGGAGTTGAGCTTGCTTTCCCAAACATTGAAAGTGTATTGCTGACATTCCTGAGCTGTGTTGAGGGGACCTAGACACTGAAGTAGCAAGAGAGGAGATAAGGTGTTTTTAAAAATTCTACTTCGCTGGGAGGAGCTCATTTGTCTTTTTGTAGCACTGTCATTTGTAGATGGTAGCGGTGAAGAATTGGACTGCAGACTCTGTTGTTCAAAGTGAAAGGGGCCCGTTAGGTAAGCCAGCCTTTTTTCTTTCCCTGGATCACTTTTCACTGTGGCTGATGACAGCCAGGTTCAGAAAGCTCATTCCTCTTTATGCCTCTATTTTGGGTGTTCCAGGCTGTAGACTACTTTCCCGTGAAGAGCATCACTCTGCACTAAGGCTGTGTCAGGGGAGAACAATCGCCAAGAGGATTCTTAAAGTGCAGACATTAGAACAACACCTGTCTGCTTTAATGTATAAAGGTGGGAGCCACAAACCCACTTGTTGCTCCATTTCCAGGTTCTCTATGACCAAGGAAGGGTGTGCTCTGCCGCGTGCTTAATGGACTGATGTACAACCAGAGCTCTGGTCTGCCTGACTGGCAGCTTCCTAGGTGTGTGAGGACACCTGAAGCCTTGCCTTGCTGGAAGAAGCTGCCCATGTGACTTGAAGTGCATATATGCCAACCTACCTGCTGAGTGAAAGAGCTTGCCAACTCTGAAGGAGTAGTGTCTGTCCAGGAAGAGCCAGAAGCAGTGAGGCCCAGCTGCTGGTGGGGGTCTGCAAGAGGAAGTAAGATGGAGAAGAGCAATCTGCATGCCCTAGGTTTTGGTGGGCGTTAGAGTCTCGTAAGTGGGGGTTCCATGTTATGCTGCTGTGACAAAAAAGTGGGTCCATGGCTGAGCACACCACTGTGACCGAAGACGTGGGCCCATGGCTGACCACATCACTGTGACCAGGGAAGTTTACCCATGGCTCTTTCTGCTGCTAGGGTGAAGAAAAAGGCGACTACTTTTTGTTGTATCTTGCTACTTTTAGGTAAGTAGATTTCCAAGTTCTTGGATTGAATAATGCCTGCAAATGTAAGCAGGGATAAACAGATTTTAGTTGTGGCCTTTGGGGCTGAGTGTTGATCGGAGGCAGTTTTTTTGGTTTATAGTAAATCATGTAATAGTGTTGGTTGTTTGATCCCTCAGATTCCTTTGTTGATCTGCGGCCCATGTACCGTCTTGGTCCATCTTCTACAATGAATCTTTCTCTTGTTCTTCTACATTTGAATGCTGTTCTTTGGATTTTTGTCCTTCTTATGGGTCAGTTTTTGTGATTTCTTGAAATTCTGACCTCATCAAGTTAGCAATCTGGTTCGGTTGTATTGTGCTTGATGTACCTAGCTTTACAGTTCCTCACCCTTTGCTAGTCTATTAGTTTCCATACTGTTTCCTTCTTTTTAGGCTATTGTGAACAAGCCGTAGTTGCTTATTACTATTTCCAGGAGGTGTTCTGTGTCAGATGTAAGCTGTTGGATAAATGTCTTATTGCAGTTCTCGTCCTGGTTTTGAGTTTGTATCTAATATCTCAAGATTCAATTTCTTACATGTGACTTTTTCAGTGAGGAGATGGTTCAGAGTGTTGTGTACCATTGCCTTTACAACAATGCTTTTGCTCCTCCTTGTTAGTTAGTATAGGACTATTTCCATGCACCAGGTATCCCTCTCTGCTCTGCGTTAACCTCACTGGGCTGTGTTGTTCTATGCTGCCTTGTCCTGCCTTATTTCTTTTTCCTTTTTTCCAGAAGAAGAGCGGTTTTCTCTGTCTGGTATCCACCTGGATAGAAGCTGGCTAGCATCCTGATATTTTTTCTAGATTGTTCTACAATCACAGTGTTTGGTTTTCTAGAACCCGTGGCACTAAAGGCTCAGTCTACGTGCCACCCCTAATCAGAAAACAAGGTGGACTTGTAACAAATTGGGTTATTAGTTGCAAAGTATAAAATCCTCCAAAAGTAATCTGTACGCAATTGTCCTATTACTGGGAACCAAATACCCCATTGTAGCACTCGCCTCTCCCAGGGTATCGAAGCGCGCAGTCCAAGGCCAACTCGGTGGAGGTTGTGGTGGTGGGCAAGCAATCCCAATTCACTGGAGCGCAACAACAAAACTCAATAAATCATTGTCTAGTCAGCGCTTTATCTTTTGAAAAGGGAAAGTACTTTTAATACACACCTCTACTACTGAATACTTCACATGAAATTACGAATACATACATTCAGGTAGATTGAAATACTTTTGGTGATACCCTCATATCACATTAAACCCCTAGACGGCCCTGAACCACATATTCACAATATCCCCTATGTTTACCAGATGCAACATCACCATATATGGAGGTGTCATGCTAGATAAGACAGGCCTACTGGCTTTATCAAGGGTTGTCACATTAATAATAACCATGTTATATTTTGTCAAGTAACTCATTATACGGCGTGTCCATATATATGTGAGGCAGGCCTACTGACTTTCTCGTCATGTCAGCACATTAAAAGAAACAGCTGCAGGTCACCAACACAGGACACCATCATTTTAATCAATGGAAACAGAGCTACCAATAATAAGCATTCATTATAATGGTAAATGTTAACTGTTCAATGACTATATTGTCAATAAAGCATTTTAATTGAAAACAATGTATGTGTCTGAGTCATTCTTCACAATCTCCAGACCACAAAATGCAGCCATGGGGCCAACTTCAAGGGGTCTCCGCACTCCCAAACTTGAGCATGCAGCTCTGAGCACTTTAGATCCAAATGAAACCTCTCCCAGGTGCATGCCTTTAGCTCCCTGTGAGACTTATGGCAAGTTTTTGTAAACATCTTCTGGGGGTTGCTGTGTTCCTTGCAGTCCCCCAGACACATCAGGCACACATTGGTTGTGCCTCTGTGTTTCCAGGGGAACCACAAGAAAAGAAAAATGTGCACACAATAGCCCTGGGTGGGGGCTTTATTGGGTGCCCCAGGCCGCAGTCCATAAATAATATATGGGCAGCTTTGTTTTTTTCCCCTCTAAGTGGCCTTGTGTCGCATGTCCATTGTTTAAATATTTCTTGCTAGTTGTCCCAGTCCCACCCGGGACACCCACAACTATCTTGGGTTTAGTGGGGCTTGTGGTAGGAGTTCCAGTGCCCTGCTGTCTCGCCGGCCCTCCATGCACACCACCTCTCTCTTGGCACCACACAGTAGCTGATGAAATATCTTTCTACCCCCCACCGGGCTGGACCATTCTCTTATTGGCTCCCACCCACAGAAAGAGCATTGCAACATCCCCGGACCACGAACAGTGTGAGCAGAGTAGTGTGAAGCTGGCAAACCCGCCTCCTCAAACATGTGCATGAGGGAGCGGCAACATAGCTGACATTCGGATCTCTTCTCCTTGCATGTCCCAAAGAATGACGTCCCCAAGATGCTGTGCTCAGTCCTGGGGGATGGCGCCCATGAGCAAAATGTCTGCCTGGGTGGGCCCTACGCATTGTCCCTCACCAGAGAATTTAATAACTAAAGCTGCGTAAACCCATGGGCCCTGGCCCGCCCCAGTGATAATTTCTTGAATGGAAGCAAATCCCCACACACTTCATTCTGTCCTCAAAGGACCTAGCTATAACTCAGGCCCCGTTGGACCAATGTTTACTTGCTGAGGATTTCGTTTTGCTCCTGGTGTGAGCTCTAGACATCAAAAGCATCCTTTTCAGTCCTCCTGGCTGCTAAGGGTGGGCTATTTGTAGGGAGCTGAGATTTCTGGCTCCCTGCACCAGTCTTTCCTTTGCCTTGGCTCCTGGTGCTCCTTGCCTGCTGGAGGGGACATCTTGCGTAGTCAGCCGAACACCCTCCTGGCTGCATGCCCCAGCCACCAGAGCCTCCTGGCTGCCTTGCAGGGCACATTTGTGGGGTACTGGAGTCTTGGTTTTTCCCCTACTGGTCTTCATGGGGTATAAAGGGACCAGCGTCACTGTCTCTGAAGTAACCCACTCTGGCCCTGCAGGTCAGCTTGAGTGAAAATCCTTAGTCCAACTTTGCAGGGCATTAGATGGCTTTTTTTATCAGCTGGGCATCCTTTCTGCTGTTGGCCCCCTCCAGGTCCAGGGTCTTCACAATTGTCTCTCCCTTATTTCAGGAGTTTTCAAGTGGTGGTGGAAAGTTTTAGGGGCCAGTCAACCCTGGCCAATCTTATAAAGCTACATCCTCCCTCCATCTCTGTCCCAACCCTCCTGCACAGCTTTCTGGGTCAACCGAAAATTGCAACTTTACGATTTCTGTGATAACTCCTGTGAGGGCCTCAGCTCTGCCCATAGATGATATCACTGCCTGATTCCTTCCCACCAAAACATCAAAGGTGAGCCCCTCCTGTGTTGGCTCCAGTGGTCTGGCCCCCCTCCTCTGTTCTAGTGGGCCTGTGCTATTCCAGCCCAGGTGCAGTATGACAAGCTAATTTCCAGCTGTTGATTCCCTCTCCACCCCTTCCTTTCCCAGAAACTGAGGCAGTCGCTCATAATTGCTCTTTTTGAATGGCGAGGCCCTTGTTCCCTCTGCTGTTAACCTGCCCCAGTACGGACAGCAAGGGGAGGGTTGAAGAAGGGAGGGTTCAGGGAGTTAACCTGAAGGGGATAAAGAAAATTATTGGATACTGATCATGGACTGGTACTGAGAAATATAAGTCCAGAAGTCCTTTAAAAGGTGGATGAGGAGGGGCGTGGCCAAGATGGCGATCTAAACGGTCGCATAGCCCGAGGGCTCCTCGTCTCCGACCCTTGTAACCGGCCTTCGGCGTCTGCAATTCCCCCCCCCCCACGGCTGAGCAGCCTACGGGGGTCCGCCTCAGTGAAGTGCAGCGGCAATTCTGAGGGCACTGGCGGCTGCCGCACCTCTCCGATCAGCGCCAAAAGGACCTGCAGGCAGCGACAACAATGGCGCCCAGACCGGAGACGCGGCACAACAGCCGAGTGCGCTGAGTGGCGTCGGCAGCGGAGGAGAGGCGGCGATCGAGAGCAGCGCTCGACCCACTTGTGAGTGACCATAGGGGCAGCGGTGACACTTCCAGGGGCGGCGGAATACGGTGGAGCGGTGCCGCGGAGGCCCGCGCCCGGGACCTCCTATTAATCGAGAGCGCAGCCTTGAGGCCTGCGGAGCGCGAGTCCCGGACTGATTTCAGCGACGGGGGTGAGGGGCTGGGGGCTGTAGCTGAAGACGAGAGGGAGGAGCAGCGCTAGGCCCCGAGACCCAGAAGCTTCAGGCAACCCACCGCCTTGTCAGCCCTTCCAGCCGCGCGGGGCTCTGCCGAGGGGGAACCCGGCGCGCGGCCCACAGGAGCGTAACCAGTATCGCCGCCGAAGGGAGCCTGGGCGCGCAAGCTGGGAAAGACCGCAAGGTGGGCGGCCACGCTTCAACCAGCGACGGGGGCGGTGGATGCCCCGGGGACCTAGATGCCGCCGGCAGACCCACGCCCGCTCACGCCGCAGGAGCTACAAGAGGAGCTCTTACAAGTGAGGCCGGAGGCGGTACATGGACAGGCCCTAGTGCGGGTGTGCTTGGGAGCAGCTTGCCAGCTAAGAGGTGCCACACCTCCCTGCCCCACAGACGAAGGCCCTGAGAATCGCCAGCTTTGTCGCCCACACGCTGCCGGAGGATGAGGTAGGGGAGAGGAGTCTGAGGGCTCCGGCCTCACCTGAACAGCTGCGGGCGGAGGACATCGAGGGGCGGTTTGCGGAGGGGCCGAGACGCAACTCCAGCCCCCGGCATTCCCACCTCCTGGCTGGGCGGTTGGTGAGTCATCTGGGGCCCTGACGATCACCTAAAACTTCCCGGAGAGCCATCCAGGCCGGGGCTCCGTTAGACGCCCCAACATACGACGTTGGTAGTGCACGAGAGGAGGCCATTGGACCCTAACCCGGAGGACTATTGACAAGCGGCCCTCTCCTCGCCGACATCTACCACCAGGGACGTCACCCACACGCCCCCAACACACGACAGGCACCACACTGAGACACTCCACAGTGAGCGTCCCCATGATGGCTTCAGCCCGAAGGAAAGGGGAGAGGTCCCTGAAAGAGATGCTACTCAAGGGGGCCCCGGCTGGGAACCGAGGCAGCGGCACGCCCCCAGCTCCGGCAACTCCTGAAGGCGCGGAGGGCCGGGACGTCCCGATCACCCGCTCCTTCCTGGAATCACTGTTTAATGTCCTGCGTGAAGATTTTCAATCACTCAAGAGCGAAGTCGCAGGCGAAGTGAAGGAAATTCGCCGGGACGTCGACGAAATTGGGGAGAGAGTTGCGGCGATCGAGGAGCGTGAGCTGACCAAAGGGGAAGAGATCGAGCAGCTTCAACAAGAGGTCCTCTGCCTCCGCGACCAACAGCTTGACCTACAGGCCCATGTGGAGGACCTAGAAAACCGCTCAAGGCGGAATAACATTCGAGTCAGAGGGGTTCCATCGAAGGCGGAGGGGGCGGATGTGGCTCAATATCTTCAGGGTCTCTTCTGAGACATCTTGGGTGAACCGCCAGACTTCGAAATCCGCATCGACAGGGCGCATCGAGTGGGCTTGCAGAGGCGATCCCCCGCCCCTCCTCCAGACATCCTGGCCTTCCTCCCCGACTTCCCCCTGAAGGAGCGCATATTGCTAGTGGCTCGCTCGAAACAGGCCCTCACGTTCCAGGGTCATTCTGTGGCCCTCTATCAAGACTTGGCCTCCATCACCCTACAACGGAGAAGGGCCTTCAAAGAAGTAAACGCGCACCTGAGGGAGCAGGGAGTGGCGTATTCCTAGGGACATCCCTTTCGCTTGATATTCAAGTGGAATGGCAAGCTCCACCAACTTCGATCTTTCCAAGAATCCTGCAAGATCCTGGGCCTGGAGCCCCGGAGTCCGGAGGGCTCCCCGAAGCGCACACAGAGGTCCTCTGGGGAGGGCTGGCAACGAGTGGGCTGTAAGCGCTCACCAGGCGTGGAGATACGCCCAGACCCGGATGCTCTGGCACATGAGAGGCAAGCGGCAGTGGAGGCGGTTTTGAAGGACACTGCTTCTACGACACCTTCTTGATTCAGCAGGGGGGACGATGTGGCATTGATATGGCAAGGGCTGGGGGTGGGGTCTGGGGCGGGGGGCCCAGGCTACTTGGACCACATGCACACCCCGATTCTTGTTCACCACATGCCCCCATCTTCGGATGACGGGCAAGGGATACTGACTGAACTTTGGGACTTCTTGGTTGGGGTTAGGGGGGGATGGGGCGGGTTTCTGGGGGAGGGGGGCAGCGGGGACGACGCAGACTCACGTTTGTGGAGGAGGGGTTGTTGGAACTTGAGGAGGGGGTTCGGGGGGGGTTGGTTGTCCGGTAGTTCGCTTGCTTGATTTCGCAGATGGTGCTCCTGAGCTATGTCACGACGGGGGCCTGAACGGGTCGTATTCCTTGGGACCCCGGGTGCCCCCTCCTGATCGCCTGTCCTCCCCTCACGAGCCAGGGACCATGGCGGGGCGGGGGGCACACTACTGGGGACACATTAGCGCGCAGGGCTTACGTAGGCCATGGCCACTAGGGAGGTCAAAGTCCTTACTCTTAATGTCAAGGGGCTTAATAACTCAGTGAAATGAAGGGCCATACTGTCCTACTTGGAACATGCAGAGGCAGACGTGTGTCTTCTACAGGAGACCCACCTCCTAGTCGGAGATCAACACCGCATGCGAACTAGGGCGTTTCCGCACCAATACTTTTCCTCTTCCGGGGAGAAGAAGGCAGGGGTTGCTATACTCCTTGCTAAGCGCTGACCAGGGGTGGTGCTCGAGAAGGTGGCAGAAATAAAGGGGAGATTGCTAGTCTACACAATACGGTTCGGCTCTCACACCATGGTGCCCTAGCTGACGCACTGGCTTCCCAGAACCGCATGACTCTCATTGGGGGCGACTTGAACTTGGTGATGGATGCCAGTAAAGATAGAACCCAATCCACATACTCACCGAGCGGGGAACTCTCAAGAGATGGGAAACAATGGCTGCGGGAGATGGGTCTCGTAGATCTCTGGAGGGAGGCACACCCGACTTCCCACCAATACACCTTCTTCTCACATGCGCACAAATCCTATGCCCGTATTGATTATCTTCTCGGCACGCGGGAGGTCGCTGGGGTGATGGGATCGGTGAACATCGAACCGGCTGCGTTATCAGATCACGAGGCGGTGGCGGTGAACATGTTGCTCACTACAGGCCCCCATCCGACAGGCCAGTGGCGGCTCCGAGAACCGATGCTACACAAACAGGCTGTGGAGCAACAAATTACTACATGTATCCAGGACTACCTGGCCCTCAACGACACGCCAGATATAACTCCCACGATCCTTTGGGAGGCGTTGAAAACGGTTGTCCGTGGTGAGTTGATAGCTATAGCGGCGGCGGACAACAAAGAGCACAAGGAACTCCGCGCAACGCTGACCGCTCAGGTGCGGGAGCTTGAAAGGGTCCACAGCAGGACTTGGGCACCTCGAGTGTGGCGACAACTTAAAGCCGCTAGGGCGCAACTGGCAGGCCTGGACCTCGACAGGGCGGAGTATGCGGCGGTCAGATTGAAACACTCCTACTACGTTGGGGGAGACCGCACAGGCCGTCTTCTGGCTGCTAGGCTCCGGGCTCAGAGGCAGCGAACCCAAGTGTCCTCGCTGTGTGGCAATGGACGAGAGGAAAAAAAGGGGGACCAAGACATTGCCAGGGCCTTCCGAGACTTTTACCAGAATTTGTACTCCGCTGATGCATCTACAGATCAGGCGTCACTAGATTACCTTCAATCTGTCGAAATGTCCACACTCACACCTGACCAGGTGACGCAGCTGGACGCCCCCATCCGCATCGAAGAAGTCATTACCACGATCTCACGTCATAAGTTGCTTAAATCTCCCGGTCCCGACGGGTTTCCGGCCCTCTACTACAAGAAATTCTGTCACGTTCTGGCTCCAATACTGGTGCGATTGTTCAATTCCTTTGGAAGGGAGACTCCGATCCCCGCCACGATGCTAGGGGCGGCCATAATGGTCCTGCCAAAGCCAGGCAAGGATCGGCAGCAATGCGGCTCCTACCGCCCAATATCACTCCTTAACGTTGACTTTAAGATATTCACTGGCATATTCGCTACCCGGCTGGGCCCATGCATGCTCAACCTGATAGAACCGGACCAGGCTGGGTTTATCCAATCCAGACAATGTGGGGATAACACGAAACGAATATTGCATCTCATTGATAAAGCCCATCAGACGCACTTAGACGCGATCCTATTGTCGATAGACGCCGAAAAAGCGTTTGACCGTGTGGACTGGCGCTTTTTGGGGCACACGATGGCTAAATTCGGCTTGGGGGAGAAATTCAGGGAATGGGTGGGCTGCTGCTACAACGGCCCTACAACCCACATTAGGGTGAATGGCTTAACCTCGCAACCCTTCGCGATCCAGAGGGGAACGCGGCAGGGGTGTCCGCTGTCCCCTCTACTCTTCGCCCTGTACATCGAGCCCCTCGCGCAGAGAGTCCGCGACAACCGCACCATATGGGGTATACCATTTGGGGGAGAGACTCACCCAATCAGTCTCTACGCCGATGATGTGATAGCGGCGCTGGCGGAGCCTAAGGTCTCTCTCCCGGCATTCGTGGAGGAGCTGGAGACATTCAGTGAGGTGTCTGGCTTCCGAGTTAATGTTGGGAAATCGCTCATTCTAGACCTGAACCCATAATCGCCCTCGCTCAGACTACGGGAGGGTGACACGTGTGGCATTCGAGTGGTGGACTCTATTCCATATCTGGGGCTGGAACTAGCGCCGTCCGTGAGTCAAACAGTCCACCTGAACTATTCACGATTGGCACAGCAGGCGAAAAAGGACCTGGGCACCTGGAGCAAGCATCAGCTCTCCCTTTTTGGACGAATAGCGGCGATCAAGATGTCCTTATTGCCCAAAGCACTTTTTCTCTTTCAAACGCTCCCAGCCTTACCTCCCCCAGGGGCGATAACACCGTTGCAACGTGACATCAATCGGTTCATTTGGGCGGGAGCACGACCACGCATGAGTAAAGCGCTGGGTTACAGGCGACCCGAGCAAGGAGGGCTGGGGATACCAGATCTCCTTGGTTATTATAAGGCCGCACAGATGCGGTACCTTGTGGAGTGGGCCAGGCCGGAGTCCGAGAAGAGGTGGCTCTTCCAGGACAGGGCTCTTGCAGGAGTACCTCTTTGGAAGGTTCCCTTTCTACAGAAATCGCAGCGCCCACCTGGCCTCATGCGCTCTCCCATTACTAAATCGGTGATGTCGGTATGGGACGGGGTGGCAGTTTCCAGAAAACTCACCACATTTCCCTCCCCCCTGACTCCATTGTTTGGGAATAGCGATTTCACGCCGGGCTGGTCAGACAAAACGTACGCGGCATGGCAGGACACCTCCTGCCGCTCAGTGGGGCATCTCTTTGACATATCCGGCATCATCCCTTTCACCCAGCTGCAACAAGACTATGGGATTCCTGAAACCGAAAGATTCCGCTACCTGCAACTAAGGCATTGGGTGCTCCAGCCAGAAATGAGGGCAGCCGGGGGTCGCTTGCTGACCAAGTTCGAAAAGTGGCTGATTACCAAGACCACGGATAAGGGTATGATCTCCAACATATATGACATGCTCAGACACAACACACACCTTCAGGACATGCCCAGTAAGAAAAGGTGGGAGAGGGAGCTGGGGGGCGCACTCACGCAGAAAGTCTGGGATGGGATCTATTACAGGGCGAAGCACACAGGCCGAAATGTAGCTAGCATAGAAACTGCCACGAAAATCGCTACTTATTGGTACCTTACCCCGGTATGCCTTCACAGGGGCAATCCCCAGAGGAGTTCAGATTGCTGGAGGGGCTGTGGCGGCGAGGGAACGTTACTCCATATCCTGTGGGACTGCCCACTGCTCTCCCCCTACTGGACCAAGATTCTTGACACCGTAGATGAGCTTTTTAATACACAGATCCCGAGGCTCCCGGTGTACGTGGTCCTGGGGCTTCCAAATCCCATCACATACCCACTTCAGAGCACGAGGGGACGACAAATGGGGATGGCACTGGGGGCAGCACTGCAAGCCATATTGACCCACTGGGGCACCCCTGTTCTGCCAAACCACATGGGGTGGCTGCATAGGCTCTGGTTCATCCTCGGCATGGAGCGCATTTCTGCCACTCTGACTAACTCTACTACTTCTTTCCAGAAAGTTTGGGCCCCCTTCCTGCACTTGTTATCGCATGAATTTAATGAGATCACACAGCCCAAATACCTACGGGTGTTACGACTGTCGGATCTGTGGAGACCTCCCTAGCTCTCGCATGCAACTTACTTACGACATAGCAGCACCAGCCACATGGTGGCCTTTACAGGGCGTAGGAACTACCGGACGGGGTGGGGGGTGGGTGTTACTGTTTTTGGTTTTATACAGAGTATGCTCTTTGGGGATGCAGCCTCCACATGGGGGAGAATCAGAGCGTTATTTTATATGCATCATCCTTTCAGCAGTCTCCCTCAGGTTGCGATTACATTTGCCCACTGCCCGGCTCCGCACAATGTCTATTCTAATGCTTTCTCTGTATGTTGTGAGTTTATTGAAAATCTTAATAAAAACATTTAAACATAAAAGGTGGATGAGTGGTATTGTGAACTGAAACTTCAAACTTGGTGTGCATGTGTTACCCAGTTTGATACCTCGTGGACTTTGTAGGATTACGTGGGGTGAAATTGTACTTTAGGGCAGGTTTTGCCTATATGTATAAAACAGCGAAAGCACTAACGATTTTCCAATATGCGCCACAGACCGACACTATGAAGGCCTACTCGTAGTAAAAGACCTACTCCAGATCAGTAACAATCCTTGCAAAGTCCTGTCTGCGACTGGCTACCTGTGTGGCCATGCCATACTTCGCATGACGGTAGTCTCACACACCCAGCCTGCACATGTGTTCACATGTGACCAGCCAAAAGCCTCTTACACTAGCTGCGCAGAAGGGGCATATCTTACAAGGCACACGCTGGCGGTATAAATAGTCAGTCCAATGACCATGAATTATCCGTGAGTGAGACACAAGTACTGAGACTCACTCGCACTAAAACAAAATGGGTAGTCAGAAGCAAAAAATCCAGATGGACTAAATGGCAAAACTCATTTGCTACACATCCCACTACCCACTGAGAAATCTATGAGTGAGATGTGTTTCAGGTAACGATCAGTCGCATGAGACATTATATGGAGAGTTAGTGGAACACCAAACCCTCTTTCAATCATAAATAACACACTCAAGAACACTAGAAAACGAAATGCATTTTAAATTATTTTAAAATTAAACCGCTAATCTGGCGCACATGATATGTATTGTAACCACAGCAAACACAAATAAAAAGGCAGCTGAGTTTACCAAAAGCGTAAACAGTAGATAGTACTCCAACATAATTGCTGCATGTTGCATTGCAATCTTACCTTCATTCTGCTACTTCTATTCGCTATGCCAGTTTTAGAATATTAGCAACTAAAAGCCTGTTTCAAGATTCAGAGATGGTTCACAAACACTTATCTGTTAGAGCAATAAGGCTTATGTTCATTTTAATAGCAAGCCTGCTATTCTTGTCCCACAAGGGCAACTGAAAAGCACAGCCGTCAAAGGCCAATTGCCTTTCTCAGTAGCCTTCATTGAGAGTGAATGATGAGATTGTGCATGGCTTGTTCAGCTGCCCTCTGGGGTGGAGGTGACCTCTTCTCTTAGCAAGCTGTGTCTAACTTTTATAAGATTATTCAGTAGTAGTTGAAAACTTTCAGAACAAACAATTAACAGATAGTGGCATGTTGCCATTCGTATTCCTTAAAAATTATTTTAAAAGAAGTCAGGTTTTAGATTAAATACTACGAATATATTCAAGCAATCTTAAGTTTCACATTGCAGAACACAGAAGCATAAACTAAATGTGCATTCTATTAATCACACATACTCACCTCGGATTGATAGATTAGCACATGTAACTCAAAGTTGGGGATTTCCCAGGGGAAAAAAAGACATAATAGTCATGACTGTCCACTCACTGGAACAATCTGAGTGAAGCAGGTTCATGCTCTTTTAATCTTAAATCGAAGGTTGGCCAGAAAGGGAATCTGTTGCATGTACTTTCATGTTTGCAATACTTGATCTGCTGTGCCCCTGAAGTTCCTTTTCTGATACTGGGACCCAGTTCTGTTCGTTTTTTGCATGATTTGTATGTCAGGTTTCCAAAACACTGCTAGAATTCTGTAATGTGAGTGTTTACTCCAACCAATGTCTGTCACCTTTTTGCTGATATCTTTTGTGAGTTTTGGCTGCTCCAAAGAGACAGCTGTTGTTAATGCACTTGATGTTGAAGCAAAAATAAGTGCTGTCAGGTAAAACAGCTGTAATGATTGCCACTGGAGTGGGACTGGAGTATTGCATCAAGTAGATGCAATGGACCTAGTGGAGACTATTATTTAATTTGCTGCGCTTGCTCTCTCTGGCCCAGAAGATGGATTTGTGGTACTCACATTTTTGCACGCACTCTACAGTGTACAAGTCACCATTTTAGTGTCCATTCTCTGCATCTGTGCCTTTGTTTTGTTCTAAACTACTGGTTTGCACAAATCTCATCAAATACCTGATGTAGACATTGTAGAATTCACAAATTGTCACAGATGTAGGACCCAATCACAGAGGACCGTAACCCACTCAGATTGCATAATGTCGGTCAAGGAAGGCCACATAGGCCCTGGCACATCAATTCATGCTGGAAGGACCTTTACACAACTGTATGTTTATTGCTTTGAACCTCCCACAGTGTTTATGCTTATAATGTCAACAAGGTGGGAAAAGTCTCTTATCATCCCAATAGCTACATTCAGAAGGTCAAACCAGTTGTTAGGGTAATCTGGTTTTTACTTCCATTACCAACTCTTCCCTCCGAAAGATCTCAAACCGATTCAACACCTTGAAGTCTCGAAGATAATATTACCACAGCTAACAACTGTAAGAAAATCCATCTTTGTGCAGGTTCACTCAAAACGTTTTGAACTCATGCTGTTGCTTTTTGGACTCCGTACACTGGGACCCTGTTACCCAGGCCCCAGTACATGTGCTCTGACCTCTAAATTCTTGTCCAATTGGTTAAAAATCATAATTGGCACATATAACTTACCTTTAAGTCCTCGGTGTATAGTACCCGGTGTAATCAGGGCCTGTAAGTTAATTGTCACTAGTATACTGCAGCACCAATTGTGCCACCAATAAAGTGACAATACGAAGCATGGCTTCAGGCTGCCCCTCAGACTGAGTGTGCAGATTTAAAACTGCAACTTGGACCTGTCCAAATAAACATTTTGTCAAACCTAAACCTTCATATTTAATACTTATAAATCATCCCTAAAAAATGCCATAAATGCCGATACACCACGGTGCATGGTATTCAAAAGTGACATGTGTACTTATGTTTCACATAGTCCTGGCAGTGAAAAATCTCCAAAGTAGTTTTTTCACTGTGGCAATGCTGACTCTCCAATCGAAAGCACTAGATTACATTATAATATCTTATAATGCATAACTTCAGTTTGGGAATAGTTAGAACCATGATTCAAAGGCAAAAATTAATAGTAATTTAAATCCAATCTAATGGTTGTCTTATTTTAAATTGCTAATTTGCCACTTCTAGAAAGTTGCAAAAAGAACAATTGATGGACAGAATGCAGACCAATATCATACATTCACCCCAGTACAGAGATCTGGGCCTAAATCCATCGTTTTTTTGCTCCCCATGCCATTCCAGTTTGAACCCAGCCATAGGCAAATCAGTCTTGATCCTGCGCCCAATAGGAACAGTCCAGCCCGAACTGCCAGGCCAGGTCCTCCCTGGACTGGAAACAAGCATCCTAGGACCGGTTTCGGGGTTTTACCCCTCATCAGCCAGGATAGCTTGACTCCAGTGGCAGGGGTATGCCCAGTCGTGGGTCCCGTGCTCTACGGGACCCGCGTCTGGGCATACCCGTCCCACTCGCGGTGACAAATGAAAAAGAAAAATTGATGGACAGAATGCAGAACAATATCATACATTCACCCCAGTACAGAGATCTTGGCCTAAATCTTTTGTGTGACTTTTAGAAAGTTAGCATTTTTCTGCCGAAGCCAAATGCGCCTTTCAGCCAGTGTTCAGTGTCACCTGACTATTCATGGCTCTCCTGGTATTGCTCCCAGACAGTGGACCAAATGCTTGGGTGTGGGTAGGGGTTTTTCCCAACAGAATGGCCATCTGGGCTGTGCCCAGGAACTTAATTAAACTTCAAAAGGAGCCTATCCAGTCACAAGCAGATGTACCTCACACCTTGGTCTACCCCTTCATTCTCTTTGTCTTGATAGCCTATTGGCACCACTCTCAGTGGGAGAGGGACTACCATCCCTCCCCCCCAAAACCGGTTTAGAGTGAACACAAGGGAGGGTTTGCCCATTATACTAGCCGCACCTCTATGTGGGCCCAGGAAGCTCTGTACACGGGGAGAACGTTTCTGCCATATTGATTTTAAGTAAAGAGGGGCACTGTGGGACAGTCTATAGTAAAACAAAGGTATAGAGGTGCTACAAAAGTTAAAATGGGCACCACTGGGAACTTTTACCTCATTGGTTATGTAGTGCCCGGGAGTTTACCCCACCCATAGGCTGGCACTGGGCATAAAAGTGAAACCCCCAGTACACTCTTCAGAACTCTTTTGGACCTATGGAAGACAGAAGGACTACACCTTCGGCTTATCCTGTGGAGAGAACCCCCAAGGGCTGAACCTGCTTCCTGCGTGAATCCAGGACGAAAGAGTAGACTTCAAGGGCTAGTTGACTACCCCCCTTTTCGGCTCGATGAACACAACAGCTACAAGGAGTCAAAATCTATGCTGAGCCCAGCTGACCAGTTCCAACTGGATTTGCCATGGATCCTGCTGGTCTCTTCTCAGAGATTGAGCCCAAACCCCCACGTGGTTCTAAAATGGTCCTGGGCCCTTGGCCGGTGTTGGAGTGTATTCTTCCATCCTCCAAAACTGCTAGACTGGACACTTAGAAACTTTTTCAGAACTTTTCTTCATAAGAATCAGATGCTACAACCAAACAGCAGCTATGCCACAGCCTCTGACATCGAACTGCCAGTCAGACTCAACTTGCTTGTTTGCCCAGCTGAAAAGATCCTGACTCCAGAAAGGTTTCTAAGTTCGATGGTAGAGGACATCACTGGCACCAACACTGAGCAGCAGCCCAACAATGATGCCTGTCTGGGCCCAGACTTCGTATTTCACATGCTTGGAATTTTCGCACCTTCGACGTCAAAAGCTTTAAGATTCCCATGGGAACCAAGGCTTATACTGAGAACCTGCGCTTCAGCCAGCCACCTTCGATGAACCCCTCTTAGGATCCAGCCTGCACCCCGACCCACTGACGATCTAGTTGACGATGACTTTTCTCTAGAAAAATGAATAGATCAGAAGGTAAACTTTCCACCAGGACGAACGTGCTCCATCACGGTCTGCCTTAACTTAAGACTTTGACCCCATCTAGCGCAACCAGATACCCAAGGTTGGCACATTGTGTTTTTTGGCACTAGGAATATCTAAAACTTTGAAAAATCACATCTCTGGTTCCCTACTTTTTCTACTTTTATAAATCGATGCCGGATGATTTTTATTGTGTTGTGTTTTCAACCTTTTAACTGTTTTGCTACTGATAAATGCTTTACACATTTTTCCTGTCTGCTCTGTGCTACAGCTACCAAGGGATGAGCTCGGGTTTAAATTATTCAGACCTAATTGGACCTAGAAAGCAATAGTGCCATTATTACTTGAAGGGGACTACCATTCACTTCGACTATTATTCAACTTTCTCACAACAATCTTCTGTAATTCCTCCCTAAGAGTAGGATGTCCCAAAAGTGAAAAATGGCCATGGTTACTCCAATATTGAAACAATCTTCCTTAGATCCTAGTGTGCTATCAAATTACCAATCTCTCTCACTAGTACCTACATGTAACAAACTGACTAAATCCCTGGTGCATAGTAGGCAGCTGATGGGGTTAAACAAATCCAACCAGCTGCTACACAAGGTAAATCAGGGTCCCGTATAGTAACAGATAAGATCAGGCAGACCAGAGACCCAGATTAAGTGTGTGCTGTGATATCATTAGACCTGCCAGCAGAGTTTGATACTATCTCACACTCCATCTTGTTCAGGCAATGAAAAACACAAAGGCATTACAGGGAAAGTTCTGGAATAGTTTACCTCTTTTATTACAAGATTTTTCCAAGATGATAAGGCTTGCTGTATACTGTTCTGCACCTAAGCCAATCACGTTGGGAGTGCCACAGCGTTTGGTCTTGAGTTCGACTCTTATTAATCCATACATCCCCCCCACCCCCTCTTCCTTGATCTAGCTGCTAGGCATCTCTTTTTTCACCTGGTGCAATGATACCCATTTGATAGTCAGATTGGTTTGAGATTCAGTCAAGGCAGCCTCCAACTTCGGAAACTGCCTGCAAGACGTTGCTTGCTAGATGGGTGAAACCTCTCTAACTGTTAATGGAGGAAAAACAGAAGTTATTGTCTTTGGACCTGGTACAGCCTGGACATCAGAGTGGTGGCCGGAAAATCTATGTGCTTTGCCATCACACACACCGCAGGTGCAGAATTTTGGGTTTATTATCTATAAAGATGTGAATTATGCAGGGCATGTAAAGACCATCTGCACAACTGGATTCCGGTTGCTTCACATAATTAAGAAAATTCTGCAATTTTTCGCACAGGGAAAACATGGTCCAAGTATAAATTAAATCTAAAATGGACGATTGTAACTTCCTTTTGGTAGGAGCACCCAAACATCTTATAGATCATCTGCAGCTGCTGCAAGATGCAGGTGCCAGGCTGATTCTGGGGCTTAAGAGAGATACACCCATCTTACAACATCTACAGAATTTGCACTGGCTCGCAATACCAAAAAGATGCCTATTCAAAGCACTGTGGCATCTAAGGTCTACAACAACAACCAGGACACCTATGTGAAAGCACTCTTTTCTTGGTAGATCCTCTTGCGAGAACTTAGATCTAAATAAATATTCTTAATTGTTACTCCAAGAATCAGGAAAGTGAGACTAGGTGGCTGTTACCACGCTAAGATAGGGGAATTCATTGCCAACAGCCATCCACTCACAATCAAAACTCCTCATCCATAAGAAAAAGATTAAAAGCTACCTGTCTTCCTATAAAGACTAAAATTACATAAGTTTAGGACCAAGGCCTTTATTTATGAGCCTTCTTTGATCTCTGTTCCATACATCAATTAGTCCTAAAGTTTCTATTACATGGGGAGTAGTGAATTGTTTGGGTTTTTCCCTATTAGCACTGGGACACTTCCTAGGAAGCAGTTTTTCGTGCTATTTTAAATGGCCAAATCAAATGTTTGTCTCTTCCTCTCTGCGCCTCGCTCTTTCTTCATCCATTCCCCCTGGATTCAGAGATCTCTTTTGAGAGTTGAGAATCTCTCAACTTTTGCATCAGTTAAATCCTCTCTTAGGAAGTAGTGGTTTTGGTCACTGTCAAAAGACATTGGTTCAAAGCCAGCACTGATGTCACAATCCCAAGTCCCCATCTCTCCAGAAAAATATGATAGCCTTGGTTGAACACACATCTTCCACGGTGGCACGATTAGAGACAGGTAAGGACTGCATACTGCCACAGTGGACAACTCGCAGCAGCAATGATTTGAGATTTGAAAACCTTACAATTCCATTTGTTGAATTCACAATACTTGACATGAGCCTGTGGTCAAAAAGTACTCCAGATTTCGAATGCATCAAATAAAAAAACATATATCTGTCCTTGAATGAAATATATATTTTTCATAGACTTATATCTTTCATAGATATCTTTTAACCCTTCATATGTGTCACAGGCTGCCAATTCAGCACAAGGTTAAAAGTGCAAATCCAATGCTGTTCTGAAAGAGACCTTTCTTGCGCTCCGCTTCATTGACACCCAAAGCAGACACATATATGCTGAAACATCTGTTCCATTGAACCACGTAGAACTTCGGTATCCTAATTCTCCAAAATCAAAACGCACCAGCAAGTCCATTATCATGATGGCAATCTCCCTGCTCCCATTTCAACAAAGGTACTGGAAAAGATCATCCATAAGCAACTCATGACACACCTAGAGCAGAACCAGCTACTTGACACCTCCCAATCCAGCTTCTGCGGCAATCGCAGAACTAAAACCGCTCTGATAGCAGCCAAAGACGACATCTGAACCCTCCTCGATCAAGGAGAAACAGCAGCTCTGATCCTCCTCGACCTCTTGGCAGCCTTTGACACCGTATTCCATCACATTGAAAGACTCCACCACATCGGCATACAAGGGGATGCGCTCAGATGGATCACATGTTACCTCACCAGAAAAATCCTTTCAGCTCCGAGCACAAGGAGATCACCTGTGGTGTCCCCCGGCCCCCAGGGCTCATTCCTCAGCACCACACTCTTCAACGCATATATGATCCCACTGACGGACATCGTCAGATCCCACGATCTCAACATCATTTCCTATGCAGGCGAAACCCAACTCATCTTGTCACCCACCGACAACCCCTCCACCACCAGAACCAACTTTCACAGATGCATGACAAGAGTTTCCGACTGGATATACAACATCTGTTTGCAGCTAAACACAGACAAGACACAAGTACTGACCTTTGGCACCAACAGCAACACATGGAATGACGCCTGGTGGCCACCAGACATAGGACTGACAACAAGCTCACCCTTGAATTGACAGATCAACGCTGAATCCTCCGCCTGCTTCCTCACTTTGCACTTTCTACATAAGATCTTCAAGTGCCTAACCCCTAAACACAAGACATACCGTGACGCAGGCCCTCATTACTAGCCGACTGGACTACGGCAGCACCCTCTGCGTAGGAATTGCTGCACACCTACAGAGACTTCAGAACATACAGAATACCACAGCCAGACTCATCCTCAGCCTTCCCCAATGAACCCACATCACATTCCACCTCGGGCAACTCCACTGGCTCCCTGTACAAAAGAGATGCCAATTCAAACTGCTGACACGGACAGAAGGCTCTACACAGCCAAGCACCAGCTTACAGTAACCAACGCCTGAACTTCCACCAACCGTCGAGAAGACTGCGCTTTGCCTCCCTTTCATTGGCCCATACACCCTGCATCTACCAAAACAGTAGTTGTTAAAAATGGGATTTCTGGCTAGCTGAGACTTGCGCCAAAGCGAGGCAGAAACCACCACTCTAGTCAGGATAAGGGAGCTACACTTCTAAAATAACCCCTGCTCACCCCCTTGGTAGCTTGGCAGGAGCAGCCCGGCTTATCTTAGAGGCAGTGTGTAAAGCATTTGCACATAACCAACAGTAAAACAGTGTACGCACTACAAAAGGACACCACACCAGTTTAGAAAAATATCCAATTTTTATATACTTAAGACAAGACCAAAAATGATAAAAATCCACAATACTATACTTAAAAGTTCACAGTTCCAAAAATACGCTGATTTAAAAGAGTTCCTTGGGTGGATTGCTCCGTCCGGGCTACCACTGCGTCATGAACAACAAAATTCAACAGTTCTGGCTTGTCGCGGGGTCGCGGGCCAGCTACGGTGTCGGGAAGACCCGCAAAACAGTACCTGTGAGAAAAGCAGGGCGTTGAGGCCCTTGAAGTCACTCGCGTTTGCAGGTCGAGCTCCTCTCCGGTGGAATCAGGAGCGATGGCGCCGGCAGGCATCGGGTGCTGCGGTGTGAAGGGCAGCGGTGTGGCATGCGGTGCCCCCAGGTCGTGGTGCGAGCAGCGGCTCGGTGGCGGCATCAAATGGCGTCGTCGGTGAGACCAGGGTCACGGTGCAAGATGAAGGGGGTGCTCGCCACGGTGCTAGCAGGCCACGGTGCAAGCAGCGGCATCGTCGTTGCTGAAGCGCTGTCGTTGGCTGACGAACTGGAGTCGATGGCGCCAACGTCGGTAGGCCAAGGCTGCGGTGCGGGATGAGGGCGGTGCGTCGTGTGACTTACGAGCGGTGCCCTCGAACCACAGTGCAAGCAGCGGCGTCGATTTCGGCAGGGGGTGGCGGCATCAGGCAGGCCAAGGTGTCCTCGTGAAGCCAGGCGGTGCGGAGTGCGGTGCCCACAGGTCACGGTGCGAGCAGCGGCTCGGTGGTGGCATCAACAGGCGTCGTCTGTAAGACCAGGGTCGCGGTGCGGCATTGCGGCGGTGCTCTCTGCGGTGCCAAAACTTCGGCGTGAAGCGAGGCGGTGCGGAGTGCGGTGCCCACAGGTCGCGGTGCAAGCAGCGGCTCGGTGGCGTCGTCGGTGAGACCAGGGTTGCGGTGCGGCGGTGCCCTCTGTGGTGCCAAAGCTTCGGCGTGAAGCAAGGTGGTGCAGAGTGCGGTGCCCACAGGTCGCGGTGCAAGCAGCGGCTCGTGGCGGCGTCAACAGGCATCGTCGGTGAGACCAAGGTTGTGGTGCGGCGTTGCGGCGGTGCCCTCTGTGGTGCCAAAGCTTCGGCGTGAAGCGAGGTGTTGCAGAGTGCGGTTCCCACAGGTCGCGGTGCAAGCAGCGGCTCGGTGGCGGCGTCAACAGGCGTCGTCGGTGAGACCAGGGTTGCGGTGCGGCGTTGCGGCAGTGCCCTCTGCGGTGCCAAAGCTTCTGCGTGAAGCGAGGCAGTGCAGAGTGCGGTGCCCACAGGTCGCGATGCAAGCAGCGGCTCGGTGGCGGCGTCAACAAGCGTCACCAGTGAGACCAAGGTTGCGGTGCTGCGTTGAGGCGGTGCCCTCTGCGGTGCCAAAGCTTCGGCGTGAAGCGAGGCGGTGCAGAGTGCGGTGCCCACAGGTCGCGGTGCAAGCAGCGGCTCGGTGGAGGCATCAACAGGTGTCATCGCTGAGACCAAGGTTGCGGTGCGGCGGTGCCCTCTGCTGTGCCTTCAGGTCACGGAGTCGGCAGCGGCGTCGTAGACGTCGTCGAGTTGCTTTTCCTCTGTTTGCAGCACAAAACACACAGTCCCCAGTGCTGCTGGCAGAAGAGCTTGAAGTCTTTGTTGTTCCTGAGACTTCGTGAACAGGGGGCAAGCTCTACCTCAAGCCCTTGGAGAAACTCACAAATTGGGTTGCAGAAAGTCCAGTCCAGGCCTTTCACTGCCCAAGACAGAAGCAGCCACTGCAGGTCAGCCCAGCAAAGCACCCAGCAAAGCAGTCGTTCCTTTTCGAAGCTTCTCTGGCTCTTCTTCTTGGCAGTCTTCTTGATCCAGATGAGTTCTAAAGTTCAGGGGTCTGGGTCCCAGTATTTATGTCCAAAAATCCTTTGATCTTCCAGGCAGAGGGTGTCTGTGCCCGGCCAGAACCAGTTGGGCCTTCTCTGGTGTGAATTCCTGGCAGGAGGTGGAGACGGCATTTGTCAGAGGCAGGCCAGGCCCTTTGAGGTGCAAGGAAATCTCCTCTCCCTTCCCCCATCGTAGCCCAGGTCTATTCAGCCCTTTCCTGACCTACCTAGACTATCTGGAGCCCCTCCGGCCCCCCAGCCTTCTGTCATCCAAAACCCAGACAGGCAATCCACATTCCAGCAGAGGCACACGGGATGACTGAGCAAGAAAATACCCACTTTCTAAAAGTGGTATTTTCAAACGCAGAATGTAAAAATCACCTTCACTAAAAGATGCATCTTTTGATTATGAGTTCAAGCATACTAAATTCTATTTTCCTACCAAATTCCCTGGGCCAGTTATGTTTATAAGAGGTTATAAACAAAACCTCCCATTCTGTCCTATGGGGAACTGGTAGCCCTGCAATAGTGAAAAACAAAATTGGCTGTAATTCACTATTAGGACATGCCACACACACCAGGGCATGTCCTACCTTTCAAATACACTGTACCCTCCCCACAGGGGTACCTTGGGCCTACCTGAGGGGTGTCTGACATGTAAGAAAAGGGAAGGTTAGGGACCGGCCAGTGTGTGCACTGGCCAAGTCGACATGGCAGTTACCAACTGTGCGCAGACTCTGCAATGGCAGGTCTGAGTTACCATTTTCAGGGCTACTCACGGGGGTGGCACAACCAGTGCTGCAGGCCCCCAAGTAGCATTCGATTCACCGGCCCTAGCACATGCAGTGCACTTTACTAGGGGCTAACAGGTAAATCAAATATCCAATCATGGAAACACCAATCCATTACACAATTTACACAGAGAGCATATGCACTTTAGCACTGATTAGCAGTGGTAAAGTGCCCAACACAACACAAACAGGTCAGGGAAAAATAGGAGGAAAAAGCAAAAAGTTTGGGGATAACCCTGCAAAAAGGGCCATTTCCAACACAACCCCCTTCCAGCCTAAAGCCAGGGGAGACCAATCCATACCTCGATGGGCTTCCCTGCTTGGGGCGATAGAACACGGAACCTGGCCCGCAACAGCAGGGTTTCCTTCCCATACTACGCCTTCCTGAACCTAGTTGGATCCCTCTATCCATACTCTCAGGGCCCCCTAAGCTGACCCATGGGGAGTCCTTCTCCTCACCTGTGGACCCCATCTGTGCAGCACCTAAACTTACTTTGCTCACAGATGTGTCCCAACAGGAAGACAGTACCCACATGGCCAACACAAGGGTGTGGCACAGTCCACCCCCGGGGAGTGACTCCTTTTCCCCTCCCAGGGGCAACTCTGTCCCTCCGGACAGCCAGCCACAGTGGCCACTGACAACTGTCAGTGATGAGAGCCAGGCCTTATGCCTTTCAGGCCACTCCAACCGTTGTGGCGTCATAGAGTGGGGGGCGGTAGCCCCAGGTGCCTGGCACCCTTTCTCTACTCTCCCCCCTGCCAAGTCAGGTATGGCATCCTGACACTGGCCCACCAGCCCAGGGTCTGTACCCTGCGGCTGGACAGGAGGCGGGGTGGGCTCCCCCACACCCTCTCCTTCTCACTGGGGCTCTGTACCCTCCCACCTGGAGCGGTACCCCCTTCCAGAATCGTCAGGGCACCTGTGGCAGGTGTCTTGCACAATTCACCCACCAGTTTAGGGGTGCTATCCTGCAACTGGTACACCAGCCCAGGGTCTATACCCTGGGGCTGAACCAGGGACTGGGGTGGGCTCTCCCACACCCGGTCCTCCCCCCTGGGGTTCTGTACCCTCCCACCTGGAGTGGCACCCCCCCGACGACAAACTGGTAGGTGCACTGTTAGCAGTCTCCCCTTTCCCCAGGTCAGGGGGGACACCCTGAACCTGGTCCTCCAACCCAATCAATCAATCAATCAATCATGTCACTTATAAAGCACACTACATACCCGCGAGGGTCTCAAGGCGCTGGGGGAAGAGGGGGGTGGTGCTGCTACTGATCGAAGAGCCAGGTCTTGAGGAGTCTTCTGAAGGCCAGTAGGTCTTGGGTCTGCCGAAGGTTGGTGGGGAGGGTGTTCCAGGTCTTGGCGGCGAGGTGGGAGAAGGATCTGCCGCCGACGGTCGTTTTCCGGATGCGGGGGACTGTGGCGAGGGCGAGGCTGGTGGAGCGGAGCTGGCGGGTGGGGGTGTAGAAGCTGAGTCGTCTGTTGAGGTAGGCTGGTCCGGAGTTGTGGAGTGCTTTGTGTGCGTGGGTGAGGAGCTTGAAGGTTATCCTCTTGTTGACAGGGAGCCAGTGCAGGTCTCTCAGGTGGGTTGTGATGTGGCTGCGTCGGGGGATGTCGAGGATAAGACGTGCAGAGGCGTTCTGGATGCGTTGCAGCCGTCTCAGGAGCTTAGCCGTCGTTCCTGCGTAGAGGGCGTTTCCGTAGTCCAGCCTGCTGGTGACGAGGGCCTGGGTGACTGTTTTTCTTGTTTCGGTGGGGATCCACTTGAAGATCCTGCGGAGCATTCGGAGGGTGTTGAAGCAGGATGAGGAAACGGCGTTGACCTGCTTAGTCATGGAGAGGGTGGGGTCGAGGATGACCACTAGGTTGCGTGCATGGTCGGTGGGTGTCGGGGCTGTTCCCAGTGATGTTGGCCACCAGGAGTCGTCCCATGCTGAAGGGTTGGAACCAAGGATGAGGACCTCCGTCTTGTCCGAGTTCAGCTTCAGGCGGCTGGTCCTCATCCATTCGGCGACGGCCTTCATTCCTTCGTGGAGGTGGGCTTTGGCGGTGTGAGGGTCTTTGGTGAGGGAGAGGATCAGCTGGGTGTCGTCGGCGTAGGAGATGATGTTGAGGTTGTGCTGTCGGGCGACGTGGGCGAGGGGTGCCATGTAGATGTTGAACAGCGTTGGGCTGAGGGAGGAGCCTTGGGGTACGCCGCAGATGATCTTGGTGGCTTTGGATCGGAAGGGGGCGAGGCGGACGCTTTGTGTTCTGCCGGAGAGGAAGGATGTGGTCCAGTCCAGGGCCTTCTCTTGGATCCCGGCGTCGTGAAGGCGTGTTCGTAGTGTGTGGTGGCAGACCGTGTCGAAGGCGGCTGATAGGTCCAGGAGGATGAGGGCTGCTGTTTCTCCGTTGTCTAGCAGGGTCCTGATGTCATCGGTGGCGGCGATGAGGGCGGTTTCGGTGCTGTGGTTGCTGCGGAAGGCGGACTGGGAAGGGTCCAGGATGTTGTTCTCCTCGAGGTAGCGGGTCAGTTGTTTGTTGACGATTTTCTCGGTGACCTTCGCGGGGAACGGGAGCAGAGAGATGGGTCGGAAGTTCTTGAGGTCCTTGGGGTCTGCCTTGGGTTTCTTGAGTAAGGCGGTGATCTCGGCGTGCTTCCAGCTTTCCGGGAAGGTTGCTGTCTCGAAGGAGATGTTGATTATTTTCCGGAGATGGGGCGCGATGGCTGTACTGGCTTTGTTGAAGACGTGGTGAGGGCACGGGTCTAGCGGTGAGCCGG
Organism: Calotriton arnoldi; assembly: GCA_963921515.1. Taxonomy (NCBI): domain Eukaryota; kingdom Metazoa; phylum Chordata; class Amphibia; order Caudata; family Salamandridae; genus Calotriton; species Calotriton arnoldi. The sequence continues at coordinate 999,994 of CAWUFW010002725.1, forward strand.
AGTGGATGGTGTTCATGATCTCGCTGGTGTCCTCGTCGTTGATGTTGGTCCAGGAGAGCAGGCGGTTGGTGGTTGTGGGGGCAGTGGTCTCGGTGGTTGCCGGGGCGGTCGCGGTGTTGAAGCTGTCGTGGATGTCGGCGATTTTGCGGTGGAAGACGGTGGCCAGTGAGTCGCACAGGTCTCGCGACGGCGGGATGTAGTTGGTGTTGGAGCTGGGGTTGGAGAGTTCCTTCACGATGTTGAAGAGCTCTTTGCTGTTGTGTGCGTTGTTGTCTAGGCGGTCTTTGAGTGAGGCCCTTTTGGCGGATCTGATGAGGTGATGGTGACTGCGGGTGGCGCTCTTGTGGGCGGCGTAGCTGTCCGCTGTCCGTTCGTGGAGCCAGATCTTCTCCAGTTTTCGGCATGTTCGTTTGGAGGCCTGGAGGTCTTTGGTGAACCAGGTGGCTTTCTTGCTGGTGTGGCTGTTGGGCGGATTCTTGAGCGGGGCGAGGGTGTTGGCGCAGTCGTCGATCCACTGTCTGAGGTTGCGGGCGGCGGTGTCGGGGTCGGAGGGTTCGGCGGGTGGGCTCAGGGCGAGGGTTGTGGTTAGCTGGTCTTCGGTGACTCTGCTCCAGCAGCGGCGAGGCATTTGTTCGGTGCGGTGGTGCGTGGTGGGCTTCCTGTAGGTGAAGTGGATGCAGTGGTGGTCAGTCCAGTGGGGTTCGGAGGTGTGGTTGAAGGAGACGTGTGGGCTTGCGGAAAAGATGGAGTCTAGCGTGTGGCCGGCGGCGTGGGTGGGTGTAGTCACGAGCTGTCTGAGTCCGAGGGTGGCGAGGTTGTCGATCAGGGTGGTGGAGTTGGTGTCCTTGTTGTTCTCGAGGTGGAAGTTCAGGTCCCCGAGGAGGATGTAGTCCGTGGAGGCGATGGCGTGTGTGCTGACGAAGTCAGCGATAGAATCGCTGAACTGTGGTCAGGGTCCGGGGGGTTGGGATCGGTGTGGATCTGGAAGTGCATGTGTTCGGCGGTGCTGAGGGTGTCGTCGGTGTTGGTTGAGACTCTGAGGGTGTTCCTGTGGACGATGGCGATGCCTCCTCCGACTCCGTTGGTGCGGTCCCTGCGGGTGATCTTGTAGCCGTCCGGGATGGCAATGGCGATGTCGGGGGCTGAAGCGGGATTCAGCCAGGTCTCCGTCAGGAATGCGACGTCTGGGGAGGTTGAGTCAAGAAGGTCCCAGAGTTCGATGGCATGTTTGCGGGCGGAGCGGGTGTTGAGGAGGATGCATCTGAGGTAGTTGGGTTCTTTCCTGGGGCGGTGGTTTGGCGGGGCGGGTGCTGGCGAAGCTGCAGTTCCGGCAGGTGATGTGCCCTTGGGTGCGCTTCGGGGTGGCCCGGTAGCAGGCGTGATCTTTTCCGGGGTTGAGTGCGTGGAGGGTGCTGGCGTCGTATCGGCGTCTGTTGATGTGGCGGGCGCGGGGGATGCCCGGACCAGGGGTTCTGGCGCTGGGCGCGGTCCCGGCGCGGACGGGCGCAGACAGGCTTGCCTTAGGCGCGCTTTCGGCACGCCAGCGGCGCGCCCGCTGCGCGGCCGCCCAGCGGCCGCCATAAATGGGGAGGTGGGAGGGAGGAGCAGGGAATGGGGCAGCGAATGGGCAGTGAGGGGGCGGGGCCGCAGGGGCGCAGCGGCGGGAAACAGGCACGGAAAGGAAAAAACGAGCACAATCAGGGCAGCAAGGGGGCACAGAAAGGGAAAAAAAAAACGAGCACAATCAGGGCAGCAAGGGGGCACAGAAAGGGGGAAAAAAACGAGCACAATCAGGGCAGCAAGGGGGCACAGAAAGGAAAAACGAGCACAATCAGGGCAGCAAGGGGGCACAGAAAGGAAAAACGAGCACAATCAGGGCAGCAAGGGGGCACAGAAGGAAAAAACGAGCACAATCAGGGGCAGCAGCAGGGCACACAGACGGAGCTGTGTGGTGGGGGAGCGACCTACCAGTCAAGGTCAGGGGTCGCTCTCTTCACCACGCAGCGGCCGCCATAAATGGGGAGGTGGGAGGGAGGAGCAGGGAATGGGGAGCGAATGGGCAGTGAGGGGGCGGGACCGCAGGCGCAGCGGCGGGAAACAGGCACGGAAAGGAAAAACGAGCACAATCAGGGCAGCAAGGGGGCACAGAAAGGAAAAACGAGCACAATCAGGGCAGCAAGGGGGCACAGAAAGGAAAAACGAGCACAATGAGAGCAGCAAGGGGGCACAGAAAGGGAAAAAAAACTAGCACAATCAGGGCAGCAAGGGGGCACAGAAAGGAAAAACGAGCACAATCAGGGCAGCAAGGGGGCACAGAAAGGAAAAACGAGCACAATCAGGGCAGCAAGGGGGCACAGAAAGGAAAAACGAGCACAATCAGTGCAGCAAGGGGGCACAGAAGGAAAAAAACGAGCACAATCAGGGGCAGCAGCAGGGCACACAGACGGAGCTGTGTGGTGGGGGAGCGACCTACCAGTCAAGGTCAGGGGTCGTACCCTCAGGCTGACCAGAGGGTTCGGGCAAGGCTCTCCCCCCTCACCTCTCCTTCTGGGGTCCTGCACTCTCCTCCCAGGAGAAGCACCCCCAGAACCAAAAACTGTCAGGACGCTGGAACCAGGCCTCCCAAACAATTCTTTCACCAGTTCAAGGCCTTGACCCTGCAACTGCTCCACCACCCTCGGATCAAAACCCTCAGGTTGAACCGGGGTCAGAGGCAAGGACTCCCTCCCTCTGCACCCCCTTCCAGAGTTCTGCACCCTCCCCCCGGGAGTGGTACCCCTAGAAGACAAACCGGTCAGGACACTGCTTACAGTCGCCCTTCCCTCCAGGTCAGGCAGGACCTAAACCTGGCCTCCCAACCCAGGGACTAACCCCTGCGGCTGAGCACCTGCCCGGCGCACCAGGACTTCCTTGGGAGCATGCATGCCCCCCCTGAGGGGAACACATGATTCATGTGTTGTGTGACCGTCTGCCTGGCGCAGATCTCCTGACCCCTGTCCATCTGACAGTGCGCGAAGATCCCCCAGGACAGAAGTGGTGTCCCCATGGTCACTCCTAGGAGGCTCAGCCCTTCTGGCTGGGCCCTGACCCACTGGTTCTCCCACTGGGGAACGCATCCCCCTCTCACCCATCCGTCTGGACTTCTGCACCCCCCACTTAGGAGCGGCACCACCAGACACCCGAACCGTTGGAGCTCTGCTTACAGACACTCCAGGTTCTCTTGCCACTGGGAGATCCCCCTCAACAGACGGCCTACCAGTACAGCCTAGGCTCCCCACCTGGTGTTCCCTCCTGGAACCACCCAGGTTCTGGGACCGGGTTTTGGGCACCTTGGCCCGCAGCCCATTCCCACTCCTTCTCCGCAGAGACGGGACGTGAGTCCCTACACCCTTCCCACGACACCGGGACCTATCTGGGCTACCACAAACCTTTCCCACCACCCTCTGTTGGGAAATACCTAAGCCACTTCCTTCCGGGTCACCCCCAGATGCTTTTCCAGACCCTCTGGAATCCACCAAAAGGTCTGCCTCCAGTGCAAGCTCCCTGGGGTCAGAGAACTCACAATCCACCAGGTGTTGGCATAGCTCTGGAAAATAGGGACTTCAAATATGCTCTCCAACAATTGAATCACACAGCCCCACACAGGTGTTAACCAAACTACCCTTCATCCAACCATTCAGTGCCTCAGAAACGTAACTCACATAATTCTCACAAGACTGACGAGACAGTGTCTGACTGTTGCTGTCTCTTAACCCATACTCTTCTGGCTGGTCTCCATAACCACTTACTAGGGCTTCTATCATGGGGGAACCCCTCTCCCTGCACCTCTCATCTAGAGTCAGTAGAATGTCCCTCCCACTACCAGGAAAAGGATCCCTTGTGCCAGTTCCCCAATCCATCTCAGGGACACTGCGCACCACTGCAGTAATCTCATAATCCTGAACCCCCTGGTGTATGTCAACCCCCTCCTGGAAGTAGGGCCCCCAATCTGTGTGTGTGTGTACCTCATCTTCAGTACTGGACCTAATACTTTTGCTGCCATCATCTATGCTGGGCCTAGCCCCACTGGCTTCCCAGTCCAGCTCTCTCATTTTAATGTTATGGTCTAACATCATCCTTTTCTCCTCCAGGGCTAACTTAAGCTTCTCCAGTTCCACAGCAATTCTCCTTGCTTCCCGTCTGTCCTCCAGCTCCTCTGGGGACAAACGGCTGCTGCCTGGTTTAGAGGGCGCCCTCCCCAAAAGCACATCCACCCTTGGAATAGGCACCTCTGCCTCCATGCCAAGATCCCCAGACAGCTCACTAGCATGTCTGGCTGCTACCCAGGCCCTCAGCGCCTTTTGTAGCTCCTCTCTTCTGGTGAGGCCCCTGATTTGGATTTTGAGGTTTTTGCAGATTGCCTTCAATCCCTTAACGTTGTAGGTTTCTAACCTCTCCTCCTCAAAGGCCACTTCCAAGGGTGCAACAGATAATACAATTGATTCAGGCATGTTGTACTGGAAAGTTCTAGTTCAAAACCAATGGAATGGCAAAAATAGACCAAAAAAATAGTATGTGGTACGTAATGGTCTGCGATATGGTAGTAGTGCCCACCAATCACTGTAAGTCAAGTGCAAACGCAAGTCCTATCCTCACCGCTGACAACCAATGTTAGAAATGGGATTTCTGGCTAGCTGAGACTTGCGCCAAAGCAAGGCAGAAACCACCACTCTAGTCAGGATAAGGGAGCTACACTTCTAAAATAACCCCTGCTCACCCCCTTGGTAGCTTGGCACGAGCAGCCCGGATTATCTTAGAGGCAGTGTGTAAAGCATTTGCACATAACCAACAGTAAAACAGTGTACGCACTACAAAAGGACACCACACCAGTTTAGAAAAATATCCAATTTTTATATACATAAGACAAGACCAAAAACGATAAAAATCCACAATACTATACTTAAAAGTTCACAGTTCCAAAAATAGGCTGATTAAAAAGAGTTCCTTGGGTGGATAGCTCCGTCCGGGCTACCACGGCGTCGTGAACGACAAAATCCAACAGTTCTGGCTGGTCGCGGGGTCGCGGGCCAGCTACGGTGCCGGGAAGACCCGCAAAACAGTACCTGTGAGAAATGCAGGACGTTGAGGCCCTTGAAGTCACTCGCGTTTGCAGGTCGAGCTCCTCTCTGGTGGAATCAGGAGCGCTGGCGCCGGCAGGCGTCGGGTGCTGCAGTGTGAAGGGCAGCGGTGCGGCGTGCGGTGCCCCCAGGTCGCGGTGTGAGCAGCGGCTCAGTGGTGGCGTCAAATGGCGGCGTCGGTGAGACCAGGGTCGCGGTGCGAGATGAAGGCGGTGCTCACCACGGTGTTAGCAGGCCACGGTGCAAGCAGCGGCGTTGTTGTTGCTGAAACGCTGTCGTCGGCTGACTAACTGGAGTCGATGGCGCCGGCGTCGGTAGGCCAAGGCTGCGTTGCGGGATGAGGGCGGTGCGTCGTGTGACTTACGAGCGGTGCCCTTGAACCACTGTGCAAGCAGCGGTGTCGATTTCAGCAAGGGGGGACAGCGTCAGGCAGGCCAAGGGTCCTCGTGAAGCTAGGCGGTGCGGAGTGCGGTGCCCACAGGTCGCGGTGCGAGCAGCGGCTCGGTGGCGGCTTCAACAGGCGTAGTTGGTGAGACCAGGGTTGCAGTGCGGTGTTGCAGCGGTGCCCTCTGTGGTGCCAAAGCTTCGGCGTGAAGCGAGGCGGTGCAGCGTGTGGTGCCCACAGGTCGCGGTGCAAGCAGTGGCTCGGTGGCGGCATCAACAGGCGTTGTCGGTGAGACCAAGGTTGCGGTGCGGCATTGCGGCGGTGCCCTCTGCGGTGCCAAAGCTTTGGCGTGAAGCGAGGCGGTGCAGAGTGCGGTGCCCACAGGTCGCGGTGCAAGCAGTGGCTCGGTGGCGGCGTCAACAGGTGTCGTCGGTGAGACCAGGGTTGCGGTGCGGCATTGCGGCGGTGCCCTCTGCGGTGCCAAAGCTTTGGCGTGAAGCGAGGCGGTGCAGAGTGCGGTGCCCACAGGTCGTGGTGCAAGCAGCGGCTCGGTGGTGGCGTCAACAGGCGTCGTCGGTGAGACCAAGGTTGCGGTGCGGCGTTGCAGCAGTGCCAAAGCTTTCGCGTGAAGTGAGGCGGTGCAGAGTGCGGTGCCCACAGGTCGCGGTGCAAGCAGCGGCTCGGTGGCGGCGTCAACAGGCGTCGTCGGTGACACCAAGGTTGCGGTGCGGCGGTGCCCTCTGCGGTGCCTTCAGGTCACGGAGTCGGCAACGGCATCATAGACGTCGTCGAGTTGCTTTTCCTCTGTTTGCAGCACAAAACACACAGTCCCCAGTGCTGCGGGCAGAAGAGCTTGAAGTCTTTGTTGTTCCTGAGCCTTCGTGAACAGGGGGCAAGCTCTACCTCAAGCCCTTGGAGAGACTCACAAATTGGGTTGCAGAAAGTCCAGTCCAGGCCTTTCACTGCCCATGACAGAAGCAGCCACTGCAGGATAGCCCAGCAAAGCACCCAGCAAAGCATTTGTTCCTTTTCGCAGCTTCTCCGGCTCTTCTTCTTGGCAGTCTTCTTGATCCAGATGAGTTCTTAAGTTCAGGGGTCTGGGTCCCAGTATTTATGTCCAAAAATCCTTTGATCTTCCAGGCAGAGGGTGTCTGTGCCCAGCCAGAACCAGTTGGGCATTCTCTGGTGTGAATTTCTGGCAGGAGGTGGAGACGGCATTGTCAGAGGCAGACCAGGCCCTTTGAGGTGCAAGGAAATTTCCTCCCCCTCCCCCCATCGTAGCCCAGGTCTATTCAGCCCTTTCCTGACCTACCTAGACTATCTGGAGCCCCTCCGGCCCCCCAGCCTTCTGTCATTAAAAAACCCAGACAGGCAATCCACATTCCAGCAGAGGGACACGGGATGACTGAGCAAGAAAATACCCACTTTCTAAAAGTGGTATTTTCAAACGCAGAATGTAAAAATCACCTTCACTAAAAGATGCATCTTTAGATTCTGAGTTCAGGCATACTAAATTCTATTTCCTACCGAATTCCCTGGGCCAGTTATGTTTATAAGATCTTATAAACAAAACCTCCCATTCTGTCCTATGGGAAACTGGTAGCCCTGCAATAGTGAAAAACAAAATTGGCTGTAATTCACTATTAGGACATGCCACACACACCAGGGCATGTCCTACCTTTCACATACACTGCACCCTGCCCACAGGGTACCTTGGGCCTACCTGAGGGGTGTGTGACATGTAAGAAAAGGAGAGGTTAGGGACCGGCCAGTGTGTGTACTGGCCAAGTCGACATGGCAGTTACCAACTCCTCGCAGACTCTGCAATGGCAGGTCTGAGTTACCGTTTTCAGGGCTACTCACGGGGGTGGCACAACCAGTGCTGCAGGCCCCCGAGTAGCATTCGATTCACTGGCCCTGGCACACGTAGTGCACTTTACTAGGGGCTAACAGGTAAATCAAATATCCAATCATGGAAACACCAATCCATAAAACAATTTACACAGAGAGCATATGCACTTTAGCACTGATTAGCAGTGGTAAAGTGCCCAGAGTCCTAAAACCAACACAAACAGGTCAGGGAAAAATAGGAGGAAAAAGCAAAAGGTTTGGGGATAACCCTGCAAAAAGGGCCATTTCCAACATTAGTGAAGGACACTCCTTCTCCCACATTGCAACAAAGACCTGGAACAGCCTCCCCACACAACTCCTTACCATCACCTCACTTCCAGATTTCCGAATGGCCCTCGAGACCTGGCTGTTTGAATAAGCCTCCGGGACCTGCAAGCGTCTGGATAACGCGCTTTATAAATCCTGATTGAATGATTGATGATGTAGGTAGAGGAATGTCCAATGGCGGCTCGTCGAGGGTGTACTGCGGGGCGGGGGAGGGGCAGGGTGGGGGGTAGTAAACTCCGGCTTACGGCCGAAGGGAGTTAAATAAATAAATAAATAAATAAAACAATTTACATTGCGCTCGCTGCAACGCCAACTCGCGATGCAGCGCGCGCAATGTAAATTGTTTTATTTATTTATTTACTTAACTCCCTTCGGCCCTATGCCGGAGTTTACTACCCCCCACACTGCCCCTCCCCCGCCTCGCCCTACCGCCCCGCAACCCACCCTCGGCGAGCCGCCACTGGGAATGTCTATATGTTACCCCTCTGGCAGAAATCATTCACTCTTTTAGTTCTATCAATTTTTATATGCGGATGATACTGGGTTGATCATCAAGTTTGAGGGAGACATTCCTGCACTAAGACTAAGAATTAAACAGTGAATGATTGAGCTTGTTGACTGAATGACTGCCAGCTCTTTGGCCTTAAACGTATCAAAAACTGAGGAGCTGCTGCTAAGAGACCGCTCATTCTGGACTCTTGACTGGTGGCCCACCTTGTTTGATTCCTTGCTCTGTTCCTCCTGTTCTGCTCTCAATCTGGGTATAGTTTTTTTATACCAGTCTTACCTTTCAAAAACACATTTCTAAGACGTTCCAGCTACTTTTTCACCTTAAGGTTTGTAAAGAAGGGCTTAGCCCCTCACACCCAAAGACTTTTGGAAAACACTAGTCTAAGCATCCATTCAGTCGTCTCTCTTGGTCTACCTCAAAAACAATTCTTCAGACTTTCAGGCATACAGAATGCCTCTGCCATGTACATGCGGCCTACAAAATTATGAGCTTATATGTCATCACCTGCATACACTCCAGTGGCTTCCTGTTGCGAAAATTGCATTTTCAAAGCCCTAAGTCTTGTCCAGGGCAACTAGAGGTCAGTGTCTGTGTTACCTTAAGAGCTTATTTCCTCACTTTAGGCCTTCCTACGCTCTGAGGGCCATTCCTGCAGAAAACATTACTATCCCGTGTATAATGAAAGCAAGGTTTTATAATTGGTCATTTAAGTTTCTAACTGTTTTTCTTTGGAACAATCTACATTAGCTCTTCGCTTCATGATTCCTTAGTTGCAAATCAGGTGAAATCTGAAAACATAACTCTTCACTTATTAAACTGTTTGTTAGGCATTGCATCCACTTATCCAGCCAAGTGCCAGGCCACTCCAGTTCGGGCAGCGGCACACGATACAAAATCCTCAATCAGTCATGACCAATGGGAGCACAGGAGATCTGTAGACTCGTGCTGCCACCCGGAGATTCCACACTGAGCCCAGATCCGCATACCTTTTCCAATGAAGACTACCAGCCAGATTACTTGGTACTAACCCAATGCTGGGCAGCTTCAAAGTGTGGCACACTCTCAGCTGCCCTGTGGTACTTTTTCTAAGACTGCACCTGTCTCGATGAATCTGTCCCTATTTCTTGGTGAATGAGTTTCAGCAATTCTACACAGGATCAGAGCATAAGCAACCATGCCACCTTTTCAAAGCAAACTGACTTTCTAAGCATCGCCTTCTTTTCAGTGTAAATCTACCAACAGTGATATGGAAGTGAAGGGAAAACACACACTTATTGCAACTATTTACAGGCATTCAACTGAGGCTGCAAAACATTTGACTACTATACTTGACAATTTTTCTTTCTTTTTAAACTTTTACATAGCACGCACATGGTCTGAGGGTGTTGGCACACTTTACAAGAAACAAGATTCTTTTATACGTTACCCTGAATCACAGGATGTTTTGCAGAGGGCTAGATTCAAGCTTGGGGACAGATCTACTATTTACTCGTCGCCAGATACTGGTTGAAGTTTGCACCCAGTAAAGAAATTTAAGAACCGACCAACGTGAAAATAGGTTGGTTCTTACAATTCTGAACTGCTGTGGGTAGAACCTGGCCTACTTCATGAATAATAATGAGGTAAGTCGGAAATTGTTGCCCGCTATGATTGGAGCCAAATCAATGAAAAACAAGCTCTCTTCAACTAAAGCACATGAGGTTGCAGAAGGGGAACCATTTCAAATGAGAACAAGGAACTGCACTACCTCCAAAGAAGAGCCATGACCTATGAACAGTAATAAGCAAACAATCTACACAAAATCTCTTTATTACATTTTATTATAAATGTACCAAAAAGATATCTCCAACATTTGAATGCACAACGTCCTCAAATAAGCACATAAAATGTATCCAATCCATAACAGAAACCTTAAAACCTTCAATGAAATCAGTCACCGCCATCCATTGCAATCGCACACATAGATCATCCATTTAAAAAGTGTACTCATCTGTACATTAAATTCCCAACAGATCCTCCAGAATGTGCAGGTATAACTTCCAGTACATAGGAGGTCTGTTTACAACGCAGAGAACGAGTCGACAGGTGTATCGGTGTTATTCTGGTTGGAAAAACTCCTTCCTCAGGACCAACATCATAATAGCAATTTCATTATGGATGGGAAGTCAGGGAACATGCTTCATTTACTTTCCATATGGTTGGTCAGACTTTCTTTCCTAGATTATTGGTTTTCTCTTCCATATAACATGGGCATCTGTAGTGTACCAAGGACTATTTGTTGGGTCTTATTAGTCCTGGTGAAGTTGCATATGTTGTTCTTCATCTAGAACATGCTGGGCATCTGGCCTCTTATGACATTCTGTCAACCTCTACGTCATCCTTGCACCAGTGTACTTCCATGTGACCACCTTCCACAGAGACCAGAAAAGATCAGGCACCTACATTTCACCAGAACTAATAAGACTCAATGGCAGAACCCCTTTCAGAGGGCCATGAGGCAAGTAGGAGTTACTTGCCCCAACCTTGGGGGTTGAGGCATTTAAATCCTGCTGTCCTGGGGCCTGACTTACTATGGCCCCTGAGTAACTAGTCCACGTGCTAACCCTTCATCACTTGACTCAGTGGTAGCGGAGGTCGAGCAGTTCAAGGATCTTCTGGGGGAGGTAGGTTCAAGGTATTCACAGGTTCATGACTCAAAATACCCACAGTGACCCCAATAAAATGATTGCCCAGGCTAGTACTTACATTCGGCAAGAAAAACTGCATTTATTATGCATGCAAAACACAGCACACTCAGTAATTCCCACATTCTGGGCCTGATTCACAAAAGGCCTCTGCACTCGTGGCGGAGGCCCCAGAGTTGTGGGGGAGTCTATGCACTCAGGGCAGAATCTCTGAGTGTGGGAAAGCCCCACGACTGCCGGGCGTCCGACACGAATGAGGTGGTCCTTTGTCTATCAGGCCCTGCTGTGGGTGCTTCTGACTTTCTTTTTGAGTCTGTCTGCTCATCACAGGGTCTCCTTCAACACAATCGATGGCTCCAATGCTCCTAGTGGCCCCGTGCTGGCACACAGAGATCACAGGCATGGGTGGAAGCCCCAAAGAGGTCAGATGCACCGGGTGACGGCTGCAACGGTCCAAGTGGTCGCCTTGTGGCATATGGACGACATGGGCAACATCCCCAACAGTCTCATATGCAATGGGTGACAGCCCAGCAGTCTAAATGGCAACAAACAGTCCCAGTGGCCTCCCCTCCTGCTATATGGGGGTCACAGACATGGGCGACCGTCAGTTGCACTGGGCGATGGCCTGCATTTTCATGATAGCCTTGACAGGGGTTACCGACTTCTACCAGAGAGCAAAATGCTCTCTCTCTCAACACCAGTCATGACTGGGCCAAACACCTCACACTCTGTTAACTGGGATCCACTTACCAGGGTCCCAGCTGGGCTTTGCTCCCTCAAGGCTCTTTCCTCCACTTTTTTTGTGGGGTGCTTCAGGGTGGCCTTAGGCACCCTTGGATTTGCATTCGCTATGTGCGATTACCAATTTGGTCATCGCAATTAGCGAATGCAATACCATTCATTCCTATGGGCCTGTAGGCCTAGAGTCACATTGCCTAATAGTGATATGCAATTTCCAAATCGCTATTAGGTAATCTTAAGGAATTGCAGATTTTTTTGCGATTCCTACATGCATAGCATTTTGCGATTCCCAAATAGCGAATCTGTAAAATTCGCTATTTGTGAATCGCAAAATGCGGGCTTGATGCATGTGCCCCTTAGTTTCTGTCACATCGTATGAATCGCATTAAATCTAACAACCATTGTGATTCACTTGGGTGTCCTCACCTTGTTTGAGGCAGAATTTGACACACTGCTGTTTAAAGCAACTTTCATGTTAACATTCTTTGTGGCATTCCGAGTTAGTAAGCCAGTGTCGCCATTTACACAAGCCGATAGGAAGCCTGTTTGCAGGCCGCAGACGTGGGGAAATAGCAGTCGCCAGCTGATTTAGAAGATCCACGGTATTCCTCGAGTCATTTAGTCATAGCTTTAGTTGACATGAGACCAGATGTGAGTCAAGCATTCCTGCGGCATGGAGATGGATCTCCTTTAATTAGGTTCCAGTTTCAGGTTGTTCTGTGCACAAGACTATACAGGGCGGGCTTGAGGCCACTCGCTAAGGCACATATTTAAGATTGGAAAGCACCAACTGTTACTCAAGAAGGGTGCATTAGTGGGACACCATGAGAAAGATGGGAGTAAAATAATAATGGAACTTGTGCTACACGTAAATTTCAGGTCTATGAAGTGAGCATTCTGACAATGAAGACTGTCTTTTAACTTAGTGAGGCTTGGGGAACACCAGGTGGTATCGGTGTCAGCGACACCTAAGTGGCCAGGACATGGCAGAGGGTGAACCTACCTGCCTCTTTCATATGAGCATGTCACCCTGCAAGGTTTTCCAGGTACATGCATGACTAGCTGTTCTAGCCCAGTTATTTTGTTTGCATTCTGGGAATTTTTGTTTTTTTTATTACTTTATAAAACCAGGACTACAATCATCAGACAATAAAGAGGCTACGTGAGCTAATCTCACACTGACCTCAGAAACTTGCCAGCTGTACAGGGTGGCGGGTTGGGAAGCCCCTGGTTAGCTGTGAACAGCTTCTCCAACAGTAATGCAATTGCTTACAGCATTGCCAGATAAGTTAATGATTCACCTCAGGGGGCAGCAACTTCACTAAATTGACTGGGGACAGCCGCTCATGAATAAACCAGTTATCTAAGACAATTTATAATCAAGTGTTTGTTCTTGAAGGTTCAACCTCAGGCAGCTGCATAAATATCACAGCTGTGTGGAGAGCAGGTACTTTTTTGTGGATGTGCACAAATGTTGCGAAATCAAAACATGTACTCCAGGCTCCCAGCGTGTGGGCGGAGCCAAAGCCCCTCTCCTGAAGTTGTCACATAATTGTCGGGCGATAGCTGCATTGTCGAGCCAGACCATAAAAAATAGGCAGAAATTGAGACACTGCTGTTTAAAGCAACTCCCATGTTGGCATTCTCTATGGCATTCCGAGTTAGTAAGCGAGTGTCGCCATTTACAAAAGCTGATAGGAAGGCCTGTTTGCAGGCCGCGTATATGTGGAAATGGCAGTCGCCCGCTGATTTACAAGTCCCACGGTATTCCTCGAGTCCCTTATTCACAGCTTTAGTTGACAGGAAACCAGCTGGGAGTCTAGCATTCCTGAGGCATGCAGATGGATCACCTTTAATTAGGCTCCAGTTTCAGGTTGTTCTGTGCAAGAGACTATACAGGGCGGGCTTGAGGCCACTCGCTAAGGCACATATTTAACAATGGGAAGCACCAACCATTGCCCAAGAAGGGTTGCATTAGTGGGACACCATGAGAAAGATGGGAGCAAAATAATAGAACTTGTGCTACTTGTAAATTTCAGGTCTAAGCAGTGAGCATTCTGACAATGAACTCTCTTTTAACTTAGTGGGGCTTGGGGAACACCAGGTGGCATCGGTGTCAGCGACACATACGTGTCAAGGACATGGCAGAGGGTGAACCTACCTGCCTCTTTCATATGAACATCACCATGCAAGGGTTTCCAGGTCATTGCGTGACTAGTTGTTATAGTCCAAGTTTTTTGTTTGCATTATGGGATTGGTAGTCTTTTTTATTACTTTATAAAACCAGGACTACAATCATGAGACAGTAAAGAAGCTACCTGAGCTAATCTCACATCGACCTCAGAAACATGGCAGCTATACAGGGTGGTGGGTTGGGAAGCCCCTGAGTAACTACGAACAGCTTCTCCAACAGTAATGCAATTACTTACAGCATAGCCAGAAAGGTAAACAATTCAACTCAGGGGCAGCAACTTCACAAAATTAACTGGGGGACAACCGTTCATGGATATGATGAAGGCACCCATGACTATGGCCAGATTACTGGTCCCAGCAGGAATAATAATGCCTGGACTCGTTGCACTGCAAGATTCGGTGGTGTTAGAGGAGAGTTCATAATGAGGGGAATGAATAAAAGGCACATCTTGAACAGAGCTTTGCCTGCACGCATACAGATTTTCTGAGTGGCGCAGCACAGTGCTCTTGTGGGGCACTTCCCATGATACCATAGGCGGCCCTGATCCTCCTCATCTTCTCCGCTGCCTTCAACACATTATCCCACCACACACTCATCAAGAGACTGCACCAGATCGGGATCAAGGGAGACACACTCAGATGGATTGCATCATTCCTCAAGGGATGAACGCAGAGAACCGGCCTACCTCCCTTAACCTCGGAACCCACGAGCACCAGCTGCAGTGTCCCTCTAGGTTCATCCCTCAGCCCCACCCTCTTCAACACCTACATTACGCCTCTAGGCGACATTGTCAGAGCCTACGATCTCAACATCATATCCTACGCCGACGATACACAGCTGATCCTCTCGCTCTCAGCAGACCCCAACACCACGAAGACCAACTGCCACAACTGCTTGAAGAACGTCACAGACTGAATGAAGGACAAACTCAACACTGACAAGATCTAAGTGCTGATCTTTGGAATGCACGCCTCCCTCTGGAACGACACTTGGTGGCCTGACGAACTCGGAAACACTCCCATACCAAAAGACCATGCCTGCAGCCTCTGCACCATCGTGGACAGCAAACTCACCATGAAACATCAGATCATCGCAGTCTCCTCTGCCTGCATCCACACTCTCTGCATGCTCCGAAGAAACAGTCATGCAAGCCTTAATCACCAGAACGGCTGGACTACAGCAACACACTGTATGCAGAAACCACCATTGAACTCATGAGACTCTCCAGAGGATACAGAACTCAGCAGCCAGACTGATCCTCAACCTGCCCAAATGGACCCACATCACCCATCACCTGAGGAACCTCCACTGGCTCCCCATCCAGAAAAGATGCCAATTCTAGTTACTGACATGCCTTCAAAGCCCTCCATGACCAGGAACCAGCATACATGAACCACCGCCTGAACTTCCACCAACCATCCAGAAATCTTTGCTCAGCCTCCCTTGCCCTCGCACAGACTCCGCACATCCACCGCAGCCACAGTGGAGGCTGCTCCTTCTCCCCCTTTGCCGCCAAGTCCAGGAACGCCCTCCCTCCACCCCAGAACATCACCATCGCTGACGGACTTCAGGAAAAGACTCAAGACCTGGCTTTTCGATTAAGCCCAGCAACCCAGCGTCTGGATACCCTCACGGGTGATAAGCTGAGCTTTACAAGTATTTATTGATTGATCAGGACTTTCAAGATGAGAATGGGGAAGCTGTTTGTGCCCTGTTCACCTTCATGCTGTGTATTGCGGGACACACCTAATAGTTTGTTTGCATTCGGAGTAGGCAGTCCAAAGGAAAAAAACGCTTTGTTCTCTGAAAGAACAGAAAGCTGGAAATGAGCTCTGAGGGTTAATGCACATGGCATAAAGACTTGTGGCTGACCTACACGCTATAAAGTCAACTCCCTCTAAGATAGCCTTGCTGTTTTAAATTTGCTTGTGACATCTTGTGTATGCACATCTCAAGTCACCGTCATTCGGAAGCTGCTACCCTCCGTTTTAACTTATTTTCACTTTCCAAACAAGTGAAATGCTTCCCGTAGACTTCAGATGGGAACACCCACCCTGAAAACATGCCCCACAGTCCAAAAAACAAAATAACATGGTCATGTACATTAGTTTTAAAACATTTATCCTCCGGGACCCCTAAAACTCAATCTCCTCAGAGACTAAAAGGTGCTATCACTGGCTTGTACTTCTGTACTTCACAACTCTCAGCTCATGGCCTTTCCCCGGTGATATGTTCTAGGGGTCCTCGCACCCACCCAGGTGCTAGCAAGAAACCCAAAGCAGCCCTGGCAATTTTCTTGGACCAGTCCCTGGGGAGTCACTGCATGACCCCGGAAGGCTGGAAAACCTTGCTGCTTTTGTTACGGTGGGCCAATATTGAAGCACCTCTGCAAAACTGGCCCCCAGTCTCAAAACCGGCCCCCATCCTTTCAGCCTCCCAGGGAAATGCCTGATGCCCGGTCCGGCCAGTCTGGCCCTAGGTGGTACCCTCTGTTCTTCACCCGACATGTCGCTTTGTGTTTGTCGCAGTATTTCTGAAGCTCTGGCACTGACTATGGCGCTTGGACGAGGCTTGTTGGCTCAGATTATAGTTCAGAGAGTCCCACCCAACGTACAACATAGGATCACATGCAGTCACGATCGGCACAGGTCAGAGTGGTGGTGAGGGTCGGGGAAGCTGGCGATGCGGCGAGCGCAAGGTAAGTAGTTTTATATATTTTTTAATCTAATTTAACTTATCCCATCGTATGTCGACTTCCTCGCCTCACCACCCTTACTTGTGTGGAACCGCTACTGATCACATGGGTTAGCAGCTGCTACCACTAGCCTTGTTTGTCACCTCCACCAGCCTGCCTGTATTTCCATACCAACACAGGTATAAAAATATCATTAAAATCCCGTACTTTTTTTTACTATAAATTGAATGCAACAAATATAACTTGTCAAAAGAATTCCAATACAAGTCATTCCTCATTTTATGGTTTAAATCTTTTTATTGTTATTATTATCATCTGAAAAATGCACACAAAAGTAACCTTTGTAAATATGTATTTCACTCTTGTTTTAACCTAACGCTGTCACCTTTATTTTTTACAATATAAATATGCAACTTGTTAGCTTTGTAACTGCATATATGTAACTTGTGGCATGCTCAGCCTATCTTGTGTATCTTGTTAACTGTATATATGTAACTTGTTTGTGAGTTTAGCCTATCTTGTGTACCTTTTGTAACTTACCTGGTTCTTTTGTAAAGTGCTCTGACACCTTTGGGTAAAGTTTGCGCTATAGAAAAATGCATTAAATAGAAATAAATCATCATTGCTATGAACACATCACATTTGCATAGTACAACACACATCTTTTATACCAGCTATTCCCAACTCTTCAGTGCGGTTACATTCAATGATGGGCAGTATTTTATTTATTTATTTGAATAGTTTTATAAAGCGCGAACAAGCCCCAAACGGGTATCAGAGCGCTGTACAGAGTTGGCGCAAGTAAGGGTACAAATACAATGTGAAAGTAGGTAAAGTTACAACATAATGGAAAACGTTCAGGTTAAGAGTTGGGGGTATAAACGGTGCCCTAGAACACGAAGAGCAAAACATCATAAAATAACACTCACCAGAGAAATGCAATACGAATCAAGGAAATTTTAACAAAAGCAAGAGCGAGATCACCAGTTAATGCAATTAAGGAGCCATAGAGGACTAAGTATAACGTGATACTTATCCAAGATATATGAAAAATAGTACTACTTTTCCCCCAACTCCCCCCGTCCCCCCTCCCCCACCCGGTACTCCTGTTACAAACTATATATGAGTCCATTGTACAGAGGTATCACCAGTCTGTGTGTATATTATCTGTAGGGGGGACTATTCTGCATCTGTTAGTCGTAGGATGCGGAGATATTTCGGACAGGTAACTTCCCTGAATTCCGTGGACAAGAGGGGGAGGAGTGGTTTCCAAGTTTCTTTAAAAGCGGACTCAGAGTTTGCAAGAGTGGCATTTATTCGTTCCATCCCCAGAATGTACCATAATCTGTGGAGGCAGCCTAGGTACGTTGGTGTTGTTTGCGTCCCCCAATGTGTCAAGATATTTTGAAGTGCAGCACCCATGGCCAGTCCCATCTGTCTCCCCCTGCGTGATTTAAGTGGGAATGTTAATGGGTTAGGTAATCCCAAGACTGTGCATGCTGGAAACCTTGGGATCTGTGTATCAAATTGCTGATCTATTTCATCATAAATTCTGGTCAAGTAAGAGGTCAAGACAGGGCAATCACAAAACAGATGTAAGAGGGTACCATCCGCCCCACATCTGCGCCAGCAAGTTGGACTGAGATCCGGGTTTCCCCTGTTAAGGTGCTCCGGTGTTAGGTACCAATAAGTGTCTATTTTAGTGGCGGTTTCTATACTGGGCGTGTTACGCACCATGTATGGCAGTGTAATAAATGTCTCCCTATTCCTTACCCGATAGGTCCCTCCCTATTTCTTTTGCCCACCTCTTTTGGCTGGGTAAAGGTTGCAAGGGAGCTGGCTGGCGGAGCATGGCATAAAGTTCGGAAATCAATCTTTTATCGTTGTTTTTCGTGACCAACCACTTCTCATATTTCAATAATCGGTGACTAACTAGTGGAAGTGCAGTGGAGTGAAGCAACCAGTGCCTTATCTACAAATAACGTAATCTTTCAGACTCTGGTAGTGTGTACTGTTGTCTTAGTTGTACAAATGGAATAATGCCCTCCACATCAAACATGTGCCCTGCTGCCCTGCATGGTGTAGCATGCCATGCTTCGAATGCTTTACTTTTCAGGCCCGGGGAAAGATCCCCATTCTCGATTCGAGGCGTCATGGGAGAGGGGAATGTTGTGAGCTCCCTTCGAGTGGCCGCCCCATCGCATACTTCCATTACCGTCTTTGTAATAGGAGACTTCTGCAAGCTCCGCGGCCTATCTAGTTTCTTCAAAAAGGGTACCTTCCATAGGGGGAGCCTCGCTATCGCCCTGTCCTGGAATAACCAGTGTTTTTCTGACTCATCCCTATTCCATTATACCAGGTATCGCATCTGAGCCACGCGAAAGTAATCTAGCAAATTTGGGATCCCCAACCCTCCATCATCCTGGCTCTGATACCCCAACTCCCGTTGCATGCGAGGTCGGGTTCCCGCCCACAGGAAGTCGAGCATATCTTTTTGTAGGAAAGCAAGAGTTCCTCTGGGGGGGGGAGGGGAGGGGGAAGACCGGTAGTTTCTGAAACAGGTACAAAGCTTTAGGTAAAATTGACATTTTTATGGCTGCGATTCGCCCCACGAGCAACAGGTGGTGGCGTTTCCAATTGTTTTAGTCTTCTCTAATTTGTTGAGACAACGCGGCATAGTTCAGCATGACCGTGTGCGTGATTGTTGGGGCCAGTTGAATCCCCAGGTATGGGTTAGAGTCAGCAATCTGGGTCACTGGGAAGCGGTTTCCCATCGCCGTCAGGCCTTCGCGTGCCCTGGACAGGTGGAGGGCCTGAGGTTTGCCAACGTTTACCCAGAAGCCAGACCAAAGGTCTCTAACTCCTCTAGAAAAGCTGGAAGCGACATCTCCGGGGCCTCAAGTGATGCTAGTATATCATAAGCATAAAAGCTAATTGTGTGCTCCTCCCCTCCGAATGGAATACCTTTCATGCCTGGATTATCTCTAATCCGCTGAACCAATGGTTCAACATACAGGGCGAACAAGAGGAGCAACAAAGGGCACCCCTGTCTGGAAAAGGGACAAGAGGAGCTGCCATTTATGCTGACTGTAGCTGTAGGGGAGCTAGAACAACTCGCCACCCAGGCCCGGAATCAATCTCCTATGCCAAAGTGAGACAACGTCTGTTCCAAGTATCCCCAATTGATCCGATCAAATGCCTTCTCAGCGTCGACGTCAAAAAAAGTGCATCTAGGTCTGTGTGGTGGACCTTATCGATTAAATGAAGGATCCGTTTTGTATTGTCCCTACTTTGGCGGTTTTGAATAAATCCCGCTTGATCCGGGTTAATGATAGCCAGCATCAGTGGTCCTAGTCTTGCAGCAAGAATACTTGTGAATAACTTCAAGTCAACATTTAGAAGGGATATAGGGTGATAGGAACTGCATAATTTGTTATCTTTTCCAGGCTTGGGTAGGACAACAATAGTCGCCGTTAGCATGTTGGAGGGGACCGAGCCCGGGCCCCCAAAAGAGTTTAATAGTCTTGTTAGAATGGGAGCTAATAGCTGGCAGAATGTTTTATAGACGGCTGCAGAGAACCCATCTGGACCCAGAGATTCGAGGGGCTTGAGGCGAGATATTGCCACAATAACCTCTTCGATTCGTATGGGAGCGTCAAGTGAGGAAGCTTGATCGGTGGCTATTCTGGGGGTATTTGCTCCTAAGTATGTTGCTATGTGTTGATCTGTTAAGGCCTCTCCCTTATACAATTCTGCATAAAAGTCCCAAAATTCTTGTGCTATGTGTTCGTCATCTGTCAGTTCCTCCCCTCCGTGCCCTGTAAGAGATTGAATCTTTGTTTGCTGTCGTCTGGCTCTCAGTTTACTTGCTAGAAGGCGTCCTGTCTTGTCTCCCCCAAGTCGTAGCACGGCGTATTTAGCCCTATGCAAGTCGTGACCTGCTAATTGTGGTCTCGCTGCTGGCGCCAAACCCTGGGTGCCCCTGTACGACCGTGCATCCTCTCGAGTTCTTTAACCTGTGCCGTCAACAGTTCCCTCTTTACTTTACGCATTTTGTTGTCTGCTGCAGCTATTGCTATAAGCTCCCCTCTCACCATTGTCTTCAGTGCCTCCCACAATGTAGCGACAGAGGTATATGGGGTATCGTTTATGTCTAAGTAATCTTGTATACTTTTTGTGAGTTGTTGTGTCACTTATGGTTTATGTAGCATGCTTTCTCTCAACCACCAGGTCCCGACGTGTTCCTTTTGTGGCGGCAGTTGTAGGGTGAGGGTCACTGCGTCATGGTCTGAGAGTGCCGCTGGTTCTATTTCAACATCTCTCACAGCACTGCTCACTTCTTTCGTACCCAATAGATAATCGAGGGGTGCATATGTTTTATGAGCGTGGGAGAAAAAGGAGTATTGGGTTGATTGGAGATGTGCTGCTCTCCACAGATCGACTATTCCCATTTCCTGTAGCCATTTACCCCCTCCCGATGACAGCACCCCGGTCTGGGGTGCTTGATCTAACTTTGTCCATGTCTAGGACTGTGTTCAGATCTTCCCCCACCAGTGTCATGTGAGTTTGTGTGATCATAACATCTGATAACGCTGCCTGCAAAAAACGCTCTTCTCCTGCGTTTGGTGCATATATAGACCCAATCACAATTGGATGGCCCCCTGCATGAAGTGTGTAAGCTAGTAGTCTACCTCTTATTTCCTCAACCTTGCAACCTACCTCCCCTCTGAAGCGCTTAGCAATCAAGATAGCAACTGCAGCTTTCTTATCTGGGGTAGAATAGAAAAATTGTTGGGGGAAAGCACGTGACCGTAGGCGGTGCCAATCTTTAGATAAAAGATGGGTTTCCTGGAGAAGGCAAATATCCGCTTCAGAATTTAGTAAGTATGAGAGAATGGCACGCCTCTTAATGGGGTTGTTGAGGCCTTTCACATTGAGAGTGAGGACCTTTATTGTTTGATTTGACATGTTAAATGTAGTTGTGTATGGCTATGCTGAATTGTCTTTGGGACGCATCTATGGCACCCCCCTTTCTCTCTGGATCTCCAACCGTCCCTTGTGTTGAATGTATTGTACCCCTGACAGCTCATTGCTATAAGTACCGGTCCCCAAACAAACTAACCCTAACCCCAACTGGAAAAGAAAGAAAACCCCATTCAGTCCAGGACCCGTAGGTCGAGTCCACGTGTCTCTGGAAAACAAGTTAGTTGGGTGCATACTGTGGCATACGAAGCGCCCCCCGCTCTCTGGGATCCCCACCGGCGCCTGCCAGGCCCAGCTATGTCCACTTCTCTGTCCCCTGGACTTTCAGATACCGTCTTTGGAGAGTTTCTCGTTAGATAGTGTCTCCAGAACTGCCTGTCTCTCCAGTGCAATCGTTACGGGGTCTGGTTTCGCCTTAGTCTCCAGGAGACGACTCCCTCAGACCCGTTGCGATAGTGCTTGAGGCGCTGCAGCACCGCCTTTCTCTGAATCTTCATTCTGTGGGTGGTCGGTGCCCAGGGAGCGACATGTCTCCTGAAGTGAGCGAAGTTGATGGAGCTTGCCTTCCCATCTAAAGATAAGTCTAAAGGGGTGACCCCATGAGTACGCGATCCCTGAGTTGCGCAGGTGTGATGTTGCAGGTCGAAAGTCTCTTCTTTTCTGCAAGGTTATCGTGGCCAAATCCTGATAGAGAGCAATCAAATGTCCCTGGTAAGTTAGTGGCTGTTTTTCCCTAGCTTTACATAGAATTTGTTCTTTTAATTGAAAGTCTGGTAGGTAGGCCAAGATGTCCAGAGGTGGAGCAGGTGAGTGTCTCTTGAGGCCCACCCTGTGTGCATGGTCTATTTTAATTTGAAATTATGAAGGAATCTCCAATATGAATCTAAAGAGGTCTTGTAAATAAAGAGAAATGTCCGAGCCTTCTGCCTGAGAAGGGATCCCTTTGACGCGGATATTGTTCCTTCGAGATCGATTTTCAAGGTCCTCGGTGTGTGCTTGGAGATTAATTTGCTGAGCTCATAGACGGATGACCTCCTGTTGGTGCTGCTCCACCTCTTCGTCGCGAGACAGTTCGTGGTTTTAGATGCTCGCCACGCGGTCTCCAATTGCATCGACATCCTGTTGAATCTCTTTCAGTTCCTTGGAGAACTCTCCTTTGAGGGTCTGCAGGTCCTCTCTAAGCGTGGTGAATAGTACTTCCAGGAAGTAGCGCGTGACTTGCTCCTCAGGAGCATCAGTTTCCTGCCCCATTTGAGTGGTAGGCGACACCCGGCCTTCTCCTCCAGTGGCCGTTGGGAGCTTGGTCAGCATGTCCTTTAAGTTCCTATCCTTCTTCCCCCTCAACGAAGACATGAGTGATCAAAATTCATGGGGCCGCAGTGAGGTTGCCTAAGTCACAGCTGTTTGAATGCAGGGTTCCAATGAGGAGAATATCCAGGTCCAAAGGTGCGCAAGGCACCTCTGGGTAGATTCTCTGTACTCTCGCCAATTGGTGTTAACCAAGTCCCTCAGCGGTGACTGCGACTCTTGGGCTTCAGGATTCGATGTAGCCTCGCTGTCTAGAGGCGTCTTTTCGCTTTATGGCTCTCTCTCATCTGCTCTTTTCACTAGCCCGTTCCAGGATCTTCTGAGCGTGTCCCGCCTGTCGAACCCCCACCTGTGAGGGAGACCTGCTCCTGAGCGCCCCCAGGCCCCCATCTACGTACTCTGTACTGTGCCGGCTCCCAAGTCTTTCTTTCCGCTATTAGGCGGGCGGTGACCCCTAGTTTTGTGCGTTGAGAGCTGCCCAAGCTCGGAAGTGTAGGATGGCAAGGCCTGCTCTCAGCAAGCCACGAGTGTCTCTTGTGGTGGTACCTTGCCTTGCTTCTCTCCTACCTTGCAGGTCCCACTCAACTTCTTTGATGGTGTGTGCCCCAGGACCCTAGCCTCAATTTGTTCTTCTCCTCCCCCTCACTCCGCATTCAGCTTTGGGAGGCTAAGAGTCCCTTATTTCTTCCGTGCGATTTGCACAGATGGGGGCCAGTAGAGGGGGCCGCAGCTGTTATGGCCAGGCTTGCGTGGAGGAGCTTTGCGGACCAGGCGTCGCTCTGTGGACCCCATGTTCTCCGTATTGCCTCCTGGGGTTCTTATCAAGGGGAGGGCAGCGCTATGTGTGGGATACACCCAGATGCGGCCTAGTGCTGTATCATTCTATCGTCCCCGGGCTCGTGGCTGTGTAAGCGGCCTCCGCGCCTGCCGTTCCCAGGTATTGAGCCTCACTTCTCTGATGTTCAGGAGCCCAGCGTCATGCATCCCACATGGAGGCTGTGCGGTGCATGTGGCGGTCGCGTCCGGCTCCAGGCCCAATTACGGCAGCTGCTTCTGCTTCACCTGCGGCAGTGCTACGTGGGGCTAGCGTATCCGGCCCCAGGCCCTACTCTGGTGTCTTTCTTCACCTCGTGTGCGGCCCCAACTGACCGGCGCCCCCCACTCCAAGTGCCCCGCACTGCGGGCCACCCCCGCAGGCCAAGCGCCTAGCGGAGCGGGCACGCACACAAGGCCTTCTGTTCCCCCTGTTCACCTCGGCCTTGTCTTCTGTGAGCAGGTCCGTTCTCCCGGCGTCAGACCTCTTGCTGTTCCGGGGGATACATTTCGGGGAGCCGGGGGCTCCTGCTTCAGTGTTCGTCCTCACACGGGCTCCGATGCTCGTTCGCTCCCGTCCTGGGCGCCGAGGCTAGCGATGTATTTGGGCGCTGCCCGTGCCGCACGGCCTTCCTCCTGCTTCAGCTCCGCCCTAGCCTCCATCTGTGCCCTGGTTGCATATCTTCACTTCAGGGTCACATTGACAGGATCTTCTCTTTCCCCTCCGTGGCTCGCTGGTTCCCCTCGTCAACGGGTCTCCAGGGCGGCCATTATTGGGTATCACTTTTCGGGCGCTCGGAAGCCGTCCCGGGTGTCAGCGCTCAGCTCTAGGAAGCGGCAACCATCTTGCACCCCGTGGTCCGCTGCTTTTCAGGAGATAAACCACAGCCTAACAAGCTGTATAATAATAATAATAATAATCTTTATTCGGCATATAAAATATGTCCATAAAAAATACAATTTCATCAACACATCAGTATTAAGCAAAGGTCATAAGGGAATGTTACCACCACAACAATTTAAAAAAAAGGAAACAGATGGTAAAAACAGTGCTCAAAAGCTATAAAACAGCCTTAAAAAAGAATCTTCCCCTTTCAAGTGCCCCTGGTAAGTCTTAGCTTTAAAGCAGTTCTTAAGAAATTGGAGACACAGAAAAGGGTGGCAACGTCTGAAGACAGTTTTAAAAACAGCAGAGCCACACGGGCCTGCTTGAATCTACGTTCCCTGAGAAGCCCCTTCAGAAATCTTCTCCTCGGGTGCGAGTAATATGGACACAAGAGAACAAAGTGTAGGGTATCCTGAGGAGACCTACTGTCGCAGCCACAGGGCCCTCTTTGAACATCCTTGGCCATATACCCTGAAGGTACTGCTAATAGGTGATAAAGAAGGTTCAATCTGAACCGTGTGATTAAAAAACGATCATGAGCACTAAATTTAAAAGATAGGTATGGTTCCATGCCTTGTGTTGACGTCACTAAAACGTAGTCTCTAATAGAGGGTTTCATCAGTTCCTTTTCCTCCCTATGTGCCAAGGCATATTTAAAGAACAGGGCCTTAATGGGCGCTTTATCCCGTGAACAAGCCTTGTCTGGGTGAGAGAACAGGTCTGATCTACCTAACACAGTGAAGGCATCTTTTATGTATTTCAGCCAAGGAATTTTCAGTGCATGATCCAATGAGAGACAGTCCTGTACAACTTGCCTGTTGAAACCTGTCTCTACGTTGGACCAAATATTCACCCAACACAGGAGGGGTTTCACGGCCACCATATCGGCAATAAATTTTGAGCCCAACTCCTCATGAACAATAAAAGCAGGGGTACTCCGCGGGACTTTCAACAATCGCCTAAGATAAAGATTTTCAGCAGTTTGTAATTTATTTGTTTTCATAAATCCCCAGACCTCACTTGCATATACTACTTTGGAGCAACAAAAAGAATTATAAAGTTTCATTATGGTCCCAGGTGACCATTTACCTAATCTGTGAGCAAAGCTACTAATCGCTCCGGTTGACCTTGTCAGCTCAAGGCATTTTGCCTCTAGTAGCTGCTTAAAACCCAATTTCTGGTCAAACAGGATGCCCAGGTATGAGAAGGCGGGTACTTTCCCGAGGGTGTGCGGGCCTACTGTATAAGTATTTGTCTTCCTGCTCTTCTTCCCCATCTCCATTATGTAGGATTTCGAGAGGTTAGGGGACAAGTCCATGTCATTCATGAACCCTACAAATCCATCAAGCAAAAGCTGCAAGCCCTTTGGCGTGCGGGCCAGGAGAACAGCATCGTCTGTGTAGAGAAGGACGGGAACTTGTCTTGAGCCAACTTTAGGGGTGTCTGTTTCTAATGTGGTTAGTGCTCGATCCAGGCCGTTAATATATAGTGTGAATAAAAAGGGTGCTAAAATACAGCCCTGTCTCACCCCACTCGTGCACTTAAAATGGTCTGTGACGTTCCCCTCTTGCGTGTACCTTACCGCAGCAGATGTGTTTGAATGAAGTGCCGTTAGGATATTAATCAAGCCCGGATCCACGCCCAACGTTCTCATTAGATTCCAGAGCTTGCAGCGATTGACTCGGTCAAATGCTGCAGTAAGATCCATAAAGGCTAGGTAGAGTGCCCGCCGACTTAGCCATGGTGTACTTTGAAGCAACAAGATAAAGGTTTAGACATTGGTCCGCCGTTGATTTCCCCGCCCGAAACCCATATTGGACATCCGTTATTATACTGTGAGTCTCTGCCCAATCCGCCAGTCTATTCAGAACCACACGACCCAGTACCTTGACTGTCACGTCAATCAGGGATATTGGGCAGTAGAAAAGCGGACTATCCCTGTCCCCTTTTTTAAAAATCGGGACAATGGTTGCCGTAGACCATGATGGGGACATACCTGTTTCAACTGCAGCATTGAGGACCCTCACCAAAATGGGTGCCCATACCTCTGGATTACTCCTAAAGAGGTCGGGCGGGATCCCGTCAGGGCCCGGGGCTTTATTCTGTGTAAGACAATCTATTCCTAGCCTAACCTCCTCTAAGGAGAAAACAGTTACGTCTGTGGACGGGATAATGGGCGATATCTGCAGTTCATACTCCCTTGCGGGCTGATTATATAGACCCTCAAAATGAGCCTGCCACTGCTCCGGCAAGATATTATGAGACAAGTTCGGGCAATTAGAATCTTTAAAGCATGGGCTATTGATGACTTTCCAAAATTGAGTGGAGTCTTTTAGCTCGGCAGCCTCCTCTAGATCTTCCCAAGCCTTCGTCTGTAATTGGCGCTTACGCGTCCTGACTGCTTGCTTATACGTTTTACGGCATGTCGCAATCTGCCCCTTATCTCTGGGTAATTGTTTCAGGGCCTTCTTCAGGGCTCTGTGGGCCTGCGAACATTGCTCATCGAACCATCTTGGATCCTCCCTACATCCAGAGGATACAGGTACCTATAGTAAGCTATCCACTAGTTGTGCAATGGCTGTGAATGTCTTAACTACTTCACAATCCTGGACCTCTAAGTTTAAGCATTTCTGGATCTCCTGCTGACCTCTACTAAAAAGGGATTTATTGAAAGCGACAGTGTCCACCTGCGCCCAACGTAGCCGCCTACCTTGATCAGTAGCTGACAATGTCCCCCCCCCGTAGTCTACACGCCACAGGGTGGCTATGAGGGGCAACGAGTGATAGAATTAGGGGGTTATGGTCGCTATATATGCTATTGCTGATATTGAAACCGATAATAAACCTCCTCACTAAATGAGAAACAAAAATAAAATCAATAAATGAAGCACAGCCTCTACCCTTATAAGTAGGAGGCACATTTAGATCTGGGCTTGAGACTATCAGGTCCATGGTGAGGATTAGACCATAAAGGTTTAAAAGGACACTCAATTCCCGTCCAGGCTGAGTATGTTCCATGTGTGGTCCCTTTTCCAATGTGCAAGTCAACCAGTCACCCTCGCTCGTCCTCAAATTGGGACACAAGTGGCAGTTAAAGTCTCCAGCTAATACTAGCTGTGCATGGGCTTGATTCTCAGATTGCAGCTTTCCCAACCGACTGCTCAATTCATCCAAGGAATGTGATCCCTGTGTGTTTGACTGTGCGTTGTAAAAATTGATAATTGCTAGGCGATATGTGTTACTAGCCAGGGTTAGGCCCTGTAAAACCTCTGAATCTCCTGGCATCGGCTTCCACCTACCCTGGATCCTTAAGTCTATAAACATAGTTAAACACCCCCCTTGCTCTACCAACATTAGACCGTTTTGCCGGGCAAAAAAAGTTTTGTACCCTTCTAGGAAAACTCTATTTACTGGCTCCCAAGTTTCCTGTAAGCAGATTATGTGGAAATTTCTAATGTAAAGGAGCCACTGCTCATCCCGTAATTTGCCAGCCAGACCAGCTATATTCCATGAGACAAGTTTTAACTCACCCACGATTTGCCCCACATTGTCACTCGGCATACCCCTCACGCTTGAGTCCCTGGGCTCATGGACGATTTTGTGGGCTAACTTGGAGCTATTGACCGACCCACTATTCCCATCTATCGCCTTTCGCACTCTAATACATGGCATATTAGTATCCATTGGTGGGGTCAGATGATTTCTAACTATTGGATATATGCGCTCACTCTCCCTAGGTATATTGTTCGCCAGGGCAGGTAATAGGGTGCAAGAGGTCCCATTAATTTGTGTCCCCCAACCTGCTGATTCGATCATCTGTGTGGAGTCTGTAGTAATAGCCAATATTTCTGCCCTTGATCCACCGCTCATTCCCGAATCAGGAACCCGCTCCTGCATACCAGGAGGCCTGTCCACCATTGGGCCCTCCTCATGTCAGTCTACCTCCTCCAGCATTCCGTATCTGTTGGTAACTGGGATGTTATATAATAGAGAAGTAGGGGTCACTTTCCTACCACCCTCCATTATGGGTCTCAGGTGCCAACTTGGGAAAGGGGGGGGAATATAACCCCTTAAGGGCATTTGATACTGGGGGTAGAAGAACTCTAAGGGGTGGAGTCTAATTCCTGTCACTGTGTCCTGGTGATTCATAATCTGGTTGTGAAGGTGGGTACGGGATTGGGATTTTTTAAATTAATGATTACGCAATCCCCTAAAAATGTTTTTTGCTGATTACCCACCCAGCTGACTCGGCGTACCGTCAAGATTTCCCCTGCTCTACCATAGTCAAACTGCCTATGCTTTACTAACCAAGAGAGACACTTATTTCTAAGATCGAATTGAGTTTCCCTTTTATTGGAGGGAATTCCGGGAATTCCCACCAGTACAACTACGTACGGGGAACAGGCTGGGGGTAGATTTATACACAGCAAATTTACTGATTCAGGCCTGACATCTATGCATTCTGTTGGTGCCTGCCCACTCGAGTTCCCACTAGACCCATGTAATAGGGGAATAGTTTTAACCGTGTCCCTGGGATGGGGTGAAATTGTCTGTGGCCCAGTAGCCAGGTTTGAACTCGTGCTAGGCTGTTGGTTATTGGCACTCGAGTCCCTAATCTCTTGGGTTGTGGTGGAGCCTGCAGAAGCCTCTCCACCCAACCCGTCCGGAGGTGTTGGGTCAGGAGTGCCTGCCTGGCCACCCATGTTTGTCCCTCTTCCTATTGGGCGGGCAGGGTCAGAGTTCAGATTTGGTGATCTACTCTCCCCCACAGCAATTAATTTATCTAAATGATTAAATAAAGGGGCCAGTTCTTCTTTGATCATGACTCTTAATTAATTCTTTAATTCTGTCATCATATTTAGTGCCCAAGGGGGAGGATTCAGACCTGTACTGGGGGGGTAAAGGACTGTTTTGAGGTTGTTCCTCTCCCTCCTGAATGCTAACTATAGCCTCCCGCACAGTTTCTTTCTTTTGTAACCTGCCTCAGATGTTTGTTTACGTTTCCCCTGATTTGGGATACGAGTTGTGGTTCTGCTTTTGCTGGTCGTTTTTTTAATTGGAGCATCTCGGGGAGGCATAGAGGGTAATTCCTTGGGGGGGATTGTAAGGGGATTAACAGAGTAGAAGGATCAACCGTTGGTGCGCATAGGTCGGGTGTGAGTGACAACCGCCTTAATGTACGCTCAATTTCTGTGTTGACTGCCCCTATAGCTTTCTGCAGCATTTTGTCAATCGAGGTGGGAGGGAGTATAGGAGCACTAGTGGTTTTAGATTTAGGTTTCCCCATTATGTGTCCAGATGCAACTCCACCTCCCGACCAATACGTTGACCACACCCTTATATAAATATGCAATGAACGCTTTCAACTGGAGCTGGAACGGAAGAAAGAATACCGCCGCCCACACCGATGAACTGTTTTTAAACGACCATCACATGTTACAGTAACCAAGCTTCTGCCAGGATAACCAGTTTATGCAGCAGTTCCAATGTTATAGGGACCCGGGCTAATGTCAACACTTGGTAATGTGATCTCACAGTCACAGCCAGAAGATTAAACAGCTGACATAACAACTCTGACAGGTGATAACCTGGGTGTGGTTGGAACGCCTGGACAGTGCAATGGTCCACAGGAGAGTCAAAAAGTCTTACCCCTTTTGGCGATCATTGCAAGAATGGACGAAAGGGATGTGGCCCAGCCCTGCCTCCTCCTGTCACTGACGGGCGCCGGACGGGCCCGCCCTTGGCCCGGGCTTCGCCAGGGCGCGTCCCGCGCCGCGGGATGTGAGCGGCGCTTAGGTGGGCTCAGGTAACACCTCCCACTCAGCTGCGATGGATTTGGGGCCAGCCGTTGCACTCTGGGACTTGGAGTCCCACCAGAGTGGATGAGGGCGTCGTTATCAGGGCAAAATGCGGGAGAAGTGCGCCCCAAGGACACCAGGCATCTGCGAGGGCAGAGGAGCAGTCACGCCACCCTCCGGTCGAAACACTCCGCCCAACAGCAGCAAATCGGGCGTCCTGCGCCGCGGGATGTGAGCGGCGCTTAAGTGGGCTCAGGTAACACCTCCCACTCAGCTGCGATGGATTTGGGGCCAGCCGTTGCACTCTGGGACTTGGAGTCCCACCAGAGTGGATGAGTGCGTCGTTATCAGGGCAAAATGCGGGAGAAGTGTGCCCCAAGGACACCAGGCATCTGCGAGGGCAGAGGAGCAGTCACGCCACCCTCCGGTTGAAACACTCCACCCAATAGCAGCAAATCGGGCATACAAGCTGTATGCCCTTCAATGCTGCCTCTGGGAGTCGCGCTATTGTCCGCCGCAGCTATGGGGCAATTTGAGCGATTAGAGTGGTAGTTGGCGTTGCGGCGGGCGGACGGAAACTGGGAGACGAACACAAGCACGTCTTACCCGGTCGCTATCTTGGCCATGCCCCGTCAGTCCTCATTTTAAAGGAAACAAGGGCAAAACTGCTGAGTTCAAAGGGCTTTCATGGGTTTTACACAAACTGTAGCACTTTCAGAACCACACAATAGCCCAATTAGGGAAGAAGATGTGATATAGCACCAGACCTGCTCACTTTGAAACGGGGAACCGGGTTTGAGTCTCGACAACCTGTGATTCTGGGCAAATCACTTAATCTCTTTGTGCCCAAACATTAATGCATACATGCCAACATTTTTGGACAGGGACGTGGGAGATTTAAAATAAAAAATCGGGAGAACGAAAATTCCCCATTGACTTCTATTGTAGAAAATGCAATTTCAGGCGGGAGACAGCTAAAATAAAGCCATTTTTGGCTTGAAAAATCGGTAGTCTCCCGCCTGAATCGGGTCTATTGGCATGTATGTTAATGTACCGTTTGAAATGCAACTGGTGCTCGTGCAAAGCGTTTACCTTAGTGTCCAGCTCGCGCTATCTAAAACTGCAAAAAATGTTTTTAGAAATGGCCCAACTGTCAGCACCGACAAAATATGG
The DNA here is from genome assembly GCA_963921515.1 of Calotriton arnoldi. Taxonomy (NCBI): domain Eukaryota; kingdom Metazoa; phylum Chordata; class Amphibia; order Caudata; family Salamandridae; genus Calotriton; species Calotriton arnoldi. The sequence continues at coordinate 1,031,460 of CAWUFW010002725.1, forward strand.
ACTGGACCTATATCTTTCTACTGCGCATGACTACAGGAGTAGTATCCTCTCTCTGAGCATGCGCAGAACACCATTTACTCTGAGCATGCGTACTTATAATTAACCCTTTCCGCGCCTGCGCACTAGATCCGTCCTCATCCTGCTCTGCAGGTCCCAGCTCTGCTGTCGGTGCTGTTCCTCCTCCTTCCTCGCCGCCGCTCACGGGTCACAGTTCACACGGTAAAAATGAGGAAGAACGGACAGGAGGAATGAGGGGCAGGAAACCAGAACAAGTGAGTTATATCTGTGTGCAGTAACTCTCAGTGTTGTAGGAAGGAGGGTCTCCCTATAAATATTAGTGTCATAAAAGCAGAGGCGCCGAGAGCTGCTCCTTTCTGCGGTAACAAGGCTGACCCTGAGCTGGGGCTGAGTCTGGAAAGGACAAGAGCTGAATTCAGCCTCTACTCGCGCTAGTATTTGTTAAATGTTTTTGAAAGAATATAATTGTACGACTTTGTTTGACAGGGGGAAAATACAGATTTTACAAATGTTCGTTTTTTACTGGCTTTGAAATAATACTATTGGTCATCCTGGCTAAATTACTGGTCAGGTGGCAACCCTGTACACAATACTGCACACAGGACCATGATTTGCCCGGGGTTATGAATATGGCCCCACTGTAGTTTGTTTACGTCGTTATATATTAGAAACATTAACCTCAGCCAAGTTAATAAATAGATATTTTATTTTATTGATTAGTTCACCTCATGAGAGAAACCTATCTATTCAGCTGGCAGCCAGGTCAAGAATAGGGAAACCCCGGTCTTTAGTTCTGGGTACCAAATGCCTTGGTGTAACAGGAACCCTTTAAGTCCTTGGCTTTGGTTTTGTAATCGATTTTTTCCAGTTGTTAGTGCATTTGTTGAAAGTCAACTGAACTAGAACTACAATTCCCTGATTGCACTTTTTTGCTGACTGAAAGTTTTGACCAGGAAACGAATGTGTACCAGTGGCAAGGACTCCTCTGTTAACCCTGTACTAGAGCCCCGTTAATAGCTGCTACAGAGAGAACAGCGTTGTATCTGGATGTCCTCCTAAACATATTTCTGTAGAAGCCCAAAATGAGGATCAAGAGAAAATGAGTTAAAGGTTGGAGGACATGAACTTGAGGTGGGGAGACAGGAGTGTTATGTTGCTCATTGCATGCAATGCCTCACCGGTGTTATTGATCTCAAGGCACTAGATAACTTGTTTCAGACCGCAATGGCTGGTTTACATAAACACTGAAAATAAAAATGAACTAAACTGGACTCTTATGCGTCCCAGGACGTCTATTGATGCATTGGCCATTTCTAGTATAACAGCTTTGAATCCCAATGACTCCATATCTTTTGAATGTTTTGAATCGTGACATAAATGAATACGTTTGAAAATATTTTCCCTTGTTCAACTGATCATAAGGTTCGCTGGTTACATATATATATATTGATGCTCCGCTAAAAATCACCAGCACTCGCGGGAGTGGCAGGGGGGGGGGGTGGGATTTAAATCCTCGTCCGGATTTATTGGCACTCTATTCCAAACAAACAAGTGTGTTTCAGCGGTACGCCTTCCTCAGTGTTGGCGGTTGGCGCGTTCGCGCCTCATTTATTTAAATTACATCATCAGTTTCAATGGCAAGTCAGGCAAATAGGTCACGCCATCTTGGAGTGATAAAATTATAGGCAAAAAACGTAACTTAGTGGTTGCTCTCGCTATGTTAGAGAACTTACAAGCTTCACTCTCTAACAAACCTTAATAACACAAAACGAAATGTTACTCATAATTAACACACGCACATAACTGTAAGTTCTTGTAGCGCTGTGGAACATAATTGCGCCCTGCATGGGCAATGCATTTAGCCTATGCTGTGTGACAAGTTAAGTCAGGCAAATGTGGTCACGCCAACTTGGAGTGATAAACTTTACGTAAAGAACACAACTTATTGATAGCTCCCGCTATGTTATAGAAGTTCAAATCTTCACTTGCTAACAAAGCTTAATAATACAAAACCAAACCAATCACACCCGCATAGCTATGTGTTCTCGCAGCGCAGTGAAACATAATTATGCCCTAAATGGGCAATGTATTCAACCTCTGCTGTGTGACATGTTATAAATGCAATTTCCACCTACAAATCAAAAGACCATAATTGAGCCCTGAAAGGGCAATATCATTCTAAGCTAATTAGTCTCTCACCCAAATTACCAGTATCACTGAATGGTTCCATATACCTACGGACCTGCCTGCTTCCTGCTTATAAGTGCACCCCAAGTTCCTCCCCAATATTCAGGCCTGTCGGTGACTTCGTTACCATATCTAGAATATATCGCGATTCCAGTCTTCACAACTTTTTTTCTCTGTCACTGCCTCTAATGTCACGTTGTACATGATCAATGCAAAAGTATTTAAGTAAATTGCTATGGTGATGTGCCTGAAAGTGCCTTGCAACAGAGTAGCTCGGATCTCTGTTTTGGATCGCCCGCTGGTGTTCTAAAATGCAGACTTTTGCCAGGTGATTGTGCTATCCACACATCTTAGGCGACATAGGCATGTTAGGCAATATATCACAACGGGTGTATTACAGTTCATGAACTTTGTGATACAGACCGGGTCCTTTAGACCTTGGATTTTATACACAGTCTCCTTGTTGCTGTTTGCACAAGCCTTGCACCTCCCGCAGGGATAGAAGCCTGTTGTACCCTGTATTCCTCTCTGCGCTTTGGGTATTGGTAAGTAGCTCTCTACCAGCTGATCTCATATGGAGCGTGTCCTTCTAAATGTCAGTGAGGGGTGGGGTGGCAAATCCTATCCTATTACTGTGTCCGACTTAAATATGCGCCAGTTAGCCTGCATTATCTTCCCCACACTATTCGCCATACTGTAGAAGCTTGTTATCAGCCTGAAGTTATCCTTCATATCCGTTTTCTCTCTTCTGGACTCCTCTCTCAGTAAATCAGTCCTGGACTTCCCTTCCGCTCTCTCTATTGCTTTCTTCAGAACTCCCCTCTGGTACCCTCTCACTTCAAATCTTCTTATGCTCTCTTGTGGGTCTCTCTGGAAATCCTCATTCCTAGTACTATTTCTTTTTATCCGTGTTAGACCTGTCAGCCCTAGGGTGGTCTTACCCTGTTTTTTTCCCTTTCTGCGCCTCATTTTTGCCACCATATTTTTACTGGACCTAGGTCTCCGGGCGCCTTGCCACTGCTGGTCAGTGCTGAGGTGCAGGTGCTCTCTCACCAAAGATGGCTGCCACAGGCCCCTGCTACTGCAGAGGGCCTTCCACACATACACGCTAGTCGCCAGAGTCAGGCTGGGACAAGGGATACAGTAGCCATCCCGTCTCCGCCTCTGGGCCCCATAGCTAGGTAGGTGGAAGGTTCCAGAACCTTCCGGGCTGTGGGAGGAGTTACACTTTGCCGCCTTTGGGAGGGTCACCTGACCTAGGGGTATAAGAGGCTTGGAGGGAAAACCTGGAGTTAGTTAGGTTGAGGCACCGCTGAACCTGGGAGAACCTGCGCTGGAGTACAGACTTTAGGGCCTAGGGGGAGACCTACACTACTGCCGCTGACAGGGTCAAGGCCCTGCTGCCGTAAGATAGATGAGGAACGCCCACCACCCACTGATCTTGCCCAGTGTGAGGGGACCCAGGGAACCATCTCCAGCGTGCCAGGAGGCACATCAACCCCTCCAAGAATCACCAACTCACAACCCCCCTGTTCATAAAGAGACTTTGCTGCATCCAAGAATTTCAGGACTAGAAAGTGAAACCCAGTAAGAGGGGATCAGGAGGCGAAGCGCTGCGTCCTAAGCGCTAGGCCTCCACCCCCTATCCACCTATACAGACAGCTGGACTGTCCCCCAAGAACCATCCTTACACAGCCTGTGAATAAGGCTGTCAGCGCGCCTGCGCTGCAACCCCCAAGTGTGGGGAGAACTTGACCCCCCCTTTTGGTCACTGACCTGGTGACCGGATCACCGCCGCGGCCGCCGCCGCTGGAAGAAGGGAACTGAGGCCGGGGGATCTCTCCCCTATTCATAGCTGTGGTGAGGGGCGCCGTCCGCGCCCTCACCGAAATCCCCCAAAAGTCACCGCCGGGCCCGAGACCCCTGCCGCTGCCAGCGCGGCCAAGAAGAACACCGCCGCAGCCCGAGGGCCGCGTGAATTCAACTGAGGCCTGCTGCGGCCTTTCGGCCCGTGGACGCTGTCGTCGAGGAGCCGGGGACGCTGACCGCGTCACAGGTCGCGCCCCGAAAAGGCCGCGATGGGATTGGCCTGCCAAAGCCAATCGCCGGAGAAGAGGGCGTTGCCAGGCAACCACCGAAGGCCGCGACGTGATTGGCCCAGCGGAGCCGAGCTCAACGACGTCAGAGGGGCTCCACTACCAACGGGAGCCCCCGGAAGCAGAGAAGGCCGCGACGCGATTGGCTCAGCCGGAGCCAATCGGGAGGACGTCCCCGGGGCTCCACTGCCAACGGGAGCCCCGTGAAGAATCGCCGCCGCGCCAGGATTGGGCGCCGCCGAGAGCAACGCCCCCAGCACGTCCGGAGGTGAGGAGGACTTGCGGGTGTCTGCGCGGGAGGCCGGAGCCGTCTAAAGGGACTGCCGGCTCCCGCTCCGAGTCCCCACTCACTCCCCTGACTCCACGGGGGCCGGAGGAGGGGCATACCGGCCCCCAACAAAGGGAACCACCACGCGAGAGGCACAAGAGCCTCGAGAAATTGATTAGCACCGGCCGGAGGGCCGCGAGACTCGCGCCGGGCCCCGCCCCACCACAGAGGGCCGGGCCAGAGAAGAAGCGCCGTAAGGCCCCACAGCCAGCCACAACACCGCAGGTGAGCCCAGGAGGCCCCTAGGGCTCTAGGTTAAGCCCCTGAGGGCCGGGGGCCACCCTTGAAGAGGGATTACAGAGGGAGGGGGCCTATATTGACATAATATCAAAGGCCAAGCACCTACTATACAGTAGCCTCCCCGGGGAGATAAAGGAGTCCCCCTTTTGGTAGCCCCCAGCTGCTGGACATGTTGAGGGGTTCCCTGTAGGATTCCCTCCTGCCTAGGGTACCATAGGCTGTACAGAGTACCGAGGCCTGATGCATAGTTGTTAACACCTGAAAAGTGTTGTGCATGTTATAGGCCCTCATTTGTAGTGCACCTGAATCATTAGGGGTGCTGTGTTTTTAAAAGGAACTGTTGAGTGTCTTTTTAAAAGAGTGTGGAATAGTTAAGAGCATGTAATGTATAATTTGCATAATTGAATGCCATCTTGGTCAAGATAAAGGAACCTGATTTTTACTTATACAAGCCTGGTGTGGTGTCCGGTTATTGCGTCGCATTTCTGAGTTAATGTGAGAGTGTGCTGCACAACTGCCTTACACATTGCCTTTGCGTGCCTTTCCCCGCTTTGCGCCATGCTACCATAACCCCGTTTCCAACAATCCGTAACAGTTCCCCATACGGGATGCTATTCTTTAGGTTGATGGGGTGACTGCTCTTGGCGTAAAGTTCTGAAATGCCTGCCATGGACTTCCTAAACAGTGCTGTCTGGATCTTGTCATCTTCGACAAATACCCTCAGGTCCAGAAAATTCACTTTTGTCGAGCTTATCTCACTTGTAAACTTCAGATTCAATTAATTACAGTTGAGATAATCAATATATTGTTTGGCCGACTCTTCCGTGCCCCGCCAAATCAGAAAGAGATCGTCAATATAGCGTCTCCAACCGACTGTCCTCTCAACCAATACATCACATGTGTCGGACCATGCCACCTGCTTCTCCCACAAGCCTACAAACAAGTTCACATAGCTGGGGGCGAAGCAGGCTCCCATGGCCATCTTTCATCTGTTTGTATACCTGGTCCTGAAAGATAAACATGTTGTTATGCAGGCAGAAGTGTAAAAATTCAATCAACATCTCACTGTGCTCCCTATATTTCAATGGACGATTTCTCAGAAAGTATCTGATGGCCTTAAGTCCATTGTCATGTGCAATACTTGTGTACAAACTGGATACATCTAGTGTTATTAGGAAATCTGTCTCCCACACAATTCCTTCAATTTGTTTAAAAAAATCGTTTGTACCTTTAGTATGTGAGGCTAGTTCAGATACGAATGGAAATAAGAAGTAGTCTACAAATCTAGACATGTTCTCCATCAGACTGCCAATGGAAGAAATTATTGGTCGCCCCGGAGGGTTCAGTTGGTTCATATGCTCCTTCGGCAGGTGATAAAAAGTTGGTATTCGTGGATGCGGCGTCGATAGGAATCCCCTTTGATTGCCATTTTGAGATCAGTTGCTCATAATCTATTATGTTGTTCATATATTCATTGATCATGATAGGTAAATAGTTCTCCCAGTTGTTGAGTTGGTGGTACGCCTCCTTACAGTAATTTTCTCGGGTCTGCAGCACCACATTTCCGCCCTTGTCTGAGGGCTTAATCACAATTGATTTGTCTGCCTCCAGATTCTTGAGTGCCTGTCTTTGCGAATATGAAAGATTCAACGCACTCTTAGATCTGTCTCTGTCCTCCCGCAGTTTAAGAAGGTCTTGATTAACTCTACCTGCAAAGATGTCAATAGCATCAGTAGTGTTTGGGGATAGAACTTTGAAATTGGTCTGAATGGGCTCAGTGGTCTTGCTTGTATGATTCCTAGATGGACAGTCCAATCGTTTAGTCGTATGTCACTCAACTGTGACCTACTACTGCCAAGTTCTTCAAGAACGGCTAGTGTAGCTGGATCATTCCCACTTAGGAATTCCAGACCTGTTGGTATAGTTTCTATTGTTCTCTGTCTTTGGTCCAAATCTTTCAGTTTGAAATATTTAAACAGCTTGATCTTTCTTACGAATTTATACATGTCAATCCTTGTTTGTGCATATTCAAAGTTTTTAGTTGGACAGAACGTGAGTCCTAGTTTGAGGACTGATTCCTCCGCTGACGTTAACTTTTTGGGTGTCCGGTTGATGATGGTTAAGTTTTCTCTGCCGTCTGAGGCAGTCATTGTCTGAATTTCGTATTCCGTTTGTTGCGGGTGGTCCTGTTTGTGTTTCCGCTTCCTCGGTTTCTACCCTCCCCTTCTCGTCTGACTGACTGTATATCTATATATATATATATATCTATATATATATATATATATATATATATATATTCAAAATGGGATATTCTTTTCAGAAATAATCGTCCAGCACTCCCAGGCGGGTTCAATTATTCAGTTCTTTATTCGAACGACAAACAACATCAACGCGTTTCAGCAGTCTCAGCTGCCTTGCTCACGATGTCTGAGCGCCATCATTTTTTTCGTAAAATACTCACTTTCAAAGACAAAGAACATTGAGGAGGTACTACGAGAATTAAAAGAACATTAGCCAGCACGCTTTCTTCTATTACAACGGCGGCCATATTAGAACATGCAAGGTATATACAAAAACACATTACAAGGATAGTTCCTTTTGTTAAAATCGTTTCTGCTATTAGTAGCATAGAATTTCCATAGAGGATGTTTAAATCATACTTGTACTTTGCCTTTCTGAAGTTTTATATCTAACAGAGACTCCAAGTCCCTTGTACTTATAATTCAGATATCCGGTCAAATTTCACATATCAGTTTTTCATGAAAATAATCAAATAAACATCCTTTACTATAACTAAAGCATGTTACTATTTTTGCAACCTCTAATTCCTCATATACGTTCTAAATATATTCCTACAGTTTCAAAGCCAACAGGGAGTAAAAAGATTATTTTTCAATTAAATATATCGTAAGGTTCTTCAATTATTAAAGTGCAAATACCAAGTGCAAATCAATCGCTAAAAGTGCAAGTGCTTCACAGTATATTATTACATATATTTCATATACTAATTAAAACACAATATACAAAAAATATATAATTAAAATGTCATTATATATACCAAATTTCTAAAGTGCAAGTGCTTCACAGTATATTATTCTTCCACATTAAAAAAAAAGGGAACTTATTTCATATACTCAATAGAGAAAAAAACACTTTTTAAAACACTATTAATATCATAAAATATCTAAAACCGATATACATGAACTACCCCTTAATTACTTCTTAATCTGTATGAAATAACGGAAGAAGCTGTACATATAAAAAGTTACATCTTAAAAACAATTTTTCCTATGTACAGCAATCATCTAATCCTTTTACATCCCTCTTCCTCAAATTCTTACCATACCAATAAAAACAAAAAAAGTAAAAAAAAGTCTCATTTTGTGCAGTTTTACCCTTAAATTCCCTTCCCTCAACAACCTTAGTGTAGACATGTATAAAGGTCCTCATCTACGTTCAATCCATGAGGTTCCATACTATTAAACTCCAAAATATAATAGGTTTCCAATTTCCTGAGTTCCTTTTCCCTATCTCCTCCTCTCTTTTTACGGGGAATTTCTGCTATACAGCTATACTGTAGGCTGGAGGGATTACTTTGATGATACTTCTCAAAGTGTCTTGCGACCGGGTAAGTTCTATCTTTGTTTAAGATTGCTCTCCTGTGTTGTAAAATCCTTTTATACACTGGTAAAGTTGTACTACCTATATAAACCTTCGGACAGTCACACTGCAATAAATAGACAACAAAATCTGATCTACAGGTTAAAAAACTTTTGATGAAAATAGTTTTATTAAATTTTTTTTTAAAATTCATGCCATTCATTCCATGTTGGCACGCTTTACATTTAGAACATTTTTTAAAACCTGGTTTTTGTTGGAGCCAATTCAAGGCTCCACTCTTCCGTTCCTGAAATTCACTTCTCACAATTAAATCTTTCAATGACTTTGATTTCCTATAAGTGATATTAGGCTGTTTATTCACTTGTGGGCCTATCAAAGGGTCACCCTGAACCAGATACCAATGTTTTTTTAAAATGGCTCTGATTTCTTTATGTTTGGTGTTAAAAGTCATAATAAATCTTGGATTCTCCACATTTTTCCGATCTTTCTGCTTAGTTTTCTCCATATATATATATATATATATATATATATATATATATATATCTACTGGCGGTCGCCAGTAGATAGTTATAGTTAGGACCTAGTTTCCATAGGAAAAGCGTTTTTTCTTTTCCCAATAACTTTGGCGCCGGATGACGAAACTTTGCGAAATTTTCAAAACTAGTGGGGCGCTCCGGTCAGCTCCTATCCTGAAAGTTTCGGGGTGATTCGTCAAGAGGGGGCCGAGAAAAAAGGGGGGTCCCAAAACGCATTTTCCCCATGTTATTTCTCATAGGAAACTTTAGACACGGCTACAGCCCGAACTGCTGAACGGAATTACACCAAATTTGGCAAAAAGTTAGCCCTTGGTTCAGAAAGCGCCCTTTTTTTTAAATGGTGTAAATCCGTTCAGTAGTTTTTGAGATATTAAAGGAAAAAAATCTTTATATATCTGGGCGGGACCTAACTACACAAGCACGAGCTGGGATGCCTGGCTTCACCTTGGGGGTGCCCAGGAGTGGACATTTCACAGGGAAAAGCCAGGAAGGGTTCCACAGCGGTATGCGTACAGCGCCACGACGCCCCAGCTGGGGTAGCAGTGCGCTTTACAAGTACAAATTTCATTTAATTCATTTCATTTCATTTCTAATTGGCTGCCAACACTTCAATCCAGGAAGTGTTGGCAGCCAACTTGGTGCAGTGCTTTTTAGGTCTCGCCCCCAGCACGACCCCCTACACTGCCCAAACACCACTGCACTGCCCTAAACCCTAAAACACCACCCCCTGCACGACCCCCTACACTGCCCAAACACCACTGCACTGCCCTAAACTCTGAAAAACCACCCCCAGCACGACCCCCTACACTGCCCGAACACCACTGCACTGCCCTAAACCCTGAAACACCACCCCCACCACGAACCCCTACACTGCCCGAACACCACTGCACTGCCCTAAACCCTGAAACACTACCCCCAGCAAGACCCCCTACACTGCCCGAACACCACTGCACTGCCCTAAACCCTGAAACATCACCCCCAGCACGACCCCCTACACTGCCCGAACACCACTGCCCTAAACCCTGAAACACCGGTCCCAGTACGACCCCCTACACTGCCCGAACACCACTGCTCTGCCCTAAACCCTGAGACACCAGCCCCAGCACGACCCCTACACTGCCCGAACACCACTGCACTGCCCTAAACCCTGAAACACCAGCCCCAGCACGACCCCCTACACTGCCCAAACACCACTGCACTGCCCTAAACCCTGAAACACCAGCCCCAGCACGACCCCCTACACAGCCCGAACACTACTGCACTGCCCTAAACCACCAGCCCCAGCAAGACCCCCTACACTGCCCGAACACCACTGCACTGCCCTAAACCCTGAAACACCAGCCCCAGCAAGACCCCCTACACTGCCCGAACACCACTGCCCTAAACCCTGAAACACCACCCCAGCAAGACCCCCTACACTGACCAAACACCACTGCCCTGAACCCTGAAACACCACCCCCCAAACGACCCCCTACACTGCCCGAACACCACTGCCCTGCCCTAAACCCTGAAACACCACCCCCAGCACAACTCCCTACACTGCCCGAACACCACTGCACTGCCCTAAACCCTGAAACACCAGCCCCAGCACGACGCCCTACACTGCCCAAACACCACTGCACTGCCCTAAACCCTGAAACACCAGCCCCAGCACGACCCCCTACACTGCCCGAACACCACTGCACTGCCCTAAACCCTGAAACACCAGCCCCAGCACGACCCCCTACACTGCCCGAACACCACAGCACTGCCCTAAACCCTGAAACACCAGCCCCAGCAAGACCCCCTACACTGCCCGAACACCACTGCACTGCCCTAAACCCTGAAACACCAGCCCGACCCCCTACACTGCCCGAACACCACAGCACTGCCCTAAACCCTGAAACACCAGCCCGACCCCCTACACTGCCCGAACACCACAGCACTGCCCTAAACCCTGAAACACCAGCCCCAGCAAGACCCCCTACACTGCCCGAACACCACTGCACTGCCCTAAACCCTGAAACACCAGCCCCAGCAAGACCCCCTACACTGCCCGAACACTACTGCACTGCCCTAAACCACCAGCCCCAGCAAGACCCCCTACACTGCCCGAACACCACTGCACTGCCCTAAACCCTGAAACACCAGCCCCAGCAAGACCCCCTACACTGCCCGAACACCACTGCCCTAAACCCTGAAACACCACCCCAGCAAGACCCCCTACACTGACCAAACACCACTGCCCTGAACCCTGAAACACCACCCCCCAAACGACCCCCTACACTGCCCGAACACCACTGCCCTGCCCTAAACCCTGAAACACCAGCCCCAGCACGACGCCCTACACTGCCCAAACACCACTGCACTGCCCTAAACCCTGAAACACCAGCCCCAGCACGACGCCCTACACTGCCCAAACACCACTGCACTGCCCTAAACCCTGAAACACCAGCCCCAGCACGACCCCCTACACTGCCCGAACACCACTGCACTGCCCTAAACCCTGAAACACCAGCCCCAGCACGACCCCTACACTGCCCGAACACCACAGCACTGCCCTAAACCCTGAAACACCAGCCCCAGCAAGACCCCCTACACTGCCCGAACACCACTGCACTGCCCTAAACCCTGAAACACCAGCCCCTGCACGACCCCCTACACTGCCCGAACACCACTGCACTAAACCTTGAAACACCAGCCCCTGCACGACCCCCTACACTGCCCGAACACCACTGCACTGCCCTAAACCCTGAAACACCAGCCCCCGCACGACCCCTACACTGCCCGAACACCACTGCACTGCCCTAAACCCTGAAACACCAGCCCCCGCATGACCCCCTAAACTGCCCGAACACCACTGCACTGCCCTAAACCCTGAAACACAAGCCCCGCACGAACCCCCTATACTCCCCGAACACCACTGCACTAAACCCTGAAACACCACCCCCGCACGACCCCCTACACTGCCCGAACACCACTGCACTAAACCCTGAAACACCACCCCCAGCACGACCCCCTACACTGCCCGAACACCACTGCACTAAACCCTGAAACACCACCCCCTGCAAGACCCCCTACACTGCCCGAACACCACTGCACTGCCCTAAACCCTGAAACACCAGCCCCCGCACGAACCCCCTATACTCCCCGAACACCACTGCACTGCCCTAAACCCTGAAACACCACCCCGCACGACCCCCTACACTGCCCGAACACCACTGCACTAAACCCTGAAACAACACCCCCAGCACGACCCCCTACACTGCCCGAACACCACTGCACTGCCCTTAACCCTGAAACACCACCGCCAGCACGACCCCCTACACTGCCCAAACACCACTGCCCTAAACCCTGAAACACCACCCCCTGCAAGACCCCCTACACTGCCCGAACACCACTGCACTTCCCTAAACCCTGAAACACCACCCCCAGCACGACCCCCTACACTGCCCGAACACCACTGCCCTAAACCCTGAAACACCACCCGCTGCACGACCCCCTACACTGCCCGAACACCACTGCACTGACCTAAAGCCTAAAACAGCCCCCCCCAGCATGACCCCCTATACTGCCTGAACACCACTGCACTGCCCTAAACCCTAAAACACCACCCCCAGCACGACCCCCTACACTACCCAAACACCACTGCACTACCCTAAACCCTAAAACTACCCCCAACACGACCCCCTACACTACCCAAACACCACTGCACTACCCTAAACCCTAAAACTTTACCCCAGCATGACCCTCTACACTACACAAACACCACTGCACTACCCTGAACCCTAAAACACTACCCACAGCACGACCCCCTACACTACCCAAACACCACTGCACTACCCTAAAACACCCCAGCACGACCCCCTACACTACCCAAACACCACTGCACTACCCTAAACCCTAAAACACTACCCCCAGCACGACCCCCTACACTACACAAACACCACTGCACTACCCTAAACCCTAAAACACTACCCCTACACTACACAAACACCACTGCACTACCCTAAAACACTACTCCCAGCACGACCCCCTACACTACACAAACACCACAGCACTACCCTAAACCCTAAAACACTACCCCCAGCACGACCCCCTACACTGCCCAAACACCACTGCACTGCCCTAAACCCTGAAACACCAGCCCCAGCACGACCCCCCACGCTGCCCGAACACCACTGCACTGCCCTAAACCCTGAAACATCAGCCCCAGCACGACCCCCTACACTGCCCGAACACTACTGCACTGCCCTAAACCACCAGCCCCAGCAAGACCCCCTACACTGCCCGAACACCACTGCACTGCCCTAAACCCTGAAACACCAGCCCCAGCAAGACCCCCTACACTGCCCGAACACCACTGCCCTAAACCCTGAAACACCACCCCAGCAAGACCCCCTACACTGACCAAACACCACTGCCCTGAACCCTGAAACACCACCCCCAAACGACCCCCTACACTGCCCGAACACCACTGCCCTGCCCTAAACCCTGAAACACCACCCCCAGCACAACTCCCTACACTGCCCGAACACCACTGCCCTGCCCTAAACCCTGAAACACCAGCCCCAGCACGACGCCCTACACTGCCCAAACACCACTGCACTGCCCTAAACCCTGAAACACCAGCCCCAGCACGACCCCCTACACTGCCCGAACACCACTGCACTGCCCTAAACCCTGAAACACCAGCCCCAGCACAACCCCCTACACTGCCTGAACACCACAGCACTGCCCTAAACCCTGAAACACCAGCCCCAGCAAGACCCCCTACACTGCCCGAACACCACTGCACTGCCCTAAACCCTGAAACATCAGCCCCTGCACGACCCCCTACACTGCCCGAACACCACTGCACTAAACCTTGAAACACCAGCCCCTGCACGACCCCCTACACTGCCCGAACACCACTGCACTGCCCTAAACCCTGAAACACCAGCCCCCGCACGACCCCTACACTGCCCGAACATCACTGCACTGCCCTAAACCCTGAAACACCAGCCCCCGCATGACCCCCTAAACTGCCCGAACACCACTGCACTGCCCTAAACCCTGAAACACCAGCCCCCGCACGAACCCCCTATACTCCCCGAACACCACTGCACTGCCCTAAACCCTGAAACACCACCCCGCACGACCCCCTACACTGCCCGAACACCACTGCACTAAACCCTGAAACACCACCCCCATCACGACCCCCTACACTGCCCGAACACCACTGCACTGCCCTTAACCCTGAAACACCACCCCCAGCACGACCCCCTACACTGCCCGAACACCACTGCCCTAAACCCTGAAACACCACCCCCTGCAAGACCCCCTACACTGCCCGAACACCACTGCACTGCCCTAAACCCTGAAACACCAACCCCCGCACGAACCCCCTATACTCCCCGAGCACCACTGCACTGCCCTAAACCCTGAAAGTCCACCCCCGCATGACCCCCTACACTGCCCGAACACCACTGCACTAAACCCTGAAACACCACCCCCAGCACGACCCCCTACACTGCCCGAACACCACTGCACTGCCCTTAACCCTGAAACACCACCGCCAGCACGACCACCTACACTGCCCGAACACCACTGCCCTAAACCCTGAAACACCACCCCCTGCAAGACCCCCTACACTGCCCGAACACCACTGCACTTCCCTAAACCCTGAAACACCACCCCCAGCACGACCCCCTACACTACCCGAACACCACTGCACTGCCCTAAACCCTGAAACACCACCCCCTGCACGACCCCCTACACTGCCCGAACACCACTGCACTGACCTAAACCAGCCCCCCCAGCATGACTCCCTATACTGCCTGAGCACCACTGCACTGCCCTAAACCCTAAAACACCACCCCCAGCACGACCCCCTACACTACCCAAACACCACTGCACTACCCTAAACCCTAAAACACTACCCCCAACACGACCCCCTACACTACCCAAACACCACTGCACTACCCTGAACCCTAAAACACTACTCCCAGCACGACCCCCTACACTACACAAACACCACTGCACTACCCTAAACCCTAAAACACTACCCCCAGCACGACCCACTACACTACCCAAACACCACTGCACTACCCTAAACCCTAAAACACTACCCCCAGCACGACCCCCTACACTACCCAAACACCACTGCACTACCCTAAACCCTAAATCTACCCCCAGCACGACCCCCTACACTACACAAACACCACTGCACTACCCTAAACCCTAAAACACTACCCCCTACACTACACAAACACCACTGCACTACCCTAAAACACTACCCCCAGCACGACCCCCTACACTACACAAACACCACAGCACTACCCTAAACCCTAAAACACTACCCCCAGCACGACCCCTACACTACCAAAACACCACTGCACTACCCTAAACCCTAAAACACTACCCCCAGCACGACCCCCTACACTACACAAACACCACTGCACTACCCTAAACCCTAAAACACTACCCCAGCACGACCCCCTACACTACCCAAACACCACTGCACTACCCTAAACCCTAAAACACTACACCCAGCACGACCCCTACACTACACAAACACCACTGCACTACCCTAAACCCTAAAACACTACCCCCAGCATGACTCCCTACACTACCCAAACACCACTGCACTACCCTAAACCCTAAATCTACCCCCAGCACGAGCCCCTACACTACACAAACACCACTGCACTACCCTAAACCCTAAAACACTACCCCCACTACGACCCCCTACACTACACAAACACCACTGCACTACCATAAACCCTAAAACACTTACCCCAGCACTACCCCCTATACTATCCAAACACCACTGCACTACCCTAAACCCTAAAACACTACCCCCAGCACGACCCCTACACTACACAAATACCACTGCACTACCCTAAAACACTACCCCCAGCACGACCCCCTATACTACACAAACACCCCTGCACTACTCTAAACCCTAAAACACTACCCCCAGCATGACCCCCTTCACTATACAAACACCACTGCACTACCCTAAACCATAAAACACGACCCCAGCACAACCCCCTACACTACACAATTACCCATGCACTACCCTAAACCCTAAAACACTACCCCCAGCACGACCCCCTACACTACACAAACACCACTGAACTACCCTAAACCCTAAAACACGACCCCCTACACTACCCAACCACTGCACTACCCTAAACCCTAAAACACTACCCCCAGCTCGACCCCCTACACTACCAAAACACCACTGCACTACCCTAAACCCTAAAACACTACCCCAGCACAACCCCCTACACTACCCTAAACCCTAAAACACTACCCCAGCACGATCCCCTACACTACCCAAACACCACTGCGCTACCCTAAACCCTAAATCTACCCCCAGCATGACCCCCTATACTACACAAACACCACTGCGCTACCCTAAACCCTAAAACACTACCCCCAGCACAACCCCCTACACTACACAAACACCAGTGCACTACCCTAAACCCTAAAACACTACCCCAGAACGACCCCCTACACTACACAAACACTACTGCACTACCCTAAACCCTAAAACACTACCCCCAGCACGACCCCCTACACTACAAAAACACCACTGCACTACCCTAAACCCTAAAACACACCACTGCACTACCCTAAAACACTACCCCAGCACGACCCCCTACACTACCCAAACACCACTGCACTACCCTAAAACACTACCCCCAGCACGACCCCTACACTACACAAACACCACTGCACTACCCTAAACCCTAAAACACTACCCCCAGCACGACCCCCTACACTACCCAAACACCACTGCACTACCCTAAACCCTAAAACACGACCCCCAGCACTACCCCTATACTACCAAAACACTACTGCACTACCCTAAACCCTAAAACACTACCCCTACACTACACAAATACCACTGCACTACCCTAAACCCTAAAACACTACCCCCAGCACGAACCCCTACACTACCCAAACACTACTGCACTACCCTAAACCCTAAAACACTACCCCCAGCACGACCCCCTACACTACACAAACACCACTGCACTTCCCTAAAACACTACCCCCTATACTGCACAAACACCACTGCACTACCCTAAACCCTAAAACACTACCCCCAGCACGACCCCTTCACTATACAAACACCACTGCACTACCCTAAACAATAAAACATGACCCCCAGCATGACCCCTACACTACACAATTACCACTGCACTACCTTAAAACACTACCCCCAGCACGACCCCCTACACTACACAAACACCACTGCACTACCCTAAACCCTAAAACACTACCCTCAGCACGCACCCCAACACTACCCAAACACCACTGCGCTACCCTAAACCACTACCCCCAGCACGACCCCCTACACTACCCAAACACCACTGCGCTACCCTAAACCTACCCCAAGCATGACCCCCTATACTACACAAACACCACTGCACTACCCTTAACCCTAAAACACTATCCCCAGCATGACCCCCTACACTACACAAACACCACTGCACTACCCTAAACCCTAAAACACTAACCCCAGCACGACCCCCTACACTACACAAACACCACTGCACTACCCTAAAACACGACCCCCTACACTACACAAACACCACTGCACTACCCTAAACCCTAAAACACTACCCCCTACACTACACAACCACTGCACTACCCTAAACCTACCCCCAGCATGACCCCCTACACTACACAAACACCACTGCACTACCCTAAACCCTAAAACACTACCCCCAGCACGACCCCATACAGAACACAAAAACCACTGCACTACCCTAAACCCTAAAATACTACCCCCAGCACAACCCCCTACACTACCCAAACACCACTGCACTACCCTAAACCCTAAAACACTTACCCCAGCACGACCCCCTACACTACCCAAACACCACTGCACTACCCTAAACCCTAAAACACTCTACCCAGCACAACCCCCTACACTATACAAACACCACTGCACTACCCTAAAACACTACCCCCAGCACGACCCCATACACTACCCAAACACCACTGCACTACCCTAAACCCTAAAACACTACCCCCAGCACGACCCCCTACACTACACAAACACCACTGCACTACCCTAAAACACTACCCCCAGCACGACTCCCTGCACTACCCAAATACCACTGCACTACCCTAAACCCTAAATCTACCCCCAGCACGACCCCCTACACTACCCAAACCCCACTGCACTACCCTAAACCCTAAAACACTACCCCTAGCACGACCCCTACACTACACAAACACCACTGCACTACCCTAAACCCTAAAACACTACCCCCAGCATGACCCCCTACACTACCCAAACACCACTGCACTACCCTAAAACACGACCCCCTACACTACACAGACACCACTGCACTACCCTAAACCACTACCCCCAGCATGACCCCCTACACAACACAAACACCACTGCACTACCATAAACCCTAAAACACTACCCCCTACACTACACAAACACCACTGCACTACCCTAAAAGACTACCCCCAGCATGACCCCCTACATTACACAAACACCACAGCACTACGCTAAAACACTACCCCCAGCATGACCCCCTACACTACCCAAACAACACGGCACTACCCTAAACCCTAAAACACTACCCCCAGCACTACCCCTACACTACCCAAACTCCACTGCACTTCCCTAAACCCTAAAACACTACCCCCAGCACGACCCCCTACACTACCCAAACACCACTGCACTACCCTAAAACACGACCCCCTACACTACACAAACACCACTGCACTACCCTAAATCACTACCCTCAGCATGACCCCCTACACAACACAAACACCACTGCACTACCCTAAACCCTAAAACACTACCCCTACACTACACAAACACCACAGCACTACCCTAAAAGACTACCCCCAGCATGACCCCCTACATTACACAAACACCACAGCACTACCCTAAAACACTACCCCCCAGCATGACCCCCTACACTACCCAAACACTGCACTACCCTAAACCCTAAAACACTACCCCCAGCACTACCCCTACACTACCCAAACACCACTGCACTACCCTAAACCTACCCCCAGCACGACCCCCTACACTACACAAACACCACTGCACTACCCTAAACCACTACCCCCAGCACGACCCCCTACACTACACAAACACCACTGCACTACCCTAAAACACTACCCCCAGCACGACTCCCTGCACTACCCAAATACCACTGCACTACCCTAAACCCTAAATCTACCCCCAGCACGACCCCCTACACTACCCAAACCCCACTGCACTACCCTAAACCCTAAAACACTACCCCTAGCACGACCCCCTACACTACACAAACACCACTGCACTACCCTAAACCCTAAAACACTACCCCCAGCAGGACACCCTACACTACCCAAACACCACTGCACTACCCTAAAACACGACCCCCTACACTACACAAACACCACTGCACTACCCTAAACCACTACCCCCAGCATGACCCCCTACACAACACAAACACCACTGCACTACCATAAACCCTAAAACACTACCCCTACACTACACAAACACCACTGCACTACCCTAAAAGACTACCCCAGCATGACCCCTACATTACACAAACACCACAGCACTACGCTAAAACACTACCCCCAGCATGACCCCCTACACTACCCAAACAACACGGCACTACCCTAAACCTAAAACACTACCCCCAGCACTACCACTACCCAAACTCCACTGCACTTCCCTAAACCCTAAAACACGACCCCCTACACTACCCAAACACCACTGCACTACCCTAAAACACGACCCCTACACTACACAAACACCACTGCACTACCCTAAATCACTACCCCCAGCATGACCCCCTACACAACACAAACACCACTGCACTACCCTAAACCCTAAAACGCTACCCCTACACTACACAAACACCACTGCACTACCCTAAAAGACTACCCCCAGCATGACCCCTACATTACACAAACACCACAGCACTACCCTAAAACACTACCCCCAGCATGACCCCCTACACTACCCAAACAACACTGCACTACCCTAAACCCTAAAACACTACCCCCAGCACTACCCCTACACTAACCAAACACCACTGCACTACCCTAAATCTTCCCCAGCATGACCCCCTACACTACACAAACACCACTGCACTACCCTAAACCCTAAAACAGTAACCCCAGCATGACCCCCTACACTACACAAACAATACTGCACTACCCTAAAACACTACCCTAGCATGACCCCCTACACTACCCCAGCACGATCCCCTACACTACACAAACACCACTGCACTACCCTAAAACACTACCCCCAGCACGACTCCCTGCACTACCCAAATACCACTGCACTACCCTAAACCCTAAATCTACCCCCAGCACGACCCCCTACACTACCCAAACCCCACTGCACTACCCTAAACCCTAAAACACTACCCCTAGCACGACCCCCTACACTACACAAACACCACTGCACTACCCTAAACCCTAAAACACTACCCCCAGCATGACACCCTACACTACCCAAACACCACTGCACTACCCTAAAACATGACCCCCTACACTACACAAACACCACTGCACTACCCTAAACCACTACCCCCAGCATGACCCCCTACACAACACAAACACCACTGCACTACCATAAACCCTAAAACACTACCCCCTACACTACACAAACACCACTGCACTACCCTAAAAGACTACCCCCAGCATGACCCCCTACATTACACAAACCCCACAGCACTACGCTAAAACACTACCCCCAGCATGACCCCTACACTACCCAAACAACACGGCACTACCCTAAACCCTAAAACACTACCCCCAGCACTACCCCTACACTACCCAAACTCCACTGCACTTCCCTAAACCCTAAAACACTACCCCCAGCACGACCCCCTACACTACCCAAACACCACTGCACTACCCTAAAACACGACCCCCAGCATGACCCCCTACACTACCCAAACAACACTGCACTACCCTAAACCCTAAAACACTACCCCCAGCACTACCCCTACACTACCCAAACACCACTGCACTACCCTAAACCTTCCCCCAGCAAGACCCCCTACACTACACAAACACCACTGCACTACCCTAAACCCTAAAACACTACCCCCAGCATGACCCCCTACACTACACAAACACCACTGCACTACCCTAAAACACTACCCCCTACACTACCCCCAGCACGATCCCCTACACTACACAAACAACACTGTACTACATTAAACCCTAGAAAAGTAACCCCCACCCCATGCCCAATCCCCCTTACCTCTCACTCCTCATGGTTCCTCTCTCTTGTTTCCTGCTTTACGTCGTCTCTGAGCGGCGGTGCACGTCATTGTGAGAAAACGGAACAGCCTCTGTTTCCTTACAATGACGTGGAACGTCTACATTTTTTTAGAACGCATGGTCGTTTACCATACATACCTTTACAACGAAATTCATTTTAAAGGCATGTGTGGTAAATGACCATGCATTCTAAAAAAATGCGTAGTAATGACTTCGCGATGTACAACGCATGCGTGGTAATGCATGCGTTGTAATGGTATCGCGAAGTAAAAAAGTCGTTGTAATGGCTGTTTACCGATCGAAGCTGGCCCCTGTTCTACAGTGAGTCGTTTATTTGATAAATTAGGAGGAAGGAATGTGTTTTTTTTACCGAAAAGTGCATTCACGGCTGTTGTATTGTGAAAGTGTCCGCGTGGCCTGGTTTCACTTCCGATGAGAGAGTGGAAGAGTCTGTTTGGATCTAAAGGAGTTCTGTTGTTGGACGGGGCCGGCGCGACACGTCATCAGAAAACAGCTAATGGAAAGCGTCCTCCCCGAAGTGTGGAGCAGTGCCATGAGAGGTCAACGAGTGTGCGTCCCACCGCAGAATGACCGTACCGCGTGACCCATGTGCCGCCTCCAAGGTACGGGAGGCAGAAGCGGCATGCATCGCAGGTCCTCTTGAAGACCGTTGTAGCACTAATTCTACATTTTGGAACTAGGGCATTTTAACCTCGTTGTTCCTGCCAGATACGAAGAGAAGATCCTGTGTTATTCAGTGCCCTGGTTACCTTTTTTGTGGGTAGTGGTGCTTGTCACTTCGCTGCCCCGCCGGTGCACACGACTGGGCTCCCCACCTCGTGTGCCATCTGCAGGGCCTCTGCCCTCGGATCACTGGTTTCGGTTTCTGGAGTGGCAACATAAACAGTTGCTCCCAAAGGACTAGCCTGAACACTTAGGTGAATATCCCCTGTGCCAGCATTCCACGGAAATTCTTTCCTAGCTCTCCCACGTCGACGAGGACGTCATAATAGCACGGCTCCGCTCGCGACACCGTATGACGTCATCGGAGCCATAAGAGGACCTCCTCGTCAGTGTGCTGACGTCGGTTCCACCCATTTTTTCCGTGCCACCGAGGCAAACAGGCGGACCGACACATTTTCACATGTATACATAGTATACTAAATATATATATATATATATATATATATATATATATATATATATATACAAATGCATAACCAATAAAGGCATACAGAAATAGCAACAGATCAAGCATTTCTCACTATTAAAACATAAGCATGATTAAGACATATTAAAAACATTCATGCCAAACAGTAAAAGCATCTTTTTGGTAGAAACAGGTGGACAACGGGGAGGCGGGTGGGACAGTGAGGAATCCACAGGCAGATACTGTATCCACCAGAAAAAGCGTTACCGAAGGTAAGTAACTTGTTCTTCTGATGGATACTTCTGCCTGTGGATTCCTCACCTTTTGAATAGAATCCCCAAGCCGTACCTCACCCGGAGGAGGGTGTCCACCTGACTAGACCAAAAATCTTGCAAAACAGATCGAGCAAAATGGCCATCCCTCCTAACCTCCGAATCCAATAATAATCGAATAATTTTTAGTCGAAATTATATTGAAAATAATACTTTGAAAATACTTTTATTAATAAATGTAGACAAACACTTAAAGGAAAACTTTTATTTATAATTAATTTAAAGATATTTCATACTTTACAAATTACGCCGAAGTCGCGACCCCAGCGCGACTTTTCAAAATGGCTACCGGAATGCGCGCAGCCATCGTGTAGGGTGCGTGAAGGGTGCGCGACTTCTGTATAATATTAAAAAAGAATGAATATAGTTTTCCTAACTAAAAATTATTCACAATTTTTTAAAAAATATATATATATATATATATATATATATATATATATATATATATATACACAGTGATATCATATATGTAAGGCATCTTTGCACAGCATATTTGCACAGTAATATTTGCACTTTATTATTTATTATTTATTGTGTATGGTTGTACACACTAATCAGACCAATAGGCATTTTGTACCTTAATGGAACATGTAATAGCTGGTATCTGTCTCTAGTCAGTCTTATAGCTTCAAGAGATCATGGTTTATACACTTCTCTAGTCCATTCGGTTCCCACTGCATATAATTGGTGTAATCTGAACAGTCACCGTAGCCCCATAAGTATGAGCCCCATCTATATGAGGGTGATTAGAAATGGAGATAGCTGAGAAACCTTCACTTAGATAGTAACAAATATTAGCTCAGCATTTTACTTGCAGTAGTTAATTTTACCAAATGTATTTTATTAATGTACATTGGCACACAGCACTTTTACGCACGATTTGCACATTGGTTTTTTAGATCACAATATGACCGGCAATGTCTCATTGGTCGTTACTTGCCACATGTTAAAAAGAAAAATAACCAATATCGGCAGTATGTAGTATTTAACTATGTCTATTGTTTGCTGGTCATGTGAGGTTTTAATTGGTTGCACTGTCACTTTAAAATGCACAGAACTCGTGTTTCGTCATGTCATGTGAACAAGGCTCGCGAGAGCCGAAACGCGTTATGGCGACAATCGGAGTAAAATAATCTGAACACTTACTTTGGGTCCGTGTCCGTCTTTTTGGGTACTTATCGTCCTGATACGGAAGAAAAGTGATATATGTGTGTGTGTATATATATATATATATATATATATATATATATATATATAATAAAAAAAACATAGGATTGAGGTACATTAGACTTACAAATTTTCATTTAAAAAACCTTTGAAATTCACTGAAAAAACCATAGGTTTCAGGCACGTTATAGTTAGAAATTAGCATTTAAAAAACCATAGAAATTCACTGAAAAAACCATAGGTTTCAGGAACGTTATAGTTAGTTGGACATTTCACTCGTACAAAACCATAGAAATTCCGGCGTTATAGTTAGTTCAGCTAACTATAACTCGCGCCCCATAATGCACTGCTGATGACGTCACATATTACATCATTCATGACCTGGTCAGTGACATCACTGATGACATCTCAAATGACATCACTGATGACATCATCCACGTGAAAATCTGATGCACCTCCTCACACCTGAATATAACCTTTGATACACCCACTCTAAAATACAGACTACCATTTTCGAAAAAATAGACACATCAATACCAGTTACTAAATACGCACTGACTGATTCCTAGGTCTACACACACATCCACTCATTCACCCATACAGTCACTCATACATGCAGTCACTCATCAATACAACACTATCTTATGCACTCATACACCTATACAGACACTCACACACTGCCACATATCCAGAGTTACTCACACACCTAGTCAGTCATGCAAAGAATCAATCATACTTCCATTTACTCACCTATACAGACACCACCTCACTTATTCATACAGATACTAACACATAATTACTCTCTTATAGAATCACTGATACAAATACACACTCCTCCATGCAGCCACTCTCACAATTACTGACTCTCACATGTAGTTATTTATATACACCATCACTCACATATACTGCCTTTTACATATGTAGTTACTTGCAAATGTACCACTGAGACATCCATTCACTCACCAACACACCCATACACACACTCACTCACACTCACTCACCCACCCATACAGCTGTTTCCACATGCACTCTTGAACCCATACACCCAGTGAATCAACCACTCGCACATCTATGCACAGTCACACACCTCCCACCCACCCACACACACACACTCAGGCAGCCATACAAATACTCGGGCAAGCAATCAATAACCCATATAGACACTCATGCAGCTACTCACCAACCCATGCAGCAGCTTACACAACAACAGACAGACTGATACAGACTTTCACACAGTTTAGTCACTAACCCATGCATTCAGTAAGACACATTTAATCACTCACTTATACAGTCAGTCACGTACCTACTAAATCCTCCATACAAACACGTATACACCCACTCATTCCTCAATACAGCTGGGCATATATATAAAACAAAATTAAACTTTACAGAAACACACAGTCACTGGATGATGTCATCAGTGATGTCATCAGTGATGTCATTTGAGATGTCATCAGTGATGTCATCAGTGATGTCACTGACCATGTCATGAATGATGTAATATGTGACGTCATCAGCAGTGCATTGCGGGGGTGCGAGTTATAGTTAGCTGAACTAACTATAACGCCGGAATTTCTATGGTTTTGTACGAGTGAAATGTCCAACTAACTATAACGTTCCTGAAACCTATGGTTTTTTCAGTGAATTTCTATGGTTTTTTAAATGCTAATTTCTAACTATAACGTGCCTGAAACCTATGGTTTTTGCAGTGAATATATATATATATATATATATATATATATATATATATATATATATATATATATATATATATATATATATATATATATATATATATATATATATATATTCTAAAACAAGCCTCTGGAAAAAATGGTTTACACTTGCAATGGCACTGATTGATCGCTGTGGTCACTGGCAGCCTCGGACCTGCTGATATTTCATTGAAAGTGGCTAAAAGTTCATTGGATAGAACCTTAGGGCTTGCTTTGTATGCAACAGTGGCAAGCCCATTGCGTGAAATATCTGGACCATATGTGAAACCATCACATGTCTACTGTCATCTTGGGTAGAAGCTATTTCAAATAGCTTAATCGTTTAAGTACTGTTATGGAGGCCTGTGCATTGCTTCCTAAACTGAAGAGACTGCTTTGGAATAGGTTAGGAGATTATGAAATAGAAGGTTTTGAGCACTCCCAAATAAGTCCACGTAGTTATGTTTTTTGTCACCAACATACTCTACGTGGACTTATTTAGGAGTGCTTGGAACCTTCTATTTGATGACTTGGACTTTTTTCAACAAGAAGAGCAAGGAATTGGTGGATTCTCTTTCTTCTAGAGCACCCTATACTTTCCTGCTTTAACGTGATTTTCATAAGATGTCGACTTTACTGATACTTTAGTGTGTGCGCCGTGATCCCCCAGCCACCTCCCTTCTTTGTCTTTGTAAATTGGGTGGCAGCACCACTTTGCTGATCTGATTGATATATATATTCACTGAAAAAACCACAGGTTTCAGGGACGTTGTAGTTAGTTGGACATTTCACTCGTACAAAACCAGAGAAAGTCGGCTGTTATAGTTAGTTCAGCTAACTATAACTCGCGCCCCCGCAATGCACTGCTGATGACCTCGCATATTACATCATTCATGACATGGTCAGCGACATCACTGATGACATCACTGATGACATCATCCACGTGCTAATCTGATGCACCTCCTCACACCCTAATATAACCTTTGATACACCCACTCTAAAATGCAGACTACCATTTTCGAAACCATAGACACACCAATACCAGTTACTACATACCCACTCACTGATTCCTAGGTCTACACACATGTCCACTCATTCATCCATACAGTTATTCATACATGCAGTCACTCATCAATACAGCACTATCATATGCACTCATACACCTATGCAGACACTCAAACACCACCACTCACCCATAGTTACTCACACACCTAGTCAGTCATGCAAAGAATCAATCCTACTCTCATTTACTCACCTATACAGTTATACACACACCACTTCACTTATTCATACAGCTACTAACACATACTTACTCTCTTCTACAATCACTGACACAAGCACACACTCATCCATACAGCCACTCTCACAATCACTCACTCTCACATATAGTCATTTATATACTCCAACACTCACATATACTGCCTTTCACATATGTAGTTACTCACACATGTACCACTGAGACATCAATTCACTCACCAACACACCCATACACACACTCACCCACCCATACAGCCCTTCACAGATGCACTCTTGAACCCATACACCCAGTGAATCACCTACTCACACATCTATGCACAGAGTCACACACCCCCCACCCACCCACCGAGACACTCAGGCACCCATACAGATTCTCAGACAACCAATCAATAACCCATATAGACACTCATGTAGCTACTCACCAACCCATGCAGCCGCTTACACACCAACTGACAGACTAATACAGACATTCACAAAGTTTAGTCATTAACCCATGCATTCAGTAAGACACGATTAATCGCTCACTTATACAGTCAGTCACGCACCTACTAAGTCATACATTCAGACACTTATACATCCACTCATTCTTCAATACACCTTGGCATATATATATATATGTGTAAAGCTTTACAGAAACACACAGTCAATGGATGATGTCATCAGTGATGCCATTTGAGATGTCATCAGTGATGTCACTGACCATGTCATGAATGATGTAATATGTGACGTCATCAGCGGTGCATTGCGGGGGCGCGACTTATAGTTAGCTGAACTAACTAGAACGGCTGAATTTCTCTGGTTTTGTATGAGTGAAATGTATAACTAACTATAACGTCCCTGAAACCTGTGGTTTTTTCAGTGAATTTCAAAGGTTTTTTAAATGCTAATTTCTAACTATGCCTACAGAGGTAGGACATGTGCAGAAAGAGGAAGAAAGGCGCAGAAAGAAGCAAGAGAAATGCAGAAAGAGGCAACAGAAGTCCAGAAAGACGAAGAAAGGTGCAGAAAGAAGCAAGAGATGTGCACAAAGAACCAACAGAGGAGCAGAAAGAGGCCTTAATGCAAAGTCATCCTGTGCCCCCAACCTTTTGCTGACGGGTACTGGTGGTAACTAACTCTGACTAGCCAGGCCCGGAGCCAGTGCTATGCTGAAAGACACTTAGAATACAGTGAAAACACCTACATATACTAGGGTACACTATGGGTTGGGCTACCCCTGTGATTGGCATGGCCTCCCCTGTAAGGCCCTAGTACATAATAGGGCAGGGGGATTAAAACTACCTCTAACTAAGAGGTGCAGAAGGAGGCAAGAGAAGTGCAGAAAGAAGCAACAGAGGTGCCGAAAGAGGCAAGAGGTGCAAAAAAAAAAAAGCAAGTGAAGTGCAGAAAGGCAAAAGAGGTACATAAAGAGACAACAGGGGTGCAGAAAGAAGCAAGACAGGTGCAGAAAGAAGCATGGAAAGTGCAGAATGAAGCAACGGGTGCAGAAAGAGGCAAGAGGTGTACCAAGAGTTGAGAGAGTTACAGAAAGAGGCAAGTGAAGTGCAGAAGGAGGCAAGAGAACTACAGAAAGAGGCAATAGAGGTGCAGAAAGAGGCAAGTGAGATGTAAAAACAGGCAGGAAAGGTACAGAAAGAGGGAAGACTAGTGCAGAAAGAGACAACAGGGGTGCAGAAAGAAGCAAATGAGGTGCAGAAAGAGGCAATAGACGTGAAGAAAGGGAAGAGAACTGCAGAAAAAGGCAAGAAAAGTGCAGAAAGAGACAAAAGAGGTAAATAAAGAGACAACAGGGGTGCAGAAAGAAGCAAGACAGGTGCAGAAAGAAGCATGGAAAGTGCAGAATGAAGCAACGGGTGCAGAAAGAGGCAAGAGAAGTGTAGCAAGAAGCGAGTGAGGTGCAGAAAGAGCCAACAGAGGTGCAAAAAGAGGCAAGAGAGGTGCAGAAACAGGCAAGACAAGTGCACAAAGAGGCAAGAGAGTTGCTGAAAGAAGCAACAGAGGTGTAGAAAGAAGCAAGAAAAGTGCAGAAAGAGGCAAGTGAGATGCAAAAACAGGCAGGAAAAGTACGGAAAGAGGGAAGGCGAGTGCAGAAAGAGACAACAGGGGTGCAGAAAGAAGCAATGAGGTGCAGAAAGCGGCAACAGACGTGCAGAAAGAGGGAAGAGGTGCAGAAAAAGGCAAGAAAATTGCAGAAAGAGGCAAAAGAGGTATCTAAAGAGACAACGGGTGCAGAAAGAAGCAAGACGGGTGCAGAAAGAAGCATGGAAAGTGCAGAATGAAGCAACAGGGATGCAGAAAGAGGCAAGAGAGGTGCACAAAGAGGCGAGAGTTACAGAAAGAGGCAAGTGAAGTGCAGAAGGAGGCAAGAGAACTGCAGAAAGAGGCAATAGAGGTGCAGAAAGAGGCAAGTGAGATGCAAAAACAGGCAGGAAAGGTACAGAAAGAGGGAAGACGAGTGCAGAAAGAGACAACAGGGGTGCAGAAAGAAGCAAATGAGGTGGAGAAAGAGGCAACAGACGTGCAGAAAGAGGAAAGAAAGGTGCAGAAAAAGGCAAGAAAAGTGCAGAAGGAGGCAAAAGAGGTACATAAAGAGACACCAGGGGTGCAGAAAGAAGCAAGACAGGTGCAGAAAGAAGAATGGAAAGTGCAGAATGAAGCAACGGGTGCCGAAAGAGGCAAGAGAAGTGTAGAAAGGAGCAAGTGAGGTGCAGAAAGAGCCAACAGAGGTGCAAAAAGAGGCAAGAGAGGTGCAGAAACAGGCAAGAGAAGTGCACAAAGAGGCAAGAGAATTGCTGAAAGACGCAACTGAGGTGTAGAAAGAAGCAAGAAAAGTGCAGAAAGAGGCAAGTGAGATGCAAAAACAGGCAGGTATGGTACAGAAATTGGGAAGACTAGTGCAGAAAGAGACAACGGGTGCAGAAAGAAGCAAATGAGGTGCAGAAAGAGGCAACAGACGTGCAGAAAGATGGAAGAGAACTGCAGAAAAAGGCGAGAAAAGTGCAGAAAGAGGCAAAAGAGGTACATAAAGAGACACCAGGGGTGCAGAAAAAGCAAGACAGGTGCAGAAAGAAGCATGGAAAGTGAAGAATGAAGCAACAGGGGTGCGGAAAGACGCAAGAGAAGTGTAGAAAGGAGCAAGTGAGGTGCAGAAAGAGGCAAGTGAGATGCAAAAACAGGCAGGAAAGGTACGGAAAGAGGGAAGACGAATACTGAAAGAGACAAGTGAGATGTAAAAACAGGCAGGAAAGGTACAGAAAAAGGTACACTTGTTATATCAGGCCCCGCCCCCTCCCTGCACCACTGTGCAAACGCGCCCCCTTGTTTGTGCATATTCAAAGTTTTTAGTTGGACAGAAAGTGAGTCCTAGTTTGAGGACTGATTCCTCCGCTGACGTTAACTTTTTGGGTGTCAGATTGATGATGGTTAAGTTTTCTCTGCCGTCTGAGGCAGTCATTGTCTGAATTTCGTATTCCGTTTGTTGCGGGTGGTCCTGTTTGTGTTTCCGCTTCCTTGGTTTCTACCATCCCCTTCTCGTCTGACTGACTATATATATATATATATATATATATATTCTAAAACAAGCCTCTGGAAAAAATGGTCTACACTTGCAATGGCACTGATTGATCGCTGTGGTCACTGGCAGCCTCGGACCTGCTTCTCTCTCCAATGGTACCCCCACCAATGAAATATTCTATTAGAGCACAAATAATTGGCTGAGTATTATCACCAGTTTTGCTTCTCGGCTGGTGATTATATACCCACTGGCTTGTAGGTTAATAATATTCCTCGATATTTGATTGAAAGTGGCTAAAAGTTCATTGGATAGAACCTTAGGGCTTGCTTTGTATGCAACAGTGGCAAGCCCATTGCGTGAAATATCTGGACCATATGTGAAACCATCACATGTCTACTGTCATCCTGGGTAGAAGCTATTTCAAATAGCTTAATCGTTTAAGTACTGTTATGGAGGCCTGTGCATTGCTTCCAAAACTGAAGAGACTGCTTTGGAATAGGTTAGTAGATTATGAAATAGAAGGTTTTGAGCACTCCCCAATAAGTCCACGTAGAGTTATGTTTTTTGTCACCAACATACTCTACGTGGACTTATTTAGGAGTGCTTGGAACCTTCTATTTGATGACTTGGACTTTTTTCAACAAGAAGAGCGAGGAATTGGTGGATTCTCTTTCTTCTAGAGCACCCTATACTTTCCTGCTTTAACGTGATTTTCATAAGATGTCGACTTTACTGATACTTTAGTGTGTGCGCCGTGATCCCCCAGCCACCTCCCCTCTTTGTCTTTGTAAATTGGGTGGCAGCACCACTTTGCTGATCTGATTGATATATATATTCACTGAAAAAACCACAGGTTTCAGGGACGTTATAGTTAGTTGGACATTTCACTTGTACAAAACCAGAGAAATTCGGCCGTTATAGTTAGTTCAGCGAACTATAACTCGCGCCCCCGCAATGCACTGCTGATGACGTCGCATATTACATCATTCATGACATGGTCAGCGACATCACTGATGACATCACTGATGACATCACTGATGACATCATCCACGTGATAATCTGATGCACCTCCTCACACCCTAATATAACCTTTGATACACCCACTCTAAAATGCAGACTACCATTTTCGAAACCATAGACACACCAATACCAGTTACTACATACCCACTCACTGATTCCTAGGTCTACACACGTCCACTCATTCATCCATACAGTTACTCATACATGCAGTCACTCATCAATACAGCACTATCATATGCACTCATACACCTATACAGACACTCAAACACCACCACTCACCCATAGAGTTACTCACACACCTAGTCAGTCATGCAAAGAATCAATCCTACTCATTTACTCCCCTATACAGTTATATACACACACCACTTCACTTATTCATACAGCTACTAACACATACTTACTCTCTTCTACAATCACTGACACAAGCACACACTCATCCATACAGCCACTTTCACAATCACTCACTCTCACATATAGTCATTTATATACTCCAACACTAACATATACTGCCTTTCACATATGTAGTTACTCACACATGTACCACTGAGACATCAATTCACTCACCAACATACCCATACACACACTCACCCACCCATACAGCCCTTCACAGATGCACTCTTGAACCCATACACCCAGTGAATCACCTACTCACACATCTATGCACAGTCACACACCCCCACCCACCCACAGAGACACTCAGGCACCCATACAGATTCTCAGACAACCAATCAATAACCCATATAGACACTCATGTAGCTACTCACCAACCCATGCAGCCGCTTACACACCAACTGACAGACTAATACAGACATTCACACAGTTTAGTCACTAACCCATGCATTCAGTAATACACGATTAATCACTCACTTATACAGTCAGTCACGCACCTACTAAGTCATCCATTCAGACACTTATACAACCACTCATTCTTCAATACACCTTGGCATATATTATCTACTGGCGGTCGCCAGTAGATAGTTATAGTTAGGACCTATTTTCCATAGGAAATTCACAACATTCTATTTCCAATAACTTTGGCGCCGGTTGACAAATCTTCGCGAAATTTTCAAAACTCGTGGGGCGCTCCGGTCCGCTCCTATCCTGAAAGTTTCGGGGTGATTCGGCAAGCGGGGGCCGAGAAAATAGGGGGTCCCAAAACGTGTTTTCCCCATGCAATTTTCCATAGGAAACTTTAGACACACCCACCAGAGAGCAAGATGATGTCAGACTGATTCCTCGTCGCTCTGCCGCGCACGCCGCACTACTCGACAATCGGCTATGCGGTCTGTTTCAAGATGCCGCTGCTACTGCCGAAGCCGCCGAGACTGAAAGCAGACAGGACACGAGTGCAGCTCCTCTGCTTGTCCCAAAGGAATCTGGATCTTGCCTCCAACGCCGTTGCGCTGGGTGAAACTCTGGGAGAGGCGATACAATCTTTCAATTGCCTATTAATCCTCTGCCACATTGTGTCAGCACTTGCTGAGTTCCTATTGGGAATTCTATTCCTGGACTTGAGAGGGAGCAGGATGCGAGGGCTACGGTTCTGCCCTCGGAACTGGGGGGACGTGAGAGGTGGAAGATACGCTGCGCTGGGAAGCGTGCTTGGATTTTCTGGCTGTTTTTTACTTCTATGCTGTTCGACCCCCAGGGTCTGTGCCCTGAGATCCATCTCCCCAATTGGAAAACCACATCAGAAGTGGCAGATGTCGTCCAGGGCCCCCAGAGTTGGGAAAAGCAACAAACCAAAGGTACCTCAGCCCACATTAAATAGCAACACTACGGGAGAGGGTGCTGTACCTGATATTTCTATAAAAGGTAAAGGGGAAACTATCTATTTGAAACGGGCTTCTGGGAAAACTGGGAGCATTCGGGGGGCTAAGGAAGGTACTCAGCCAACAATCGTAGAAATGCTTGCGGGCTCTAAGACACTATCTACTAATCCTGATGCTACTTTGAGTGATGCTCCAAACCCCACACTCCTTACTGTGCCCGAACCAGATCCCTCGCTTGTAGATGTTGAGGAGCACTTGAATCCTGGAGCCAATCCGAGGGAGTCTCAAGAAAGTGGCACTCTTTCACTAACCTCTTTTGGTGAGCAGGCTATAGACCAAAATAACACAGAGGGCTCAGTGGCTTTGGAGAAGATACCCGCCAATTTACTTACTTTAGCGCCACCCTCTGAAGATGCTGCTAGCCCCCCAGACTCCATCAAGCCAATGGTCGGAAGTGGGGTTAATTATCCAACAAAAGGCATCACTGACTATATCCTTAGAGTAGAACCCAATCCCGGCCTCAGAGCTCCCTGGACTCCGGAAGTTAGTGGCGAACATTTTTACTCTGTCTCGGATGGCTCTCTATCCACCTCTGATGGCAAACAAATTAGTTCCAGCTCGAGTGAAGATATCAGTGTTGACCCCTCTAAAGACACTGGGACAGTTCAACGTCAGGCGAAGAATAAAACCCCCCCCCAAAAGGCGGAGTCAGCTCAAGTGGGAATATTGGGATTCGCAAATGTCTTATCATCCATGTGAAGAAGAGGGACAGGTCTGGGAAGATGCTAAAACTATAACAGAACCCACGATAGAACCCTCCTTATCTTCAATCTTGGCTTCAATTAAAAACTTCCAAGAAGAGGTCCGCTCTGACAATCGAGCTGCTAAGGGGGCAGCCAAAAAGCTCCAGGGGGGCCTACGAAAATTAAACAAGCTATGTACTGACATGAGCGACCGGGTTAGTATGGTTGAGGGTCGTACCGAAAGCCTGGAAACAGAAGTAACCACTTTGAAAAACCAGGGGTCGGCTCATGAGGCATGCCTGGCTGATGTCAGGGCGAAAATGGAGGAACAGGAAAACCGTCAACGCAGGAACAATCTCCGATTGCTAGGCATTCCGGAAGGTGTTGAAGGTGACGACCCAAGGCGCTTCATTGTACAACTACTGCGTGAAACTTTCCCGACTCAAACAAATTGGAACTGGGAGTATGAAATCCAGCGAGCGCACCGATTCCCCTTCAACATCAGACCAAACCGAAATGGCAGTAATCCTTCTGATGGAAAGACTAGAGCATTCTTAGTGTTCTTTGGGAACTTCCTTCTCAGGCAATATGTATATGATCAGGCCCGTCCGAACTCTCCGAAAGGGGCTAATGGGGTGATGTTTTTCGCCAAACCTGACTTTTGCCACACAACGGTAGAGCGCAGATGGCATCTAAGCCAACTTATCACCCCATTTCAACAGCTAGGTGCCCAAGTGTTTTTAATGAATCCTGCCAGACTAAAGGTGATTCTGAATGAGACCACACGAGTCTTTATGTCTGAGGTCAAGGCAGGGGAGTACCTAGGAGAGATAAAGGCGAAAAAAGATAATAAATGAAAGTCTAGTGGGGGAATTAAAAAAAAAATGCCAAAAGGGGTTTAAAAAAAAAAAAGTGTAAAGAGATAAATTAAGAAAAACAAGCAATAATCTGATGGTGTAATTTGATTAGTTTTTTCCCCTTTCCTTCTTTTTTGTGAATCTGGGCGATTGGGGCTTAGAAAGTCGAGACATAAAGCCGATAATGCATCCCGGTTAATTTAAAGGCGTAGCCAAGCGGCGATGCATCTTTACTGACAACCATCATTCAGGACATTCCTGATTGCTCTAATTTTGGGGGGGGGGTAGGGGGGAGGAGGGGGGGTCACCACACGAATCATTGGTGATGGGGATCACGACACTGGTAAATCTGATATCAGATAATGAAAATAAAATGCAAAAAAAGAAGGCTAAATCACAAGGTAAAAGAAAAGAAAACAGGGAAAGCGGAACAAAAATGTGTAAAAAAGTAAAAATATCAGTATATTGTAAGAACCATCATAGGCCTGATAAGCCAGGACATATAGCCGGGAGAAAGGCAGTAAAAATATGTCAGACAATATGAGTAATCAATGTTCCTTAAAAATTGTGTCTGTCAATATATGTGGCCTAAATGATGTTTTAAAACGGCAGAGAGTAGCCCAGGGCTTACGTTTTTTGGGAGCTGAACTTATCACCCTGCAAGAAACACATGTGGAGGGATCCCAGAAGCACTTATTAAAATCACTGGGGTATAGGGTTATAGGGGGAACATCCCAGGGGGCAAAAACAAGAGGAGTTGGAGTGTTGGGTCAACATAGACATCCATTGACTTCCAACAGGGTTAAATCTGATCCTCTGGGGAGGTGGGTTATCGCGGGGTGTTATCTCTCCCCTAGTTCGGCCTTTACACTATGCTCCATTTATGGAAGCAACACAGATGACCCTGGGGTCATCAACTGGCTCACGGGTGAACTTGCCCACTGGCCTCTGCCACTGGTAATTTCTGGGGATCTGAATATTAACCTACCCAGTAACTGGAAGGCAACCGATCACTGGTCATACACTGGCAGGAAGCTAAAAGTCTATCAGGCCCTACTTAATCTAATACAAACACACGGACTCTGTGACGTCTGGGCTAATCTAAAACCCACTCATCCGGGGTATACATATTTTTCAGCCCCACATCTCTCACTTGCTAGATTAGATAATTTTTTTGTTTCTACATAAATACTCCAAAACTGCTCTATCGAGCTGGCCCCACGATTTATGTCAGACCACAACCCCCTTATTTTAAACATAATTGGGTTAGGGCTTAGGAAAGGAACCTCGAACTGGAGCTTTGAAAAAGCTTTATTATATGATGAGGGTTACCGATCACATATGCAGGGGTGGATTAAGGAATTTTGGGAAATTAACACAGGATCAACAGTAGTGAGATCTGTATGGGATGCAATGAAGGCGGGCATTCGAGGGGAAACCCTGCGGTACTCCATCAGACAGAATAAAAAAGATAAAGCACAACTAGCAAAAGCTCATGACCAGATGAAAAAAGCTGAGGAAGATTTAATCTTAGCAGTCAATCTAGGGGCAGAAATTGAAAATGCTCAGTTGGAAGTAATAGCCAGTAAGGCAGAAATAGGGTCCATATTTGCGGAAAAAACTGCTAAGAAATGGGCCTCTGCCAGGGAAAAAATATATGAATGTGGCGATAACATTGGCCACCAACTCGCTCTTAGAATTAGACAACAGGTGTCTGCTAGTGAAATTCAGTCGATCCAGCTTAACACTGGAGAAATCACAAAAGATGCTAGTAAGATCCGAAATGCATTCTGTGATTTTTACCAGAGTCTTTATTCAGAAGATAACACAGGGCCACCAAAACTGAGAGAAGAGGAAAGTCTGGCCTATTTAGACCAGATTACCCTGGCGGCACTTAACTCCGAAGACTATGACCAACTTGAAGAACCCCCTGGATGGGAAGAGATAGCCAAAGCCTTAGGAAGCCTTCCGGATGGGAAGGCGACAGGTGTAGACCACATACCAGTGGAGTTTTACAAAATATTTGCCCCCAGATTAAAGACATTCTTAGTGCACTGGTAGAATCTATCTTTAATGGAGCACCTCCTCCAGACTCTTGGTCTAATGCCAAGATAGTGATTTTCCCCAAAAAAGACAAGTCTCCTTTAGAAATGGGTTCATACCGGCCAATCACCCTCATTAATTGTGACTCTAAAATATATGCCAAGGTATTTGCTGCAAGACTATCATTGAGAATAGAGTCCCTGGTCTCGCAATGGCAACACGGTTTTATTCCCAAAAAAAGTACAACTGAACATATTCGTAGAGCCATCACACTGTTGGATGCAGCACAAGTAACGGGAGACCCGATCTCATTAATTCTACTCGACGCTTAGAAAGCGTTTGATCGGGTCTCCTGGGCGTATCTTTGGGCGGTCATGAAGAAAATGGGCTTTGGACCAAAAGCAATACAAGCCATACAAGCTCTTTATAGTAATGCCACAGCTAATGTATTAGTTAACGAGACCCTGACGGAGCAGATCAAAATATCGCGAGGGACTCGTCAGGGGTGTCCGTGTTCACCTCTGCTCTTCGCTCTATATATTGATCCTTTTATAAAGGCTATAGAAAGTAACCAAACCATTAGAGCGGTGAGCAGACTCGGTCTAGATACTAAAATCATGGCTTACGCCGACGATCTGGCAGTGGTCACCCCTGATCCTGTGACCGCCATTAGCGCCCTGGAAATGGAGGCCCAAAAATTTGGGAAAGCATCAGGATACGCGCTTAACCAAGGTAAAACCCAGATTATCAATAATAATCAAATTGACTGGGTAGATACCCGGGTGGTACAGTCTGCAAAATATCTGGGGGTCACTTTAACGGCTGATATCGATCTAATTGTAGGAAAAAATCTGACCCCACTAGCTATTGAAACTAAACGGGCACTTAAACGACTAAACAATTTACACCTTACCATTGTAGGGAGGTGCAACGTCATTAAGATGACCTACTTTCCCAAACTGCTCTACTTTTTTAGGGCCATTCCCTTGGAAATGAACAAATTAATGCTACAAAAATTTGACCACATCTTTTCTCAATTTGTTTGGGCATTCTCCCGGCCAAGGCGAGCTTTTAAACTACTATCTCTTCCCAGAGAGAGGGGCGGTTGGTCACTACCTAATCTGAAATTTTATTATTGGGCTGCGGCCATGCAATATGGTGCGGAATTACTGCAAGAACAGTCATATACTCCTGATTTAGGCTTACCATCACCTTATCAACTGCTTCTGGGGGAAGAGACCCGTGGATGCCTCTGGAGGCAGCTCTCCTATGGCTATTACAAGCGGGTAAGATTTAAGACTTTAATCAATATCTTTAAAGTCTTTTCCAATATACGGAAAACTTTTGGGTTGGGCAATCTAAATTATTATACCCCTCTTAACAATAACCCCAACTTACCATCGATATTCAACGCTTCTTACATGTCTGAATGGCATAGAGCAGGCTTTCTGAAAATGGGTGATTTGATAACTTCCGATGGTATTAAATCCTTTAGTGTTCTGAAAACCAAATTTCAACTGGGGGAACATCAGTCGTTTAAATATATGGCTGTAAGAGACTTTCTATCTCGTAAGACTGGGGGGACCGCTGGTTTCTCAAGAGTAGACCTTATCGACAAACTACAAAACTCTACCCCGCCCAGGATTGGTTATATATATACTAAACTAGTCGGCTTGATGCCTGACGATATGCTTGCTACCG
Organism: Calotriton arnoldi; assembly: GCA_963921515.1. Classification (NCBI taxonomy): domain Eukaryota; kingdom Metazoa; phylum Chordata; class Amphibia; order Caudata; family Salamandridae; genus Calotriton; species Calotriton arnoldi. The sequence goes on from CAWUFW010002725.1 coordinate 1,069,997, forward strand.
CCAATAAATGGCAGAAGCATTTAAAAATTCCCTATAACACATTTAATCAAGCCATACAATCAGCCAGGAGTGATTTGTTATCAGCAAAACTGCAGGCACAATTTTTTAAAACTGCTTTTTTCTTATATATTACACCAGGTAGAGTTGCAAAGTGGGGGTCGGGGCCGGGTACATTCTGTCCCAGATGTGCAGAGTTTAGCGCGGACTCTATTCATATGTTCGCTACTTGCCCCCAACTTACACCTCTATTGGGTCAGATAGAGGACTTTTTCAAAAAAGTTCTGTCACAGGACATTCAATTAACACCCTCGACTATTCTATTGGGCATGCAAGATAAGGTCTGCAGAAAGAATGGCGGCGCACTTATCTTTGTTGCTATGACTATTCTTCGTCTCTGTATAGCGTCATCATGGAAGGACCCCAACCCTCCACTATTCTCTCACTGGTTAGCTCGATTGATTTCTACTCATAATTTGGAAAAGGCTATATTCTCCAAAATGGGATACAGGGGGAAGAAAAAGGGCCTTGCTATTTGGCTACCATTATCTGTTTGGCTTAGATAGACAGACAGACTTAAGATGGACTTTTGGAAAAGGTCTTATACTACTATGGTATTATTGAAACACTGTCGGATATTTTACACAATAGTTTCTTTTTCTCTTAGACATTTCCCTCTTCTTTTTTTCTTCTCCTTCTTATCTTTCTCGCTATGTTTTCTTTTACCTTTATCCTTTTTTTTTTTTTTTTTTTTTTGTTGTTTGTTGTTTGTCTTCTTGGTCTTCGAAATATCCGATATAGAATAATTGTAATAGAATACTCATCAACCAACGTTTATACCGCTGTTTTTAGATTCGGGGGGGTGGAAGGTGGGGGGAGGTCATGACCAGATTGTTTTTTCTGTAACTTTGTATTTATTTTTGTACTTTCAATAAAAAAATTTTTTTAAAAAAGGAAACTTTAGACACGGCTACAGCCCGAACTGCTGAACGGAATTACACCAAATTTGGCAAAGAGGTAGTTCTTGGTTCAGAAAGAACCCTTTTTGTTAAATGGTGTAAATCCGTTCAGTAGTTGCTGAGAAAATCAAAAGTAAAAACACATATATATCTATGGCCGCGGAGGATCCGCGCACCCTCCCGATCACGAGCTGTATGCTAATTGGCTGTCAACACTCCAAACCAGGAAGTGTTGCCAGCCATCTTGTGAGAAATGAGAGAAACAAGTGTGCAAAACGCAAAAAGGGGGCAGGGTAGAAATACCCTGACCCCCTAGGCCTGCATAGGGGGTCCCACAAGGACCCCCAGGGCCCCAATTTTTTTTTTTTTTTTTTTAAATCGGCAAAATCCGCGCAGGGCGCGCGGATCCAGCCAAGAAAAAAAAAAACAACGAAGCATGGGCTCCCGCGCTTTGTTAATATTCAGCCCCCGGGTGGGCCAAATCCCGGGGGCAATCGTAGTATTGTGATGGGGGCCCAAAGGGGCCCCGGGACCGCCATCCCCTGGGTCTTATTTTACATAATTGCGGGGGGGGCTCACAGCCCCCCCCAGCCCCGGGGACCACCACCCCCCGGGGCTTCATTTTTATAAAAAAAATACATGTGTGGGGGGGGCTCGAGCCCCCCCCCACACGCCCCGGGGACCGCCACCTCCCCGGGGCACTTAAAATGTAAATTTGGGGGTCCGTTACGGACCCCCGAGCCCCGGGGACCACCACCTCCCCGGGACTGTGCAACAGGTGGGAGGGGGGCCCCCCTCCTGGAGCCCGTGATGGCCCTGGGGACCGCCACCCCCGAGGGCCGGCGCCTGCAGTGTCCCGGGGTGCCCACCCCCGGGACGCTGCTGTTTGCAATGACAGGGCGGGAGCCTCGCGGCTCCCGCCCTGTCATTGCAAACTCTGCTTTGCTTCATTGAAGCGAGAGCAGGGAAACCTGCTCTCGCTTCAATGAAGCAAAGCAGAATTGCTTTTCCATAAGGGAGCTGCATGTCAGCAGCTCCCCTTGTGGAAAAGCAATGCCTGCTCCCGCAGGACGCGAGGAGCCGGCGGGACCGTGGGGAAATTGGGGACCCCCCCCACGGTCCCCAACGAGAGGCCAGGCCCCGGGGGATGGGGTCCCCGGGGCCATGAGTGGCCCGGGAGGGGGCCACGCGGTCCCCCCACGGTCCCCAACGAGAGGCCAGGCCCCGGGGATGGGGTCCCCGGGGCCATGAGTGGCCCGGGAGGGGGCCACGCGGTCCCCCTCCCCCATAATAAAAAAAAAAACACGCAAAGGCCGGCCCCGGGGGATGGGGTCCCCGGGGCCATAAATGGCCTGAGGGGGGCCACGCAGCCCCCCTCCAATTATTTACAAAAAAAAAAACAATGGCCATGCCCCGGGGGATGGGGGCCACGCGGCCCCCCTTCTGTTTTTTTTTTAAACAATTCACAAAAAAGGGGTCAGGCCCTGAGGGATGGGGTCCCCAGGGCCTAAAAATAGGAAAAGAACGGGGCCACACAGCCCCCCTTCTAAAAAATAAAAATAAAAAAAAAGACCGGCATCACGCCGGAGGCCACGCCCCCTCCTTGCAGCACTCTGCAAACGCGCCCCCTGGCGCGTTTGCAGATGGGGAACGAATTCCCCTTGAATACTGGGGATCCCTGGGGGCCAACTAGCCCACCAGAAACCTCTAGTATGCGCCAGGGGGCTGCGTTGCAGAGAGGTGTTCTGAGGCCATGCCCCTTTTTACACCTCTCTGCAACGCAGCTCTGTGGCGCTTAATGGAGGTAGCTGGTGGGCTAGTTTCACCCCAGGGACCCTCAGGATTCAAGGGGAGTTAATCCCCCAACTTAAAACGCGCCACGGGGCGCGTTTGCACAGTGGTGAAGGGAGGGGGCGGGGCCTGACATGTGAGGCTGGCACACCGGTGGCTGGAATCCTTCCTGATGGGGCGATCCCAGAGAATTCAGTTGGGGGAACAGGTATCAGATAGTGGCGCCCTCACCTGCGGCGTCCCCCAGGGCTCTGCCCTATCCCCGCTCCTCTTTAACATCTACCTGCAGCCTCTGGTGTTGGCCCTTGCCCATATGGACTGCTGTGTCTTCAATTATGCAGACGACACCCAGCTCATTTTCCGGATCGATAACTCCACCCTTACCCAGGAAGCGGTGCAAAATATCCTTAGATTTACTGTAAACTGGATGACCGCAAACTCAAAAATTAATCCAGAGAAAACGGAAGTTCTTGTCATCCCTACAAAAGGCAATCCATGGAGTGATCATTTCTGGCCCCAGGAACTGGGTGCCACTCCCATCCCAGCAACTGCAGTGAAAAGCCTAGGCATTAAACTTGACTCTGATCTCTCCATGGCTAACCAAGTTAGTGCAGTGGTAGGCACCTGCATAGGGCTCCTGAGAAAGTTACGGAAACTTGTCCCTCTCCTTTCAACTGCCTCCTTACAAATGATTGTGTCGGCCACTATTGTCTCCAGACTCGATTACGGAAATGCCCTATATTTAGGCCTCCCTCAAAAGCTTATCAATAAATTACAAGTGGTACTTAACGATGCAGCTAGGCTGATCTTTAAGTTACCAAGACGGGCCCACGCCTCTCCTCTGCTACACAAACTACACTGGCTCCCCATCAAGCAGAGAGTAAAATTCAAGGGCCTCTGCATTGCCCATAAAGCGATCTATTACAAAGCCCCGGCCTATATCAAGGAACGCTTGAGGAACTATGTTCCGGGGCGCACACTGTGGTCCTCTGAGGCCTGTCACCTGGCCACCCACAGATGCAATACTGCATCTAAAGGGGGCAGAGCCTTTTCCGTACTGCTCCCACAACTCTGGAACCAGTTGCCCGACCACCTGCGCAAAGAACCGGCTCTCCTCCCATTCAGGAAACAACTTAAAACGCTCCTGTTTAGGGAAGCACTGGATAATGTTTAAACACACCACACTGTTGGGCCATACATCTGCCCACGTCCTCTGGCTATTCCCCTTAAAGCGCTTAGAGACCTGCCGGTGATTAGCGCTATATAAATATCAATTAACATTAACATTAGCAGCAGTAGCCTGGCTTACACCTAATACAAGACTGCCCCAGCTACATTTTACCATGTGATCTGATATTGTCCATGTATACCCTGGCCAGAATTGCACACAAGCCAAGTAACCTTGAACCTAAAGTTGCCGTTTTGGGCTTAAAGGAGCCTGGTCCTCTTCCAGGCTACAAAGGACGCATGCGGGATTGGGAGTCTTGCTAGCCAAGCATGATATTGATCACCACTGATGTCAGGCTGAACCTCCCACTGCAGGTGAATGGCAGAGCGGCATTTATTATTGTGGGCCACCAGAGCAGGCGGTTTATAGTAGAGACTCTGCAAAAAGAAATATAAGAAGATCTGGGGTCCATGGACTTCTCGTCATGGTGTAATGTAGTTTTACCTGTGGTCCTTTGGTTCTCCTGTACACTTTATTTGTATATCAACACGATTCATGAGAGATGTAGTGACCAGGCTGGTCCCTTTGCCTCGATTTCAATTGAATTATGTTTTTGTAATGTATTGCTATTAAAACCCAAATAAAGTGATATAAAAACTGCAAACAAGAGTTGCACTGTAGGTAATAATACAACAAGTGTAAGAGAATTGTAAGAGAATATGAAGATCGAGAATTTTGGGTAGAGTCTTTTTAAGCATTTTAGGAAAACCGTATACGTCAACTGCAGTTCGTGTCTGTTTAGAAATTACTTTAATCGGGGGCTTTTGAAAAAGAGAGGCATCCAATTTTTCCAGTTCCCGATAGGTTTAGGACAGGAACAGTAATTTTATTTGCGAAGGATGGGAGGTGTCTTCAAATATAACAGTAAAATGATCTGACCAGAGAGCTGGAAGGACATTTAAAATGTGCACAAGGTAGTCTGTACTAAATAGGCGATCCAGGAAATGACCCTCTTAATGTGAGGGTTGTTGAGATTGAAGTTTGTCTGTCTATATTTAGAGTGGAGTAGATTTCAGACAGATGTGATGGGTTTTCAAGCCACAAATTAAAGCTCTGAAGCACAATAATGAGGTCTTTATTGATGACTAATTTTCAAAGGAAGTCTTGTAAATCATGGAGCTTGGAAATAGCAAAGTTTAGTTGGCTGTATGATAGAATTTGTTGCACAGATTTATGGTTCCAGTTTAGTAAACTTGCCAGACCTTCCTGAAGTAGAGAGTCTGGGCATGAGGTGAGCAGGATTTGAAGGTCATAACGGTGGGTAATAGCGACCCTGCCTCCCATATGATCTATTGGTTAATATGATTTTACAATTTTCAGGTATGCAGATGGTTTATTGGTTTTCGATTTTGTGACTAGACCAGCAATTCTAAAGAAGCTTTCTAGGAGAAACAGTTTTAAGAGAAAGGTGGTACCAGGCCATCTGCTGAGCAGATAGTGGGGATAGTAAATCGGACCCAGTCACCTGAGAATAAGAGCAGATAGGGGCAGCGCTTGCAAATGAATGTATTTACTCAGAAAAGTAAGTAAGAAAAGCCAGCTAACCTCCTAGGAAAGAGGCAGCATTTCTGGCAGTGACTAGTGGCATACAAGTGCAGACATGCTTGAGTTTGCCACACAAGAGGCACTCCCTAGCAGCAGATGACCTTATATGTATTGTGGGCCTTCTGCACATGCTTAGTTCATGGTTCAGCTTCCTTTAATGATGTTTCTGGAATATTGGAGGAATCGAAGAGAAGTGAGTCATTACTGGTTGTACAATGAGCAGCATTTCATTATAGAGTGTAAAGTGTGACATCTTCAAAAATACTGAGCATATTTTCCCAACCCTAAGGAAGGAATACAAACTGGATCCCACAGAGGAATGCAGTATATGATAAAAGCTTCTGTTGACGCAATTACTAAGGATATATGTTTTTTTTAAATCTGTACATTATTACTGAATTTGTTTATGTTAGACTTGAATTTGCAATAATCTGTTTACGGCTTGTATATTATAGCATCCATATAACCATGGATAAAACTAATTTGAATGCAGTTTCTGTGCCACTGAGTCATGAGATTCTCAGGTTCAGTGTAATTGCCGTTGACACAGCGATTGCATTACAGATAGCTTGGTTTCGGTGTAAGTCAGTTCTGTGTGCATCTGATCACAGGTAGCTTAAGGCCCGATTTAGAGTTTGGTGGAGAGAGGGTATTTAGCCATAAAAGTGACAGTGAAAGCTTTTTCCCAAAACAACTGTCTCCCACTCTACTTGGTGATGGTGAACGCTTTCCCCCAAACCAACAGTCCTCCCACCCTATTTAGAGTCGGGAAAATTGACTCCTTTCTCTGAACAAAGCCCCCGTTGGCTTTTTTGCGGGAAAGCACCCTCAGGCGGCACAACAGAGTAGGGGTTGTCTGACGAAGGGCAGCACCACCCACCTTATTTAGGGTAAACAATGTGATGTTTTTTTTTCTCTCTGTTACCTGGCAGTATAACTAGGCAGAGAGAGGACGAAAAAACTGCATAATGACACCCACACCGATGGAAAAAACTCCCTGGATGTGGCGGTGAATAGTGTTTTATTTTCAATAACAAACTCCCACTTTTTGAAAAACAAAAACTATAGGACATTTTGGTGAATGACCATCAAAACCAATAGCAGCTGTCCACCAAATTGTAGTACCTTGATAGTAACTGTGTGGCCAGCATAGTGATCCTGCCAAACACTAGATCAGGCCCTTAGTTTCTGTCTTAATTAAAGCTCTGATCAATGGATTCAAAGGTATGTTTGTTTTTGATATATCCATGCTCTGCTAATTAGATCACATTTATCATTGTTTGAGTTTTAAACTGCGCCTTGGGAACCGTCGATCTGTCATACAGATATACATGGAAACATTCATCAAGGAGTTGTTTTGTTTGTACTCTCCGACCTGAACTCTTTGTTCCTCTTCAGCCATTTTCATTGCAAATCCCAGAAAAGTAGGTGTGCCTTCCAGTCACTGTTGCCAAAATCAAGCTATGGAAATCTCTACCTTTATATCTCCAATTGATGCCCGATAACCTTGTTTGTACAAACTTAAAATGTGGCTATTTATTAAATAAAACCTTAACCTCTGGCTCCAGCTTCCTCTCCTTTAGCACCGGAAAACTGTAATTGGTATTGCTGTGTTCCTCAAATAACTGGAATAAATAAATAAATGTTTTAAAAGCTTTCTTATTTATCCCTATACATGCTGTAGATATCACCATTTAATGATAATGTCATTATGTTAGTGTCAATTCATGCCGTAATCATTGGATTACACTTCCAGGTTTTTGTTTTAATCCATATTGTCAACAGAGTCATGTTTACCAATTTTTCCTATGTTTCTTGCTGTGTGTCTGAGAGATCTGTAATTCAATGATCAGTGTCCATTATAATTTGTGTTGTGAACATTGTTAGTGGATGACTAACAATGTGCTCTGGATCTCGTTACAAGGTTGCAAATGTTTTGGTTCATATGTGAATAAAATACTGTAGTCACTAGATTATTTTTATACTATTTCTGTGCTAATGCGCTGTGACTATCCCTTACAATTGCGTTCCTGCCTCTTTTTACTTCTTATTCATATAAGAAAACAAATTGAATATTTTTAATGCTGATATTTGTATTTCTTTGCTCATAAAATGCTAATGCTTATATATATATATTTTTTTTTTGTCCCATAAGTGAAAGAAATCCAGATTAAAAGCAATGGTCAAAGGAATATCGTGGACACCAGAAATTGCGGTTCAACTTTTGAGACACTAACCCCCTGAAAAGTACAAAACTGTTTTTGGAGACTTTATTCCACTAAAGAAGCTCTACAATTGTTACCCATGTGCGCTACTTGTGCAAACAATGCAGAATTGGTAGCAGACACCAATGGAATGATGTGTGTCTGATGAATGTGACATGGTACCTCACAACAAAGGAGTGAGGAGTATCTCACGAGTATGTTTATATATTAACATTCAAAAGAACTCTAATCAATCAAATGACCTACAAAGGAGAAAGGCCACACAACTGTATAGAATGTAATAAATCTTTGCAGGCTAAAGTAACTAGGATAACAACAGAAAATGTATATACTGGACAGCCGCCATGGATGAATCTACTTATTGCTTTCTTCTGCATAAAAGGCAACTCTAACAACACATCAGACTATCCCTTCATGAGAAGCTAGCACAGAGCATTGCCATGTAAATAAACATTGAATATGAGAGGAGTGCATAATATGAGAAATGGCTATCTTCTAACAACTCATGTACCATACAGAAAAAAAATCACAACTGTGCACTAAATGTGCTTTAAAAATGCCAACTAATGCTGTAATATTGACTTTATACCGACGAGAAAGTAAATAGGAGCTAGCTAGAATGAAGAAATTATGCCTCCACGCTATTTACTTAGCAGAACACCTATACACAGTGGGACTATCAGTAGAAGGGATTTACTTAATTTGTCAAGGCAAAGACACTGGTGCACTTTATTTCAGTGCACAACCTAGCAGTTCTATTATTAATGCTAAGAATTTGAAATGTAGAGAGGTTATTTTTTATATGTGTAAGTCAAATGTAGCTAACTTGAAAGTACTGACCTGGACAGACACAGGAGAAGCTACAAGCATTTTCTCAGTGTCTCTCTAGGATCTTATTACAAGGATGCAATTATTTAAACATAATGTGTGCCTAATGGGGGAGGTGCACAGATGCTCTAAATGTGACAGATTTCTATTTAAATACCCATCTGGAAAAACATCAAGGAGATCTCAGCATATTAAGACAAAATAAATCTGCAGTGTTTACCAAGACTTTTATTAGAAAAAGACATTTGATGGCAGGCAAACAAAACCATACTGAAGAAAAAACATTTCAATGCCTTGAATGTAAAGGTATTATTGCAAATGACTCTCTCATTGGGCAAAAGTCAGGCTACACTGAACCAGGACCATATAAATGCAAAGAGTGTGAGCAGACGTTCATCACAAAGGCACATCTGATGATAGGTCATCAAACTCATACTGGTGCGAAACCATGTGAATGTTTTGAATGCGACAAGGCTTTCAATCAAAAGGGCGAAGTAGTACCACATCACAAAAATCACACTGGAGAGAAACCATATAAATGTTCTGAATGTGACAAGACTTTCACTCAAAAGAGTAATTTATCATCACATGAGAAAATTCACACTGGGGAAAAACCATAGATGTTCTGAATGTAATAAGGCTTTCCGTCAAAAATCAAATCTGATAAGACATCATAGAATACACACTGGCGAGAAACCATATAAATGTTCTGAGTGTGACAAGTGTTTCATTGGAAAGGGCCAGCTAATAATACATCAAAGAAATCACACCGGCGAGAAACCATATGAATGTTCTGAATGCCAAAAGCTTTTAACGGAATAAGTGACCTATCGATACACGAGAGAACCCACACCGGCGAGAAACCATATAAATGTTCTGAATGTGACAAGACTTTCAAGCAAAGGGTGATTTATCATTACATCAGAGAATTCATACTGGTGAAAAACCATATAGATGTTCTGAATGTAATAAATCTTTCCGTCAAAAATGTAATCTGATAAGACATCAGAGAACACACACTGGCGAGAAACCATATAAATGTTCGGAGTGTGACAAGTGTTTCATCTCAAAGAGCCAGCTAATAATACATCAAAGAAATCACATTGGCGAAAAACCATATATATGTTTGGAATGTCAAAAAGCTTTTAAGGGAATAGGTGAACTATCCAGTCACCAGAGAACACACACCGGTGAGAAATCTCATAAATGTTCTGAATGCCAAAAAGCTTTTAAGAGAATAGATGAACTATCCATACACCAGAGAACTCACACTGGTGAGAAACCATATAAATGTTCTGAATGTGAGAAGGCTTTCAGTACAAAGGCCCAGCTGATAATACATCAGAGAGTTCACACTGGGACAAAACCTTATAGATGTTCTGAATGTGAGAAGGCTTTCATTACAAAAGGACAGTTAAGGAGACATCACACGTCTCACAGCGGTGAGACTCCATACAAAGGTTCTGAGTGCGACAAGGGTTTCAAAACCAAACTTCATCTAATGCGACATCAGAATGATCACACTGGAGGAAAAACAGAATAAGTGTACTGATTGTGATAAGGCTTTCACAGAAAAATATGGGCGGTTATTACACCAGAGAAATCACAAGGGAGAGAAACCATATAAATGCTCTGAATGTGACAAGGCTTTCATTCTAAAGGCTGAACTATTAGTACATCAGAGATATCACACTGGAGAGAAACCCTACAAATGTTCTCAATGTGACAAGTCATACATTCCAAAGAAAAGGCTGACAATACATCAGAGAACTCACACTGGAGAGAACCCTTATCAATGTTCTGATTGTGATGAGACTTTCAGGCAAAATGATAATGTGTACGCCCATCAGAGAATCCACACGGGGGAGACACCACATAATTGTACTGAAGGTGACAAGGCTTACAAGAAAAAGAGTAATTTTTCAATTCATAAGAAAATCCCCACAGGGAGAAACCATATGTTCTGAATGTCACAAGGCTTTCATTAGCAAGAGAACACTGATGATACATCAGAGGATTCACAGTGGTGAGAAACTTTATAAATGTTCTGAGTGTTCTAAAGCTTTCAGGCAAGAAGGTAGCCTGTCACATCATCTTATAAGCCACACACCTTTACTACATGTGTAGATCCAGTGACAAATGAGACAATTTACAACAGAGAAACCATGTACATTTACTAAATGTGAAACGCTTTCTAGGAAAAGGATCATCTATCACTCCATCTGAGACGAGATAAGGGAAAGAAATCATATTACTATACTATGGCCTGATTACGAGTCGTTATCCCCCCTAATAAATATTGATACCATGGGGTACGTAATTTATCAGGTGCGCTAAATAACACCTATTAGTTTATGGGGAACAGCATGTGGATTTTGGTGTTTAACGCACCAAAATCCTCAGATACGGTAAATACCAGATCTTTCCCCTATTAAATTTGGCAGGTTTGACCTACCGAAATTCAACAAAGGTTGAGTTATTTAACGCATCCGATAAGTATTAGATGCGTTAAATTTCTTCAAATTCATAAATCTGACCCATGCATATAGAAGGGTTAATATTACAAGCAGTATGCCAGTCACAGTAGACTGAAATAATATAAATATCCTGAATGCAGCAAAATATTCTTTACAGATATATCACTAATAATACACAAGAGAACTCACACTAGTATGAAACCGTATGCATGTTCTAAGTGTGGCAAGACCGTCATGTGAAAGTGTCCTCTCTCATGGCTCAGAAAGACTACAACAGGGAAACCCTTTAAATATTTTGCATTTTAACAAGAATTCCATTGAGAAATTATACCTGATACAGAGCAGATGGAGGCTCAGGCATTAAGAAACCTTGCATGGCTACAGGAAACCATCCTTCGTCTACAGAGTTACTGGCAACAGCAGTGACCTACTGTACAGCGTGGTGAGATGAGAGAAAGTGCTGACTTCATCATTACATGTGGACAGCCAATTTACATTTTAAAACTATTATAGAAGACACCCAGGAATACACGCAGAATATCTGAATAACCATTAAAGCAGCAGAGCAAGCAAAAGAAAACAAGACAAGTGAGTGGAACTTAACTTATAATGAAAAGTACAAGGTACTACAGAAACCTCATACTGATTAAAACAGAGGCATAAACAGTTGAATGTGTTTATGAAAAGACAAAATAAAACCCAGAAATGATAGATGACTGGTAGTATACCAGGTTAGTTGACTTCCTACTAGGTGATTTACCAAATGTGTAGAGAAAAACTGAACAATTAGAAAAATACAGAATCTGCAATACAGGAAAGATACAGCAGACGGTGGGCACTTTACCAAATTCCAGTTTCCTCATGTATACTAGATTACAGTATGGCAGAAACACTGGGACCACGAGCTAGAGAAAATCATGAAATTACAGTTATTTCTAAACTGCTGTTTCACCACCACATTCTACATTTGAGCGATGTCAAATATCTCACATAAAATGCATCTCTGTACCTTTTAAAATGCTTGAAACTGAGCTTTTCACTTCAAGGTGCTACATATATATTTGTGAACATGAATCAATTTTGGAGGCATTATTGGATCAACAGAAACCTTTAATTGGATCTGAAAAACAATCAATGCATTGATGAAGTGACTCTTTTCTTTTGCACAGGGACAGCAACCAGATAGTGCGACTGAACTATGTCCCAACGATAGACCAGCTGAGTGCTAAGGTCGAGAGGTGGATTCGCCTCCCGCTCTCTGTAGCGGGGCGCATAGCCATTATTAGAATGGTAGTCCTGCCTCAGTTTCTCTACTTATTCAATAAGCTTCCCATTCCATTAACAAATGCCTTTTTTGCCAAAATACGCACAATATTGACACGCCTCATCTGGGGGGCAAACAGGCCCGCATTGGTTGGAATACTCTCATACTTCCATATGAACGCGGGGATTCGTGGTTCCAGATATGCAACTTTACTATCTAGTGGAGCAGTGGAGCTATTCACGACACTGGTATCATTCAGATGCCTGCATACCCTACGCAAAACCGGAGAGGGACTTAGTAGCTCCCACACCGATGGCGGCCCTACTTCTGATTGGGCGGCTGCAAGACCGGAATGACATCCAGACCGTTTCCACTACATGCTGGGCATGGAAGAGACTACTAAGGAAGAGGTGGCACGACAATTTATTTGTCAGCAATTCCGTTGACGGCAAATTTTGGGGTGCCTATCACAATGGAACTCCTGGTTCAACGTACCCTCCACCAATACCTATTGTGCACATTTGGAGACCTCTACCCCGGGGGCCATGCATTCTCCCTAACAGAAGACCCATGGTTTCCAAATGTAACTTACATGGTTCAGTTTGTCCTGACTAAGCTTCAAGCAGCACTTAGGGACAAGATATCAACATATCCGCTTGAACCGGACAGCTTCACACCACTTACACTACTCATCACCGACACAGCGGTAGACTTCCTCATATCCAGACTATATCGCGCATGCCTGGCACTTATGCCAACACATGACAGCAGAGTGAGGGCAGCATGGAAAACAGACTTGGGAAACCCAATTGCGGACAAGGTCTGACTAGAATGCTGCACGCAAACCAAATTAGTGTCCTGCAACTTCAGACATAAGAGATGAATTCCATCAGAGGGCATACACCACCCCAGCATTGATGGTTCACACAGGGAATACCCATTTCTCGAAATGCCCCAAATGTCGCACACATGCGGCGGACTTTGCACATTTGTCTTGGGCCTGTGGTAGAATTACTCCATACTGGAATAGCATCTTTGCAGAACTTGCACAAATTTGCACATAACACCTTCCCCATTGGTGTCACTACTGGAACATGTTGCACATATACCTAAAACGTCCTAAAGATTTGTGGCGATAGCGCTACTACTAGCAATAAGAGCAGTAGCCTTGCGCTGGGGTAGTAAACAAAGTCCTACACCGGAAAACTGGATCAAAAGTTTAATGTATTGTGACACAAATAGTGAACTATTCACTGAATCAACAACCCCTTACATCCAGACAAAAGATATTTGGCTGCCCTTGCAGGACTACTTAAGGAAACTGGAAGCAAGAGCCGACACCCAACACTCAAACACACCACCAACACCTCTATTAACAAGGTGAGATACACTAAAGGAAGCAGAAACTACACAGCACAAGTCACACAGAAACATTCTGATATTGCACTAACACATAATCCCCCCGCATTGTGTTACATGGACCCAGTCGGGGCCCACTGCAGAATATACATGAAAGATATGATGCTCTTTTTGGGAATCTTGGGCATTCTATTACTGTACCATGAATTGCTATGTATGTATGACACCGTGGACATTTAAGTATAAATAAAGTTTTTTTTTTTAAAAAGCTCGAAGGTTGGTCTAATCATCAAAAGCTGGGGGCATGGAGCCAACAGTTTCATCTGAAACTAAAAAAGGACCATAGATCAAACTACGGGAAAACCTCTTTTCGTTCTTATACTTAACGTTCCCCATGTTCTCACTTTATTGAGGCCTGACTGACTAGTGCCATACCATGGAACTGTGTGGTACAGGATAACTTATGGGTGATTATAACCATACCGTACATATGCTCTAATAATAGTGCCATGCAATTGGAAGTGTTTAGGCCTGTAAAGTGCAAGCCAAATTTATTATACAAGTGGAGCACCTCCCATTTCTGCCTGTGTCTTAAAACCATACCGTGTTGTCCAATAACGGTGCACCTGTCTTAGATCTCAACTTACTACAGCCCCACTTCTGGATTTATAGTCTTCCGCTCTTAAGTTGCTGAACAAAAATGTATCATTCACTTCAAAGAGATTGGCTTGTATTGTCTAAAAACATACAAATAGAACCATAAATAAATATAGGTGGACGAGCCGGAAAAAAAGTGACTCTTTTCTTTTCAGTCCTTCGTTTGAATGGCCACTTCAGGGTCTGAGGCACACAGCGGGGAAAGATATCTGGGACAAAGAAATCTGAAACAAAGGGACAGATCTGTTCCTGGAAATGTTTATAAAATGAATAATTCCCTCTATTCATTCTTCCTGAGCGTGCTTGTTGTTATTTTTTTGCATCACTGCATTTTGACAGTTGTTTCTTCCAAGATCTGCTATTTACACAATTGCAAAAAGACCAGCTCTCTTCTGAATATTTGTGAGTCGTTGCCGTTAGATGTAGTTAGTGTAATAAAATTGAACAGCCCATCTCAAGGAGCGTGGGGAGGTGGCAGTAATACTTAAAGCACCCTTAGATGCATAACAAGATCCTTGTCCCGATATATTTTGTACTTTGTACATGCCTCCCCCTTGGAAGCGGACTGTAGGTCCTAGTTTACAGAGAAGGGGCTAAAGAGATACTAAAATCTATAGAATTGTTGCATGGTTATTTACTGGGTAGGAGGATGTTGATAATGATATCACGATCAGATGTAACAGAGATGTGAAGGAACATTGTGTTCTGCTGCAATGCAAACATATGCATTGCAGTTGCCCCTGACAAGAGCACGGACTCCAATAGTTCTGCAAAATAATAAAATGTGATTATACACAACAAGTTGGTGACATTTGTATTGAGAACACATTGAGACACTTCTTAGAGAATAAACATTCAAAGAAGATTAAAGTATGATTACATTTGGGCACTCCTGATGTCTGACCTACATTTGGCAAATTTTCTACAGTGGTTGTAACAAGGATGAATCTTTCCTCAAAATTTGGCTAATCTGTCTGTCATTATTCAACAGAACTGAGAACCATTTGTTTTTAAATTATTTTAGATTTACTTGTACTTGAATTTCCTCCAATTTGCTGAGTGACAGGATCAACCATGAAGGGAGGATTTCCTCACAGCTGCCATTCCCCATTCTCAGCCTCCGTTTTTGAGTGAAACTAATCATGTATAACCCTACTTTCTTCCGAAAGATGAGGAATGCCCAGGAAAGAAATGGCGCATAATAGTCATGACCGTCCACTCCCAGCAACAATCTGAGTGGAGCAGGTTTAAGCTCTCATAATCATAAATTGAAGGTTGGCCCGAAACGGGATCTGTTGCATGTACTTCCATGTTTGCAGTTTGCAATAATTGATCTGCTGTGCTCCTGAAGTGCCTTTTCTGATACTGGAACCCAGTTCTGTTCATTTTGTGCATGATTTGTTGCCTTCTTTCTGGAACATTGCTAGAATTCTGTAATGTTAGTGTTTATTCCAACCGATGTCCGTCATCTTTTTGCTGATAGAGACAGCTGTTGTTAATGCACATGATGAAGAAGCATAAATAGGTGCTGTGGCAGGTAAGGAAGTAGCTGTAATGATTGTCGCTGGAGTGAGACTGAAGCATTGTGTCTAGTAGGTGCAATGGACATCTTAGAGTCTATTATTACATTTGCTGAGCTTGCTCTCTCTGGCCTTGAAGATGGAGTTATGGTACTCACATTTTTGCACACACTCTAAAGTGTACAAGTCACCATTTTAGTGTCCATTGTCTGCATCTATGTCTTTCTTGTTTCATTCTAAACTACTGGTTTCCACAAATGTCATCAAATACCTGATGTAGACATTGTAGAATTCACAAATTGTCACAGATGTAGGTCTCAATCACAGAGGATGCTAGCCTACTCAGACTGAATCATGTCTGTCATGGAAGGCCACAGAGGCCCTGGCGGAGCAATTCATGTTGGAAGGCCCCATACACAACTGTATTTTTATCGTCCTTTACCTCCCAGAGTGCTTACGCTTACAATGTGAACTTGGTGGGAAAATTCTCTTACCATCCCAATGAAGTGGGTAGTTTTATATAGCGCAAACTCGACCCGAAGATATCAGAGCGCTTTACATGAGCACCGGTTGCATTACAGACTGACACATTCCGAAGGTCAAATCAGTTGTCTGGGTAAACTGGTCTACATCCATTCCGGTGACTGAGGAGAAAATAGATTGAGTGTTTACTTCCATGTCCACCTCCTCCCCTCCGACAGATCTCAGACTGATTCAACAGATTAAGAAAGCTTCGAAGATGATAATACCACTGCTAACAACTGTAAAACAACTGTAAAAAAGCCTCTGTGCATGATCACACCAAACTTTTTGAACTGATGCTTTTGGTTTTTGGACTCTGTACACTGAGACCCTGCTACCCGAGCCCCAGTACATGTGCTTTGACCAATATGATATTGTCCAATTGGTTAAAAATCATATTTGGCACATATAATTTACCTATAAGTCCCTGTTGTATGGTACCCAGTTTAATCAGGGCCTTTAAGTTAATTGTCACTAGTGCATTGCAGCACCAATTGTGCCACCACTAAAGTGACAAGGTGAAGCATGTCTGCAAGCCTGTCCCTGCAGCCTGAGTGTGCAGATTTAAAACTGCAAATTTGACCTGGCAAAATAAACATTTTGTTAAGCCATAAATGCCCATACTGCAGAGTGCATGGTATTTAAAAGTAGGACATGTGTACTTATGTTTTACATGTCCTGGCAGTGCCAAATCTCCAAAGTCGTTTTTCACTGTGGCTATGTTGACTCTCCCATAGAACAAACTAGATTACATTGTGACACCTTATAATGCATAATTTTAGTTTGGGAATAGCTAGAACCATGATTCAAGAACTCACATTAATAATTTAAATACAATCTAATGTTTGTCAGATTTTAAATTACTATTTTGAAAATGCCACTTTTAGAATGTTGGTATTTTTACTGCCTAAGCCAAATGTGCCCTTCAACCAGTGTTCAGTGTCACCTGACTATTAATGGCTGTCCTGGAATAAGATGTATATTATTTCCAGTGGACAAAAGTCTTGGGTGTGGAGAGATGTTTTTCCTGATAGGATGGCCATCTAGGCTGTGCCCAGGAATTTAATCAAAGTTCAAAAGGGGCCTATCCTGTCACAAGCTTATGTAACTCACACTTAGGCCTATCCCTTCATTGTCTTTATAGCCAACTGGGCACAAATCCCAGTGGGAGAGGGGCTACCCCCAGAACAGGTTTAGAATGACCACAAGGGAGTGGTTGCCCATTAAACTAACAACACCTCTGGGTGGGTCCAGGAACCTCTGCACAAGGGAAAAAGGTGCTGCCTATTGATTTTACTTAGAGAGGGGCACTGTGGGATAGTTTACAGTAAACCCCACAGTAGGTGCTGTAAGATTTGGTAGGGGTATCCTTGAGAACATTTACCCCTTTGGTTATGTAGTGGCCAGGAGTTTCCCCTACCCACAGATAGGTACTGGGCATAAAAGTGGCACCCCCAGTACCCTCTTTAGAACACCTGTAGAAGAGAAAGAAGGAATGCACCTGCTGTTTATCCTGTGGGGAGAAACCCCAAGGGCTGAACCTGCACCCTGCTTGTATCCAGGAAAGAAGAGTGGACTCCAAGGGCTAGTTGGCTAGCTCCCTGTTCGGCTCCCGGAGCACAAAACTAAAAGTCGCCCAAATCTATACCGAGCCCATCTGACCAGTTCCAACTGGATTTGCCCTGGATCCTGCTGGTGGGTTCTGGGAGATTGAGTCCTAACCCCCACGTGGTGCTTAAAAGGTCCTGGACCCTTGACTGGTGTTAGAATGCACTCTTCCACCCTCCAAAGATGCTAGATACTTAAAAACGTTTCTTCATAAGAATCAGATGCTACCACCGACCAGCAGCTAAGCCACCGCAAACTGCTAGTCAGACTGAACTTGCTGGTTTGTCCTGCTGCAAAGATCCTGACCCAGAAATGTTTCTCAGTCCGAATGTAGAGGGCTTCATCGGCACCAATGCCGAGTAGCACCCCAACAATGACACCTTTCTGGGCCCAGACTTCAGATTTCACCCACTTGCATTTTTCCCACCTTCGACGTTGAGAGCTTCAAACTTCCTGCGGGAGCCAAGGCTTCCACCGAGAACACACTCTTCAGCCTGCCGCCATTGATGAACACCTCTTAGAATCCCGACTGCACTCGACACGCTGACGACCTCGTTGACTAGGACTTGTCTCTAGAAAAACAAATAGATCAAAAGGTAAACTGTCCACCGTGATGAACCTGGTCCGTATATCCGACCTGTGTGCCATCTCAGTCGGCCTTAACTTTTGACTTTGACCCCGTCTAGCGTGACCAGATTCCCACAGTTAGCACATTGTGTTTTTTGACACTAGAAATATTAAAATTTTTGAAAAATCATATCTCTGGCTCCCTACTTGTTTTCTGCTTTTATTTATAAATTAGCGTGTGATTTTTAGTGGGTTTTGTTTTCTACCTTTTAACTGTTTTGCTACTGATAAATGCTTTACACATTTCAGATAAGCCTATCTGCTCTGTGCTACAGCTACCAAGGGTTGAGCTGAGGTTTAAAAGATTCAGACCTAATTGAACCTAGAAAGCAATAGTGGCATTATTACTTGAAGGGGACGACCATCTACAACTATTAATCCACTTTCTCACAACAATCCTGTGTAATTTCTCCCTAAGTTCAGGACGTGTTCCCTAAAAGTGGAAAACTACCATGGTTACCCCAATATTGAAAACATCATCCCTGGATCCTAATATGCTATCAAATTACCAACCTCCCTCACTGGTGCCTACATGTGACAAACTGACGGAAGCCCTAGTGCATACGAGGCAGCTGATGGGGTTTAAAGAATCCAACCAGCTGCTACACAAGGTAAATCAGGGTTCCGTATAGTAACAGATGAGATCAGGCAGACCAGGCACCAAGATAAAGTGTGTTTGATACTATCTCACACTACCACTTGCTCAGGCAGCTAAACACATTGGCATTGTTGGGAAAGTTCTGGAATAGTTTACCTCTTTTTTTTTTACAAGATTGTTCTAAGATGTGGCTTGCTGAATAATGTTCTGCGGCGAAGCCAATCACGTCGGGAGTGCCACAGGGTTTGGTCTTGAGTTCCAACCTTATTAATCCATACATGCCCCCCCCCCCCCATTCTCTGATCTAGTTGCTCGGCTTCTCTTTCTTCACCTGTGCAAATGATTCCCATTTACAAGTGAAATTGGATAGAGATTCATTCAAGGCAGCCTCCAACCTCAGAAACTGTCTGCAAGAAGTTGCATCTCTAACTCTCAATGGATTGAAACAGAGGTTATAGTCATTGGACCTGATACAGCCTGGACATCAGAGTGGTGGCTGGAAAATCTAGGTGCATTGCCATCACACACACCGCAGGTGGAGAATTTTGGGGTAATTATCTGTAAAGATGTGAACTTTGCAGAACATGTAAAAACCATCTGCACAATCGGATTCCAGTTGCTTCAGATAATTAGGAAAATTCTGCCGTTTATCCCACGGGAAGGACATGGTTCAAGTATTTATTATATCTAGAATGGACGATTGTAACTTTTGGGTAGAGCGCTGAAACATCTTATACATCATCTGCAGCTGCTGCAAGATGCAGCTGCGAGGCTGAATCTGGGGCTTAAGACAGATACAACTATCTTACAATATCTACAAAATTTGCAGTGGCTCGCAATACCCAAAATATACCTATTCAAAGCCCTTTCAAAGCACTGTGTCTGTGGCATTAAAGGTCTACAACAACAATCAGGGCACCTAGGTGAAATCACTCTTTTCTTGGTATGTTCTCTTTGAGAACTTAGATCTAAATAAAGATTCTTAATTGTTACTCCAAGATTCCGGAAAGTGAGCCTCTGTGCCCTCTCGATGGCTGTTACCATGCTAAGATGGGGGAATTCATTGCCACTAGCCGTCTACTCGCAATCAAACCTCCTCATCTTTAGGAAACAGATTAAAAGAACCTTGTTTTCCTATAAAGACTAAAATTAAATCCTTTTGGGAGCAAGACGTTTATCCATGAGCCTTCTTTAATCTGTTTTTCCTATCTCAATTATTCCAAAGTTTCTGTTACGTGGAGAATGGTGAATTGTTTTAGTTTTTCGCTATTGGCACCAGGACACTTCACAGGAAGCAGCTGTTCATGCTTTTATAAATGGCCAAATCAAAGCTTGTCTTATCTCTTCCTCTCTGCATCTCACTTTTCCTTCATCCATTCCACCTGGATTCAGAGATCTCTCTTGAGAGTTGAGAATCTCCCAACTTTTGCATCAGTAGATCCTTTCTTAGGAGGATGTGGTTTCTGTCACTACCAGAAGACATTGGTTCAAAACCATCACTGATGTCACAATCCCAATGTCTCACTTGATAATAGTATTTCCCATCCCTCCCAAAAATATAATAGCCTTGGTTAAACTCACATCTTCCATGTTAGCACAATTAGAGACCGGTAAGGGCTGCATCCTGCCACAGTAGACAACTCACAGCAGCAATGATTTGAGATTTGAAAACCTTACAATCACATTTGTTGTATTCACAATACTTGACATGAGCCTGTGGTCAAAACGTATTCATGAGATCCCCATATTTCTGATGCATCGAATGAAACATATATCTCTCCTTGAATGAAATATATATATCTCATGGACATCTCTTAAAGACCTATATCTCGCGTAGATATATTTTAAGCCTTGTGTCACAAGCTGCAAATTTAGCACAAGGTCAGAAGTGTGAAATCCAATGCTGTTGTGCAAGAGACCTTTCTTGTGCTCCTCTTCATTGACACCCAAAGCAGACACATATGTTGAAACCTCTGTTCCATTGAGCCACATAGGACTTGGGTATCATAATTCTCCAAAATCAAAAAGCACTGGCATATACATTATCATGATGTAGGTAGAGGAATGTCTGTATGTTACCCCTCTGGGAGAAATCATTTGCCCTTTTAGTTTTATCTATTTTTATTATGCAGATGATACTGGGTGGATCATCAAGTTTGAGGGAGACCTTTCTGCACTCAAACTAAGATTTAAACAGTGAATGATAAAGATTTGTGACTGGGTGACTGCCAACTCTTTGGCCTTAAACTTCTCAAAAACTGAGGAGTTCGTGTTAGGAGACTGCTCAGTCTGGACTCCTGACTGATGGCCCACCTCGTTTGATTCCTTGCTCTCTTACACCTTTTCTGCTCGTAATCTGGGTATAATTTACAGTGGCTCGTCTTTGTTGGCTTGAAATGGAAAAGCAGCCTCATGGCACACTGTTGTACAACAATCCATTCATGCTTTGAAACTAGAAGAAGCCTGGAATTCAACAATGGAATATGCTGCCTTTAAGTGAGTTACCAACAAAGCCGCCAAACTCTTATCATGTACCTTATACACGGCAGAGCTTGCCCACAAATGTCATGCGTGGGCAGTTCTGCTATCACATAGTGCCTGGGGCATATATCTATATCTAATTCTCATTTCTCTGCGGCCCAGAAACATGCTCTGCTACTCATTCGCCTGGGCATTCTTCCATCAAAGGACTTGGTCTCAACTTGGAGGCAGTCCTGGTCCAACAATCACTGCCGCTTATGCAGATATTCTCAAGAAAGTATGCTTCCCTGCTTCTGCATGTACCTGACCATTTTAGCTCTCAGGCGTAAACTCTTACGGCTGGCTTAAGAGCTCTTCAAGTTAAGTTCTGCCGCCCGGAAGTAATTGCAATCCTAAATGGGAACGCAGTACAATTGTCTTGCAAGGCAGTTCGGTTCCTTACTCATGCATCCAAACAGCTGGAAGCAATGGTTTTCTCGCATTTTATCAAGCTAAAACGAAACCACTCCATCGTTTGATCCGTTTTAAATCTCCCTCATTTCAACTGCCCTGTTCACCTACCAGGGACACCTTGTAGTCATTAATATGTCAGAGGACTGTCCATTGATTTGATCAACATGGAGTTCCTGGCTGCAGGGACATTTTCTACCTATGATGTCCAGGTGGAAGGCCCGGTTTTTGCAAGGGAGTAACTCGATGCCAATGACTACTTTTGATACTGCTTATCAAACATGCACATGCACTTTATGCTTTGGATTGGACCGTCTATTCTCCACTAACTCGCAAATAGATTTTGTTTACTTGTAGGAATTATACCCAAAGAGTGAGCTGTCTGTTAGTTTCCACGAGTAAATAGGGATTTTATTGTATGGTTTTAACATTTCATTTTGTCCTTCTAGACTGCTCATAGGAAATCAGAAGTGCTCCTGTGGTGTTTGACCTGGAATCAGAAGTGCAGTTAACGAGCTTGGACCGCTGCTGCCGAGAGCTTGGACCGAAGCTGAGGCCGGTACGACGAAAGCCAGGGGAGTGAGGGGGGGGGGCATGGTGGACCAGACTTGGCGAGCAGGCGCACAGGTAGGAGCCTGTCTACTGTTTTCCCGGCCCCCACGGGACTCTACAAGCCTTCTCAGCCCAATTGCGGCATGAGCGCAGTGGGTCTAGTGGGCCGCCACAGAGAGTGCGCCCCAAGGACTCCAAGGAAGTGGCCCAGCTAGGTCTGGGCGCTGCTTGTGGAGTCTCGGAGAGCCCTGCTCAGCCCAGCTGCAGCACCACCAGCCACTCTCCTTGGCAGGGAATTCCCATAGCAGGGAAGCGTCAGTCCACTCTCATCCACGTTATCCCTGCTGGAAGTAGGAGCAGCAGACCAGGAACAACGGGGGACCCAGGCAGCCTGGAAACTGGCGGTGGACTGATGTGCGGAAACGGACATTGGTGGTTCTTTGGAGTAAGTGTGACTACAAGACCACGTTCCCACAGAGGTCCCGGGTTCAGAGAAGTACTTGTGAACTCGTAAAAAGGATTCCTCTCTGCCATTATTGGAGAGTGAGTAATTGGAGATTTTCCACACTGCAATTGAGGTAAAACACCCTAGTAGGGGTGAAGACCATAAAGACAAGGGATCAGTACCCTGACGAATGCCATTGTGACCCGGATGGGCACGCAGCTTTGGCTGAAACATGTTAGTTTCTGCAGCAGGGATATAGGGGCTTTTACCTCCCCTGAATATCCCATCTTTTGTGTTTTAATCCTACCAAGGGGACACAGGAATAAAGGTATTTTGTGGTTATCCCCTTAGGTAGTTTTAACTATATGTATCTGCACTTTTTGGTCCCTTCTTGAGGGAAGACCTTTTCCTCTATTTTTGTTTCTTCTTTCCTTTGTTTGTTTACCTCCCTCACCACTCTTCTTCATACAAAAAAATCGCGCTCCGTCCAGTGTGTTGGTCTGCACCTGGATGTCTGATGCAGCCCTATGATGAAGCATGACACTGCAAAGTGTGTGAGGGCAGTATTAAGAAAAGAAATGTCTTTTCCTTTCTCCTTTTACCTCTCTTGTCTAATCTTTTAGCCACCTTGTTGGAGGGTATTACAATGGATACATTTGCCCCCTCCTCCCTAGGATGGCTCTACTTCATTTACTTTTTGTCCTTCTCTCTTGAGTGAGTTATTAGTTTAAGTAGGGGAGTCAGAGAAGGCTCATTCCCTTGTCTCTTCCCTTTGTGAGATAGAGCCTGGAAACCACCTCATTCGAATCTGGGGCTGGCTGTGGGGGGCAAGATGGCGACCGTGTAGGTGTGCAGCAGCCCGTACCTCTCACCTGCTCGCTCACCAGAGGAGGAACGGCTGCAATGCAGGTGAAACCTGGGCCAAGAAATCTATTAAACGAGGTGACCTACCCGGTATGAGGAGGAAGCTGTGGTTCTTCTGCGGCTGGGTTTGGCTGTCTGAGAGCTTCGGGGATTCCGGGAACTTCCTTCCGAGGCATCGGCATGGTGACGTGCCCGGCAAGTGGGCGGGCCGGCTAGAGGCATTCGCCAACGGTCTTCCTGGTTTCTGGACTGGTGCTACACGCCTGCTTGCAGTCCTCATCCTTATGGCTCCTAAAGTTCCCAAACAACCCAGCGAGAAAGACTGTGTTTCAACGCGGACGGCGGGGCTGGCAACTAGAGAGCAGAGAACAGAGCCGATTTATGAGCAGCCACGTAATGGTGCTGGTCCAGGTAAGCCCAGTGATTTGCGACCTGTGAAACACCGGCCTGACAGCTTGGGTGGAGAACGGAAGAAGAATCTGGGAGACTCTTTAGTATGTTCTGGTGGGAAACCCTTGTCCTCGTCTGTGGCAACCTTGGAACCGAGCAATGCATGTGCTTCTGCCATTCCACAACCAGCAATTACGGAATTTGTTCAAATAAAAAATACACTGGCTAACTTAACTCCATGGCTGTGCAAGAGGGGTATCAGCTATCTCTCTAGCCCGGTCTGGTAGATAATAGCAGTGGAGTGGAGCTGCTCTCTAAGAAACAGGTGCAGAGGCTAACAGCAGGAGCCTCCCCAGGTCCACATCTGCTGAGCTAGGAGCACAGGAGAGCGCTGCAAGTTGTAACGCTATGAGCCAGCAGCTAAGTGCTAAACTTGATCTAGGGTCCGTGCAGAGTACCGAATTGCGAGGTGGCAGCTCACTAAATAATACAGCGGAAGAGGCTGATATATTTTTTTCCCTGACATGGCTCGGATGCCTCTAAATCTAATCTAGGTGATTATGGATCTAGCACCCCCTTATCAGATTCAAGCATCCCGGATGTGCCAGAGACCGCACTGAAACACCGTAGATCCCGTAAAGGACCTAGAGGTCCCCTGGATCCCCATAAAAGCAGCTGGTAAATCCTTGCAGAGCACGGGGCTAAAATGGGACTATTCACATACTAGAATTATGGGCGATACGGAGGTCTCTGGAAACTTAGTCTTCAGCCTAACTAGGCCTGGGAGGAGAATCTATGAGCCCTTCCCTGGGCTTGATCCTGGAGTCAATCAAAGAGCACCGCGCCGAGACCCAGGCAGATGGTAAAAAAACAAGACAAGCAACGAAAAAGCTGGAGGGGGCTATCAGAAAAGTTGGCAAATCCTGCATCGAAATTGGTGAAAAGTTGAACTGCTTAGAAGAAAGGGCCTCAGTGGCCGAGGCAGAAATCATTAAGGTTAAGGACCAAGTTAAGTCCAAGGTTGCCCAACTTTCGGTCATGTGGAAGCTTGAAGACTTTGAAAATCGTCAGAGACTAAATAACCTCCACTTCCTTGGAATACAGGAAGGGTTAGAGGGAGACGATATAAGAACTTTCATGTTGGACCTAAAAATGCGTTTCCTGAACTGTCTGGGTGGAACTGGGATGTAGAAGTACAGAGGGAGCACAGATTCCCCATGAACATACATAGCTATGGCAAGGGCAAGGATAAGGGAGAACAGAGGAAGCCTAGGGCAATACTGTTTTTTTGGCAATTTCCTGCTGAGGCAAGCTATATTTGAGAAAGCCCGACCTGAGGCCAGAAGGAAGTATAGGGATTCCTCTTTTTCGTCTGCCCAGATTTCTGTCACACAACAGTGGAACGCAGATAGCGCCTTCACCAGTTGATTAAGCCTTTTCGGGATGCAGGGTTTGAAGCCTACTTACTGGCTCCGGTTAGGCTGAAAATTCTTGCAAGAGACAATATCAGGTTTTTTTCTTCAGAAATTCAAGCATGAGAATATTTGAGTGAATTATTGGCTGATAAGGCTGTTAGATAATCCAGTGTCCCGGCTTGGATAATATCCCCGCTTCACTAGGGACTGCTTGATGTATGCTTAATGTATGGTTTGAAGAGAAGCTGGCCCTAGGGCCATATTAGGGGTGAGGGTGACACAAGGGGCTGATATCTTGTGATATCTCGTAAAATTGATCTGTTTTCTAGGTAATCTTTATTTTTTTTATTTTTCTCTTCTTGTGGGATGGGTATGGCTGGGGTGGGGGGCCGGCGGCACCTTTTTCAGCCGCCTTCACACAGACCCTTTTGGTGGTCTGGCTGCCTCTAATGGATGGGGGAGAAGGGGAGAGTGGGGGGAGGGTGTGGGTTGGTGGCTCTGGGGGGGGCTGGTCCGGTCGGGTCTTTAATGTAGTCGAGAAACAGCAAGCATTTATATGGATTGGACAGCTAAAAAAATCAAAGAAGGCGAGATTTAAATGCCAAAATCAATGGCTGGGTTGTAGGTCTCTTGTGGGTAAGAGTGTATGGAAGATTGACTATGTAGGTGGTGAGCAATATCGGGGATGGCTAATTTGCGTATCGTTTCTGTAAACATTTGTAGGTTAAACTGTAAATTTTTAAAGCAGATATTTTTACTGTCTTCAAGAAGCCCATGTGGCCTGGGCAGATAACGGCTTGTTGGAAACATTGGGATTGACAGTTCTTTGCTGTACGTCTCAGGAGGAGAGAACTAAGGGGGTGGCAGTCTTAGTAAACGGGAATACCATCTGCAGCGGACGCAAGGCTGTGGATAAGTATGGGAGATGGGTGATGGTGGAGTGCAAGTACGGCTTGGGGTCTTTAACACTTTGCACACTTTACGCACCTATTTTAATTGATCCCGCATTGTTTAACTTCTTAGAAACAGAGTTGCCCACCTGGCCAGCCCGTATATCTTATGTGGGGATTTCAATCTATACGGGTTAAGTGGGAATACAGGGAAGTATGCGAGTCGCAAACCACAGGCCTTTAGATGCTTCCAATATCTATTGACCGAAATTGGGCTAATTGATATTTGGGCTAATTTGAAACCATCTGATGCTGGGTTTACGTATTATTCGGCTCCTCATGGAACTCTTGCAAGACTGGACTACTTTTTAATATCACTCTCATTGATGGGGGGGCATGTATGGAGCTCCATCCTAGGCTAATGTCGGACCATAACCCTCTTGTTTTAGAGCTGGCTTTGGAGGGATTGGGGAGGTCAGCCAGGAAATGGACCTTCAAGAAGAGCTTTTTGCATGACTCGGAGTATATAAAGCATATGAAGGGCTGAATTCTTTAAAGTCAATAAGGGCAGCTCTCCCCCAGGTGTTGTTTGGGATGCAATCAAAGCTGGTGTAAGAGGGGAAACCCTAAGCTTCAGTATCATGAAACAGAAGCACACTCAACTCCAGATCAGAGAGCTGTATCAAAATCTAGTTGAGGCAGAGGCAGACCTGGCAGATGCTGTGTCTTCTGGCCAAGAAGTATCCCCTGCTGTGAATCATATAGCTATAATTAGGTCACGGTTTAATGAGTTTATGGCTAATAAGACGGCTGGGAAATATGTAGCCAGAAAACAGGAATGTTACGAATATAATGAATGGGTGGGGCAGGTGCTTGCGATTAGGTCACGGCAAAAGCATGTGGCAGGTCACAGTGAAATCAGGGGTGGGCATGATAGTACTGTGAAAGATCCGGCGGAGATTAGAGATGCCTTCTAATTATGCACAATAAAGCACCACAGGAAGAGCAATCTTCGTTAGGGGCTGAATTTTCCCTAGATGAAATCCAGCTAGCGCTTCGGGACCTGCCAGCTGGAAAAGCGGTGAGAACCGACTCGATTCCACTAGAATTTTATAAAATCTTTTCATCTGAACTTTTGGTTGAGCTGTCGGAGTTATTTAAGCAAGTACGGCATGGAGAGCCCCATCCAGGCTCATGGGCTACTGCCAATATTATTGTTTTTTTTTTTTAAAAAGGGCAAGGCAGCTACGGATCTAGCTCCTATAGGCCAATTACGTTGTTAAACAGCAACATAAAACTTTACACCAAGTTTCTGGCAAATATACTAGGCCAGATTATTCATAGATTAGTATCAACTCTGCAGCACCGGTTTATTCCAGGCAGGGGGACTTCGGATCATGTGCAGCGCGTTATCGCATTGTTTGATGCTCCAGAGTATCTGGAAGAACCGATGGGAGCTGTCATGTTGGATGCTGCGAAGGCATTTGAAAGAGTGTCATGGGAATGTCTGTAGAAAGTCTTGAAAGCCTACGGATTAGGGGGGTCTTTTACTCAAGCAATTCGAGTGATGTATTCTAATCCAGTAGCTCGACTTCAGATTATGGGGCAGGAATCTCACCCTTTCTACATAGAAAAAGTACTAGGCAGGGCTGCCTGGCTCCCCCTTGCTTTTTGCTTCATATATAGACAACCTATTGCGTAAAATGGAAGCTTCTATTGATGTGATGCCGATATGTCTACACAGGTGGGAAACTAAGGTACTAGCCTATGCATACGATGTCGCAATTGTGACAAGAGACTCTGATAAGCTCTTTATGCAATTGAAAAAATAAGCGAAGAATTTGGAGCCTACTCCGGGTATGCTTTAAATAAGGATAAGACACAAATAGTGGTGAATCCATTTACAGGCACCTGTGATAGTCTGGTGGAAAATCAGGCCATGTATTTAGGGGTCACTATTTCAGCCTATTTGGGAAAAGTGGTTGAATTGAACCTCTCCCCAATTATTGAAAAATCAAAAAAAGACTTTGGAAGATGGAATAATCTGCATCTTTCTATTATGGGAAGGTGTAATTTAGTGAAAATTATCTTTCTCCCAAAATTACTGTATCTGTTTCGCACGATCCCTCTTGAATTTGGAAATGCCTGGTTTAAAAGTATAGAAACGCTTGTGACTAGATTTATCTGGTCCTTTGGGAAAGTTAGGAGAGCCAATAGGTATTTGTGCCTCCCCAGGGAAAGGGGGGGGGTTGGGCGTTGCCGAATTTTAAACTATACTGGTTAGCGTCAGCCTTGCAATATATTTATCCTCTTTTCGATAATAGGGCAAGTGCGGAGCCAGAAGAGGGGCATGCTCCATCAATCTTTGAATTAGTAATGGGTACTGCTGTTAAAGGCTGTCTGCTGAAACTTTTTGAACCAAGCTATTATAAAAGAACCCGATTTAAGATCATGACGGCGGCATTTAGGAATTGGACGGGGATCAGGAAGAAGCTGTGGGTAGGGAGGTATGCTCGGTATACCCCCCTGTTTCGGAAGAGCAAACCGACTGAAATATTTCATGATGGATATTTCTCGAAATGGGAACAAGCCCGTATAGGCAGGCTGGGAGACTTGCTTTCGGGCGAACATGTGGCATCCTTTGCCGAGATTCAAACTAGGTTTAACATTGGGGCTTGTGATTTTTTAAAATTATTTACAACTCAGGGATTTTCTGTTGAAAAAGGTGGGGGGCATAGTGGGTCTTGCTAAGGTGCCCCTATTGGAAATTCTGACAAGGGGGACGGGTATTCAATATCACAAATATGTGGCTGCCTCATCGAAGGGATCCCGGATGATTTAGAAAAGCATGAGAGCAAGTGGCAGGTGAAAGTGAAGGTGAAAAGCTCCTGCTTTCTGGAATCTTTAGATATGGGGAGCATGGCAGGGACCCAGGGCACATCAAGTCAAATTGCATCAGTAGTCTGGCAAAAAGGGGGGGGGTTACTGCAACAGAAACTCACTTTCCTACAAACAGCACCTCCCATTTCACTATTGGAGCATGCGTTACGACTGGTTTATGGCCATAATGAAAGATCCCATGGTGAAATATAGGAAGGCGACCAAACTGAGTTTGGTCGCATCCCAATGCGCCGGTCGGGACCGCCGGCCTGGTGTTGGTCGGTTCCATGACCGAGTCGGTGTCGGGGGCGGGGGGAGGGAAGCAATTCCGTCCGATATCGAAATAACCCCCATAGTGCACAAACACCATGATTTTGTGCTCATCTAATTTGCAAACCGAACATTATAAGATGATCTTTGCGTTACCCCCGCTAAGATAGCCTATTGAGGGGGGACGGCTGGTACCGGATGCCTGCGATGCCAAGAGCCAAGTGCAGATCTGGTTCATATGTTTTGTACATGTCCCTGCCTTAATGTACCTAAGGCTGAAATTGCACTATTTCTAAATGAAATCCTTAAAAAGAATATTACCCTGTCTCTGCAAGTTATGATGCTGGGTATTGATGATGCGTCCAGAGGGATGGGGGCTGAATTAATTTTTATTGCAATGGCAGTCTTTAGACTGTGTTGCTTCAGCATGGGGGGATCCGCTGCCCCTACATTTCATCAATGGAAGGGGCGACTTTTTATCTATTTTTAAACTAGAGAAGGCACTTTATGAGCGGTAGGTGAAGAAAGCAAAAATAAAGGAGAAGAGGATATGGGGGCTCCTAGTGGAATGGGAGGCTTATCAGTGGTAGGAGGATCACTAGATAGAAAAGATCACGGTTCTGTGGATAGTCTCTGAAGATGCATTTGCTCGACCCAGGAGTTAATCTTATATTTTCTACTGTACGGTAGGATAACTCTTTGCACTATATCTCACAGATTAATTTGACTTTGTGCTGAATGGCCATCTTTTTAACTTGACTTTTATTCATCTATTGGATATGATTCTGTTTATGACCTTGCCATGTAATACTTGCTCTTGTAGATTTGTTATTACAATTAAAGAATTTAAAAAAAAAGAATCTGGGTCTCTTCAGTTTTATGAGTGCATAAGTGCTCAAGCTAGTGCTGTCCTGTGGAGCTGGGTACTTGCGCCCTGCTGGAGTGGCTCATTAAGCCAACAGGTGGTAATAAGACGTTTTAAGAGGGCCACACTCAGCAAGTTAGTGTTAGCCCCTCCCATTACCGACAGCACTAAAATCCCCCCGCAGCCCTCCCAAGGAATTTTACGCCCCAGCATTATGGCGCCTAAGAAGAGGCCCGCCCTCCACCCAGACACAGACCCGATGAGAAAGATATTCCATCATCAACAACCAAAAGGGTCACACAGAGCACTGTCCAGCCACATCCACCAATGAAGCCCCCATCGAAATCTCCTCAATTAGGTCACATCATGCAGTACTTTCAAATATCTGCAAGCCAAAGACTAATTTCGTATTTCCCCAAGGTTGGGGAAACAGAACTGTCTGAAGAAATCTTCTCGAGGGCCGGTTCAGGTCTGTACAAGGCCAATATTCCCCTCCCATGAAAGATCAACTCAAAGGTCAGATTGCACTCATGCCCAGGAGAGAGAGGCCTGAACCGGGCACAATCCAGGCCCACCAAGATATGAATGATCTTATTATCTCCCCATTTGGCAAGAAAGGGAGACTGCAACGTCAATCTTAATGAATACATTTAACTTAGCGAGTGTTAGGGAGGCCTTGAACAAAGAGGGTGGA
This sequence comes from Calotriton arnoldi, assembly GCA_963921515.1. NCBI lineage: Eukaryota > Metazoa > Chordata > Amphibia > Caudata > Salamandridae > Calotriton > Calotriton arnoldi. Next base: position 1,101,398 of record CAWUFW010002725.1, read on the forward strand.
CATCAAGTAATTGCCGCGCATTTCACGGTCACAGTGGATCTGGTTTTGAAGATTTAAAGCAGGAACCTTAGTCAGCCGTTTCAGGACCCTCTCCATCAGCAACTGGTCTGACGGCTGACCCCCATTGTGGCAGGCGATCGCACAGCCTCCTTGCTCCAAAACGTAGAGTCAAAAAGAACTCTAGAACCAACCCAAAAACTGTTCAGGCTGTTGAAGGAGGCAAGGGAATCACCCTCAGAGATACAATATCCTCATGGCAAGGAAGACCTGCACATGACTGCCATAAGCGTGGCACAAACCACCATACAGGCCTCGAAAAATCTACTCGCCCACTCGCAATTGTGAGTAAAATTTTATCAGGTTCAGCTATTTTTAGCACTTACTAGTCCCATCTGGCGAGTGAATTTAGGCTGGAAAGGAGCAGGTGTTCTGTTCATTTAGAAAGTGAATGAGCAATATCTTGACACAATTGCTGTCTGGTCAAGGAAAGAGGTCAAATGTTAGTTTGTCTTTTTACCACAGGTAGACCTCTAATATTTAGCAAGGCTGACCAAAAGACTGGACCTAGAGACCAGACTCCTGGCTCTAGAGAAAGAAAGAAAGAAAGAAAGAAAGAAAGAAAGAAAGAAAGAAAGAAAGGAGATGGGTTTAGCACCCATCAATGGTGGCAGCAATTAAAACAATAAGGATAGAGAGCAATCTTATGATCCTAAAATCCCCAAAGGGATTGTCCCTAAATATGAGGAGGGTGATGATATCACCAAATGGTTCACAGCCTTTGAGAGGCTTGTGAAGCCAGAAGGGTGAAGAAGACTTTCTGGGGGCACTCCTTTGGGAACTGTTCTCTGGTAACTGCAGAGACAGACTCCTGACCCTTTCTGGGGCAGATGCTGGGTCCTATGACCTCATGAAGAGCACTCTGATTGAGGGATTTGGACTCACAACTGAGGCGTACAGAATTATATTCATGGGGGCTCACAAAACCAACCCTGGAATGCTTTTGTAGACTACTCGGTAAAAACACTAGGTGGCTGGTTAACTGGAAACAATGTGCATGACTTTAATGGAATTTACAACCTGTTTATGAAGGAACACATATTGAGTAATTGCATTGATGAACAGTTGCATCAGTACCTGGTAGACCTAGGTCCACTTTCTCCCCAAGAATTGGGAAAGAAGGCAGACCACTGGGTCAAAACAAGGGTAACTAGGACGTCCACTCGGGGTGACCAAAAGAAAGGGGTTACAAAGCCTCCCCAGAGGAAAGACAGTGAACCCCTTAAAGATAAAAGTAAGGAGTCCCAGGTAGCCCCCCAAAAACCTGTCCAGGAGGGCGGGCCCAAAGACACCTCACAAACTAAAACAGGGTACCAAGGTAAGAATTGGGATCCCAACAGAGTATGGTGTCACAACTGTCAAAAGGCAGGACACCACACCAAGGACCCTAGCTGTCCTAAAAACAAAGTCCCTAGTACAGCTCCAGGGGTGACTGGTGTAGCTCCAGGGGGTGACTAGTGTAGCTCCAGGGGGTGATTAGTGTAGCTTTGGAGGAGGGTTCCTCAGATGAGGAAGTCCTCCTAGCCTTCAACTGGAAAATGGGCCCAAGAGGTAAGCTGGAAGTTCCAGAGGGGAGTAGACACTTCCACCACCTACTGGTGAATGGAATCCCAGCCACTGCCCTGAGAGATACCTGTGCCAGTCACACTGTGGTGCATGACAGGTTGGTTCTTTCAAACCAGTATGTCTCAGGGGAAACAAAGAGAGTAAGGACTGTCCCAGGGGGGTCACTGTTAGGCCTGTGGCTGTAGTGCTCCTAGAAATAGCTGGGTCCCTTAGATGGAGAAAGGTGGTAGTCAGTAAAAACATCCCCCTTGATTGTCTCCTGGGGAATGACCACCCAGAGGTGTGCCTAAGCCAAAGAGAGGTACTGGTCCAATGCCAGACCTCACCCAAGAAATCTGGGGGGGCTCAACCTGCAGTTCGTGCAGCTAAGCCACAAAAGAAAATGAAGAGACAGTGTAGGAGAGGTGGGCAACTGTTAGCCACAGTTCCAGTGGGCCAGGGAGATTCCATTCCAGTAAGGAAGAACTCCAAAAGTGGCACTGGTAAAGTCCCCCCTAGCCAACAAAAAGACCTGACTAGTCAGGCAACTGTCGAGCCTGAGTTGGTGGCTCCTCAGCTGGCAGAAAAGGGGGTGGAGGAAGGGTGTTAACTACCAAGTGTAGTGACCCCCCCACCCTAAAGCAGCAGACAGGCAACCAGAACCCCAAGAATCTTGTAAAGTAGCCCCTTCACCTACCAGTGAAGAGCTAGAGGTGTGGTTCTGGGCACTGACGGCTGTCAGTAGCCTCTGCTGGGTGCTAGCCATCATGGCAGCACTGTCCATGGCATGGTGGCCTGGCCCCCTGCCAAATAGCAAGTTAAACCCCCTGACCCTATTGATCATGGTGGGGTTGCTCAAGCTGTGGGTAAGCTGGGCTTTGCCCTGGCTAAGTTAGAAATCGCAGAGGAAGGCAGCTCTGAGCCCAACCTAAAAAGATGGGGTAAAGAGCTAGGAAAAGAGCATTGGGAATTAGGTCCTGAAACTGTTGAGGTAGGCCAGCTCCCCAAAGGGACTGACCTGGACAGAAGAATGTAAGGCAGAGTAGGTCCTGCAACTTTCAAACCACTTCCTCTACTCTTCCTCGCCTGAAAGACTAGGAAGACTCTCCCAGCTTTGGCTGAGTCTCCTGGCCTTTGGGCTGGGGGGGGCTTGTTTAGGAAAGTGGGTTTCTGTTGCAGTAACCCCACCACTTGTTGCCAGACTACTGATGCACTTTGACTTGATGTGCCCTGGGTCCCTGCCAATCAGGTTCCCAGGGCATGTGTTCTTTCCCCAAAACTAACCCAATTGGCATCTCTAGCCACAGGTCAGCCCCTGGTAAATGGTACCACGGGTACCAAGTGCACTGTGAACAGGGAAGACCTCTAAGGGCTGCAGCAGTTATTGTGCCACCCTTAGAGACCCTGTACCTTTTCACACACACACTGCCTTTGCAGGCTGCGTGTTTTGGTGCAGAACAAAGTGAAGAGTCGACATGGCACACATTCATGTGTGCCATGCCTACAACCCACTGCCCTGGCATAGATCAATCACCCCTCTAGCTGGGTGCCCTATGCCAGTGGTGAGGGTACAGGTGCATGAGCCCTATACCTCTACAATGTCTAAGTCCATTCTTAAACATTGTAAGTGCAGTGCTGCCATTAAGAGTATATGGTGCTGGGAGCTTGTCATTACGAACTCCACAGCATCATAATGGCTACACTGAAAACTGAGAAGTTTGGTATCAAACTTCTCAGCACATTAAACCCACACTGATGCCAGTGTGGGATTTAATGAAAAATGCACACAGAGGGCATCTTCCCCCTGAAAAACGACCAGCCTCTGGTGGGTTCCCTGACTGGGACACACCAGCCTGCCACCACGAGATATGTTTCTGGACCCCTAGGGTGGGAGCCTACACTCCCTGAGCCCAGAAACAAAGCCTTTCCAGGGCGGAGGTGTTCACACCTCCCCCAGGCCAGGAAGAGCCATCTGTGGCAGGGGAGCTTCAAAGGCCTGGCAGCCTTTGTAATGCGACCCCCAGCCTCTCCTGCTATCAGGAGCAGGCCCCCTTCCAGTCTCCCCTCCCTTTCGGCGATAAGACAGGCGGGAAAAGCTAGTCAGCCCAGGAGGTGTGTGTAGGGGAGTAGGATCTGCTTCTTATAGTTATCCCCACTTTTTGCTGATGTATCACTGTTTTCGACTTAGACTGACTGGGATCCTGCTATTCAGGGGCCCCAGTCTATCTGCTTTCTCCTCTAAATTGATTGAATGTACTTTAGGTACACTCTAGATTGCATTCTGGGGTACCCTTATCAGTCCCTAGTATATGGTACACCATGTACCCAGGGCATAGGTACCCCAGAGGCCTCCCAGGGTCTGCAGCATGTATTGTGCCACCCCTGAGAGGCCATTCAAAATGACACCACAGGTCTGCTACTGCAGCCTGTGTAAGGTGGTGCATGCACCCCTTACTTAGATATAGGTTCACTATATCTATTTTAAATCACTGCACATGTAAACCTATCAGTCACCCCTATGGCAGGCCTTATCAATCCTGAAGGCAGGGTGCTGGGTTTTATGTGAGAGGGTGCCCCTGCATGAGCAGAGCCCCTCTGCTGCCTTCGGAACCTATTTTCCGGGGTTGTCTGTGATGCAGCCAACCATATATATTTAAGTGCATTATAACCTCGCGGTAAATGCTAACTTTAAAACGGCTGCTTAGAAACATGTTGTGTTTGGTGTCAAACACCTTCGAATCATACCTCCCCGCCAGTAACTGGCGGAGGAGGTATGATTCCACCCTCCTAGAGGGACTTATGTGAAACACCGGTACACCCGGTACCAGCTTTCTCGACCTGGGCATCACAAAATGGATGCTGCCAGCCACAGACACGAGTCTGCCCTCCTGCTGCTGAGCCAAGCTCGAGCAGGGGAAGGCCTGACAATCAGGCTTTAGTGTATTGGGGCTGGGTGGGTGCACTCTTAGAGTGCCAGAAAGTCTGCACTGGGGGCACATTTGGTGTCCCCATGCATAGTCCAGCTCAAACCGTTTGCAGGAGCCATTTGCTCCTGCTCTGGTGCGAAACTGGACAAAGGACATGGGTTTAGCCACCCCTCTGTCCTACCCCTCCCCTAGGAGGGTCCCCAGAGTTAGTCCAACCCCTTCCTTGGGTATAAAGTAGGAAACCTGACTACAGGACTTTGGATTTTACCTGGACTAAAACTCTGCAAGCAGAAACCAAGTACTTCGACGGTCTACACTTCGCTGGATGACAGAAGAATCTCCCTTGGAGTAAAGGAGTTACTCCCCTGCAGCAGCAGGCACCTAAGCGCATCTGACCGGTTAGCATCTCCCAAGCTCCTGAGGACTCTGAACATTTCTGCAACACAGGAGGTGGGTTCCCGAGCGTCTCTGAGGTCGATCTGCTCACTCAGCAATCCTGAGACCAGTATCCCTCGTGGGGACCGTGCAACCCGAACCCCTGTGCACCGTGTACTTTTGCAGCAGCATATGCTTTTTGGCAATCCCAGAGGCTGTGCTTTAGACTACGTGTAGTCCCGACCCCGAGCAGTATTTCCACCGAAGATCTCCGGCCTCCACTTCACGTGTGCTCAGTGGGCTGGTGCTTTGTGATTCAGCTCGAGGTTCCTTCGTGATCCCTGGTCCGTTGGCCTGTGGGTCCTGGCGAGGGTCACTTTGATTTTTTTTGGGCTTCCCTGGTTGCTACAGATGTTCCCTGACTCCCCATAGCTTGGAGAGTCTCCTGAACCTTGCTGGTCCTCACCGTAACTTGTTTCCTCTGCCCACGTGGGTTGCCTTTGCCAAGGCTTGTTGGTGTTCAATCCGGACACTGACCCCTCAGCACTCGACATCCTTTGTGGGACAGCTCACCTCCGGACTTTGGTTGTCGTCGACGTCTCCTGGTCCCAGTGGCTGCAGAGTCAAGCATCCTATCTTCACACCTGAAGCACCCGACATCGGTGGGCAGTCGTCTACCGAGCCCCTGGTCACCTTGAAGTGACCCAGACTCTGTCCTCTCTGATTTCAGGTTCTTCTCACCTCAGATCCAGGCTTGGATTCCACCGGACACTTTTCATCTTCCCGGCAGCAGCACTTCTTCGCATCTCGCCATTGAAAACGACGAGGGTTTCCGACACCACTTGACCCTTATGCACCCGGCTCCTCTGGGATAGGTAACACGGGTACCTTGGTACTCACAAGGGTGCTGGCCTTAGAACCTTCTATGTTCCAAAGGGTTTGCTTGAAGTCCTCTCCGAACTGTCCTTAAACTGTAATTTTCCAACCGCGACTTTCCCATAGAGTTGTACGGAGCTCGCGTCTGTGTTCCTACTCTGCACCCGTCCTCCGTGGGCTCCCTGTGTCACTCCTTTGGGTGGTTCCTTGGGGTCCCAGCAATTCTACGTGCTCTAGGCACTGTGTCTAGTGAAGTCGTTGTTGTTATACCATTTTTTTAGTATATGGTTCGGTTTCCCCCTGGAGCCCGCTGTGTATTGTGCTATTTACTGTCGTTCTATTGATTAAGTATTGTGTGCTTTGTGCTCTAATCTCGTATAGAGAGTGTTTAGTAATAAATACATATATTTTATATAACACTTGTGTGGTTCTCCTTTCATTTGATTACTCAGGAGGTTCTGATCTGGTAAAACAAGCTGCTTTACATTCCTTCAAGATTAAGCCTGAAGGCTGCTCTCCATAGCTACCACTAGGATAGCTTTCATAAAGGTTATCTTTGACCTAATCACCATAAGGGTTGTTTAGACTGGTGCAAGGTGCCCACTTTAATTAGTGGACAGCATATACCAGGCCAACTTCTCACAGTGTGCCCACCTCTGCCAACTCCACCCCTCAGGTGAGGGAGGCGAGGTGAAGCCCACTCTCCAGTGCTCGCCATCTTGCAGATGGCAGGCACTCCCCAATCAGGACTAGGGATTGTGCTCACTCCCCCACGTGGGGTGAGCACACCAAGGGTGTAGTCACCCTAAGGTCAGTAGCCCTTTGGCTACTGACCTCAAGACCCCTAAAACGCCCCCTAAATACAGTATTTAGGGGCAGCCCTGAACCAAGAACTCAGATCCAGCCTGACAACAAGAAGAAAAGAAGAAGGACCGAACAACCGTGCAGCCAGCTAACAAGAGGACGACGCCCACTGACTTGGCCCCAGCCCTACCGGCCTGTCTCCCCTCTAACCTGCTCCTGCAAAATCCCGGTGTGTCCTTCAGCCAGCAACCTCGAAAACCCCGGAGGACCTGCCTGCCTTCACTTCCAAGACTGCTTCTCCCGTGAACACTGGATTTGTTCAAACTGCAGCTTCTGGCTCTGGCCGGTTACCGCGAATCCAGCCCACTCTGCACCTGCCGAACCCGGCCCGAGCTCGAGTGGAAAAACACAACGAGGAGGTCCCCCGGCGATCCTGACCCGAGATCCGGCGACCCCTGACCTGCCTCAAGCCTCCAGCCGACGCCTGCAGCCTAATTCCAGAAGGCCCCCCTGACCGAGACCCGGAGCTGGTAAGAAGATCTGACCCCAAAAGGCACCCCTGCACCTCACGCCCCCACGGCCTTGTGTGCCCAAACCAACGGTGCCTAACCAACCCTTAACTTCCTAACTTACCTCTCAAAGTGGTGGTCGCACCCAGAAGTCCTTGAACCCACAGCCTGCAGTGGTTTTGCAAACCGGAGGTTCGCCATTGAAAACAACAGGGCCCGACCTCAAAACAGCACCCTGCCGCCCTAGTGCCGCTGAGGGTGCACCTTTGGTGCTAATTTGGTTCCCTATTTGCCCTGACCTAAACCCTAGGAGCTTTGCTCCCACAGCCGTGTGGCTGCTTGCCAGCAGCCACCAACCGGAGGCCCCCGATCCTCCATAGGATAACATTGGGCCTCAACACTCTGCACCCGGCCGCCCTAGTGCCGCTGAGGGTGAAACAAAAGTGCATCACTGACCCTGGGGGACCCCTGAGTCTAACCCCAGAACCTTAACTCCCACAGACGATTACTTACCTGTGAACCTCCATAGGATAACATTGACAATTTTCTTCCAAAAAGTTTCCAAGTGTGGAGTTTTGAAATCTAAAAATATTCTTCAAAAATCGCACAAATAACCAAAACGTATTTACTCACCTGTTTACAGGAAATGTCCCAGTGCTGAATCCAGGCATCCAGCACTGAGTAAGAAAAGTAACATACAAAGTAACTTACCTGCAATTTACTGAAAAAGCCTATTCATTCCAATGTACTGTATGTGCTAAGTGTTGCAACCTACTGCATTCCCTGTAAATCAAACAAAGTACAATTTCCATTGCATTTTCAAATTGTTCTACAATCAGCAACTTATTCCTGTAAAGTATTTTATCCTTACCTGTGCCAGGCTTGCTTGGTTCTAAAATAAAACAGTATATTTTTTATACAAAAACAATTGTCCTAGAGTTCAGTTCTTGAGTGTGTGAATTCATTTGCTGACTGAATGTGTACATCAAATGCTTAACACTGTCCTCTGATACTGCCTTACTGCTCGACCACTCTACCACAAATAGAGAGTAAGGTTCTATCTAACTTTAATCTCTACCTACCTCTGGGGTCACCTGGACTCTATACACACTATACCTCATTTTGGTGTAGTATATATAGAGCCAGTTTCCTACACTGTTCATCCCTGCATCCCGTGGCAGGCACCTCATGGTGCCTGCCACAAGGTACAGGGATCAACTGGGGGGCCTCCAACTGGAGGATGTGCACCAAAGGGGGCCCTGCTGGGAGCCCCCAAACACGTCGGACAGGCCGGCATGGAAACCATGTCGGAAAGCGTGATCGTAATCTCACAGGTGGAAAGACCCATCCTTGAGATCACTTGCCACCTTCCGACAGGAGGATGGACTCTCCGGGCCCGTCGGGAGCCAGCCGGAATGACCAGAAGGTTTATTTTCCGACTGCTTCCAACATAATGAGGCGGTCGGAAAGTAAACCGACCGGCCAATTATGATGCGGTCCTAAAGACTCTGACCGTCGGTCGGAGCCTTTACGGTCCGTATCGTAATTGGCCCCTTTATAGTTTTATCAGTAAAACCGCATGTCAAGGGGAACGTTTATGGGCATTTCAATGTAGAAATCTGCTGATTACAAAGGACAAAGCGATACCAAAGGGGATGATGGACGGAGCGTTTGAGCTAATCAAACACTCACCGCCAGTCAACTGATCTGGGTTTAATCCATCATCATTCTTTAGCTCACTCCACCACCCCAGTTCAGACATGGCCATATGCAAATCAGTCTGACCCTGTGCCTCATGGGAACAGTCCAGCCCGAACTGCCAAGCCATGTCTTCCCTGGACCGGAAACAAGCATCCTGGGACCGGTTTCTGGCTATTCAGCCGTCATCAGCCAGGCTAGCTTGAATCCAGTGGCAAAGTGAGCAAGGACCCACGTCTGGGCATACCCTGCCAACTTAGGGCGAACAAAGCGATACCAAAGGGGATGATGGACGGAGCGTTTGAGCTAATCAAACACTCACCCCCAGTCAACTGATCTGGGTTTAATCCATCATCATTCTTTAGCTCACTCCACCACCCCAGTTCAGACATGGCCATATGGAAATCAGTCTGACCCTGTGCCTCATGGGAACAGTCCAGCCCGAACTGCCAAGCCATGTCTTCCCTGGACCAGAAACAATCATCCTGGGACCGGTTTCTGGATATTCAGCCATCATCAGCCAGGCTAGCTTGAATCCAGTGGCAAAGTGAGCAAGGGACCCACGTCTGGGCATACCCTGCCAACTTAGGGCGAACAAAGCGATACCAAAGGGGATGATGGACGGAGCGTTTGAGCTAATCAAACACTCACCCCCAGTCAACTGATCTGGGTTTAATCCATCATCATTCTTTAGCTCACTCCACCACCCCAGTTCAGACATGGCCATATGCAAATCAGTCTGACCCTGTGCCTCATGGGAACAGTCCAGCCCGAACTGCCAAGCCATGTCTTCCCTGGACCGGAAACAAGCATCCTGGGACCGGTTTCTGGCTATTCAGCCGTCATCAGCCAGGCTAGCTTGAATCCAGTGGCAAAGTGAGCAAGGGACCCACGTCTGGGCATACCCTGCCAACTTAGGGCGAACAAAGCGATACCAGAGGGGATGATGGACGGAGCGTTTGAGCTAATCAAACACTCACCCCCAGTCAACTGATCTGGGTTTAATCCATCATCATTCTTTAGCTCACTTCACCACCCCAGTTCAGACATGGCCATATGCAAATCAGTCTGACCCTGTGCCTCATGGGAACAGTCCAGCCCGAACTGCCAAGCCATGTCTTCCCTGGACCGGAAACAAGCATCCTGGGACCGGTTTCTGGCTATTCAGCCGTCATCAGCCAGGCTAGCTTGAATCCAGTGGCAAAGTGAGCAAGGGACCCACGTCTGGGCATACCCTGCCAACTTAGGGCGAACAAAGCGATACCAAAGGGGATGATGGACGGAGCGTTTGAGCTAATCAAACACTCACCCCCAGTCAACTGATCTGGGTTTAATCCATCATCATTCTTTAGCTCACTCCACCCCCCCAGTTCAGACATGGCCATATGCAAATCAGTCTGACCCTGTGCCTCATGGGAACAGTCCAGCCCGAACTGCCAAGCCATGTCTTCCCTGGACCGGAAACAAGCATCCTGGGACCGGTTTCTGGCTATTCAGCCGTCATCAGCCAGGCTAGCTTGAATCCAGTGGCAAAGTGAGCAAGGGACCCACATCTGGGCATACCCTGCCAACTTAGGGCGAACAAAGGACAGTATCCTACCACTTCATGCTTTAATTATGTAATTATTAAAAGTGATAGTTTTTGAACAAGATTTGAGAAACATTCATGACACCGCCCTGATGACAATGCTGTTAATGAACTAAGAGGCAAGTTGGGGGTCATGTGTATCCTGTGGCTAGATTTGTATTATATATGGAAAAAGAGTTTAGTCTATTAAATCAAACAAAAGAGTTTTTTGTACAGCAAACATGCTGAACTCGCACATTTGAAGGTGCTCGTATATGTGATAATGAAGAAAATTGCAGCTCAATGAATTAAAATAGTTGCCCACGTTCACATCATTTGAAACCAGTTTATAAGTCAAGAGCATTATAAATAGGTTAAGTAGATTATATAAGTCACTAGACCTTGCAGGTCTAGTAAACTTTTTATGATTTTTCGAGGCCTGACCATAGCAAGAGCCTTAATATGGCAGTGCACAAAAATGGAGGTTCAAATAGACCTACAATCTATAGCACAGCACCTGGTAAATCCAAGCTCCAGGATGGAGGCAATGTAGGACAACATTCTTTAAAACCTGGCCATAAAGTCTTGCTCCTGTCCAGCAATCATCGATAAGTTGGCCACCCTCCTGGAGATTCTCGGGGACATTGTAATGATATCCAGAGGGTAGGATGGCACTTCGGCAAATATTAAATCAAAAGCGCTCTTTCAGGCCCCAATAGGTGAAGAAGCCCCCCGCCCCCAAACCCAAGAATAAAGGCTTGCACCAACTACAAGTGTAATTAGGGCCTTTCGAGCCCAGCGTCACAGCTTGAAATGCCAACCGGGGGCCAGCCTCAGTGAAGGGAAAGAACTCAAAAGGAACAGCCATGACTCAGCAGCACCAATCAGCCCTGCGCCGCCAGATGCCCCTCTATTTAGGCGAGCTAAGAAAAAGCTGAGGAACAGCAAAAAAAGGCCAAAGTTAAAAGAAGGATGATATTGCCTCCCACTTCGAACAGTCTGATTCCAGGAAACCATATCAAAGAAAAGCTGCTTTATGCAATTTTCACTGTCAAACAGGGAGCCAAACTAGGGGCAACAAAAGAAGGAACAACCCTGCATCACACTAGTAACACACAGGCCCCCCACGTTCTCAGGTTGATTCTAAAGAAGTATTGGTGACAAACCTCACGAAGACAGATACTAGTACTCCGGTCTTGGGAGCTAACAGCTCAAGTGCTGAGGTACCAATGATCCCGGAAGGGTCTCCCACACGCTTACAGCAGAGACCAATGATGATAGAGTCAGGCTCCTACTTCAGGAAGGGTAACCACCCATCAAATCGTAAATGCCCTAAGGGTTCCTCTGTGCCCTGGCTCCTCAATCATCAATCAAGGACAGGGCCCAGGACCAGCAGAAGCACCAGCCTTCAATGAAATCTCCCGCACTTTCGAGGTCGTGCTTACCCGTAGATATCAAATTTAGGGCCGCCGTGATATTTTGAATAGGAGTAACATCCTTCGCTTATTCCAACATGTACCATGTCTTGTACAAATCGATTAAGAGGACTTGGAGCAGGTAAGATTCTTGAACTTCCCGGGGGACACTCGTGGCAACTCAACCCTGGTGGGATTCTGCCAACAACGACTTCAACTTTCTGTATGGGGGGAAACGGAACAGCTAGCCGATTGGGGTATAGATGTTCAATCCCCTTGGCTGGAGAAATATCTGCATTTCTTCAACCCTATCTATGGGGCGAAAGGGGTCTCTTCAGTGTTGCATGGAAATAACAGCAACATCAAAGCTCGCAGCATCAGCCTAACTTGCCTAAGCGCTCCTACTTACATCAGGATCACTTCTATCAATAACCAACAAGCTGCGCACCTAGGTTCAACACCGCCTGCTTCCACAGTAGTTCAAAGAGCACAGAGGCAGTATTTCTAACAACAGGCACAGTCAGCTGATTAGGATTGTGGAAAGGAGGGGAATCCCTGACCAACAACTGCCAATTATCTACAACACATGGGTTTATGAAAATCACTAAGGATAAGTCAGTTCAGGACTATCTATCCAACAGTGACATTGTGCACTTCCAGGACACCTGGGCCATAAACACCACACCACTTGCAGGCTATTATGAATTTCATGTTGCAGCCTCCAAACAGAATACATTCGAACGACCATCTGGAGGCCTTTCAGTTTTCAAAAACACGCTCGTAAAATAGTTACCACTGAAATATCTATTAAATCACCTGATTTGCAAGTCTTACTTTTAAACGGCCTGAAGCTTAATTCCCAATCCCTTAATCTGCTGTTAATTAACTGCTACTTCAACCCCGCTAAGACCGAGAAGAAAGACACAATGGAATCCCTAACAAAAATGCTCGACAACCTACTGATTAAAATCGACTCCCACCAGGCAATTATAGTTGGGGACTTCAATATGAGCGACCTGGACAAGACACCTGATTTCCTCAGGTGCGTGGGTGGGGACGCTCCTTTTCATGCTTTTCTTCACAATCATAAGCTACGCTGGACCCACTTGTTAAAGGGAATCCGCTTTCCTTTGTGGCGTCTGAAACATACCTTTAGGAATGTGTCCACAATTGACTACATTTTAGTCAGTGACGTGATCGCAGCCAGGCTTGAAGATTTTTAAATTGATAACCGGGGCAAAAGCGATTACAGGACCCTGCGCACCATCTTGCAATTAGCTGCCCCCACAGCAATCTTATTCCCAGTGATTGGGGAAACAAGAGGAGAAGAGTGATACATGGTTTTCCAAAGAATCAAATGGTCTGCTAAGCTAGGATATAATCTGTTTACCTGTGTAGAGAAGAGAAAGCCTGGTTTTAAGCCAGCAACCCCGTCTACAGTAATAGGTGATTAGGATGCTCTCATTGCAGACCTACAACAGGAGCTGGGGAAAGGACGACGTAATTGCCCTGCAATGACACCATATATTCCCCGTTATCCCAAGGATTTAGTCGATGGCATCCAAGGCTCAGCGGAGAGCGCGTTTGCAAAGAAAATAGGCAGCAAATCAACCGATGGCCATTCCATCACCACACTTAGGTCAGCCTACAAAAAGAAAGCATGAGAGCGTAAAAGGGAGCACATCGAAATGGAGTGGCTTAAATACTTTTCACTATTGAAGGAGTAGAACCGCTCCCGCCTATGGAGGCACATAAATGGGCATGACAACCCAGGCATGACAAAGGAGAACATGGTTGCCGAAAACGTCTGGAGAAGGTATGTCAAACAATTGTACTCAACCTATTAATTGAAGGAGGTGGCCGCCCAAACAAGCTGTTCGAAACCAGCCTCTGATACCTCGCAAGTCATTTTAATCACCGGAGGTGCAGTAATAGCGACCATCAAAAAAATGAGGAAAGCTAGGGAGCCAGGGCCGAATGGGATTCTGGCCCCATTATTTAAATTGGCACAAGATTTGTGGGCGTGAATTTCAACTCCCCATGTTTTTACCACCACAATGACGCCGTGCTCTTGGAGAGGTTCAATACTCTTTCCCAACCATAAAAAAGGCGATCGCTCCAAGCCAGAAAATTACAGGCTGGTTGCCCTGCTTGACTTAGAGGCCAAGGCTTATGCCCGAGTTCTCTTGAAGGTGGTGGAGTCACGGGTAAAGGAAAAAGGAATCCTCCCATTTCATCATTCAGGATTCAGGCTATACTGCTCAACTATGGACAACATCATAGCGTTGGCATACTTATCTACACAAGCGGTCATGAAGAAGCACCTGCCCCTGTTTTGCTGTTTTATGGACTACAGCACCGCCTTTGACAGGGTGGACCGGGGAAGATTATGGAGTAAATTGACCGCATGGGGGATCCCGCCCAATCACCTCAGGTCAAAACGAGCCCTACTACAGTAACCCTCGATTTCCCACAAACAACTGGCTTAAACAGGGCTGTGTTTTGGCCCCCCTCCTCTTTAATCTTTACACCGCAGACTTAGGGGCCACCCAGCAAGGCGCTAGCCTAGTTACTCCAAGGTTGGGCAAGGTGCGACTTGCAATATGCGGATGACACGACAATCATGGACCACCCCAGTGTAGGCGTACAGAGAGCCCTCCACGTACTCCATCGTTACAACCAGGAGAACAATCTACAGGTGAACCAGAGGAAAACTAAGGTAGTAGTGTTTGGAAAACATCCACATATAAGGCAATCTCGCTGGCAATTGGAAGATCTGCAAATAGGAACAGCGCCATTCTACAACTTCCTTGGTGTTGGGCTCCGCGAGAAGGCCAAATCGGCCACTCACCTAAGGCACCTCAGCATAAAGCCAAACCGCATAATCCACTCATTGAAGGGACTAAGCAATCGCCTGTTAAGTCAAACTACAGAGCCTATGCTGTTAGTTTTGAAAGCAAAATTGATTCTGGCCCTCAACTACGGATATCTGGCCTTTCCAGGTGCCTTGAATAGGTGTCTAAGGCATAAAAGTCAGTACTGTTAGCCCGGCGGCATGCCAGAAGAGCAAGGCTGTGGTTGGAACTAGGTCTTAGGAGGCCTGACTTGGCGTGCCAGGGGACCTAATAAAGTTTTTGATCAGTGTTTCGGGAGCCCCAGAAGACTCACTCAAATATCAACTGAGGAACATTTTTAAGGAGGAGAGCTCCCTCTGGCAAAACGGGCTTTGAGAGGCAATTGGCAGCATGAAGATCAAGTCTGAAAGCCTGCACTCCCCCGACATTCCTTCATCTGCCTGGAAAAAAGCAGTGAACAGGCTTGTATTAATAACTTAATTTGAAAAAGATTTTGGAAAATTTTGTCTCAGCTCCATCACAGCACCACTGGATGCAACATATATCCTGGGGAAAGCACAACCTTATATGCATGAAGCTCTGACAATTCAGGCCTGCACGAAAATCCTTACATGAAACTCACCGCCTTACCAATCCTTGGACTTTAATCTAGCATGGGCATGCCAGGGGGAGGCTGTCTCATGCAGGCTATGTATGTATCATAAAGAATCCTGGCTTCATTTATTGTGTTGCTGCCCCAAATTGTCTGAAGATCGACACCGCCTGTTTTCAGGGCAAAGGGTGTTAGGACCTGTAGGGAGGCCTTGGATCTGTGCTTCACTGAAAACATGGCATTTAACGTAGCCAGACTGGGGGAGTTTACTTATTCTATTAGTTCTCCACTTACCGAGTTGCCCCAGATTAATAGCAGTCCTTGACAGGCTAGCACATCGCACTTTAAATTTGCTTTCTGCACCTTATTCCTTCTGGGGAAACAGTCGGAACACCTCAGTCTGAACCACGCGTGCTCCGACTACTCAACTCTACCAGGCTTGCCTTAACCACGCATATACGTGGTTAAGGCAGTGCGCAGTGTAGCTGCTGGAAGACGGAAGCAGGGGGATGCTGCGGTGAGGTAAGTGGGGCTGTTTTTTTTAGGGCTGTGAGAGGGTCGGGTAGGTTTTAGGGTAGTGGAAGAGGTTGACGTAGTTTAAGGGACAGCGCCAGGGTGGGTTAGTGTAGGGTTTTAGGCCTTATGGCTGTGGGAGGGGAATGGGTAGTTGGGGTCGTTTTTAGGGCTGGGAGGGGGTTGAGGTAGGTTTTAGGGCAGTGGAAGGGGTTGGGGTGGTTTAAGGGACAGCGCATTGGGGTAGTGTAAGTTCGGGTGCAGGGTTTTAGGCCTTAGGGCAGTGGGAGGCAAATGGGTAGTTGGGTTTGTTTTTATGGTGGGGAGTCGGGGTAGGTTTTAGGGCAGTGGAAGGGGTTGGGGTAGTTTAAGGGGCAGCCGGGGGATGGGGTACTGTAGGGCTTTAGGTCTTAGGGCAGTGGGAGGGGAATGGGTAGTTGGGGATCATTTTTAGGGCTGGGCGGGGGTCGGGTAGGTGTTAGGGCAGTTGAAGGTGTTGGGGTAGTTTAAGGGACAGCGCAGGGTGGGCGGGGGGTCGGGGTAGTGCAAGTTAGGTTGCAGGGTTTTAAGCCTTAGGGCGGTGGGAGGGGAATGGGTAGTTTGGTTAGTTTTTAGGGGGGAGGGTAAAGGGGTAGGTTTTAGGGCAGTGGAAGGGTTTGGGATAGTTTAAGGGATGGGGCTGGGGCAGGGTAATTTAGGGTTTTAGGCATTAGGGCAGTGTGAGGGAAATAAGTAGTTGGGGTAGTTTTTAGGGCTGGGGGTCAGGGTGGGTTTTAGGGCTGTGGAAGGGGTTGGAGTAGTTTAAGGGAGAGCACAGGGGGGGTCGGGGTAGTGTAAATTAGGGTGCAGGGTTTTAGGCCTTGAGGCAGTGGGAGGGGAATAGGTAGTTGGGTTCGTTTTTAGGGCAGTGGAAGGGGTTGGGGTAGTTTAAAAGACAGCGCAGGGGGCACAGGTTGGGGGGTCGGGAGGGAGGCGGGGTAGTGGAGACCTTAGCTACACATACCCTTTTACCATTCATACCTATCCCATGAAATTTCGTGATAAAGGCATGCATGATAATGGAATTCGTGGTTAAGACGCATTCGTAGTTGGACTGCGTGGTAGATGCACGCGTGGTAAAACCCTTCGTGCTTCTATCAAACAGCCTTCCTTCTGTGTTATAGCACAGTATGCTACCTCTATGTTTAAAAGGTGTACACAGCAATGGTCTCAAATGATTACCTGTTTTAAATAATTATGGATTTTTAAGTCTCTATTTACTGGTTCTAAGGTTGATTGTCCTCTGTAAATAATTCTGGATTTTTAAATGTTACTTTTTTTATTTTTCAGGATGTGATATGTCTTATTATTGGATATACAAATAATTGTATAGGAGTAGACGCCCATATTAACAAAGGGCTGGTATCCCCATTCGTTGTTGTTTATACCTGTAAGTGCAATTTATACCACCTCAAGAGCAAGCTTGAGCGGGGGATGGTATATTTTTTATATCCATGAGGTTGGAAGGTGGGGGGCGATTGGCTGTATATATTTTACTGTAATGATTTTAATTAATCAAACAGTTAATAAATAAATTGAACATTGACTGCCCATAGATTTGACCACCTCAAAAGTTTTGGGTTTTCACCTTTCATCTGCTTAAGCCATAGGAGGGGCTTGTGGTCAGTCTGAACTATGAAGTGAGTGCCAAACAAGTATGGCCTCAGCTTCTTCAGGGCCCACACCACAGCAAAGGCCTCCCTCTCTATAGCTGACCAACGTTTCTCTCTAGGGGTCAGCCTTCTGCTAATGAAAGCTACTGGCTGGTCTTGACCTTCATCATTCAGTTGAGACAGTACAGCTCCCACACCCAGCTCAGAAGCATCTGTTTGGACAATGAACTTTTTGGTGTAGTCTGGACTCTGTAAGATGGGGGCAGTGCACATGGCCTGCTTTAGGTCTTCAAATGCCTTCTGACAGCTAGCTGTCCACTGAACCTTTTTGGCATTTTCTTTGAGGTCAGATCATTCAAGGGGGTCACTATAGATCCATATCCCTTCACAAACCTCCTATAGTACCCAGTCAGGCCTAAAAGGCTCTCACCTGTGTCTGGGTGGTTGGAGCAACCCATTCCATTATGGTTTGGATTTTGCTCTGTAAAGGCTGAACCTGGCCTCCACCCATAAGGTGGCCCAGGTACACAACCTGACTCTGCCCTATCTGGCACTTAGTGGCCTTGATAGTGAGGCCTGCTTTCTGCAGAGCCTCCAAAACATTTCTGAGGTGGACCAGGTGATCCTGCCAGGAGGAACTAAAGACAGCAATATCATCTAGATAAGCTGAGCAATAAGTTTCCATCCCTGCCAGAACTTTGTTCACCAACCTCTGAAAAGTGGCAGGTGCATTTTTCAATCCAAAGGGCATCACCACAAAGTGCCCACCAGGGGTCGAAAATGCTGTTCTGGCTTTTGCATCATCAGCTAACCTGATCTGCCAGTAGCCAGCTGTTAGGTCAAATGTACTCAGATACTTGGCTGAGGCCAAAGTATCAATCAGCTCATCTGCCCTTGGCATGGGATAGGCATCAGTCCTGGTGACTGCATTGAGGCCTCTTTAGTCTACACAAAACCTCATTTCTTTCTTACCACCCTGGGTATGAGGCTTGGGTACTAGGACTACTGGGCTAGCCCAAGGGCTATCTGAAGGCTCAATCACACCTAACTCCAACATTTTCTGGACTTCAGTCCTGATACAGTCCCTGACATGGTCAGGTTGCCTGTAGCTTTTACTCTTGACAGGCAGACTGTCTCCAGTGTCCACCTCATGGGTGCACCAGGTAGTCTGACTAGGGGTCAGGCTAAACATATGTCTGTACTGCTGCAGAACTTGTCTGCACTCAGTTTGCTGATGGTCAGTGAGGCTGCTTGCCAAAGCAACACCATCTACTGACCCATCATCAGGGTTCTGTGAGAGCAGGTCAGGGAGAGGGTCACTCTCCTCCTCCTGTTCCTCATCAGTTGCCATGAGCAAGCCCATGTCAGCCCTGTCAACATATGGTTTCAATCTGTTGACATGGAGCACCCTCAGGGGGCTCCTGGGAGTTCCAAGATTCACCAGATAGGTGACTTCTCCCTTTTGCTCAACTATTGTATGGGGGCCACTCCATTTGTCTTGGAGGGCTGCTGGGGCCACAGGCTCCAACACCCACACTTTCTGTCCTGGCTGGTACACAGTCAGCACAGCCTTTGGTCATGCCAAGCTTTTTGTAATTCTTGGCTGGCCTCCAGGTTTTTGGTTGCCTTCTTCATGTATTCGGCCATCCTGGAGCGGAGACCAAGTACATAGTCCATCACATCCTGTTTGGGGGTTTGAGAGGTAACTCCCAGCCCTCTTTTACCAAACATAATGGACCTCTTACAGGATGCCCAAACAGAAGCTCAAATGGGCTGTAACCAACCCCCTTCTGTGGAACCTCTCTGTATGCAAACAACAGGCAGGGAAGAAGAAGGTCCCATTTCCGCCTAAGCTTCTCTGGGAGTCCTTTAATCATTCCCTTTAGGGTTTTGTTGAAACGTTCAACCAACCCATTGCATTGTGGGTGATAGGGGTGGTGAACTTATAAGTTACACCACACTCCTTCCACATTGCTTTCAAATATCCTGACATGAAGTTTGTTCCTCTGTCAGAGATGACCTCCTTTGGGAAACCCACTCTGGAGAAAACTCCAATGAGGGCTCTTGCCACCACAGGGGCTGTGGTGGTCCTCAGGGGAATTGCCTCTGGGTACCTGGTGGCATGATCCACTACCACCAGGATAAATCTGTGCCCAGATGCAGTTTGAGGGTCAAGGGGACCAACAATGTCAATCCCTACCCTTTCAAAGGGTACCCCCACCACAGGTAGTGGTATCAGGGGGGCTTTGTGGTGCCACCTGCCTTGCCACTGGCTTGGCATGTGACACAGGAGCGACAAAACTCCTTTGTGTCCTCTGACATATGTGGCCAATGAAAATGTGGAACAAGCCTGTCCCAGGTCTTGTTTTGGCCCAAGTGACCTGCTAAAGGGATATCATGTGCTAGGGTCAAGAGGAACCCCCTAAACTTCTGAGGTATTACCAACCTCCTGGTGGCTCCAGGGTCTGGATCTCTACCCTCAGAATATAGGAGTCCCTCATCCCAATAAACTGTATGGGACCCACGAGCACTCCCAGCAGCCTCAGCAGCAGCCTGCTGTCTGAGGGGTTCAAGAGAGGGGCAACACTGTTGCTCCTTACTCAGATCTTCCCTAGAAGGGCCCCATGCCCCCAAGAACTCAACCTGATCAGGCTCAAGTCCTTCTTCAGGATCTGCTCCTCCTCCCTCAAGAGGGGATTCAGTGATCTGAGACAGAGGGGAAGGCACTGCCTTAACCCTACTGCTCCTCTTCTTGGGAAGCATCTTGTCCATTGTTTCAGGATCCAGAGCTGGTTCAGTGTCATGCATTTTGGCCTGTGACCTGGTCACAGCAAATACCTCTGCAGGAATACCCAACATCTTAGCATGAGTCCATAACTCTACTTCAGACCAGGCTGAAGTTTCTAGATCATTGCCCAATAGACATTCTACAGGGAGGTCTGCACTGACTACAACCTTCTTGAGGCCAGTTACCCCTCCCCAGGAGAAATTCATAACTGCCAGACTATGGTTGGTCCTGACATTGCTTGCATTGGTCACCTGGTACATTTCGCCCAGGATGATCTGTCCAAGGTCCACAAGGTCCTCTGCCACCATGGTGACACTAGCACCTGTGTCCCTAAATGCCAAAGCCTGTTTGCCATTTATTACAGGCTGCTGTTTGTATTTGCCCAGATTACTGGGGCTCACCAGGAAGGACATATCAATGTCTCCATCACAAATCAGCAATGCCTGAGTGGGTACTCTGACTAGGCCAGAGTCCACTTCAGAACCCAGGGTCAACCCTACTACACCCTTATTCTGAGTACCACCTCCACCAGTAGCTGAACTAGGGGGAACAGTTGCCTTAGGGGCAGGAGTGGTGGTGGTTTGGTCTTTGGACTTATTACAATCAGAAGTCCAGTGCCCTTTCTGTTTACAGAATTTGCACCAGGGCTTCTTTTGGCCTTTTCCCTTGTTGGATTGTGACTCCCCCCCCAGATGCAGATTTTTGGGGCCCTTGTGAAGACTTCTGGTCTTTTGACTTATCCCCACCTTTCTCAGAGCCCTTAGAATCCTGCTTCTTTGTGTCACCCCCTTGGTTCTGGGTTTTCTGCCTCACCCTGGTTCTGACCCACTTGTCTGCCTTCTTTCCCAATTCTTGGGGAGAGGTCAGATCTGAGTCCACCAGGTATTGATGCAACAACTGGTTCTGGCAATTATTAAGGATCTGTTCTCTCATCTTTAGATTATACAATCCCTTGAAATCAGTAACCCTACTGCCAACCAGCCAACCCTCCAGAGCCTTGGTTGCACAATCTACAAAGTCAGTCCAGTCCTGAGTCTGTGCCTTCTGGGTGTCTCTGAACTTCAACCTGTACTGCTCAGTGGTTAAGCCAAACCCATCTATCAGTGCACTCTTCAGGACTTCATAGTCATCAGCATCCTCTTCTCTAACAGTGAGGAGCTTGTCTCTACCTTTATCTGAAAAGGAGAGCCACAAGATTGCTGCCCACTGCTTTTGGGGGACCTGTTGTACTCTACAGGCCCTTTCCATAGCAGTTATCCACTTATGGATATCATCCCCACTCTGGTAGGGAGGAACAACCTTGCTCAGGTTCCTATGGTCTGGAATATATTCTCTGCCTCTAGGGACACTGTTGCTGCCACCAGGGGGCTCTACCCCTCTTTTCTAGAAGCTCTCTGGAGCTCCAGGGCTTCCTTATCTAATGCCAACTGCTTGGTTTTGAGGGCAAGTCTTGCTTCCTCATACTGCAGCAGTTTGTACATTCTGTCAGAGTAGGTCTCTCTTCTGGGGAAGTAGGAGTTCCTTTGGTAGACAGATTCTCTGCCAGAGTGATAGGAGTGGTCAGATTCCCTAGAAAGGGACCTAGACCTCTCCTCCACTATGTCAGTTCTCTTAGGGAGAATTCCTCTGTCCTTTTCAGGCCCTTGGGGACCTGGCCCTTTAACCACAGAGTCTTGGTCATCCTGATGTTCATCATCTGACCCAGACACTGTAATTGACCCACTCACTGATTCAGACCCATTAGCTCCTAGAGCTAATCTAAGATCATCTGCTGTCAGCAGATCTATCAGGTGTAGTGTGGAGGGACTCTGTCCTAGCTTCAGGTGCCTTTCAGCACACATGGCTTTCAAGTCAAAGAAAGTCATGTCCTTATACTGAGGCTGGGTGGATCCACTGGGTCCATCCTTTAAGGACATTCTAGTGTGGTGCAGTGTTGTACTACTTACACTAGTTTGTGGCCTACTGATACTAGCTTGAGCTGTAGAAAGGGTGTGCTATCCCTTGGCACACAGCTCTAAGTTCAGTAGAACTTATTGATACTAAGCTTGACTTTATATGTACCTTGAGTACCTATAGTGGATTTCAGTTAGTAATTCAAATAGAGATTTTCTGGTAAAACAATAGCAAGCTGGAATCCCACACCGCTGCCACCAATGTGAGAAGTTGGCCTGGTATATGCTGTTCACTAGTTAAAGTGGACACCTTGCACCAGTACAATTCAACCTTTACAGAAAGCTATCCTAGTGGTAGCTGTGGAGAGCAGCCTTCAGGCTAAGTCTTGGAGGAATGTAAAGCAGCTTGTTTTACCACACAATCTCTTGAATCACCAAATGAAAAGACACCACACAGGTATATATATCAAATATATATGTATTTATTACTAAACAACTCTCTACTAATCTCTTGTGAGATTAGAAGTCAGGAACATATGCACAAATCAACGTTTTACAATAAATTAAGCACAAATATGGCTGGGGCCCTAGGGGCGTACTAGACCATATACTAAAAAAGAGACTTAAGAACAACGACTTGCAAAGGGACAAGGCCTAGGGCCTTCAGAAGTGCTGGGGCCTCACGAAACCACCCAAGGCAGGCAATTAAAGGACCCACGGGGGACGCGTGTAGTGAGTGAACACAGGCGCGGATCACCATAGACTTCAATGGGGCAAGTCGCGGTTGGAAATTAAGAGTTTCAGGGCACTTCGGGAGTAGCTACAAGCAAGTCACTTACAGGGTAAGTAGTTCTAGGGCCAACACCCACAGGAGCACCGTAGTGCTGGAGTTACCTCACCCAGGGAAGCCGGGTGCATAGGTGTCCTTTGATGTCGGGTCGCGGCGTCGTTTTCAATGGGAGCCAATGAAGACTTGCTGCTTGTGAAGACAGAAGAAGTGTCCGGTGGAATCCAAGCCTGGATTTGGAAGAAGGAAGACCTGAAAGCAGAGGGGACAGTGTTCAAAGTCACTTGGCAGTGAGCCGGGGCAAGGAAGATGAATGCCCACCGTCGTTGACAGATTCAGGTCGTTCACAGGTGTCTTGACTCTTCAGCCACGAGGACCAGGAGGCGTCGAGGACAACCAGGAGCTGGATTCAGCATGTCCCACAAAGTTTGCAGCTGACTGCGGTGTTGGCGACTCAATTGAAGCCAACAAGCCTTGGTAGCAGCAAGTCTTGTGGAAAAAACAAAAAGTCAATGGTGCAGACCAGCAAGGTCTGGGGGACTCACCCAGCGAGGGTAAGTCAGGGCAGGCCTGGAGCAACCAGGGGAGCCCTTTGGATTTGTAGAAAAATCTTCAGGGGACCCACAAGCCGGCTGGCAAGGGATCGCAAAGACGCCTCGGGAGGATTCCTTCAACAAGGGCCCACGGTCATTTGGGAGGGGGTAGGCCTCTGATCTTGGGAGCAATCTTTGCTAGAGGCTGGGACCACACGTGGCCCAAAGCACAGGTTCGTAGAACGTCGTGAAGGGGTTGCACTCGACAATAGTGCACGGTACCCAGGGACTGTGGTTCCTCGTCACTCGTGGGGTCCACTTGCCTCAGCTTCGCCGGGGACTCACAATGGCTAAGGAGAAGTCAGGAAATCTTCTTCCTGGGCTGCAGGGACTTCGGGCTCAGGCGGGAGTGGCGTAGTTTGCAACTGTCGTTGCAGTTTTTGGTGCCTGCCAAGCAGGGGAGTCACTCCTTGACTCCAAGGGAGATTCTTCAGTCTTCCAGAGGTAGTGGAACATCAAAGGTCCAGGATTCTTCTTTAGAGCGTCGTCCAGGGATATCTAGTTTGCAATGGCAAGGGTTCCCTATCTTATACTAAAAGGAAGGGAGGGACTAGCTCTATGACCCCACCTATGGGAGGGTCAGGGGAGTGGGTGGCTACACCCACTTCCCTTTGTCCAGTTTCACACCAGAGCAGGGGCAGGTAGCCCCTGAGCCGGTTTGAACTGGGGTATGCACAGAGGAGCCTTCTGCTCCCCCAGTGCAGGACTTCAAAGCACTCTAGGAGTGCACCCACCCAGCCCCAATACACTAAACCCTGTCTGGGAGGTGGTCACACCTCCCTGTGACAGGATACCTATTGTTGGGCCTCCTCCACTGCGAGTTTTGGTCATCAGCAGGAGGGCAGCCCAGTGTCTGTGACTGGTGGCATCCATTTTGTGATGCCAGGGCTCTTCAGGATTCTACCGCGTTTCCACAGTAGGTACATGTCTATCCCTCTAGAAGGGTGGGATCATACTCCCACACCAGGTACTGGTGTGGGGGTAGGATTCCAAGGTGTTTGACACCAAACACGACATGTTTTGATGCAGCCATTCCAAAGTTAGCATTAACCGCGAGGTTATAATGCACTTAAGAGTATATGGTTTGACCGCATTCACAAACAGCCCCAGAGAATGGACTCTGGGAGCTGCAGAGGGGCCCTGCTCAGGCAGAGGCACCCCCTCACATAGAAACTAAGCACCCTGCCCTCAGGATTGATAGGGCCTGCCTTAGGGGTGACTGATAGGTTTAAATGTGTGTGCAGGGGAGATATAGGGAACCTATATCTCAGTGAGGAGTGCTAGCACCTCCTCACCCAGGCTGCAGTAGCAGGCCTGTGGTGTCAGATTTAGTCTGCTTCCCAGGGGTGGCATAATACATGCTTCAGCCCCTGGTAGGCCTGTGAAGTACCTATGCCCTTGGTACCTAAGGTACCATATACTAGGGACTCATAAGGTTCCACAGTATCCAATCACTAGTGCACCTAGAGTGCACTCCAAGTCGTTTAGAGAGAACAGAGAGGCTGGGGCCCTGATTGGCAGGGTCCCATCCAGACTATAGCCAGAAACCAGTGTAAACATTAGAAAAAAAGTGGGGGCAACATAAGAGGCAGATCCTACTCTCCTACATACGCCGCAACTATGCCTGCTGGGACTGGTAACATCGCTAAAGCCATTTAATCGTAAACTGGTTGCAGTCACTACATGGTTAGCAAAAAGACTGGTAGAAAAGTATTGGGGCGGGAAAAGGGTTTCAACAAAAGTGTAATGGCTTAAATACATTGTTTATTGCAGGGAACAACTGAATACATGTGCGGAGGAATTACCTGACTTATCCACGCCAAAAGAGTTTTGGGGCCCAGTTATGGTGTATATATTGCAACATTTTGATGGGGTATAAAGCTACAAAATGTACTGCGCTTATAAAGATGTGCTGGAGGTGTAGTGGGAATGGGAAAGATATATGTCAAGAATTTCTAACATTGGGTTGGGTGTGTATTGCAATGCACTGCTTGTGTTGTTTTGTTTCTGTACTGTTACATGTAATGTCGTAATTATGAAAAGCACAAATAAATAATAAAAAAAACCTCACATTGCCTTCCCTACGCTGATGATGTAGTTCTTCTGAGTCAAACAGCCAGGGGTCTACAAAAACTGCTCAATGTTTTATTTACACATAGTAAAGTAAACGGTATGACAGTAAATTTTGAGAAGACCAATGTTGGGATTTTTGGGCAGAAAAAGAAGAAACTTGGCATATGGCACTTCAACAATCACCATCTGTCTACCGCTACTAGATATAAATACCTTAGCTGTTGGTTAGATGACAAGGATGGGCATTTAATTCTTGAGAACGCCCTCAAACCAAAGCGTGCATCACTACTATGTGCATTTCAATCTATTTTCAAACATTCCAAACAACCCTCTTTAGAACCTTTATTGAAAATAGTGCAAGCCAAGCTTATTCCTAAATTAGCATACGGTTCAGAAGCCTTTCCCGGGAAACTGGGCTCCTTTTTGAATAAATCTCAGAGCCAAGTTTTTAGATCCTTATTTAAACTTTCAAATCATTCTGCAGCTGCTCAAATTAGATTATAATTTGCACTGTGTGATCAAGTCTTAGCTCAAAAGGCCTGCACTCTTAAATATATACATGCCACACGTGCTGCCAAAGCAGGAACCTTAAAAAACTTAATCTGGAAGGAAGTATCATCAACGAACTACACAGTTGCTCAAAACACTTGGTCTATCTCTTTTAATGAAGCACTGAAATTTAAAACAGCTGCAATTTTATGCAACCAAAATCTCCCACACCAGAATTTCAAAAAGTGTTAAATCGATTAATTGAAAAAGCATAATTTGCACAAGATTGTCGGGCCCTTATGGCTCGAAAGCATGATTCCTTTATACAAAGAAGCTACAACAAAAGAAAGATTCAAAAATACCTAACATATACTTTTGCTGTGCACTATAAAATTAAGTACTGTCTTATTAGGATGGGAAATTTTACATCAATCAACCTTTTACCTCCATGGTCCACGGGCCCAGCATCAACCGAATGTCGGGCTATGTGGTCAATCCCAGGAGAACCTACCTCATCTTCTTTGTACTTGTCCAGCCCTAATCAACGAGCACAAGAAATTTCTTCGCCAGTTATGGATCTCGCAAGGCTCTCGTACAATTCAAGCAGCAGTAGATTTCCTGCTCAATGACGCTCACCCACAAGCTACTTGTAGTTTGATTAAATTCCTACATAAAACAGACAAGTTGCTAAGAGCTGCTACCTTGCCAGACACCTGTGGAATATAATTGGTACCCCCCATCCTTTTTTAGGTCTCGCCTGAGCCAGTGCGCATGCGCTGCACGGTTTTTAGTAAGGGCTTTAAACTTTGAACACACGCTCGTGCGTGTGCTTTTTTTTTTACATCCCCCGCTATTGGCCTTTGCGTGCGTCTTTCTAAGAAAGACAGCACGCAATTGGCCCAAGGCGGGTGCATGTCCCGCCTTCTCTGTACCCTGGCCTAGGGTGCTCGGGAGCGAGCAGCAGCGGGCCGGATGCCAGCTGCATTCCTGACATTCCTTCGCGCCCGCGCTTGTTTAATTAGCAGCTTGTTTTGTGTTTATTTTACACTCTTTGGTTTACAGTGCAGCGACCACTGGAGGGCATCAGACCTTCTAACGATGATATATATATATATATCTTATTGTTCTACAAGTGCTGAATTGGGCACTTTGTAATACCCCCTCAGTATTGAAAAAACAGAGACTTCGAGGTCACAGGCCTACTATAACTAGTACTTCTAAAGCGACAGTATCAGACTTGAGGACATTAAGACCATACATCCTTTTTTTTTTTTAACAGCTTGACAGTTTAATTACGAAAACAGAATAGTATTGCCATTTGCCACCATCGAGGAGGTGGAGCAGTCAGCTATTTGCACATTCCACTGTAAAATAGTCCGTTTAGTGTCCCCACCCGAGCCGCAGCGCCTTCCACTACAAGGCGTTGCTCTGGCAGAGCCACTCCGTCTGAAGACCCTCATGATTCCAACAGTAAAGAAGATGTTAGGGAGGCGGGGAGGGGTGCTGCTTGATGGTACGTCTAATATTTATCGAGACTTTCAGTGGACGAGCAAAACGGTTCCAACTTTGGGGGGAGCGAGCACTACTCAATACAGCCTTCTATAAAGCAGCAAAGGTCATAAGGCACATTCCCATAATGCATGCATCTGAATCTGGGAGAGGATGTGACGTTACAGGCAGAGCTGCCGACTTTGGACTTGGGGAACATGACATCGGCGTCAGCGCCACATCCTGTGATCCTGGGCAAATCACTTAATATTCTCGTGCCTAAAAAAAATTAGCGTGACTTTGTGTAAAGTAATTGTGGCTCATATAAACCGTTTCAATACCTTCGGGTCGAATTCGCGCTACATAAAACTACTACAAAAAAATAAATAGACAGCACATTAGCACTACTTTCCTTTGTCCTTAAAGTTGTACTGTAAACACTACATTTGATACTTATGACACCAAGTCCCATGCTAGTGCGAAAAGGTTACATCTAGGAAACAGAATGTATTTGGAAAAAAAAGTATATTGGATTAATTAATTTGATGCTTAACGACAGAGTGAATACATACGTTTTGAAAAATGGTCAGAGAACGTACATATTGCTGACTGAAATAGCAATTGTCTCTACGTGCGTGGTGTCCCGCTAGTTAGCAACATTTCTCCAAACAGTGATTTACCCACTTTTGTTTTAAAGAAAAATGTAAACATGTTCAACCTACATATTCAGTGGGAGTTTAGGAGAAGCCGCTGGTGTCCCCCAGCCTCCCTTCTCCCGCACACCTGATTGCAGCTCTCAGATGTTGTTCAGTTTGTGTGACTCGCCTCACTGGGCACACAGAAGGGAAACTGGAACCGCAGCACATTCCGGCTGAAGTTGGGAAACCTGCTTTGAACCTTGGCCCGGCCTATCTATCGCCTGCACAATACGAAGTGTTTGTAAACAGCGGGCTGTGTGCTGATACAGGAAGGGCCCAAGCTCCCAATTAAGGCAAACATTGGACAGTTCCTGTTTAGTGTGGTTTACCGGTGGCCACTTTTAACAGTTGAATACCATAACACTGATTCATTGCGCCACTCAGCTCACATGATTCCAAACGGCCATTCTTTCGATATCGTAAAAAATGCAAACATGTTTTTTCTCTTTTCTGTTGCTGGTTAAAGGATTAAAACAAATCGTATGGTGTGTTCCCAAAATGAAAAAACATAAACACACACAAAAGCCTCTCTTATTTTTGCACTGGTGAATTCTAGAATCCTCTCTTGTTCCTGCATACATGTGGCAACCTGAGCTCTCTCCCCTCCCCCAGCCGATCTGCTCTCTCCAAGCATTGACAGCCTACAGACGGGTCAGGCCAGACGATCAGTAAGAGGGTGGAGAATCCCGGACCGAACTAGTTTCAATTTACAGAGCAAACAACTTTTTTTTTTAACGTAATTGCTTTGCCAGAGGCTGTTGCTCGTTATTTAATAAATCCATTAGATTTTTCCAACACTCTTAGCAATATCTACGTGAACTTGCGCGTTATCGCTTCAGCAAATTGCTCATGAAATCAATAAACGACTTGTAAATAAATATACATTAGCGCATGTTCTTTGGGACAAATAAAACAGCAACATGTCGACAGCAGCGTCTGTCTGAAGCACAGAGGGCCATGCTGTTAGTACACGCACTGAGTGTCCTCTGAGAATAAACCTCACTTCCTGTAATGGACAATGTTAGTTTGCACTGAGAATGCAGATGGCTTGTTAGGGTTTGCTTTCACTTTACATGAACCTGTGTGTGTAAAGCCTGACTAGGCATTAATAAACCATCACCGTGGCCCATCTATACCCAGGACCACTGAAATTATGCGATTTCGAGGCTGTGGACGTTCCCGCATAACTATGGGCTTGACGTATTTACCACGTAATCGATCATTTGCTACCTAATCTGAAGATTGCAGAAAAAAAGTGTTTGTGGATCAAAAGTTACAAAAAAAGTTGCAACACATGCTACGGGATTGTGGAAGGCCCTTTGCAAAGCTTTACTTGCCACCTTTCTGTTGCTTATTGCTATATTTGGGTTCTAAACTGGTATCAAGGAGGTGCAACCAATGCCCAGACAGTGTTAAGTGTAACCATGACAAAATAATGAAATAACACTATCATAAAATGTGCTGCATTATTAAGCTACATAATTTGCCCTTTCTTGGGAAAGAAAATTACTCACCCTGCCGCATAATTTGGCCCTCCCCTGCCACATAATTCTAGCGGCCCTGGTTATGGCACATTCCAAAAATACAACATACACTCCACACAATACCACTCAGTGCCACATAATTATATGCTACATAATTACACTACACTCAATGCAACATACACTCCACATACCACTCAGTGCCACATAATTACACACCACATAATTAAATACTACTAAATACAACATACACTCCAAATAATACCACTCAGTGCCACATAATTACACGCCACATAATTACACTCTACTAAATGCAACATATACTACTCACAATACCACTCAGTCCCACATAATTATATGCTACATAATTACACTGCACTCAATGCTACATACACTCCACATAATACCACTGTGCCACATAATTACATGCCACATAATAACTCTACTGAATACAACATACACTCCCCATAATACCAAACAGTACCACATAATTACACACCACATAATTACACTCTACACAATTCAACATAAATACACTCCACATAATACCACTCAGTACCACATAATCACACATCACAATTACACTCTATTCAATGCAACATAAATACACTCCACATAATACCACTCAGTGCCACATAATTACACACCACTTAATTACACTCTACTAAATGCAAAAAAAATACACTCCACATAATACCACTCAGTGTGACATAGTTACACGCCACATAATTACACTCTACTCAATGCATCAAATGCACCCCACATACCACTAAGTACCACATAATTACAAGCCACATAATTACACTCTACTCAATGCAACATAAATACACTCCACATATTACCACTGTTAGAACCGGGTTCACCGATTCCGACACGGTAGCTTGGCGCGAGGCAGGAAGGCACCCGAAGGCAATGTATTAAGCACTTGTGCAGCACACACTCACACTGACTCAATAATGCGCAACAATAAAGGGGGACACCACACCAGGCTTTGATGTAAAAACAAGATCCTTTATCTCATTTAAATTAGCAGTTGATGAGGCAGATAATCTTAGGCAACATTTCAATTCATTTAGCTTTATAGAACCAGTGCGTCAATTTCATTCAAGCACATTAGAACAGTAGAAGTTACGCCATTAAAAAGGCAGTAGCAATAACCTCCTAAATAAGCAGGTAACACTGTAGGTCACAGACTGTAGGTCAAAAACATAGACTTCAATGCATTTAGCGACATCCCATTAGCAAGGACTTAGATGCACATTACACTGTAGATGAGGAGGAACCCGTATCAACCTAGGCGCAACCACATTCAGTACAGTGGGTATCGCAAAGCAGGTAGGCCTACAACATAAGAACACTTTAACTCTTGGCAGGGGAACACCCAGGCCCAATTCATGTAGGTACATTCATTTCATTACGGGCCTTACTGTAGATTAACCACTCAACAGGGTAAACACTTCCCTCATTAGGAGACTTAATGCAGGCATGTGATGAACATAGAAAACACGTTTACACCAACAGAGCTAGTTCCCCGCAGGGGGTAGAATTACAGGATCCCAGCTCAGGCCCTGTTCATGAGGCCCAGGTGGTAAGGACTGAACTGGTGTACAGGGCCGGTCCCAGCCAAAGGGGGCACAGTCAGCGCAGTCACATGAGGGCTCCTGCCCTTCTCAATCTACTCGGGACAGTGCACGGGGAAAGCGTCTCTGGCCGGAGGACTTCACGATAGCAGGGATTCCCCTCCCCGGGCCTCCTGGGCTCACCTGACTGTCCCGGTATTGCTGTCGGGTCTGGATGGTGCCGGGCGCCTCTCCTCCGATCAGCCTGCTTCTCTCTGCACATGGGGCCCAGACCGGGGGAGGCGGCCCGTGCTCCCGGACTCTCCGTGCTTCCTGCGGCCTTGTGGGGATCCCGGGGGCTCCCGCTGGCAGTGGAGCACCTCCGGTGAGGTTCTTCCCTGGGCTCCGGGCCTCCGTCGGCCTCCGGACCCGGGGGACCAATGGCGTCGCGGCTTCTGTGGGGGCGCGGCCTCTGACGCGGCCGGTGCTCGCGTTCCCTAGCAACGCCTCCCGCCTCTCTCCAGGCCCAGTGTGGCCTTCCCTGTTCCCGCGGCGGCCCTCCCCTTGCTACGGGGGGTCGCGGCGGTGCCCCGGGCGACACAATCTTCCTCCCTCCCGGCGGGGGACGGCAGCGGTGATCCTGGGCGCAACGCCCCTTCCGGACAGCGCGGGGGCCGCGGCGGTGAGTTTTCCGGCCCGTCAGGCACACAGGGGAGTGCGCTGCACAGCACTCGGGGGAACAGTCACCGTCTCAGGCCAGCACCTCGTGGGCAGCAGGTGCTGGTGATTCAGCGCTAGGGTAGCGCACAAGACTGGGGGGCAGGACGCAGGCTATGGGGCCCAGCGCTTAGAAGCACAGCGCTCTGCAGCAGGACACAAAGGGGTGACAGTCCAGCGCTTCTTCAGGGCACAGCATACAGCGCTTTACCTGGTGATCCCCAGCAGTAGCGTCGTTGGAGTTGTCTAGTTTGGTTGCAGTTTCTTGATTGTTGCAGCAAGTTGATTGTGGTTACGGTTACTTGGGGGGAAAGGGTGGGTTGAGTTGGTGGGCACAAGAGGCAGGTAGGTGCCCTGCAGGCACACTGGAGGTGGTTCCCTGGGTCCCCTCACACTGGGCAAGGTCAGTGGGTGGAAGGTGTTCCTCAGCTATCTTAGCACAGCAGTGCCTCAGCCCAGTCAGTACCAGTAGTGTAGGTCTCCCCCTAGGCCCGACAGCCTATACTCCGACGGAGGTCCCCCAGGTCCAGTGGTGCCCCAACTGACTAACTAGGTTTCCCTCCAAACCTATTATACCCCTAGGTCAGGTGACCCTCCTGAAAGGCGGCAAAGCATAACTCCTCCCTGGGCTGGAAGGTTCTAGAAGCTTCCCTCATGTCTGGCTATGAGGCCCAGAGGCGGGGACGGCATGGATACTGCATCATTATGTCCCAGCCTGATCCTGACTACTAGTATGTGTATGCAAAGGCCACTCCGCAGTAGCAGGGGCCTGTGGCAGCCATCTTAATAGGAGAGAGTACCTGCACCTCAGCACTGTTTGGCAGTGGTAAGGCGCCCAGAGACCTAGGTCCAACAAAAGTGTAGTGGCAAAAATGAGGTACAAAGAGAAAAAAAACGGGGTAAGACCACCCTAGGGCTGACAGGTCTAACAACCACTCAGTGCCACATAATTACACACCACATAATAACACTCTACTCAATGCAACATAAATACACTCCATATGATACCACTCAGTGCCACATAATTACATGCCACATATTTACACTCTACTCGATGCAACATAAATAGACTCAACATAATACCACTCAGTACCACATAATTACACATCACATAATTACACTCTATTCAATGCAACATAGATACACTCCACATAATACCACTGTGGCACATAATTAAACACCACATAATTACAATATACTCAATGCAACATAAATACACTCCACAAAATCCCACTGTTGGAAACGGGGTAGCGTGGTGCGGAGCGGGAAGGCTAAACTAGGGGCATTGTGTGAAGCATCCGCGCAGCACACACAGGCGACACACCAGGCACACTACAAAAAGGAGACCACACCAGTTGGAGTAAGAAAATTAGCATCTGTATTGGGCAACAGCTTAGCAGATGGTAAACCACATGGGTAACACGGCGCCAACCGGCACCCGGTATACATAAAACAGTGGGGACTATGTACAGGGCAGCGCCAATCGGGTCGCTGCCAGAATCATTATAAGTACAAAGGGGAATGAAAGTCCACTAGTAATACTGGGTGCGAGAATAAAGCACCTTTGCAGTAGCCTGAAAACATGAGGCATGGAAACACATTAGGATCTCATTTCAGCAATGAATCAGGTGAGGCAACAGGCCTCGCAAGGATAACCACAGCATGCCCCAATCGGAGGCACACCACTCTGGAATTGGCCCTAGAACATAAACAGGCAGGAATCAGGAGCATAACACAATAGGCCTTACACGCCTGGCATGCCCCTCGCGGCAGATTAGCCTGCGCGCCACTCTACACAGGGGAGCCCCACTCCCGGGCCCCTGGCAAGACAATGTCCCTCAACGTTGCAGCTGCCCACTGTGATCCGGGGCAGCTGTAAAGACAGGGCAACACAGGGGGAAGGCGGGCACCGGCAATGTGCCCCGTAGCCCCCTCCCTGCTGCTACAGGTTCCTTCAAGGCAGCTGCCCACTGGCAGGCGGGGCAGCTGTGCAGGACGTTCACACGGGCCCTCCTGGAGGCCCTCCTGGCACCCGCAATTCTCTACGAGCCCCCCTCCGGGGCTCGGGGTGTAAAGTTATGCCCCCACACGTTGCACGTGGGAGCCCCTCTTCTGGGACTCTGGAAGGGGAAGTAGGCCCAGTTGTTGCAGCGGCCCGCTACTGCGGTGCCGCTGTGTGTCCCCAAGGGTCACTGGCACTTTCGGTGCCTCTGGGGCCCCCTAACCCTCAAGGGCCTCCTTCGTCGCAGCTGCCCGCTGTCAGACGGGGCAGCTGGGAGACCAGTAGGGCCACTGTGGTCCTCTCTGCGGGACCGACGGGGAGGCGGGCACCGGCTATGTACCCCGATGCCCCCCGGGACTCTAAACTTAATTGGGCCCAACACGTGGCAGCGGCCCGCACCGGCGGCACCGCTGGGGAAGGGGGGCTCAACACGAGCACGGCTGGTTTCCCCCGGGGCCTTAGGCACCGACAATGTGCCTCGGCCGGCCCCCGCCCGTCCCAGAACTCAGCCCCACTCACCGGCAGTCCGGGGCCTCGCGCTCCGGGTTCTCCTGACGGGCGGCCGACTCCCCGGAACTCCGGCGATCAGCAGGCGGGGACTTCAATGCGGCGGGGGCAGGCACCGACAATGTGCCTCGGGCCCCCCTCCGCCTTACTCTCCTAACTGCTGGGGTCGCTGCGGGGCTCTTCCCTCGTCCTGAGAGCTCCGCGGGACCTCCGCAGCACTGCTCCCGATGGCCGGGACCTCGCGCCTCTCCTGACCTCACCCGGACTTCCAGGCTTCACCCGGGCCTCCCCTCGTGGGGCCCGGGACTTCGACAGGGGGCTCCGGACGTCCTGCTTCCTCTTTGCGGGCCGGGGCTTCCAGCCCTCTTTCGGCCCCGCCCACAATCAGGCCGAGGTGCCTGGCTTCCTGGTTGGGCCGGCACTCTTTCTCCACAGCCCGCGGCGGTGATTCTCCACAATTTTGAAGTGCGGGGTGGGCTCCCGCCTTCAACTAAAATCACTGGCGGGGTAGGCACCCGCGTAATGGCACACTTGCGGGGTGGGCTCCCGCTCTTGGTTCACGCAGGCGAGAAGGCGGCGGGGTAGGCTCCCGCCGCACTTCCGAATGAGCCGCTCCCCTTTTCCTGGCCCCACACGCGTCTCCTTGTCAGCGCGCGATAGCGCTCCTCAACCCGGCCGCGGCGGTGATCCTGGGCGACTCTTCGTGCGGGCACAATACGGGGTGGGCTCCCGTTGGTTTCACAAGCACCACGTTGCGGCGCACAATACGGGGTGGGCTCCCGTTGGTTTCACAAGCACCACGTTGCGGCGCACACGCGGGGTGGGCACCCGCTTCCAGGCAAAGCTCCGGGGGGGATCCCCCACTCCGGGATCTCCTCGGGACACGTGGCAGCACAGCGCTGCGGTTACGGCGGCGACCGGGACTCACAGCGCTTCCTCCCTCATGGCGCTGGACCTCCGCACAGCGCTTCTTCAGGCACGCAGCGCTTCGGTCCCCCACAGCGCTTTGCAGACGGTGTCTTCAGGGGGGTTACAGCGCTCTCCAGACTCCAGGGCACAGCGCTAGGGTGCAGGCATCAGCCCTCCTCTTCATGCAGGCAGGCACAGGCAGCGCTCCCACCTCCAGGGTCCCCCAGGGTAAGTAGCGCTCTGGCAATCCAGCGCTGCAGGCACCCTCTCCCTTCTTCTGGCACCGCAGATATAGCGCTCCACAGGCGCTAGAGGCCAAGAGACATGTAATGCAGGGCGAGATCAGTGGCTAGGAGGGCGGCTCACCAGTCCCGAAGCAGCAGTTCCTCAGAACGGTCATCCTCCGGTAGGGTGGCAATCCTGCCAGCACAGCAGCCTCCACTCCGGCAATGTCTCTTCATTGGCCCTGGGGCCAACAGGGGGGTGTAGATGGGCACAGGGGCCAGCACACAGGCCCAATGTGGCGGTCTCCCCTGACAGAAGGTCCCTTCCCCTTCAGTCCAGGCTCTGCACTGCCTCAGTCTCCTCACATGGCAGCTAGAAGGTTCTCTCCGGAACCGGTTCTAACTGGTTCAGGGGAGGAGTAGAGCACCCTCGGTGCGACGCTTCCCTCCAAAAGCAGGGGGCGCTGGGGGACAAACCACTAGGCTGCCAACCCACCTCAGTTAGGCGTCACATGGGCAGGCAGGCATGGCGTCCATTTTAACAGTGACATTTTTCCACAGTGCTTTTCTAAAATGGCGGCGCTAACAGTGTGTACCATATTACACAGCATTTGTTATGTTCTGTTCAGACACACCATATTTTATTGTTACACAAGCGAAAAAATTCAGGGCAAAAGGGCCAAGTCCAACACAACCCCCTCCCAGCCAAAAGCCAGGGTAGACCGATCAATGCCTTGATGGGCTTCCCTGCTTAGAGCGAGAGAACTTGGACGCGGGCCCACAACTGCAGGAACACCCGCAGGTTCTTCTCCACTCTGGAACCCGATGGTTCCCTCTCTCAACTCCTCTTGACCCAACTAGGCCACCCCACTGGTGCTCCCTAGTTGGCTGCAGCCAGGACCGGGCCCTAGGCCACCCAGATGTCTCTGGCCCTGGCTGTCTCACAGAGTGGGGGCAGTAGCCCCAGGCCCGTAGTACCCGTTGACCACTCTCCCTCTCCTCCGTGCAGTCCCAAACTGCCAATGGTCTTCCCACCTAGGGACCACACTCTCACACTGTCCACCAGGTAGGGGCGAGGCTCTCCTCCCCCTCCCTCTCCTTCTGGGGTTCCGCCCTCTCCTCCTGTGCGGGGCACCCTCAGAACACCACTCTCTCCCAGGGCCGTGACCCTGCATCCGATCCACCAACCCAGGGTCTAAACCCTTAGGTTGCCCCGGTGCCAGAGGCGAGTCCTCCCTCCCTCTGCACCCCCTCCCAGAGTTCCGCACCCTCCCACCTGGAGAAGCACCCCTGGGAGTCAGTTCCGGAGGGACACTGGTTACAGACGTCCCTCCTGCCAGGTCAGGCAATCCCTGCCCCTGGCCTCCCAACCCAGGATCTAAGCCCTGTGGCTGAGCCGGTGCCAGAGGCGAGTCCTTCCTCCCCCTGCACCCCCTTCCAGAGTTCCGCACCCTCCCACCTGGAGAAGTACCCCTGAAAGTCAGTTCCGGAGGGACACTGGTTACAGACGTCCCTCCTGCCAGGTCAGGCAATACCTGCCCCTGGCCTCCCAACCCAGGATCTAAACCCTGTGGCTGGGCAGACCCCAGAACCCCTGGAGCTCGGATTACCGACGCCCTGGGTTCTCCTGACGCTAGGGGATCCCCTTCCCTGGACGGCCCATCGGGACAGCCTAGGCTCCCAACCTGGGGTTCCCTTATGGAACTCGCCAGGCCCTGAGACTGCGGTTGGGGCACCTCGGGACACCTCCCCGTCTCACTCCTTCCCATGGATAGGATGTGAGGCCCTACAACCTTCTCACCTTCCTGGGACCTAGCTGGGCGATTCTCCACCTCTCCCACCTCGCTGGGTTGGAAGATCCCTGCACCACTCCCTTCAGGATCACTCCCCACTGCCCTCTCAGACTCTCTGGCACTCACCCAAAGGTCTGCCTCCCGTGCAAGCTCCCTGGGGTCGGAGAGCCCACACTGCAACAGGTGGTGGCGCAACCCGGGAAAACAACTCTTGAGCACATGCTCCCTGATAATCAGGCGGAACAGCTCTTCCCCATCTGTCACCGCGCCACCCACCATCCACTCCTCCAGTGCAGTCCAACACCCGTCCACATACTCCCCCCAAGACTGATGGGACAGTTTTCCCCTGCCCTGGAACTCCAACCTGCCCCCCTCCTTCTGGGGATCAGGCACCATCTCCCGGGCTCTGGGAGTGGGACTTCCTGCACTGGCTTCACTCTCGCTGCCACCACTGGATCCCACCCTCACTGGTGAATCCAGACCACAGACACCACTCTCAGGGGACAACCTACCCCCTGAGCTAGTCTCTCCCTGGTGAAGGCCCTCTCCGCCTCCGCCATCCTTTCCTGCGCTAGGACCCTTTCAGTCTCTAGCCTTTTTTCCTCCACCCTCAGCTGCGCTAGCTCCACTCTGAGCCTTTCCAGCGCCAGCTGATACTCCCTTTCTTCCCTCCTATCTACCCACTCTTCTGGGGATAGGGAAAGGGTGGGGCAGTGCCCCTGGGGCTGGACCCAGCACGGGACTCCCTCTCTATGGTGTCCTCCCTCGCTACCGGTGTCTCTGCCCTCACATCCTCTTCCTCCTCAAAGTCACCACCTTCCAGGGTTATGGACCGGGACCCCTCACTCTCAGAGTCCTCCTCACGGTCTCTACCAAATCCATCCCTTAAATATGCAGAGGGGTAATCGGAAAGGTCCCCGTGGGGCTCTAAGGGTTCCCCCTTTTCAGGGCCTCATAGAGGAACAACTTCCTCCGGGTGTTGCCTACCGTGGGTATCCCTCTCTCTCGGCAGAGGTCTATCACCTCCTGCTCGGTGTACTCCCCCACGCAATCCTCGTCGTAGGTTAACCCCATCCTGGTGAGATACACCCGGGATACACCACCCACAGTGCAACAGGGAGACACAATCCCCAACACAACACTTTTAGGAGGCAAGTACAATCAGGAAAACAGTCCCCAAATCCGTGATTACTCTCAGGTGCACCCTTTGTAGTGCAACCAGTTGCCGCTGTGGTACTGCGCAAACACAAGTCCTATCCCACCGCTGAGCACCAATGTTGGAAACGGGGTAGCGTGGTGCGGAGCGGGAAGGCTAAACTAGGGGCATTGTGTGAAGCATCCGCGCAGCACACACAGGCGACACACCAGGCACACTACAAAAAGGAGACCACACCAGTTGGAGTAAGAAAATTAGCATCTGTATTGGGCAACAGCTTAGCAGATGGTAAACCACATGGGTAACACGGCGCCAACCGGCACCCGGTATACATAAAACAGTGGGGACTATGTACAGGGCAGCGCCAATCGGGTCGCTGCCAGAATCATTATAAGTACAAAGGGGAATGAAAGTCCACTAGTAATACTGGGTGCGAGAATAAAGCACCTTTGCAGTAGCCTGAAAACATGAGGCATGGAAACACATTAGGATCTCATTTCAGCAATGAATCAGGTGAGGCAACAGGCCTCGCAAGGATAACCACAGCATGCCCCAATCGGAGGCACACCACTCTGGAATTGGCCCTAGAACATAAACAGGCAGGAATCAGGAGCATAACACAATAGGCCTTACACGCCTGGCATGCCCCTCGCGGCAGATTAGCCTGCGCGCCACTCTACACAGGGGAGCCCCACTCCCGGGCCCCTGGCAAGACAATGTCCCTCAACGTTGCAGCTGCCCACTGTGATCCGGGGCAGCTGTAAAGACAGGGCAACACAGGGGGAAGGCGGGCACCGGCAATGTGCCCCGTAGCCCCCTCCCTGCTGCTACAGGTTCCTTCAAGGCAGCTGCCCACTGGCAGGCGGGGCAGCTGTGCAGGACGTTCACACGGGCCCTCCTGGAGGCCCTCCTGGCACCCGCAATTCTCTACGAGCCCCCCTCCGGGGCTCGGGGTGTAAGTTATGCCCCCACACGTTGCACGTGGGAGCCCCTCTTCTGGGACTCTGGAAGGGGAAGTAGGCCCAGTTGTTGCAGCGGCCCGCTACTGCGGTGCCGCTGTGTGTCCCCAAGGGTCACTGGCACTTTCGGTGCCTCTGGGGCCCCTAACCCTCAAGGGCCTCCTTCGTCGCAGCTGCCCGCTGTCAGACGGGGCAGCTGGGAGACCAGTAGGGCCACTGTGGTCCTCTCTGCGGGACCGACGGGGAGGCGGGCACCGGCTATGTACCCCGATGCCCCCCCCGGGACTCTAAACTTAATTGGGCCCAACACGTGGCAGCGGCCCGCACCGGCGGCACCGCTGGGGAAGGGGGGGCTCAACACGAGCACGGCTGGTTTCCCCCCGGGGCCTTAGGCACCGACAATGTGCCTCGGCCGGCCCCCGCCCATCCCAGAACTCAGCCCCACTCACCGGCAGTCCGGGGCCTCGCGCTCCGGGTTCTCCTGACGGGCGGCCGACTCCCCCGGAACTCCGGCGATCAGCAGGCGGGGACTTCAATGCGGCGGGGGCAGGCACCGACAATGTGCCTCGGGCCCCCCCCTCCGCCTTACTCTCCTAACTGCTGGGGTCGCTGCGGGGCTCTTCCCTCGTCCTGAGAGCTCCGCGGGACCTCCGCAGCACTGCTCCCGATGGCCGGGACCTCGCGCCTCTCCTGACCTCACCCGGACTTCCAGGCTTCACCCGGGCCTCCCCTCGTGGGGCCCGGGACTTCGACAGGGGGCTCCGGACGTCCTGCTTCCTCTTTGCGGGCCGGGGCTTCCAGCCCTCTTTTCGGCCCTGCCCACAATCAGGCCGAGGTGCCTGGCTTCCTGGTCGGGCCGGCACTCTTTCTCCACAGCCCGCGGCGGTGATTCTCCACAATTTTGAAGTGCGGGGTGGGCTCCCGCCTTCAACTAAAATCACTGGCGGGGTAGGCACCCGCGTAATGGCACACTTGCGGGGTGGGCTCCCGCTCTTGGTTCACGCAGGCGAGAAGGCGGCGGGGTAGGCTCCCGCCGCACTTCCGAATGAGCCGCTCCCCTTTTCCTGGCCCCACACGCGTCTCCTTGTCAGCGCGCGATAGCGCTCCTCAACCCGGCCGCGGCGGTGATCCTGGGCGACTCTTCGTGCGGGCACAATACGGGGTGGGCTCCCGTTGGTTTCACAAGCACCACGTTGCGGCGCACAATACGGGGTGGGCTCCAGTTGGTTTCACAAGCACCACGTTGCGGCGCACACGCGGGGTGGGCACCCGCTTCCAGGCAAAGCTCCGGGGGGGATCCCCCACTCCGGGATCTCCTCGGGACACGTGGCAGCACAGCGCTGCGGTTACGGCGGCGACCGGGACTCACAGCGCTTCCTCCCTCATGGCGCTGGACCTCCGCACAGCGCTTCTTCAGGCACGCAGCGCTTCGGTCCCCCACAGCGCTTTGCAGACGGTGTCTTCAGGGGGTTACAGCGCTCTCCAGACTCCAGGGCACAGCGCTAGGGTGCAGGCATCAGCCCTCCTCTTCATGCAGGCAGGCACAGGCAGCGCTCCCACCTCCAGGGTCCCCCAGGGTAAGTAGCGCTCTGGCAATCCAGCGCTGCAGGCACCCTCTCCCTTCTTCTGGCACCGCAGATATAGCGCTCCACAGGCGCTAGAGGCCAAGAGACATGTAATGCAGGGCGAGATCAGTGGCTAGGAGGGCGGCTCACCAGTCCCGAAGCAGCAGTTCCTCAGAACGGTCATCCTCCGGTAGGGTGGCAATCCTGCCAGCACAGCAGCCTCCACTCCGGCAATGTCTCTTCATTGGCCCTGGGGCCAACAGGGGGGGTGTAGATGGGCACAGGGGCCAGCACACAGGCCCAATGTGGCGGTCTCCCCTGACAGAAGGTCCCTTCCCCTTCAGTCCAGGCTCTGCACTGCCTCAGTCTCCTCACATGGCAGCTAGAAGGTTCTCTCCGGAACCGGTTCTAACTGGTTCAGGGGGAGGAGTAGAGCACCCTCGGTGCGACGCTTCCCTCCAAAAGCAGGGGGCGCTGGGGGACAAACCACTAGGCTGCCAACCCACCTCAGTTAGGCGTCACATGGGCAGGCAGGCATGGCGTCCATTTTAACAGTGACATTTTTCCACAGTGCTTTTCTAAAATGGCGGCGCTAACAGTGTGTACCATATTACACAGCATTTGTTATGTTCTGTTCAGACACACCATATTTTATTGTTACACAAGCGAAAAAATTCAGGGCAAAAGGGCCAAGTCCAACACCCACTCAGTGCGACATAGTTACACGCCACATATTTACTCTCTACTCAATGCAACATAAATACACTCCACACAATACCACTCAGTGCCACATAATTACAAGCCACATAATGCACTCTACTCAATGCAACATAAATACACTCCACATAAATGCACTCTATACCACATACCACCAATCAACATAAATGCACTCCACACCATGACACAATTTAACTAAGCATAATTTCACTCAAGACCACAGTTCCAGGCCACACAATTCAACTCCACACATTTCCAATACACACCACATAATTACACACCAAACAACATATTAAAATCCACAACTCCACAATCCACAACGTACCTCAAATACACACCATATAGTGTCACCACCTGAGCACCAAACATCATTCACCACCACCATTTTGCATCAGCGCACCACCTAAGCATCACCTAAGCATCACCTAAACATCACCTAAACATCACCTAAGCATCACGCCAGTCTGCCCTTGGAATCTGGCATCTGTTAATTCTC
The DNA here is from genome assembly GCA_963921515.1 of Calotriton arnoldi. Taxonomy (NCBI): domain Eukaryota; kingdom Metazoa; phylum Chordata; class Amphibia; order Caudata; family Salamandridae; genus Calotriton; species Calotriton arnoldi. The sequence continues at coordinate 1,143,676 of CAWUFW010002725.1, forward strand.
CCCTAGTTTCCGTCCGCTACTCGTGTTCTAATTAAATTACTGTTTTCCAAACTCCACTCACCCATTATTTATGTCCCGCTCCACCATAACAAACAAATTATAACAAACAAGCATGAGAACAGGCAGGAAGAAGTTGCCAGCAGTGCAAGTACAAAAAAAATAGAAGACATTTTTTATGTTAAAATCTTTTTTTAATCAGGTTTTTCAATTATATATAATTTCGCCTTCGTTTCTATAAAGGTAACAAAAATGCTTTACACTTTTTATTATAACTTTTCAACATAATGCACAGCAGCCACAATGCTCTACAACATAGCCAAAAGTTCTGGCTAAACACATAAGGTCCCAAAGGCGAGACCTATTGGCTATGCCAATGCTTGTTCCATATGTATTTTGGTAATTAAAGTTTTATAGTATGCACTCTATCACTTACGATTTATACTTTTATTCTTCTATAAATGCATGAATGACTGACTTATGGGTAAATAACCAAGTATACTTACCCAACGACTATTTGATTATCAAACAGTCTTTTTAAGCAGAATTTTTCTTACAGAATATGTATTACTACTAATTCACTTATAAGATATTGACAGCTTTGTAATGGATCTTATAACTAGTTCCATGCCATTTTCCTATCTTTCCTTTTTATCGTATGCAAAAGATATTGAAAACCTTGGAGTAAGTATCTGATGAGGTGATGTGAGCCCTGGAGAATGAAGAATTCTCAAGGAGGCTATTGAACTCGCTAGAGGTAAAGGGGTGACATCTCCATGGATAGCGATGGAGAAGGAGATATCTCTATCCTGGGTCTCCTTGCCATCAATGAAGCAGGTGAGTGAGGTGAATTTGTATGTCATCATCTCTTTGAAGTCGAAGGCCATGCTTACTTCCTGGATGTCGAGCAGTGCTTTATTTTCACCAGCGACGATGACTTTCTTGTCATTGACTGTTGGGTCTTCATCAACGGTGATAGCAATTTTGACGAAGTTGATTGTTATGCTTTTGGGGTTGATGAAAGTCCATCTTTGGGTGATTGATGTCTTTGGTCTCTGCGGTAACAGTGTGTTGAAAGAGTCTAACACATCTTAGTTAGCGAGCTGGTTGGTGCCAATGCGCTCAGCATTGTTAGCTTTGATACTGACCATGAGTGGCGTTGAGAGTGGTGACCAATAAAACTTACGGCTTTGTCATCTGTCCTTGGATTTTCTCGTTTGGGAGTCCTTTGCAGTAGCCAGCTTACTTCCAGAAGTTACATGATAGGAGGCTTCTTCCATCCTTTTCTCCTTTTGTCTCCTTTCCTCCGCTCTCCTCAGCCTTTTACCCGCCCAGGCTTCTAATACCTTCTCAGACATTGTTTGGCAAATATCACAATTTTTCACAGAGTGTGAAGCCAGGAGGCATACCATACACACCTTATGTGGATCCGAGACAGCTTTTTTTTTATCCGCAAGTGTGGCACTTCTCAAATAGAGAAGACCTTCTGACCGAAAATAATTTCAGATGTAGGAAAATAAATCACATAATTTGATAGTCGGGTTTATAAGATATCAAGTAAAGTAAAAAAGCAGAAGAGATGACTGAAAATTCTGCTCAAAAACAGGTGTGAAATCTCACATGAACTCTGAGATCTTACTCACAGGAGCCGAAAAATAGAACTGCTTCTGAGAGGCACCAGGCAATATAATGCATCATGGGTAGGAAAAGCTTCTGGAATCTTAAAGGGACAGGATACTGTTTTCTCAGTTTTGACTCGAGTACTTTAAGGCTGCATTTTGTGTAACCCGTTACACATTTCCCGCCATTTTAGCTACTAATATGCTGCAATGCTAGTTTGAAATGGGTTACACACGGTCAGACAGACTATACTCAGGGGAAAAAAGTTCTCCTTTGATAAGCCACTAACGGCTGCTGTTCATCATATGAACACCAGCGCTCTGAGTTTATAGTCATGGACAGTGTACGTATGGAAAAGTTTATAGTCATGAACAATACATGTATAGAAAAGTGCTTCGTGGTCCACACACAAAACACGGGACTATTCCATCTTTTAGGACTACCAGTGATTATCCTATGATGCAGAACTCATCTTTCCACCAAGGAAATGTACCTGTGAATTTGGTGTTCGCTTACTTGTCCCTGGTGCACCAGGATATAAAACGGTTTCATGCGCAGTTTGTGTACGAAGCCAAAATACATCAAAAGTATTGGGCTCAATATGAAATGAAAGAAGCCAAACATGGCACAAAGGTTGACCTTGCGTGGGCTTGCATTGCATCCAAGAACGGCTCAAAAACTGTACTTCTTAATGTATATGTGGGGAAGACAATGTTTAATGAAGTATATGAAGTTCTCTACCTCTCACAGTGACCACCTCTATCTACCCCAAGGCGAAGGAAGTGAGACAATGCTTTCTCACTCTGAATTCCAACTAAAAAGACATTATAAATTGAGTTAACTAGTTTTGAAGGGGCCATCCAGTGAATAATGTCCCAATATATCTTAGTAATGGGAAACAAGAACAGTTGTGCTCTACTCTGAATGGCCTCAGTAAAGTTGTAGTAAACAGCTGAATATTGGGAACCCCAAAAGCAAAGTTTGATGTGTCTATATTCAGTGTTTTCCAGCCAAAAACTTCCAAAGGAGTCCACGAGATCTTACCGGAGTTTAGAATAAAGTCAAAGACAAGGTGCGGGCTCTGGAACAGATGATCAGGAGATATTGAATTTTCAAACATAGATAATCACTGGTGTTTAATGGCTCTTTTACCTGTTTGTTCAGAATCCCCATTACAAGAGTAAAGGTTGCTTTTCTCCATTATGAGAAGTGGACTGCTGTTTTTACTGTTTAAACCTTATAGTGCCTAGTGAACAATATTCAGATGTTACACAGAGGGACACACCAAGAGTTAGAGTACATATATATATATCATAATAAATGTATGTACTGTCTTGTTCTCATAATTCCTTGTTGATTAACAAAGAATGCAGAGGAAGCCACCTTCTGCATCCTTTTTAGGGGGTGCCTGCCCTCCTGTCCCTGGCCACAATGCCTGAAGACCCCCTCCCTCCTCCGACTACGCAGGCCAGCTGTGACTGGACCGGGCTACTGGACTACATTTCCCAGAAGTCCCGGAGATGGGGTCAGATGGGAATCCCTTTTTTCACTCGTCCTGGCACAGAATATAGTGCACCTGCAGCTCCCGTATCATGGGACGCACAGGGGCGGCACCCGGGCGAAGCACAGGCCAAGGTCAGGCCTATCCATGCCCAGAGGAGGCTGGGCGGCCACTCTTTTGCTTGACCCCTAGTTTAAGGTACTGTAGCCCCTGCGCTGCCTGCTGTCCCTGCGCTGCCTGCTGTCCCTGCGCTGCCTGCTGTCCCTGCGCTGCCTGCTGTCCCTGTGCTGCCTGCTGTCCCTCCTCTGCCTGCTGTCCCTGTGCCTCCTGCTGTCCCTGCACCGCGTGCTGTCCCTGCGCCGCCTGGTGTCCCAGCGCTGCCTGCTGTCCCTGCGCCGCCTGCTGTTCCTGTGCCGCCAGCTGTCCCTGCGCTGCCTGCTGTCCCTCCGCTGCCTGCTGTCCCTGTGCCTCCTGCTGTCCCTGCACAGCCTGCTGTCCCTGTCTCTGTTCCGCCTGCTGTCCCAGCGCTGCCTGCTGTCCCTGTGCCGCCTGCTGTCCCTGCGCTGCCTGCTGTCCCTGTGCCGCCTGCTGCCCCTGCGCAGCCTTCTGTCCCTGTTCTCCCTACTGTCCCTGCGCCACCTGCTGTCCCTGCACTGCCTGCTGTCCCTGCGCCACCTGCTGTCCCTGTGCTGCCTGCTGTTCCTGCGCCACCTGCTGTCCATGCGCTGTCTGCTGTCCCTGTGCCACCTGCTGTCCCTGTGCCGCCTGCTGTCCCTGCGCTGCCTGCTGTCCCTGCGTTGCCTGCTGTCCCTACGCTGCCTGCTGTCCCTACACTGCCTGCTGTCCCTGCACTGCCTGCTGTCCCTGCACTGCCTGCTGTCGTTGCACCGCCTGCTGTCCCTCCGCTGCCTGCTATCCCTCCGCCGCCTGCTGTTCCTGCGCTGTTTAATGGCTCTTTTACCTGTTTGTTCAGAATCCCCATCACAAGAGTAAAGGTTGCTTTTCTCCATTATGAGAAGTGGACTGCTGTTTTTACTGTTTAAACCTTATAGTGCCTAGTGAACAATATTCAGATGTTACACAGAGGGACACACCAAGAGTTAGAGTACATATATATATATCATAATAAATGTATGTACTGTCTTGTTCTCATAATACCTTGTTGATTAACAAAGAATGCAGGGGAAGCCACCTTCTGCATCCTTTTTAGGGGGTGCCTGCCCTCCTGTCCCTGGCCACAATGCCTGAAGACCCCCTCCCTCCTCCAACTACGCAGGCCGGCTGTGACTGGACCGGGCTACTGGACTACATTTCCCAGAAGTCCCGGAGATGGGGTCAGATGGGAATCCCTTTTTTCATTCGTCCTGGCACAGAATATAGTGCACCAGCAGCTCCCGTATCATGGGACGCACAGGGGCGGCACCCAGGTGAAGCACAGGCCAAGGTCAGGCCTATCCATGCCCATCAGAGCCCGGAGGAGGCTGGGCGGCCACTCTTTTGCTTGACCCCTAGCTTAAGGTACTGTAGCCCCTGTCCCTCCGCTGCCTGCTGTCCCTGTGCCTCCTGCTGTACCTGCACAGCCTGCTGTCCCTGTCTCTGTTCCGCCTGCTGTCCCTGCGCTGCCTGCTGTCCCTGTGCCGCCTGCTGCCCCTGCTCAGCCTTCTGTCCCTGTTCTGCCTGCTGTCCCTGCGCCACCTGCTGTCCCTGCAGTGCCTGCTGTCCCTGCGCCACCTGCTGTCCCTGCGTTGCCTGCTGTTCCTGCGCCACCTGCTGTCCATGCGCTGTCTGCTGTCCCTGTGCCGCCTGCTGTCCCTGTGCCGCCTGCTGTCCCTGTGCTGCCTGCTGCCCCTGCGCAGCCTTCTGTCCCTGTGCAGCCTTCTCTCCCTGTTCTGCCTGCTGTCCCTGCGCCACCTGCTGTCCTTGCGCTGCCTGCTGTCCCTCTGCCGCCTGCTGTCCCTGCGCCACCTGCTGTCCTTGCGCTCCCGGCTGTCCCTGTGCCGCCTGCTGTCCCTGTGCCGCCTGCTGTCCCTGTACCGCCTGCTGTCCCTGTACCGCCTGCTGTCCCTTCGCTGCCTGCTGTCCTTGCACCGTCTGCTGTCCCTGTGCTGCCTGCTGTCCCAGCGCTGCCTGCTGTCCCTGTTTTGCCTGCTGTTCCTGTTTTGCCTGCTGTCCCTGCACCACCTGCTGTTCCTGCGCTGCCTGCTGTCCCTGTTCTGCCTGCTGTCCCTGCGCTGCCTGCTGTTCCTTGTGCCACCTGCTGTTCCTGCACTGCCTGCTGGCCCTGCGCTGCCTGCTATCCATGTGCCGCCTGCTGTCTCTGCACCTCTTGCTGTCCATGCGCTGCCTGCGGTCCCGGCGCCGCCTGCTGTCCCTGCGCCACCTGCTGTACCTGCGCTGTCTGCTGTTCCTGCGCTCCATGCTGTCCCTGTTCGGCCTGCTGTTCCTGCACTGTCTGCTGTTGCTGCGCTTCCTGCTGTCCCTGTGCTTCCTGCTGTCCCTGTGCTGCCTGCTGTTCCTGTGCTGCATGCTGTCCCTGTTCGGCCTGCTTTCCCTGCGCCGCCTGCTGTCCCTGCGCTGCTTGCTGTACCTGCGCCACCTCCTGTCCCTGCTCCATCTGCAGTCCCTGCGCTGCCTGCTGTCCCTGCGCCGCCTGCTGTCCCTGCGCTGCCTGCTGTCCCTGCGCTGCCTGCTGTCCCTGCGTTGCCTGCTGTCCCTGTGCCGCCTGCTGTCCTTGCGCAGCTTTATGTCCCTGTTCTGCCTGCTTTCCCTGCGCTGCCTGCTGTTCCTGCGCTGCCTGCTGTTCCTGCGCCGCCTGCTGTTCCTGCGCTGCCTGCTGTTCCTGCGCCGCCTGCAATCCCTGTGCAGCCTGCTGTCTCTGCACCTTCTGCTGTCCCTGCGCTGCCTGCTGTTCCCGCGCTGCATGCTGGCCCTGTTCGGCCTGCTGTCTCTGTCCGCCTGCTGTTCCTGCGCCACCTGCTGTCCCCGCGCTGCCTGCTGTCCCTGTGCCGCCTGCTGTACCTGTGCCGCCTGCTGTCCCTGCGCCGCCTGCTGTCCCTGCACCGCCTGCTGTACCTGCGCTGCCTGCTGTCACTGAGCCGCCTGCTGTCCCTGCACCACCTGCTGTCCATGTGCTGTCTGCTGTCCCTATGCCGCCTGCTGTCCCTGTGCCGCCTGCTGTCCCTGCGCTGCCTGCTGTCCCTGCGCCGCCTGCTGTCCCTGCACCGCCTGCTGTCCCTGCGCTGCCTACTGTCCCTGTGCTGCCTACTGTCTCTGCACCTCCTGCTGTCCCAGCGCTGCCTGCTGCCCCTGTTCTACCTGCTGTCCCTCCTCCGCTTGCTGTCCCTCCGCTGCCTGCTGTCCCTCCGCTGCCTGCTGTTCCTGCGCTGCCTGCTGTCCCTGCACAGTCTGCTGTCCCTGTCTCTGTTCTGCCTGCTGTCCCTGCACTGCCTGCCGTCCCTGCACTGCCTGCTGTCCCTGTGCCACCTGCTGTCCCAGCGCAGCCTTCTGTCCCTGCGCTGCCTGTTGTCCCTGTGCCGGCTGCTGTCCCTGCGCTGCCTGCTGTCCCTGCGCTGCCTGCTGTCCCTACTCTGCCTGTTGTCCCTGCACCGCCTGCTGTCCCTGCGCCTGCACTGCCTGCTGGCTCTGCACCTCCTGCTGTCTCTGCACCTCCTGCTGTCCCAGCGCTGCCTGCTGTCCCTGTTTTGCCTGCTGTCCCTGTTTTAGCTACTGTCCCTGCACTGCCTGCTGTTCCTGTTCTGCCTGCTGTCCCTGCGCTGCCTGCTGTCCCTGAGCTGCCTGCTGTTCCTGTGCCACCTGCTGTTCCTGCACTGCCTGCTGTCCCTGCACCGCCTGCTGTCCCTGCACCGCCTGCTGTCCCTGCGCTGCCTGCTGTCACTGAGCCGCCTGCTGTCCCTGCACCACCTGCTGTCCATGTGCTGTCTGCTGTCCCTATGCCGCCTGCTGTCCCTGTGCCGCCTGCTGTCCCTGCGCTGCCTGCTGTCCCTGCGCCGCCTGCTGTCCCTGTGCCACCTGCTGTCCCTGCGCCGCCTACTGTCCCTGTGCTGTCTACTGTCTCTGCACCTCCTGCTGTCCCAGCGCTGCCTGCTGCCCCTGTTCTACCTGCTGTCCCTCCTCCACTTGCTGTCCCTCCGCTGCCTGCTGTCCCTCCACTGCCTGCTGTTCCTGCGCTGCCTGCTGTCCCTGCACAGTCTGCTGTCCCTGTCTCTGTTCTGCCTGCTGTCCCTGCACTGCCTGCCGTCCCTGCACTGCCTGCTGTCCCTGTGCCACCTGCTGTCCCTGCGCAGCCTTCTGTCCCTGCGCTGTCTGTTGTCCCTGTGCCGGCTGCTGTCCCTGCGCTGCCTGCTGTCCCTGCGCTGCCTGCTGTCCCTGCGCTGCCTGCTGTACCTGCGCTGCCTGCTGTCCCTACTCTGCCTGCTGTCCCTGCACCGCCTGCTGTCCCTGCGCCTGCACTGCCTGCTGGCTCTGCACCTACTGCTGTCTCTGCACCTCCTGCTGTCCCAGCGCTGCCTGCTGTCCCTGTTTTGCCTGCTGTCCCTGTTTTGCCTGCTGTCCCTGTCTTGCCTACTGTCCCTGTTTTGCCTACTGTCCCTGCACCGCCTGCTGTTCCTGCGCTGCCTGCTGTCCCTGTTCTGCCTGCTGTCCCTGCGCTGCCTGCTGTCCCTGAGCTGCCTGCTGTCCCTGCGCCACCTGCTGTCCCTGCGCTGTCTGCTGTTCCTGCGCTCCATGCTGTCCCTGCACCGCCTTCTGTCCCTGCGCTGCCTGCTGTCACTGAGCCGCCTGCTGTCCCTGCGCTGCCTGCTGTCTCTGCACCTCCTGCTGTCCATGCGCTGCCTGCTGTCCTGGCGCCACCTGCTGTCCCTGCACCACCTGCTTTCCCTGCACTGCCTGCTGTTCCTTTGCTGCATGCTGTCCATGTTCGGCCTGCTGTCCCTGTGCCGCCTGTTGTCCGTGCGCCGCCTGTTGTCCGTGCGCCGCCTGTTGTCCGTGCGCCACCTGCTGTCCCTGCGCCGCCTGCTGTCCCTGCGCTGCCTGCTGTCCCTGCGCTGCCTGCTGTCCCAGCGCTGCCTGCTGTCCCTGTTTTGCCTGCTGTTCCTGTTTTGCCTGCTGTCCCTGCACCGCCTGCTGTTCCTGCGCTGCCTGCTGTCCCTGTTCTGCATGCTGTCCCTGCGCTGCCTGCTGTTCCTTGTGCCACCTGCTGTTCCTGCACTGCCTGCTGGCCCTGCGCTGACTGCTATCCATGTGCCGCCTGCTGTCTCTGCACCTCCTGCTGTCCATGCGCTGCCTGAGGTCCCGGCGCCGCCTGCTGTCCCTGCGCCACCTGCTGTCCCTGCGCTGTCTGCTGTTCCTGCGCTCCATGCTGTCCCTGTTCGGCCTGCTGTTCCTGCACTGTCTGCTGTTGCTGCGCTTCCTGCTGTCCCTGTGCTTCCTGCTGTCCCTGTGCTGCCTGCTGTTCCTGAGCTACATGCTGTCCCTGTTCGGCCTGCTTTCCCTGCGCCGCATGCTGTCCCTGCGCTGCCTGCTGTACCTGCGCCACCTCCTGTCCCTGCTCCATCTGCTGTCCCTGCGCTGCCTGCTGTCCCTGCTCCAACTGCTGTCCCTGCGCCAACTGCTGTCCCTGCGCTGCCTGCTGTCCCTGCGTTGCCTGCTGTCCCTGCGTTGCCTGCTGTCCCTTTGCCACCTGCTGTCCTTGTGCAGCTTTATGTCCCTGTTCTGCCTGCTTTCCCTGTGCTGCCTGCTGTTCCGGCGCTGCCTGCTGTTCCTGCGCTGCCTGCTGTTCCTGCGCCGCCTGCAATCCCTGTGCAGCCTGCTGTCTCTGCACCTCCTGCTGTCCCTGCGCTGCCTGCTGTTCCCGCGCTGCATGCTGGCCCTGTTCGGCCTGCTGTCTCTGCGCCGCCTGCTGTTCCTGCGCCACCTGCTGTCCCCGCGCTGCCTGCTGTCCCTGTGCCGCCTGCTGTCCCTGTGCCGCCTGCTGTCCCTGCGCCGCCTGCTGTCCCTGCGCTGCCTGCTGTCCCTGCACAGCCTGCTGTCCCTGTCTCTGTTCTGCCTGCTGTCCCTGCACTGCCTGCCATCCCTGCACTGCCTGCTGTCCCTGTGCCACCTGCTGTCCCTGCGCAGCCTGCTGTCCCTGTGCAGCCTTCTGTCCCTGCGCAGCCTTCTGTCCCTGCGCTGTCTGCTGTCCCTGTGCCGCCTGCTGTCCCTGCGCCTGCGCTGCCTGCTGGCTCTGCACCTCCTGCTGTCTCTGCACCTCCTGCTGTCCCTGCGCTGCCTGCTGTCACTGAACCGCCTGCTGTCCCTGCACCACCTGCTGTCCATGTGCTGTCTGCTGTCCCTATACCGCCTGCTGTCCCTGCGCCGCCTGCTGTCCCAGCGCTGCCTGCTGCCCCTGCGCCGCCTGCTGTCCCTGCGCCGCCTGCTGTCCCTGCGCCGCCTGCTGTCCCTGTGCTGCCTGCTGTCTCTGCACCTCCTGCTGTCCCAGCGCTGCCTGCTGCCCCTGTTCTACCTGCTGTCCCTCCGCCGCTTGCTGTCCCTCCGCTGCCTGCTGTTCCTGCGCTGCCTGCTGTTCCTGCGCTGCCTGCTGTCCCTGCACAGCCTGCTGTCCCTGTCTCTGTTCTGCCTGCTGTCCCTGCACTGCCTGCCATCCCTGCACTGCCTGCTGTCCCTGTGCCACCTGCTGTCCCTGCGCAGCCTTCTGTCCCTGCGCAGCCTTCTGTCCCTGCGCTGCCTTCTGTCCCTGCGCTGCCTTCTGTCCCTGCGCTGCCTGCTGTCCCTGTGCCGCCTGCTGTCCCGGCGCCTGCGCTGCCTGCTGGCTCTGCACCTCCTGCTGTCTCTACACCTCCTGCTGTCCCAGCGCTGCCTGCTGTCCCTGTTTTGCCTACTGTCCCTGCACCGCCTGCTGTTCCTGCGCTGCCTGCTGTCCCTGTTCTGCCTGCTGTCCCTGCGCTGCCTGCTGTCCCTGAGCTGCCTGCTGTTCCTGTGCCACCTGCTGTTCCTGCACTGCCTGCTGTCCCTGCGCCGCCTGCTATCCCTGCGCTGCCTGCTGTCTCTGCACCTCCTGCTGTCCATGCGCTGCCTGCTGTCCTGGTGCCACCTGCTGTCCCTGCACCACCTGCTTTCCCTGCGCCGCCTGCTGTTCTTTTGCTGCATGCTATCCCTGTTCGGCCTGCTGTCCCTGCGCCGCCTGTTGTCCGTGCGCCGCCTGTTGTCCCTGCGCTGCCTGCTGTCCCTGCGCTGCCTGCCGTCCCTGCACTGCCTGCTGTCCCTGTGCCACCTGTTGTCCCTGCGCAGCCTTCTGTCCCTGCGCTGCCTGCTGTCCATGTGCCGCCTGCTGTCCCTGCGCTGCCTGCTGTCCCTGCACTGCCTGCTGTCCCTACTCTGCCTGCTGTCCCTGCACCGCCTGCTGTCCCTGCGCCTGCGCTGCCTGCTGGCTCTGCACCTCCTGCTGTCTCTGCACCTCCTGCTGTCCCAGCGCTGCCTGCTGTCCCTGTGCTTCCTGCTGTCCCTGTGCTGCCTGCTGTTCCTGTGCTGCATGCTGTCCCTGTTTGGCCTGCTTTCCCTGCGCCGCCTGCTGTCCCTGCGCTGCTTGCTGTACCTGCGCCGCCTGCTGTCCCTGTGCTGCCTGCTGTCCCTGCGCTGCCTGCTGTCCCTGCACTGCCTGCTGTCCCTGCGTTGCCTGCTGTCCCTGTGCCGCCTGCTGTCCTTGCGCAGCTTTATGTCCCTGTTCTGCCTGCTTTCCCTGCGATGCCTGCTGTTCCGGCGCTGCCTGCTGTTCCTGCGCTGCCTGCTGTTCCTGCGCCGCCTGCTGTTCCTGCGCTGCCTGCTGTTCCTGGGCCGCCTGCAATCCCTGTTCAGCCTGCTGTCTCTGCACCTCCTGCTGTCCCTGCGCTGCCTGCTGTTCCCGCGCTGCATGCTGGCCCTGTTCGGCCTGCTGTCTCTGCGCAGCCTGCTGTTCCTGCACCACCTGCTGTCCCCGCGCTGCCTGCTGTCCCTGTGCCGCCTGCTGTCCCTGCGCCGCCTGCTGTCTCTGCACCTCCTGCTGTCCATGCGCTGCCTGCGGTCCCGGCGCCGCCTGCTGTCCCTGCGCCACCTGCTGTCCCTGCGCTGTCTGCTGTTCCTGCGCTCCATGCTGTCCCTGCACCGCCTGCTGTCCCTGCACTGCCTGCTGTCACTGAGCCGCCTGCTGTCCCTGCACCACCTGCTGTCCATGTGCTGTGTGCTGTCCCTATGCCGCCTGCTGTCCCTGTGCCGCCTGCTGTCCCTGCGCCGCCTGCTGTCCCTGCGTTGCCTGCTGTCCCTATGCTGCCTGCTGTCCCTACGCTTCCTGCTGCCCCAGCGCTGCCTGCTGCCCCTGCGCCGCCTGCTGTCCCTGTGCCGCCTGCTGTCCCTGCGCCGCCTACTGTCCCTGTGCTGCCTATTGTCTCTGCACCTCCTGCTGTCCCAGTGCTGCCTGCTGCTCCTGTTCTACCTGCTGTCCCTCCTCCGCCTGCTGTCCCTGTGCCGCCTGCTGTCCCTGCGCCGCCTGCTGTCCCTGCGCTGCCTGCTGTCCCTGCACAGCCTGCTGTCCCTGTCTCTGTTCTGCCTGCTGTCCCTGCACTGCCTGCCATCCCTGCGTTGCCTGCTGTCCCTATGCTGCCTGCTGTCCCTACGCTTCCTGCTGCCCCAGCGCTGCCTGCTGCCCCTGCGCCGCCTGCTGTCCCTGTGCCGCCTGCTGTCCCTGCGCCGCCTACTGTCCCTGTGCTGCCTATTGTCTCTGCACCTCCTGCTGTCCCAGTGCTGCCTGCTGCTCCTGTTCTACCTGCTGTCCCTCCTCCGCCTGCTGTCCCTGTGCCGCCTGCTGTCCCTGCGCCGCCTGTTGTCCGTGCGCCGCCTGCTGTCCCTGCGCTGCCTGCTGTCCCTGCGCTGCCTGCCGTCCCTGCACTGCCTGCTGTCCCTGTGCCACCTGTTGTCCCTGCGCAGCCTTCTGTCCCTGCGCTGCCTGCTGTCCATGTGCCGCCTGCTGTCCCTGCGCTGCCTGCTGTCCCTGCACTGCCTGCTGTCCCTACTCTGCCTGCTGTCCCTGCACCGCCTGCTGTCCCTGCGCCTGCGCTGCCTGCTGGCTCTGCACCTCCTGCTGTCTCTGCACCTCCTGCTGTCCCAGCGCTGCCTGCTGTCCCTGTGCTTCCTGCTGTCCCTGTGCTGCCTGCTGTTCCTGTGCTGCATGCTGTCCCTGTTTGGCCTGCTTTCCCTGCGCCGCCTGCTGTCCCTGCGCTGCTTGCTGTACCTGCGCCGCCTGCTGTCCCTGTGCTGCCTGCTGTCCCTGCGCTGCCTGCTGTCCCTGCACTGCCTGCTGTCCCTGCGTTGCCTGCTGTCCCTGTTGCCGCCTGCTGTCCTTGCGCAGCTTTATGTCCCTGTTCTGCCTGCTTTCCCTGCGATGCCTGCTGTTCCGGCGCTGCCTGCTGTTCCTGCGCTGCCTGCTGTTCCTGCGCCGCCTGCTGTTCCTGCGCTGCCTGCTGTTCCTGGGCCGCCTGCAATCCCTGTTCAGCCTGCTGTCTCTGCACCTCCTGCTGTCCCTGCGCTGCCTGCTGTTCCCGCGCTGCATGCTGGCCCTGTTCGGCCTGCTGTCTCTGCGCAGCCTGCTGTTCCTGCGCCACCTGCTGTCCCCGCGCTGCCTGCTGTCCCTGTGCCGCCTGCTGTCCCTGCGCCACCTGCTGTCTCTGCACCTCCTGCTGTCCATGCGCTGCCTGCGGTCCCGGCGCCGCCTGCTGTCCCTGCGCCACCTGCTGTCCCTGCGCTGTCTGCTGTTCCTGCGCTCCATGCTGTCCCTGCACCGCCTGCTGTCCCTGCACTGCCTGCTGTCACTGAGCCGCCTGCTGTCCCTGCACCACCTGCTGTCCATGTGCTGTGTGCTGTCCCTATGCCGCCTGCTGTCCCTGTGCCGCCTGCTGTCCCTGCGCCGCCTGCTGTCCCTGCGTTGCCTGCTGTCCCTATGCTGCCTGCTGTCCCTACGCTTCCTGCTGCCCCAGCGCCGCCTGCTGCCCCTGCGCCGCCTGCTGTCCCTGTGCCGCCTGCTGTCCCTGCGCCGCCTACTGTCCCTGTGCTGCCTATTGTCTCTGCACCTCCTGCTGTCCCAGTGCTGCCTGCTGCTCCTGTTCTACCTGCTGTCCCTCCTCCGCTTGCTGTCCCTCCGCTGCCTGCTGTCCCTCCGCTGCCTGCTGTTCCTGCGCTGCCTGCTGTCCCTGCACAGTCTGCTGTCCCTGTCTCTGTTCTGCCTGCTGTCCCTGCACTGCCTGCCGTCCCTGCACTGCCTGCTGTCCCTGTGCCACCTGCTGTCCCTGCGCAGCCTTCTGTCCCTGCGCAGCCTTCTGTCCCTGCGCGGCCTGCTGTCCCTGTGCCGGCTGCTGTCCCTGTGCCGGCTGCTGTCCCTGTGCCGGCTGCTGTCCCTGTGCCGGCTGCTGTCCCTGCGCTGCCTGCTGTCCCTGCGCTGCCTGCTGTCCCTACTCTGCCTGCTGTCCCTGCACCACCTGCTGTCCCTGCGCCTGCGCTGCCTGCTGGCTCTGCACCTCCTGCTGTCTCTGCACCTCCTGCTGTCCCAGCGCTGCCTGCTGTCCCTGTTTTGCCTGCTGTCCCTGTTTTGCCTACTGTCCCTGCACCGCCTGCTGTTCCTGCGCTGCCTGCTGTCCCTGTTCTGCCTGCTGTCCCTGCGCTGCCTGCTGTCCCTGAGCTGCCTGCTGTTCCTGTGCCACTTGCTGTTCCTGCACTGCCTGCTGTCCCTGCACCGCCTGCTATCCCTGCGCTGCCTGCTGTCTCTGCACCTCCTGCTGTCCATGCGCTGCCTGCTGTCCTGGCGCCACCTGCTGTCCCTGCACCACCTGCTTTCCCTGCACTGCCTGCTGTTCCTTTGCTGCATGCTGTCCCTGTTCGGCATGCTGTCCCTGTGCCGCCTGTTGTCCGTGCGCCACCTGTTGTCCATGCGCCGCCTGCTGTCCCTGTGCCGCCTGCTGTCCCTGCGCTGCCTGCTGTCCCTGCGCTGCCTGCTGTCCCAGCGCTGCCTGCTGTCCCAGCGCTGCCTGCTGTCCCTGTTTTGCCTGCTGTCCCTGCACCGCCTGCTGTTCCTGCGCTGCCTGCTGTCCCTGTTCTGCCTGCTGTCCCTGCGCTGCCTGCTGTTCCTTGTGCCACCTGCTGTTGCTGCACTGCCTGCTGGCCCTGCGCCGCCTGCTATCCATGTGCCGCCTGCTGTCTCTGCACCTCCTGCTGTCCATGCGCTGCCTGCGGTCCCGGCGCCGCCTGCTGTCCCTGCGCCACCTGCTGTCCCTGCGCCACCTGCTGTCCCTGCGCTGTCTGCTGTTCCTGCGCTCCATGCTGTCCCTGTTTGGCCTGCTGTTCCTGCACTGTCTGCTGTTGCTGTGCTTCCTGCTGTCCCTGTGCTTCCTGCTGTCCCTGTGCTCGCTGCTGTTCCGGTGCTGCATGCTGTCCCTGTTCGGCCTGCTTTCCCTGAGCCGCATGCTGTCCCTGCGCTGCCTGCTGTACCTGCGCCACCTCCTGTCCCTGCTCCATCTGCTGTCCCTGCGCTGCCTGCTGTCCCTGCGCCAACTGCTGTCCCTGCGCTGCCTGCTGTCCCTGCGCTGCCTGCTGTCCCTGCGTTGCCTGCTGTCCCTGCGTTGCCTGCTGTCCCTGTGCCGCCTGCTGTCCTCGCGCAGCTTTATGTCCCTGTTCTGCTTGCTGTTCCGGCGCTGCCTGCTGTTCCTGCGCTGCCTGCTGTTCCTGCGCCACCTGCAATCCCTGTGCAGCCTGCTGTCTCTGCACCTCCTGCTGTCCTTGCGCTGCCTGCTGTTCCCGCGCTGCATGCTGGCCCTGTTCGGCCTGCTGTCTCTGCGCCGCCTGCTGTTCCTGCGCCACCTGCTGTCCCCGCGCTGCCTGCTGTCCCTGCGCCGCCTGCTGTCCCTGCGCCGCCTGCTGTCCCTGCACCGCCTGCTGTCCCTGCGCTGCCTGCTGTCACTGAACCGCCTGCTGTCCCTGCACCACCTGCTGTCCATGTGCTGTCTGCTGTCCCTATACCGACTGCTGTCCCTGTGCCGCCTGCTGTCCCTGCGCTGCCTGCTGTCCCTGCGTTGCCTGCTGTCCCTACGCTGCCTGCTGTCCCTACGCTTCCTGCTGCCCCAGCGCTGCCTGCTGCCCCTGCGCCGCCTGCTGTCCCTGCGCCGCCTGCTGTCCCTGCGCCGCCTACTGTCCCTGTGCTGCCTGCTGTCTCTGCACCTCCTGCTGTCCCAGCGCTGCCTGCTGCCCCTGTTCTACCTGCTGTCCCTCCGCCGCTTGCTGTCCCTCCGCTGCCTGCTGTCCCTCCGCTGCCTGCTGTTCCTGCGCTGCCTGCTGTCCCTGCACAGCCTGCTGTCCCTGTCTCTGTTCTGCCTGCTGTCCCTGCACTGCCTGCCATCCCTGCACTGCCTGCTGTCCCTGCACTGCCTGCTGTCCCTGTGCCGCCTGCTGTCCCTGCGCCTGCGCTGCCTGCTGGCTCTGCACCTCCTGCTGTCTCTGCACCTCCTGCTGTTCCAGCGCTGCCTGCTGTCCCAGCGCTGCCTGCTGTCCCTGTTTTGCCTACTGTCCCTGCGCCGCCTGCTGTTCCTGCGCTGCCCGCTTTCCCTGTTCTGCCTGCTGTCCCTGCGCTGCCTATGCGCTGCCTGCTGTCCATGCGCTGCCTGCTGTCCTGGCGCCACCTGCTGTCCCTGCACCACCTGCTTTCCCTGCGCTGCCTGCTGTTCCTTTGCTGCATGCTGTCCCTGTTCGGCCTGCTGTCCCTGTGTCGCCTGTTGTCCGTGCGCCACCTGCTGTCCCTGTGCTGCCTGCTGTCCCTGTGCTGCCTGCTGTCCCTACTCTGCCTGCTGTCCCTGCACCGCCTGCTGTCCCTGCGCCTGCACTGCCTGCTGGCTCTGCACCTCCTGCTGTCTCTGCACCTCCTGTGTCCCAGTGCTGCCTGCTGTCCCTGTTTTGCCTGCTGTCCCTGCACCGCCTGCTGTTCCTGCGCTGCCTGCTGTCCTTGTTCTGCCTGCTGTCCCTGCGCTGCCTGCTGTCCCTGAGCTGCCTGCTGTTCCTGTGCCACCTGCAGTTCCTGCACTGCCTGCTGTCCCTGCGCTGCCTGCTATCCCTGCGCTGCCTGCTGTCCCTGCACCAAGTGCTTTCCCTGCACTGCCTGCTGTTCCTTTGCTGCATGCTGTCCCTGTTCGGCCTGCTGTCCCTGTGCTGCCTGTTGTCCGTGCGCCACCTGCTGTCCCTGCACTGTCTGCTGTTGCTGCGCTTCCTGCTGTCCCTGCGCTGCCTGCTGTTCCTGTGCTGCATGCTGTCCCTGTTCGGCCTGCTGTCCCTGCGCTGCCTGCTGTACCTGCGCCACCTCCTGTCCCTTCTCCATCTGTTGTCTCTGCGCTGCCTGCTGTCCCTGCACCACCTGCTGTCCCTGCGCCACCTGCTGTCTCTGATCTGCCTGCTTTCCCTGCGCTGCCTGCTGTTCCGGCGCCGCCTGCTGTTCCTGTGCCACCTGCTGTTCCTGCACCGCCTGCAATCCCTGTGCCGCCTGCTGTCTCTGCACCTCCTGCTGTCCCTGCGCTGCCTGCTGTTCCTGCGCTGCATGCTGGCCCTGTTCGGCCTGCTGTCTCTGCGCTGCCTACCTTTCCTGCACCACCTGCTGTCCCTGCGCTGCCTGCTGTCCCTGCGCCACCTGCTGTCCCTGCGCCACCTGCTGTCCCTGCGCTGCCTGCTGTTTCTGTGCCACCTGCTGTCCCTGCACCGCCTGCTGTTCCTTTGCCACCTGCTGTCCCTGCGCTGCCTGCTGTCCCTCCAGTGCCTGCTGTCCCTGCACTGTCTGCTGTCCCTGTGCCGCCTGATATCCCTGTGCCGCCTGATATCCCTGTGCCACCTGCTGTCCCTGCGCTGCCTCCTGTCTCTGTGCCGCTTGCTATTTCTGCGCTGCCTGCTGTCCCTGCACCGCCTGCTGTCCCTGCACTGCCTGCTGTCCCTACGCTGCCTGCTGTTCCTACACTGCCTGCTGTTCCTGCACTGCCTTCTGTCCCTGCGCTGCCTGCTATTCCTGTGCTGCTTGCTGTCCCTCCGCCGCCTGCTGTCCCTACGCCACCTGCTGTCCCTGCGCCACCTGATGTCCCTGCGCCACCTGATGTCCCTGCACCTCCTGCTGTCTCTGCACCTCCTGCTGTCCCAGCGCTGCCTGCTGTCCCTGTTCTGCCTGCTGTCCCTGTGCTGCCTGCTGTCCCTGCACCGCCTGCTGTTCCTGCTGTCCCTGTGCCACCTGCTGTCCCTGCGCTGCCTGCTGTCTCTGCGCCGCTTGCAGTCCCAGTCCCTGTTCTGCCTGCTGTCCCTTCCCTGCCTTCTGTCCCTGTGCCGCCTGCATTCCCTGCGCTGCCTGCTATTCTTGCGCTGCCTGCTGTCCCTGACCTGTGCTGCCTGCTGACCCTGTTCCTGCTCTGCTTGCTGTCCCTGCGCCTCCTGCTGTCCCTACGCTGCCTTCTGTTCCTGCACTGCCTCCTGTTCCTGCACTGCCTGCTTTCCCTGCGCCACCTGCTGTCCCTGCGCCGCCTGCTGTCCCTGCGCACCTGCTGTCCCTGGGCCGCCTGCTGTTCCTGTGCCGCCTGCTGTCCATGTGCCGCCTGCTGTCCCTGTGCCACCTGCTGTTCCTGCGCTGCATGGTGTCCCTGTTCTACCTGCTGTCCCTGCGCTGCCTGCTGTCCCTGTGCAGCCTGCTGTCCCTGTGCCGCCCGCTGTCCCTGCGCCGCCTGCTTTCCCTGCTCCACCTGCTGTCCCTGCATCACCTGCTGTTCCTGTGCCAACTGCTGTCCCTGCGCTGCATGCTGTCCCTGCACCACCTGCTGTCCCTGCGCTGCCTGCTGTCCCTGCGCTGCCTGCTATCCCTGTGCCACCTGTCTCTGCCCCTCCTGCTGTCCCTGCACCACCTGCTGTCCCTGCGCCACCTGCTGTCCCTGCGCCGCCTGCTGTATCTACGCTGCCTGCAGTTCCTGCACCGCCTGCTGTCCCTGCACTGTCTGCTGTCCCTGTGTTGCCTGCTGTCACTGTGCTGCCTGCTGTCCCTGCGCTGCCTGTTGTACCTGCACTGCCTGTTGTCCCTGTACCACCTGCTGTTCCTGCACTGCCCACTAACTCTGTGCTGCCCGCACTAGAACCACCACCAGGACCACTAATGGAAGCTGCAGCATGACCACGCAGCGGGCGCTCCGCCAACATACCACCGGTTATACAACTCCCAGCGCCAGAACCCCTGGCCCTCCAATCACCCGAAGATACACCGCCAAGGAACACCTGAACCTGGACCCCGGACGTCGAAACAGCGGTGTCTCCTCCCCACAATCCACCAGAGGACCATTCACTTGCTGACACTGACACTTCTTCTGCGACACAACCTACAAAAGATCCCGCACGACTCCTGCCAACAAGACCAAGAACACCCACAACCGCTCCCTTGTATCCTGCTCAACACCCGCTCTCTCTTCAAACACACCACAGAAATCTGGAACACCAGCACCACCCTCTCCATGGATGTTGCCTTCATCGCCAAAACATGGCTTAACCCCTCCTCGAACCCTGACATCACCACTGCCACTCCCGAAGGCTACAAGATGATACACCGTGAGCACCAAGAAACAAGGCAGAGGCATCGCCATCATCTTCAAGGAAACCATCAGATGCACCATCACCAACGGCGGAACCATGGAACACCTCAACCTCTTACTACAAACTGATGCGAAGACCACAATACAAGGCACCCTCGCCTACAGACCCCGGGACCCCGAGCTACATTCTGCGACTCCATCCCCAACCTCATCACCCCCCTAGCAATCGACTCGCACCACTATGTCCTACTTGGCGACCTCAACTTCCACATCGACGACCCCAACAACTTCAACTCCATCGCCTTCCTGGAGAACTTGAACAACATCGGCCTCACCCAACTGGTCACCAAATCCACACACAAAGACGGACACACACTCGACCTCATCTTCACCTTGAGCGACAGAATCAAATTCGGCCTCACCACAGAACTCACATGGAGTAACCACACACCATTGCAGACTTCACCATCACTGACGCCTGCTTTCCCTGTGATGCCTGCTGTCCCTGTGCTGCCTGCTGTCCCTGTGCCACCTGCTGTCCCTGCGCTGCCTGCTACTCCTGTGCTGCCTGCTGTCCCTGACCCTATGCTGCCTGCTGTCCCTGCACTGCTTGTTGTCCCTGCGCTGCCTGCTGTCCCTGCCGCTCCTGCTGTCCCTGCCGCTCCTGCTGTCCCTGCGTCGCCTGCTGTCCCTGCACCACCTGCTGTCCCTGCACCACCTGCTGGCCGTGCGCCGGCTGCTGCTCCTGCGCCGGCTGCTGTTCCTGCGCCACCTGCTGCTTCTGCGCCGCCTGCTGTCCCTGCCCTGCCTGCTGTCCCTACACTGCCTGCTGTGCCTGCACCACCTGCTGTCCCTGCGCCGCCTGCTGTCCCTGTGCCACCTGCTGTCCCTGTGCTGCCTGCTGTATCTGCACCTCCTGCTGTCCCTACGCCTCCTGCTGTCCCTGTGCCGCCTGCTGTCCCTGCGCCACATGCTGTTCATGTGCCGCCTCCTGTCCCTGTGCCGCCTGCTGTCCCTGTGCCGCCTGCTGTCTCTGCACCACCTGCTGTCCCTGCACTGCCTGCTGTCGCTGCGCCACCTGCTGTCCCTGCACTGCCTGCTGTCCCTGCGCTGCCTGCTGTCTCTGCACTTCCTGCTGTCCCTCCTCTGCCTGCTGTCCCTGCGCTGCCTGCTGTCACTCTGCCACCTGCTGTTCCTGTGCCGCATGGTGTCCCTGTTCTGCCTGCTGTCCCTGCGCTGCCTGCTGTCCCTGTGCCGCCTGCTGTCCCTGTGCCACCTGCTGTCCCTGCGCCGCCTGCTGTCCCTGCACCGCCTGCTTTCCCTGCTCCACCTGCTGTCCCTGCATCACCTGCTGTTCCTGTGCAAACTGCTGTCCCTGCGCTGCATGCTGTTCCTGCACCACCTGCTGTCCCTGCGCTGCCTGCTGTCCCTGCACCACCTGTTGTCCCTGCACTGCCTGCTGTCCCTGTGCCACCTGATGTCTCTGCCCCTCCTGCTGTCCCTGCGCCACCTGCTGTCCCTTCGCCGCCTGCTGTACCTACGCTGCCTGCAGTTCCTGCACCGCCTGCTGTCCCTGCACCGCCTGCTGTCCCTGCACCACCTGCTGTCCCTGCACCACCTGCTGTCCCTGCGCCACCTGCTGTTCCTGTGCCGCCTCCTGTCCCTGCACCGCCTGCTGTCCCTGTACCGCCTGCTGTATCTGCACTGCCTGCTGTCCCTGCGCTGCCTGCTGTCCCAGCGCCACATGCTGTCCATGTGCCACATGCTGTCCCTGCGCCACATGCTGTCCCTGCGCCACATGCTGTCCCTGTGCCACATGCTGTCCCTGTGCCGCCTGCTGTCCCTGTGCCGCCTGCTGTCTCTGCACCACCTGCTGTCCCTGCGCTGCCTGCTGTCCCTGCGCCGCCTGATGTCCCTGCACTGCCTGCTGTCCCTGCGCTGCCTGCTGTCTCTGCACCTCCTGCTGTCCCTGCTCTGCCTGCTGTCCCTGTGCTGCCTGCTGTCCCTTGCGACCTGCTGTTCCTGCGCTGCATGGTGTCCCTGTTCTGCCTGCTGTCCCTGCGCTGCCTGCTGTCTCTGCACCTCCTGCTGTCCCTGCTCTGCCTGCTGTCCCTGTGCTGCCTGCTGTCCCTGTGCTGCCTGCTGTCCCTGTGCCACCTGCTGTTCCTGCACTGCCTGCTGTCCCTGTGCCCCCTGCTGTGCCTGCGCCATCTGCTGTCTCTGTGCCGCCTTATGTCTCTGTGCCGCCTGCTGTCCCCGCGCCGCCTGCTGTCCTTGCGCCACCTGCTGTCCCTGCATCGCCTGCTGTTCCTGCGCCAACTACTGTCCCTGCGCTGCATGCTGTCCCTGCACCACCTGCTGTCTCTGCACCACCTGCTGTCCCTGTGCTGCCAGCTGTCCCTGCACCACATGCTGTCCCTGCATCACCTGCTGTCCCTGCGCTGCCTGCTGTCCCTGCACTGCCTGCTGTCCCTGCACTGCCTGCTGTCCCTGTGCCGCCTGCTGTCCCTGCACCACCTGCTGTCCCTGCACCGCCTGCTGTCCCTGGGTTGCCTTCTGTCTCTGCACCTACTGTCCCTGCTCTGCCTGCTGTCCTTGCATTGCCTGCTGTCCCTGTGCCACCTGCTGTTCCTGTGCCGCCTGCTGTCCCTGCGCCTCCTGCTGTCCTTGCGCCACCTGCTGTCCCTGCACCACCTGCTGTCCCTGCATCGCCTGCTGTTCCTGTGCTGCATGCTGCCCCTGAGCCACCTGCTGTCCCTGTGACACCTGCTCTCCCTCTGCCACCTGCTGTTCCTGCGCCGCCTGCTGTCCCTGTGCTGCCTGCTGTCTCTGCACCATATGCTGTCCCTGCGCTGCCTGCTGTCCCTGCGCTGCCTGCTGTCCCTATGCTGCCTGCTGTCCCTACGCTGCCAGCTGTTTCTGTGCCACCTGCTGTCACTGCGCTGCATGCTGTCCCTGCACTGCCTGCTGTTCCTGTGCCACCTGCTGTTCCTGCGCTGTATGCTGTCCCTGTTCTGCCTGCTGTCCATCCGCTGCCTGCTGTCCCTGGGCTGCCTACTGTCTGTGCACCTCCTGCTGTCTCTGCACCTCCTGCTGTCTCTGCGCTGCCTGCTGTCCCTGCCTGCCTGCCTACTGTCTCTGCACCTCCTTTTGTTCCTGCACTTCCTGCTGTCCCTGCACTGCCTGCTGTCCCTGCACTGCCTACTGTCCCTGCACTGCCTGCTGTCCCTGCACTGCCTGCTGTCCCTGCACCGCCTGCTGTCCCTGCAGCACCTGCTGTCCCTACTCCGCCTGCTGTCCCTGCGCCACCTGCTGTCCCTGCGCTAACTGCTGTCTCTGCGCCACTTGCTGTCCCTGCACTGTCTGCTGTTCCTGTGCTTCCTGCTGTTCCTGTGCTGCCTGCTGTCCCTGCGGTACCTGCTGTCCCTCCGCCGGCTGCTGTCCCAGTGCCACCTGCTATCCCTGTGCCACGTGCTATCCCTGCACCGCCTGCTATTCCTGCGCTGCCTGCTGTCCATGCACTGCCTGCTGTCTCTGCGTTTCCTGCTGTCCCTCCGCCACCTGCTTTCCCTTCACCACCTGCTGTTTTTGCACCTCCTGCTGTTTCTGTGCGCCTGCTGTCTCTGCGCCGCTTGCTGTCCCTGCACTGTCTGCTGTCCCTGTGCTGCCTGCTGTCCCTGTGCTGCCTGCTGTCCCTGCGCTGCCTGTTGTACCTGCTCTGCCTGTTGTCCCTGCACCGCCTGC
The DNA here is from genome assembly GCA_963921515.1 of Calotriton arnoldi. Taxonomy (NCBI): domain Eukaryota; kingdom Metazoa; phylum Chordata; class Amphibia; order Caudata; family Salamandridae; genus Calotriton; species Calotriton arnoldi. The sequence continues at coordinate 1,166,161 of CAWUFW010002725.1, forward strand.
TATTCCTGCGCTGCCTGCTGTCCATGCACTACCTGCTGTCTCTGCGTTTCCTGCTGTCCCTCCGCCACCTGCTATTTTTGCGCCTCCTGCTGTCCCTGTGCGCCTGCTGTCTCTGCACTGCTTGCTGTCCCTGTGCTGCCTGCTGTCCCTGTGCTGCCTGCTGTCCCTGCGCTGCCTGTTGTACCTGCACTGCCTGTTGTCCCTGTACCGCTTGTTGTCCCTGTACCGCCTGTTGTCCCTGTACCGCCTGCTGTTCCTGCGCTGCCCACTGCCTCTGTGCTGCCCGCACTAGAACCACCACCAGGACCACTAATGGAAGCTGCAGCATGACCACGCAGCGGACGCTCCACCAACACACCACCGGTTATACAACTCCCAGCGCCAGGACCCCTGGCCCTCCAATCACCCGAAGATACACCGCCAAGGAACACCTGAACCTGGACCCCGGACGACGAAACAGCGGTGTCTCCTCCCCGCAATCCACCAGAGGACCATTCACTTGCTGACACTGACACTTCTTCTGCGACACAACCTACAAAAGATCCCGCACAACTCCTGCCAACAAGACCAAGAACACCCACAACCGCTCCCTTGTATCCTGCTCAACACCCGCTCTCTCTTCAAACACACCACAGAAATCTGGAACACCAGCACCACCCTCTCCATGGATGTTGCCTTCATTACCAAAACATGGCTTAACCCCTCCTCGAACCCTGACATCACCACTGCCACTCCCGAAGGCTACAAGATGATACACATGAGCACCAAGAAACAAGGCGGAGGCATCGCCATCATCTTCAAGGAAACCATCAGATGCACCATCCCCAACGGCGGAACCATGGAACACCTCAACCTCTTACTACAAACTGATGCGAAGACCACAATACAAGGCACCCTTGCCTATAGACCCCGGGACCCCGAGCTGCATTCTGCGACGCCGTCCCCAACCTCATCACCCCACTAGCAATCGACTCGCACCACTATGTCCTACTTGGCGACCTCAACTTCCACATCGACGACCCCAACAACTCCAACTCCATCGCCTTCCTGGAGAACTTGAACAACATCGGCCTCACCCAACTGGTCACCGAATCCACACACAAAGACAGACACACACTCAACCCCATCTTCACCTTGAGCGACAGAATCAAATTCGGCCACACCACAGAACTCACCTGGAGTGACCACACCATTGCAGACTTCACCATCCCTGACGCCTGCTTTCCCTGTGCTGCCTGCTGTCCCTGTGCCGCCTGCTGTCCCTGCGCTGCCTGCTATTCCTGTGCTGCCTGCTGTCCCTGTGCTGCCTGCTGTCCCTGACCGTGTGCTGCCTGCTGTCCCTGCACCGCTTGTTGTCCCTGCGCTGCCTGCTGTCCCTGTGCTGCCTGCTGTCCCTGCGCTGCCTGCTGTCCCTACACTTCCTGCTGTTCCTGCACTGCCTGCTGTCCCTGTGCCACCTGCTGTTCCTCTGCCGCCTGCTGTCCCTGCGCTGCCTGCTGTTCCTGCGCTGCCTGCTGTTCCTGCGCTGCCTGCTGTCCCTGCGCTGCCTGCTGTCCCTACACTTCCTGCTGTTCCTGTACTGCCTGCTGTCCCTGCGCCACCTGCTGTTCCTGTGCCGCCTGCTGTCCCTGCGCTGCCTGCTGTTCCTGCGCCGCCTGGTGTCCCTGCGCTGCCTGCTGTCCCTGCACCACCTGCTGTCCCTGCACCACCTGCTGGCCGTGCACCGGCTGCTGTTCCTGCGCCGGCTGCTGTTCCTACGCCGCCTGCTGTTTCTGCGCCGACTGCTGTTTCTGCACCACCTGCTGTTCCTGCCCTGCCTGCTATCCCTACACTGCCTGCTGTCCCTACACTGCCTGCTGTCCCTGCACCACCTGCTGTCCCTGTGCCACCTGCTGTTCCTGCCCTGCCTGCTGTCCCTACACCGCCTGTTGTCCCTGTGCCGCCTGCTGTCCCTGTGCCACCTGCTGTCCCTGTGCCACCTGCTGTCCCTGCGCCACCTGCTGTCCCTGTGCCACCTGCTGTTCCTGCGCCACCTCCTGTCCTTGCACCACCTGCTGTCCCTGTGCCACCTGCTGTCCCTGTGCCACCTGCTGTCCCTGTGCCACCTGCTGTTCCTGCGCCGCCTGCTGTCCCTGCGATGCCTGCTGTCTCTGCACCTCCTGCTGTCCCTCCTCTGCCTGCTGTCCCTGCGCTGCCTGCTGTCCCTGTGCCACCTGCTGTTCCTGCGCCGCATGGTGTCCCTGTTCTGCCTGCTGTCCCTGCGCTGCCTGCTGTCCCTGTGCCGCCTGCTGTCCTTGTGCTGCCTGCTGTCCCTGCGCTGCCTGCTTTCCCTGCACCACCTGCTGTCCCTGCATCACCTGCTGTTCCTGTGCCAACTGCTGTCCCTGCGCTGCATGCTGTCCCTGCACCACCTGCTGTCCCTGCGCTGCCTGCTGTCCCTGCACCACCTGTTGTCCTTGCACCACCTGCTGTCCCTGCGCCACCTGCTGTCCCTGCGCCGCCTGCTGTACCTACGCTGCCTGCAGTTCCTGCACTGCCTGCTGTCCCTGCGCCACCTGCTGTCCCTGCGCCACCTGCTGTTCCTGTGCCACCTCCTGTCCCTGCGCCGCCTGCTGTCCCTGTGCCGCCTGCTGTATCTGCCCTTCCTGCTGTCCCTGCGCTGCCTGCTGTCCCTGCGTCACATGCTGTCCCTGCGTCACATGCTGTCCCTGCGCCACATGCTGTCGCTGCGCCACATGCTGTCCCTGTGCCGCCTGCTGTCCCTGTGCCGCCTGCTGTCTCTGCACCACCTGCTGTCCCTGCGCTGCCTGCTGTCCCTGCGCCACCTGCTGTCCCTGCACTGCCTGCTGTCCCTGCGCTGCCTGCTGTCTCGGCACCTCCTGCTGTCCCTGTGCTCCCTGCTGTCCCTGTGCAACCTGCTGTTCCTGCGCTGCATGGTGTCCCTGTTCTGCCTGCTGTCCCTGCGCTGCCTGCTGTCTCTGCACCTCCTGCTGTCCCTGCTCTGCCTGATGTCCCTGCTGTCCCTGTGCTGCCTGCTGTCCCTGTGCCACCTGCTGTTCCTGCGCTGCATGGTGTCCCTGTTCTGCCTGCTGTCCCTGCGCTGCCTGCTGTTCCTGTGCCCCCTGCTGTGCCTGCGCCATCTGCTGTCTCTGTGCTGCCTTCTGTCTCTGCGCTGCCTGCTGTCCCCGCGCCGCCTGCTGTCCCCACACCACCTGCTGTCCTTGCGCCACCTGCTGTCCCTGCATCGCCTGCTGTTCCTGCACCACCTGCTGTCTCTGCACCACCTGCTGTTCCTGTGCTGCCTGCTGTCCTTGCCTCACATGCTGTCCATGCATCACCTGCTGTCCCCGCGCTGCCTGCTGTCCCTGCGCTGCCTGCTGTCCCTGCACTGCCTGCTTTCCCTCCACTGCCTGCTGTCCCTGTGCTGCCTGCTGTCCCTGCACCACCTGCTGTCCCTGCACTGCCTGCTGTCCCTGGGTTGCCTTCTGTGTCTGCACCTACTGTCCCTGCTCTGCCTGCTGTCCTTGCACTGCCTGCTGTCCCTGTGCCGCCTGCTGTCCCTGTCCCACCTGCTGTTCTTGTGCCGCCTGCTGTCCCTGCGCCTCCTGCTGTCCTTGTGCCACCTGCTGTCCCTGCACCACCTGCTGTCCCTGCAACGCCTGCTGTTCCTGTGCTGCATGCTGCCCCTGTGCCACCTGCTGTCCCTGTGCCGCCTGCTGTCCCTGTGCCACCTGCTGTTCCTGCGCCGCCTGCTGTTCCTGCGCCGCCTGCTGTCCCTGTGCGGCCTGCTGTCTCTGCACCACCTGCTGTACCTGCGCTGCCTGCTGTCCCTGCGCTGCCTGCTGTCCCTATGCTGCCGGCTGTCCCTACGCTGCCAGCTGTTTCTGTGCCACCTGCTGTCACTGCGCTGCATGCTGTCCCTGCACTGCCTGCTGTTCCTGTGCCACCTGATGTTCCTGCGCTGCATGCTGTCCCTGTTCTGCCTGCTGTCCCTCCGCTGCCTGCTGTCTCTGGGCTGCCTACTGTCTCTGCACCTCCTGCTGTCTCTACACCTCCTAATGTCTCTGCACCTCCTGCTGTCTCTGCACCTCCTGCTGTCTCTGCGCTGCCTGCTGTCCCTGCCTGCCTGCCTGCTGTCTCTGCACCTCCTTTTGTTACTGCACCACCTGCTGCCCCTGCACTGCCTGCTGTCCCTGCACTGCCTGCTGTCCCTGCAGCACCTGCTGTCCCTACACCGCCTGCTGTCCCTGCGCCGCCTGCTGTCCCTGCGCCGCCTGCTGTCCCTGCGCTCCCTGCTGTTCCTGCGCTTCCTGCTGTTCCTGCGCTTCCTGCTGTCCCTGCGCTTCCTGCTGTCCCTGCACTTCCTGCTGTCCCTGCGCTGCCTGCTGTCCATGCACTACCTGCTGTCTCTGCGTTTCCTGCTGTCCCTCCGCCACCTGCTTTCCCTCCGCCACCTGCTTTCCCTGCGCCACCTGGTGTTTTTGCGCCTCCTGCTCTCCCTGCGCGCCTGCTGTCTCTGCACCGCTTGCTGTCCCTGTGCTGCCTACTGTCCCTGTGCTGCCTGCTGTCCCTGCGCTGCCTGTTGTACCTACACTGCCTGTTGTCCCTGCACTGCCTGTTGTCCCTGTACCGCCTGCTGTTCCTGCGCTGCCCACTGCCTCTGTGCTGCCCGCACTAGAACCACCACCAGGACCACTAATGGAAGCTGCAGCATGACCACGCAGCGGGCAATCCGCCAACACACCACCGGTTATACAACTCCCAGCGCCAGGACCCCAGGCCCTCCAATCACCTGAAGATACACAGCCAAGGAACACCTGAACCTGGACCCCGGACGTCGAAACAGCACTGTTTCCTCCCTACAATCCACCAGAGGACCATTCACTTGCTGACACTGACACTTCTTCTGCGACACAACCTACAAAAGATCCCGCACGACTCCTGCCAACAAGACCAAGAACACCCACAACCGCTCCCTTGTATCCTGCTCAACACCCGCTCTCTCTTCAAACACACCACAGAAATCTGGAACACCAGCACCACCCTCTCCATGGATGTTGCCTTCATCAAAACATAGCTTAACCCCTCCTCGAACCCTGACATCACCACTGCCACTCCCGAAGGCTACAAGATGATACACCGTGAGCGCCAAGAGACAAGCAGAGGCATCGCCATCATCTTCAAGGATACCATCAGATGCACCATAAAATGTAGTAATGAAGCCGGACACGTTGAGAAGTTTCAGGTTGCTTTATTGAAGATAAGTAGTTGAGTCCAGAAGTAATAATGTACAAGCCCCACCAGGAGCAGCCAGCAGGCAGCTCAGCCCATCTCAACTGTGCCTTTCTTGAGAGACACCCAACATTCCACTGAGCATCATCACACTGTAACATTCTAGAGGCATTGCATGTGATGAAAGAGGAGAAGGACAAGTATGGACAACGGTGTAAAATACTACATATCTCCCTTTCTTCCCTGACCCAACAACGGATAGAACAGTAGAGAAGTAAAACACTGGAACAACAGGAACTGGCAAAAGAGAAAAACTGCATGCAAGCAAGAACATAGAGACAAAAGAGCAATAGAATTGAGTTGAATAGAAATAACACAATGTAGAATCCTGTGAAGAAAAGATTGTTAAAAAAACAGTAACATAAACATTTGCATTCGCCTACATATCACTTAGATTGTACTTTGGCTCGCATAACGTTAGAAAGATACCGTATGGTGAGGACAATAGAAAAGTACCTCCAGAACGTGGAAGTTGCACTCATGTAAATACGTGTGACCACTGGCTTGGATAAACACCAGAATGACATTGAGTTAGAACAGCATGCCCCTTGGAAACTTAATTGACATAGCGTTGGAGCGTTGACAAGCGTTCCCGAATTGACATGCATTGAGATGTGCAAATGCTAAACTGCCGTTTTTGAATAAAACCAGCACTGGACAAACCATCCACGAGCAAAAAAAAATAGCATTTGAAATTGAGCACTTTGAGCAAAATAGAACTCGCATACAGTGAAACATTGGAACGTCAAATAGATGTAGCTAAACCGTGGAACAGCATGGCAGCATAGACAGACAGGTGCGACAGGAGGCAAAACACAGCAGGGGAGGTGATACAGGGAAAAGAATGGATAATGTAAAACAACTTGACTAGAAGAGTAAAAACTCATACAATAGACTTGAAAATAGATTGAACTGTAATACTAGCTGGGGAGTACAGCAAAATTGATATTGAGACTATTAAGAACACACACTCTGGACAACCTCGTACAGAGGTGACTTGACGAGTGTTCTCAAATTGACAAATATTGAAACATGCAATCCCTCCAGGGAGTAGTGCACGCATGCAAGTGCAACCTGGGCAACCTCAAGCAGAGATCACTTGACATCCACAAATTGAAATTGAGAAATAGAAAAATTGAATAGTGCAATCCCACTTGGGAATACTGCAGAAATTGAAATAGAGAAAATGAACTTTTGAGAGCGCACAAATTGAAATTGAGAAAACGAAAAATTGAACTGTGCAATCCCACTAGGGAATACTGCACAAATTGAAATAGAGAAATTGAACTATTGAGAACGTGTAAATAGGGTCCATGTGTGTACCCCAGTAATAATGTACAAGCCCCACCAGGAGCAGCCAGCAGGCAGCTCAGCCCATCTCAACTGTGCCTTTCTTGAGAGACACCCAACATTCCACTGAGCATCATCGCACTGTAACATTCTAGAGGCATTGCATGTGATGAAAGAGGAGAAGGACAAGTATGGACAAAGGTGTAAAATACTACAATCACAAACGGCGGAACCATGGAACACCTCAACCTCTTACTACAAACTGATGCAAAGACCACAATACAAGGCACCCTCGCCTACAGACCCCGGGACCCCGAGCTACATTCTGCAACGCCATCCCCAACCTCATCACCCCCCTAGCAATCGACTCGCACCACTATGTCCTACTTGGCGACCTCAACTTCCACATCGACGACCCCAACAACTCCAACTCCATTGCCTTCCTGGAGAACTTGAACAACATCGGCCTCACCCAACTGGTCACCGAATCCACACACAAAGACGGACACACACTCGACCCCATCTTCACCTTGAGCGACAGAATCAAATTCAGCCACACCACAGAACTCACCTGGAGTGACCACACCATTGCAGACTTCACCATCACTGACGCCCAGCACACCATCACCTGGCAGCAGATCTCCTCCCACCGCAGCTGGAGCAAGGTCACCGAAACTCAGTGGTCACAGACCCTCACTGCCACCCACCCCGATGACTCAACAGACCTCAACCAGGCCGTCCAGAACTTCGCCACCTGGATCACCGACTGCGCTGACAGAGTCGCCCCAATGAAACCTACAAAAACCAACAACCGCCCCAAACATGCCAACTGGTACACCCCAGAACTCAGGACCACCAAGCGCAACTGCCACCAACTGGAGAAACGATTGCGCACCAGCAAGAACCTCGCCAACAGAGCAGCTCACAAAACAGCCCTCAGCAACTATCACCAGCATATCAAAGAAGCTAAGAAAGCAGCCATCACCACCCTCATCAACTCCGCTCCCAACCACACAAAGGAACTCTTCAAAATATTCAAAAAACTCTCCAACCCAACAGCTATAGAGAACAACTTCCACTCCTCCCAAGAACTCAGCAACACCCTCTCAGACTACTTCCACAGCAAGATCACCAACATCTACAACAATATCAACATCCAACCCACCACCATGAAACCTCAACCAACCAGCAAACACCAGTACCATCACTACTTGGTCACAGCTCACCACCCTGACCACCTCAGCCATCATGTCTTCCATCCACTCCGGGGCACCCACCAAACCCTGCCCCTAGCTCCTCTGCAACCTCACAACGAACCCAATCCGCACGCAACCCACCAGCATCCTCAACACCACTATCTCCACAGCAACCTTCCTGGACAGATGGAAACACACAGACATCAGACCCCTCCTAAAGAAAGCCTCCGCTGACCCTAACAAGCTAAAGAATTATTGTCCAAGCTCCCTGCTCCCCTACCCGGCGAAAGTTCTCGAGAAAGCCATCAACCATTAGCGTACTGAATTCCTGGAACAAAACCACCAACTAGACGTCTCTCAATCAGGATTCTATGCCAACCACAGCACCGAGATCATGCTGATTGCTGCCACAGATGACATCAGAATACTCCCTGACCATGGAGAAACGGTGGCCCTGGTCCTCCTCAACCTCTCCGCAGTGCCGACACAGTCTCCCTCAAAACCCTCAACAACTGACTCCACAACATAGACATATGGCAAGAAGCCCTCAAGTGAATCGCCTCCTTCCTTACAGGATGCACACAGTGCATCCGACTGCCTTGCTTCACCTCCGCACCCAAAGAATCATATACGACATACCACAAGGATCATCCCTCAGCCCTACCCTGTTCAACATCTACATGACCTGCCTCGCAGACGTCATCAGATCCCACGGATTCAACATAATCTCCTATGCAGACGACACTTAACTGATCCTCTCGCTCATAATAACCCTGCCAACGCCAAAATCAACCTCTGCAATGCCATGACCAACATAGCCAAATGGATGAGAGACAACTGCCTCCAACTCAACTCTGCCAAAATGGAAGTACTGATCTTTGGGAAGAACACCTATGCATGAGACCACAGCTGGTGGCCTGCAGAATTCGGACCCACACCAACCGACCATGCAAGCAACCTCGGCATCATCCTCGATAGCCAACTGACTATGAAACAACTGCTTCCACACATTTTGCATGCTCCGCAGAATCATCACATAGATCCCAAACAACACCAGAAAGACTGTCACTCAGACCCTTGTTACCAGCCGCCTCAACTATGGCAATCAGCGGCGGCTCCTCCGCTAAGGCAGAGAAGCATCGCCCTACTGCTCTTAGAGCAGTGAAAAAGGGAAAAATAAAATGATAATTACGTTAATATCATTTTATTATTTATTACTGTGGGGCTTGTGGCTCAGGGAGGAGGAGTGGTTTGTGCACACTTAAGTGCTCATGACTGCTTGAACGGCCGTCTTGGCCCAGCCAAACAGTCATGCGCACTTTTGCATATTCCCCACCAGGCTGTAATGCACAGCCTGGTGGGGATTATGCACAGGCTCCCTGTCCCCCTCTAAGCACCGATCCACGGCGCTCAGACCAATCACAACACTGCATTGCAGCGTTGTGATTGGCTCAGGGAGCCTGTGTGCCCGGGTGCTTCCTGCAGATTCTTCTGGACTGAAGTCAGGAAGAGAAGAGAAGCGGAGACGGAGGAGAGGCGGCAGAAAAGCTAAGTGGGGTTTTTTAAATATTTTTCAACCCCTGCCCCAGTTCCCCCGCCCTGCCACCTCCATTCCCAACCAGCCGCCACTGACAGCAATTCCCTCTGTGCGGGCATCTCGAACCAGCTCCTAAGAAGACTCCAGACCATACAGAACACTGCAGCTAGACTCATCCTGGACATTCCCAAATGAATGCACATCGCCCCCCCAGCTGAGAGACCTCCACTGGCTCCCCATCCAGAAAAGATGCCAGTTCAAGATCCTCATGCATGCCTACAAAGCCCCCCACGACCTAGGACCTGCCTACCTCAACCATCGACTGAAGTTCCACCTTCTCGCTAGAAACCTACACTTCTCTTCACTCGCCTCACACACACACCCACATCCGCAGCGCTCACAGCGGCAGCCGCTCCTTCTCCTACATCGCAGCAGAGACCTGGAATGATCTCCCCCTCCAGCTCTGTACGGCCCCCTCATGGCAGACTTCAGAAAGACACTCAAGACCTGGCTGTTCAACGGAGACACAGTGTCCAGATACCCCGAGTGGTGACAGGTTTGTGCTTTACAAATGCTAATTGATTGATTGATAGTGATTGCAAGCAGCACAAGCTCGGAAGAGATGCTGAACCGGCAGTGCCCCTTCCCTCAGTGTTTTTATTGTAAGATGAATTGTCAGGTACGACTCAGGTCAATGATTTTGCTCTTGGTGTTGAAGTAGCGAATGCAAGGATGCGGCCAGCCTACAGGGCACCGGAATGAGTCGGTGTGGTAAACACAGTGGCTTGGACTCCAAAACTACTGCTAATTTCAAACTCTGTTATTGGGGAGGAAGAAGAAGTATGGGGGGGCGAGGTATTGGCCCATGCACAGAAATGCATGCGCTCTGACTTCCCATGATTTTTAATCCATTTGAGAAATCCTCCTCTCACCCTGCTGCCTGGAGGGGCATTGATACAGATCATTGTGGGTGAAAGCAGGTAAAAGGCTGCTCAGGGTTGAAGACCAGCTCACTGCACACCTATGGAACCACATCATTTCATGTAACAGGTACCCATCGGCACATTTATGTATGATTCACACCAGTGTCACTGATGAAAGAAATTAGTTACCTGTAACCCCAGTTCACCAACAATATATTCACAGCCTGGGAATCCCCAGTATGTTTAAATAGCAGTACACCGTGTTAAAATAGCCAACAGCCTGAATAAAATTGCTTGTTTAGTAGCACATCCACCCCATTTCACACAATCCAAACTTCAGCCAATGAGATGGAAGCGTCAACTATTCTATTCCCGCCAGTAACTAATTTCTTCTCTAACAGTGGATCTTTCATATATGCACATGCTTGAAACAGGTTTAGGAGGACTGCCTGTCAAACTACTGCGTCAGCTTCTTCGTTCACATCTAGGCAATAATGCTTTGTGGAAATGTGCCTGCTCTTCCAGGTGGCTGCACAGCAGATGTCTCAAAAGAGCACACCAGGATAGAATGCCACTGTTGCTGCCATGCTGCTGGTGGAATGCACCCTCACCCTTCCCTGGAGCAGTCGCTTGCCTTGGTGTGAAAGAAGGTAATGCAGGCTGAAGGCCAATGGGCTATGCCTTGTTTGGTCAGGGGACAACCTTCTGCGCAGCTGTTCAAAAGACCGCTGCTCTGATGAACATATGTCTCTTGTCCAGTAACGTTGCTGTAAGAGAGAAACAGTGGCCGCAAACCCCGCATGTGCAGAAGCTATGCCTTTATGAGCGGCCATTATTAAACAGAGTCTGCGGTTGAGGTTTGGTATCAGGCAATCACCAACCCCAGGAACGGTTACAAAGGGAACCTTGTCAGTAGTTAACTGGTAAGTATACTTAGAAGGAAATCATAGAGGAAAAGCAGTACCTTCCTGACATGCGGCAATGGCAGCCAAAATGTAATCATCAATTTTAGTCATAGAACGCGTAATCGCTGCCACTTTAGTTGTGGCTACTGCAGATTTGGCTGCTTCCTCAGCCATTGAATTACCAACAATGTGCACTCCCGCACATTGATGGCCCAATGTATGTACAACATGTGTAAGTGGTAGGCGATCTTTAAGATCAGCCACCTTAACCCAAAGCATTTCATATTTTATTGTGCTGCCCGAAAGTCATTTTGTTTTCAAAAGTGTAAATTGTCATCGTAAGATTGCACACAATAAAGAGTCACACACCACAAGGGCGAGGGACTCAGGATCAGAATGCTCGAGAGCGAGAAGCAAAGCTCTCAACTTGGCCAATTGTGCCGTACAGTCACCCAGGGACTGGGTATGATTGATACTGGAGTGGAAAACTCCATCGACCGTATTGCCAACAACAATAGCACAAGCTGCAGAATAAGTCTGCCTCGAACCAATAGCAGGTTTTGCTGACCCATCAGTGTAAATAATGGTTTTATACTGATCAAGAGAAAGAAGCAATGAAGGTGGAGGGTGAACCTCTTTGTATCGAAGAAAGTCTTATATCTGTAAAGATGGATGAAATACAAAGGAACCCTCAACAGAAGTCAAAGAAGCAGCCCACTGAATCCAACGCGGGTGAAGGGCTTTAGAATTAGGAACACTTGCCTTTGTGACCGCCTCTAAGGCAGGCACAGGCAAAACAACAAAGATGTGTTTACCTTGAGCGAGAGGTCGTTCTTTAAGGATGGCCATTTGCACTGCTGTTAAAAAAAATCAGTAGATGAAAAGCGCATCTCAGCATGAGTGTATAGATGCGATTTATAAGTAATCAGAACTGTGTCCCCCTCATTGAATGTGACGTAAGTAAAAGCAATTGCACCCGGGATTATCTGGATGACCAAACTAGTAGTGTTAAGCCTGGCCTATAAGAACTGCGTAGCAAGTAGATCAGATTGTAAATTGCATCGGACAGTAGTGTGATCTGGAAGCCATGAGGAAGCGGAAAACTTTGGATTTCTTAAAGCATAGAGAGGTTTAGTACATTGGGCATAATCAGGAATGTAAGTTCTGCCAAAATTTAAAATACCAAGAAGAGACTGCAACTTCTTGAGGGAAGAAGGGGGGTTGCAATTGTGCACACTTCTCCAAGAAATGAGGTGCCAAACCTCTACCTTCAAATGTTAATTCATAAGCAAGAAAAAGAACAGCAAGAAACGCAATGTGAGACTTTACAAAACTGAACTTGCAACATATGTTCAGCGAATTGTGTAATAATGCGATCCACTCTCGCCAAATGCGGTGAGGTATTTGTCATCGACATAGGACAAAGCATCAGGGTCAATGTCATCTAAAAGGGGCACAATGCATGCCGTAAACACACATGGGCTGTTCTTATATCCCATTGTGAACGAGCAGACCAATCACAGCTCTCAGGAGCCAAGCTGTGACTGAAAAACCCGATAGGAATGTCTAGCGTAGTTTAAAACTTTTTACGGATGATATTATTAATCAGGGCCATACTGCGTGTTCTGCACCGCAGAAGTGCATGCATGACTATTCAAATGTCTATAATCTAAGACTATGCGATAAGAGCTGTCAGCTTTCAAAACCAGAAAAAGAGGATTATTCATAGAAGAGATACAGGGCTCAAGAACACCCTGATACTCCAGATGAGTAAGAATGTCTTTAACGGACACTTTTGCATCACGTTTAATTGGATATTGAGGCTGTGGTTGAGGGATAGAACGTATCGGAATAACATGCAGAATCCCTATCCCAACCAACCTGGGTGCGGTATAGGGCAGCAGCCAAAGCAAGTGCCCCCTTAGAAGCATAAGCAAGCTGCGTCTCCTCAGGGGCAAGCTGCGAAAAAGATGGGTGGACGATATCTTCCCCCCGAGAACAGGCGAGAACATAGGAGAGAGGCAAATTGACCTCCGCCGACAAATATCATAAGAAGAAGTCAATTTATCCCAAAAAATAGTATTAATGGTGCGTTTGATATCACCTTTAATCTGAATATCCAAATTATATAGGCGATCAAGAGGTGCAATGCTGGTGTCCACCATCTCAACTGTAACAAATGTATCAGTTGCTTTCGCCTCCAGAAACTGGCGAAGTGTCTGGCGCACTATGGTGACTTCTGCCGTGCTGTCGAGGAGGGCCACCGCCCAACTCCTGTCCAGGAGAAGGGTTCTCACCGCCTGGGGGTTCTCACCGTCAGGGGCATATTTCGCTGTCAAAGCAGAAACCTTCTTCTTTTGTAAAGGGGCTCTATATGGAAGTGGTTCCTCTATTGGAATGGAAAATGTTTTGGTTGACGTACCTTTCCATTGTACGATTTAAGTTAGCATTTGCGGCACCATTTTGTATTCAGCTGCCATTTTGTAACATGATCGAAACTAAGCTTCTGTCTCATTCTGTTTGCCCCAGCAGAAATCAGCCTCGATGTTTTTTTCTGTTTCTCCAAGGTTGAGCTTCGCTGCACTAATGAATAGACTGTTCTGCCAATGCATACCTTTCCCATTAGATAGGCCTGCTCCCACTCTTAGAGAGACGGGCACGGGCAGAGTAACCTTGAATCTGAGATAGCATGTACCCGGTCTCAGGACCGTAGCTCATCTTTCTGTATCTTCTTTGTTCACCAGCTACTAACTGGAAAATTCCAGTCTGGGCGTGTCTTCGGGGTACTAGAAATGTATATCTGGTATTACCATGTTGCCGGGGGTCAGTCCCTCTGCAGCAATCCAAGGAGGCTGGTCAGACTGGACCCCGCTCGAGTGTATGACTAATAAATAACTTTGGTTTGTATTCTCTACTGTCTGACCGACTCTTCATTTGTTTGGAAGGCTGAGAGGTGGTCGCGAGTGACCCGGGTGCCCCAAATCGGGTCACTTCCTTCACCTCCTACTTGACTTTAGCGTCAAAAGAGCACTGCGTGTCCCATTTGGGCTGCACGGACTCGCCTTGCCTGCAATCCTGTTGCCCGCCTCTGTCGTACTGTTGATCAGATGATTCCTGAAAGGAACGAGGAACAGGAACCGGAAAATGCTCTGGAGTCTTAATTTTAGTGCAATCACGCAAATCATATCGTCACTTAGAAGAGTCCATTGGCGGTGACCCGCCGAGAGACCTGGGCTTCTGTTGTTGTTGTCTAGATTTATCCAAAGACTTCTTAGGAAAAACCGGACGACTATACTTTTCAGGAAGAGGTTTGCCTAGAGCTTGCACAGATGGTCTGGATCCCAAATTTATATGAACCAAAGATGCATAAACATCAGAAATAATAACAGGCAACTCGCGCACACGATCGGAAACAGCCACTGCGGAAAGTTGCTGGTGTATAATCATGGACGCCGCCTCACCTTCAACATTAGAATCATTTTGGAGACTACGGAAAAATTACCCACTAGCTTCATCCCCAAATCTTGGGCAGGGCCTGCCCCATGTTCATTCTGTGCATTTTTGAGAACGTTTGGAAGAACGCTTGTCGGGGGGGAGGGTTCCATACCAAACTGTATACACTCTAACAAACACCGTACCCCAGGTGTTGCAGTCGGCCAAGGGGGTGAACCAGATCACTAGGTAAACACATACCTACAGGACCCGTAAGGGGAAAAACAGCATCAAGTTGATCAATTTTTTGAGCAATCCAAAACGGAAAGTCTTCACGGTTAAGGGGCCGTTTGTCCATAACTGAGTTGATAATAATAGGGCTAATAACAAGCCCTCCACCTTGTGAGGCTTGTACAGGAGGCGCAGCCCCAGGTGGAGCTGCCAAAATGGAACGGGCAACAAACTGAATCAAGTGTCTATATAAATGGACCGCTTGAGCGTACAACAAGCGTACATCCGCCAGAGTAGCGGTGGCACAATGTGGATACATAGTAAAACCTGCCAAGACAGACCAGGTGGCCCCATCAATACTTAAGGGGCCCATGCGATAGATGCAAGAGGATGGGGAAGGGCGCCATTAAACCAAATCTGGTGCTCCCAGGCCATAACAGGAAGCTCAATGATCCCATAAGAGCGATAAGCCGCAGGAACATTGGCTACAGTATAAGTGTGAAAAGTATTATAATTCACATCAATAGTGCGGAATGTAACCCAGAAGTAAAAAACCTCGAGGCGGTATTCAGGATCTGCTTTGACTACAAAAACAACGGGAGACCCTGCATTGGGGACTCCATGCTGTAACAAGTGTTGAGTAATCGCTGCACAGCAATGAGCTGGAATCACAACCGGTGGAGCCATATTCAGATGTAAGGGAATCAATCCGCAGCACAAATGTGGGTTTTAACCTTTTAAAATTCAAGCTTGAAAAACCTACAGCAATAGGAAGTGCCTTAAAACCAAGGAGGAAAAGCCCGCACACCATGGACGTCTCGGGTCAACGGAGCGAGGGTATTGTGGACGAGAATAAGCGCTACTCAGGGGTCCCGCAAATAAGTATCAGACCAAACGTTGGCGGCGCCATGTTTGCAGGGATACTGCGAAATCACAGAACTATGCTTCGGACCATAGAACCTTAGTCGGCAGGGACTGAGTTATTCTACCTCCTTAGTACCCATGAGCCCGGGACCGACTAGCTATAGTGTCTCACTTGTCCTCCTACTCACTCACAGAGGAACAAGTGATTAGACGCCCCAGAACACAACACTCCCGACCCTTTGAGGAATCGCGGTACCAGAACACACCCTTTTGCTCTCACAATATATACAGTATATCTCAAGTCTACCAATGCATGTGTTTTCTTCCATCATAACTATACAAGGACGAAAATCAAAGTATTCTAAAAAAAGATAGATAATTTGCAAGTAGGTAATGTTATTTTCAAGTTCCCAACCATGACCCCCCCAAAATATACCATTCAATCATCTATTACTATGTTTATTCTATTTGACCAATAATTGCCTGTGAACATTTTCTCTAACTTAACAACCCATACGTGACATTAATACTCAGTGCCATTTTTCCTTCCCATTTTCAGTTCCAGACCTTGACAACATGGAAGAAGGGGATATATACAAAACAGCTGGAGATAGATATTCTGGCTCACACAAGGAACCCCACATCAATAGCATCAATAGACAAAAACATGGCAGTACTACATTTTGTAGACACAGGATCATTCCAATCGACTGTTCCAGTATCTCGTGGAATGTCACAACCAAGTTTCAGTTGTGTGCCACACAAAATATGTCCTACAGTGATGAGACACATCAACAGCTATTTAGACTTTACACACAATGAGGATTTTGCCAATGTGAAGGGAGATTAGCATGATTTGGCCCCACTACCACATGTGGATTGAGCCAATGATGGCACACATTTTGCCTTAGTGCCAACACACGACAATGAACAAGTCCAATGGTCTCTTCAAATCTTACATTCAATCACAGTGCAAGTCTCTGTCTGTCTTTCCCAGGATTAATCCTGGTTTCCTTTGTACTTAGAAAATGCACCATATATCTGCAAATGTCACAACTGTGAAATGTCCAAATGAAGATGACATGGTGAAGGAACCTAAAAAGAATCAAAACAAAAAGATTACCAGTCAAACATAACATTATAGACACATCACAAAGGCAAGTTCTGGAGGACACAGTTTCACTAAAAAATCTGAGTTAAACAATGTAACTGAACACAGTAATCAATGTGTTGAAACTCTGATAATCAAACACCTTTGACATGATTTTCCCTGGACTTCCCCTTCCTAACACTTTACCACCACATACTTCTCTCATTATCACATCAATAGTTGTTGTAACGCTGAAAGTGATAACATGTACAGATATATTTACTCATGAGAAGAAGCTGTCAATGACATCTTGACGTAAGTCAACTCCTTCTTCTTCACCACTGTCATCATTTGGCATTTCAGGATCCTCCCCCCAGTGGCTCTTCAAGGTGTCCATCATCTGCAATGCAACGGATGTTCCGTCGCAGGGCGTTGTGTATCATGTAGCAGGCCACAGTGATTTGGCACATCTTATCAGGTGAGTAGAGGAGGGCTCTACCAGTTTTGTCCAGACAATGTAATCTAGCCTTCAGGAGCCCGAAAGGCTGCTCCACAGGCTGCTGTCATCTTCTTTGGGCCTCATTGAAGCGGACTTCCCCTGGCGTTGTTGGATTCCTCAGCTGTGCCAACACCATGGTCGGTTGGGATAAACAGAGTCTCCTAGATGGAAGATAAAAAAAAGTGCCAAGAAATGTAACACAATTTCAGATTGTTCAACTAGAATTCTCCTAACAATATTAGGAATGGTTGTATTGACCAACAAACCAGGCTCTGTGGAAGGATTCTGTGGCCACAAAATGAAGAACTGCCATGAGTTTGACAACTGGTGTAATAGATGTGGGATTTCCGTTGTAAGGCAGAAGATCTGGCTCCAGCTGATGACATACATCCAGTATAGTTTGTCTATTCAATCTGAACTTCTTGACCATATCCCTTTCTTCCATGGTGTCAAGGTTTGGAGATGGGCGACACCTTAGGCTGTCGTCTCATCACTCTCCCAGGGTTTATATGTCTGCATTGGAAACACATTTGAACAATTTTCACATTTTCCACAGCAACATATTTGATAATCAACACTAAAGGCATGCAGTTCTACAAAATATATATGGTTTTACTACATCTTTTAATAAAACATTTGCCTATTGGTCTTTATTCTTTACAAATTACATTCATAGCCTAAAATAAATGTAAAAAAATAAATGTGTAAATAATACAATTCATTCTTTTTTTTAAATTTGATTCCTCCCAAAATACCGTCAGAGGAGGTGCAAAGAACAACCCGCACATATCGCAATTTAGCACAGTAACGCACTACAGATAAATGTTTAAATTTTGAAAAATGAGTGTCAATCGAAGTTTGAATATGTAAACAAACTAGCCCCCATTTTGAGTGGTGATAACACACTTAACAGTTACAAACATACTATTTTGAACATCTAAAATGGCAGGTGCCTGACTTCACCTATAGGACATTTGGAAGCAGACAGGTGCGGCGTAAGGTCACCAACGGAAACAGCCATAGGCTAATGTTGGTGAAAAAAAAGTATGAAGGCCAACGGCTGTGTCCGTCTCTGCAGAAGACCGCGTACTGTGCAGTTCGAATAAAGCTCACTTGCCTCCTAACACTGCAGCATCAAGACCTTCTCCACTTTTGCTGCTATTTGCCACCTCTGGGAGCAACGATGCCGGGTCAAGCAGGTGAGAGGGCCACTGCCTTCTCGCCAGAGGAGCAAGACTTGCCGGCAAAGGAGGTCCTATAATTGTATGGCCAGCTCTATGGCTCACCAGAGGAACAGGTACATGTCTTGAAATGAATATGGTAATCTGCCTGTTTTTTTTCCATTAACACAGACTACAATGTACCTTTGAGTTCTTGAGTGAAGTGTAGTTAGTGATGTGAACTGTCATATATTTTGTTCCTTACAGAGGACAATGATGTTGGAGATTTCTAGGCACTTTACAATGTTAAACTAACACGACATTAGTATGGGTTGTGTGTTTCAAGCCCTAGATTCTAATTAGTGTGTATGGAGGGATGTATCTATGTATATGTTTAAATTACATGAGCTACATTGAAAACTCACATCATGGAAATTAGGAAACGGTATAAACTCTTTGAAACTGTACATACAAATGTTTTCCATACCAACAAAATGAAAATGATGTTAGCTATGTGTATGGTCCCACAAATCACTCAGCCTATATCAGGATTCTCCAAACAGTTGTATGGGAGCGTAGCTCCCAAACCCCTTCAGAGTAGCACACACCCTTGAGGTAATTATTAGATGGGCACAAGGTCATTTTTCCATGTAAAAGTTAGGGGAAGGCTGTATTTATGTGACATCATGATCATCAGGCTGCAGGGTCAAAAAACTGAAGCAGTGAAGCACTGAGGTATATCTGTCATAAACATATATCCTTGCCTGGTCAAATTTTGGGGTATGCTTAAAACATATGGCCCTGAATGCTTTTAAATGGGCGACAGTTGAACGTTGCAAACTTCTTGAGCTAACACTTTATTTCATTTTACTCCCATTTCAAAGCGTTCAATGTCCATACTGCAGGCCCCTTACTCACAGTGGCCAGTATTCACTGTTCCATAAGTATATATGTTTAGCCTTTAGTAGTTCACAATTTTTTGCACTGCTCAGAAGTAGGTCATATCACAGAATATGTAGGAACCACTAGGCTAGATAATGTCATAGGACTGGATTGGTGAGTTAGACCATGACATGGGATGAGAGTAAACAACAGGTCATTGCCAAAGTGTGTATTAAGATATTGCTTTTGGTTAGCATCTGAGAATGCACGTTCTATGCTAACTTATGAGTTATGATAGTTATGGATGTAGAAAATATTTTGTTACATCAACACTGACAAACAAAAATTCACAAAACCATTTTTTTCTTGTCATTTCTTGTATTCATACAGGTCAAAGGCTATCGAAAGCATTACATATTAATTTGGGGAAACGGCCTTAACAACGAATCAATAACAACGAGTGTACTAAACAACGAATCCTCAACAACGACCTTTACCTGAACCACGACCTCATTAACCACTACTGTACACGAACAACGACCACCTTAACCACTACTGTACATGAACCACGACTTAATAAACCAGAGGTAAGTGTCAATAATCAAATAATTAATCTTAAATGCAAGTGTAGTTATATTAAAATAATTGCAATTAGGAACGGGATGTAAGGTATATAATTTTAATCAGGCTTTCGATATATTAGTCTTTATTATAATTTACTGTGTTAGACCAGTAGATGGCACTGTTGGTTTGTTATTCAAAGATGCGATCTTGATCTGTGCAAAATGCGACTGGTTGTCACATTTGAAATGGTGACAAAATGGAGACTGGCCGTTTTTTAAATGTTTTAATTAAGTCAAATCATTTTACAAATGAAAAAATGTTCAACAATCCGTTCTGAAAAAAAAAATATTTTCGGTAAGAACTTACTTTTTTACTATAGTTTAAAATAGTGCATTTTTTGTTATTTTAATTTAATTAGTTAGCATTCTAGTCAAAATCAAAATAAAAGATGATGGATTTATATTTTATTGTTTTTTAGCGTACATTAGTGTCATTTTGTAAGTTCGTCCGTATTTGTAAAAAACGATTTTTAAGATTGATAATTTATAGATTAAATACATAAAAATGTTTTATTAAAAAGACATGTTTAATATAATTACATTTTTTGTACCGTGTTTCAAATATGCGTCTAAGAGAACGTAATGGTAGATTCGGGTAATATGGAAATTGATTTTTTTCGTGGTTTAGTAAGTCGTAAAGAACGTAGTGGTTTGGCTTTGGTAGTGGTTTAGCCTTCGTGGTTAAGGCATTCGTTGTTAAAGTGGTAGTGGTTTAGTCATACATCCATTAATTTGTTCACAACCAATGGACAGTTCTGAGCAGACACATGGTTGCCTAACTCAACATATACATCATGTTGTTTGATGTCATGAGGGACAGTTGTACCAAACAGGCAAATAGTGTTTATTGTGTCAGGTGTAATGCTCCTTCACTGTTGTGAATGATGTAATGGTAGGCCTATTACATCAAACATAGCATACTAGGCACTTAGGATACTGTGGCTGTACCAAACGTCACCGTGATAAGTTGGGATTCTACACAAACAAAAGTGAGCATGTGTAGGAAACTGGCTCTCTAAATACTGTACTAAAAAGAAGTACACTGTACAGAAGGTCCAGTGGGTCCCAAATTGGTTTACAGAGGCTAAAGTAGATAATACCAATGCTCTCTTTTGTGGTAGTGTGAGCGAGCAGTTAGGCTTATCAGAGAGTAGACTAAGCATTTGTTGTACTCACTGAGGCAATATACGATACATACACTCAAAGAATAAATCGGAGACAAAATTAGAAAAATTACACTTCTTTTTAGATATGTTTCAGAACCAAGAACTCAGCTCGAAGGTAAGTACCGTTTTCAATAGCAATTTGTACAGATATGTAAAGCTTTTAAAAGTTGTACGCATTTACGCACAATATAATCCTATGGAAGGAAAACTCAGAGAAATATAAAGGTAGATACAGTTGGTTTCAGGGGTTCACCTTCAGGGTTCAGAGTTGTAGGGGGCCAAGGTCCAAAGTACTACCAGCAGTTCTTCGACAACTGCCCAAGTTCTACCGGGAGAGGGTTCTGGTGAAGTTGGTAGCTGGAGTGCTACGAATAAGGGGGGGCACCCAAACACAGGCTGCACAGCAGGACAAGTCCAAGCGCTCCCAAATGGGGGGTTGGGTTGCAAGGGGTCTTGGAGCAAGGGGCACAGACGATTAATCGGGACCCAGGCCAGGCGGCCCGGGTGCAGATTGGTTAGGTCGGATGGGCTGGGCGCACAAAGATGCTCCTCGCGGTCCAGGACAAACTGCTTGGCAGGGCAAAAATAAAGGCAGCTGGGCCACTCACTTAGTGGGTCTCAGTGATGATGATGTCCCTTGATGGCTGCTTGGTCCTGGTGCAGTGGGAATCTGGACTGGACTTTCACTGTTTGTGTTTGGTGCCGGGCGTCCTGTACCCCAGGAGTTGGTGCTGCACTGTTCCGGTTGCTACTGGTGTTTTCACACTCGGTGGGAAGACAGATCTGACCTTCCGCAGCTTGAATGTCTTCTCCTGGTCATCTGCGACGTTGGTTGGGATGGGGAGCTGCAAGGCGATGGACCGGACTCTGCTTGTCGGTGCCTGTGGACTGCATGGGAATAGCTCCTCTACTCCAAGGGAGACTGTAAGTGATTTTCGAAGTGCTGACAGGCTACCCAATACTTTGGTAGATCTCAAGCTCGCAGGATGAGTCACTCTGTTGTGATTGTCGAGAGAGGGCTGAGGACAGACAGGGTTTTGCACCAAAAGTCCACAGTTCTGTTACAGTTCTCGCCAGGCAGTGACTCTTCTTCATCCTTCTTCTCATTATCCATCGAATCCGAGTTCTTGGGTTCAAGAGTGCCACCTAAATACTCATTTTAAGGACATTTAAGGGGAGTGACAGGTAGTAGCCAATGGGCTACCTACCTTTAGGGTGTCGACCCCCTCTATATGACCACTTCCTGTGATAAGTGGTCATAGCCCTGACCCTAGTATGGTAATTCCATCAATAACAAGATGGAGGAATCTGAAAAGTGGGGTCCACATCAGCTGGCCAGCCTTAGGGGTGGTGCTGGCTGAATGTGGGCACACATCCTAATCTTACTAATTTTCCCACCTGTCTTGCCGGCAAAAGTGGGAGCAGGACAGGGGGGTGGGCATCTCGACTATCTGGAGAAGCCTGGGTAGCATAACAAAGGCAGCAGGGCCTTTGAAGGTTACTGCCCCGGAATGCACATCCTGTGTGGAGGAGGTGTGAACACCTGTGCCCAGAGCAGGCTTTGTTCCTGGCCTCCAAAAGTGAAGGCTCTCACCTCGGGAAGTCAGGAACCTGTTTATGGTGGCTGGCTGGTCGAGACCAGTCAGTTAACACACTAGTAATCAGTAGGTTTTCCGGGGGTACCTCTAAGGTGCCCTCTGGGTTCATTGTTGATGAAATCCAGCACTGGCATCCGTTTGCATTTATGAAGACCAAGTGTTTTGTACAAAACACCTTGGGGTACAGTGAAGCCATCATGTAGCTGGGAAACATTGTAATCACGAGTGTTCAGCCCATCTACTCGTCTTGGCTTCCCTGTGCGCTTGTAATATCTAAGGTTCTGTTTAGACATCATTTTAATGTCATGCTGGGGTGAATTAGAACTAGGATCCCCTTGGCGCTCACGAATTCACGTCTTGCTATTAAGCATCCAACTCTGCTCGCTCACGGTGCGCTAGGGGAGGTGAATCACCCTGAACCCTCCAAAACTCAACCCTAGGGTCGTTGTCCAACTAACTCACAATCTTATGCACACGCATCAATTTACATTACATTCATATATCAGCAATTGCACAAACAGAATGATGAGTAGATTAAGGTTTTTCTTTCTTTGTCTTTTAATCCTTTACGCCCAGCCAACACGTGTTTCGTTGTAAGCGGGTCAAACTGGGATTCCTGGATGAAGCTACAAAAAATGGAGGGACTGGTAGGGCTTGAATAGGTCCAACGTACATGCCCTATACTCAATTCACAACTAAGAGGGTACGAAGTTCCTAAGTGGTCTACTAACCATTCACTAGTTAGGGATTTAAAAAGTACTACAGGTCAAGTGGAGGGGAATTCCTCCTTTCGGAACTAGGGCCCTCACACACCAAGCAAGCTAGGTGTCATGCTTCATCATTTGAGCCTGCTCCTCGTCGGGCCGGCGCTGCAATGCCCGACGGGCACCCTTAAAGGGGCTCTTTGTCGGAGATCTTTTGTTCCTCGCCGTATGGGTGCCGTGGTTGTGAGGGGCCTAAGTGAGTGTAGATGTATGAAGTGATAATAAAACAGGTGAGGGAATCCTCTATAGTAAAGTTTATTTAACGAGGACCCAACCTGATTAAAAGTACAAAGGGAGGGGTAACTATTTTGTTATAATGTGACAAAAGAAGTACTCAACTCCCAGATGGTCAACATGTTTCTCGCCCTCTATTGTCAAGGAGTGATCGTTGGCGATTCTTCAGGACCGTGTGCATATAAGTGAAATTATGGAAAAACTATCTACACATGGATGGTATGGTGCAACGCTACCTACCACTAATTAAATCCCTGGGATATTACCCATGGGGAAATGTGACGACCTGTGGTACAAAAAAGAGGAACACAATAGTCTGTGTAAGTTTCACTCTGTGAATAAAAAGAAGTTGTGAATACTGATTGTGTGAACACAACAATTCTGATCATGCCTTTTAAATTAAAGCACTTCGTGACTTTCATAAACAATCCCCTTTAAATTCATCATAAACATGAATGACAACACCGTGGAGGTGAGTGATGGGTAAAACTCACCTAAATCGATATTCAGTGATGCCTCATTAGTTGCAGCGAAGTTTAAAGGACACAGTGAGAGGTGTCTCTATAGTGTTGGAAAAAGAGACATATGACAACTATTCAGGGGTCAGTGTCCCGATTCAAAGCGAGCTTGTCTCTGCATACTAAGTAGAAGTAACATGGAGGTCTAGGAAATCTCTTTTTGTAACCTGAGTGGTTGTAGTTTCATCCCCTCCAAGCCCCCGTTCAGCGATCACACACCGATAACCCCGGTACAGCGGGTCCTCTCACTAAGCACATCACACAGTCAGATGTCCCGTGAAAGGCCCTGGGGTCCAGGTTGTGCGTGAAGGCAGTCTCCCAAAAACAATGGTTTCGTTTGGGAGTTGGTGGTGGGGCTATGGGGGGGGGGGGGGGGGGTGGAAAAGGAACCAACTCCACTGAAGGGCACAATACAGGTGTAAGCCTCGGTACCCCTTACCTCTAAATGTCGCAGTAGTAAAGTGGAGCCTCCAATCAAGTACGCTAACTTACCTGCTCCCATTCGGAGCCCGTCGGCCGGCCTACCCCGCTCCGCTGCTACCAGGATGGTGACTCACCCCAGTGGAAGGCCGGGTTAAATATCCTTCATGGCAGGCATTGGTGCGCGTGTGGGAGAGTCGAGTGGATGCAGCTGAGGTCGGAGCGTCTCATGCGTGTGTGTAGCGTGGTCATGTGACACCGTGAGCATGGCGGCCATCTTGGAGTGGACTTATTTTAAGCTATGACAATGTGCCATCGGTTATGTTGTGGATGCATGCCGGGTTTGTAAATCTATTTTCTTATAGAAATAGAGTTGTAGTTTAGAAAAGGCTTTAAGTAAATTGATATCCAGATTGGGTGTAAGGGAGACCCATATTTAATCATTTTTAGAATCAATGTCCACATCGCTCGTTTGGTTGGAATCAAATTGATCAGAGTACTGAATTGGATCTCCGGTGTTGTTGGGATCTGAATGTAGATTCGAGCCTACCATATATGATTCTAAATGTTTTGTCGCTTATCAGTTAAGCTGTTTAGTTAAATCGATTCAGCAAGACAATCAGTATTAGGCATAGGTGTCATCAATGCCTATGACACGTTTCTTGACTCCACTATGAATCGTTGGAATTAGGCCTGGTTATATTAGGTGGACTAAGGTACTTATTACTGGTGCAATGTGGAGTAAGCATACTGCCTCCCGGTGGTGGCTATGATGGGTATGGGAGAGGATGTTGGAAAAAATGGTCTTGATCATTTATTCAGGGTACCCCAAGGGATTTCATCATTGAGGCCACAGGTAGCTAAGTTTAGACGGTGTACCCATCTTTGCTCCAACCTATACAAGGCTTGTTGTGTGATCTGTTGGTGGGCTTCTAGTACCACCCAACTCAAGCTCTCCGGAGGGTGTCGGTTCTCCGTGTAGTGGGTGTAGAGTTTTGTGTTTGTCTTGTTGCAACGAATGTTGCTTTTATGCTCCGTTATTCTAACCTTAAAGGCTCTCATTGTCATCCCTACATAATTCATCCCACACGGGCATGTCAGTAGGTATATGCAGCGTGTAGTGTTGCAATTAGTGTGCTTTGTCAATCTCCATGTCAATCTATCCGTGAGTTTCAATTCTTTAGTAGGTTTTGTTTGGGGACATACAACACACGACCCACATGGAAAGTGTCCTGTGATCGGTGGCATATCCCACAGGCGTTTTTGTGTAGTGGCAAATTTGCTGCTGGGTCTAGTGTGTATTGACATGTCCTTAAGGTTGCTTGTTCTCTTAAAAGCAAATCTGGGTTTTGGAATTTCAAGGTCCCCAGTATTCAGGATGCCCCAATTGTGCAAGGACCCAAAGGGCAAGCACATCAGGAAGGTCAAAACTAGGTTCAGGTCCCATTGGGGCATGATGAAGTGGTTAGGAGGGAACATGTGTTGTAGTCCTGTAAGGAAACAAGTCACTAGGGGTGACTTGAACATTGATCCAGCGTTTACTGGGCCCCCAGTTTTAATTATTCCCTTCTCTCTCCAGTCTAATTCTTTCTCTCTTAAGGCATTACCATTAATCTGATTTGGTCTTCCTACAGGTCTTGCTCGTTGAATTGAAGGGTGGGGAAACTACAGTGTTGAATGTTGGCTACCTAACGAGGACCAGGAAAAATTAGTAATCAAGTTAAGATAAACAACCCTCAGAACCATTCTGTCAAGATATAGGATAGCAACGGGAAGTCCGAACCTCCCTGAAGAAGTTTTGCCGGGAAAAAATTATATAGACTAATAATTCGGCCGGTGCAGTATAGAACAATAGTAGCAGAACCTGATGTTCCGTTAATAATGTGACTATCTCTGCTATACACTAGAAACCCAGGCATCATATACACAGTCTCCACAAAAAGAACATTCATCAAACTCAAGAGGCCCAGACATTTAAGATTTTCATTTAGAATTTATCAAAGTCGTAACAAATTCATAAATCAGCATTGGGGAACCTCAGTCAGATTCTCAAATAAATCAGCTACAAGTGTAGTGTGAAACTATACATTAAAGAGAGGCAAAAGATGAAAGTGCCTCAAGTCCATAGAGGGACACTCATGGAAGGGCAGAGTCTGTAAGGAAAATGGGCAAAAGGTAGGCTCAGCAGGGCATTGCCAAGTTAAGATTCAGCAAAGGAGTCCAAAGGAAGTTCCATCACGTTGGCGGGGAAAGGTCCGCAAAGTTCTCCCAGCATGGACAGAGATCTGGTCAAAAGTCTACAAGCATTTCTCCTTTCCAAATAATAGAGCAAAGGGCTTTCTTTCACTCCAGGAGAAATCAGTAATATGGAGCATCAGTCCAGATGCAACACCCCCTGTGTCATATCATCCTCGTTCCATTCTTCAAGTGGTCCTCATCTGCTCACAAGGTGCAGAAGAGGTAACATTAGCTTTCTTCCCCACACTGTTCATGGGAATCAATTGCTCATTCCGGGCAGACAGGTTAGTCCACAATCAGCTTATTCAGTGCTAAAGCTTCCCATGTGCCAGTAGCAAAGGTTCATGTCCCCAGTAGTATCAATATATGAACTGCAATGTGTATCAGCTGAGTCCGGAATGCCATGGGAAAGTACAGAAACATTACATGAGTGTTGAAGTAAAAACAAAGTCTGCTAGTCATCATGAGAACGTGCATACTTAAAGGATAAAGAAACTTATAGCATTAAAGTCAGCATATCGAAACTAATATTTTAGGTGCATAATTAGATTCAAACAATTGTAATTCAATTAAGGCATTTGTCATAATGGTCAAGTGTAAAAGATTGTTTCATGAAATTGTACACAAGTAGGTATGGCTTACTACCACATTCACAAAGTGTGTACATGTAAAATGTAAGTATATTTCAATTTATAATTTCGTTTAAAGAAATCTAAGAATCTACACACATAAAACTTCAGTATGGGAAGTGTCAGCTTTCTAACTAATTACATATACATTTTGCACCATGTTTTCAATGCCTATGGTGCATTACAATGAGAGTAAAATAAATGGTTTCTTAGCCATTTACACACCTTTTCAGGATATACATTCATACAGTAATAAATGAAGCTCATTAATGTATCTATATTCAGTTGTCATATATTAATTTCTTATTAATTGCAATATTGATGGAAAAATGCATTTTGTAAGTTTTCTTCAACACGATTTAAAATCTTATACAAAAATCAACTGCTAAGTAAGTTAGACACATAATATATGATATTCTTCTTTTTCTATGAATCTAAGCACTCCTTTACGGTGCTTGCACTATATTTTTCTCATAAACATTGTCATTCTCTAAAACGTGTGCAAGCGGCACATTCATTTTTAGGTTTTGCCTGAACAGCGCTTGCACTGTGCTTGTGCAATGTATTGTATTAAATAATTCTTAAAAGGGACTTACATCCCACCTTCACTTCTTTCTTATTGGCCCGTGTGCTTGTCACTTTACTTTTCCTCGTTTCTGTTGGTTGTAGGCGTTCCATTTCCTGTTCCTGCATGTGTGTTTCTCCTATCAGTTTCCCATCGGAAAAGTACTGTGTTAATCCGCTTTAGTGGAACTTCTTTTGAGCTTATCAAGCAATGATAGGGAAAACAAAATAAAAGCAAGAGCTACATCCTTGCTTAAAGTTACTGCGCTGCCCA
The DNA here is from genome assembly GCA_963921515.1 of Calotriton arnoldi. Taxonomy (NCBI): domain Eukaryota; kingdom Metazoa; phylum Chordata; class Amphibia; order Caudata; family Salamandridae; genus Calotriton; species Calotriton arnoldi. The sequence goes on from CAWUFW010002725.1 coordinate 1,194,490, forward strand.
AGTGCTGCTATTATCTCTGTGGAGATCCTGCAACGTACCTTTCATTCCTTCTCGGCGCTAGGGGCGAAGCACACACTACCTAGTGCCCCTGGGGCACACGCAGGGACTCACATGAGTGCATTCTTTATCGTGTGCGCTCCACCGTACCCCCCGGGCACAAGCAGGCATGCACTTCAGTACTTGTTCATTTTTTCATTAGCCATGGCAGAAAAAAAATCCCCTAGGCAACTGCACATTTTGGGAGCTAGCCTGGCGTGTGGGATTGTGGAGAGTATTGCAGCAGACCCTTGGAATCTCTAAACATGTCAGGATAAGTTTGCCCTCTGTGTTGTGCAGGCTCAGTGGGTATCTTGGAGTGCAGCATTTGTGAGCAATTGCACTGCTCCATAATTCTGGCGGAGCTTTTGTTTCGAAAGTCACACATTACAAAAAGGGGGGGACGGGGAGCAATTACAGAAAAGGAAAGAAGGTCCAGTACCAATGCTCCCGAGAGTAAATGTACACACACTGAGTGGTAGCTGTTCCTAAACGAGGAGAGATTTCTACAACTATTTGTTGAGAAAGAATGTGTCTGAAGCAAGAGTGAGTAAAACATAAATATAAATTAGGATAGGGGAATTCCTCCTTTAGACAATGGTGCCTTCACACACCCTTGCGGGTGTCATGCTTCATCATCGGGCGTTGCTCCTCATGGAGGTGGTGCTGCAGTCCCCCACGGGCCCCGCGAGAGGGCTCTTTGTTGGAGATCTTTTTTAGGAGGTGCCGCAGTTGTGCATGTGGGTGTGAGGACTTTGTGAAAAAAGTGTGTGAGTGAAAATAAAATTACCTCGTCGGTGCCCCAATATAACTTTATTCAGGGGTCCGGAAGGTAAATTAAAATCAAAGGGACTGGAGCCTAACCTTAAAACAAATGTGTAAGGGGGTAGATATACTCCCAGTGCTCTCAGTCCGTGGGGGTGATGTGAAAGTGTAATATGGTCAACATGTTTCGCGCATCAGGTGGGTCCCTAATGGATCCGCAGTGCGCTTCGTCAGGACCGTAAAAGTGAAGTAAAAAAAACCTTGAGAGTCTGGGAAGAACACACAGTACTCTCACCATACCCAAATGTAGGGTCAGATGCGTCTGAGGCGCTTGGGGGACTCGTTTTGTTCGTAGTCTCGTTTTTAACCAACCCCTCAAAAAGTAGGGTCGGGCAGCGTCAGCGAGTACTTCGGATGTGAAGAGACCAAAGAGTTTCCCCTTTACTAAGCAGCCTTGTTACCTGCCCCTCCGATCAGCCTCGCCGGTGCTTTTGTTTCGAACCCACAATCATCCCTTTCTTAACCCCTTGACAGCTGCTTGGAGACTTTGCAGTCCTACATCAACATTTGCCATCTCTCCCACAAAAAAATAGTTGAAAGCAAAAGTGTACTTGTGGCTGCTTACGGAGGGGCAGACCCTTAGTGTGAGGGGTCCTGCGACAATGTGTGCCCATGTATTCCTGTGGGCATTGGCACCCCCTTCCAGATTGGGAGTGCCTAGTTGGGATTCCTGGGCCTTTATCCGCACATAGCCTCCTGCAGGCTTCATTCCCCCTCTTTAATGCTTTCGATGAGATGGACTGTTCTGCTGGAGAAGCATGAAGCTATTGAGCCACCTATGCAGAGTTTTATGACACGTCAATTCCCGGTGCCTGTTGACGTGTATCTACTTGACTTACAAATGTACAGAGGGAGAAAGATGTGTTGTTGTTTTTCCCCTGAGACTCGTATTGACACTGCTTCATGTTGGGTGCAGACACTAGAAGTTTAAGCAACAGCACAGCTGCACGACATGAGAGGGCCCGTTTGAGTTCAAATGGGGGCAGTCTTAGCGTTCCCACCCCTAGCCCACTGTTATCTCACATATCGATATAAGCATCCTATCTTGTGTCAAAATACAGTTGCATCATCAATAAAACAGACCAACACCTTTTCTTGTGGGAAAACTGTTGCAAGTTTATTTGCATTCTGTTATGCATATATACACAGGTAGGGTTAGCTTACGGGTGATCATCCGAGTGCAGCGCCGTTAAGGACTAACTGCTGACACCCCTCCTGAAACAATTTACAGGCACCGGGCATTACGTTGCCATCTCATCATTTATCCGGTGCTGTATATTACGTATTGGGGCTGTGGCCCAATGCTTTTTATGTGTTTGCTGCACCCGTGCCGCCACGGAGCGAGGTAAGGCCAACCCCCAGCTGTCAGGATACCAACTGTCCCTTCCGGGATGAAGGGGTCGCCGTCGCATTCTTCTCATGGCCCCCTATGGCCTGAAAATCTCATTTCTTTGCAGCCTCGTTGCCCTCTGATGGGGTATTAATCACCTTTTTACATAAAGATCACCCTGTAACTCTGCTGCTGTCCAGAAAAGAGGAATGCCTAGGTGAGATGCCCACCTAAATAGCCTGCCACCTCCCGGAAGTGCTTTGTCCCTGGGGAGGTGAGATCTTGCCTGCGTGGTTGTCCCCTTCCGGCTAGGTGGCCATAGATAAAATATTAAACCCCTCCAGGGGCAGTGAGGAAACGCTAAGGGGCTGTCCTCTCTAGTGTCCCCCTGCGGGGGACGTGGCCATCCGCCTAGTCTTTGCTCTTCAGAAAGCTGTGGGCATCGCAGGGTTGTTGGCAGGAAAGTGGATGCAGGGTTGCATGTGTTGGCTACCAGAAAGAGGTCTGCCACCCTTGAAGGGGAGCAGGTGATGTGTTGGTGAAACACAGCTCAAAATGTTTAATTAAAGCCCATTCCCTGAGGTTTTGATCCCCATTCTAGTACTGGTGGTTTCATTTTTCCATGGTAGACGCAGAGATACAAGTACTAGAATAAAAATCATTAACTACGAAATAAGCGTTCCGAATTTTACGTGGTCTATGAGTGAGTAGGTTTCCCAGCCCATGTTTTATCCTTGCCATCTTGTAGTCTCATTATAAAACAGGACTACAGGTCTCATTTCTGTAGTGCGTTTGGGCTGCATGCATTTGATGTGTCACTGACAGTTTCATGCCATGCTATTTTCATCTAAAGGCCATTGATATCAGGTTCCATTACCCTAATTGTTCAATAGAAACAAAGGTTACATCACCCAGGATGCATTTTGTTGTCAGATGAAAGTCCACGACAGTAGAGAAACTCTTCTCGATGACACACTGGGGTGGGCATGCCCGCCTTGTCCACGTGGGTAGAACGCGCCTGCATCCACACGTGACCATTTTACAGCCTTTCTGACAGTATTGTTAGTTACTTTCCAGATACCCAGAGAGCCCTATACCTGCTGCAGCAGTGCCGGTCTACGTTGAACCAGACTGAAGACAGGCAGCTCAAGGGCTCCATCGAACGGGTCATTACCATCTTCCAGGCTTTAACCGGTATGTCGACGATTCTGCCTCCAATCCGAAATGTGCCTGGTGTGTTGTTGATTGTGGAGCGGCAGCTGCCCTCCAGGTGTGCTCTGTGGTGGTAGCACGGGGCTGGGGAGGTGTGTATTGTTGTCTGGGCAGGTAGTTGTGCAGACATCCGCACGTCTGTTTTTCTGTATGAGGTATGTGTGAGTTTTTTTTCAAAGTGGACACCTTGTTACAGCCAGGGTACCGTTGATTCGCGTTCAGGCGGTCCTGGTAATAGGAAATCGGTAGTTTTCTCGTCTATTCTTTGGCGACTTTGGAGCTGGGGAACCAGGTTTGAGTCTCGGCGTCGGCTCAACATCCTGTGATTCTGGGCAAATCACTTAATCTCCCCGCGCCTACCAAAAAGGAATGTGTCCTTGTGTACCGTAACTGGTGCTCATGTAAAGCGCTCCAATACCTTCGGGTCGAGCTCCCGCTATATAATACTGCAAAAAAAAAAAAAACACACGTTTTGCGTCATTCAATATTGTTTTGATTGTACTTGCTTATACGAGTCAGCCTCTGTTTACTTGATCACTACCCCTCATGTGGTGATAATCATTCGATTAGCCCTGCTGCAAAAGGGGATTTTCCAGAAACCTTTTGGGTAGTTTGATGAGCCAGATGCATTGACCGACCACCTGTGTGCATGTTTATTTAATGTCTGCTACTTGTACCACATCGCCCTCTACAGGCTGCATTCATAGTGCCATTATTGGCAACATCCCCACCCACAGTCTGAGCATGCATGAATAAATAAATAAATACACAAGACAACTTTGTTATGGGAAAATATTGCTGCAGGTTTATTCCATACAAAAGTATGCAATATGGTGGGTTATCTTACGGGCGATCCAAGGGCAGGCAGCTGTACCAACCTATGCTGCCCCGCCCGCCTGATGAGCCAGCACTGTGGGGAACCCAATCAGTGCTACACCTTGTGTGATCCTCCTCCGGATCACGTGACACGTTGGTCCCCTATTACTCACGCCCCTTTCAGGGCGGAGCGTAGCAGGGCAAACCCCCGGTTGGTCAGGCCTCCAACCGCCCGAAGGACTAACGGGGCGCCGTCGCGGTTTTCCAGGAACCTGCCCTGAGGCTCCTGGTCTTTGGCTCTGGCACCCCTATTGTGCCGCGCAGAGGTACCCTTACTGTACCCGTCTGCCGCAGAGGTACCCTTACTGTACCCGTCTGCTTCCAGATCGCCCTGTAACTCCGCCTGCAACGAAAAAAGAAAACATTACAACGTTCTACGTACTTTGCCTGCCAACCCCACACCGGGTAAGCGGTAGGGTGGGAGACGGCGTGTCTGGTGCAAAGAGAACGCCGGAGAGGCGGAGGGAGGTATAAGTACCCTCCCCGATCTCTGTGCGTGCACCGGAAGTGACGCGCCTAGTGCGCCGAGGCGAAGGACTCCTACCCTGAGTCCAACCACTAGACTAGGAGGGGTGGCGTTTGTGCCCAAATGGCACTAAAGGGCCGCCTTTAGGTGGCCCCTGCGGGGCCGCGGGCAGCCGCATAGTGCCATTATTGGCAACATCCCCACCCACAGTCTGAGCATGCATGAATAAATAAATACACAAGACAACTTTGTTATGGGAAAATATTGCTGCAGGTTTATTCCATACAAAAGTATGCAATATGGTGGGTTATCTTACGGGCGATCCAAGGGCAGGCAGCTGTACCAACCTATGCTGCCCCGCCCGCCTGATGAGCCAGCACTGTGGGGAACCCAATCAGTGCTACACCTTGTGTGATCCTCCTCCGGATCACGTGACACGTTGGTCCCCTATTACTCACGCCCCTTTCAGGGCGGAGCGTAGCAGGGCAAACCCCCGGTTGGTCAGGCCTCCAACCGCCCGAAGGACTAACGGGGCACCGTCGCGGTTTTCCAGGAACCTGCCCTGAGGCTCCTGGTCTTTGGCTCTGGCACCCCTATTGTGCCACGCAGAGGTACCCTTACTGTACCCGTCTGCCGCAGAGGTACCCTTACTGTACCCGTCTGCTTCCAGATCGCCCTGTAACTCCGCCACAGCTCTGGAGGCGGCCACCGTCGCAGCCAGGGCCCCCCACCAAAACAGCTAATTTCTCACCTGTAACCTGCTTTCTAGGGCCTCCTGTATGTCCAGTGCAACGTGTCCATGCTGTGACAAATGCACCCCATGTTTGTCAACTTAACCTTAGGCGTACGCCTGGATGGCCAGTGCCCTCAAGACAGCTGTCTTCTCACTTGCCACCTCTCATTTCCAGGGCCCCCTGCACGGTCAAGGGAACAAATCCATACCCCAAAGTAGCCCTTGACCTAGCCTCAATCAGCTCGTGTCTGATGAAGCCCAGACACCTCTGGTCTGCGAACTTACGCCCTGAACAGTTCACTCTTACAGGGCTGTTCAATGGCCTCCTTTGACTTAGCCCGTGCCCCACTCTGTGGTGAATAATCTCAGGCCACCAGAGCTCACATTGAACCATGTCTATGCTGATCTCACCCAAGTCAGCCTTCATTGCTTGCAAGAATGCCCCCTTACCCACGGCAGTGAGGTCATTGCCTCCTAAATGGATCACCAAGATGTTAAGGAGACCCCCCAGTCTCTGCTCCAATTTGTTCAGAGCTGCTCCATCTCATTCCGGGGACCCCATCCAGACAAACTGCGTCTGGGAAAACCGCTTGGAGCAATTTATCCTACTCCGGGAAGAGCAACTGACTCCCACTACCTGTAGGAATGTGATGGCCTCCCAGAAGGGAACTCTACTTTTACCATGGCTATATTACCCTAGAGGCTAATGTAGGCTCCCACCTCCTGCAACCTGTAGTTGCAATACTCGCTGCCCCGCCAGTATTTTTTGTGCTTTAACACCCTCTTCCCCAATTTGTGGGACAGCATCGCCCATGGTAGATGATCGCTTCCATAACCAGCCTATCTACTAGGGCTACCAGGGGGAAAATTACCTGCTCCGCTAAATTTTAATCCTTGTTGATCACTGGGCGTGCCAAATGTTCTATTACATAGTAGCCTTTGGGCTTGACACCTTGTTTCCCCATTTCTAGGGACACTATGTTGGCTGACAGCATCACCACCCAGCGAGGCTACCATGGCTAACCAGGCCGGCATTTGAGCTTAACTGCAGGAACTTGTCCCTACCCTAGGTTCTGGGTGCACTTACTTCCCCCGTTAACCATACGGTTGCACAAACCCCTTTGATTGTTAGACCCTGGCGAACACCTTAATGGTATCAAAGCTGGTTTGAAACAATATATGTCTTGTGCCCACTATTGGAGACACCTCACCCTTTTGTGCAATTACAACTTACGCAGCGCACCCCGCTTGCCTCACCGCCGTCGGGTCACAGATGCACAGTACCTACTGTCCATCTCCGACCCTGGATGCTTTAAGCCTGCACAAAGTGACGGAAACCAAGATTCCCAGTTCCCTGTTTAGCTGCAGTACACCTTCAGTGGGTCCGCTAGGAGATACCACAACCGCATTGTTCATGCAAACCTTAAATACGCAATTTTCACCTGGGCGTACCTCTAAATGAGACAGGCTCCACCCAGCTGTAAGGCCAGAGACACATGTGTTATTCCCACTATTGGAGACAACTCACCCCTTCGTGGAGTGACAACTACACAGGTGCCTACACAAGTCACCCAACAGATAAGTTGGCCCTGAATACCTTGTGTTCTTGTGCCAGATTTTGAAAGAGCCTTGCCTCCACTTGCTGCCCCCTGGGAAACACCAATGCCCATGCTCTGGCCACAACACGGCGATGCCTTCGTGTAGCATCGAACCCCTGGTCAACTAAGAGTGCCACTCCAACTACTTAAACCTACACCTTGACCATGTGTGGAGTCTAGCTCTCCCCAAACTTCTGCTGGTGTAACCCCAGACACGCCTCCTGTTCAGTTCAATTTAGTAATTCATAGCACTGACCACAACAAGGACCTGCTGCTGGGCTGTGTAAATGTGTCCCAGGGTGGCCTAAACAATCGGCTTGCTGACAAGATGGCCAATGCAGGGAAGCAAGAGTTGTCCAGCCCGCCTTACTTCCTGTCCCAGTTATCTGAGTAAATTAGTGAAAGATGCATGTTTGAACTGGCTCAGAGCAGCCTGCTAGACAATGGCTTCCATAGAAAGGCGGTGCCAACAGACCTCCACGCACGTAAGGTGGTACCTCTGGGTAGGGCTCTAATCTAACAGATGCCCCTTGCATCCGATACCGCCTCTGGCTGTAAGCCGCTCAGTGCTACTGATGCACTGGCGCTTCTTGACCCACAGCCAGCTGACCCTGACAGAATCCGCTCGTGACTGGGACTCAACAGTGCGGTGAAAGCACGAGACATCCTAGCCTGACCTTAGCTCTTCACCAGGCTCCCACACAATTTTTTAATTACCTTCGTATCGTCCATACAAGAGAGACTTGGTACCATCTGCCCCTAATGCCCTGTGCTACCAAACCTCATCATGACATCACAGGGATTACATAACTCACTGGGTCAATCGGGCCACCGTCCTACAGCTCAGTTAGCACAACCCCGTAGTTGCTGGAGGAACTGTACTTAGCATAACACAGCACAGAGTAAATGTGAAATTGTACTTTCCCACCATTGGGCTGGTAACCGACGGCCAAAAGACAGAACCTGGTCATGAGATCCCCGTTTCCTAGAGTAAAACAATAATTATCCTGCACCATTAACAAATGTGCTACATGCACCCAAACCCTAGCCACCTGTTGCTACAGTGGGCAGCTACCCCCCTGGAGGCAGTGGTCTGTCCAGCTCTCCTCCGGATTTCTCAGCTATAGGGGCTCCAGATAATCTCGTGTGAGAAAAGTCTTTCTAACGTAGCCAACCGACGGTTTATACCTAAGTGACTGGCTCCCAATATGGTATGACCAAACCAAGGCTGACGCAATAGGAGCATGACGCCTTAAGCAATGGGTGTCTTTGTGTACTGGAAACATTAATTAGCCACGCAAAGAACCATGGACATGTCCTAAATGCGAGTCACCAGATCGTCCAAGAAATATTGATGGATTTGAGACCTATGCGCCATCCAAACTACTGAATTAAAATTGGCGAGAATAGTTCTTTGAAAGAAAAGCATTGAATGACTCCCTCATCAAAGTCAAAGGACATATCAAACCGCTTTGGTCTACTTTGCTGAGAAGGATGGAGCAATGCCCATTAACGGTATTAGTGAATGAAGGCATTATTCATTCATGTACGCCAAAGTGGGGGGCACTGCCCCTAAGTGGCCTTCCCACTTTGTGGCACCCCGGCAGTATAAATTGGTTTAACGCACCAATAATCAACCCCAAATTGATATATTGTTTTGCCCCACCCAGGGCACCCTATCTGGTTGCCGCCGAGGCAGACACACCGCAACGCCAACTGAAGGCAGATCCGATCCGCCATTCATGGCGTTAATCTAACGCGCATTGATAATTACATATTAATTACACAAATGTAACGTGTATGTAAATGCCAAGGTATTGGAACGCTATACATGAGCGCCAGTTGCATTACATATTCAGCACAACTATCCTAATGTGCCACCTGACCGCTTAAAGGTACTTAGTACCGCCACACAATTATTCGGGCCCGCATCACGGACCAAGGTTTACTCGCCCAGTCCTACTACCCTTATTGCCCCCCTGTAAGGGTTACCAATCTGACTGCAACAGGGAACCCACCCTTGGTACTGCATAATTATTAGTCAATAATGTGTAAAGATGCCATGACAGAGCAGTTTTTCCTTGCACGGTGATGTGCACAAGCCCCCCTCGTGTATTTTAAAAGTAACTGTCACATGCTCTAGCCTTGGCTTGGTGCTAGTCCGCCCCCACCCAGAGAGCAGCCCGCAGACGTGCCTGGCGAGGCATGGGGCCCTCCACCTACGGAAATTCCCATGTGAGCGAATGAAAGATGCTCCGCAGCGGCACCTCCACGACACAACCTGCCATCCACAACCATCAGGCCCCGGACCAGGCCCCTGCCCAAATTTTCGTACCAGGCTGCAACAATCGGAATGGAACACACACTCAACCACAGAACCAAGCCAGCCAGAAAGCCCCACTTAACCTTTACCATGCTCTGAAAGAGCCCACCGGTTATTAAAACATGTCACCTCCGATATTCTATGCGCATCCAAATAAAATGGCACACTCTACACAATGGCCACCCCTGCTAGGCCAATCAGGAACCCAAATGGCGTCTCCACCCACAGTTCTACCCCGCTTCCAATCCTGCCTGAATAGAAGCATCCAGCAGAAAGGGTAAGTGAACGGAAATGCACAGCGAGGCTTGGCCGATATAAATATCGGTGGCGTAAACCTCCAATGCACGAGCAGACAATCCCATGCGCACCGTCCCCGACGCACCCGCACCTCGGACATTAAGACTGCCTAGGCACAACTCCCCCACTCTGTCTTAGGTCCACCCGTGCATTAAGCCAGTGAGACCCACCTAGGCTGGAAGCTGACGGGACGAAAATGAGCCTGCCCAGTTGCGCATCGCAGAGACGCCGGAACAGCAGGGTCACACTACACAAGAGGGTCGGAGTGAGAGAGCGGCAGGAGCCACCGCTACGCAACACCATCTCCTCAAAGTGGATACCCAAGACCAGACTCGCCTCCACACACGCCAACACAGCCTGCACCACGGCAAGGGGCATCTGGCAAGAAAAGATCGCGCCGCAACTAATCTGCTCACCCCTGGGTTCTTAGATGAAGGGGGGGCGGGGAGCAGCAGACTACGACGGCTATCAACGCCTGGCAACGGCAGGGGCGTCCAGCCCCGCAACACAGCCTCAAGGAGGCAAAGATAAACCAGCAAATGCGCGAAGCCGGAGGCCAACGTTGCCTATGCATAACAGACCCACTTATACCTCTGATAATGCTCCAGTGACCCAACCCGCACAACATCTCCCCAACGCATCATCGTCTGGGCCGAGGCCCGCAAATGCCCCTGTGATGCCAAATCTCCGTAGTCTACAATCCCCTCCCAAGATAACTTCACCATTGTACCCCCTCAGGGTAAAGGAAGGTAGTCCGTCCTCCCCCTGAGGTACAGCCATGCCAGCAGGCCGACCACCCTACCATGGTGGCGGTGGCCGTGAATACACGTATCTCAGCCGTCCTCAGCCAACATGATTACTCTGTAGCATGCCTGCCACCTGCTGGGCATTCCATGAACTTATTTTGAATTCCGTTTCCTATCTGGCGGGATCCCGGTCACATAATTAGTCACATTGCCATACACTGCTTTATCCGCCGAGCGTTCGCAGAGTTCCCGCTCTAGTCCTACATTCTTCAATGTTGACGAAGGGACACCGGCCCGGCCCCGCAACCCCAGGCAGCGACAGCGACGCTGATTACTACTGACCTGGCTGCCCGGGACAGCAGCTCTTTTCCCTGCCCATCGGCCTCTGTCCGACCCGTGAGCGCTTCGTGCCCTGAACCACGGAGGGCCTGCGCACCCGACAGACTGCGGGCCACCGCATCGCGCTCAATTGTTCCCCTTTAGTAGCCTCCCTGGGAAAGCCAACGCTACACCCAAAATGTTGCTTTCTAGACGATCCCGCAAAAGAGAAATCTACAGGAGCAGAACCAGAGCTCTTAAAGCGGACGATAACCAACCGCACACCTTCAGCTCGTACTTTCCATCATGCCACCGAGGCGCGTAAAACTCACCGCAATACAACGAGATCCGCCGGAACGCGACAACGAGCCAGCCAGCTGACCTCGTGTCCGGCGGGGGAACAAGAGACGACGACAAGACGACCAACAACGAGGGTGCGACCCTTAGACGGCGTGGCTGGCAAACAGAGGCAAAAGCTGCATTCCCGGCTCCAGCAAGCACGTGGACCCAATAACGCTGCCCCCATGCGGTGTCCACTTAAGCCCCGCAAGCAACACTCGCAAGACCCCCTCTCCCCACCCCCAGGTGCAAAAACAGCCCAGAGAGTGGCAGCAACGTGCAGCCGGCCCGGCCTGAAAGAAACAGTGGATCAAACACAGACATCCCCAGACTGAACATCGGCTCATGCAGCGTGCAAACTGCGTTGGGATCAGCTTGATAAGTTTGCATGGGGGGTCACGCTCCGCCTAACCTAACACGGCGCCCTGGATCTCGCAACGACCCTCCAAAAAAAAAAAAAATTCACAACATAAGCAATAATCATCGCCACACCAAGTGCAGATTAATCTCGACTTAAGCATGATAACGTGAATAAATCACGCCGTTACTACGCCTTAAGTACACAATATATTACCCCGGCGCTAACCAGTTCTCAGAAACCGGACCCGCGAGATACCAGTCCTCCCTGCTGGCCGCCAGCCCTCGACACATAGGGCCCCCGCCGGGATCGCTCCCTCATCCGCCCCCAGCAGCCTGGTTGGGCTGGTGAAACAACGGGGGAGCGGCCGCCGGACCTGCCAGACTCCCCGCCCCCAGATGTCCCAGTGAGGGGTGAGCCCGGGACCCCAGCACCGCCGGTAAGAGCAAGGCATGTTTGGCAGGACGGGAGGAGTTAGCGCCGCGAGGGAACAGGACTCAGCGCACCAGCGGCGGCGGCAACCAGGACAGGCCACGACGACAGTGGACCCCGCGGGCCATACTACTCCCGCGTTGTGGTAAGTGGAGCAATTAAAAGGACATGAGCCCGCCCCCCTTCACTGAGAGGGGCAGCGGGGAGCGACCGAACTCGTCACCCGCCAGGCCGGGCCCAGACTGGCTCACAACTTGAGCCGTAAATAGACTGCCGAGTTTGAAAGTGCCCCCGGCTCCACCGTTCCCCTGTAGGCGCACCCCACATGCCATAGGCTGAGCAACCCGACCCGAGGAAGATTGGCGGCAGGCAAGGCCCCAGAGGCCCTCCCTGTCCCCCCACTCCCCGCGCAAGACGACCACCTCCTGGTCACCGGAGGCGCGGTGTATGCATTGCATGCCCAGCGGGGAACAGGGAGACCGCACCAGGCCGGCGTACTACACCACACAGCAAGAGCACAATTGTAACCAAGGGTGGGGGGAAAGCTATATCTAGCACCAAAGACCTCGCAAAGAAGCGGGAAGAACTGCTCACCCGCGAAACAATATCACGCACCGCCTTCCAGCAAAAACCTTAGTCAGAGCCGGGCCTACGACCCTCGCACACACCGACGCCCACCCGTCGCCTCGCAACAATAACGACCAGTGGGGCATGTGCAGCACTCGACCAAGCACCCCACACGGTATGCCGCCCCCCTTTTACCCTGACCAGGCCAGAGAACCAGCCCACCTAGAGTGGGAGTAAACCGGGGGAGCATTGCTCTGCAACCCGTAGACCGCTGCCGATCCCGCCGGGGCATTAATTGGCAGCTTGGGACAAGACCACCCTCTCTCCGGCCTTCAGCCAGTCCCCACACCGCCCCCCGCTGCATGCACCACAAACCAGCGGTCCTCCAAAGGTGCCGGGCCGCATACACCAATGGTGATGGGGGGACAGAGCTGCGAGCTGGTGGCAGTGGATTGCCGTAGCGGGAGAGGGGGCCGACTCACCTCGCCACTAGAAGGGGTCCCTGACCAACACGGCGACGATCAACAACTCCACGACGGCGTGTCTGGTGCAAAGAGGACGCCGGAGAGGCGGAGGGAGGTATAAGTACCCTCCCCGACCTCTGTGCGTGCACCGGAAGTGACGCGCCTAGTGCGCCGAGGCGAAGGACTCCTACCCTGAGTCCAACCACTAGACTAGGAGGGGTGGCGTTTGTGCCCAAATGGCACTAAAGGGCCGCCCTTTTAGGTGGCCCCCTGCGGGGGCCGCGGGCAGCCGCATTTCCTGGCCCCGCTGGTCTCTTTTCAGTGATTTTTGTAGCTCTGGTTAATTTAACAGCTTCTAAGGGTCTATTTTGAATACAGGGGTGAGAGAATTAAATACATGCAACTTGCTGCAGACCAAATGGTATATTTACTTTTTTTTTATGGAATCGGAGTATTAATAATTATTAGGGCAAAAAAGAGAGGAGTTGAAATCGACCATCGCTTGAACTTGAACGCAGACCAACAAAGAGGTGTGGACTGATCGCCCTTAATCAGTCACGTGTGCTGTCACGACAGGAACCGTGTTACTTCATGTGCTTAAATTGCAGTAACATTCTAGGAGTTAAACTGCTACCCTGCTGTGGGACACTGCTCGCAGTGGTGTGAGTTATTTGAACAGGGGGTCCCAAACGTTTATCAGTGAAGCGTGTCTACGTTTTGTTGTAAATTGCACCAATAGCTTATAGTTATTGCCACTGGATTTATGCAATTCTGCAGCCGCTGCTTTTTACATCATAATTATGGAATTGCCACATAATCTATCATCTGCTGCATAATCTGCATATTTTAATTTAAAAAAATGTTTCTAGCTCGAACGGATTAAAAACGTGTCGGCATGTTCACATGCAGTGCAAAGCCCTTCACAAAATCATCTTTCAATTGCTTATTTCTGTAGTTATTTGTTAAACTGGTGCTAATAAGATGAAATTCCCAGACAGTATTACCATGTGGAAAAATTACAAAATAATGAAGTAACACAATATAAAAAAGTGCTGCATGATGCCACATAATATTCCTTTTTTGCCACATAATTTAGTAAACCCTCCCATATAATTTGGCAAAATTTAACGGTCGAGCCTACCAGACAGCGCAAGCTGTCTGGTTGCAAAAGGCCTTCTTCTGGCTTACCAAGCACTTACAGGGGCTTACAGCCCACCCATTGCTTGACATCTGTTGACCTTATTGTCACTATATTTACTAGCTTCTTACTTGCTAAATTTGTCAAGCTGTGTTTGTCCTTCCCCCGGAGCATAGCCTCTATGATCTCTAATTGGTTGGCTTTAATTCTTTAACCGCACTCCATGAGAGTACATGTGTTTCCGTTCTCTCCCTCATGTTAGGGTGACCAGATTCTCAAAACAACAAGCATTGGCATAGCCAATAGGTCTCGCCTTTGGGACCTTATAAGTGTTTAGCCATGCAGCACATTATCACCCACCGGGCAGATTTCTGTAATGGAACTAGTACTTATGTAAAGTGCTTTGATACCTTCATTCGCGCTACATAATGCAAAAAATAAAAAGGAATGAAAGGAGAAGTGCTTGCAGATTTCTGAGGTGGGGGAGTGAAAAGATGCACTCTGTAGTTACGCTGTGCCTACCTGCTGTAGATGTTTGGTTTTTCTCCACAACAGTTAGGGTAAAATGCTGATTGCTAACATTCTTCTGTTTTGTTTAACCAGAAGCATGATCATCCGGTCAACAAATGGTTAAGCATCACAATGTAGCTATTTACTGAAACCCCACGAGGATCGTTGCCTTCCTCCCCAAGACATGAGTGGTCTTTAAGGAGCTTTAACTACTGTAGCAGCTGCTTGTTGCCTTCCAGGGTAGGCTTGTTGGCCAAGGCGCGCTCATTAGACGGTGCTGACGATTCCGCTGAAAAGTAAGATGTCACCGTAATTGATTTAGTTTCTGTTCCTTTGTGTTTTAGAGAAAATGAAAGCGCACTCTTGTGGAGGTGGGGTGGAGGGGACGCGCCTTCTAATGAAAGCGGCAAGGTCTGGAAATGAAACCTGACCCAAAACAGATGGCAGCCTGCGCGCCGCAGCGGCTCCTATTCTATAATGCCAGTACCAAATCAGTGCCAAATCTGAAAGCGAGCACAGTAGAGAAAATCAGGAGCCGAATTGAAAGGAGGTGAAAGTGAGTTATCCCAGTGTGCAAGTGAAGGCGGGGCTGGAGTATGCTGCATCTTGGTGCCGAGTAACAGATGTTTATTGCCAACCAAATGAATGTTAATTAGTCCGTCGGCCTCTAGTAGGATGAAAGGCTGAGCAGACACCCTGGGGTTCGAACCTGCGGTTGTGAGGTCAAACATAAGATTAATAGGGTGCTTGCCTTAAAGTTAAGATTGCATTATTTAATGCCAGTACCAAATCAGAAAGCGAGCACAGTAGAGAAAATCAGGAGCCGTGTGAGCAAGCAGAGGCCTCGCTACCTCTGCCTCGGCCGCCACTGTCAAAACAAGAATCTGCTGCCTTACTCCTTCTACAAGTCAACAGCAATGGGCCTAGCATGACAGCGAATGCACAAGTTTCTCATTGCAAACAGAGCATTGGCAGGGCTGTGCGTGTGCATGTAGCATGTGAATGGCGCGAGAGAGAAGCGGGGGCGAGTGAGCACGGCAGCGCGGCGATCGCGCTAATTAAAAACAGATGGTGACATGACCCCGAACAGATGGCGCCCCTGCTCGTAACCGCAAGCCGTAGGCCGTGGGCGGATACATTTACTGGGAAAGGTGGGACATGCAGCCGCCTTTGCCCAATTGCGTGCTGTCTTTTTAGAAAGACACATGCAAAGACCATTTGAAATAATGCAGAAAAACAAAACACACGCACAAGCGTGTGAAAAGTCCAGAGTGATTCCAAGAGGTCGTTTTCCTAGAGCAGCGCATGCGCACTGCGCTAGGCTCGATCTAAAAAACATGGACAGGTGTCATAAACATAGAAGTAGGACTGACAGAAGTGCCCATGGCTTTAAGTGGGATGGAAAAAGGTGGGGGGGTTTGTTATTTCTCAAAGGCCGTGGCCGATGTAATTAAGGACGTGGCTTTAAACACATAAGCAAAAAAAATCTGTACTTAGCATAGCGTCCTGCCCGAAAAATTTGCTGCTTCTGTCATTGTATCCAGATAAATAATATAACGAGTAACATCACACCTAGAACAAGCCTGGACTATTGGCTTTGTCAATGGTTGTTAGCTACATAAGAGAAATAAGCAACAACTTTGGCTTCGCTGTATATAATATTGAAAGTGCCTCAGTTTTGGAATGAAGAGACTGTGAAAGAACTATAACGGGTCTCTTTGAAAGCAGTGAAGGGTGGTACTGCTGCAGCAGTAAGCTTTTTTTTTTTTCCATGAGGGCAAAAATGGAGAGCCCAATAGAGACCCGTCTCATGCTCAGAGAAGTAAAGCAGGTGCACCGAGACACTATTTAAAAACCGGGACATTTATCTGCTTAACCCGGGCACTACGCAAAAACCGGGATATTTCTTTAATTTGGAGCAAAGTGTCGGGACACCGGGACACTGCTCCAAAAACCGGGACCGTCCGGGGAAAACCGGGATGTCTGGTCATCCTACCTCATGTGCTTCTACAGCCCACCTCAGCTCTTCGTGCTGCTGTCTCCCTCATGTTGCAAGCTCTGTGGTGTGCTTTTCTGCCGCCAAATCCCCTCACTCAACCAAGCTCCGCGTTGCTTTATCGGTTGTATGCTTCTGCCCTGCTCAAACGATGCTCCTCCTCTGTGCTGCTTTCCCCTCGCCCGCGCTCTCCCCATTGCTTACCCCTATTTATTGAAATAATTTATATGTATATATTTATTTTTGATGGGGGGTGGGGAGACCAGGCAGCAAAGTGCTGCTGGCCCCTTCACCTTAATCCCCCCCCAGAAAATGGTTTTGCAATACTTTTTCTTTTTTTCCGTTCTTTTGTAGCTGCGCATGCATAATGACACAGCTGGGGCTTTCTACTTTTTCCCTTTGGACATGCTGCACAGCAACCTGGTGATGCTGCACAGCACCGGCAAAGGATTTGGGCAAAGCCTGTTAACTTTGCCAATGCTTGTTATCATATGTTTTTGTTCTCATATTTAGTTTTTGTGTCGTGTAAATAAAAATCAGCTTCTAAGCTGGATCAACATAGATGGCTGATGCGGCAACCGAAGGAATGACGATACGGCCAAAACGGTACCTCTTAACAGTACCCAGCGCAAAGTCTCCCCGGGCGAGTGAAAGAACAAACCTCAAAACTTCAGACAAGGGTGCAGAAAGGGGATGAACATTTTTGGAAGCACACCAAGCCACAAATCTGTCCCAACAGCAGGTTTATACTGTCTTGGTTGAGGCATGCCTGGTTGCTAGAATGACAACACAGACTTCAGGAAGAAGGCCAAAAAATGTCAGCTGCTGAAGGCAGTCTCTACACATACTCATAAAGGCGGAGCGTGCGTACATTTGGGTGAAAGACCCTGCCGTGTTGCAGCAACAGTAGATCCTTCCGAAGAGGCAGCCTGATCAGAGGACCGATGCTCATGCTCACCATTTCGGTATACCATCCTTAAAACACCAGTGTTTCAATTGTCGCTCCTGCGGAAATGTATGCAACACAGCATAATGGCCCCAATATTAGAGCTCGGGTGGGGAAAAGGAAGAAGACTGTTCCTGGGGCTAAGCCTAAGCACCCATGCATCCGAAATCTGGCTACCCAGCCCACCCTGCAAACCAGGGCGTTTTGGTGTCCTGCCAAGCTGGGGGCTGATTTCGTTGATGGGGACCTACGTGTGCTTAAAATAATTCGTTTTGCAATGTTTATTTAAAAGCACACGCAGGTCCCCATCAACGAAATCAGCCCCCACCGCAGTGAAATCAGCCCCCAGCTTGGCAGCACACAAAAACGCCCGGTAGCCAGTCCGGCCCTGCTGCAAACGGACAAGGACACCTCAGCTGGGGACCCTCCTACGATACAAATAAAGGAGATTTGTCGGGACATCAAATCGTTTTTGGAGAACAAGTGTGACTCCATATTCACCCGTTTAGAGGCTATTGAAGTGACATTAGATCGCCTGGGTGCACCCCATCCTGATGCCATCATAACCACATTGGCGCAATCTGCTTCTTGTACTGGTCCCCCAGCCAATACTACACCCTCTACTAATGTCAGCAAATGCCCAAATCAGAGTTAACTGCCACAGGGGCACCCAAATGTCACAGAAAATTGATAGCTCAGTAAGTGTAGGCTTAAGAGTAAGTGAAATCAAACATTTTTAAAAAGTTAAAAAATGCATTCTGACATATTTGTTTCTATTAAATATAAATAGTGGGACACCATGAGGATGGCCAGATGAATGAATGTCATGTGGATGCTGTTTGACAGGTCTGGATTTTATTAGATATATAAGTGCATTGCAGGTACTGTAATCACGGTCCTTTTTCAATAGAAACGAACAGACCTCATAAAGACTTGTCAAGCCCAAGTTTATTTATTGTGTCATCCTAATATGTCTAGGCCATACAATATATAAATACGTAAATAAAAATACAAATTACACAGTGTTTTAGAAGTTAAATAATTCCAGAGTATTAAAACATACAAGTTCATACGATTCCGAAACTCCCGTTAAGATCAAGCACAGCATAAAATACAGGGGCATATTAGCAAGACCGGCGATAAAATTATCGCCATTTTAGCGGCAGGAAACTGCCGCTAAAACGGCGATAATGGGCTTGATAATATGCGCTATAGAATTCCAATAGAAGCCCAGGTTAGATGTCCTGGACATCTAACCTGGGCTTCTATTGGAATTCTAGAACGCATATTAGCAAGCCCATTATCGCCGTTTTAGCGGCAGTTTCCTGCCGCTAAAACGGCGATAATTTTATCGCCGGTCTTGCTAATATGCCCCTCAGTCAATATACTGAGGGGCATATTATCAAGAACGGCGTTAAAAATTATCGCCGCTCTAGCGGCAGAAAACTGCCGTTAAAGCGGCGATAATGGGCTTGATAATATGCCCTTGAGAATTCCAATAGAAGCCCATGTTCTGGTGTGAACATGGGCTTCTATTGGAATTCTATAACGCATATTATCAAGCCCATTATCGCCGCTTTAACGGCAGTTTTCTGCCGCTAAAGCGGCGATAATTTTATCGCCGTTCTTGATAATATGCCCCTGAGTTCAATGAAAGGGTCCCACTGATGGAAAAAGTGCAGGTGAATTTCAGGGCATTAACTACCTGACCCTAGTTTATTATAGCATCCCGGCCAGCTCTAATACTTGATAGAACAACCATTCAATGGCGGCCACAGTCTCCCTCCTGTACACATGATGCAGTTGATATAGTTACATTATTGCACTGGCCAAATTAGAAAATGTAAAATGCATTCAGCTTTAAGATGTTTTATGCATTGGCCCTACCATTCCTGACCCACAGTACTAACGCCAAGCCTTGGGCAGCCCTCTATGCATGGGCTTCAACATAATAGACTACAGCGCCCGGGAACCCCTCTCAGTACACATGTAAACATACAATGAATTGGCTCTGCACTTATTCCCTCAAAATGGCACTAAAATAAATATAAAACTCACTCAGTGCTGTGAACAATCATTTTTCTCTGTGAGCTGCATACTGTTAATATATCATCCTCAAGCAGCCCCTTGGAACAGTTAGTCATCCTAAGGCATAATGTTACCTTGAGTTACCCCTGGGCGCAGACAGCACTCCTTATGTTAGATGGCTGATGCATGGGTTAGGGTTCCTCTATAGCCCCACCGGTGATGCTGCCTAGTTATCCTCCAAGCCTCATAAATATATGTGGATACTTGGGCATTAACTTACTCTGAGTCAATGCACATCCACACACCCAAGGCATCCTTGCAACTTCTTATTGCATGTGTTTTGAAGAGCGAGCAAAGATATTCACTTCTGGCCCTACAGAAAAAGTGCAGAGCAACATAAAATGCATTAGAGGCTCCTCCCCCCAGATCACATTCACAATAAGGTGAGCTAGGCCCTCCTTTATGCCATGTCCTGGTAAAATGTTTCACTGGCAGTGTGCCTAACCTGAAGTTAACGTACAGGGATCACCTGAAAGAGGGTTAATTTTGTCCATATAGACTTCAAATGAGGGGAGAGGCTTTGGTACCCGGAGCTGCTCCAGTTTCTGGTCTGGCTGGTTTGTGAATATGTGGAGCCAGAACCTTTCCTTCACCAATTTACCAGTTTCTTGCATCATCTAATCTGGTGCGACCTAACAGTCGGAGCATCCTATGGTCTGCAGGGTGCTGGCAACATAGCTATACCATGGAAGTTTAACTTATTTAGCTAAAGAACAGACCTCTCGCACAGTACTTAAGTAATTCTACAGCTTGGGTTCAGTCCAGACCATAATCCAATATATAACTGAGTGAAGGACTGCCTGCTATTCAATCGATCTCGTACCCAGCTCATGCCGCATCATTGGGTTTCCAGGTCCAAGTGTGAGGAGGTGGCGCAGAAATTGATTCTCTGCCTTGGACAGTCCTTTTGTATTTTTTTGCCCCCACAGTTCTGCTCCAAACAGCCCTGCGGCAAGAGCTTGGGCTCTGTAGGCTTCAAGCGGACGGGCGATCAACATGTTCCTCTGACCACTGGCAAAGCCAAGCACCGCACCCACATATTGGCTCAGGGACTCCTCGCTCTTGATCAGCTGTTGGGACCAAGACAGCTTGGAGTCAAATCTTACCCCTAGATAGTCGTAACCTGGGCCTGGGGAGGCGAAGCCGGACCCATTAGGGGCCTGGGCCAAACGCCGGCCAGAGGCAGAAAGCTCCTCCCCCGCACTGGCGAAATAGCCCACTCGAAAGAGGGCGACCAGGATTGGTCACCCCTGGGCAAGAGTGAAACCCCCCCCCCCAATCCAGGGGTGAGCGGATTAGGCGAGGGGGGCGATAAATAGGGGGCAACAGGCCCAAGTAGGCACAAACCCCCCCCCCCTCGCTGATAGAAGAAGGAAGAAGGACGAACCTACTGGAAACACAAGAAGACGGCCTAACGACTGCGGCGGGGCTGAACCAACCTGGACCAGAACAGCGGAATCCCAACGGAGTTCCCCTTCTCCTCGCTTCGGCCCATCCGCTCGACTCATCGCAGGTGCGGCAGAGGAACGCGAAGGAATGCTCGGGGCAGAGTGAGCGGCGGTTGCGCGCTTTCATGCCTTTCTGGGGCGGTGGATATGGTGGCCTGCAAAGACAAAGGGCAGAGGAAACCTGTTTTAAAAATCAGCGGCAGTGTGCAAGAGTCTCCGAGAGTGCCCCTGGACCCTTAAAGGAAAGTTACTCTTCGGTAACACGTGCGGTACTAAAAATAAACGTCGACCCATCCGCTCATCTGATTGCACACTGCGGCGGCGTGTGGGCGGCTCGTGGGCGGCTCTATCGGCAAGGACGCAGGGAAGGCTACACAGATGAGGACGGGCACGCCCAGCGGCAGGGCGAGCCTCCCTCCTTAAAGGCCCACGGCCCCGCTACTAACCAAATCTAGGCCCCGGAAGGCAGAGCGGGGTCGTCGGGCTCTAAGCCGGCATCAGTGGAAGCTCCACGGCGGCGGAGTCAGGGAACGAGGCCGGGGGCCAGCAGGAGGTCTCGCTGCTGCTCTGGAGTGCAGAAAAGGGCACGAACGGCGCTTGGGGTTTTCGATCAGGACGAGAAGATAGCTCAGTGGTAGAACTTTTGTCTGCAGATCAGGAGGTCCCCAGTTTCAAGTACGGGTGTCCCCTTAGTTTAAAAACATTAATTCTGGTATAGATATTGGAAATCAAGAGCTGAGCTCCCACTTAGAAACCCACAAGCCACAAAGAATTCAAAACACACCACACCTGGTGCAGCTTTGGAAGACATTGAAAGGCACCAGTAAAGGCACCATCGGTGGCTGGCCGGAGAACATTGAAGGGCACCAGAAAGGCACCAGTGCTCAAGGTGTTTTGTCGGGATGGCAAGCAAGCGTGCGCAAGCCGGGAGTAAGACACGGCTACCAGCGTGCTTCAGGGAGGACTGGGACAAGCCAGAGGAGTCTAAAGAGGCGCAGAGGGGACGCAGGGCCCGGGCAAGACGACGCCTTGCAGGCAATGTTGGAGAAAGCCAGGGCACTGGTGGCCCTGAAGGGAGAAGCGTGGATGGACCAGCAGATCCAGGCCGGGCCTCATGGGAAGAAGCCACGACAAGCAGCGCCGACAGGACAGCCCACCAGGAGAGCCAGGGGTGGGGGGCATGCAACCAGGATGGCGGCCCCCGCAGCCAGCAAAACCGGCACAAAAAACACCTGGGCCAAGGGTGGGGAGCAAAGGGGGAGGAAGCAACCGCAGGCCACGAGCAGGAGGGCCGCAACTCCAGAGCTGGTATCCGGCTCAGAAACTGAAGGAAGCAGCGATGACGAGGGGTCTGTAGCCAGCACGGCGGCCCCTCTGGAGACAAGTGAACGGCGATCCAACGCGACCAACAAGGAGAGGGGTAAGCAGTGTGTGCAAAGCGGCAAAACAGGGCGCAGCAGGAGGGTCTAATAGAGGGGAGACCAGGTCTCAGCTTTAACATGGGCACGCAAATGGGAGAGAGCAATGTGGCAATGCAGGGGCCGTGGTCCATGCCACCCCCGTGGCAGACAGGGCAACAGGATTTCCAAGGGGAATCATGGGGACCAGGGGCCGCTCACCTGGCAGCATGGATGCCTTGGTGGCAATGGCCAAGGGCAGGAGCCCCCTTCCAAGGAAGCCCCCAGTGGGGCACGGAGGGGCAAGGGGGTAGCCAGTAACCGGACCAGAGGGCCGACCAAGGGTGCAGCATGAAAGGAGCCACAGGCAAGGAAAAGGGGGACGCCAGCCAGACTCTACATAATAAGGAGGCAGGACATGGGGTGACGAGGAAGGAGGGGACAGCGCCCCCCGGGGTTAGGGATGCAAGCGGGGCTGGGGAGGGCCTGGACCAGAGCTGGAAGCCGGCCAGCGAGGATCTGCGCCCTTCCCCAAGTGACCCCCCCACAACCACAAAACTGTTAGGGCTGGCCAATCTCATCCCACTAAAAGTTAAGGAGAGAATATGGAGGAAGGAGTTCATAGACATTTTCTCACTGCTGGAAGTGCGCCAGGCAGGTTTATTAAATATAAGACAAAAAAGACGATGACAGGAGGGACCGCCGCAAGCCCAGACTAGAAATATCAATAGAAAATTGGCTGAAAGCCTTCAGAACATTGGCATGCGTTTTCATTGAGAAATTTCCCAAAAGCACAGCAGCTCTAATTTTATACAAACAAAAAGTGCACGAGGCGCAGCAGCCGTATCAGGGCGATGTGTGGCTGAGATACGATGAGGGTTTCATAGAGAAGATGCAGGTGTGGTCGATAATGGGATGGGATTGCCAGGACATGGAAGGGTTCACGACGCACATAGTGGCAGCCAGGGAAGGCATCAGCAGCAAAGAGAGCAATTTTCGTCCCTACTGGAGTAAGGGCTTCACAATAAATCGCACCATGTCACGGATCTACAAGAATCAACACAGAACTTTAGTATCATACCTGCCTCAGATCGAACTGCCGAGCAGGAACGTTGGGGAGTCCACGGGCTCCTCTCCGTCAACAAGAGATAGAGAACAGTGCAAACTCAGTCATGACCAAAGTCGCAGGAGAAATGTTGAAATTAGTATCTTTAGGAGTCCACCGGGAGCCTGGTGTACTGAGTGACGGTTTCCACATTTGGGGGGACGCTGTTGTTCTAACAAGAGATATTGGTCTACCAGGGGTCCGAGTAATGATGTGGTGGGGGCTTTATTTGGGGGGCTTGCTATTTAGCTTGTTTATGACATATCCTCTTGCGCTCCTCTTACATTGTTTATTTCCCGTAGATCATATGCTTCTATGTGGCTACCTTAGCGGGTAATGACCAATAAGCCTGAGACGAGGAATCATCTTACTGTAATGTATTGTGTAAGAGTTTGTTCTGGTTCTTGGGGTTTTAGAGCGATATATAGGGGATATTTACCATGTGACAGGGAGCGTCACGTCTTCAGACACTGAGGACGCGCATATTTTTGGCCGATTTTATGAGGGTCTTTATACAGCAGAGGAGATACATGACCAAGCTCAATTAGACTATCTGGAGGGAATATCCCTATCCCAAGTTACAGATACTCAAAATGACATCTTAGAGAGTCCGATTTCAGAGGAAGAGGTGCGCGGGGCGATAAGTAATCTCAAACCTCATAAAGCTCCGGGGCCCGGTGGGCTGACAGCCCAATTTTACAAAACTTTGTTCTGAACTCACCCCACATTTGGTTGGACCTTTTTAACTATATGGCCACCTCTGGAATGGTCACTACTTCTATGAGCAAGGCCATCATCTCCGTCCTACTGAAGCAGGGCAAAGATGTCAAGGCATGTGGTTCCTACTGACCCATAGAGCTCCTTAACCTCGATGCCAAATTGTACTCATAAATCCTGGCAGCTAGACTAGATGACTTACTCCCTGACTTGATCCACCCGGGTTTATTAAAGGTCGACAAATGCACAATAATATTCGGAGAGTGATCCAGCTGATTAAGAAAGCTTCTAAAAAATCCATCCCGGCGGTCTTGCTGGTGTTAGACGCTGAAAAGGCTTTCAACCGGGTTGTTTGGTCCTTTTTATTTCATACTTTACGGAGCTTTGGTTTCTGCGACCGTTTCATTGCTATGATCAAAGCAAACTACGTGATAACCTAGGGCCAGGGTGCTAGTAAGTCTCAGACCTTTTTCACCTGGGGTGGGGGACGAAGCAGGGGTGTCAAATATAACAATTATTCTGATGCTAAGTACAATACTAAACACACTGATCTTAAGGTAGGACAAAGGGTGAGGATTAAAAAACCTGGAATAGTTTAAAAAAAAAAAAAGTACGAGCAACTTTTTTAATCCTCAACATATTATGGAGGTGATGGAAAATTCTGTGAGGTGAGAAAATGGGAAATGCTGGAATCTTAAAAGGGTAGCACGTGTGGACAAGGACAAGTTAACAATGGGAACAACAAAGATTTAGAGTTAAAACCTGATTCAGGACGGCATACATATCAAGAAAGTCTGGAGGGCACTACTGGCAGTACTAGTGGTGTAGTCACAGGTGCTGATAAAATTACCGGGAAGGATTGTAAATTGACGATGTAGTTTCTGAAAGCAGTATAATTGACAAGAGTGTGGGTGTTAATAGTAGATCGAGAAGAGTCACAAGCGACCTGCTGCATTGGATAATTCTATGTCTGACTAGTCATTGTTTGGTATGGGCACTCTTCATACTGTATCTTATCTTATGTCAAAATGATATATTCAATCTTTGATTGCCCGTTCAATGTTATATTTTTTTTTATAGGGGGAGGTGTGTAGTGTGGAGTATTTACAGAACCTTGTAGCATCATGTGATACCTTGTAGAATGTTTGGATCACAATGATGGTCTCCTTGGAGACCGGGTCCGCACTGCCGTGAGAGTGGGCCCAGCAGCCGGACCTACTACCTGCCTAGTTGCTAATAAAGTGTTATTTCTCAATTCAGTGTAGCGTCTTCTCTACAGAGGGTCTGCCACCTGGGAGTATCAAGTCCTGAACTAAAATCCTACACTCTCCCTTTGTGCACGAGGTCACTCCAGTCCTGGCCCAAACTAAATTGATGTTAATTCACAGAACATTTTGGACTCCATTGCAGCTACACAAACTGAAACTTAGAGAAACACCCAAGGGGTTCTCAACCTCCCGCCTATGATTTTTTATTGGCCATCTGTAACCAAAGATCTGGGAGGACATTTTCGGGTTCATCAGAACCCTCTTTCCAATTCATCACCGAAGAGAATTCCTGTTCCCAATAATGGGCCCCTTGGATCCACACTTAAAACATGGGGATGATGGATATTTATTCGATCTTTTACTCACACTAGCGTGTAAACTCATTTTAAATAACTGGAAAAATACAGCTACTCTTACATCAGCAGTCTGGAGGAAGTGGATCTCTTCTGGTGCTGAGAACATTTCACTCTCAAACTACAACCTGTAGGAAAGTGGAATTTTGTTGTAGTTGTCCCCCTATTTTTACCCCCTTTTTATCTACTAGATGCTAGTTGTCAACTCTGACAGTGCACTGAGGCTTGCTAACCAGGTCCCAGTGCCAATGCTCTATCCTTAAAAGTAATGTCTGATTGTTCTACAACTGGCAAGGGCGTTAGTACCCTGTCAGTCCTGAATAAATGGTATACCTGGTACCTATGGTATGGTACTAAGGAGGGTCCCTATGGGCTGCAGAATGTCATATGCCACGCAAAGGGACCCACACACAAATTCCATGCGGACTGCCACTGCAGGCTGTGTGAAATATTGCAAATAATTTTGAAAACATGACATGAGACACTCAGTGTGTGCCATGCCAATGGACATGGGCTATATGTAAGACGGAACAACGCAGGGAAATACTCTGCATGCCTTTACCACACATTTTTTACAATGTATGCCTTTACCACGCATTGTTTATATATATATATATTTACCCCCCCCCGACCCCTGAACTTACCTTAAATGTGTGGTAAAGGCATACGTTGTAAAAGCATATGCGTTCTAAAAACATGCGTGGTAAACAAATGCGTACAACTTGGTAAAAACCACGTTGTAAAGGCTGTTTCCCATGTAAGACACCACTACAGCAGGCCTTAGAGTCCTGAGGCAGGGTGCATTATAGCATGTGATGACATATCTGCATGTCCCGGTGATGTCTAGTTACATTACTCAATACTGCAAGTGAGCAGGGAAGCAATCTTAAGGTATGTACTGGGGACTGGTCAAAACGAGTTAGTCAACAACATGATGGCTTCACTGACACCAACAGTGTTTGGTACCAAACACCTTGTCTTAATAAATCTGTACTGATGCCAGTACTCGATTTATTATGACATGCACCCAAAGAGCACCTTAAAGGTGCCACCTGAAACCTAACGAGTCCTTCAGTGTACTGGCTGATCGGACTCTTCCAGTCTGCCACCACAGATGATTTTCTGACCCCCCCAGAGTGAGAGCCAGCACACTTTGCGGTTAGAAACAATGCCTGCTATGGAAGGAGGTGTTATCACCTCCTCCAAGCAGGATTGCTAGTTAATCAGCATAACAGAGCCAGAGGCTTCAAAGCCTCTGTCACCTTTGTTATACAACTCCAGCTTCCACCAGACCTGGAGAATGACACCCCCTGCCCTGAGGCCCACTTGGCACCAGGACAGGCAGGAAATTAGCAATGCAGTAGGCGTGTTGCACTATCAGGCTAGTCACACCCCTAAGATGGGATACCTGATGTGCTACATGAAGAAAGGATTTCACTATTTTTATTCTAGTGGAATTAGAAACTTTGGGTCAGGAATAAGACCCCTCTCCCAAGAAAGGGTCATATAGTGGGTGTAGACACCCCAAGGGTAGGTAGCCCATTGGCTACTACCCTTCACTCCCCTTAACGCCCCCAAATTCAGTATTTAGGAGGCCCCCTGATACCAGGAACTCAGAATTGACTACTGGAAACTGAGAGAAGGACAAAGAAGAGCAATCACTGCGAGAACTGAGGGCTTCGCCAGCACTTGGCGCAAAATCCTGCCTTGCTGCTGGACTTCGACAATTGCATCAACCTGGCTCGTCCAAATGCTGTGCCACCTCCCAAAGCCAAGGAGGACTGACCAACGACCCAACAACCAGCAGAGATCTCCCTTGAAGTGGAGGAGCTATCTTGTCTGCCGACCGTAGTGTCCAACAAAGCAGCACCTTGCCAGGAGGAGGCCACCAAGGTTCCAGGAGGTCAGCCCCATCTTCCCAGCGGGTTTCGAGACACTGACTTCTCCAGGAACCTCACAGCACCAATACACTGGGCACCAGAGCAGTTGCAGCAGCCAAGGCTTGTTGTGTCTAGTCCGGACACCACCGCCGAAGGAGAAAGACCTGGACGTTGAGGGACCTCAAGTCCAGCTAGACCCACGTCAAAAGCCCAGCTGTCCTGCGTTCCCCTTTTCTGCCGAACCGACACCTGTGAGAGTCTGACAGCGCAACCCCGTCAGACAAAACACTTATGTACCCGAGCCCCACAGCTCAAGTCCACGGAAACAAACGGTGTCCCAGTGCCCGAGACCCTCAAGAGCTAAGCCCCCCACGTGGGTTTGGCTGGACTGGTTCCACAGTCCCCGCTTGCAGCCTCTTTTCACAGGTACTGTTTCTCAATTGACTTTCATGCGTAGCGTTTAAGACAGATACATTTGAAATGCTGGTGGCTTCTTGGACCTTGACCTCTACTTACCTAAAGACCAGAAGTACAGTCCTGGAAGTTGATTGTAAGTGACCTTATGCAGTGAATGTTTCTCCCACAGGATAACATAGCGTATGAGGCTCATGCCTCAAATCTGCAAAATTGCTATTTAAATGCTAAAACCTAACTCCGAAAGTACTTACCCGATTCTGATGATCTTGGCGTCTAAGTTCATATAAAAATCTGTGTTATTTTTATAAATTTGTGTCGGATTTCTTTACTGGGTGTGTGTCTTATTTATTGATTGTGTGTAAACAACAAATGCTCAATACTCCTCTCCTTTAAGCCTAAAGCTGCTTGCCCACACTACCACTACTAGAGCACTTTTTGATTGTTAAAGCAAGCCCCTGTAAGCCAAAGAGGGTCTCATGGACTCTCTGCACAGTGTAGCTAGTTGTCGTGCACTATTTAGAGAACTCTGGCAAAAAGAGAAGGGGGGACTGGGAGTGAAAAAAAGGTCCAGTGCTCGTGCTCCATCACAAAGTATTTCTCCAAATCGAGGGATCACTGTTCCTGAAGAAAAAGAAGGGAGACGATCTAGGGTGTGGATAGGAGAGTAAGAGAGACTCTTGCTTGTTGCCCTCACACACCCCAAGGAATGTCATGCTTCATCATAGGGCGTTGCTCCTCGTCGGGCCGGCGCTGCAAAACCCTATGGGTCCCCCTGAAGGGTCACTTTAGCGGAGATCTTTTCATATTCTCGCCGTATGATGCGTGTGAGGGAGTGCTCATAGGGAAGTGAGTGAATCTAAAATTGACTAGCGGGTATTGATGCTAGGTCACTTTAATGGATGGAGTCCTCTGTCAAAATAAAAAAAACAGATGGTTGGTGATACTTGTGGGTTATAGTGACCCTAGGTAGTCGAATGTGGATATGAGTGGAACATGTTTTGTAATTATTGGGTCAACATGTTTCGCACCTCTATTGGTCTAGGACAGAGATCCCTGGTGCTTCTTCAGGACCAGAAAAAGAGTTGAATGTGAGTGGAGGTTTGTTGGGGTCCCCCTTATAGCAGGGTGGTGCCGCCGATTGGATCTTATCTTGAGAAATCTAACCTAGATCAAAAAAGAAAGGGAGGAGAGAAAAAAGAAGAAAAGCATACCTGTGTGTTAATGTTTCTGGCATAGGTACATTCAGATGTCTCCAACCGGTAGCTCGCCGACCCCCTGGTTTTAAATCTGCCTTTTGATCCTGCGTGCAGCGGAGTAGCAGATCGGTAAGTGAGCCTCTGGCCTAGTAGCCGCAAAAGCAGCTCAGTCCATGCAAAGCCCTTTGATTTTCACGTGGGTTGACACTGCGCTTTATATCTGCCTTCTATAATAAAAAGAGCTGTGGCAACCAACGTTAAAATCAAAGGGCCTTGCGTGCACTGAGCCGCTTTCACGGACTACACCGCACTTTATATCTTCCTTCATATAGTTGTCAGCAAAAGCGGCTGAGTGCATCGTCGGCTGCCACCGCACTTTAATGGATGTAAAGCGCGGTGATTACTACCCTCGCGTCCAAATTTAGGACTAGCCAAATGGATCCACTGTATCTGTACTCAGAAGCAGAAATTCTTTACAAATGCAAATGTAGACATAAATTGAATTGGGCGAGCCAGCAGGGCAATGGTGAGTGATCCTAGGATGCAAGGAGCAGAGGCGGCTGGGTCATTTGCTGAGGCAGAAGTTGGGCCTTCCCTAGAAGGGGCAGCAATTCTTCAAAGGTTTCAGGTGAGAGGTTGCGGCTGCCTTTCCCACCCTATTTTAGGCTACCCTGTTTAATATGTGGGTTTTCCATCCCTATTTATTGCCCGACTCACTGGAGTGAATCGCTTTTTCTACACCTCAAGGCATGCCCTTCAGCTCCTCACTATCGGGTTTCTTCGGGGCTCAGCAGGGAAGACCCGTCTGCGCCCGTCCACGCCTGGACCGCGCCCAGCACCAGGATCCCTGGTCCCTGCGACCGCCGCGATGAACGACGCCACTACGACCCCATCTCCGCAAGGCCATCATCATCTCCTTCGAGACTGCGACCTTCCCGGAGAGCTGGAAGCACGCAGAGATCAACGTGTTACTCAAGAAACCCAAGGCAGATCCGAGGGACCTCAAGAACTTCCGGCCCATCTCCCTGCTCCCGTTCCCGGCGAAGGTCATCGAGAAGACCGTCAATAGACAGCTGACCCGCTACCTCGAGGAGAACAACATCCTGGGCCCGTCCCAGTCCGGGTTCCGCAGCAATCACTGTACCGAAACTGCCCTCATCGCCGCCAACGATGACATCAGGGCCCTGCTGGACAACGGCGAAACCGCAGCCCTCATCCTCCTGGACCTATCAGCCGCCTTCGACACTGTCTGCCACCGCACCCTACGCACACGCCTCCACAACGCAGGGATCCGAGGCAAGGCTCTGGAATGGACCACCTCCTTCGTCTCCGGCAGAACCCAGAGCGTCCGCCTCCCCCTTTCCGTTCCGAAGCCTCCGAGATCATCTGCGGCGCACCCCAAGGATCATCCCTCAGCCCGACATTGTTCAACGTCTACATGGCACCGCTCGCCCGCGTCCACCGACTACACGACCTCAACATCATCTTGTACGCCGACGACACCCAGCTGATCCTCTCCCTCACCAAGGACCCCCTCACCGCCAAAACCAACCTCCACGAAGGAATGAAAGCCGTCGCTGAGTGGATGAAGAACAGCCGTCTGAAGCTGAACTCGGACAAGACGGAGGTCCTCATCCTAGGCTTCACCCCCTCAGCCTGGGACGACTCCTGGTGGCCGACCGCACTGGGATCAGCACCGACACCCACCGACCACGCACGCAACCTGGGGTTTACCCTCGACTCAACACTCTCCATGGCCAAGCAAGTCAACACCGTCTCGTCCTCCTGCTTCAACACCCTCCGCATGCTCTGCAAGATCTACAGGTGGATCCCCACCGAAACAAGAAAAACGGTCACCCAGGCCCTCGTCAGGAGCAGGCTGGACTACGGAAACTCCCTCTACGCAGGAACCTCGACCAAACTCCTGAAACGACTACAACGCATACAGAACGCCTCTGCACGCCTGATCCTCGACATCCCTCGCCACAGCCACATCACACCCCACCTGAGAGACCTGCACTGGCTTCCCGTCAACAAGAGAATCACCTTGAAGCTCCTCACCCACGCACACAAGGCACGCCACAACACCGGACCAGCATACCTCAACAGACGACTCACCTTCTACACCCCGAACCGCCAGCTCCGCTCCGCCGACCTCGCCCTCGCCACCGTCCCCCGCATCCGTAGAGCAACCACCGGCGGCAGATCGTTCTCCCACCTCGCCGCCAAGACCTGGAACTCCCTCCCCATCCTCCTACGGCAGACCCAGGACCTACTAACCTTCAGGAGGCTACTCAAGACCTGGCTATTCGAGCAGTAGCAGCGCCCCGCCCCCCCCAGCGCCTTGAGACCCTCACGGGTGAGTAGTGCGCTTTACAAATGTTCTGATTGATTGATTGATCCCTGCCGGCCTGTTTCTGCTCCTCGTTTGACGGTGGTGCCCTGCTCGGAGGGCCGGATGGCTTAGCTGCAGCACAAAGCACCATGTCGCGTTTGAGCTGGGCAGCCATACTGAATGTGGCCAAATTCACCAGCGCTTATGGGGCTTGGTCTGGTTGCACTAGTCCATCCCATTTGAACTCAGGACGGCACATTGGTGCTTAGCCCACTCGGATGTCTTAACATCGGTTTATGACGGACATTCAAGCCAGACTCAAGAGCTCATGCTTAGGAGGTACTATTCCTCGAATTCTTGCAGTGCACTAGTAAGGTTACTGCAAAATGGCACTGTGGGGGAAGGTTAACCAGATCATAGTAATGCACAATCTGGTTTTGGTATAGCCCAGGGGAGTCCCTGTCCCCATGGGAAATAATTGACAAAGTTTATTCGTTGAAGTTTGTTGGGGGTTGCCTTATGTCGTTTGATGGTTTCTTTCCTATCTCATTCATGTCGTCCTTCACCCCCTCCTTCAGACGGGTTTTATTATCATTCCATGGGCAGATGTTTACATTGTACTGCGAGTGGGGGTGGAGCAT
The DNA here is from genome assembly GCA_963921515.1 of Calotriton arnoldi. Lineage (NCBI taxonomy): Eukaryota > Metazoa > Chordata > Amphibia > Caudata > Salamandridae > Calotriton > Calotriton arnoldi. The sequence goes on from CAWUFW010002725.1 coordinate 1,226,845, forward strand.
GGTTAACTAGAAATGCATGATCATCATGGGCCTGGTAGCCCAGTTGGTTGTGCTTGGTGCCAACAATTGCTCGGCGACTGTGATAACCGCAGAGTCCATTGTATATTTGGCAAATCACTTAATATTCCCCTATTTCCATTCTACTAACAGTTTGGTAGTTGATGTGGTAACTGCAGCACCAGTTTTGACCAGAGCAAGGTGCAACATCCTTTGATTTTGGGCAAATCAATTAAGCTTCCATCTTTTCAATTTAATTAATAAGTAAATTACTACGGCCCTACGTTTACCCGCGGTGCAGTTGGGTGTTAGCTTTGGTTTGAGTCCTGCCATCGGCGCGCCTCAAATAATATGTGATCCTGGGCAAATCAGTTGAGCGTTGTCTTTTACTTCTTTACTTTTTTAAAAAAAAAGTCATACAGGCAGAGATTTACCCTTCACTTCAAGTGCCGTTTAAGTTGGTATCCGAGATGCTGGGCAAATCGATTTATCCCAAGTTTCATTAAAGCAGTCATTCCTCTGGTCGAAATTGACTTCGAGCTGCGTGTTCACATCTATTGGCCTCTCAAAATACCCTGTTATGGCGGCATGCAGTGCGGGGGTGTCAATAAATTGAAAAGAAGGGGTTAGTTAGCACAGCGATCTAAAGCAGTTATCAGTTAACTGTGTTACCTGATTAGCTGTGCGAGTATTTTAGCTGAAAGTTCTGGCTTTTACTTATTGAATTCATGGCCCAGTTACAGCAAGGGAGGGGTAAATTGAGTTTGCAGTTAGTACGATGTCTTTTAAATAACCAAGGTAGCTGACCAGAGTTCGTGTCTGGTCAGTGCGAGGCGACTGCATTCCTTACTTTCAGTAAGGTGTAATCAGGGCCATGCACTTGATTTACGCTAAGAGTGCACAGCCGTAGGGGGTCAGTGAGCTGCTTGTGAGCGCCATAGACAGGTTTCACAGGCAAACCTTGTGCATTGTGGGTCATGGTATGCCCCTATGCCTATGCAATTACAGTTCAGCAGCTCGAGTCAATTACTGATGGACGTACTGTTCAGGTCCTGGACACTCAGCTGAATAGGAAGGTTTCGAGCCCAAGTATCAATTAACTTCTCAAGTGGAGAGGATGTGACGTTACGGTCCGAGCTACCGACTTTGGAAATGGGGAACCAGCTTCGAGTCTCGGCGTTGTCTTAACATACTATAATTCTGGGCAAATGCCCTTTTGTAATGTATTCAGTGCACATGTAAAGCGCTTCAATTTTTTTCTGTAGAGTTCAGGGTATATAAAACTGCAAAAAGTATCCCCATAATAAAAAATCAGTGGGAAACGCTGCCTATTTAAATTGACGCTACGATTTTAACGTCGGCTGGCACGGCGCTTTATATCCCCTACTCTTCTTCATTTTAAAATGAAATGCTTCCCCAAAATAAAATTGTTCCCATTTCATATTAAGGATATACCTTATTATGTTTTGTTTACTGGACAGCTGTCTGGCTATTATGAAGTTCAAACTAAAAACAAGGCCTAGAATACACCACCCCTTAATGTAACAAGAATAAAGCAGCATTTCAGACTTTTTTTTTTTCAAATAAATTGCATCTATCTGAGCCAGCTGCAAGTTCGTAAACCAGGTCCAGCAACTTTCTTCCATGATTGTCATAAAAGGAAGTTCCTGGTTCAGGTTTGTGCCCAGGGACAATTGTACCTTTTGCTTTAAAAAGAGAGATGTTGGTAGAAGTGCTCATTTCATGAGATTATGGGCATGAGCATGCATTGTCATTTAAAAATAGAATAATGCACATAGTGAAACTAGGATTGCCACCTTTCCAAATACCGGCCATTTGTTGTTGTTTTAATACTCTGCAAATGCCCGGACATGAAAGAAAATACTATGTATTAATTTGTAACATACATTTTCTCCCTTTGTTTATTTGATAATGAAGAAAGGGGGGGGCATTGTGTTGCAGCAATTTTATAGTGCTTTCTAACATAACGACCTGGTGCTTATCAGTCGGACACCTATAGGTCTACAACGCTTGCTTGACATTACATCCCAATACTCGGAGACCAATAGACTAAGCATTAATCAAGAAAAAACAAAAGTCATGTGTGTAAACTTCCGGAAGACAAAAATAAAACACAACTGGTTCCTGGCAAAATCCAAGCTGGAAGTCGTACAAGACTATAAATACCTGGGGGTTATCATCGATAACAAGGGTAACTACAAAGCGCAATGTGAGGCAATAAAAAAGAGGGTATTAATGACGGCAGTGGCATTAAGAAATCTGAAAAATAGGACCGCTGGACCAAGCTTTCTCCCCCTAACCAGGGTGATACAGGCTAAACTAATTCCATCAATCACCTATGGAAGTGAAGCCATGAGAGGGAGAGATGCGGGAAAAATCAATCTTTTAATATAGCCATTGAACATGCACATTCTCTCAAAGAGGAGGAGGCTTGATGTCACGTCAGCAATAAAAAAAGACTTCTTTGAGAAAAACAGGTTGGAAAGTCTGAGCCCAACACTAGATGGCAGGAGTGAGCAAAGCATGTGTATCTGCAGCCTACACATGCCATTAATACAGATTTTTCTTTCTGATCAGAACAAATGAGCCAGAACCCCAGGCAGTGTTTAAGCCACCTCTCTGCGCTATAGCAAGCGCTGTGAAATAGTTGATGAGATCGATAAAAAGCTAAGACGGAAAATGTCAGGCTTTTACAGCGTTAAAAAGTGCAAAATCTTCTGGAGGCCCACAGATGAGCCGGAAGACTGCATCAACAAGTGTATTATGTCCATTTTCCACACAGAGAATAACTCTGAATAAAAAATGAATATGTTCTGGAATTTGTTATGTCAAGTCTTTTGAGGGGAATGGGAACAAGGTAAAAAGAATCATCTTATAACCGCAAATAAAAACCAACAAAGTGCTTCTGTGCCATGAGTTTTTGAGAGGGTTGAACTATATGAATTATTTTGTGTCTCAGTGCCATACCTACGTAAGTGCATTTTTAGTTTAAGCATTGCATGTTCCAATGTGACACTAAGTTTAAAACATACATGTTTATTAATAATCAATAAAATAAGGTTTCGATTTTACATAGCATATCTTAGCATCTTGATATCATGATAAAACAAATAATTAAATTAAGAGAGACCATGGTTCAGGAAGGTGTGCATATTGATTCAAGAAGAGACAGGATATATAACTTTTTCAAAAGAGTTTATTACAACCCCTTGTGAGTTAGTAGTTTTGGAGGGGTAGACACATTTTACAAAGAAAACTAAATTCACAAAAAAACAGAAAACATGCCCTCGGCTCACACATTACATAACAGTGCCTGGAAATGCCTGCAAAGAAATGTTACACATCACAGGGCTAAGGGCCTGGTTTTTATCTTCAGGCTAAGGATATGATAATGGTCCGCCCGGCCGATTTAAATGGAAGAGGACATTGATGTAAGCACAGTGGACGCATGGTTACACCCCTCCAACGGCCTGACGGAGTAAGGGCTGTCGTAGGTTGACCTGTATGTCTGCCCAGGCATACAGGTCAGTTTTCACTGCCCATCACTGCCAGGAAAACCCTGGCGATAAAGCGCAGTGAAAACTGTTGAATGCATTTTCAAAAATAATGTACTTTTTGGAACAAAAACATACTTTTGATGGGCGCCTCCGTAAAGTGGATGTAGTCAGGCATCTAACTTAAAATAGCGTTGACAGGAACCACTGTGACATTGGTTGTTGCAAATGCCTACAAATGTCCACCGGCTTGTCGGTCATTTCTAAATTTGGCGGGTGGGGACTCCATCGGGGGAAGGAGTAATTTACTCTGTTGCCCTGAGTGAGTAAAAGCCTGTTCGCAAAATTATAAATCAGGTTCTAAATCACCAATGGCAAGCAGACCTCAAAGATGTGGCTGAATATGCACCGGACAATGATGGAGTAACATTTATATGAACTGGTAAATGTGCTGTCAAAGTACGCCTTTCCAGTTGGCTTGAAGGATATCTGGGAGAGCCTGAAAACTAAAGGAGAAAGTTGCTAACTTCTGACGCAATGCAGCAACTGTGTTGTGTCAAGGGGAGTATGAAAAACAGTGTTCTATCTACCACAGTTTTCCTCTCACTCAGCGCTGGTGCACTTCAGGCTATCATTCCCCAACACACACTTGTGCACCATGGTGCAAGTGAGTGTGCATTCTACTAAGCATAGGTTTTATAGTGATAGGAGAGCTTTCCGGTTAAAAAATTAAGCTTTAATATTTTACCCACTTTGTACGTGTGCTGTTTAATGCAGCATATATGCAAAGTTTGAAAAGTATGGAGAAAATAAAAATGTTCTCCGTTACGCCTGCTCCAGGATGCATAATAATTGGTGTAAATGGTTAAGTAAAACTGCTAAAAGAGAAGTAATTGCGCCAAAACCGATGGTGGTTGCAGAAAAACGCCCACTTCCCACCTATGGAATGACCCCTTGAAGCAACGGCGCGCACAGTGCTACTTTTGATCACTTTGGCCAACTTTTCAATGAAAATCCTGAATTGTTTTAGAAAGTAAATATCATCAAAATGCCTTGAGCTGGGTTTGCAAAACACAAACCAGAAGGCGGGCAGATCGCCCCACTCTGGATGGGTAGGTAGGTCGGGGTGTGCGTGCTGATCTGGGTGGCTGCTGGCCCCATGTGACCAGTTGGGTGGAAAAAAAGAACAATGACATCATGGTGAATGGCTAAATAGCTGAGTGTTGATGCACGTGTTAGGGTCTTGAATGGGGCCCGGGGGTGTCAGACAAGCTGGCACTATATGCTGATGAGGTCCTGACCTATGTTCCCTTTAAGCTGCGCGCCTGCGCGCGCACTCACTGGTTTCTCACCACGAATGGAGCCAGCAGTGGCGCGCGGGGCAAAGGTGTCTCCATTCACAAACATTACATAGAAGGCATTGAGAACTAATACAAAGTAGATATTGATGAACATGACGAGATGGCGTTATTGTTTTTCCGTCTGTCTTTCAGGCTCTGTACATGTTCAAATTTTGCTTGTTCTGGTTTCAGCCTTAAGATGATGCTACTAAACTGCTCATCCTTTGCAGCCCCGCCCATTCCTCCAGCCTGCTCTTCTGCCTGTTTATCTGGCTCCATCACATCCTTGATGATCCCAGGGCCTTTGTATAAACCGAAGCCTAACAAAGTTTTGTTGGGGATGGACAGGTCCCAGCTCGTTAAGTACTTCAGGGCTTATTTACAAGCCCCTTGCGCCACTTTTGCGTCACTTTTCCCATGTTAAAAATGACGCAAAAGTGGCGCAAGGGGTTTGTAAATCTGCCCCTTCATGTGCACAGAATTGCGATGCACACAATAGGTTTTCCTTCTCTTAGTTTTAAATTCAATGGAGTGATTTATTCTGGTATTAAATCAAAGGTTTGTGGCTCCTCTCACTGGGTGCACTTGTGTTTAGGGACTGGAAACAAATTTCACTAGCTTTCAGCGAACATCCTATATAGTATTTTTATCTAAAAATTGGGTTTCACTTTGACTAAGTTTTCTTGAAGGACAAGCTATGACATTTAATGTAAAAACAAACATTTCATCTTTACATCGTGCAAAGTTCCAATGTACAACCCAAGTCACATTCCTTCATGTTCCTATCTTGCCAAGTTTACACCTTTTGTCTGCTTCACAAGAAGTGACAGAAAAAGAGGAAGAAAGAGCGAAGATGCAAGAACGAACTCAACCAATCTTTGAGCAAGAGAGTCATTGAGGAGACCGAAAGAGTTTGTGAGAAAAATATAGAACACTAACATGGTTGAGAATGGTAGTGACTGAGAGAAAGAGAGAGTGAGGTGCAGAGAGTAATAGAGAAACAGAGTGTGTGAGGGAGAGTAAGACATGTATGCTCTGGGAGCCGGAGATGGATGGAAACTGATATTGAAGTGAGAGGAAATATGAGCTAAGTTGAAACACAATAAATTGGGAGAGTGCGAAGTAGAAGGAGAAGGAAACAGAGAAGACAAGCCTTCTGTGAACCTTTGATGGGAGGTATTACAGACAGGAAGCTGATGCTTCCTATGTGCTGCATTATATGGCTAAAGGCATCTCAGTGTGGGACCTGTGGAACGTACAACCCTTATTTCAGGTTCACTGTTTCTACACACAGTGCTCAGAAGGCAGGTATTCAGAAGCACACTTACATGCAGGGCAAGTGTTTTGATCACTGTAACTCATGGGTACTCACAAATATTTTCCAAAAAGTCTGGTCCATGATGTGACCGAGGGCAGCATTGATGCCAGCAGGGTGACGGTAGGTCGAGGGGGATTTGCGGTAAGGAGGGTGTACGGTAAGCCAAGCATACATATCTAGTGGCTGAATTGAACAATGTGATACCAGAAAACATGGGATTAATCCCGGCTTCCCCACTTTACCAAACTGTGTGGTCCCAGGCAATTGTTTTATTTCATTTATCCTCATTATCACATATAAGAGGATCTCGAGATACATAACTTCAGGATGTGGGCTGTACAAAACCTTCTCCTGTGTTTGATTTAATAAACTATAATGTTGTTCATGTATAATAGGAACCCAGGTCATCCAAAGTGTGCACAGAACAACTGACTTTCCCCTTTAGTTCACCATTGGTATTGTTGTCAGGGTGGGGGGGGGCGAATAAATGTTTCTAAATTAATGTTTGAAAACTACCACTTTTAAATGAATACTTCTGAATGCGCTGATATAATCTGATGTACTAAGGTGAAAAGGTGGTTCTGCATGTTAATTAAATACATTTTTTATAGAGACTTTGTCATATTTTTTAACTTTTCCTGCAAGATGTCTTTAAAAATGATGGTGTTCCTAAAGTCAAATAGTGCAGGACACTCTAGAGACTTCTTTTCTTTAATTTAAATTAACCTTTGAATAAAGTTTTGCCTGTTTATTGAACATCTTTTTGATGTTAGTGCTGAGTCGAGTAAACAGCAGCCCAGTTCTGCTAGAGACCAGGGGGCCGCATGTAAAGGTCAGGGGGGCCGCTGGCCGTACTTTGAGTATCACTGCTGTAACTAATGGTGGAGCCGGGGTACACATGCTCTGTGGGTACAGTGACTCTTAAAGGGCAAAGTAGCACACAAATTAACCATTCCGATGCAGGTATTATCAGTGGCATATTGGATGATGTCATGATTTCACATTCAAAATTCCCTCTAAAGTATGTTTTTACAAATAAAGTGGAGTAATATGCTTTAAAATATACTAGGTAGAGGGGGCGTGGCCAGGCAAGATGGCCGGGTGGACGTAATTCACTTCGGCTCCATCTTCCCCCGAGCTGTCTTTGATGCATTGGGCAGCAAAATCGCACCGGATCATATCCATCTGCGGGGGCTGAGGTCCGGAGAGACCGGAGATCGGGAGACCTGAGGAAGTGGGCCGCTCCGCGTCTCCTAGGACACAGAGATGTGGGACGAGGAGGAGTGGCCCGCGTTCAAGATGGCGGCACGCACCGGAGCCTTCATGCAACGTCGGAGCGGCTCCTAGCGGGGCCGTACACTTGATACCGAAGGAGTGTGCGGGGAGCGACGAGGACCCCTGGGGCAACGGGGGCCCTCCAGTTGAAGAGCAAAGGCGGCTGACATGCCGATTTGGACTGGTGGCGGGCGGCCCAGAAGTCCGAAGCCACCCACGTTGTATGCCTTGCACTGGACGCAGGTAGGAGGCACCTACCCTTGGAGATTGGGGGCCACTGGGGGCCTGATGAGCCCATCTGCATAGCAGGAATACTCCGCAGGGAAACACAGTGGGGACAACCGGAGCTCTGATGCCTGACCTCAAGATGGCGGCCGGCGCTGCCATCCCTTGCCAGCAGGAATAAAGTTGAAGTCCAATGGGGGATAAAAGGAGGTGGCCTGCCTCAGGATTTATATACAGTGGGTCATCTCATTAGCGGCCCACCATATAAGAAGTGTAGCGTGGAGGACTAGACGCCACAGCCCTCTTATATGATGCCCAGAGATCCTTGGGAGAGCTAGAAGAGACATAGCCATACGTTGCTGGGTGGAATCAGCGAGTGGACCACGTGGCCAGTGGGGCGCAACGGCAGGGGCCTCCCCCCAATCCAGCGAACGAAAGGACTCTAGCTGGAAGCAGTGCCTAGAAAGTGAGCAGAACTAGGCCTTCTGCTGAGAGGGGGGGGCTGGTAGGCACCTATGCCACCGAAAAAGGGGCCGGCTAAGGTGTCCAACTATTTCCCTGCAGCAGAGAAGAAGCAAGCACAAGAACCAGGGACCAGCACAGACAACATGGCCCTTACGAAAGAAGAGCTCCTGTCGTCCCTCAGGGAGTTCAAATCGGAACTCAGAGCTGAATTGAAAATAGATATTAAGACTTCCCTGGAAAAGCTGAAAGAGGATCTGACGGAACGGATGACGGCGCTCCTGCAAGATGTGGACTCGGTGGGCGCGCGTGTCCTAGAGGTCGAATCTCAAGCCCAAGAACTAGAGAAAAAAGTGGAGGCCACGCACGATACCATACAGGACCTACAAACTCAGCTACAGGTGGCCCTATTAAAGACAGAAGACCTGGAAAATAGATCACGATGCGATAACATTAGAATTAGGGACCTTGAAGAGGGCGCGGAAGGACCGGATCTGGAGGCATTTGTCGAGGGGCTCTTTGCCAAAGTTCTGGGGTCGAACCAGATGAAGGTCAAGATTGAGAGAGTGCATCGTGTGGGGGCCCAGCAATGAGGAGAACAGCGACGTACTCGCGATATTCTTGTCAAAATGCACTCATTTAAAGCTAAAGAGGCAATTCTCCAGGCAGCTAGAAAGAAAAATGAGGTTTCCTTCCAGGGATTTTGTTGCAGACTCTTCGAAGATCTGGCGCCGGCGACACTTCTCAGACGACAGCAATTTCGGCCCATCACTGCGAAATTAAGATTAAGAGAAGATAAAATGAAATATAGGTGGACATTTCCCTTCGGCCTGGCCTTCGAACTGAGCAATAAAGCAAAACATATTACGGACTTGAAAGAAGGTCTGAGACTGCTGGGCCTGCCGTCCAACGAGGTGGACACAGTGGAGTCGGTCTCAAGAGGGAAAGACAGAGAACACGCCGTGATAGTATACAAGTACAAAGGGAAGACATTCCAAAGACTGAGCTTGACCCACAGTGAGAGACACGGCTATAAGGGGCTCTTCTGCTGAACTGACGTGCATAGGGCCACAAGATTCGATATGGGGGGTGGAGGTGCCCCTGAGTCTCCTTTCGCTAAGCGGGGGATTGGTTTCTGTTTGATCACTCGAGTTCACACTTTGGACATTGCGATTGACTGTCTAGCTGATGTGATGATCATATAGAAAAAACAGCGGGGGAAGCGGATCTGTGCCGTTCTCCCCACACCACGAACTTTCTCCTTGACGAGGATATGGCCGGGAGCACTGGAGCGCACCGGCGTAAGTTGTGTTTCTACAATTTTCTTCATTGTTGGGAGGGGGGGGGGTTTCCAGGGGGCGGTTTCCACACCAGAGATGTTCTGATTATATATTGCTGATGGCTCAGAACTCGCTCAAGAACGCTGTTTGGGCTGGGGGTTCATTTGGGGTGGTCAATCTCGATGGGAGAGCATTGGGCGTCACTCCTGGGTTAATGCAGATGTTTAATGGTACTCCATTAGCATGCCGATATCCATAGCTTCTTGGAATGTAAAGGGGCTGAACTCACCCCTCAAAAGGCAGAAAGTCTGCAAATATTTGTTAGATCATAGTTTTGAAGTGGTGGCTTTACAGGAAACGCACCTAAAGCGAACAGAGGAGCTCCGGCTCCGCTACAAACAGTATGCTTTAATATACAGATCCTCAGCGACCTCTAAACATGAAGGGCTGGCTCTAATGTTTCACAACTCCTGGAAATTTCAACCTGAAGAAATTAAGTCAGACAAGGAAGGCAGGGTCATTATGGTCAAGGGGAAGGTAAGAGGGCATGCTATGCACATTCATCTCAGCATACGCGCATAACACGGGTCAGCTGACCTTTCTCATAGCCCTGCTAAACATGATTGCAGGGTTTGCAGAAGGCCCAGTGGGATTGATGGGTGACTTTAACCTCACATGGGATGGGGATATGGATAGTAACATTCTCACCAGTCCCCCACAGGTAGTTTCCCAAGGAGCTTTAAACAATTGTCACAAACTTTGGGCCTGGTTGATACATGACGGCATATGTACCCCACCACTAAGGATTATACATTCTTTTCCCACGTCCATCAAACATATTCGAGGCTCAATTATATTTTTAGGAGTCCAAGTCTTCTAGGGTCTTTCCAGGAAGCGAAAATCCTCCCAATCTCCATCTCGGATCACAGTTTGATTACGATTTGTCTCACCTGGGGGAGGGGAGGCTCCTCTAAGATGGCCAGGTGGTACTTCCCGGTTGCCCTAACAAGAGATAGAGTACTAAGGGAATAACTCCGAGGGGCCATCACCGAGTTCTTCCGATTAAACCTACCTCAGGATACGTCACCCCTGAATAACTGGGATGCGTTTAAAGCCGTTATCAGGGGCAAATGTACAGAACTCAACTCTACTTTAAATAAACAAAGGGCCAAGGAGAGGGAAGCGTTAGAAAAATCTTTGGGGGACATCAAAAGGGAACACAAAAAGAACCCCTCTCGCGCGGTGCAGCGCCAGATGAGAGCAATCAAGGGAAAACTTTCAGCAATATACACTAATAGGGCAGAACACACCCTGCTTTGTTTACGCCAAATCTCTATTGCTCAGGGGAATGAGATTGGCTCACATCTAGCAAGACAGCTACGGGAAAAGAGGGAGAAAGAATTTATTGGGGACATAGTAGATGCAGCGGGGCAGACCTCTCATGAGGATGCCGCTAAGGCCAACGCCTTTGGGGATTTTTACACAGGTCTTTACTCTAGGGACTGCCTAGATCCCGCAATACAGCTCCAGTATTTACAATCTTTAGAACTCCCTCAGGTCCCGCCGGAATGGAACGAGAGTTTAAACGCTCCCATCTCGGAGGAAGAAGTGGGGAGGGCAATCACGGCTCTCAAATCTAACAAGTCGCTGGGCCCGATGGTTTAACAGCCCACTTTTATAAAACCTTTGCACCAGACATCACCCCACACCTAACAACTCTCTTTAACGCAATAGCGGAAGGCCAGGTCGTCTCTCAATCTATGGCAGAGGCAGTTATCACAGTTATCTACAAACCTGGAAAAAAATCCCGGAGAATGTGCCTCTTACAGGCCTATCGCACTTATGAATTTGGATGCTAAACTCTACTCCTCAATCCTGGCAAAGCGGCTGGAGGATCTCATGCCAAACCTAATCCATCCTGATCAATCGGGCTTCATTAAAGGCAGACAGACCCACGACAACATTCGTAGAACCATCCATATGATTGAGAAAGCGAACAAATTTAAGATCCCTGCTATATTGGTGGGCCTAGACGCTGAAAAGGCTTTTGACAGGGTGGATTGGGCATTCCTCTTCAGCACTCTCGAACATTTTGGGTTTGGAAAGCCATTTATAGAAATGATTAAAGCTAACTACGGGCGCCCGCGTTTTAGAGTTCAGGTTAATGGGACCAGCTCCACCCTCTTTCCCTTAGAGAGAGGCACTAGGCAGGGTTGCCCGCTCTCCCCACTACTTTTCGTCTTAAGCATGGAGCCATTGGCCACACGGATTCGTACAGCGACAGGAATTCGGGGTATTCCGTTTAGAGGGGAGGAGCATAAAATATCGCTCTTCGCTGACGATGTGCTGTTGTCACTTACTTCTCCACTATGGGAACTTCAGAGGGAACTGAGGGCTTTTGAAGTGGTTTCGGGTTTTACAGTGAATCTCACGAAATCTTTCATCTTGAACCTTACACTGCCCAGCAAGGTTGTGAATAATCTGCGTGACTCGGCGCCACTCCAATGGGCCACACATACACTCAAATACCTGGGTGTTAACCTGACCCCCACACTAGACGGCCTCTTTAGGGCCAACTATCCCCCGCTACTGCTTCAGATACAGCAAGATCTTAAACGGTGGAAGCCCCTTTTTATCTCGTGGCTGGGGCGCATTCACGCAAATAAAATGACTGCTCTGCCAAAATTACTGTATTTATTCCAGGCTCTACCGAAAGACTTAGGGCCATATGTATCAAAATAGGATTTTGCGATTCTCAAATTGCGATTTTTAGCGAATCGCATTTTGAGAATCGCAAAACCCGATGTAAATAAAAGATCGCAAAATTTTAACGATTCCCAAAAATTCACAGAATATTGATGCGAATACCTATTTTGCGATTCCTTATTTGCGAAATCGCAAATAAGGAATCGCAAATCTGAGAATCGGCAATTCAGGTGCAGCTTGATGACATCACGACCAGGAAGTGTGACTGCCCATGCTGCACCTGATTGCCAGAAGCTGAGTGAGAGGCTGGGAGGAGAGTGAGACACTTGTGCACTGCAACTGAGAGAAGGAGAAATGGATACACAGGAGAAGGAGAAGCAGCAGGAGGAGAATGTCAGAAAAAGGAAGCAAAAGTTCAGTGAGAGGGAGCTGGAGGTGCTCATACAGGAAATGGCAGTCAGCCATGAGCTCCTGTTTGGGAAGCAATCCCTACGTGTGCCAGAGGCACGCAAAAGGAAAATCTGGAGTGAAATACAGGAGAAGGTGAATGCCATTGGCGTGAACCACCGCACCGTAGAGGACCTCCGCAAAAGGTGGTACGATATGCGCCAAAGATCAAAGGAAAAGGTGGCAACAAGGTTGGCAGAGGCAAAGAAGACTGGTGGTGGGACGTCCACTGCAACTGATTCTACGCCTCTTGAGGAGTTGGTGGAGGGCACCCTGCAGCCGGAGAGTGTCAGTGGCGTGGCTGACCTGGACAGCTCCGAACCCCCAAACACCAGACAAGGTAAGAAGCATGCTATTACTCCCCTGATACATCACCACATCACTCACACACTCAGGAAAGACCCAGGCACTAAACATGAATGCTACTCCAGTGAATGTTAACAAGCACACCCAGCAATGCATTATGGGAGATGTAGTCACATGCACCAAACAGTGGAGCAGTGAGACCCAGCAAGGTAGAATCAGAATGAGTAATTCAGGAAAGGCAAAAAACAGACAGATAGTACCCATGTAACTCAAAATCTGAAAACTGTATTGCATAACCAACGCGAGGCAGGACACCAAATTAATGTATGCATTTACATTCACAGCACCACCTGAAACACAGGAATCAATTGCAGAAGGGGAGGATGCATCCCACACTGAAGACCAGTCAGGGCAAGAGGAGCAGGTGGAAGGCAGACCAGCAATCCCTGTGACACGCAGACGGCGCCTCATCGTACCACCACTCCCACCGCTGGAGGCAGGTCCACAGGACACAAGTGGAGAAGATCAGCCAGTCCAGGGCCAGCGTGCAGCACAGCACACAACACAGTCCCCTGTCCATCCTAGTTCAGGAATTTCTGCCAGGCGCAGGGCATGGCCGTCCACCAGCCGAGCTGTCGTATCCGAAGACACGGTGTTTGCAGGGCTTGAAGGCAACATGCTAAAAGTCCAGCGCCTGCAAGCAAAGGCATTAAAGTCAATACAGCGCCAGTTTGCCGCACATAACAACAACATGACCCAGATGAGGGATGGTTTCATGGGCATGACTGGTGCACTAGAAGGACTGTGTACAGAGATGCGGAGAGACCGGGCAGCCAGGCACAGGGAGAGACAACGTCTCCACAGCCGCCTGGACATATACACCAAAGCTGTGAACCGCCTGTCCACTGCCACGTCACTGCTGGCACGTCTCTGTGTCAGCATGCAGCATGAAATGGCACACTGCTGCCAGGATGTAGCCAAGGGCCTGGTGCAGGTTACACATGCCGTGGACCAGCTGTGGGCAGCAGCCACAGGTGGCACAGGACCCCTCAGCTCACTGGAGAGTGAGGACCAGTCCAGCAGGAGCAGCATCACTCCACCTATTCCCCAGGACAGACGGCGGAGTGCGCGGCAGGGGAGAACTGCCGATGACTCGGGGAGGGCAGTGGGCACCCTGAGCGAGGGGCAACAGGCCGTGCCCGCAGAAGATGAAGTGTCATGAGTGGCACATGGCAATGGGTGAGGCAACACATTGCATCTTGACTCATGTTTGAGCAACATACTTGCACTGTGTGTTTAACATGTGCAAGCAATTTGGACTCACATTGTGTGCACATCAGGCTGTGTGACGGATATGTTCCTGCACTCAAGGAAATAAAAAACACAGTTTTGCACCAATCTGTAGCATTGTGTCATCATTACTCACCTAGAAATAGTTCTGTGTGATCTCATCTCGTCTCTGGCGGCCGGCAGCCACACCAACACCACCTACTGGTCTGCATCGTGGAGCTGACCCCTCCTCATCTGATGAGTCTGAATCTGTGAGCTCCACTGGGGTGCTTTTCCTGGTGGCGATGTTGTGTAGCATGGCACATGTGACCACGATTTTGCAGCATGTCTCGGGGCTGTACTGTAGCGCTCCTCCACTCTTATGTAGGCAGCGGAAACGGCTCTTAAGGATTCCAAATGTTCTCTCAATGGCACAGCGGGTGGCTCTGTGGGCGCTGTTATACCTCGGCTCCCCAGCAGTGGCTGGATTCAGGTACGGAGTCAGGATGTAGTCACGTACAGCATACGCACTGTCACCTGCAGGGTGCTAAGAATCAGGTTAAACACTGTCCTGCCACTTCTGAGCTTTACTGATAGTGTCTTTGAAAGCCATGCATTTACCTAGCAGGTAGCCCTCACCAAACTCCCCATCTGTGAGTCGTCGGTTAATTCCACTGTGGCGAAAAATGAATGAGTCGTGTGTGCTGCCCGGGTATTTAGCAACAATATCAGTGATGACATGTTTGGCATTGCACACTACCTGTATGTTCAGGGAATGATAGGACTTGCGGTTCTGGAACACATACTCATTCTGTGAGGGGGGGAGATAGCGACATGGGTCCCATCTATGCAGCCAATTACGTGGGGGAATTGGGCTATCTGGTAGAACTCCTGCTTGGTCTGATCTAGTGCCTGTTGTGTGCTGGGGAATTGGATGTAGTGATGCAGCCTCTGTACCATTGCATCAAGGAAAGCGTGGAAGAAGCGCGACAGTGCACTCTGAGAGACCCTTCCTGCTGTGGCTATCACCCCCTGAAAACTCCCTGATGCCAGTAAGTGCAGTGAGCACAGGACCTGTACATGGGTGGGAATGGTGTGTGTCCTGCGTGTGGGGTGTTCTAGTATGGGTTTGAGCTCCTCTATTAAGTCCAGGATGCTGTCTTCGTCCAGCCTGTAGTTCACATGGATCTCCTCCACAGTCCGCTGGAACAGGGTGATGCGCGCTCTGAAGATCCTTTCCTGGCGTCTCCTTCTCTGTGCAGCAGCTCTGATTCGCAGCCTCCTGGCTAACACATACAGCCCAGCCATTGTGGAAAACCCCTGTGGCATTGTGGGCCTGTTTAAATAGGTTGCACCTGGTTACCACCTGCTCAGAGTTGGTGGTAATTGCAATGTGCAAAATTGCGAACTTCGCAAAATCGCAATTTGCGAATTGTTCATGCATCTCATTTTGCGAATTTGCAATTTGCGAGCAAGTTATTAGCGAATTTCGCAAATGACGTAATGCTGATTGCGAGTTCGCAAAATTATTCGCAGATTCAATGCCTCGCAAAATTGATAATCGCTAAATTTGCGATTACCATTTTTGCGCACCGGAACACTTTAATACATAGGAGAACTCTGGCGATCGCAAACACCATTTTTTTGCGATTCGCAGTGTTTGCGTTCGCAAAACAGCTTCATACATATGGCCCTTAGACAGGGACTTTCTGCCTAAATTGCGGTCTCCCTTTACGCGCTACATCTGGCAGAACGGTAGGGCGTGGCTTCCCTTCCATACTCTCCGTCAAGCAATGAGCGACGGAGGGGTGGCACTCCCTGATTTTCACTTATATTTTAAAGCGCCCCAGCTCCGTATTCTAGCCGAGTGGTCAAAGAGAGAATCGGATAAACACTGGCTGCATATGGATAGGGCGGTGGTAGGAAGAACAATATGGGATCTGATTTGGAAACCTAAGAAAGACAGACCGCTAAATGCGTACATTAGTACGCCCACACGCACCACACTTAAAGTCTGGGATGAGGTCTCCAGAGGGCTAGAGTGGTCTACTTTCCCTTCGCCCTACACACCTATCGACTTCAATCCTGAATTCCCCCCAGAGCTGCGAGAGGGGCCATTTGACTTATGGAGGGAAGGGGGCTGTTTGATGCTATCAGACCTGTTTCATAACTATGATATTCGTACATTTGCCAGCTGCCAAAGGGATTTCAAGGTTCCGTCCAATGAGCACTTCCACTATCTCCAACTCAAGCACTGGGCTCTACAGCCGCAGGTCAGGGAGGCTGTAACCCGGGGGAAGACACCAATGGAAACATTTGTGCAGAAGGTGGGGTCCATGAGAGGGGTGATCTCTTTTTTTATAACCTGTTGCTCTCTACTTCGCATACACCGAGACCTCGGTATACGCAGGTATGGGAACGGTGGATAGAAAGAGAGATTTCTGACACAGAATGGAAACAGCTGTGGAGGGATATCGCTAAAGACAATCACTCATTAGATTCTCTTTGATTGGTACTTATACCCAACGAAACTCAAAAAGATTTTCCCAGAGTCGTCTGATTTGTGTTAGAGAGGGTGTGGCCTCTTAGAGGATTTTAGCCATATATGGTGGGCTTGCCCCTCAATCCGCCCCTTTTGGGAGGAGATTTTATCCCATATGAAAGACATCTTGGGTTACCCTATCCCTACCACCAAGGAAGGAGTACGTTTGGGATTGAGAGATCCAGAATTAGAGCAGCAAACCAAAGCGGATAGGGCTATAATGTGGGCGTGCTATGGGGCGGCCAAAGTATCAATCGCAGCCGCATGGAAGAAAAAGACCGCTCCTGTGCTTTCCCAGTGGCATGCCCGGCTCTGGAAAATATTGTCGATGGAAAGGATGGCAGATATTTTTAGAGACGACTATAAAAAATTTGAATATAAGTGGGTCCTCTCGTTGCCTACCTTACAAGCGGTCTCCCCTTGGGGGTATGTCCTCCCTCATTACGGGATATGCATCTATTCCAGTTTTAGTTGGAGATCATTTGTTCATCTCGTCAAACCAGCCTGACGGCAGAAGTGTATAAAATGGCTACAGCCAATTAGACCTAAATACTGAGCCCAGTAGTAGTGTTGACAAGGACCTCCTCCTGGTAGTTAAGTTCACTTGTTGAGGGTGGGTTAGGGTGGGTAGGGAGGGGGGGGCTCTGAAAAATTGTAGGCCTCTCTTTGTTTTGATGTATCATTCTAACCAGACAAGTTGTGCTGTAGGAAATGACGAAGGGCCGCGCACGTCCCGCTTACTAAAGAAACTGTAACTTCGTTAGATAAAGTGTCAGACGAGGGAGTAGCTGCGACATGTTTATGTTTTGTGATGTACACGCATCTTGTGCAATGTGATTGTGCCTAATAAAAAGAAGTTTAAAAAAAAATATATACTAGGTAGCACCAAGTAATTGCAAATTTAAGAAGCAGTAATTCCTCCAAATCCTCCCATAAAAGTCCAAGCTTACCCGCAGTTGCACCCAAAGCAAAGCACCCGCACACAGACGGAAATTATTAGAGGGAAGATTGGTACTGACATTCCTTGATGGACCTCAGCAGTCAGGACCCCGGGTCATCATCATCAATCAGCTCAGCCTCATCATCAACAAAGATAAATCATCTGTGTATCTCATTGGATGCTCCCCTTCACTGTTGGTAAGGGCAGAGGGCTTTAAGGTCCTGACGAATTTAAATACCACAGGCTATACATCACGAAGGATGTGCAAAGGGCCTGGAACAGAAACATTCAACCGCAGCTGGACCACCTGACCAGGGACCTGGGGTTCTGGTCAGCACTCCCTTCTGTTCCTCGATCTTTAACATAGTAATCTTGCCCCGCTTGTTACACCAACTACAGAATTATCAATATCAATATATATTATTCCCCTGCTACTCTTCACTCGAATGGACGCCGTCTTGCAAGATTTTCCAGGGAACTACCCCCCCTCAAATCCAATTGCAGTTCATCAGTCGACTTGAGGTGAAACCTGTCCCCCAAGGCTCCCTGCTTCGGATACTAGAGAGCACAGAATTTCAGACAGTGAGCTTTTTCATGAGTGCAAATAGATCCACAAGAGGAGCCCCCCATAACTGAAAGATGTCCTGGATCACCTCTGGGTGATGACGCCACTCGTGGTCTGACAGATGACGTTGGCTGAGATTGTCTGCTCATACATCGAGGACTCTGGCCAGGTGATTTGATACTACACAAATCTGGTGGTCCTGAGCTTAGGACCAGAGTCGCAGAGCTTCTGCAGATAAGAGATGACCCTACTCCACGCTGTTTGTTGGTGTACCACATCACTTTTGTGTTATCTGTCAAGATGTGGACCGTGAAGGCAAGGAAGGAAAGCCTTGAGAGCTATACGTATTGTCAGTAATTCCAACAGATTGATATGTAAGCCTCTGATTTCCAGTTTCTCCAGATGAGCTCTCCACCCAAGGGTAGAGGCATCCATGATAACTGTGCCACTGGAGGAAGAGGGCGAAACGGTATTCCTTGATGCAAGTTGTCGTTTACGCTCCACCATTGCATTCGCTCTGCTGTGTCCCTTGAGATCTTTATGCGTGCCTACAGATCTCCAACATGTTGTAACTACCTGCGGAGGCACCACTGGAGGGCTGTCATGTGCCAGTACGTACGTGTGACCAAGAAAATGCAGGAGGGTAGAAGACCTACTAGGCGCTCAAACGTAAGAACTGGAATGATTGCTCCATTCAGAAACATTGGAATCATAGCCTTAACATCCTGCATCCTTTGAGGTGGAGGAAGGGCTTGAATCAATGTGGTATCCAATACTGTCCCTATGAATAGTAGGCGCTGAGAGGGCACTAGGCAAGACTTGGCTTTGTTGACCGAAAAGAAGAGTTCATAAAAAAGTTGAGTTGTTTCTGTTTTTGAAGCAGCAAATCAGAAGTCTTGGCTTTGATTAGCCAGTCATCCAGTTAAGGGAATATAGAAATCCCTACCACTTGCATCACCTTTGTGAAGACTAGTGGTGCAGAATTGAGGACAAATGGTAGGACTTTGAACTGATAGTGTTCTGATCCTACAGTGAAGTGGAGATACTTCCTGTGTGATCTCAGGAAAGGGATGTGGAAACAGGCATCCTGCAGATCGACAGAAACCATCCAGTCTTCCGCATTCAGCGCTAGAAGAACCTGAGCTAGGGACAGCATTTTGAACTTCTCATTTATGAGTAACCAGTTCAAAATCCTGAGGTCTAAGATCAGTTGTAACCCGCTGTTCTTTTTTGGGATCAGAAAATGTCAGGCACACATACCTGTCCCTTTTCCTGCTCTGGAACCACCGCCACTGCACCCTGGAGTAGAAGGGAATGGACTTCCTGTTGGAGTATTTGCAAATGTTTGAGCTGTAGATGGTCTATTTGGAGAGGTATTGGATCGGGCTGTTGTTGGAAGGGTAGAGTATCCCCCTTTCTATCATTTAAAAAAAAAAATTTTTTATTGAATTTATCTTTGTTTTGTTTCCTAACATACAACTTGGACACAAATCAATATTGCTGCTAAAGTATCAAGAACATAAGGTATTGACAGTCCTGCAAAAATAAAGGAGAATAGAAAGAACACTACAACAAATAATATAACAGTCAATAGTTATACTATTTGGCTAAATAACCAGGGCTGTCAGACTATTGAAAAACAAGAAAAGGAGAAAAAAAAAAAAAGGTTACATATCTCTATATACATAGCATAGATATTTGATACATTATTGTCTTATTTCATTTCATTAACAACAGAAAAGAGCAAATAAACTATCCAGAAATTAAGATATAACGGCTGCAAAGAGATACACATATCACTCTCAATGCTTTAACCAACTAGGTCCACAATGGGAGCCCAAATTCGCAGTCCCAGCGCTTTCTTCCTGCGTCCTCTTAGTTTATATATTGATGATTCGATATTATATATAGCAAATAATTTTGCATGCCAGTTAGAGAAGGTTGGAGGATCGGGACTGATCCATTGGGAAGTAATACACAATCGGGCAATAGCCATAGCTATAAAAACAAAACCTGTCTCAAATTTTACCCTACTATCTGCTTCAGTATTGTTCCCTACTCCCAAAATAAGGAGAGTCGGTGTGACAGAGACTGATATCCCCAGAATCGTAGCCAAGAATGTTTCTATGTCATGTATAAAAGTAGCTAGTTTTGGACAAGAATAGAACATGTGGACAGTGTCCGCTGCCTGGAGATCACATCTATTACATTTCCCTCCTCTCGATCCCTTCCATTTGACAATCTTCGAAGGGGTATAATACAAGTCAAAGACTGACATAAAGTGTTGACTCCTAAGGCTCCCAGTAATTAAGATCTGGCTAGCTAGCATGAGGGAGTCCTCCATATCTATTGCCTCCTCCCCAAACTTACTTGCCCACTTATCAGAATGTGCACCCAAATCATCGGGAAAGGAATCAAGTAGGATATGATAGATCTTTCCTAGCCTGGACTTCTTTTGCACAGCTTCCACCAAGGGTATTTTCCCAAAGTTTGACGCCGTTCTGCGCGTATTTACCCCCAAGAAGCTCCTTATTTGTAGATATTTTAAAAAATCGCCCCTGGAGTGACCATATTTTTCCTGTAATTTTTCAAATGTTACCAGTTGCCCATCTTTATGAAGGTCCCCCAGCAAACAAATACCTTTATTAGCCCATTCAAAGGTGACCCGATCCTGAAATATTGATGGGAGTAGCCCTGTAGCTACAAATGGAGTATATGCATTAAGATTGGAGATCTTAAATTTCCTCCGAATCTGTTTCCACACCTTATATGCTGCTTTCACAATTTTAAATCTGGTCTTTTTATAATAGCTAGGCTCGAGAATCGACACCAAGCAACCATTCGCTTGACTCCCCAACCCAAATTCATATATAGACGGGTTATTCTCTATAGATATATCAGCCTTGGCTCCGACTAATAGAACGCCCATATGTTGCAGAATAGCGGCCCAGTAGTACAGCAGGAAACTGGGAATAGCCAGACCCCCCTGTTGTCTTGGAAGCATCATCCATTTGGCCGCTCTTCTGGACCTGCGATAACCCCATAGAAACCTAGAGCATACCCTTTCTAGCTTTGTAAAACAAGAAGGAAACTCAAGAGGGATGGTCCTAAAAAGGTACAGAAATTTTGGTAAAATTGACATCTTGATGACATTGCTTCGCCCATAAAGAGAAATATGTAGGTGGTCCAATCTCTCTAGTTTCTTATTAGTGCTTTCAATTATTGGGCTAATAGTTAAGTCGGGTATTTTATCGACCGTGGCTGTAATTGTAATACCCAAATAGGTGGCTGTTGAAACGACTGGAAAATCCGGGGGGCAGATTGTACCTGAGCTGATGATTTGAGTCTTGTCCACGTTCAGCTTATACCCTGACAGAGTGCTGAACTGGGCTGCTAGGTCTTTCACCACAGGGAAAGCAGAGACAACATCACTCGTAAGGACCGCAATGTCGTCTGCGTATGCCAGGGCCCTGTACTCGATCTCCCCAATTCTAACCGCTTTAAATCGGGCACATAGCTCCAATTTTCTTAAAAAGGGATCTATATACAGGGCAAAAAGCAGGGGTGAACAAGGACACCCCTGCCTCGTACCTCTGCTAATAGTGAGTGGCTTGTATTCCTGCCCTGCAATCCGGATTACCGCCTCTGGAGATAAATACATTGCCTTAACTGCTTGTACAAAACCCCTACCTAACCCCTTCCAGCATAGGACAGACCACAGGAACCGCCAGGAGACCCTATTGAACGCTTTCTCGGCATCCAAGAGGAGAACCCCCAGCGGTGACCCCGTGGCCTGTGCCCAGTCCAGAAGGGCAATCACCCGGCGGACATGATCCGCCGTGTCCCTTCCTGGGATAAACCCACGTTGACGTAGCGATACCAGAGGGGTAATAACATTTCCCAGTCTTACTGCTAAAAGTTTTGAATAGATTTTACTGTCACAGTTAATCAAAGTGATAGGCCTATAAGAGGCTGGATTAAGTTCTGGCTTATTTTTTTTCCTAAAAACAATAATTGTTGTCTTACGCCAGGAATCCGGGATAAGATTATTTTCCCGTGCCTGTTCAAATAAGAGTATAATATTATGTTTAAGTACTTGTCGAAATGTTCTATAAAATTCCAGAGAAATACCATCTGGACCGGTAGCTTTACCCATGGCTAAAGATGTTATTTCCAAGTCTATTTCTTCCCATGTGAACTGGACTTCAAGTATCTCATTTTGATCCTGCGTGACCTTTGCTGTTTCCATGCCATTAAAAAAACCTTCCTGGGGATCTGTCTCTGTCACGTCAGGTCCCTCAGCATATAATTGACTATAGAACTTCTGAAAAACATTCAGAATTCCTGCCGAAGAGTCCTGGACCTGCCCTGTATGATCCTCAATTTTACAGATACGATTGGCTTTCTCACGCTGATGCAGCCGTTTAGCTAAAACCCTACCGGTGTTTTCTCCCAATTCATATGACTTGATCCTCTGCTGCATATATTTGGCTGCCACCTCCGTACCGAAATGACGATGAATTTAAGATTTTATAATGGCAATATGCTGGTGGCATTCCTCTATGCTTGTACCCCTCTGAATTCTACTCATTAATTCATACTCTGCTATCTTTAATTGTTCTACCAAATTCCTAATTTCTTTCTGAAGTGTTTTTTGGCGAGTTATAGAAAAACTCAAAGTTTCCCCTCGAACAGCTGTTTTAAAAGCATCCCACACAGTGCCGACTGAGGCCGTATTATGATTAATAGAAAAAAATTCCTCTATCCATTTAACCATATGGGTACAGTATGCTTCATCAAGCAGAAGTTTCCTTTCAAAGGTCCAAGGCCGCTGGACCCTTGACATACCACTTAGAGGAATTTCGATCGTTAAAGGATTGTGATCTGATATGATTCTTGGAAAAACTTCAATCTGACTTGTCTCAACCAATTGATTAGACAGAAAAAAGTAATCTAGCCGAACTAACTTATTGTGGGGAGCTGAATAAAACGTGAAGCCAGGATCAGGTGATCTAAGTTTATGCCAACAATCTAATAATCCAACTTCCTTCATCATTCCTTGAAGTGCTTTAAAAACTCTGACTTTCCTGCCTTGATACGGAAGAGTATCGTGTATATTGAATTTACTGTCTAAATAAATGTTACAGTCACCGCAGCATATTAAAGGGTGCGACCATAAAGCAAGTTCGACACTTAGGAAGTTTAAGATATCAGGGTCATCTATTATTAGATCCATAGATTGAACAAAGTGTCATAGGGATATTTTCCACTATGATTTCAACAATAGCCCACCGACTCAAATTATCTGCTTTAGCTCGTTTACATAAACCCACCCCTTGCCTAGCTAAGATAGCCACCCCCCTGATTGTTGTCCCCTGCCGGGTACAAACCAACACTTCCATCCTGAGCTCCCTCAGCCACCCCCGCTTACTCCAGGGTATATGGGTCTCCTGAATACATAGCAAATCAATCTGCATATACCGGATCTGTTTAGCTAGCATGCCCCGCTTTCTCCTGTCATTGAGGCCACATATATTAAAAGAGCAGATCCGCAAGCTACCCATCATCCTTATAGTTTATATACACCGAATCACCCATTGCACAATGACACAGATTGTTGGACACAATAATAGAGCATGCTTCAAGTTTCCATATAACAGCAAAGTAGCACCAGTAAAAGAAAACAAAACAAAGCCCCCACACCACTCCCCCTCCCCTACCCCACCACACCCTTAACCCCTGACCTCCCTCCCTCCTCCACCAAAACCCCTCCCTTCCACCCATCTCATGAGGCGTAAGGACCACCGGTCCTCTGTGATGAAGAGCTGACTTCAACCCCCCTCTCTCCTGAACTCTCGCCACCCCTACTGCAAAAAGAAGTAAGAAAGAATCTCCTTCGTTACTGTGGATCAAGACCAGATGTGAAAAAGGGTTTCCATTAAACCATTATGAACTTAAACCAACATCAGTATAAATTTAAGTAAATCAAAATAGACCCCCTGCCTATCCTACAATGTGTGTAAAAATTCCTTTGCTGCAGCTTCGGACACAAAGAATTTCGCCTCCCCCTTAACCACTACTTTCAGCTTAGCAGGGTTGAGCAAAAACACCTGAACCCCTTTTTCCTGGAATCATGGGATTCATTGGCGAAGCTGCCATCTTTTCTCAACTGTTGCTGGGCAATAATCAGGTCTCACAAAGAAATCACATCCTTTCCCTACCCTTTTCCTGTCTGGTCTTGCTAGATCATACAGCGCCTCTCTAGCCAGAAAGTTGTTGAGACAAAGAAGAATAGCACGGGGCTTTTCAGCAGTTAGACCGGTCTTTTAATGTTGTTTGAACGGGAACCGGTGGGCTCTCTGGAGCTCAATTTTCCAGTCCCATTGCTTCAATTCGGGAAATGCTTCGGTAAAGAGTTCTTAGACAAACTGACGAGCATCTGTGCCTTCCTTGCCTTCTGGGATACCCAGTATCCGGAGGTTATTTCTCCTTAACCGATTCTCAAGGTCAGTCAATTTCCATAGTGTATCCGCTTTCTGGGTTTCCAAAGAATGAGTAATGGCCTTTTGCGTTGTTAATTCATCCTCCAAGATGGAAATTCTAGTTTTGGCTTCTCCGATTCTGGCAGCAAAGTCAGAGCAGGTCTTAGCAACCCTGCGTATTGAATTTTGTAATTTCCGGTATGCCCCTTGGGTACGTGAGCTTTCCACACGGTTCTCCTCCCTATGGGCGAGGATGCTCTGGTAAATAGTAGAAAGAGTTATTTCACTAGGCATGGCTTGATCTGAGCTTGAGGCTCCTAAATCTGTCGCTCCATTGCTTACGCCATTTCCACCCAGTTGAGAGGAAAAAGAATAGTCCCAAACCATTGAACTGGCTAAATCAGAAGCCTTATCTAGAACCGAGGTGCCATGTTCTCTTTTTCGGATGGTTGCAGAGATATGGGGAGGGTTCTCCCCCAGCTCCCCCTCGTCCAAGTGGATACTACTTGTATCACTCTCATCCTCAATGCAGTCCCTTCCAAGGCTTTCGTCCCCTGAAGAAATGGATGGGTTGGACATAGAATAAAATTTGTCCCCTGAGTCCCCCTCCTTCGCAGGGCCCACAGCGCAAACTTCTTCATCTTGGGAATCAGAGAGAGGTTTCTTTGCTGTTGGATCTGACCTTAATCCATTTAGCACATTCCCCTGACCGCCACTTGGAAGGACTACATTACCCATAAGGCAGTGTTCCTGCATTTTAGCTCTTGTCCCAGCAGTTCCTGACTCATTATTCACAACCAACCCGTCATGACTCATTTCAGATCCAGTAGATTTAGATCCATCAAGTAATTCACCCTGCCTCGTGCCTCCCCCAATGTTATCTGCAGTTACATTGCTGAATTCTGTCCCGTCAGAAATCAAAATACCTTGGCTCAGCGCTTCATCTGATACCTCCAATGTTTCTGCCGGTAGGACAGGGGGCGTCACTTGTTTTACTGAGGATTTATCTCCAGAAAGCGTATCTTCAATGTTTTTATTTTTTTGATTATGCGCCTTGAACATTGAAGAAACTGTTTGCCGGGCGCGTACTGAGGTACTTCCTCCGCCCGTCCGACCCGCGGCCCGATCTGTTGTTCCTCCCATTCCCAGCCGGCCAACTGTTGTCCCTGTAACCGACCGGGCTGTCTCGCCGTTCATATTGGCTTTTCCAGGACTTCCAGCGCCCGCCGGGGCGCTTCGGGTCTTCGATCCCTTTTCTGTATTTTTAGGCGCCATCGGGGCCGTCACACAGCACCGAGTCACAACCACTGCTGCATGGAAAAGCGGACTGACAGAGACCAGGCGTGAAGGTGCTGGGAGCTCAAGGCGCCACAGCTACGAGCGCCAGATCATACCAAAGGTATAGTGATTCTTTCCCTTCTATTATCACACCGCCTCAAACCATACACATAGAGGGGAGAGTGTTGGTCAGGAGAGCACCGAGAGTCAGCTCACTCGGCCAGCAGCGCGGCAGCCATCTTGCCCCTCCCCTTTCTACAATTTGTAAGACACAAAGGTCCAACGTGATGGACTTCCATTTTTGAAGAAAGTGGAATACTCATCCTCCAACTGTTTAAAAATGATCTGGTATAAAGGAACTATGGCTGCTTCCATGCTGTCGCTGCGGAAGTGGAGGAACAAGAGGGAGGATGAAGGGTGGCGGGAGGGAAATAGCTCGCTTTCAACCTTGACCACGTCCCCTTTGCTGCCGGTAAATCGGATTGGACTGTTGCAGGCTGTATTGCTGTCTGCTCCAAAAGGAGAATCCCCGGCTAACGCCTCTACATTTTTTGTATTGTCTTTAGTCTCTTAATTGAGATTGAAGACCTAACAATCTAGCTGTTGCTTTGCTATCCTTAATTTATTCAAAAGAAGAGCTGGCCTTTGCTTCAAAAAGTCGGGAGCCATCAAATGATAGATCCATTAGTGTTGGTTGGACGTCCTGCGAGAAGCCCGAATTCCTGAGTCAAGTATTGTGATGAAGGGATATTGATGAACCCATAACCCTGGCTACTGAATCAGCCATATCCAGGCCTGACTGGTTAAGGTGTTTGGCTGCTGTTTGTTCATTTGCAACTAACTATGAGAAGTGCCCCAAAGATCTTCTGAGAGCTTGGGGTGACAGCTTGGGCAGCATCCAGTGCAACATGTACATATCTGCCTAGCAAGCAACTGGCATCGACGGATTTTAGTGCCATGCTACCTGCTGAGACAACTATCTTTGAAACATGCGCCATCTTTTTAGATTCTCTAACCGCTGGGGTTGAGGGAAAAGATTCCGGGGTTCTTTTGGATGAACATGAGGCCTAAACCAGTAATCTTTCGGGAGAGGGGTGAGCTAATAGAAATGTGGGAACTCCAAGGGCTGGATTGTATCCTCTTATGACTGATCAAGAGGCCGCAGTAGAGGTAGTTGTTTTCCCCCACATTGCCAGTATAGGATCAGCGAGTGCCTCATTGAATGGTAGAAGAGGCTCCGATGAATGCATAGAGGAATGAAGGACTTCAGTTGAAATATTAGGTTTTAGTTCTGCTGTAGGAAGATTTATGTCCAACATACCAGCAGTTTTCCTTAGTACACAATGGTAAGAGGTGACCTCTGGATGAGGAATGCCCAAGGGAGATACTAGCGCCCGTTCCGTAGATGCATCTAAATCACTTGCATCTTTGAAGCCTTCGTGAGTGGGGTCTAGGGATGTTTAGTCATACTCATAAATGTCCCAATCATCTGGAACATCTTGAAGATCGAAGTTACCCATCACAAATCTTTCTGAGGTTTTGAGGAAGGCAAAGAGAAAAATTGCAGTGGAGGAGACATCAGAGTAGCTGATGTATCAGGGGCTCAGGAGCCGGTGGAGTGTCTTGCGGCGCAGATGGTGTCAGTTGCAGTGCAGAAGGCGTCAATTGCTGCACCAATGAGATGTTAGGTTCCTCAGCTGATGGCGTCAGATTGGGCACCAAAAGAGGAGGTGATGTCATTCTCGGTGCCAATCTTGTAGATTAAGGAGCCGGTAGAAAACCGTCCAAGATACTTGTGGCAAAGAGTAGAAAGGAGTGAACAGAGTTCATTGAAACATCGTCGGCATTCCTCCTATATTCCAGGAGAGAGGATCCATGGTGCCAAGCGGCACGCCAGTGGGGGTCATGTCTTTATTAAATACACTGAACATGGCGTTCAAAAAGTTTGAAGGATCCATCCCCGGATCCTGAAATTCAGGGTACTGGGGACATTGGTTCCTTCAGTGCCGCTGGCGCTGGGTCGATCGGAGTCGGTGCTGGGGTGTCTTCATCTTCCGGAAAGCATTCAACGTCTGACTATGGACGAGGTGCAGTCGCTGGTTTCGGGGCAGAAATTTTGCATCCATAGCTTAAATTGAACATCCATAAGTACAAGTTATCCAAAGTGTTCCGCATCATCCATTAAATGCATGTTATTAGCCTTGTCGAACTCATCAATGTCCCATAATGGAGCAGTCTCGTATAAACCAACTAAGCTAATATAAATGAAAATACCTTTAATTTCTTGAGTTCAAATAAAGTACATTTCTCTTATAATCCATATCGGCATCACATCACGTTATAGGTATTGTCACCTCAAGTCTGTAAATAAAGAACAATTTATACAACCCAGGGCCACCATTTTCATTTTAAAATACCATGTTTCTTGGGGAGGAAAAAACACAAGAACAGGCATTCAAACAAGACAGAAATTGCTTGGACTGACCCTTTCTCATCTAAGGCCAGCGTGATTCCTAAATTGGCGGAGAGAAATATAAACACAATGAATGATCAGTGTGTTAAAGAACAAAGGGGCTCATTACGATGTCGGGCGGAAACTTTCCGCCTGACACCGACTTGGTATCGGGACCGACCGACTCGTGGTTCCGCATTACCATGTGACCGAACACTGCTCAGTCGGATTCCCATTGTTTCCTATGGGAGCTTGCGTTCCATCTGAAAACTGACCGTAACACAGGCTCCTATAGGGAAATGAGGTGTATGTGTAAAACCCTGCACCCTGTCGCGGGCACCCCACGGGGCCTGCCACACAGTGCTGGGTTTTACAAGGGGGTCCCTTAGGTACCCCTTCTGCCCCCAACCGGAGGCCGCAGGATGAAGGGGGCCCTGACCAGACTTTCCGACAGCCTTTTCGTGTCAGACAGGCCGACGCGGAAAGGCTGTTGGAAACCGACATCGTAGTCCAGAGGACGGAAATGCTGTACATAGGGGTGTACGATGAGGTTCCGACCGACACAAATACTCCAAGAGCCGGTCGGAACCGATTCGGAATGACTGCGCAGTTTACCTTCCAACAGCGAACATGGTAATCAGTCGGGCGGATTGTAAACCGACCGAGTCGGTTGGAAGGGCTCCGACACGGTCAAGGAGAATCCGACTGTCGGGAGGAGGCTTTCCGCCCTACATCGTAATCAGCCCCAAAGAGTTGTTAATTTGTCATCTAGGGTTCTACTTAACCCTGGGCGTAGTTTGCGTAGTAGCACTACGCGTAGCTACACGAAGTACACTTTGAACTACGCGTAGCTACACAAATTGTGTAGTGCGTAGCTGTGTGCTTGTCTGCACTGTACAATAATTGCCAATGGCATTTTGCACAGAGCAAGTTAAGATAAAATAAGTATCTCTGTCTTTATATGCTAAAATGCATATAGTCATTTCACTAAAGTGAAAACAAAAGGTTAACAAGCAGTGAGAGAGGTGATGATTTTGGGATCCTTGCTAACTTAGGGAGAGAACCAAGCAGATGCCTTGAAAACAAAAAGCACATCTTATTGAAAGATTCGGTGGTGGTCCCATCCTCTTAGGACCACCCCAAGCACAGTTATTGGCAAAAATACAATCCCAACCAAAGGCCCTGCAAAGCATTATGGGACGAGATTAGCAGTGGGCAGTGAATATTATAGTATCCAATATCAAAATAATTCTACAAAGAGCTGCAGTTCAACTACTCGTTACTAGATGTCCCTCACGAGTCAAATGCAAAAGCTTCATGAAAGGGTTTCAATGCTTTTGCATTTGACTCGTGAGGGACATCTAGTAACGACTAGTGGAACTGCAGCTTGATGTATTAATAATTTCAATGCTTTTGCATTTGACTCGTGAGGGACATCTAGTAACGACTAGTTGAACTGCAGCTCTTTGTAGAATTATTTTGATATTGGACACTATAATATTCACTGCCCACATTGCACAGCCGGGCCAAAGCTGAACACCAATATCCAATCAGCACTTCTAATGAGCTCTCTTGGAAACGTCAAGATTTCCAAAAATATCTGCCAGAATTATTGGGCAGTAACTCTGTGCCAGAACCAACTAGTGTGCCTCCCCACCTGGTCCCCAATGTTCTAAATATCAGAGGTTTCTGAAATGAGGCCAGCTGTGCAATGTGTTTTTTCCTTGCACCCATGCCCTGATGAGGCCCAAATGAATGGGCCGAAACGCGTCGACTTCACCGAATAGAGGAGTCCAATGGAATATTAGCATCTTTTAAGAAATTCAATACACACAATTTGGATTGATTCAGAGGGTGAACTGTTTACCTCATGTGTGTACTGGACTACCTTATAGTTGGATTGCTTAGAAATATGTAGCAACCACTTGGCTTTAGTATGGGTAGGAAGGAATGAATAACTATATGTATAAATTTGTCTGTCCTTTTTTGATGTTTGTGTAAATGGTCAAATTTTCCCCTTGTTTTGTTTGATGTATCTCATTTGTTGATAAAAAAAAGAGACCAATTAAAAAACAATTTATACATTGTTCCAATTGGAATTGGAGGTGGAATGTGTTAAAATGCAGGCAAGTGACTATGAAGGGACTTTGTACCGAAGAGTAGGATTGAATTTGTATGTGCCCTGCTAAAATTGTGTTGTATCGATTCCTCCGAATCACTCCCTTTGAGAGTAGTTATAACCTGTGCCCAGGCATTTCTTCAAATCTATTCAATTACAGCAACCTTAAGAAATCATTCTGTGTTTACCGAATCTCACTGAATCACTTGATTTCACCAACTGCACTGCATGAGCATGTTTCTTCATGTCATAGAACAGGCTTTTCTGTTTGTTTAATGTAATCTTGATCTGGTTGTATTGAATACACCAAAGGAACATAAAACGAGGCCCATGTGTGGCCTGTGTCATTTATTTGATATAACTGTACTGAATACACCGAAGCAACATGACACGGTGTGTGTTCTTAATCATTTGTTTATGTAAAGAAACTTAGAGAGAGATACACTTCGTCTAGTGGTAACGACAAAAGTGATTATATGAAATGTATGCTTTTCTCCCCACCAGAACCATTGTTCTTATATACTCAGACATGTGCCATGGTCACTTCTCAATACAAAAGTCAGCTAACATACTACTGGAACTTTGGTTTAGTGCATGTTTGCCGGAAACTATAAACTTTCTGATCTACATAGTATTTCATACAGATCAACCACAGGAGGGAGGTAATGAGTGCCTGTGCAATAAAAGTTTGAATACATCTTAACTGGAATGTTTCCTCGCCAAATACAAGATTACTAAATGTTCTATTATGGGCATATTTGCAGTAGACACCATGACTGAGTGAACATCGAAGACCGCTACATCCCAGTGTCGACACAGATTAGCAAAATAAGAGTGGTTGGCACTGGCTAGTAATATTTACTCTCATGTGGTTGCCCCCAAACTGATATTTATGTCCAAATTCCATATTTCAATTTTTTTTAAAGAAATATATTTGACAGAATAATATTTCTCAATAATCAGATTCAAGGTTACTGGCCTTATTTAGAGATTGGCGTACGAGATAATATAGTGGGCTTACAAAGAACTTACCTGGGCTTATAGCCCACTAGCTATTTACCGATTGTTCGCTTCATTTTGACTCATTTGCTGGCTTCTAATTTGCTAACTTTTCTTGTTCCAGCTTGTTCATCTTGAGTTTGTCCCTCCCCTTGAGCATAGTCTCTCTTCCATCTCTCTGATTGGCTGGCTTCTATCCTACTACGGCTGACTTTTAGTGAACTACTTTTCTTGCTCAAGCACTTCATAAGAGTCCATGTGCCCTTCGGAGCTCTCCATTGTATGCCCCCGGCTTTCTGTGTTGTCTCGCTCATGTTGCAAGCTTTCTCGTGTGCTTCCCCTCCCAACCAAACTACCCCAAACTCCATGCTATGTGTTGCTTTCTGAAGTGTGTAAAAGACATCTTCTCATCCACCTTCAATAACCACAGTTCAACTACTAACGCTTGAAGATGTGTGATACCTGGGGCTTTGCAGCAATTAAAAGGTGTGAGCCTTTATTCCACCCAAATGTTTAGATTTAGGAAGAATCGATATTGAGCAAAACAAAACTAATACGAACAGAGAACTAAATTCAATCACAACCCTCTTTCCTTTCTCAAAGCCAGCAAGCACCGCTCTTTCAACTTTTTCCATTTTAATGAGATCACGCACAACAAACACACTTTCCTGATAGTAAATAGAGACAGCCCGTGCCAAAGGTAACTTACTGCTTAAAAGGGTAGCTTTAAGGTCATGAAATATAATTTAAGGCAGCTCATTAACAAGCTGATGCTGGCACAGTGTCCTTCAATCCCTGCACACTGCCTCCTTTTATATAGGAGCAGCAGAGCATCAGGGGTCAGCTGCTGACCAATGCTGTGGGAGGGGAGGGGGGCAGTATTTGTACCTTGCTCCATGGGGCCATCTGATGTATGGAAGTGATGCCCGATGTCACCAACGACCTCCATGGGGTCGGGAACCTCCCGGATGGACTGCACATTTGAGATTGAAATGATTGTGGGCTGTAGACAGTGAAGTAAGGGTGGCGGGAGCAGGACCCGAGGAGTGATAAATTAAATTACAAAGAAGTGCTGCAAGTTATCAGTGCATTGCACATGTAGAAATTAACAGGACAATGGTGTGGTTGTTTCACCGGTCAATGTTTCCTGATGACTGCTTCACGGGTGGGCTGTGTTGCAATTGCAGAGACCCGGTCTAGACAGGGCGCTCACAGGAAAAGGAGGAGGGAATGACTCATCATAATGACGCTGAGGTCACATAATGACATAACACATACGATATGGGCCCTGGGGCTTTGGAAAAAAACATTCTAAAAATACAATATATAAAATGAGTACAATTATGATCGGAATTACTGCTTGTGTGGAAAGAGTTCCGGTCCCAAAGAATAAGTGGCAGTGGTGCCCACTGGCAACCACCGGCACAAATTCAGCACTGCGGATGACCTTAGCTGCCCTGCAAGAGTGTAATGCACCCCCTGGATCCAGGTTCAAGGGGCACAGGAGTGAGTGGGGGCTAGAGGTCTGTATGTCTAATGGCAGCTCGGTGTTTAGGCGCCTACACCACTAGTTTCAGTGACCTGGAAAACAACAAAAGGTGCCAAGATCCACGGGAGGCTGGACCCAGCGCTTGCTGTTTGTGTATTTAAAGCCTCCTCCGAGCCACCCGCAGCCGAACTGATCCAGTGCCACATGTGACAGAGTGTGTCCCATAAACAATGTACCGAAGAAGGGAGTCTCAGACTGCGCCGCCCAGGTCACCATAGCATAGGAAAAAATATCTGCACTTAGCGCCTCATCACTGCTAGTAGGCGCTACATAAGTACAAACACACGTGTAGAAAATCTTATCCAAGGGGTTGGAACAACAGGACGGCTCAGGCATATTTTAACTGTCCTTAAGGATGACAGCAGATGTAACCATCTCACATCACAGTAAAGTGCCATACCTAAGATGTTGAAATGTCAGACATAAGCAAACTGACAACTTGGCAGCTATGATGCCCCAGATGCCTGGTACTTGGCAGGGCCGGGAGGGTCAGGATGGAAGATACCGCAGCAACTGAACCAGGACTGAGGCCCAGTCAGCTCTTCAGACTTCAGCAGCCCCTTCCCTCCACCCCGAGAGGGCCGGTGGCCTCACTCTCTGCTCCACAGGTACCTCCTCAGTGAGTCCAAGCTGAGAGGGAGGGTATCTCTGGCCCGAGATGTGGGACAAAGAGGAGGAGAATACAGGAGGACAGGAAGAGGGGAGAATGGGAAAAGAGGAGAGGCTGCAAGGAAGAGGGGAGAGGAGGAGAGGCTGCACAGGAGAGGTGGGAAGGGCAGAGGCTGCACAGGAGAGGTGGGAAGGGGAGAGGCTGCACAGGAGAGGTGGGAAGAGGAGAGGCTGCACAGGAGAGGTGGGAAGAGGAGAGGCTGCACAGGAGAGGTGGGAAGAGGAGAGGCTGCACAGGAGAGGTGGGAAGAGGAGAGGCTGCACAGGAGAGGTGGGAAGGGGAGAGGCTGCACAGGAGAGGTGGGAAGAGGAGAGGCTGCACAGGAGAGGTGGGGAGGGGAGGGGAGAGGCTGCACAGGAGAGGTGGGGAGAGGCTGTAGAGGAGAGGTGGGAGGGGAGAGGCTGCAATGGAGAGGTGGGAAGGGGAGAGTCTGCACAGGAGAGGTGGGAGGGGAGAGGCTGCACAGGAGAGGTGGGAAGGGGAGAGGCTGCACAGGAGAGGTGGGGAGGGGAGAGGCTGCACAGGAGAGGTGGGGAGGGGAGAGGCTGTAGAGGAGAGGTGGGAGGGGAGAGGCTGCAATGGAGAGGTGGGAAGGGGAGAGGCTGCACAGGAGAGGGGAGAGGCTGCACAGGAGAGGGGAGAGGCTGTAGAGGAGAGGTGGGAGGGGAGAGGCTGCACAGGAGAGGTGAAGTGGGATGCAGGAGGGGAGGGACCATGGCTTGAAGTGGGGGAGTGGAGAGTTAAGGTTGTCCAGAAGCGGGGAGGGGTAAGGTGGACAGGAAGACTCCTACCTGCGCAGACACCTGCTCAGAGCCCTCTCTCCCTCGGCCTGGGACGGTGAAGATGACAATCCGAGGCCGGGGGGGTGATGTCTGGGGTCAGAGGGTGAAGGTCACCGCACAGACAGAGGATCCTTCCACCCCTACAGCTGCTGGAGCCGGAGGAAGAGGCCGGAAGTGACTGCATTCACTGCTGGTGCTGTCTCTGCCCTCGCTGACCCGGAAGAGGAAATCACGTGCTTGCAGGGCTGAGAGTAACTGAAAGAGACAACGGACTGAGAAGTAACACAGACTGCAGTGACCCTGACCAGGCCTCGAGGCTGAAACCAGCTGCGGCCGAAGGAGGAGAAGAAACCAAACCCCGAATGGAAAGGATGTTGGGGGGTTGAGTTTAACAGCGCCCCCAACACTCACCCTGTGTATGTCAGGGGAAAGAGATATTTGTCTGACTAAGCCCCCCAACACTCACCCCTGTGTATGTCAGGGGAACGGAGAGGAGTGTCTGTCCTAAGCCCCCCAACACTCGCCCCTGTGTCTGACAGGGGAACGGAGATGTGTGTCTGTCCTGAGCCTCGTCCCAACACTCACCCCTGTGTATGTCAGGGGAAAGGAGATGTTTGTCTCTCCTAAGCCCCCCATCACTCCAGTGGCGGCTGGTGACTTTTGGAAAAGGTGCGGCGTAAAAGTTGTGCGTGAGTTACCGGTGGCGAGCGAGCATAGTGAGTGAGCCGAACCGCCAAAAGAGCGGTTCAGGTATTTTCCCTCATGAGAAAATTTTGAAAAAAAGAGTGGGCAAATGGTGCATTTTCATGCAAATTTGAGAAAGCAAGTTGGTTAATGAAGCAATTGTGAAAGTATAGTTAGGACATCAATAAATAGATTTCATATTATAATGACATAGGTAGCTTCTTATTCAGTATATCTACAGAACTTCACAATAGACTTTGTGATGACACCTCTGAATATGCTAGACATCTGATGCTATGATGGCAGCACTTGAGCAGTTCCTCATTACAAGAGCAAGACTTACTAACTGTAATGAGGTTGCTTGTTTTAATATTTATATGCAATTCTTTTTACTGGATTTGGTTTCAACCTTTTAATGGTTTAAGAGCTGTACCCGAAATAAGCTTAATTTGAAATCACATTTATACCACCAGTTCCCTTTCAGATAATTAAACTCTTTGGTAGTTTAAAAATACAACAGATTCTATTTGTGAATCATTTTGGCGGTCAATCCCCCTTCAACCGAATTACTGAATCTTCAAGTAATAATGTTGCTATTATGGGCGCTATGAGGCTGAACACTAGGGCAGACCTCGATGAATCTGCAAACACCAGTGGCCAAACCACTTACATGTGCACAACCTTATATGTGCGTCTTTGATGCATTCACAAGAGTATGCCATAGCGCTTCAGCTGCTTATATTTCTAGCAGCGCTACCTTCCTGTGAATAACATTCTGTGTTTTCTAGCACAATCACTGTCACATGCTGACATTCCTTTGTATGTGATTTTCATTAACCAAGTACAACCATGTTTCCTGCACGGACTTTGAGGTGATTAATTAATGGAGTGCGCAGGCTGGACAGATGTAAACAAAATGTGATGTAGCTGCATGCAGTAACGGGGCTAGCAGTGACTATTTCTCACAATATTTGGCAGTGACATAATCAATCAATCAGGAGTTTGTTAAAGCGCGACTACTCACCCGTAAGGGTCTCAAGGCGCTAGGGGTGGGGGGGGGTGCAGGTTCCATTCCATCAAGGAGGGGGTCTGTCGAAGAGCCAGGTTTTGAGGTTTCTTGCGAAGATGGGGAGCGATGTTGTCTGTCTGAGGTGGAGCGGAAGGGCGTTCCATGCTTTGGCCGCGAGGAAGGAGAAGGAGCGGCCTCCCGATCTGGTCTTTCTGGTGCGGGGGACCACGGCGTAGGAGAGCTGGGCTGATCGTAGGGTCCTTTGGGGTGCGTGGAATTTGAGTCTGCTGTTCAGGTATGCTGGTCCGGTGCTGTGGAGGGCCTTGTGTGCGTGGGTGAGCATCTTAAAGGTGATTCTCGCCTCAACGGGGAGCCAGTGGAGTGTGCGCAGGTGCTGGGAGATGTGGCAGTGTTTTGGCAGTTTGAGGACCAGTCTTGCGGCGGCGTTCTGGATGTTCTGTAGCTTGCGGATGAGGTTTTTGTTTATTCCGGCGTAGAGTGCGTTGCCGTAGTCGAGTCTGCTGGTGACCAGGGCGTGAGTGACTTTCTTTCGGTGTTCGAGGGGGATCCATTTGAAGGTCTTACGAAGGAGGCGGAGGGTGTGGAAGCAGGAAGACGAGACAGTGTTGATCTGGCGGTCCATTTTGAGCTCGGAGTCCAGGATGATTCCCAGGTTGCGTGCGTGGTCTGTGGGGGTTGGCGGGTTTCCGAGGGCGGGGGGCCACCAGGTGTTGCTCCAGGCGTCGGGGTTTGGGCCCATGATGAGTACTTCTGTTTTGTTGCTGTTTAGTTGTAGGCAGCTGTTTTTCATCCATTTGGCGACGGCTTCCATGCCTTCTCGAAAGTTGCGTCTGGCGGTGTTGGGCTCGTTGGATAGGGAGATACATAGATTATATTTCTGCACCAAGGTCAATAAAACTTGCTGCTGCTGCAGTAACTTTTGTAAATTTGGGAGCATGTATATTTTACACAGCAATTCCTACTTTGTTCTACCGGCTTTGCCTACTCTCCACAACGCAGGAAAAACTCCTCAGTGGCGAGAAATGCTGACAAATCAATTTAGTTGGCTCCCACAGCTCCTATTTTACGTGAGGCCCAAGTACAGAACCCCGCGCAGTCAGGAGCTCCTCTGCCTCCTCGCTGCCGTGGCCCCGTGGGTTGGGTAGAAGAGGGTGATGCAGTGAGGCCTGTTAGTAGATTAGTCTCACTATACTCCATTCTGCCTATTCGAAACCGGGGAGCAAAGGCTACTCCTAACCTCCCCCTCCTCTTCCAGGGCATGTTTGTCTAAGGTTAACACACACATTTTCACCACGACTGCAGCAGTGTAATGTTACCCGAGAGGAGAGGGTTTGTCAGGTCTCCTCGATGCGCACAAAGGTCAGGCCTGCCGAAGTGTGTGAGAATAATAACACACAACGGAGCACACTAAAGCATGTGTGCAGTTAGCAAGGCAATAGAAAGAGTTTAATCTAAGTTTAATCTAAAACTTACTAATGAGCCGGCCCAGCTAATGGACGACGAGGAGCAGCTCTGCTACAACGACAGAGCACATGCACTGCAGCACTCATCGACTTCGGAAGTTCGGATCGAAAGCTGCTGGACTCCACCCCTCAGGACTCCTTCTCCAATGCAAGACACGCAAGCATTGGAGGAGGCGAGTCTGTGCTCCATGGTCGACACCCACTCCAACATCAACCCCATGAGCCTGCCCTGCCCTCTTCCATTATATGAATAGAGCTTTCCAGACCTCGCCCTGGGCCAGATCAGTATTCGCCCAAAATAAAGTCCATGCATCGCCGCTTAACTTTGCAACACCCCCCACAGTGATGTCACTGCCCTGGTTTGTGCCTGCAGGCCGAAAATCATTCACGATCGCTGGGCACATGTGTTGTTTAATATACCTGCAAACAAAAACAAACAAAAATTCCTTCTAAAAAGAGCACGTTGCTCTGCTATCACAGGGGAGGGGGAGAAAAACCTACGAGTATGGGCAGCTAAAGTCAAAAGCAACCATTAGCTTTTTGACAAGAGCTGCTCATAGGTTTTTCTCCCCCTCCTCCATGGTGGCGCTGCGATCACTCACCCCTGTGTATGTCAGGGGGAAAGAGATGTGTGTCTGTCTTAAGCCTCCCAACACTCACCCCTGTGTATGTCAGGGGAAAGGAGATGTGTGTCTGTTCTAAGCTCCCCAACACTCACCCCTGTGTGTGTCAGGGGAAAGGAGACGTGTGTCTGTCTTAAGCCTCCCAACACTCACCCCTGTGTATGTCAGGGGAAAGGAGATGTGTGTCTGTTCTAAGCTCCCCAACACTCACCCCTGTGTGTGTCAGGGGAAAGGAGACGTGTGTCTGTCCTAAGCCCCCCAACACTCACCCCTGTGTATGTCAGGGGAAAGGAGATGTGTGTCTGTCCTAAGCCCCCCACACTCACCCCTGTGTATGTCAGGGGAAAGGAGACGTGTGTCTGTCCTAAGCCCCCCAACACTCACCCCTGTGTATGTCAGGGGGAACGAGATGTGTGTCTGTCCTAAGCCCCCCAACACTCACTCCTGTGTATGCCAGGGGGAAGGAGATGTGTGTCTCTCCTAAGCCCCCCATCACTTACCCCTGTGTATGTCAGGGGAAAGGAGATGTGTGTCTGCCCTAAGCCCTCCAACACACACCCCTGTGTATGTCAGGGGAAAGGAGATGTGTGCCTGTACTAAGCCCCCCAACACTCACCCCTGTGTATGTCAGGGGAACGGAGAGGAGTGTCTGTCCTAAGCCCCCCAACACTCGCCCCTGTGTATGACAGGGGAACGGAGTTGTGTGTCTGTCCTGAGCCTCCCAACACTCACCCCTGTGTATGTCAGGGGAAAGGAGATGTGTGTCTGTCCTAAGCCCCCCGGCATTTCAGAGCAGCTTTGAGGGGAGCAGCAAAGCTCAGCAGCCTCCGTGACAGCTGCAGACCCCAGACTCTGAAGAGGGGACGAGTGAGGGAGAAGGGAACGGAGAAACATGTATAGATTGCATAATACGTGGGAGGCGAATGAGGAAAGAGCCGCTGCAAGGACTTCTGATCTCCAGGCAGTGCATCACTGACCCCTGTATAGCGACATCACTGCCGCCCGGCCAAGTACCACGCATCAGGGGTCAGACTAACGCGTTCTAGTTCTGGTGCCCGCATCCCAGCACTAAAATGCATTTGTCATGCACTATAGTTCCTACAACCTGAACGAGCCACTAACAAGGCTGTATACCAAAAACTGTTACCATCCAATGTATATATGATAGGCTCTTTTTGATTTCATGATCAGTGTTCTTCATCTTTCTCTGGCTGTAATATATCCAACTTGACCCATTGTGCATGCTAGGATATAATTGGTTATATCACTTTTTACAAGGTACCTTTAGCTCTGCTTGAATTGTAACTCCTTCTGGTGGGATAGCTTGACCATCAACCGGTTTGGCATGCTCAGTGACTAAATGTTTTCACCTATCTTCACGTTTTCAATAGGGAGAAAAAGCACCAACCCCTTTCTTCCCCTCCTCACCATGCCCCTTCTTCCTACTCCCCCCCCCTTGTTAAACTGATCATATATATATCTTGGTTAACTATACTTGCAAATGTTTTCTGTGTCACGTAATTTTTCAGGACTAGTATGTGCT
The DNA here is from genome assembly GCA_963921515.1 of Calotriton arnoldi. Taxonomy (NCBI): domain Eukaryota; kingdom Metazoa; phylum Chordata; class Amphibia; order Caudata; family Salamandridae; genus Calotriton; species Calotriton arnoldi. The sequence goes on from CAWUFW010002725.1 coordinate 1,266,706, forward strand.
TTTAGTTTCAGGCTATTCAGTGGTTCCCTTGTACCACTCGCCAGATATTGTCCCTTCCCTACTGCTAGTCTTTCTCTTCTCCCTTGGCGGTACACTTTGTATGGTAGGGTGTGTGTTCTAGTCTTCTGACACACCACGTGCTGATCACTGGCATGTCTACCATGTTTATACATGATTTTCTTCTGCTTTGGACAATTCTTCAGAAGCCACTATAATTAATCAGATGCCTTGAGTAATTGTTCCCTTATTCTCATCACCAGATCTCCTATTAACCACAGCGACTGTTTAGTGCTAGTCCACTTACAGTCACCTTTCTGCCTCCTACATTAATGTGTAATTACCAGTGAGGCTTTTCTTCATTTAATGATGAACCTTTTTTGCCGAAGTATTTACTTCCCGACATTATCATTTTTACAGGAGCTGGTATTCCCTAAACTTACTCAGAAGTTTTTATGAACTTCTCACCCGGGTATGACACTGAATCCGAACCTTTCCATGCATTTTTCAATTTCAGTACTGATCAAAAATGTATTCTTACCATTCTTTTCTTACAGTTCCCTCTGGAACTCACACAGGTACCAGTGATATGACCTTTTACTAAGTTACCAAAATCACATATACATTTCCCTGGATTAATTTCCTCCCCCTTCCCCTCTCCTTCCTGTTACCCCCTCCTCCTCCTTTGTCTCTTCTAGGCAGTAGCCTGATTTTTTTCTGCTCTTTGTCCTGATCATGATTTCATAAATCACAGAAGGCTGAAACGCCATCGACAAGATCCCGGTTGAAAAAGACAGATATGTTGTGCAATGGAATACACATGAACTCTTGATTTGTACCCTTATACGTGCACATTACTGGATTAATATCTCTTTTCGCTACTTTTTAAATTGAATTCATGTATATCACCTTGTGATATCCACGCGAGTTTCATGAGCACTGTGTGTTCACCCAGCGCATCAAGCACTTATTCTTTAATTTATATTGATGCTGCTGCTAATGGATCATAAAAAGATTAAAAATGCATGATCAATTTGGAATATCATTGGCCATATCTTTCTGTAATTCATTTACATAGACAATACATTTGGCATAAGTATTCTGTGAAAAAAAAAAGTTGTTTCTTTTTAATCATACCTTCTTGGACTTTGTTGTAGATACAACTAACAAAAGCAGCCAGCATGCTTTAAATTGGTTTGTTGGCACAGCCAGCAAGAGGCAAATGAAGTGGTTTATTATTAACACTGTGTGCTGAGCATGGAGGACTTATGAGCTTTCGGCTGTTGTTTTTTTATAAGGTTAAATAGAGACAAAAGGCCGGGCTTCAGCTCCTGATGAGGCCCTGCCTGCCTCAGTCTCTCTAGGCAGACCACGTGGTGCTGAAATAAATAAGCAGCTATAGCCTGTGAATTACTTTCAAATCTCCTTATGCGGTCTTGTGGGAATCGACAAAAATTGCTGTTAGCATGAGCTGAAGCCATTTTAGTTGTGGCATTCATTTTGTTAGCCATGTGGTTATTCCATCTTCACTGTTGCTTGTCTTTCTATTCTGCTTGAGTCATCAACTATAGTTAACTCCTTCAGCACTGAGCCAGAGCAATGTGTATGCTCAGAAAGGCCTGTAGCTGCTAGAATGCACCTGTTGTAGAATGTAACTGTCAGGCTATTCCAACTGATGTAAGCAGTTCTGTTCCTCCTCCCACTCTGCTGACTAAAGTGATTTCTATCTGTCCATGTTAGTCGATAGCTATTCCTGTGTGCCTGTACTTTCTATTTGAGTCTCCATGCTTACTGTGCAACAAACAGGGTATAAAAGACCCTTGGTTTCTGTATTCCATGTACTACCTCATACAGTGCCCGAGGGTGTTTTATTGATGTAGTCCCACTCATGAGTGATTAATAAAAGTGTTATTTTGAATTCCAGCTTCAGTGCCAAATTTCTTCTTTGTTGGTCTAAGGACCCGTGGACAAGATAAGGGTGACCCGTGCACCGGTGAGCCCCTAAAAAGGCTCATTTCCACAGTTTGGCGCCCAACTCCTGGGGCTCACCGGAGACGCGGCCGCCCGAAGGAGTGGTCTTGACGGAGGAATGGAATTTTGCTGAGGAGGTACCTTGCATGAGGAGACCCTTGTCTTTGCAGACCGAAGTGCTTTTCCGGTTTTCCTGATTTAACCCTCCAGGTGGTAGCCGGTCCCGACTGAGATCTCCTTTGGCGTAAGTATTGCAGTGACCATTAGGTCAACCAAGAGATTGGCAGGTGGGAGTTGGAGACTTTTGTTTGGTAAGGTCACTGAAGTGGCACTTTTGATTTGCTTGGCCAAGATTCTGGTTTTGTTTGTTTGTTTATCTCTTGCAAAAGATAAAGGCAGGTAATGTGGGGATTTTTCTCATGATATTGGTTTGAATGGGTATACTTGGAAGAACATGCCTGCATTTAGTAAAATTCGTAAGTGGTGATACGGAGGGCTCTTGAGTGTACCGCCTGGTCAATTGGTAATTCGGTCTCTTCTTGGAAAGGCTTGGGGGTTTTACCCTGTCTTGTTTTGGGTGGGTCTGCGGACCACTGTAATAGGCATGCCTTCTGGAATAAGTATGATTTGGTAAAGACACAGAGTGTTTGCAAACACTCTGCCAGACCAACTGGTAATTCGGCGTATTTTGGAAAAGGTCTGGGGCTAGAGCATGTCTTCTTGAACATGGAACAGTCTCTGGGCTGTTTTACTTGTCTTGGTGCAGTCTCTGGACTGCTTTTGAGGGCTCTTTTGTTTGTAAATATGATTTACAATTGGTTTGGTTTGAGTGTAGTTTGTGGGCTGCCTTTTGTTTTTGTCCTGGTGTTGATTCGTGGTTTGATTGTGTGTTTGAGTGTCTATGAGGTTTGTGGACTGACAACAGTGGTAATGCTTGTGAAGTACTTGTTTGAGTGAGTAGCGACTGTGCTCTTTGTGTAAGGATGGCTTGCCTCAGCAAGCTGTGTTGTGTGTAATGATTGTGTGGCCCCTTCTTGAAAATTTCTGGAATGAGCTCAATTTGGTTTGTTGTCGTCATTTTGTTCTGCAGATGCCATTGGAAGAATTACACTTTAAATTTCAAAGAATGAATTATATAAAATATGTTAAGTAGCTGCACGCTACTATGGAAAGTAAAGCAATAACTAAGTATAGATGTGTGAACATTCAATTATTATATTGCCAAAATGGTAAAAAATTTGAATTAAAAATCGAGGCAGAATTGCCTAGCATTCCATATAAAAAGAGAATGGATTTTGCATATATTGTCCTGTGTTTCATAGAATATATTTTGTGTTTGTTTCTGTACATAATTGATGTATTAAGGACTGTTCGTGTTTTATGTACTACTTGTAAATGTTATCTCACAACAAATAAAGCGCTCTGAGACCTTTGGGTATAGCTAGAGCTATATAATGTTAAAACTAACTTTACCTAGAAAAAGGCACTCAATAGGAAAAAGTAGGCCTCACAGAGAAAAACGGATTTGAGTGTTTTACACAACTAGGACTTAACAAAATTAAAAATAGATGCCCAACATTTTTTTAGTACTGTCTATCAGCTGTGCAAAATGATACAGCACTATCCTTAGATACATCATATTAAATATTAAAAGGCATTCGCATTATATGAGTAATTGGTTGCTGCTAAAATAAAAACGTCCTCCTTTTACCACACTGCAAACGATAGATTTTGACTGGCTTGGAATGCCTGGTTTTTAATAGAATGAACTGAGCCTCATTCCCTGCACCAGAAAAATAGCTTTCAACAGCTGTTCAAACTGTCTGTCCGAAGGAAGCTGTCTGTCAGAGCAGAGGGAGGTAATGAGTGGTTTTTCAACTTTTTTGGGTTTCTGTGAGGACATTAGAATACAGCACATTGCTGTCATATTGGAAACAGATAACATCATAAGGGGCCCTGTGCCATTAATTGTCAGACAGAGTTTATCAGTCCTAGAACACAATGCCTTCTCTCCTGAAAAAAATGTAGAAGCTAACGACTGCCGGTCATAAAACACAGCTAAATAAATAAGACAGGCCTTACCCAGGCAAAAGCTACAAATAAACACTGTGGCAACTAGGTTTTAAGTTAGTACAAAATGGCATAAAAGCACGTGCATTAAAGACTACTAATTTTGAAAGTTAGAAATACAGCTTCATTATTTTGGATAAAAGAGAAAGGATAAAAGTAAGGACTTTCTTTCCTGTTGCTTTCCTAAGAAGCACATCTGTGGATCTGATGGTAAATAATTACTACTTTCTAAAGGGTGAAATACTTATTTCTAAAGGGTGAAACAAACTTTCTATGTTTCAGTAAAGCTTCTGTGCTTAGTTTTAAAAGAAGTTTTGTACGTGTTATAAATAAATGCATTTAAAGACAAAAGGAAAGGAATGAGACTTGCTTTTCATATGTAGAAACAACAAAAGGGTTAGTGATCATTATTAAAAAATGACTACATGTAAAAAAATTGTTAAAAGTCATTGCACTAAAATCGTTTTTGCATTATTATGATCTTTATAATGTCTACTAACACTATGTGAAAATTCAATAATATTTAGCAATTACCCTGTGCAAAGTGTGCATTAAGATTTCAATGTCTAAATGGTTAAATATATTGTGCATCAAAATTAAAAAGGTGAATATTAGTTTCTCTAACAGTGACAATATTACTGTATCTTAGTAACAAACTTAAAATATGATTTCTAGTATGGCCTAATGGCTGCAGTCTCAAATACAATTACAAGTTATACAAAAAGAGTAGCTCTAAAGACATGTGAATTACATCGCATGCCTTAATGCACAATAGTTCTGGGCGCATTATGGCATTCTGAAAACTAAAATTTTGAGCCAGTTCTTTAGGTGCTAGAAAGCACAGTGCACAAGAATAAAAAAATAAAGAGCAAAAGTTACATCCTAGCTTTAAAATATCAGCACACAGGCATGGAGCAGGGATGCCCCTCAGTCATGCTTTTCGAAGAGTTACTTTGAATTGTGATGGCCGCATGGGGATAACTTTGCTCAGACAAGGGACAACAGGTTTAAGGGTCAGAGGCCAAGTTCTGTATTTAGCAAACTAGCTGGCAGGCTTGCTCTGGCACTTCGACCTTGGAAGACATTCCGAAGGAGGGGGCCAGAGCGTAGAGAGAGAGAGAGGAGGCTTTGCTTATAATTTTTGTCAACAAAAACCAGGCAGGTTCTATGAAGCCATGAGAGAGAAGGAGGGGCAGCAGCGTCTGTGGGCCATATGCAACTTCTGACACAGAAAATAGCTCTGCCATATATACAGAATAATGGTTTGTTGCTGTGCCAGGGCCAGATGAGGAGGCAATAAAATAAAGTTTGCATTAATGCGCCATCATGTTAAACAGCACAATAGCTAAAGGAATTGGTAGTTGGTCATTGGATTAATGTTTTCTAGTTAGCTCATTGTGCTTGTATAGCAAAATTTACAAAGTGGTACAGTCCAATAGTATTGGACATGGCCTCTTTGGTGTGGTTTCCCCTAGTTATTTACCTCCTACAAGTCTGTCCGTGCCCAGCTGCCAAAAGGGGGAAAGTATTGTCGACAGGAGGTCACCTGCTTAGGTTACCTACTGTCGAAGGGGGTAGGAGACTAGCTCCTGGGCAAATTAAGGGTAAGCAAAATTAAGTAGCACACTGTGTTATTTTGGTTTTTGTGCTTGGTATATGTATTATTGTGTCCTTTTTTCTTGGTTTATGTGTGTATTATGTGTAGTGTTGTGAGCTATTCTGTGTGGAAAGTACGTAGGGCAGCTTGTTGTTGTGTTTTCTCTCTCTCTCTCTCTTACTGATGAAATTGGATAAGAATGAAAGGATGGGTAGAATAGACTGGTGTTCCCTTATTTAACCTTTAAGGGGAACTATATGTTGGTGGTTTTTGTTCCAAATTCTCAGGTGGCAACACCATTATTGTTTATGTTATTACAGCACTACATAAGTCGCAGAGACATCACGAGTCCCTCATTAGTTAGTCTATGTAATCGAGCTGACAGCCCTTGCTAGAGCTGGTGAATAGGTTTCTCCCCTGAATATGATATTACATGGCCCGGATCGTGAAAAGTATGATGCATATGGTTCACAATGCTAGGAAAGATGCCCATATGCCCTTAGCACACATTTTAAGAGCAAAATGTTTTTTGCTTGTTTTCTTGTCTGCCACAAACAAGTTCTCCTGGAAAATTCATGTACCTACTAGGTTATGTTTAATTTATCAGTTATTCATGTAATATGGATCTCTGTTACATTCACAGTTTTAGAGTTTCCCACTACACCTATAATATGAGAGCATGGTCATAAGAGCAAAACATGGTTGTTCTTATACAAGGAAAATAATTTTAGAGGTGTCTGCAGTTTTGCACAATAGTGAAGGTTCACAAAGTAGAAGCTGTATTGTGAGTTCTAGGACTTATAAGTACAAGTTTGTTAAAAAGAATAGTTGTTTTGAAATTCCTTTTTTTTTAGGTTCTTCAGAAGAATAATATAGGGGCGTTTCTGAAATTGAATATCCTCTTTTGATTGATTATTTGTATGTTTTGTCTAAAGATTTCTGTTCTTTTCACTAACAGATACCTGCTGCCCTACAACCATTGCCAGAGGGGCCAGGATATCAGATCCAACCAGGGGACTAAGTGCAAGTCTAATTTGGAGCTGAAGTGAAGGGACCCTACACAGGTGTTGCTGGCAACTATAACAATGGTGAAAGTGGAAGGCCGGAAGAAACGTGTACCCCTACCACTGTCAGATAATTCTTGGGTGAAAGACGGGATCACAAATCAGGACGGAGAGCGGATTCCTCGCTTTGTTCCTGTTTTTTATGCCTAGCTAAGAGAGGCACAGACCGATAACAAGAGCAAGGAGGTTTTTGCTTGAGGGGACCCCCTCTGAAACAAGGGTTGCTTCAGATACTCCAGTTTCTGTGCATCAGGCCTCTGAGACCCGGTCCCCAAGTGAATGCAAGTCTGCACCTTTGTTACTGATAAAGAGGTGCTTGGGCACACTAGGTACAATCTGCGGCCCCGACGAAAGGGCAGTGCGCCAGCAGGGCAACACAGGAGTTAGGGAAGGAATAGAGTTTAGGGTACAGGTGCTGTGTCTTTGGTGCCTGTTAGATTAGAGTGAAAAATTGCCTGATGCCCTGCCCTTAGTGCTCTCCATTAGATCGATACCACATACACGATCTGGCCTCACACCGTATGAGGTGGTTTTCGGGAGGCCAATGAATATTTGGGGGATTCCTAAGCCACGCCCTATATATGATGTACCTTATGTATTGATGAATGACTACTTGTCTCAGTTGACTGACAGTTTGTTTTCTATTCATCAACAGGTCCGAGAGGCTCTTCCCGACAGGTCGTAAGGCGACGGTCATGATCTGCGGCCCGGTGACCAGGTGATGGTGAAGGTGTTATAGAGGTCGAGCAGCCTATAACCTCGTTGGCCAGAACTACAGTCTGAGTGACCAATCGGAAGAACTGGGTACACTCTACCCACTGCAAAAGGGTGCTGTCCGCCTTGGTGGAACCTGCTGCGCTGAAAAATCACCACGACATCGTGAACACTGAGAGAGGCCAAGCCACGTCACCTGAAGAACCTGAGGAAGTCTTCCCGGACCATACGATCCCTGGTGCATCTCGATATCAGCTGCGACCCCGGAAGAAAGACACTTTGTTGCAGAAAGAGACTGTTTGAGCCACTGTCCTGGGTTAGTGAAAGTCTGAGTAGCAAAGGGGAGGACTCTTTTAGTGATACTCGTTTCAACCTCAGTGAAGGAACCAACGGCTGCCCAGGACTTTAGGGCCCCATCTGCTTTGTTGTTCAACGTCGAGATGAACATGCCTACGGAGAAGAGATCAACTGCTACGAGAGTCTGTGATCGAAAGACTATGTTCATTATTGGACTCACTTCCATTGTTATCATCATTGCTACGATAACATGGGTTGTAGAGGGAGTAACTCCTGCTCAAAATCTACTGACTGTCACTACTCCTGTCCCCATTGAGCACCACTACTACACTCTCCCATATCATGAACAGCAACACAGGATGTCTTACCTCAACAATACGTTCATTCAAATGTTGCACCACACCCACAATGCTACGAACATTACCAACTGTTGGGTGTGTGGAATGATGCCAGCTCATCAGAAAAAGGGAGGAACGCCTTTCATTCCCTTGCCATTTTCGCATAACGGCTCCTGCCAAGCTTGGTTTGCACTGTTGTGGGCCTCAGAAGTTGCTAACATTGTTTCTGCTGGTGTAGAGAACTTAATGCTAAGTAAAACAAAGTTTGCTATCCTGATGAAGAAGGAGACCCACAAGCCAAAGGAACTGTATGGGGCTGGAAAATACTAACAGCCCTATGTATAATTTTTGTAATTCTATTTTCCTGTTGCCTATGTATTCAATGTGGCCCAATGCTCTGTTCCCTTTGTGCTTCTACCTAAACCTCATGTATACCAGCCAAACAAAATGCCAATAAAGTAAATGCCCGACTAGTAACTGACCAAGAAATAAGAGAACTAATGTTAGTTGATATTGGTGATAATTTCCATGCTCCTTCTACTGCATAGCGATGTCTTCAGCTAATGCTAAAAGGGCCGTCTGTGGGAATCGACAGAAATTGCCGTTAACATGAGCTGAAGCCATTTTAGTTGTGGCATTCATTTTGTTAGCCATGTGGTTCTTCCATCTTCACTGTTGCTTGTCTTTCTATTCTGCTTGAGTCATCAACTATAGTTAACTCCTTCAGCACTGAGCCAGAGCAATGTGTATGCTCAGAAAGGCCTGTAGCTGCTAGAATGCACCTGTTGTAGAATGTAACTGTCAGGCTATTCCAACTGATGTAAGCAGTTCTGTTCCTCCTCCCACTCTGCTGACTAAAGTGATTTCTATCTGTCCATGTTAGTCGATAGCTATTCCTGTGTGCATGTACCTTCTATTGGGGTCTCCATGCTTACTGTGCAACAAACAGGGTATAAAAGACCCTTGGTTTCTGTATTCCATTGTACTACCTCATACAGTGCCCAAGGGTGTTGTATTGATATAGTCCCACTCATGAGTGATTAATAAACTTGTTATTTTGAATTCCAGCTTCAGTGCCAATTTCTTCTTTGTTGGTCTAAGGACCCGTGGACAAGATAAGGGTGAACCCTGCACCGGTGAACCCCTAAAAGGCTCATTTTCACAGTCTGCCCCTTTGCTGTGTTTCCACTATGTAAAACTGCCAAAAATAAAATGTAGATTCTGCCTGTCACCCACGCTCTCATCTAATACTTTAAGAATTAAGGACAAAGCATTAGCCTTTGATATGAGAAACAGATACTCATCTTGTGGCTGAATTGCACAGTGTGAAACTGGAAATTCTGGGACCAGTGCAGCATCCCTGCCTTACCAAATTGTGTGATCCTAGACAAATAGTTTATCTCACAGAGCCCCCTTTTTGTTCATTATCATATATGAGAGCACCTTCAAATACGTGACCCTCAGATGTGCGCAATACAAAAGCTGCGCTTGTCTTTGATGTAAAAGACTATAATAATACTCCATCTATAATAAAAATCTAGGCCACATATAGGGTATACATGGCAACTGACTTTCCACTTAGTCCACTAATGCCATTAACTTCAGGGCAGGAGTCGGCGTAAGATACTATGTTGAGGCTGTGCTGTCTGACGATGGCGGCGAGGGGGGCCATGTAGATGTTGAAGAGGGTTGGGCTGAGCGATGGGGCACTCTGCAGTTGATTTCCGTGGGTTCGGAGAGGAAGGGTGGCACTCTGATCCTTTGGCTTCTGCCGGTGAGGAACGAGCGGATCCAGTTGAGGGTGGTTCCTTGTATGCCAGCGGCGTGTAGTCTGGTGTTGAGTATGCGGTGGGAGACGGTGTTGAAAGCTGCTGACAGGTCGAGTAGGATCAGAGCTGCGGTGTGGCCTTGGTCGAGGAGGGTGCAGATGTCGTTGGTGGTGGCGAAGAGGGCAGTCTCGGTGCTGTGGTTGCTGCGGAACCGGGTTGAGAAGGGTCGAGGATGGAGTTGTCTTCGATGAACCTTGTTAGTTGTGCGTTGACGGTCTTCTCAGCGACTTTTGACGCGAAGGGGAGGAGTGAGATGGGCCGGTAGTTTTTGAGGTCCGTGGGGTCTGCTGAGAGCTTCTTGAGCAGGGGTCTGACTTCTGCGTGTTTCCAGTCGTCAGGGAATTTGCCGGTCTCGAAGGTGGCGTTGATGGTGCGTCGTAATTCTGGTGTGATGGCGGCTCTGTGGTAGATGTGTGGTGGACAGGGGTCTGTAGGGGCACCTGAGTGGATGCCTATCATGGTCGAGGCAGTCTCTTCGGTCGTGACCGGTGGCCAGGAGGAGATGGTGGGCTTGCTGGCATTGCCGGAGGACGGGATGGTGGTGGAGTCCGTAGTTTGGTCGTTGAAGTTGTCTTGAAGGTTTTTGATCTTCAGGTGGAATTAGGATCCGAGCTTGTCACAGAGGTCCTGGGAAGGGGTGATGTCCGTGGCTTCGCTGAGTGGCTTGGCAAATTCCCGGATGACGCTGAAAAGTTCCTTGACGTTGCTGGAGTTGGCGTGGATTTTGTTGTGGATGAAGGTTCTGTTGGTGGTTCTGATGCGTTGGTGGTATTCCGTCATGGCGTTCTTGTAGGTGGTGTGGTTTTCAAGTGTCTTGCTGTTTCTCCAGTTTTTCTCGAGGCCTCTTCAGGTGAATCTGGCTTCTTGGAGGTCAGTGGAGAACCAGGTGGCTTTCATGGGGCGCTGTCTGTCGGAGTTGCGTAGCGGGGCAAGCTTGTTTCCGCAGTTGGAGATCCAAGTGTGAAATTCCCTGGCTGCGGTGTTGGCATCAGTTGCAGCGGTGGGGTTGTTGCGGTTGAGGGTGGAGTTGAGCTGCTCCTCGGTGACTCTGCTCCAGTTCCTTTGCCCAGGGCGCGGTGTGGGTTTGGGCGGCTTGGGTTTGTCGACGAGGAAGTGTACACAGTGGTGGTCAGTCCATGTGGGTTGCGTGGTGTGGTTGAAGTGGATGCTGTTTCATCTTTAGGGTCCGGCGCAGGCTTTTTCATCCGAGGCAGGATGGAGGCCTTCTTCCATATGCCCGGGAACTGCCCTACTGTCAATATTTTGTTTAATAGTTCTGTGAGTGGACCTGCAACTGAGCTACAGATTATATTGAAGACCTATGGAGGACAAGGGTCTGAGGGAGCGCCGGAGTTAATGGACTTACTAAGGTTGGTCAGTTTTTCGTCAGTTAAAGGGGTAAACCTTTCAAATTTATGACTGTCTGGACACTTGTAGCTATTTAATGGGCCCCATTCGTCTGTCAGGGTTAAGGCCCCTCCTAGATCCCCTGTCATCTGAGTAAGATTAAAATCTTGAAAAATCAAGTTAACTTTAGTCTGGAAAACTTTTGCCAGCTTGTTACAGAAATATTGATCAAGGTTAAAAGTGTTGTTGTTGCTTCAGTTTGACAAGGACTTGACCATTTTAAATAATTCCCTAGTGGAGTTTTTTGCAGAGCCAATTTTTTCCACAAAGTATTTGGACTTTGCAGCTTTCATAAGCTCTGTATACTCTGCCAGTAGTTCTTTATATTTAGTCTTTTCCTGTTGGCAGTACTCCTTACGCTCTTGGGATCTACATTTCATTTGGAGGGTCTTTAGTTCTTGAGTATACCAGGGGGCTGAAGGTTTTTTCCTGAAACACTTTATTGATTTTTCTGGCACCTGCCTAAAGGGCTGAATCTAGCCAATGTTTATAATTGGATGCTGCAATGTCCACATTTTTGTCTAAAACCGGGTTTGAGTTCAGTAGATTATTCCTCAGCTCGACCACATTAAGCTTTTTCCAGGGTCGCATCTTAAAGGATCTAAGTGTATTTGTGCGGTGGCCACTATTTGAGGGAACCTTAAGTGAGAAAAAGATGGCCCTATGGTCCGACCAAACTTCGGGTAGGATCTTATTTACTCTTAGATTCTGATTGTTTGTAAATATTCTATCTAATGTGTGGTTTGCTATGTGAGTAGGTTGCTCCCTTAATTGCTCTAGGTCAAAGCACTTAAGATTGTCCACCAGGTGATTCGAGTCCTGGTTATTTGTAAGTTCTAACTGAAATTTAAAATTGGCCATGATCGTGAAACTAGGATATTCAGCACATGATTCCATAAAGTCATGGATCTTTTGGATAAGCTTTCCTCTAGGGCCTGGTGGTCTATATATCAATAATCCCTGAAACGCATATGTGTTGCTTAGTTTCAAGTTGAAACTGAGTGCCTCACACTCAAGGTGGAAAACGGGCTGAAAGTTTGGTTTGATTGAATTGATATAGACAGTTGCAATACCCCCTCCCTTTCTTTCTCCTCGGTCCAATCTTTCAATATTATAACCCGTAAGGATTGCAATTTTGAAATCCGGGTCAGAGTGATTGTCCACCCAGGTCTCTGTTAAAAATATCATATCAGGTTTGTGTTGCACCATAAAGTCAGCAAACTCATATTTATGTTTAATGATGGATCTTGTGTTAAGCACTATACAGGAGAACTCCCCCTTAGAGTCTGCCTCTCTGTTGACTTGCCTTGTTTGCCTTATAGGCTGTAGGGCCATGCAGGATGTAGGGGTCTTTGTTAAATACAAAGTTACACCTTTGGCATTTCAAACTTTCATGGTTCATGTCCCAGTTATGGGTCTGACAGAGATTCCCCTTACCAGTCATGTTCAATCCCAGAAGGGCCTCTCTGAGGTAGGCTTGCGGCGTGGAACAGGCAGGGGGTCTGGCACCTGGAGCCGCCCAGGCACAGACGGGCTTGTCTTTGGCTTGACATCAGCGCGCCCTTTGCACACCAGGGTCTGCATCTATTTTTATATCTGAGGCGCGGTACACTAGACTTCTGACCTCACTAATGGCGGTGGGGAGGATTACCAGTGGAAGTACAAACGGGCAAGCCCGCAACGGACCAGAAAGCCAGAGGTTCTGAAAAGGAAGTGCCTCTGAGAAGTCCTGCAGCACCCACGATACGAAGGAAGAGTCCCCCCTGCTCTTGGAAGGCTGTGAGTATGCAGCCCCATCTAGCAGTTAAAATATTAAAAAAATTCAAAGCTGGTGTACGCCTTACTGCGGGTCTGACCTGCTGTCTCAGGAGGATAAGAGTCCATCCAGTCTTACCCTGGCAGAGGGGCCACTATATAGGGCCATGACCATCTTAATGAAGGTATCACCTAAGTTATACTTCAATAGGGTCTCTCGGAGAAAGGGCCAGAAGACTATTGAATGCTTTTTTACCATTAAGTGTGACAGCTACGGCGTTAGAGTTCGTTAGTTTGGCTTTCTCAATGATGGGGCATAGGAGACATGGTTGTCGTTGGACAATCTATTTCTCACAAATCCCACCTTTGAATGATCAATTAGAGATGGCAACAATGGTTCCAGCCTTTTACAGAGGATTTTGGCGTAGATTTTTGCATCTAAGTTAATTAGTGAGACTGGCCTGTAGTGCTTTTCCAGCGAAGGGCTCTTACCCTCTTTTGGGATAACCACTACTGTGGCCTCGCTAGTTGTGCCTGTGATGGAGCCTCAGTCTGATAAGTGACAAAATAGGGCCAGTAGAGTGGGGTTGAGTACAGGAGCAAATGTTTTATAAAACTTAGCCGTGAAGCTGTCATGGCCCGGGGCCTTATTAGGTTTAAGGGATTCAACTGCCTTAGCTACATCCTCAATCGTTATTGGTGACCTAAGCATCAGTTTTTCCTGATCCGAAATAGACGGCAGTGCTGCTTCATCAGGATAGGTCTTACAGTCCTCTACCGGGGAAATGGAGTCTTCTTTGTATAATGAAAAATGAAAGTCTCTAAGGATCTCTATAATTTTTTCAGTCAGGCTAGGTGTGGGGAAAATTACATTTATCTTTGAGGGAGGTAATGCCCCTACAATTCTGTTTATGTTTCAAGTATGAGGCCAGAATTATTTGTGCTCAATTGGCTTCACATAGTATTAATGACTTATATTTATTGATCCAAATCCCCGCCCTTTCACTCAGTAATCTATTGTATTCGTATTTTTTGTTGGTGAGAGTGGAAAGGGTTTTGGTATCTGGGTTAGAAGTGTGTGCAGCTTCTAGGGATTTAATCTCTCTTTATAAAGTTTCAAGGTCTCTACTATGGGCTTTGTTTAGTTTAGTTTGAACTTTAATCAAGGAACCCCTAACAGTGGCTTTGAGAGCATCCCAATGAGTAGCCTGGGTTGTCTCTGAAACCATATTTTCCTTCAGATTGTTCTTTATCGTAGTCTCTAGTGGTTCTAGATGCAACATCTTTGATAGACTCATCGTTGAATCTCCAAATTTTGTTACAGGAAATAGGGTGACAGCTGAGTGATCCGAGATTAGTCTAGATAAGATGCCTGTCTGGTCTATTAGATGCATATGGGTCTTGGAAATCATTAGATAATCGATCCTAGAGTAAGAATTATGTGGATTAGAAAAGAAGGTGTAGTCCCTGGTATCGGGATGTTGCAGCTTTCATGGGTCGAAAAGGTTGAACCTGGCGCAGAGCTTGAGAAGCGATTTGTATGATCTGGATGACTGAAGTGAAGTTTTGGATTGCCGGTCTATGGTCAGGTCAATGGGAGGGTTTTTGGATAGTTTTGATAGGATCCATCGACCCTTACCATCTCTGATAAGAGAGTCGACAGATATGCCTGAGTTTTTTGTGATTAGCATGATTACCCCACCACCTTTATTGCTGGCCGGGGAGCAAAGGACGTCAGTGAGCGAGTTTCTCCCAAACAAAGCTAGTTCCTTATGGGATACTTTTGTTTCCTGCAGCAGGATCGCATCTGTCTTGAGTTTATAAGGGTAATTCTCAAATTTTTTACGCTTGATTGGATGATTAAGACCCCTGACATTTAGGGAGACAAATTTTAGGTACACATCAACGGGGCTGCTACTCATGGTGCGAGAATCGGCCTATATAGTTGTGTTGCTCGAATGGGTCACTTTGTGTGTGATTAGAGATTGGCTGGTGGGGGGAAGCGTGCGCGACGTGAACCAAAATGGCCGCCTAGCATCGCAGCTCCGTACCTCGTCGGACTCCTCATGTTCCTTTGAGCGGCTCCAGAGACTTTTTTCTCATGAAAATGCCGTTTCCATGAATCGGAACACCAGCAGCTCTGGGAGATGCATTTTTTCAAGTCCAATTCAGCAAGGAAGAAAGGAAATTATGCAGGTGAACTTATTACCTTTTGGCGGCTGCCATTTTGTCGCTCTGCCTGCCGTTTTTTTTTTTTTCCTCAGGCTTTTTTCATGTCCTCCTGAACTGGCACTTTTCGTTGTTTTGGGCATGCTTCTGATGCTTGATTCGAGGGGCTGAGTCTTTGAGAGTGGAGCGGATGCTTTCTCCTGCTCCAATTATTGTCACTTTGGTGGAGGGAGTCTAAGAAGTCTTCTTGAGAGGAGGTCGGTGAGGCTTGCTGGGGGCCATCTTTGCTACCTGATACCTCGCACTTTGTCTATGCCCCTGACAACTTTTCCCTCTTTGATGTCAAGACCTCCTTGTATTCGCTTTATGTTACTTCATGGGTAGAAGCCATCGTATGCTGCGTCACGCCCAGAGGTCAAAGCTGAATACCCACACTTCTTCTGCATCCAGCATAACTGTCTCGAACAGATTTTCCTGCCTTTCTAAGACTCCATTGCTCAGGGATAATCACAGCATTGCAGAGTCCTGCACAAACATGGCTTCTAAAGTACCAACGCCCTCGACCACCGGCAAGAGGATCAAACAGGATCCTCCCTCTCTACCTAAATCTGTCTCGCTGGTTTCCTTGGACATGGTCCTGGAGGAGATTTGTGCTCTCCGTCCCTTTATTGAGGAAACTAATGGCCGCTTACAAGCAATGGACAATAAATGGGCTTCCATGGAGTCCCGCGTGACTATGGTGGAACAACAGGTCAGCGTTGTTCAGGATTCGTCTTCCAGAATCTCCCATCTAGTGAAGGAGGTCTCGCAGCTGAGAAGGGCGACTGAGGACTTGGAAAATAGAAACCGCCGTAACAACCTACGCATTTACGGCCTTCCTGAAGGCCTTGAAGGTGATGATCCGGTCACATTTTTCACTTCCTTTTTACCGCAACTTCTGGGTCTCCCTCCCACTGTCAAACTGAATCTACAACGAGCGCATAGACTGGGTCCTCGTCTTTCTTCCTCATCTGCGCCAGCTAATCCTCGTGGAATAATTATTTTGTTCCTGCAATTCACTGATCTCCTCCAAGTTCTGAATGCCGCTAAAGCCAAAAAGAATCTCTCTTGGCATGGAGCCAAAGTTTTTGTTTCACAAGATGTTTCTTCGACGACTGCCAGACGATACAAAGAGTTCCTGGATCTTCGTCCATCCCTTTGTTCTTTGGGGGCCAGATATGGCTTGTTTCATCCCTGCATCTTTAAAGTTACCTTTCTTAATAAGACTTCCACCTTTGAGGATCTAGCTGACCTCAGAAGATTTATCCACGCTCATTCTACTGCTTCAGTGGAGACAGCTCCTTCTTGCTCTGGTTCTTGACTGCTGTGCCCTTCCTTTGACATTACTTCATAGAAATTACTGTCCTAGTCAGTATTAGTCTGCCTAATTCTTGTTTTCCTTCTACAGGTTCATTGAGATTACCCTGCTCCTCTTCATGTTTTCGCTCCTGCCCTTGTTTATTATCTGACGTCCTGATGTGGTGCGTTGCCCCTTGTTGGGTGTGCTGTTTGGTTGTCCGTCGCCGTCTTCCCCTTCTCCTTTATCCCCCGTAAGGTACGTATTTCAGTCGTCGTTGACATGTACTGTCTCCTCTTGTTTCTATTATATCTCCTCTTCCTCTCTTTTCCTCCTTCCCTCTCTTTTCCATTTCTCTTTTAACTGTCTTTCCTTTCTTTTCCCTCTCCTTCCTTTTCCCGTGTGCATTCTTACCTTTTTCCCCCTTTCCTATTTCTTGTTTTTTGCCTTACATTGTTATTGTTGCATTTATTGCTCTTTATGTATTTGCGATAATTTTACATTCAAAGTTGTCTCATGGAATGTGAAAGGTTTTATTAACCCAATTAAGAGACAGAGAATACTTTCCCACCTTGCCTCTTACAACCCGGATTTGGTCTTGCTTCAAGAAACCCACCTTTCAGAACCTGAGGCATTAAAATTGAAAAGAAATTGGGTGGGTACAGTTTTAGTTTCTCCCACCTCTAACAAGAAAAATGGTGTGATTATTTAATGTCACAAGAAACTTAATTGTAAGGTGGTCTCGCAAGAATCTGATACAGAGGGTAGATGGGTGTTAGCTAAACTGTTAATTAATAACATATCTTTGACTGTATTTAATGTTTATGGCCCTACCCACCCTGACTGTTCTTTTTGGTCCTTAATTACTCAGAAATGTATACAGTTTAAGGAGGATTTCTGTATATTAGGAGGTGACTGCAATCAAGTCGTTGACCCATTTATTGATCGCCAATCTCAGACACGTTTTGTGCCTCATAAGACTCACAAACACTTCCTTGACACAATTTCTCTGGCTCATCTTGTGGATGCTTGGAGACTCTCCCACCCTATTACTCTTGATTTTTCTATTTTCTCCCCTCCTCACAACTTTCTCTCTCGCCTAGACTATATTTTTCTATCTCAATCTTTATCTCAAAATTTATTATCTTCCTCTATTGCCTATTGTTATCTCTGATCACGCCCCAATTGTGGTAGATCTTGATCTACTCCCTTCACATCCAAGTCTTCACGTTGGCGCTTTAATAACTCCCTTCTTCTTGATCCTCTTTTCTCTTAATTTTTTACTTCCTTTGTCAATGAATTTTTTGATTTAAACGACTCTCCTAATACCCCTCTTTATATACTATGGGATTCCTTTAAAGCTACCGCAAGAGGTTTTATTATAGATTTTGTCTCAAAAAAGAAAAAACATTTTCTTCAGCAACGCAAAAACACTTTAGCGCAAATCAAAGCCCTAGAACATACGTTCTATACCTCTTCGTCAGACTCAGCACTGCCTGCCCTTATTCGTGCCAAGTTGGCCTTTAATAAAACCACAACTGACAACGCATCCTCAATACTCCTTCGCAGTAGCGCCCGATATTACGGCGGACGTAACAAGACAGGTAAACTTCTAGCGAACTTCCTCAAATCCCGTAAAGATCGTACTCTAATTGACTCCATCTATTCCTCAGATGGTTCCCTCATTCACAAAGATCAAGACATCCTTAACAAATTCATGCTTTTTTATAAAGATCTTTATACTTCTGAATCTCCCCCTTCTCCTTCCCTTATTGACTCTTATCTTAACTCACTTCCTACTCCGTCTAATGATCTTCTTAATCTTTCCCATCTTGAGTCAGATTTATCCCTACAGGAATTATCCCAAGCTTTGACTGCTCTAAAGAAAGGGAAAACCCCCGGTCCTGATGGTTTTTCCGTTGAATTTTATTTACATTTTTCTAACATACTGCTTCCCAAACTCTTACAGCTCTTTCATTCATTCCTTCTTTCGGGTAAAACGGAAGGCATTTTCCAAGAGGCCACGATATGTCTAATACATAAGGAAGGGCGTGATCCTATGTTTTGTAAAAATTACCGCCCAATTTCCTTACTTAATGTAGACTACAAAGTGTTTGCCAAAGTGCTTGCTTTGCGCCTAGATCCCCTCATGCCCCACTTAGTGGGTAAGGAACAGTGTGGCTTTGTCAAAGGCAGACTGACATCGGACAATTCTCGTCTTTTGCTCAATGTTCTCAATAAACTTCCCTCCCTTCCCACTTCCTTAGCAGCCATTTCGGTTGACGCTGAAATGGCGTTTGACAGGGTCGACTGGTCCTTTTTATTTGCTTCCCTGAAGTGGCATGGATTTGGTCCTAAAATAATCTCTCTTATTTCCTTATTATACTAGGTTCCTAGGGCTTCGGTATTTGTTAATGGATGCCTCTCTTCTTATTTTTCCCTTCGCCGTGGTGTTCACCAGGGCTGCCCTCTTTCGCCTCTTCTTTTTATTTTGGCCCTTGAACCTTTTTTATCCTCAATTCGCAATAATGTTTCTATTTCTGGTTTCTCTTATGGTGATCAGCATCTAAAGATTTCTGCTTATGCAGATGACATACTTCTTTTCATCTCCAATCCTGAGACCTCTCTCCCCCCTTTATTAGCTGAATTTGCCTCTTTTTCCCTTGTTTCCGGCTATAAAATTAATTCTGACAAAACGGAGATTCTACCCCTCACAAAATTAAGGGGCATATTAGCAAGAACCTCGTTAAAATTATCGCCGTTTTAGCGGCAGGAAACTGCCGCTAAAACGGCGATAATGGGCTTGCTAATATGCGTTATAGAATTCCAATAGAAGCCCAGGTTAGATGTCCTGCACATCTAACCTGGGCTTCTATTGGAATTCTATAACGCATATTAGCAAGCCCATTATCGCCGTTTTAGCGGCAGTTTCCTGCCGCTAAAACGGCGATAATTTTAACGAGGTTCTTGCTAATATGCCCCTATGTCTCCCACATTCCTTCTCTATTACCGGCTTTGCGTGGTCTCCTTCCAAAATTAAATATTTAGGCATGTGGTTCTCTAATTCCATTACTTCCACTGTGAAATTAAACATGACGCAGTCCTCTCCCGAATTGATCAATTACTCTCTTCCTGGAATCCCCTTTTTCTGTCATGGTGGGGTCGATTAGATTCAATAAAGATGGTGATCACTCCTATATTGATTTATGCCCTTTCCATGATTCCAGTGCATATTCCTCTCTCCTATTTTAAAAAAATTGATTCTCGCCTTTCTAAATTTCTTTGGAAAGACAAAAAAGCCAGAATCGCCTTATCTTCCCTCCGCAAGGCAAAATCTAATGGTGGCGTGAATTTTCCTGATTTTCGCATATATCATAAATCCCTTTCATTACGTCAAGCCTCGAAGTGGCTACACTCTGAACCTTCTCCCTTTACTCCTCTCTGGCTCTCCATTGAACGGGCTCTGCTTTTACCTTTCTCTTTTAGAGAAGTTTTGGCCTTTTCTGCTAAGACTTCTCTTACTTCCCTCCCCCTATTTAAACACACTTGTTCCCTACTAAAACCTGTTTCTCTTTCAAAACCTATCTCTAGAGAATCTTTTTTAGAGTCTCCACTTTGGCATAATACGCTCATTACTATTAATAATAGGTCTATTTTTTGGAAATCTTGGAGGCTCAAGGGGATAATCTGGGTTAAAGATCTTTTTGATGGACTTACCCCACGCTCATTCCCTCAGATTCAAGCCTCCTTTCATTGTCCACACTCCTTCTTTCACAAGTTCTCTATTCTTTTAACAGTTATTTTTTAAACTTTTTATTCTCTTCCCACTATTTCTTCCCCCTCTGAGCAGAACCCTCTTCTCAAAATTCTTCTTACTCTTCCCAAAGCCTCTCTTATTTATACATTTTTTCTGTCTCCTAATCCTGATCGTCCTAAAACTAAATTAGAATGCACATGGGAATCTGACCTAGCATGTGAACGGACTATTATCTATTGGGATAAACTCTGGGCTCGCTCTCTTAAAATTTCTCGCTCTGCTTCTCTTAATCAATCTATGTTTTTTCTCTATCATAGGCTTTACTTTACTCCTGTTTCTATCGCTCGGTTTTCCCATTCTCTTGATACTAATTGCTGGACTTGTGGCTCTCCTAATGCTGATTTCCTTCATCTTCTTTTTCTATGCCCTTCTGTCTCCACCTTTTGGGGAAAGGTTTGGTCCTGTGTCTCTCGCCTGTTTAACATTCTCATCCCTTATTCCATCCCTCTTCATTTCTCTGGCAGTTTGTTCCATTCCTTAGATCTCCCCACCCCTCTGCATGGTCTCTTTGACCTCATCTTAGCTTTAGCTTTTCAACAAATAACTCTCAATTGGAAATCACTTGCAAAACTTTCTGCTCAACACTGGTGGAATAGTTTATGTCACTTTCATCGACTTGACATTGCTTTTGCCTCCTCCTGTAAACCAATGGTTAATAGAGAACTTTTCTGGTTGCCTCTCTCTTCTTACTTAGATAAATTGGTATTAGCTGATAATTCTCATTTGACTGCAGAAAATTTTAAACCTCCTTGAATGCCTATTTTCTCTGCTCTTTTCTTCTAATTCCTGTTCTTTCGTTATCCTTAGCTTATATGATATTTATTGTTTACCTTTCTATGTACATATGCAACTCCATTTTTATCTCCCTCTTTTTCCTTCCCCTTTGTAATATTCTTCCCTCCCCCTTTCCTCCCCCTTCCCCCTTACTTTCTTATATACTTAAACAGCTTTCTCTTTTACTTCTCTGATGACCAGTTATTATTATGTATTATCCCTATGTATCATTTTCTGTATTTTGGCTTTTGTACTTTTTACCATTATTCAAATAAAGCTTTTCAATCAGAAAAAAGAGATTGGCTGGTGGGTTCTGAAGCCACAAATCTCCCCCAGGAGCAAGGGGGAGATTTGTGAATTCTGCGTCAGCAATGCAGTAGGAAGGAGGTGAGAACATGAAGCCATGAAACATCTCTGTGTCAGCGTAACAAGACAGTTGGTCACCCCAGGGAATCTAAGAGCCAGACGTACTGCTCAACTGACAGGTCGTACATGAACCTGATGTGAACACAAAAGGAAAAAGGAGAATGCTACTAAAAGGTACGAAGAAATGCAATTGATAACAGAAAAAAACCCAGGCCCAATACCCTCCCCTTCCCATATCCACCCTACCCACCCTAAACAATGAACGTGAAGGAGGCGACAGCGGGGTGAAGTCCGCCCGCGGAATACAGCAGTACCTACAACCAGATGGCAAAGTGAAGGATCCACTGGTAAATGGGGCCTAGTAATAGTAGAAGGGAGAAACATGAAAAGGAGAAAAGTAGAGGAGGTCTATTAAGACCACCACTAATGTCGCGAATTCCCAACTAACAATAAATGTTATAAGAGCAGCGGCTGCCAGTACCTCTTGTTGTTCTTTTATGGTGCACGTGTGATAGAACGAGTCTCACCCTGCCCTACATAGGAATGACCATCATGAGTGTGGGTAGGATAGCACATCCTGGGTCAGAATGGGAGACTCATGACATTAACTGACATTCGTGAGTGTGTTGTCGGTAAACCACACCAGTGCAAGATACCTCACTGTGTCACCTATGGGGATGTTTATGATGACATCTCGTGGTGTCAAGGTATTAACGTGCTGGGAGGGCTATGATAGGAATTAAGTTTGTGTTTAGGTCTCACCTAACTAGTGCTATGGTGCTTAACGTAGAGCAACTGAGCAATGGTAACCATGAGTAGCAGAGATTAACTTATGTGAGGAAACAGTGAGGCAATGCTACGGGAATACAGTGTTGTCTAGAGAGCTTATAAGAGGTACAGTGAATAACAATGAAACACAGGTACACATGGGTGCCAAACATAAATGCCACAGAACCAAGTAGGCAGGCAGGAATCTTCAAAAGAATATAGGTGAGGTTGGCGTAGCCCCCTTGCATCATGACTTGGGTCTGACTGATGCTGCTGGATGAGTGTCCATTGAAGCTCCATCTCTTTCATTTAAGAAATCTTGTAAGTCTCTGGGATCGCCAAAGACGTGTTGTCTTCCCTCTGCTTGGATTCTGAATTTAGCAGGAGCAATGAACAAGAACAATATATTGGAGTTCTTAAGCCTGGGTCTAAGAGCAAGGAAGCCCTTCTGATCTCGATCGTTGGCTTGGAGT
Source organism: Calotriton arnoldi (assembly GCA_963921515.1). Lineage (NCBI taxonomy): Eukaryota > Metazoa > Chordata > Amphibia > Caudata > Salamandridae > Calotriton > Calotriton arnoldi. The sequence goes on from CAWUFW010002725.1 coordinate 1,289,448, forward strand.
AATCTTGTGAGTTGAAGATTTTTTGACCATTCCACAATATATGGTTGTTCTTATAGACGTAACTGAGGATTAGCTCTGCATGTTGGTACCTTAAAGGACGGTAGAGAATTTGGTGACTTTGATTTTTGTTCGGAGACTTGAATGAAGGTAAACGATGTGCTCTCTCCAGTTCAAACTCCTTTTTAAAGGCTAGGCCTGCCATTTGTGGAATCCATCTCTCTAGGAAGCTGATGCAAGAATCTGATGAGACCTCTGAACCCTCCGGTAGGCCAAAGATACATAGGTTCCCTCTGCGGTTCCTGTCCTCTAACTCTGTTACTGGTCTTTGAAGGCTCTTAAAAGAGGCCAGTAATTTCTGTATGTCTCTGGTCCAGAAGGCATTGTTTTAATTGATCTGATTCTGCTATTAAGCATTGAAAACACCAATAGGTCTTGCTTGTTTTAGGCATATGTTCATTGCTGTGAGAAATATCTGGATACAGTGACTAAAAACTCACAGAGAGACGCCCAAATACTGGTCATTGCTTTAAATCACTTGCGAAAAAGTGTCACTTGAAGTGTCATACAGTTATATGTCACTCATAGCCACACTGAAACCATTCAAATGTCACACATATGCGATCTGAAAACTTGACAGCTATGCATCACTCACTGAGTGTCAACATTCCTTCATACTGGAGGGTTGAGTAGTGTGTGAGCAGGCTCAGATATCCCTTCGTCCTGCCTGTGAGACCTACATTGGCGCGTAGTCTACCCGTGTCTCTCCACTGGTAACTAATCCTCTACTTTGGGGGTCGGCCCTATTATCGAAAATCAAAGCAGTCTGTGCTTATCTAGCAGAATCAACCCTGCTATAAATGTGTTTAGGGAAGAGTTTAACATATTCCTAAAACATTATCAAAGGAGCACCATCTACCTTCGCTCTTACTATCTTCCCAATAGTCTGTGATGCCATCACTAAGTATGAGACAACCGGGGGATGTTCCTATGCAAATGAAAAGACACCAACTGTGTCACTCATACAGCACTCACACTAAGAAGACCTACCTGGATCCGTTCGGTGTAAGAAACTGGGGGAGCAGTATAGTCTATTCATACATTTAAAATGAAGCAGATTATGACTAGAATTTACTGATTTAGTTTGAGCTCAGCATTATTTCCACACTTCAGGTTTAATATCCTCCTCAAATTCAATTCCCATGTTTCATTGGCCTACTTAATAGCTGTAGCCCAGCACTCTGTGTATAAACCAAACCGTTTAGAAATCCAAATTCTGCCTCCAGGATTCATGATCATTTGAGTGAGTGGGAGAAACTCTATAGGTTTGTCCGGGAAAGAGGGGCACCTAGCTGACAGAGCATGCCACAGTTGCAGATAATCAAACATGCCTATGGCAGTTGTCTCTCTAGTTCCTTTAAATTGTTCTAGTGTTATACATTTTTTGTCTATGTACAGCAGGCCCAGTCTCACCAGGCCAGCCTTCTCTAGACTAGATTAAATGCCCTTATCCAGCGTTGAAGGAAGGGCAGGATTGTTAAGGAGCAGGTTGGTCAGGGAGTAACATGTGACACACCGGTCACCTTATAGTGGCACACACAACCAGTTAGTACCCTGAACGGTTTGTAGAAGCTGTAATGGTTTAGGAAGCTTAATTGCAACACTGGGTTTTAGATCCCCCACATCTACCTGGTTATCTTTTATTGGAAGATGAGGCGCACAGCAACTGTGGATCAAACCACATGTAGCGGGACTGTGCTGCATATTACTAAAATAGCATGCAGCACAGTCCCCCTTTATTATATGGCATGGTGAGCAATCCCCAGTTCAATCGAGGGCTTTGTTCTCCCCATACCAACTTTAGCTTAACAAAAAGGATTTACTAAAAGGAATCGGAATGTTGTTGAATAGCTACAAGAACCTGGGCAGTAGGAACATTTTAATCAAAGCAACTCTGCCAGCTTTTGATAGTGACAGTGCTATCCACCGTTCAACCTGCTCACTTAATTTCTCGATAAATGAGCCATAAATGTCCTGGGCACCAGGTGTTTCTCTTTATTTATAAGTCCTCCAAACCTTTTCCATTGTATCCAGGATGTCTCCAATGAACTGTACTCTCTGCCAAGGTGTAAGATGTGAATTCCTCCCGAAGCCTTCCTCCCGAGGCTTAGATCTGCCGACCGGCCCCCATGGGAGGAAGACTGCCTAAACGAGGAGTTTTCCGGTCCAAAACATCGGTAAGGTGCGGATGCGGTTGGAGGGGGAGGGGACTACGAGCTGAACCTGCGGCTGTCTCGCTGCCGAATCCCTTTGTGGAGATCGGGACCTTGGCAGGAGAATTAGCAGACACTGGCGCTCGCCGTGCACCATTTAATCTGCACGGCGATCGCCCTTCCACTCATGTGCTGCTCCCTCACGAATAAATCAATGACTTTCCCCACTAGCGAAGATGCCAAGATGGCACTCAGGGAGCTAGCTGTGGGATCGCTCCCGGGACCGAGAATGATGCTTTCTGATGCCGCTGACCTCCGTTTCTGTCCTTCTGAGAAGGCCCCCTACCCTCGGCCCACATCCCGATTTACCGGCCAACCCCCCTGGGGTGCTCAATGCGCATTATTCTACTCACTTGCCCTCATTACCTTTAAGTTTCGGTTGTGGCTGGAGGGGGAGTGACACTCTCGCCCCCTTTTAAAACACGCGAACACGGGCCCTGTCCTCTTGCCGCACCACTGCATAGATCACACCCCCTATGCATTTAGAGTTATTGAGATTATTGGGGACCGACTGATCTTATACATCAAGGACACAATCACCGTGCCTGACCTCAAGATGGCCGCCTCAGTGGGTCGCTCCATGATGCTCTACTACTCCTGGACAATATAACTGGCCTTCGACCTTGATCTTGATCACAGCCCTCACCTGACCTTGATCCTGCTCACCCTTCTGGACTTTTACTTTGGGATCTTTCCCATGACCGTGGAGACTTAGCTATTTGACCGATGCCCGGTGGAGCTACCTGATAGCTAAAGAGGAGATGGGCTGTGGACTCCCCCTTGGCCGTCACCTACCCAGCCGGACTTTGGGCAGACTTTCCTTAGTCTCTCCGTCGTACCCCCCTCCCACCCCTTCACCCCTCCCCCTTCTCCCTCTATGCTCCTTTCTTCTCGTCTTCTTTAATGTTTTTCCGTGGAGACTTAGCTATTTGGCTGATGCCCGGTGGAGCTACTCGATAGCTATTGAGGAGATGGGCTATGGACTTCCCCCTCAGCCCTCACCTACCCAGCCGGACCCTGGACAGACTTTCCCTTCGTCTCTCCGATGTATCTCCCTCCTACTCCTTTTCCCTACCCCCTTACCTTTCTTTACTCCATGAACCTCGTCCTCTATGCTACTTAAATGTTTTTATTGGTATATTATGTAACTTGTAACGGATGTAATTTTGCAACTTTGTGGAACCTTATGTAAAGCGCTCTGATACCTTCGGGTCTAGCCAGCACTATATAAAACTCATTAAATAAAATAAATAAATAAATAATTCAACTTCGTAATTGTGAACCCCAAAGTTGTCAGGAGGTTCGCCGTCATATGAAGGTAGACTATGATTTTATGTAGCAAGTCCACATACTACAGAAAGTCATTGAAAGACGGGTATCCCCAACCTATGAAAGCGTGCAGTTACCACTAACAACATTTTCTTGAACAAGGGCCACTGATGAGGCCAACGTGGAGTACTGCAAACTACAAATATTCCTGCTTGACTTTTAACCACAGGTAACGTCTTTGAGACTAGTGACACATATGAAAATCTGTGTCCTGTAAGTCCAAGGACACCATCTAGTCCCCCAAATCCAGAGCAGCCAAGATCTGGGCTAGCGCAAGATGTTTGAATTTGTGCCTCTGCAGGAAGGCATTTAGGGGTCAGGAGCCTCTGTCCTGTTTTAACACAAGGAAGGAGCAAGAGTAACAACCCTGTTCTCCTTCCAAGTCCGGGACCCTCTTAGAAGCACTTTTAGAGAGCAACACTCAAGCCTCCTGTAACAGAATGTAGAGGTACTCCCCTGAAAGTCAGTCGGATGTGGGGGGACACTTAGTGGAGCAAAAAACGAAGGGTGCATAGCAATGCAGAACAATTTGTATGATCCATCTGTCAGACGTGATGTAACGCACAGCCATAGTAGGAGAAAGTGTTAAATCCTGCTCCCCATGGGATGGGTTGCTAAGGGCAAGCTACCGCAGCTTAGTGCTTTTTGCCACAGGCGAGTGGAACAGGCAGGACCAGTGCCCATTCTGGGCTGCACATTTTGTGCCAGACCCATGTCCCCGGCCTCGAAAGGGCTGGTGGGATTGCTGTAGTGGCTAGGATGATTATCGCTGTCTATATGTGTAGAAACGTGGAGTACTATATGGTGTGGTTAGTTAGGTCTCACCATGTAATACTATCACAATACACCAAAGATGGTCCTTGGATTCACAATAATAAATCCTTAGCTCAGTCCTGGTATTGTGGCAAAGAGCAGCCAGGCTTTAGAAGACTCACGTGTTGGGCATTTCAGAGTACCAACAGGGAGGATAAGTAATTGACGTGACTAAAAACAAATCTTACACCAATTTATAGAAATAAAGCAGATTTTTATATAATTTTAGACACCAAAACGACCAAAATTGAAGTAGTATAACTGGAGTTATGAATTTTGGAAGGAAAAGAAAATTAGTGCATTTAAATACAGTAAAACTGTACCATTGCGGTCAATGGGAAATGACACTAGTAACAATTGGTCACCTGCAGGTCGAGTTACTTGGAACCCACTGGAGGTTTAGGTGATGCGGGGCCCAGGGTTCAGTGACAACAGTCAGTTCAATTTTATCCGGTTTCAGAGATGTCCTGATCGTCGTCGGTGCTGAAACGGGAGCCGCAGGGGTGCTGATTTTACCGCTGAGATGTTGCTGGGGGAAAAACGGATGCAAAAAGTTGACAATGGAGCTGTTGCTGATGTCAGTCGATGATGCAGTGGAATTCCCTCTTAAAGCAGCATCGAGTGAAGGTAGTGGTAGCTGTAGTAGCCCCCAGCAAGCCTTGGTAGCGGTATGGTCAGCCGAAAGCGATTTCGATGTCCGGAGGACTGGGGGAAAATGGTAGCCGCCTGAGACTTCCTGGAGGTCAGGACTATGTTTTCCACAACGCACTGGACGATATACTTTTGGGAGATCCCTCAGAGGGCCCAATGGCAAGCGATTCTTTAGTTCCGAAACTCGGTTTTTACCTGCAGTTGCAGGGGACTAGCGCCAATAGTCCAGGGAATTCTGAAAGCTGCTTCTAGTTCTAACTGGGTTGCTCTGTCTGGGGAAACCGAGCTTTGGGATAGAATGAGTCGAAGTCATGCAGTTCCAGGAAAGTTGTCACAGGTGCAGAGTTTCTCTCTTTTGCTTTGTGCAAGTCCTGTTGTCACAGACACGGGTCTCTTTGTCCTCTTTGGTGCAAGTTGATTCAGAACTGAGGTCCTGGTGTCAGGGTTGTACTTTAAATCCTAGATTTGGGGGAGTAAGGGGCATGGAAGCAAGTAGCCCATGGGCTGCTAGTCCCTACAGCTAGTCCTCCCCAGGGGTGTGGATCACCTTTTCTACCCAGAACCCTCTATTCTGCCACTTCTAAAAATGTCAGAAACCTTCTTTGGCTGTACAGACCAGGCAGCCCACCCTAGAGGTGTGACTATCCTTCTGGGTGGGAACACCTCATGCCTATTTAATTTTGCCACCTGGCCAGGTGCAAATGTGCCTGGGGAGGGCTGTTTCCTCCTCTGTGAAGCAGCCTGTTTGCATATCAGAGGGAGTGCATGCTTTGAAGCTCACCGCCTTTATGTGCCACTTCATCAGCCAGCCTCTTGCGTAGAGAGGTGTGACCTCCATCCCTTCCAGGCCATGCTTTCTGACTCCTGGGAGGGTTCACACTCCTGGCAGGGGGTCTGATTCCTGTTTTGGCAGCAGTCAGCGCAGTTTTACAGCCAGCGCACAAGAAAGGCTGGGGGAACCAGAGGGCCACCTCTAAGGCCACAGCGCCGAGACACCTAAGGGTATTTGTGCGCTCAACAAATTTCATAAATAAATAAGGTAGCTACCTGGGTGCATGCCACATCGCCCTTGGTACGAGAATCATGTCAGGGGTGATGAGGCACGTTGTTTAATACCAAACATGACATATCTCAGTGGTACCATAATGGTGCTGCCAACGTCAGGAATGCCTGGCTGCTAGCCCATGTTATCCTATGGACCGCTGAACACTTATGGTAGTTTCCAAAGAGGAACGCCACTATAGAGACATATAAGCTTGCACTTATATGTCCTCGCTTTTAATATAATGCACCTGGGCTCAGGAGTCCTTTCTTAGGGGGTGACTGGCATATATTAAAAATAGTGCATTGACTTTACCACACATGGTGAGGGCAAAGTCGAGTTTGAGTATTTTGCACTGCTCCTGCAGTCTGCAGTGGTGGGCGTGCTGTTGTCTGTTTGCTTGAGTCACTCAGGGTGGCACAACCAGTGCTTCAAACCCTGTGTACCCTTGGTACTAGTTTACTAGGGCCTATGGGGGATTTAAAGAGCATGCCAGTTGGGAGTACCAGCTTGCTACATTGTGTTTTAGGGAGAGAGCACTGGCACTGGAGCCTGGATAGCAGGATTCAGTGAACAGTCAGAGTCGAAAATCAGCATCTAGTAGTCCCAAGTGGGGGCAAAAAGTAGGGAGACACCTACAAACAGGACAGTTTTCTCACAATATGCTACCCCCGTCGCCCCGGAGTAGCCTCTGAATTGTCTAAACTGATGTGGAGCCTGTTTAGCTGGGGCCAACAGCTCAAGGAAGTTTGCAGTGGTTCTACTGTCTTTAAAACGTCCAGGGCAGAAGCAGCTTTTTCACCAATAGGGATATCCATAAAAGAGACTTGTTATCTTCAGAAAATCATTTGCAATGCATCCACGGATGGCGGTGGGGCATAGCACTGGCGACAAACACCTTTCCAAGCCAATTGGTCATATCTATGCCACCTTGAATCATATACATGGCTGCATCCTGTCCATCATGAATTGTTTAAGCTTGGGAGCTGCAAAGGTCTTCAGAAACTGCCAGAATGATCTCGCTGGCCATGTCCCAGAGGGCATGTATGTAGCGACCCACCAAACAGAACACATTGACTGATCTCAATGGCAAACTAGCCAAGGAGAACATTTATTTTTCAAATGCCTCAACCCTCCTGGGCGCCCGATGCGGAGGAATTGTAGTGAGTGAGTTGGGGCTCACCTTGCTGTTAGAAGCTTGAACCGTCAGGCTCCTTGGGATAGGGTGTTTAGTCAGGTATTCAGGATCACTGGGGCCTTCCTCTGACACCTGCCTAGTTACCGCTGGGCTTGACTGAGTGCCCATCAAGGTAATAATGAGGGCTTCATTAAAGGGAAGCAAGGTCTCATAAGGGGGCAGGTCCAAGCTGCGAAACGTCTGTGAGGACATTAGTCTTGGTTCCAACCAAAGGCAACTGCAAGTCTGTGACCTCAGCTATGCACTGTGCCACTAATGCAACTGGTGCACTCTCCTCCGTTAGTGACCCAACTGGTGAATCTGACCCTGTATTGGGTATCAAGCCCACTTGCCTCTTGTAAGTCCATGAAAAATGTTCCTTGTCCTAAGGAGGGGGAGATCGCTATCTCCTTCCCCTCCACCATCATGTTCAGAGTTAGAGCTGATGAGACAATGAAGCCTCTGTTGGTGCATTTGGCATGGTAGAGGCCTTGGTACAGAGTCAGGCTGTAAAAGGACATGTTACACTTTAATAATTTTGTAGCGGGAGGTCGGACCAAAGCCGGTTTGGCGTCAGACATCAGAATCAGCACCAGATAGATCCTCTATCGCTGCCAGTGGTGTCATTAAAACAGAGTTCCCGCCAGTCGCTCGACCGGATACTACAGATCTTTAGAATATACGGGGGAATACTCAGGATACCAAATTAACTGCCATAAATCATTGCTCTTCCCCCTGGCAGGAGGCGCCCCAGAGCTAACATGCAGATGTATGGTCCCGATAGAGACGGAAGCGTTCAAGTATCTAGGAATATATATAACAAGAAGCAGGCAGGAATTTTATCGCCGTAATCTCGGCACAAAATTAGGTAGATTAAAAGTGGATGTTAAACATTGGCTGACCCTGCCCCTCCCTCTGATGGGGTGTGCAGTGTTGTTTAAAATGATGACTCTCCCTTTGCTATTATACGCTATACAGAATACACCTTACGAGGTGCCCCAGCTGTACTTCCAAAGAGTGGAAGCTGAATTGCGTACGTTGTTGTGGGGTGGGGGAGCACCCCGGATATCGCTTCGTGAACTGCAAAGAGGGGTCTATGATGGGGGACTGGCAATACCGGATGTCCGTAGCTACTACTGGGCAGCCCAACTAGTGACGGTGAATGGATGGATGTTTGTAGAATGATCGAAACCGGCCTATAGAGTGGACAGATTTGCCATGGGTAAGGTAGGTCCCATGCCATTGCTCTATGGTACACGTTGGGCGAGCAATACACCGCACCACATGCGGACAGTCGTGTTAGTCTGGCAGGCAGCAACAAAATTTCTAGGGTGGGAGAATAAGCTGACTGGGAGGACCCCACTCTGGGTGGGTGCTGGGTTGAAATCGGTGAACAAATTGAAGGGCTTTGCAAAATGGGAGCTTCTGGGCATCGTAGCGCTTGGGGATGTAAGGAGGGGCACAGCATATATCACATTCGCTACCTTGCAGACTGAGTATGAAATGAATAAAGGGGAGTGGTTAAGATACCTTCAGTTAGGACATGCCATATGTGCCCCCCACATCAAGGAAAGGGAAGCGCTGGCAGAGACTGCGCCCTTAGAAGATAGAATACTGACCGAGCCACAGCCTGAAAAGCCCATCTCCCTGATATATAAAAAAATAACTAATAATGCTCCTGAGACGCTGACTTAGCTGAGGGTGGCCTGGGAAGGGGAGATGGGTCAGTTTGAAGACAAAGAGTGAACAGAAGCGTTAAAAGGCCCCAGGGAGGTGGCGATTAGGGCGAGATTTAGGTTAATATAGTTAAAGGTCCTGCACCAAGTGTACTACCCCAGAACAGCGCTATACCGTACGAAGAGATGTGAAGATGCAAAATGTCAGAGGGGGTGTGAAATGGAGGGTACCTTCTACCACCTCATCTGGGACTGCCCAAAATTGCAAGTATTCTGGAAGAAAGTAGGGGAGGTCCTAACAGCGGTTACAGGAATGGAGGTACACTTATCGCCGAAATGGGTTCTACTTATGATAGCCGGAGAGGAAGACTGGCCTAGATACACCAGACAATGGGTGACACTAGCATTAGGGGTAGCTAAGCGGAACATAGCGAGGAAATGGAGAGCGGTAGACCTGCCAACAATCAAAGAATGGAAAACTGACCTAGACTGGTGTAGAGAGGCAGAACAGACAATATATGAAAGCAGGGGGTGTCTGCAAAAGTGTGAAAAGATATGGAGTGCCTGGCAGACCTACAGAGGCCTGTAAGCGGGTTGGGAGAGAGACAGTGTAGGCAGAGACTGTGTTGCCAATGCAAAATTATCTGTGTCCATGTAATTGTAATGGGATATACTGTGATGCAATGTAACTATCTCCTGATGATTATATTGATTGAGTTGTTGTTAATAAAAAGAATTTAAAAAAAAACAGTTCCATCAGATCTTCACTACTGCCTTACAGCTCCAAGTATAAATGGACTATCTGATTGATGTAGTAGCTCCACAGTATCAGGCAAATGCCCCCATCTCTCCTGTGAGTAGTCGAGTCCTTTTTGTTGTTTTTATTCAAGTGATTGTTTTTTTGATTGGCTTTTTCTCCCCTTTATTGTCATGAGGAAGATAGCACATGCTTCCGTGCTGAAACGTATTGATGACACTTCACAAAATCAGCGTCACTTGTTCTCCCACCCCCCACTACAAGAAGAAAATAAGCAACAAAAGAAGCATCTAAACTACTGTACTTCACAGACAACTAAAATAAGACTGCTTAGAGACTTCCCATAGACAAACCTGACAAACTGCGGGTTTAGTTTGTGTTCTTTGAACATTAGAGAAATCTCTCTATGAACAACCGGCGCGTATAAGCATCATGCCCATTATAAATTGAACCATTGCGCTCTGTCACACAAATGCAGATCACCATTCTCACTGTGGATCATGAATAGACATTGATTGATTATTGTAAATATTTTGATTATCCAAAATGTTGTAACTACTAAAATATGTGTGTAAATGTTGTCTTTAATTCCCCACAGTAAGGACTGATTGTGATTGCAGTATGATGTACTGTTCATCTGTTTTCGTTAAGAAATTATTCTGATATATTTGCCTCCTTTTGTGAGAATGTATATTTGAGTCGAGTAATTAAAACAAATGAAGAATAGTAAGTGAATGCTGCTAACTCACTGAGGCATAAACGTGGGTATTTGTTTTAGTTTTTGCTTGAAACACTTGAAAGTTTTTAGATTACGGTCCTGATTTACAAATGAACCAGTTGCAAATAGTGATGCAATTTGTGCGTTGTCTCTTTGCATGCATCCTTTGTAGTAATTGGTCACAATATCTCTAGTTGCAGCGTGGCCTGTCTAATGTATATTATTTAGGCAGGTTGCGATCTGTGACCTCCTGTGATTGGCTATACACACAAAGATGGCGATGTACAAAGAGGAGGCCACCATCCCTGTTGTAGTAATTAGTTAACCTGCTTTTCCTAGCTGTGATGTCACTGCCATGGTTATGGAATGTTACTGTTTGAAATCCAGGGTCAGCTGTGACTGTTCCCTGGAAGCTGTGGAGATGAACTGTCATTAAATCTAGTGCTCTTACACTTACCTGTCTGTGTGTAATCACTTCAAATTTGGCGACGAGTTTGACCGTTCAACATCTCCATCCATGTGGGCAGCAGTCTTGTTTGGTTGCAGTTGGCGCACATCTGTCAGTTCACCAGTCTTTCAAGTTTCCACAAGAGGCGTCTTCATAGGGTCATCTTCGCATTGTCACCAGTGGGACGTCGGTCCTGGTGTTATTTAGATGAATCCTATCACCGTGGGTGAATTGCGGTGTTCTCCGGTGCACTCGGAAGAGGTCTTTCAAGATTAGATCCTCCTGCGCGTCCTGCAAGTTCTTCAATTTTGTTATCATCGTCGTGGTATTGGCTTGCTACTCTGTGTAGCAAAAGCGAAGGGAAACGGGTCGCAACACTCAAGGTACTCCTTTCTGTTTGTCCGGAGTGTACCTGTCATTTTGTTGTTTGCTGTTATTCCTCGACCTTTCCCCTTCAGCAGTCAGCTGAAAATGATGACGTCTTGGAACGTTGCTTCGTTCGTCCGACGTGCAGTGCGTTTTCCCTGTGGAGCGTTGATAACGCATGACGTGCAGTCTGCCTTTTTGCAACTAGAGCATTAAGGGAAGTGCCATTGTCAATTACGTCTGACGTGCAGTGCGTTTGTCCTGTGGAGCGTTGATAAAGCATGACGTGCAGCCTGCGTCTCTGCAACTAGAGCGTGAAGGGAGGTGCCATTGTCAATCACGTCTGACGTGCGGCATTGCTCTAGAGTGTTTCTTTGGCAATGACTCCATGCCGATGCGTCCTGTATTACATTCTTTAACGTCTGACATGTGGCGTTCTTGAAGAGTGTTTCCTCGGCAACGATTCCATGTGGAGGAGTCTGCGTTTGTCCTGATGGATAGGTAAAGTGCGAGAGGAAGTACAAATTGCTGCGTTCGTCGTGGGATGACGGATGTGTCTGTTTAAAAGAAGATTCATAGGAGCTGCGGTTTTTTCCAAGTACTGTTTTTCCAAGTATTGTGCTTCTTTCACCATTGGTTTCAAAATATTTTTTTTCAGCTGTTGACTTTAGACATTAGTTTATTCAAAGATCTATAAGGTGCATGGCCATCTAAAGATAGACTCTTGTGTGCTTCATTTATGTTTCTTTTTGCTACCTGCATCTATCAGCCTGAAAGTGACTAATATTTTTTGTATATCATTTCCAGTGTATTGTGTATATTATTACAGGTCAACGTTGGTGCTCATTTACGTTGGGTATTTGGTTATTAGTGTTCCACTTGCTATATTTTGTTTTTACAATATGCAGAGTGTCCAAGCACCTCTGCCGTTTTTACAGCTTCCAGGAGACCCTCCGGTGAAATGGAAGGTTTGGTACAGAGCATTCACAAAGTATTTAGGAGCTATTGGGGGCATTAGGTTCAGTGCGGAACGTAGGAAGTTTATTCTTGAACACAACCTAGGCCTTGAGGGACAAGCGGTTTTAGAAAACTTACCCCCTTTAGATGTTCCAGAAGGGGAGGAACCCCTCAATGAGTATGATCAAGCAGTAGCTATGTTGGAGAAGCAATTTGATGTAGAAGGTAGTCTTGTTGTAGCAAGACATAGATTTTTTACTAGGGAACAAGAAGCTGATGAAAGTATTGTATCCTATGTCGCTGTGTTACGTATTCTCGCATCTGAATGTGAGTTTGAACAGTTTACGTCGCAACTTATAAGAGATCAGGTTGTTGCTCATTGCAGAGACAAAAAAGTACAAGAAAAGTTGTTGACGTTAAAGAATCCATCTTTACAAGAGACTATTTCTATTGTTAAAAGTACAGAATTGTCTCAGTTGGCTTCTAAAGAATTGAAACCTGATAAAACATGTGTTGGGGCAGTAAAAGAACACAAAGAGCAAACGGAAAAACAAGTTAATGTAAGGGGTGGCAACAAGAACACGTATTACAGACCTGAGAAGAGGTTGAATCAACACAAGAATGTGTGCATGAAAGGTGGTTTTTCCTCACACTTTCCCAATTCTTGTGTTTGTCCAGCTAAAAACGCATCATGTCGGAAATGCGGAAAGCTTGGGCATTTTGCTAAGATGTTCATGTCTAAGGGGAATTTGGTCAATTCAGTTCATGATGAAGATGACAAAGGTGAACAAATGGGTGAAATGGTGAGTTCGTTGAAGGATCTAATTGTTGTTGTTAAAGATGATGCTGATGAGTGTGTCGATCCTGTTGTGGAGGTGATTGTTGATGGATGTCCATTCAACTCCTGGTTGATTCAGGGGCGCGCATGACCATGATCACAGAAGAATTGTTCAAAAATGTTTGGCAGGACAAGCCTTTGGAAGCTCATGACAGGAATCCTGTATCCTATGAGGGGAGGAAAATTGAGCTAAAAGGGTTTTTTGAAACTAGCTTGATTTTCAAAGGGAGGCGTATTTCTGGGAAGGTGTATGTGGCAAAAAAAGGACTCAACATTTTAGGGTGGTATCATCAGGGACTATTTGGGATGACCCTTAGACCTGGTACGAAGAAGCAAGTGTTGGTTGTGGATGAGTGTGAGCAGAGTGAATATTTGACAGAGTGGAGTGACAGGTTTAAGAGTGTATTCGCTGACAATTTGGGGTGCATTAAAGGATTTAAACACTGCATTAAAGTGAAGGATCAGGCTACTCCGGATAAGCACAAACTACGTAATGTGCCGTACAGTGTGAGAGATGATCTTTCGGATGAACTTAACAAGCTATGTGAGTCTGGTGTTATCGAACCTGTTGAGTCTTCCCTTTGGTTGTCCCCATTGGTCGTGGCACGTAAGAAGAATGGTAGTCTGAGAGTGTGCATTTATTTGCGCAGTCTTAATAAAGAGATTTGGATTGACTCCCATCCCCTTCCCCGAATTGATGACATTCTTGCCAAATTTGCTGGGTGCAAGTTTTTTTCAAAAATAGATCTTTCATCCACCTACCATCAGGTAGAATTGGACCCTAGTTGTATTCACGTAACTGCTTTTGTTTCACCTATTGTTACTTTTCAGTTTAGGAGAATGCCTTTTGGGCTTGCTTCCTCTGCGTCAGCCTTTCAGCGTATTATGGAAAGTGTTCTGGAGGGTTTGGAAGATACTGTTGTCTTTCAAGATGACATTCTGGTTGCTGGCAGGTGCAAAAATTCGCATGACAGACAGGTTTCAAAAGTTCTAGGTAAGTTACAGGAAAGAGGTATTGTAGCCAACAAGCTTAAATGTGTGTTTGGTCAAGAGTCCATCGAGTACCTGGGGCATCGGATTTCGGGTGAAGGTATTCAACCAAGAGAAGGGTTGATTGAGGCCATCCGTAATGCTCCTTGTCCTAAATTGAAGGAACAGGTTTCTTCAATCCTGGGTGTATGTGAGATTTATTCCAAATTCATTCCAAATTTTGCAGCTAAAACGGTCCATCTTCGTGAACTTCTCAAGAGAAAAGTTGTTTTTGTGTGGGACCAGGCGTGCCAGGATGAGTTCCTTAACATTAAGGAAGAACTAGGTACATGTAAGATTCTTACACCTTTTGACCCACTATTACAGTGTATCGTGTCGGTGGATGCGAGTTTGGATGGTTTGGGTGGTATGATTACCCAAGTTAGACACGGTAACGAGCATACTATTGGGTTTGCTTCTCGAGCTTTGCGTCCTAGTGAAAAGAACTACTCGGTCATAGAAAGGGAGTTGTTGGCTTGCTGCTGGTCAGTTGAAAGGTTTAAGTGTTTTCTTTGGGGAAAGTCCTTCAAGTTATTAACGGCCCACAAGACACTTATTCCAATACTTAATGGTCACATTGTCAAGGAGCATACACCGAGGATAGCTAGATTGAGTTCGAAATTGTTGCAGTACAACTTCGATGTCGCACACATTTCAGGAGGGAAAAACACCAGGGCGGACTTTCTGTTTAGATCACCTCTTCCTCTGGGAGAAGAGGTGTCGCTTGTCTGTGATGATGATGATGAGGAATGCTTGATTGCTGCAGTTGATGTTTGTGGTGTGGGAGGATTTTCCGAGAAGGAGTGGTTTGATGCCATGCAGACAGACTCTGTCCTAAAGAAAGTAAAAGAACACATCGTTTTAGGTTGGCCTAAAGAGAAGCATCTTAATGCTGAAATTCAACCCTTTTCCAAGATTGCTATTGAACTTACTTTGGAGGGGGGAGAGTTAATTTTGCGTGGTGATAAATTTGTACCACTGGAATCTTTGAGGTCACGCATTATTACCTTGGGTCACTGGTGTTGACATCAAGGAAGCTGTCCATAGAATGTTATGGGCGTATCGCACCACTCCTACCCAAGCCCTGGGAAAGAGTCCGTTTGAGTTGTTACGTGGAAGAATTGCAACTTTTGACATGTGTCCGGCTTGGATGAGAAAGTGGGGTTTGCGTTCCAGGGTTGGCGGAGTGGACAGTGCTATGTTTGTTTCTCCTGATTCACGGTTGGGTGCAAATAAGTCTTCATCTTTTACATCCAGTAATGTGACAAAGAATGTTTTCAATTCCAAAATTGCTGTTGGTGATTGGGTTAAAGTTAAGCTTCCACTTAAAGTGCCCAAGGGTCTGTCTAAGTTCAGTCCTCCTGTTAAGGTGGATGCCACTTCACGTTTTGCTGTAAGGGTCAATGGAAAGAATTGGTGGAATTGTTCCAGGATTTACAAGATTCACAAAAATGTGGTTCTCAAACTGGGACTCGAGAGTGGTTCTGGTAATTGTTATGGTGAGTTGGGTCAAACCCAACCTAATTCCCCTTTGGTACATGAATCTCCTTTTGGTGTCAACACACGTAGGAGTCTTAGGAGAAGTGTTCCACCTAAACGCATGGATTTGTAGTTGCTTTGTGCTTAATCTATAATTTTGTAATTCTTATTTGCTTCCCATTTCGTGTTTAAGCCTTTCGTGCTTTTCCATTGTTTTTCTTTGTTTATTTTTACTTTGTTTTTTATGTTACTTTCATTCAATTCCATTATATAAGTTACTCTATCATTTTGTTCCCTTTTATGAAAGAAGGAAAATGTTGTAGTAATTAGTTAACCTGCTTTTCCTATCTGTGATGTCACTGCCATGGTTACGGAATGTTACGGTTTGAAATCCAGGGTCAGCTGTGACTGTTCCCTGGAAGCTGTGGAGATGAACGGTCATTAAATCTAGTGCTCTTACACTTACCTGTCTGTGTGTAATCACTTCACCTGTGCTTGCATTTCTTTTGGGTTTTTTTAACAGCAGCCTGTTTTCATTAAGTAAACCAGTACTCATTTAAAAAAAAAAAAGGGCTTCCTGTTTAGGTTAAGCTCAGGGCAGAGCTCCCAGTGGTCCCTTTGTCCATTGCCTAATCTCCTTATCACCGCGTTTAGGGAAAGTGGTTTAACAGGGAAAGCTTACCCTTTACAAATCTGTTGCTACCCTCTTTGAAAGCCATACTTACAAATACTATGATTTTATGAATTGCAGGGTTTACATTTGAAAATGTCTTTGTACATCTGTCCCTAGACCTCAAAGAGAAGGTTTACGGTCTGGTTCCTTTTCTCAAAGTTAATATAAAATAATGTTACCATCCACCCACTCAGGTGGGGACCTTTTTAGATTCCTTCTTAGATCTTCTCCTTTCTTTGTCCCTATCCCATACCAACTTCATAGCGCTTGGGGACTCTTACTATACGGGCAGAATCACTCTGTAGTTAACTGGATTCTAAATGTATTAATGGGATGGCTTCCTTAGAGCTCTGTAACTGTCATGGGGTATGTGCATGAAAAAGGTCATATGCTGAACCTGATTTTTGGTCCAATTGAGACAGTCTCCTATATTGGATTTTACTGCTGAGGATTATAAACGTTATGGTCACTCTGTTGATATAGGCTAAGATGTACTGTCGCCTTTAAAAAAGGCTAGTACAAAAAGTGGAAGGCCTTCGGATCCATGGTACTTCCTTATTAAAAGAGGTCAATTGTGGCTGTAAGAAATTGGAAAGAGTCTGGCGTTTGTACCATTCCCCTTCCACCAAATTGGAGCTTAAAAAGGCCATGAAGCACTATAAATGAATGCAAGTCACAGATAAAGCTGAATACTACGCTAAAAAGATCTTAGCAGTCGAAAACCCCTCAGAAATGTTTAAATAGTCTGAGCCTTGTTTGTCCCAAAGCGTGCATCATCTGCTGCTCAGCAATCACAGGGACTAGCAGGCAAGCTTTTACATTTACATGAGAAAACATTATCATTTGTAAATCGCAGGGATCTCCACACATAATATGTAGGGGTGGGTGTAATTTGCGGAATACCACGAAGTTGAACAAAAACTCTGTGAATTCCGCAACTTCGCTCCGTTTCGTCGGACTCCCAATTAATAAAACAAAAACCTCATATACTTTTGGAAAAATAACAAGTATCTCTGTCTTTACATGCTAAAATGCATATAGTCATTTCACAAAAGTGAAAATGAAAATTTAGCAAGCAGTGAGAGAGGTGATGATTTTGGGATCCTCCCTAACCTAGTGAGAGAACCAAGCAGATGCCTTGAAAACAAAGAGCACATCTTGCTGAACGATTCGGTGGTGGTCCCATCCTCTTAGGACCACCCCAAGCACAGTTATGGGCAAAAATACAATCCCAACCAAAGGCCATGCAAAGCATTATGGGACGAGATTAGCAGTGGGCAGTGAATATTATAGTATCCAATATCAAAATAATTCTACAAAGAGCTGTAGTTCAACTAGTCGTTACTAGGTGTCCCTCACGAGTCAAATGCAAAAGCATCGAAATTATTACATCAAGCTGCAGTTCCACTAGTCGTTACTAGGTGTCCCTCACGAGTCAAATGCAAAAGCATTGAAACCCTTTCATGAAGCTGCAGTTCCACTAGTCGTTACTAAGTGTCCGTCAGGAGTCAAATGCAAAAGCATTTGACTTGAGGGACACCTAGCAACGACTAGTTGAACTGCAGCTTGATGTAATAATTTCAAAGCTTTTGCATTTGACTCATGAGGGACACCTAGTAACGACTAGTTGAACTGCAGCTCTTTGTAGAATTATTTTGATATTGGATACTATAATATTCACTGCCCACTGCTAATCTCGTCCCATAATGCTTTGCAGGGCCTTTGATTGGGATTGTATTTTTGCCCATAACTGTGCTTGGGGTGGTCCTAAGAGGATGGGACCACCACTGAATCATTCAGCATGATATGCTCTTTGTGTTCAAGGCATCTGCTTGGTCCCCCCCTAGGTTAGGGGGACCCCAAAATCATCACCTCTCTCATTGCCTGATATTTTTCATTTTCAAAGTTCACTTTTGTGAATTGGGTATATGCTTTTAGCATGTAAAGGTGCTTTATCAAAGCATTTGTGGGTGCAGTTTAGTAGCTGACTCCGCTACGTGAAGAAACTGAATTTTTGCCTGAATTCCACAAATCTCTGCAAATTCCGCTAGCGGAAAATTACCTTTAGCGCAACCCCAAAGCTCTCAATCATGTTCTGTTATAAACAGTGTTTCTAACCTGCCATGATTTAGAGCTCTGGAGTTGAAGATGAAGGCAGTGCGAGTGTTTCACATTGCCTGGCGGTGTGTACAAATAAATACTCCGATCCCACAATCCATAGCAAAAAGGCAGCAAGGAGTCTTAGAGCCAACTCCACAAGCCAATCCAGACGCTGCTCTCATACTATTAACCAGCATGAGAGAAGCACCAGGATTGGTTGGAGCAGGCTGTCTCAGCACTCCTACAAGCACTGGAGGCCTGTGCCTGCTCTCTATCCAGCTGTCTAAGACAGCTTGGTTTGAAAAAGTTTAAAGTATGCATGTCAGGCTGGCCGTCGCATGACAGCAGGCCAAAGTGACATGCACACTTTAAACTTTAAGTGTGCACCACTCCTCCTCCCCTGCTGTCAGTCAGCAGTAACACTTGGCTCAAGCTGGCCGGCTGGACTGAAAAATAAAAGGGTAATAAAAGAATTCTATTACCATTATATTTTTCATGTTTGCTGCGCTGGCAGCAGGGTGGGCGACGCTCCTCCACCCTAATGGAGAAACCGCCGCTGAGAATATGCTGTGGTATACAAATGTCTTAGCTAATCATCCCCTTGGGTTCTCAATGTGTCCTAAAGTGGGCTGTCCAACTTCAGTCTAATAGATACTGCTGAAGTCCCACCCATACGTGGGGGAAGGATGAGATGCAGTGACTCGAGAGGTGTCATTATTCCTTCGATTAGATCACTGAGATCCATTCTGTTTGGAACAATTCATCAGGATTGCCTTTGGAGCTGATTCCACCTAATATGTGGAAAGCAGCTACTTCCAAACTTTACTTGATGTCTGCAATAGCTCTAAAGATAATTCTCGGGTTCCGCCTCATTGGAAAAAGGCACTGATAGTTTCTTTATTATAGAAACTTTATGCAGATATAACTTTCCTTTCCAACATTAGGCCAATATTTCGGCTGCACTTTGCAGTTAAAATCCTGGAGAAGAATGTGAATGGGTCAAGATCCATCTTCCTGGAATGAAATTAGACCCCAGACCCTGCACAATTTGGGTTCCGTTTAGGACACAGTAGAGACAAAGGTTTGCTGTCAGTTCTAGATGATCTGTATTCATCAGCGGATGAGGCTAGTACAGTGGTCTTTGTGCTATTGGATTTGTCTGCCTCGTTGACACATCGCACACTTCTGTCCAGCCTGTCTGAGGACGGTTTCGGTTGGTCTTAGGCTGTGTACCTTCCACCTTTTATGCCAGAATTTAAAACCCTGCAACAGGGAGTCCCACAAGGGTCTGCGCCAAGTCCCACTTTGTTCAAAATGCACATATGTACTTTATCAAAGGTACTTGGATCTCTTGCGCTTAGCTGCATGAATTATGTAGATGATACTCAATTAATTATTACTATGGACCAATCTGGGTCTTCAGCCATTGAGACCTTCCATCTATGTATTTCTGCAGTTTCCATCCTGTTTGTGATGCTTTAAAGTTAATATCTGACTAGACCGAGGTGCTTTGAAATCACCACAATCAACCAATGGTGGTGAAGAGAATTGCTTTAGGATCCATCTGTAAGGGTCACAGGTAATGGGGTCGGGTTAGCCATATCCGACCCCAAACTGCACCTGTGCACAGGCATAGTACAATATAGGGTCGGGAACCTCAAGTCCCCATCTTGGGATGTGAGGGTGTCCCATTTTATTCGGGGCTCTTTGTCTAACATGATTAGTTCAGTTAGTAGTGACTGGAATGTATATAAAAAGTGCCTGGTTGGGCATACAGGAATATTACTGAAAAGGCAGAGAAATTTAAGCAGTGTTCTTCTTTAATAAGGCGATCTAATCATAGTGGAAATCTATTCCACTAATCTACTTGTTCAGTTCGGCGAATAAGGGATTTACCATAGTTCCATTTCATTACCACTTCAATTGCTGTGTGGACATATATGCCCAGTTATTTCACTGAATCCGTGGTCCAATTAAGCAGGTATTCTTGGTGGCCTGATTTCTGTTAAGGGAACAGTGGTTTGCTCCAGTTAATGTTCATCCCAGATATTGTGGAAATCGCAGATAATCTCTGTTAGCATAAGCTGAAACCATCTTGTTTGTGGCATCCATTTTGTCAGCTATGAAATTCTCCTGTCCTCTTCTGCTCGTCTTTTTCCCTGCTTGTGCTGTCTATTTTAGTTAACTTCCTGACTCAGCTAAAAGCAATATGCATGCTAAAGAGTTTGTAGCTGCCAGACCACCTGGTCTCAGACTCAACTGTCAATCTCTTAGTGCTGCCATAAGCACTCCTGCTCCCCCTCCCACTTTGCTGACTAAGGGATTTCCCATTTGCCAATGTTTGACGGTAGTTATTCCTGTGTAGGCCTGTACCTTCTATTTGTAACTACATGCTTACCAGTGCAGAAAACTCTGTATAAAAGCACCATGGTCTGTGTATTCAAGCCACTACCTCCTGGAAAACTTGAGGGTGTTGTATGGACGTGGTCTCACTCATGAGTGAATAAACTTGTTCTTTGAATTCCAGCTTCAGTGCCAATTTCTTCTTTGTTGGTTTAAGGACCCGTGGACAAAGATAAGGGTGACCCCTGCACCGGTGTGACCCTAAAAAGGCACATTTCCACAGTTTAGTACCAAATTGTGTAATTGCTCTGATAATAGGTTAAATTCTAGGTCAAGGACGATGAGGGCAATATCGTTTGTGCACAACGATATGACAATGCGACGCACCCAGAAGCTGAGACGGAGCTAGCAGGCAATGGGTTCCAACTGCGAAAAGTGGTGGGGTCAAAGGGCACCCTTGACTTGTTCCCCGTTGAATGATTTGGTGGGAATGGCATGTAATTAACAAGCAGATCTGCCACGAAGTGGATATATAGTAGTCCAGCAGTTCCCAACCTTTCAACTCCTGAGGACCCTGATTGAGGGTATGTATGATTTAAATTTCAAACATTTAAACAATAATTCACAAAAACTACACAAACAAGTAAACACCAAACAAATACTCGAATTACTAAAGATTGATTTATTTTATATTGAAAAAATATGCAAAAATGTAAACATTTTAATGGGAAGGTTGGTGCTGCATGTAAGCGACTAACTTCTCAATGTTTCCTTTTATTTGGCAATGCGAAGCTCCTGCCAGGGCTGGACTGGGAACCCAAAGCAGCCCTGGTAAATTTTGTCAGACCAGCCCCCGTACGGTACATAGCGAGTGCAGCGAGCAAACCTGACCCTACAAAGAGGGGCTTTGAGGCATTCTCACCCCAAGATAGATTGGGAAGAAATGGTGCATTCTAAAACACATTTGTCATTATACACTCAATTGCATTAGCTGTTAAAGCATAGTAAATGATGACCTTACTGTGCACGAGGATACAACAATCTTTGTTGGGGTTCTTCAATGATTCCTTCACTATCACCCTCCAACAGTGCCTCTCATCTCTCCATAGCCCCTCTGTCACATGTATTTAATTTGTTTTATAGCACCTCTCATACCAGTGTAGGGTGTCAAAGCATTTTACATCACACACATAAAGAGACAGTAAATCATACATGTGTAAATTAGTGTACAGAAAATGTCACATAATGCAAAGGGGACTACAAGGTGTAGTCACGCCATCACATTGGTAGGCATTTTTAATAAGTGCTTGGTCTGGAGAAGCACAAACGCAGGATTCAGAACATAACACAGTGGTTAGCGTTGACCTTAATAATAAGAATTTATTTCTACCCAAATAAACCTATTTTAGCAGCATCAGGATAATAAAAGACTGGGAATAAACATAACTTTTAGACTTGTACCACGCAGCTTGCATGCAGCTCTTTGATCTAGCTCTTTCTCAAAGTGCTAGATTACGATTGTAACTTATGAATGGCACAGTAACAAAAAAATCTCTGTGACAAAAGCAGTAACCCACTGAGCTATGCACATAAAATACTGTTCTTTGATATGCATAGTACAAGTACTTTGCAGCAGGCATATTAACCATCTGCGCTACCTTAGATGAGTCAAAACTGCCACTAGACAAAAGTCTCATCTCTTTCCAGCAGGAACATTGATTAGAGCTATCTTGACACTTTTACACTTTTATTGTTGCCCGAAATCTGCTGGATAGACAATAAACTTTCCAGTGCTTTTAACACTGCTGCACAAATGAAATAACAAATATGACAACACTCATGTATTTCTGTCAAGAGGCTCCAGCTGGAGAAGTGCCTTCCTGCTGGCCCAGGCCTTAAGCTGCCCGAACACTGTTCAGCCTCAAACAACAAGAGTCACAGCGCTTCTGCTTGCTGGCGACGCATGGCCAGAAGTGCAGGGGGAACAGCGGCATCAAAATGCTCTGGACCGAAACACACACTCACTTACACACAAGGGGACACCAGCACTGCTGTGTGAGTGTAACCCAGAGCTGTATAATAAAATAAAGCTGCTCAACCTTCAGCTTGCATCCAAGCATGAATGGTGATTGGCCTGATTTTAATTTAGTCCCGCCGCCCTAGTGCTGTCATTCACAGCTCTTGTGTGCTGTGAGGGTGCATGGGCGTTTCCTTATCCAGCAGCCGATCCCAAAGCCTTGAATTATGAGAGAAGGCTTGGGTAGGCGTTCGAGACCTACGGACCCCCTGGGAACCGCTGTAGTAGTCTAACCCAGGTGATGATCAACCCATGCCCAGGTAGGCAAGGGTTCGAAATAAGTATGGCTATTCTAGAGGGTCAAATGCTTTGACACCATCTAACAGCACTGCAGCGGCACATCTCAGCATTTAGTTGGTGTAGAAGAATGAAAATTGTACACATGTTAAAAGTGGCAGAAAACCCCAGTACAGAACCAGACTGTTTCAGCAGTACAGTATTGGGCATGAGTGGAAGCAAGTGGCTGGAAATAATTTTGCTAGGATTTTATTGTTGGTGTTGATTAGGAAGATAACCTCTTTGGAATGCATCTAGGTATACTTTAGTAAGATGATGGGATATAAGTATTGCTAACTCTTTGTAAAAGTCGACCTGCACACCATCGCTGCCAGAGGCTTTACTGCTCGCCATGCTACAGATTGTGGTGATTATTTCTTCTTCTGAGTTGGGGCATACTAACTATTCACTCTGGTCATTAGTGAGCCAAAGTCGTCACTACAGAGAGACACAGTTCCTAAGAAGGAAGTAAGACAAGAGAGAAGGGGGTTGGTCGTTCCTATGGGAAGGTCGAAGGGACCTTTACTTGATGCCCTCACACATCCCAAAGGATGTCATGCTTCATCATGGGGCGGTGCTCCTTGTTGGGCCGGCGCTGCAATGCCCAACAGGGCCCCCCCAAAGGGTCACTTTATCGGAGATCTTTTTAAGAATCTAGCCGTAAGGTGTGTGCGGGTCTGCGTGCAAGGGTAAGTGAAGTGTAGATGTTAAAAGGAGACTAGAGGGGGTGAGACAAATAGATTTAATGAAAAAACCCTCTGTCATCAATAAAAAACCAAAAGGTTGTGTGCTGCTCGAGGGTGGTAATGGCCCACAGTAGGGTCGACATGTTTCGCGCTGTGCTGTGGTCTCAGGAGGAGATCCTTTGTGCTTCTTCAGGACCTAGGGGCTGTGAAATAGGGGAGGGGGTGTTTGTATGGTGGTCTAGATGGATATCGTAGCACCACTCAATGGACCCGTGAAGTGGTCCTATCTAGAACGACAAATACAAATTGAAAAGAGGTACAAGTAATTAGTGCGAATAATCACATAGATTAACGTTGTACGAATGCAGCGCAAGTCCCCCATCGGAGGACCTGGGGCTATATTGTCATAGACACACCCACAGAGTATCCAGTAATACTAGTTGAGCGTGAAATTAAAGGTTATCATGGGATGGGGTGGACAAACAAACAGATAAACATCTTAACAAGAGAGGTACGGTAGTTATGCCAAGCAATCATAATGAGTTCATAAACGTGGGGGACTCTAAACATTTTGTAGTGCGCGTAATGTGCTCACTATGTGGTTCAGATGGTCAGAAAAGACCGTGGTAATTTAAAAAAAAACTGTATACGATTAGGCGTAGTATCCATTGATGGCAAAACCTCTGCTGTCACACTGTGCCGATTGTGGTTAGAGAGGTAACAGCTCACCTAATCATTATGGGTGTACAGTCCTATGAGGCGCGGCTGAGGTGACCACTGTCGCAATTTGTTTAGAAAGGTAAGCATTATTCATTGCTAGTTAGCCAGAAACCAAACGGTAGCATGCGGGTGCAGTGAATGGTCCGTACTTAGTTACGACATGAAGAATAGGTTCATTGACCTACCAGTCCTCTCGCCGGCTCGTGGAGTGTTCTGTTTGCCGGGACGCAGCACTTGTGTGCTCCGAGTGGCGCGCGGGGGGCGTGGTTGGGCACCTCCAATAGTGACGGCATGGTCACGTGTGTTTCTGCCGCTAGTGGAGGCTAGAATAGGCGTGGTTTCCTCTAACTTTTTGCTTTCTGACCTCCTGTTTTGCGGATTACATTTTTGTTGGGTTTAGGTGTCTGTGCACTTCACCATTGCTAAAGTGCGTGCACTCTTTACTCTAAACATGGTAACATTGGCTTATCCTCTATTGGCATATTTGATTTACTTTTAAGTCCCTAATAAGGTGCACTATATGTGCCCAGGGCATCGAAATCAAATGCTACTAGTGGGCCTGCAGCACCTATTGTGCCACGCACTTGAGTAGCACTTTATCCATGGCTCAGGGCTGCCACTGCGGAGCCTGTGTGTTCAGTTTTGAACTGCCATTATGACCTGGCAAGATAACGTACTTGTAAGGCCCAAACCTTCCTTAATATTCCATACGGGCTATATAAAACTTTATAACATAAATAAATATCAGTCACCCCTAAGGTAGGCCCCAGACAGCCCTAAGAGCAGGGTGCAGTGTATTTAAAAAGAAGGCCATGTACTTTTAAGTTTGACATGTCCTGGTAGTGAAATACTACTAAATTCGTTTTTCAGTACTGCAGGGCCTATCTCTCCTATTGGATAACATTGGGTCTGCTTTATAACATTTTATAAGTGCAGTTTACAAGTGGGACAAGATAGGAAAAACAAAATTGGGGTCTCTGGGCTCACAATTTAAAAACAGAACTTATGGTGAAGTTTATTTTTGAATTGCAGGTCTGAAAATGCCACTTTCAGAAAATTGATCCACAAAAAGGGTACCTGCCTCTTTTATGATTTAGTGCTAAATTGCTTTACAGCTTTTGATCAAACAAACAATTTGTAATGTCTGATTATGGTTTTATTAACTCAACTTATTTAGAAATTTTATATATTTGTTTTTTATCATTTCAAACAAGTGGAAAAAGGAATAACACTCAGTGATCAGACAAATAAAACATACATCAATTTGTCAATAAATAACATACACCATTTAGACAAAATACAATACATCAATAACAAAAAATCAAAAACACATAATCACAACAACAATTCGTAATCATTTGCATCATACTAAATTAGACACATGGCAAGCCTTCAGGCTTACAAATAGAGCCATCAATCGAGGCAACGCCTAAACAAAGGGAACAACAGTTATTTACGTTGGGGAAAAAATTAATTACACCAACATGTATTTCTCAAACGTTCCACATTGATGAAATAAACTAAAATGCCAACGCGTTTCAAAGCGCAGGCTTGCTGTACTGCGCTTATCATCAGGGCCTCTTAATTGTGTAGATATTCCACGATAATCTAAAAAACAAACGATGCAAAAAAGTCTATGAAAATGATATTTTTTATGTAAAACATACTCTCTTCTCATACAACTCCAGAGCTTCGAACAACACTGCCAAGTCAATTACCTGTAATGCTTTGTTTTGAAACCTTATGCGAAACTAATCACAAAGTCACGTCTTATGGTACTTCAGGGCGAAACAAATACGGTATTCAACGTGTTCTGTCACTCTGTAAACACAACCGGAAAGCCGGTAAGTATATGCAATCACTTATTGATACTTGTAAACCTTAAAGAAAAAAACAAAAATTGGATACGCGTACCTTCAAAACAAAGGGAAAGTCACGCGTCAAGCGGAATTGAATTTGGACGCTTTTGACGAATCTAAAACAAAATTAATGCAAGATACCAACAGTGAAAAACGCCACTGAAGTAACACCAAGAACTTTCTTTTAAAAAAACGGTTGAAACAATGATGTTCAACTTACTTAGAGAGCTACTTAGTTGCTCGCTGCTACCAGCATTCGGGCTTCAACGCGGCTATGGCGGGAACATTTCCTGCAAGAGCATCCAAGCATCATTCTGCGCTAAGCCTCATGGGACTTATGGTCAAACCAAACTAGCCAATAGGGGTGTCTGCCTGAACACACCACAAGTGAGGAATTCTGGGACATATAGTTTAGCCAATAAAGAACTATGTTCGCGATAATTCTGACATCCCATTAAGTCCAGTCACTGTACAGTTAAATTTAAGAATAAGATATGCTTCTTTCTGAATCAAAGCTGTATCTACGTCAACCAATCGTTGTGTAGTATTCAAAACACAAAGGACTGTCCACTTGATATCCTTCTCAGAATGAGATTTCTCAACAAAGTGTTCAACCATAGGCGCTGTCAGTACTTTCTTTTTATACGTGATCGATGTTGTGTAATACGTTGGTTAACCTGCTGGTTGGTCTTACCAATGTACAGCTTCATGCATGGACACATAATTGCATATACAACATTTTTCGTCTTACAATTTGTAAACTCGGAGTGATACCATTTCATCGAATTATGCATAAATTCTGATCCCTCCATGGTGAATTCACAAACTGAACAATTCCCGCATTTGTGGTGGCCCGTAATTGGTTTCATATGCCATTGTGATCGAAGATTCCCTTTTATTTGAGGTGGAAAAATGTCAGCCCTTACTATATGCTGACCTATGCTTTGATTCTTTTTCATAGCAAATAAAGGTTTAGGGAAAGGACAGTCCAAATTTTCCAACAAATGCCAATTCTTAAGGACAATTTGCTTAAACTTATTTGAATCAGGACTGAAAGTCGTAACACACACTAATTTCTCAAGTGGTGGCTTCATCCTCTTGGTCAACAATTCCTCACGTGGTGTATACCAGGCCCTTTTTATAGCATGTTTCAGCAATTTCTTGGGGTATCCCCTGGATATCATTTGATCGCGGAAAATAACCGCATGGTGCTCATAATCACTTTTTCTCGAACAAGTCAGACGGATCCGCAATAGTTGTCCGTACGGAAGGTTCTCTTTCAAGCTTCTAGGATGGGCACTCCTATGATGTAAAATAGTATTTTTATCAGTTGGTTTACGATGAAGGGAGGTAGTCAACCGGTTATCTTCAGGTGACACATCCACATCCAAAAATGTCATGCAGGTCTTACTTGTAACCAAACTGAACTTAATGTCTTCATGTCGGCTGTTAAGCCAACCATGGAACATCTCAAGGTCCTCTTTGGTGCCTTGCCAGAGGCACCACACGTCATCAATATACCGTAGCCACTGTACAATTTTTTCTTTAAAAGGATTGTTATTGAAAACAAATTTCTCCTCATACTGGGCCATGAACAAGACCGCCATCTCGGGGGCAAAGGGGCAACCCATAGCTGAACCTTTCACCTGGATGAAAAATGAATCTTCAAATTTGAAGTAGTTTTTGCGAAGAGCCACCTCAGCGAGTTGGACAATAAATGAAGTGGGTACCCTATGGGGACGTGGTCTACCTTCCAAATATACCTCAATTACTTGTAATGCCTCATCTTGAGGTATCTGAGTATACAATGATGTAACATCAAACGACACCATCCACTGGGTTTGCTCATTAAATTCTTGCCCTTCCACTTTAGTAATGAAATCAGTAGTGTCTCTAAGGTAAGATGGCACATCAGACAAAAACGGCTTCAAAAAGAAATCAACATATTTTGCAATTGGTTCCAACAACGAATCACAGCCAGAGACAATTGGTCTCCCTGGTGGATCACTAAGTCTCTTGTGGATCTTTGGCAGAAAATAAATGACTGGAATCCTTGGAAATTTCTTATAGAGATAGTCAAATTCTTTTGGTCCTACAAAACCACTATCAAAACCTGCTTTTAGAATCCCCACTATGAGTTCTTGTGTAGATCTCGTGGGGTCATCTCTCACTTCTCGATACCATTCCTGGTTGTGGACTTGGAGTCTACCTTCCTTGAGATACATCTCCCTAGGCCAAATGACAACTGCCCCGCCCTTATCGGCTTGTTTTATAACTACAGATGTATCCTTCTTCAAATCATTAATGGCCAATTGTTGTTTAGCCGATATATTTCTCTTAAAAAATGTTTTCTTTTTTTCCAACTGATTAAGAGCTGACAAGACCACCTGTTCATACACCACAATTTCTTTGGGAACAGTTTGAGGTAATGGTACAAATTTAGATTTATTAGACAAACCTGAAACTTCCTGATTATTTTTAAAGTCTTTACCAAAAAAGAAAGCTTTAAGACGAACCTTACGACAAAATTCAATTGCCTCTAGTTTCAATCTTGTAAAGTCCGTTACTTTATTTGGAACAAATTTCAAACCCAATTCCAACACTGATTCTTCATCATGAGACAGTTGTTTTTGGGAAAGATTCACAATAGATGATGGTTTTATGATTTGTAAAACTGGCGGCGAGTCCGCATCTCCCATGGCTGGGGTTTGAATCTTCCGCGGGGCTTTTGATTGCCTTTGTCTAAAAAAGCCACCTGCCTTTTGGTCGTACCCTCTCTAGGGTCCAAGTCTCCAGACGAGTCTGATGACGATGTTTCTGAAAAAGTAAGGAACCTATTCCTAGACCGTCCCTGATAACTGGAAAGAGCTCGACGTGAGTCAGTGGAAGTATAGAATTCGTCTTTAAGAAATGGGTATACCTGATCTATATTAAAAGATTTAGTATCCCTCTCAAACTTTTGTGATTTAAACGAAATGGTATTATCCTTAAACGTAAGGATTTCTTTCTCTATTTTATCCAAGAGACTTTTTGCTTCTGTGACTGTATGATTATCCTTCACTGCCTGTACTAATTGTTCTAGTTCATCTGCTTCTTTTTTACACACTCTTTGTGCAGTTTCAATCGTATGGACCATTAAGTCTCGACTGCATTAAGTGTTTATGAAACTAAAACCTTTTCTGTACTCGGGGTCATCAGTAAATATGACCGGTATATTTTTAACCTGTAAACCCCAGGGAATTGTTCCAGCTTTTAAATGCTCTAACAGGAAATGCCCATGTAGCTCTGTGCGAATATGCTTTTTATACAAGCGAGTCAATTTTTCAGCTTCGTTTTGTTGTTTAGCAGAGGTGCTCAACGATACCGAGGAGAAAGGAGAAGGGGTAGATACTAAATTCTGGATATGAGCTTCACTGAATGACAGTGTATCCTTTTCCGACATACTTCCCAGGTGAACAAGTCACCAGGACTGAATTAAGCGCCAAATTATTTTTCAGGCGAGAAAAAGGGGGGGGAAAACGGATACCAATATCCAATGTCCACCCTCGCGGGTAAAGACCCGCTCTAAACTAGAACCACAAGAGGGGTTAGGCCCATTGAACAAGAAGCAGGTAGGGCCGTAATATCAACTGATCCACAAAAAGGGTACCTGCCTCTTTTATGATTTAGTGCTAAATTGCTTTACAGCTTTTGATCAAACAAACAATTTGTAATGTCTGATTATGGTTTTATTAACTCAACTTATTTAGAAATTTTATATATTTGTTTTTTATCATTTCAAACAAGTGGAAAAAGGAATAACACTCAGGGGCCGATTCCGATCTCGGTCGGAGGCGCACCCAATACCATTCGGTCGGGAAAAAAGCCATGCGAAAGCCTGTTTCCCGACCGAACCGTACGCGGGTCCGGCCGAGCGAGTACGATGCGAGGTCGCCGACCGACTCGTCCGGGCGACCCGACCGCTCCGACCGACTCGTACCCGGATCGTACCGCTCCGACCGACTCGGTCGGACCCGGTCGCACCGCGCAATGGAGACGTTTTCCGGCCGGGTAAGTACGATGCGCACCTCGACCGCTCCGACCGACTCGCGCCGTCCGACTCGAACTCGCTGTCGGAGCCGTACTTTGGGGGTCCGTGTCGGACCCCCTGTACGCGTACCCGTGCGAGGCGCACACAGGGGGACCCATGGGTCCCCCCTACCTGTGCATGTACGCCGCGAGGCGCTCGCGGCGTACTCGCTGTAGGGGCGCCCTTGTCCGCCTCGCACCCATTGAGGCAATGGGAGCCCGCGTACGCGTTGTACGACCGGCTCCCATTGAGTTCAATGGGAGTCCGACCGACTCGTGTCCGATAACATACGGACGCATCGTACTCGTTCGGTCGGACTGCACGGGTCCGATTCGGTCGGAAATCTCTCCGGGTCCGGCTCGGTCGGAGAAATTTCCGGCCCGAATCGGAATCGACCCCTCAGTGATCAGACAAATAAAACATACATCAATTTGTCAATAAATAACATACACCATTTAGACAAAATACAATACATCAATAACAAAAAATCAAAAACACATAATCACAACAACAATTCGTAATCATTTGCATCATACTAAATTAGACACATGGCAAGCCTTCAGGCTTACAAATAGAGCCATCTATTAGATCTACACAAGAACTCATAGTGGGGATTCTAAAAGCAGGTTTTGATAGTGGTTTTGTAGGACCAAAAGAATTTGACTATCTCTATAAGAAATTTCCAAGGATTCCAGTCATTTATTTTCTGCCAAAGATCCACAAGAGACTTAGTGATCCACCAGGGAGACCAATTGTCTCTGGCTGTGATTCGTTGTTGGAACCAATTGCAAAATATGTTGATTTCTTTTTGAAGCCGTTTTTGTCTGATGTGCCATCTTACCTTAGAGACACTACTGATTTCATTATTAAAGTGGAAGGGCAAGAATTTAATGAGCAAACCCAGTGGATGGTGTCGTTTGATGTTACATCATTGTATACTCAGATACCTCAAGATGAGGCATTACAAGTAATTGAGGTATATTTGGAAGGTAGACCACGTCCCCATAGGGTACCCACTTCATTTATTGTCCAACTCGCTGAGGTGGCTCTTCGCAAAAACTACTTCAAATTTGAAGATTCATTTTTCATCCAGGTGAAAGGTTCAGCTATGGGTTGCCCCTTTGCCCCCGAGATGGCGGTCTTGTTCATGGCCCAGTATGAGGAGAAATTTGTTTTCAATAACAATCCTTTTAAAGAAAAAATTGTACAGTGGCTACGGTATATTGATGACGTGTGGTGCCTCTGGCAAGGCACCAAAGAGGACCTTGAGATGTTCCATGGTTGGCTTAACAGCCGACATGAAGACATTAAGTTCAGTTTGGTTACAAGTAAGACCTGCATGACATTTTTGGATGTGGATGTGTCACCTGAAGATAACCGGTTGACTACCTCCCTTCATCGTAAACCAACTGATAAAAATACTATTTTATATCATAGGAGTGCCCATCCTAGAAGCTTGAAAGAGAACCTTCCGTACGGACAACTATTGCGGATCCGTCGGAATTGTTCGAGAAAAAGTGATTATGAGCACCATGCGGTTATTTTCCGCGATCAAATGATATCCAGGGGATACCCCAAGAAATTGCTGAAACATGCTATAAAAAGGGCCTGGTATACACCACGTGAGGAATTGTTGACCAAGAGGATGAAGCCACCACTTGAGAAATTAGTGTGTGTTACGACTTTCAGTCCTGATTCAAATAAGTTTAAGCAAATTGTCCTTAAGAATTGGCATTTGTTGGAAAATTTGGACTGTCCTTTCCCTAAACCTTTATTTGCTATGAAAAAGAATCAAAGCATAGGTCAGCATATAGTAAGGGCTGACATTTTTCCACCTCAAATAAAAGGGAATCTTCGATCACAATGGCATATGAAACCAATTACGGGCCACCACAAATGCGGGAATTGTTCAGTTTGTGAATTCACCATGGAGGGATCAGAATTTATGCATAATTCGATGAAATGGTATCACTCCGAGTTTACAAATTGTAAGACAAAAAATGTTGTATATGCGATTATGTGTCCATGCATGAAGCTGTACATTGGTAAGACCAACCAGCAGGTTAACCAACGTATTACACAACATCGATCACGTATAAAAAAGAAAGTACTGACAGCGCCTATGGTTGAACACTTTGTTGAGAAATCTCATTCTGAGAAGGATATCAAGTGGACAGTCCTTTGTGTTTTGAATACTACACAACGATTGGTTGACGTAGATACAGCTTTGATTCAGAAAGAAGCATATCTTATTCTTAAATTTAACTGTACAGTCACTGGACTTAATGGGATGTCAGAATTATCGCGAACATAGTTCTTTATTGGCTAAACTATATGTCCCAGAATTCCTCACTTGTGGTGTGTTCAGGCAGCCACCCCTATTGGCTAGTTTGGTTTGACCATAAGTCCCATGAGGCTTAGCGCAGAATGATGCTTGGATGCTCTTGCAGGAAATGTTCCCGCCATAGCCGCGTTGAAGCCCGAATGCTGGTAGCAGCGAGCAACTAAGTAGCTCTCTAAGTAAGTTGAACATCATTGTTTCAACCGTTTTTTTAAAAGAAAGTTCTTGGCGTTACTTCAGTGGCGTTTTTCACTGTTGGTAACTTGCATTAATTTTGTTTTAGATTCGTCAAAAGCGTCCAAATTCAATTCCGCTTGACGCGCGACTTTCCCTTTGTTTTGAAGCTACGCGTATCCAACTTTTGTTTTTTTCTTTAAGGTTTACAAGTATCAATAAGTGATTGCATATACTTACCGGCTTTCCGGTTGTGTTTACAGAGTGACAGAACACGTTGAATACCGTATTTGTTTCGCCCTGAAGTACCATAAGACGTGACTTTGTGATTAGTTTCGCATAAGGTTTCAAAACAAAGCATTACAGGTAATTGACTTGGCAGTGTTGTTCCGAAGCTCTGGAGTTGTATGAGAAGAGAGTATGTTTTACATAAAAAATATCATTTTCATAGACTTTTTTGCATCGTTTGTTTTTTAGATTATCGTGGAATATCTACACAATTAAGAGGCCCTGATGATAAGCGCAGTACAGCAAGCCTGCGCTTTGAAACGCGTTGGCATTTTAGTTTATTTCATCAATGTGGAACGTTTGAGAAATACATGTTGGTGTAATTAATTTTTTCCCCAACGTAAATAACTGTTGTTCCCTTTGTTTAGGCGTTGCCTCGATTGATGGCTCTATTTGTAAGCCTGAAGGCTTGCCATGTGTCTAATTTAGTATGATGCAAATGATTACGAATTGTTGTTGTGATTATGTGTTTTTGATTTTTTGTTATTGATGTATTGTATTTTGTCTAAATGGTGTATGTTATTTATTGACAAATTGATGTATGTTTTATTTGTCTGATCACTGAGTGTTATTCCTTTTTCCACTTGTTTGAAATGATAAAAAACAAATATATAAAATTTCTAAATAAGTTGAGTTAATAAAACCATAATCAGACATTACAAATTGTTTGTTTGATCAAAAGCTGTAAAGCAATTTAGCACTAAATCATAAAAGAGGCAGGTACCCTTTTTGTGGATCAGTTGATATTACGGCCCTACCTGCTTCTTGTTCAATGGGCCTAACCCCTCTTGTGGTTCTACTTTCAGAAAATTGGCATTTTCTTACTTAAGCTATTTGGTGCCTTCTGCCTGTATCTGGAATACACTTCTGGGGTGGGAGACAGCTGGCTTCCTGCATTCCCTCTAGACAGCCGCACACAAAGGAAGAGTAGGTGTGACTGTGCAGCCATCTGCGTGTTGATGGGTCATCCTGAGGCAGAGGGAGGTGCTGACACTCTGCACCTGAAAGAGGTAGGCCCTGTCCCCACACAAAGTGTTGCAGACCCCTCTGTAGTGATTCTGGGGCCAAGGCAGGAAAGGCAGGGTCTTGTGCACTTCAAAGCACCTCTTTGAAGTCTCCCTACTTCAAAGGACAAAATGAATATAAGTACTGGACCTATCGCATTATGACTTCAGACCACTTCTGGAACGGAGGATATTCTACCAAGAAGGACTGCTGTGCTGCCACGAGGACTGCCACTTTCTGTAACTGCTTTGCTCTGTTGGCCTGCTTCTTCTTGCCTGGGAATGAGAAGGACTGGATCAGACTCCCTACATCCTTTTAGAACTTAAGTGACTACAAGGGCTTGACTCCTGTTTTGAAGTCTCAGGACCATCAAAGACTTCCTTCAACTGATGAAATCTGCCAACTGAGAGTCCTGCTTTGCTAAGAGGAGCCATCGTCGACTCTGCAGGTGTGTTGCAATTCCCAACATCACCTTGGTGAGCACCAGAGGGGCGCTCATAAGGTCAAAATGTAGCACAGAGAAATGATAATGCTCGTGGCTCACCGTAAACAGCAGGTAGTGCCTGGACAGGCAGGACA
The DNA here is from genome assembly GCA_963921515.1 of Calotriton arnoldi. NCBI lineage: Eukaryota > Metazoa > Chordata > Amphibia > Caudata > Salamandridae > Calotriton > Calotriton arnoldi. The sequence goes on from CAWUFW010002725.1 coordinate 1,324,188, forward strand.
GGAATGTGGAAGTAGGTGTCCTGCAAGACCTGAACTACCATCTGGTCTCCAGGGTCTAGGGCAGACCGAACCTGAGCTAATGTGTACATTCTGAATTTCTCCTTCTTCAGGAAGAAACTAAGAGGGCACAACTCTAAAATAGGGTGGAGGCTTCTGTCCTTGTTGGGCACCAGAAAGTAGCGGGAATAGAAACCACAACGTACTTCTGATGCCGGCACCCTCATGATGGCTCTTTTGGCCAAAAGAGCATGACCTTCTTGGAGGAGCAGGTAGATGTGGTCCTCTGTCAGCCGGTCCAAAGATGGAGGCATTGTTGGCTGATTTTGTTAAAAGGTGATAGAGTAACCCCGCTGAACAAGCTGAAGTACCCAGCTGTCCGATGTTATAGACTGCCATCCAAGTAGGTGAGGTCGGTACCTGCCGCCAACTGTGTGCCCATGATGGTACGAGGGCAAACTAAAGTGGTTTGGAGGCTGCGCTGCTTGGGGGGTTGGTGGTGGACTGGGTAGACCTTTGGCTGTGTTTCCATGGAGGCCACAAAAGAACTGGGGAGCCTCTTGGCCTTGGTAGCTAGACGGGAATGGATGAGGGTGGTAGCCCCTACCGTAGCCACAAAAATGGTGAAAGGCAGAGAATGGGATTGGCGTGGGGCATGGAGAGGCCCAAGGACCTGGCAGGAGCCCAGCTGTCTGTGAAGTGCTCCAGTGCTGAATTTTCCTTTGTCGTCGAAGAGGCAGATACCATCGACGGGCATGTCTATAAGGGATACCTGAACATCCCCCGAAAAGAGAGTCAACCTCAGCCAGCAGCGGCCCACTGATGACACAATCACTCTGCCTAGCGATTCAGTTGAATCCAGTCCAAAGTGATGTGGAGACCTTTGCTGAGTTTCTGCCATTGCAATAGGCTGTGAGGCTTCGGTCTTGTTCCAGACCATGGGGAACACATGTGCAATCAAATCCCAAATCATGTGGGTGGATCAGTCCAAAAGTCATGCAGTGTTCACCAACCGCAGTGCAGATCTGACAGAAGAGAACATCATCCACTTGCCAAAGGTGTCCAGCCTCTAGGATTCCCTATCTGGAGGTGTGGTAGGGAACGTGCCAGGGTTGATCTTGGCTGTGGAGGACTGGACAACCCAACTCTCCGAGGTGGGGTGCTGTGTGGGGAAAGCTGGGTCCCCAGGAGTGGACGATGACTGGCAATTATCCTATGCACAGACACCCCTGTGCAGGGCTTGGCCCAGGCTCTGAGCAGAACATTAGTGAGGGTTTCGTTAAAAGGGAAGAGAGGGTCTGAGGGGTGAATTCCCAGTTAAAGCATCTTCATCAGAGGGCAGCACAGGTCCAGGATCTCAGAAACCCTTCTCCCCACAATTACAAAGGAAGCCCCTTTCTCCATACCCACACTAGGAGGAGAGACTAGGCCAGTGTCTGTAGAGGCGTCCAGACCACTGGCATCTGCCAGTTCCTCATACCAGCTATCTCTGGCCTCATCAAGTTCGTTGGTGTAACCATAAGGATCCTCAGGTCCTCCCCAATAATACTCCTTCCCATGCCTGTCAAAAAATGCAGGCCCTGGTTTAGACCCGGAAGGTTAAGTTCTGGCAGGCGCCGGAGTCTACATCCAGCTCTATATCGGGTATGATTATGTGGCGGGTGCAGCTGGGGAACAACGTGACTGGAAAGGGCTCCAGAGAAAATTGTGGTCTAATGATAGGAGTCGTTCCGGATCTAGGGGCCTGAAACAGCTCCAGAGGGGTGGCCTTCCCAAAAAAAAGGTGCATGGCCTCATAAAAATCTCATAGCTGGGAGGAAGCGCTCTGATTCCAGGAAACTGAGGGAAATGTGGACAGGACCCAGATACAGGCTCTGGTAGGAGTGGGGTCTAGAGTGATATATTTCCCGCACCTCGTCTGAAGATTTGGACCAGCTCGGTGAAGTCAAAGGGCACTTCCAGCTCTTTGACTTTTTGGACGTCTTGAACTTACCTGACGACTTCAAGAGCAATGATGAGTGCCTGGAATAGCTGCGTAAACAGTCATGGGACCTTCCTCACGATTGGGAACGTCGTGGAGGCGACTGGTGTCAAGTGACTAGGAGTTTTAAGCTTCAAGAAACACTCCCTCAGCACCTTAGGGTTCATGGGTGGCAGTCCTCACAAGTCGTGGTCTGATCAACGCACCAAAGGCAAACCAGTTGGGGGAGCGGGGGTCAAAGACAGACCACCAGGCTTAAACACCAGTTTTTTGTGGGACATCCATACAAACAATGGGAGACAAAGACTAAAAAAAAAATGTGTCAAAAAAATGCTCAAAAATGTTGTCCAAAAGTGGACTGTCATAACTCACTCCGAATCTGGTCTAACTGGCACGGAAAGAAAAGAATGGAGACCAACGTGCTGGGGTGGCACCTATATAGGCACTGCACAGTTTACTTCCAGCTGATGCGGAGAAAATCAACACCACCTACCGGTGTGCAGAGGTATTGCTCGAAAAGGTTCCGGATCAAGTCTGACGCCTAGGGACTTTTCTAAGGTAAAGAATATGCAGCTAGAAGTCTCGATCAGATAAGCCCCTTTACATTTCATGAGAGGAGCTTTATACAGGTTGTGGGGTACTGTTTTATACACTGCACTATCATTGGCGGGTGAGTATGGATACCATGTACGAGTGTTGTAATCTCATGTTGGTCATGTGGCATACTTTGCAATCTGCTATGACATGTTCTGTTTAGTGAATAAAACTTTAAAATGCCCAAATCATCCCTCCACCTACCCATACCACCTCCAATTGGTCGGTGAACAATCTCAATCACCCAAGAAAGCCATATGAAAGAACTAAAAGGTGTGTAGGCCTTGGGGGGCTCCTGTTACCGCAGCCCTATGCCCTTTTCTGCAGCCCAGTAGTCTATATAGGTGGATAGGAAACAACAAACAAATGATTGCAGCTCAACATTATATCAAAACTATCCCATTGCAGGGCTGGAAAAATCATTTTTTTTTTTTTTTACTAGACCTGCAGGTCTTGTGACTTGAATAATCTACTCGACCTAATTATAATGCTCTTGACCCATAAACTTGCCCAAACTTGCCCAGGATCACATAAATTATGTGATCCTGGGCAAGTATTTTAATTCACTGAGTCGCCATTTTCTTCTTTATCACATATGAGACCACCTTCAAATACGCACATTCAGCACGTCTGCTGTACAGAAAATGCTTTTGTTTGATTTAATAGACTAAACATTAGCTCCATATAGAATGCAAATCTAGCCACATATAAAATACACTTGACTGCAGACTTGCCTCTTAATTCATTAAATGCATTGTCATCAGGGCTTGGCCAGGAATGTCTCTCACATCATGTTTAATAACTATCACATTTAATAAATACATAACAAAAGCATAAAGTAGCAGCCCACTGTTATTTGCAATCAGCAGATTTTACATTGAAATGGCCACAGAATTTGTCAATGACGTGGTTTTAAAACTATATAGTGTACAATGCTTGGAAATAAAGTTTCTGCAAATATTTGTCATTTGCACATCACCAAGTAAAGTGTCCTGATTTGTTTTACTCCAATTTAAATCTTTGTTTGCATCACACTTCTGAATTACAAAAAAAAAATCTTTCTTAATTTCTGATCTACTTGTACTATTCGTTTACAAGCTGTTCAAATGTTGTTTTAGAGACAAAACCGGGCATTTTACTGCATTTTGTTTCACAATTATTGTCAAATAGCTCACTTGACAAAAAGCATTAACTGTAAAAAGAGAAAGAAAAGTAAACACCATTTTCCAGGAACACATGAGCAACAATTAGTAAAAAGACAAACTGACATTTGACCTCTGTCCTTGACCCGTTGGCAAATGTTTCAAGATAAAACAAGATTTAAAGGCGTTTTAATTGCTCATTCACTTTCTGAACAAAAAGAACACCCGTTTCTTCCAGCTTAAGTTTACTCGCCAGCAGGGTCGAGTATGTGCTCTAAATAGCTCGACCTGCAAAAATTTCACTTGCAATTGCGCGGGGGAGAGTGGATTTTTCAAGGCCTGCATTGTCATTGCCACATGTGATCATGCACACAGTTGCAATCTTACATATTAGGACCTGTGCAAAGAGGGAAGTCAGTAAACAACAAATCTGGATAGTTCTGGCATAGGACACCCTTCCTACTTGGGCCATGTGAAGTGCAGTGTCCCTGCCACTATAGCTTAAGAAGCACACAATAATGACACATGGTGGAGCACCTGGGGGCGGGCGGTGCATAAGCGCTTGATGTGCATGTTCCACAATAAAGACCTCTAAAAAAAGCTGGTTTGTTGAATAATTCTGCCAGTATCATCTCCACGAAAGTTTCTATTTTGCTCATATTCATGGTTTTGGGGATGCACAGTGCCAGTAGGCTGTTTATTCTTGAGCAGACTTCCAAATCTTCAGTTTTAGGTCTCGCCTAGGCAGAGCGCATGCGCTGTCTCTCCGAGACATCCAGTAATCCGTATCAGTGGTGAAACGTCACCTATTGCCTTTTTATTGGCTTGGTCGCTTGTCAGCTTAAATCTTTTGCTTATGACCGGTTATTCTGTCCTTTAGTTCCTCCTTTATTTGTTTGGGAACGCCTATGCAGCACTGCCTAACTACTGTAAACTTGCCACTAGTGTGCTGAAGTATTTGTCTTGGAACTATTTTTCGTTTTTGGTGTCGTTCTTAATTTGTTCGTGCATGGTATTTTTTGGGGGGGTGAACGGTGAGTTTTAGTGTTTGCATTTGTGTTGCGATGATTTTAGCACTGATTAGCATTATGCCCCCACATTCTCTCCACAATCAGTTTAAGGGAAACAGGCCCCCGGTACCGCAAATCCCTTCCGTGCACGGTGAGGTTTAATGTTTGCATTTGTGTTGCGATGATTTTAGCACTGATTACCATTATGCCCCCACATGCTTTCCACAATCAGTTTAAGGGAAACAGGCCCCCGGTACTGCAAATCCCTTCCGTGCAGGTACGGGTTGTTGTTGTCACCAGGAGAGGGGGGCCCCGTTAGCGATCACGCTGCACGGGAGTAGCGAGGCAGCTCCTTCGTGTTGGTGACCTGTGAGCTTTTAGTGTTGAATTTGTAATAAATAATGTTCCGTGAATCTTATTAGGCATCAGCTTTGGGGAGCACATTTTGTTTTAATCGTACCACTAGTGTGGTGAAGTATTTGGCTTTCAATTGTTTTTAGTTTTTGGTGTTGGTGCCTTTCTTAATTTGCTCTTGCATGGATTTTGTTTTTGGGGTGACCGGTGAGTTTTAATGTTTGCATTTGTGTTGCGATGATTTTAGCACTGATTAGCATTATGCCCACACCTGCTCTCCACAAACAGATTAAGGGAAACAGGCCCCCGGTATCGCAAATCGAGGCAGCTCCTTCGTGTTGGTGACTTATGAGCTTTAAGTGTTGAATTTGCAACAAATAATGTTCTGGGAATCTTATCAGGAAGCGGCTTTAGGGATGCGAGTTTGTTTTCATGTCAATGGACATACGGAAAAAAACCTTACAATTCACAGCGTTCTAACCTTCGAAACAAAATGCAGTGTGCCAGCCAGAATGCTGTAATAAAAGTAAAGCAAACTTGTGAACAGTTTCTGTGCTTCATGTTTAAATTTTTCTCCGCCAATCAGAATGCAGTAATAACAGAACAATGCCTAGGCACACACGTCTGCAATATACGTCTGTGATGTTGGTGTACTACTCGACCTGCAGTAACCAGGCAATGCGCGCCATTCTGCTCTTCACATGGCCCCTTGTACCGGTCACTATGCAGTAATCTTGGTAGACTGCACACGCGATATACCCACGTTTTGCATGCCACATGTTCATTTTGTGTATCAGTCAGCATGCAGTCACTGCAAAAGGGATGTAGCATAGTGGTAAGCGCTGCTGACTTTGAACTGGGACAACATCCTGGCTTCTGCTCAAAGTCGCGTGATTCTGTACCACCTTGGAACTCACGTTCCACTTTACATGTGAACTCCGCCAATCAGCATGCATTAATAACAGAACAATGCCTAGGCGCACACGTCTGCAATGTACATCTGTGATGTTGGTGTACTACTCGACCTGCAGTAACCAGGCAATGCGCACCATTCTGCTCTTCACACGGCCCCTTGTACTGGTCACTATGCAGTGATCTTGGTAGACTGCACACGCTATATACCCAAGTTTTGCATGACACATGTTCGCTTTGTGTATCAGTCAGCATGCAGTCACTGCGAAAGGGATGTAGCATAGTGGTAAGCACTGCTCACTTTGAACCGGGACAACATCCTGGCTTCTGCTCAATGTCGTGTGATTTTGTACCACCTTGGAACTCATGTTCCACTTTACATGTGAACTCCGCCAATCAGCATGCAGTAATAACAGAACAATGCCTAGGCACACACGTCTGCAATGTACGTCTGTGATGTTGGTGTACTACTCGACCTGCAGTAACCAGGCAATGCGCGCCATTCTGCTCTTCACACGGCCCCTTGTACCGGTCACTATGCAGTAACCTTGGCAGGCTGCACACGCGATATACCCACGTTTTGCATGCCACATGTTCGTTTTGTGTATCAGTCAGCATGCAGTCACTGCGAAAGGGATGTGGCCTAGCGGTAAGCGCTGCTGACTTTGAACCGGGACAACATCCTGGCTTCTGCTCAAAGTTGCGTGATTCTGTACCACCTTGGAACTCACGTTCCAGTTTTAAAATTTGCTCTACAACGTGTGATTTTGGGCACATACTTTAAATTTTTAAGATGCACTAAAAATACATGTGCTCGGGACTGGAGCAGAAGCTGTTATGTTGATTATTAGGTGCTAGTGCTAAGCACCCGAAAATATTGGCTTATATTTACCAGTGTGCTCTTTCTATATGTAAAATACCACTACACAATATGAATGCCTGGAATCTGGATTCAATCCTGGTTTTCTATAAACATACTGGAACGCTTTTATATAATAAATGTAATCCCATGTACTTTAGGGCTTGTGTGGCATCCATAAAATCAATTGTAAATTTTAAAATCCTTTTACGTGTGTGTCGTGTTTCTTGGTTTTTGTACCTTTTAGCTGTAACCTACAGTTGGTTTTGCACGTTGTTTTTAAGTTACTGATCTGCATCTCACAGATGCTGCAGACACAAAGAATAGGATCTTTACAACGAGGCTTATTTACACTCAATAGCTCGTCTTGGTTTCCTTTTGCAGCTGTAGGGAACATGCTGTTTCACACTACAGCAGACTTTCAGGCTCCTTTTTTCCTCCAAAACAAATGCTAATACAGTGGGATTTATTCACACAGCTACACGAACCAGCGTAAAAACGTTTTTGCTTTAAAAAAAACAAAGTTCGAATCGTATTGCAACAAAAAAGTGTATTTTTTCTTTGATAATACTAATTTAGTTATTGGGTAGCTGCAAACATAATGGGATAACACGGCCGCTTGTACCGGTCACTATGCAGTAATCTTGGTAGACTGCACACGCGATATACCCACGTTTTGCATGCCACATGTTCGTTTTGTGTATCAGTCAGCATGCAGTCACTGCGAAAGGGATGTAGAATAGTGGTAAGCGCTGCTCACTTTGAACCTGGACAACATCCTGGCTTCTGCTCAAAGTTGTGTGATTCTGTACCACCTTGGAACTCACGTTCCACTTTACATGTGAACTCCGCCAATCAGCATGCAGTAATAACAGAACAATGCCTAGGCGCACACATCTGCAATGTACGTCTGTGATGTTGGTGTACTACTCGACCTGCAGTAACCAGGCAATGCGCACCATTCTGCTCTTCACATGGCCCCTTGTACTGGTCACTATGCAGTGATCTTGGTAGACTGCACACGCTATATACCCAAGTTTTGCATGACACATGTTCGCTTTGTGTATCAGTCAGCATGCAGTCACTGCGAAAGGGATGTAGCATAGTGGTAAGCGCTGCTGACTTTGAACCGGGACAACATCCTGGCTTCTGCTCAATGTCGTGTGATTTTGTACCACCTTGGAACTCATGTTCCACTTTACATGTGAACTCCGCCAATCAGCATGCAGTAATAACAGAACAATGCCTAGGCACACACGTCTGCAATGTACGTCTGTGATGTTGGTGTACTACTCGACCTGCAGTAACCAGGCAATGCGCGCCATTCTGCTCTTCACACGGCCCCTTGTACCGGTCACTATGCAGTAACCTTGGCAGGCTGCACAGGCAATATACCCACGTTTTGCATGCCACATGTTCGTTTTGTGTATCAGTCAGCATGCAGTCACTGCGAAAGGGATGTGGCCTAGCGGTAAGCGCTGCTGACTTTGAACCGGGACAACATCCTGGCTTCTGCTCAAAGTTGCGTGATTCTGTACCACCTTGGAACTCACGTTCCAGTTTTAAAATTTGCTCTACAACGTGTGATTTTGGGCACATACTTTAAATTTTTAAGATGCACTAAAAATACATGTGCTCGGGACTGGAGCAGAAGCTGTTATGTTGATTATTAGGTGCTAGTGCTAAGCACCCGAAAATATTGGCTTATATTTACCAGTGTGCTCTTTCTATATGTAAAATACCACTAAACAATATGAATGCCTGGAATCTGGATTCAATCCTGGTTTTCTATAAACATACTGGAACGCTTTTATAAAATAAATGTAATCCCATGTACTTTAGGGCCTGTGTGGCATCCATAAAATCAATTGTAAATTTTAAAATCCTTTTACGTGTGTGTCGTGTTTCTTGTTTTTTGTACCTTTTAGCTGTAACCTACAGTTGTTTTTGCACGTTGTTTTTAAGTTACTGATCTGCATCTCACAGATCCTGCAGACACAAAGATTAGGATCTTTACAACGAGGCTTATTTACACTCAATAGCTCGTCTTAGTTTCCTTTTGCAGCTGTAGGGAACATGCTGTTTCACACTACAGCAGACTTTCAGGCTCCTTTTTTCCTCCAAAACAAATGCTAATACAGTGGGATTTATTCACACAGCTACACGAACCAGCGTAAAAACAACGTTTTTGCTTTAAAAAAAACAAAGTTCGAATCGTATTGCAACAAAAAAGTGTATTTTTTCTTTGATAATACTAATTTAGTTATTTGGTAGCTGCAAACATAATGGGATAACATGGCCGCTTGTACCGGTCACTATGCAGTAATCTTGGTAGACTGCACACGCGATATACCCACGTTTTGCATGCCACATGTTCGTTTTGTGTATCAGTCAGCATGCAGTCACTGCGAAAGGGATGTAGAATAGTGGTAAGCGCTGCTCACTTTGAACCTGGACAACATCCTGGCTTCTGCTCAAAGTTGTGTGATTCTGTACCACCTTGGAACTCACGTTCCACTTTACATGTGAACTCGGCCAATCAGCATGCAGTAATAACAGAACAATGCCTAGGCACACACGTCTGCAATGTACGTCTGTGATGTTGGTGTACTACTCGACCTGCAGTAACCAGGCAATGCGCGCCATTCTGCTCTTCACACGGCCCCTTGTACTGGTCACTATGCAGTAATCTTGGTAGACTGCACAAGCGATATACCCACGTTCTGCATGCCACATGTTTGTTTTGTGTGTGTAGCATAGTGGTAAGCGCTGCTGACTTTGAACCAGAACAACATCCTGGCTTCTGCTCAAAGTCATGTGATTCTGTACCACCTTGGAACTCACGTTCCACTTTACATGTGAACTCGGCCAATCAGCATGCAGTAATAACAGAACAATGCCTAGGCACACACGTCTGCAATGTACGTCTGTGATGTTGGTGTACTACTCGACCTTCAGTAACCAGGCAATGCGCGCCATTCTGCTCTTCACACGGCCCCTTGTACCGGTCACTATGCAGTAATCTTGGTAGACTGCACAAGCGATATACCCACGTTTTGCATGCCACATGTTTGTTTTGTGTATCAGTCAGCATGCAGTCACTGCGAAAGGGATGTAGCATAGTGGTAAGCGCTGCTGACTTTGAACCAGAACAACATCCTGGCTTCTGCTCAAAGTCATGTGATTCTGTACCACCTTGGAACTCACGTTCCACTTTACATGTGAACTCTGCCAATCAGCATGCAGTAATAACAGAACAATGCCTAGGAACACACATCTGCAATGTACGTCTGTGATGTTGGTGTACTACTCGACCTGCAGTAACCAGGCAATGCCCGCCATTCTGCTCTTCACACGACCCCTTGTACCGGTCACTATACAGTGCTCTACAACATAGCTTAAAACAAAGGCCAAACCAAAACATCTGGCTAATCACTTATAAGGTCCCAAAGGCGAGACCTATTGGCTATGCCAATGCTTGTTAGTTTTGATTTCAGTCAGTTCTTTACTACAGATGGTTTGTTGGATGTCATGTACCACCCCTTGGCCCTCTCAGTCAGTTTTCCCCCATTCCACCATATCAATTCTCTCTGCCTGTTTGGCCATTCTCTCCTTTAATTGGTCTACGCTCACAGTCAATGAGTTGTTTTTTTCCATCTATTACGGACAGGCCAGTTTTCAGGTCTAGTGGAAAAGATTTGTTACCGACTGTGTACAGCTTGCCATCAAAGGCTGTAACCCCCCCACCCCCACATCTGTGTTTTCCGGTTTCATCACACCCTTGTAGGACAGTTTGGATTGCCACTGACCCATGTTTGGTTTCAGAGTATCCACTGGCTTCAGCATCAGATCAGATGAAACTCTGCTATCCCCAAACTTGGTGGGGTGGGGTGTGGTAGACGTTTTCGTGTGACTAGCGGGTTTGTGAGTGGTAGCGCTCCCAGGTCCTCAGATTCTGGTTGTAATGTTGAAGTAAGATGGTGCTCATTCGTGATCATGGAGACCCACGCCATTATGATGGTGTATGTGCAGGTCTGTGTTAAATATTCTAAGGCCCTGATTATTGGCACACCTGATAGATAATGTACCCCATGGTATCTTTATTTTTCGGGTGCAATAAATAGCACTATTAAGAGTTTGTGGAGAATAACATGCAGCTTTTGGTGTTAAATGCACAAAAATCCACGCAGTGCGGTAAATAACAAATTTCTGCTGCTAAATTTCAGTAGGTTTGACCTGCTGAAATTTAATGAAGCTTGAGGTATTTAACACATCTGATAATTATCGGATATGTTAAATAGCTTTTCACATGTAATTCCAAATAGTGCGTAAACAAGTGTTTACAAATGGCTCGGAATTAACCAACCCACCCATAACTGTAGTGTAGTTCCTATTTCCCCAATAGGCTGTGCGCATTGGAATAATATACCCTATAGATTCGACATAGGACTGAGGTCAGTATGTCCCTATCGAGTATATTAAATGTAATTACTGTGTGCCAGCTAACTCAGAGGCCACTAGAAACTCCTTGTAAACAAGAAGGGAGTAGTTTCTGGCAACCGCATAAACATGACAACTTTGTTTCCCTTTAGAATCGGAACACTCTCAGAATCGTGGAAATAATAGATAACAGTTTCACTCAGCTAATCGTGCATGCTTAGTTTCTTCAGAGTTACACAGAAAGAATAGACGGGCGTTTCAATAAAAAGGATTTATTGAACAGTCTTGTTTCTCGTGTAAGAGATATGAGCTGTTATGATCACAAGCCAGTATGTAAGATATATAATGTACAGCGTAAGCAGTAGAAAGAAATAATACTGCGCTAGCATTATCTTTTAGCTATGATACATATATTCTATAGTATGGTATGCTATAGTCTAGTATGCCAAGTCTAATATGCCAAGAGTCCCTCTAGGTTCTAGTCAGCTCCATACCTTGAGAATGAGAGAGATGGGAATCTCCTTCCGGATCTCGAACTCTAACACCCCGCGAAGGGAGTCAGAACACTGGGAGCTGGATTCTCTGCGAGCAGGGATGACAGCGTCTCTTCTCAGTGTGTCAGGCCGGGATACGGGCTCCTCTGAAGTCGAGGTCTCCTGTAACTTGCTTGGGCAAGGGAAGGTATATTTATACCTGGTAGGTGCCTTGGAATGTTAGCATTGACGTGAAGTCGGACAGAGGAAGACTTCAGGAATGAACCCTTCAGGTATAGCGGTTCATGCATAATAAATGAGTTCTTGGAGAAATCAATAATCCTGTGCTAGGGGAACTCCCGAGAGCTTAAGGGTCTGGTTTCTAAGAACTCGTTGTGACATTTGTCGGTGACCATGCCTATATTTGGAGTGCATGGCTAATGCCTAAATAAGGACTGGGATTATTTGCCTATATAAGGGCAATTCGAATTGTGCCTATATAAGGACGTTTCAGGAAAACCTATATACGGACACCTAAAGCGGAATACAACATAACCAGGCTTTGAGTGTTCTAGTTGATATTGGCGCTAAACACAACACCTAAGAGTGTGGCAACATGAAGTTCAGCAGTTCGATTTTGCTTTCGCCTAGGCCTGTTGTAATCCCTGTGGCACACAGCTGATCCTCCTACTCGAGCCCCAGCGCCGTAGACACAGGCCCAACAATTTGCTGTTACTCTGTCAGGTAAAGTAGGTAAATATACTCATTAGCACGTGCAAGGGGAGGACAGATGCAAATCCGCTGAGTTCAGAATCTAGTTTTGTGATATGCAGCATGAATTCGGGCTCCCAATGAGCATGCTGGAATTGTTACGCCACACCTTACTTGGACACAGTAGGCCAGAGTGATAACATAGTCCTCGTTGCCTTTTTATAGCGGTGTTCTCGTGTGTTGTCTCCCATCAACTGGGCACATCAATGTAGGCCAGAAGAAGGTGGTTGGCCGTGCCACTGCCAAGGAGGCCAGTGCAGTCCATCCATGAGATCTTCCAAGGCCAATTTGGCCCTCAACAGCGCAGTTCTCTGCCGCAGGGCCACCCAATAAGGGCCCCTCCTCTGCTGAAACCCACATGGAGGTGTATTGCTGCTGAATGGAGTTATCGAAAGGTCCTCTTCACACCATTAGACCTCGCAGCCGGAATGAGCGACCGCAGCAGGACTGGCTTCAGGCATCCTATATTCTGCTCAGCTCCACGGTCACGCTAAGCACCCTCCCTGGCCTCACACTATTTAGGTATGCCATTGTTTGGCATTTTTCAGCATATCAGCTGTAGGATCGAGGTGGATTTTAGACTCTGGCCTTAGAAGGTTAGTGCAGAGTGGGCAGCAGCTCCCTGGCAACCCACACTGCAACCCCTTGTGCTTTGGTTATGGCTAAATAGTTTTGCCAATAACTAATCCACAAGAAAACAGCATGACAAATCATACAATGCAAAGCTCAGTGTAATTTGCTGCTTATGAACTTTGCTAATGGATGACTACCTGAAGATTCACACCCCCTTCAAACATACAGAACATATTACAGTCTGTGCATCAATATACATTCTGTTTTATTATTTACAAGACTAGGACTATTTAATATTTAGCATTAGTTTCAAAAGCCATATTTCAGTAAAAAATAAAAAGCCTCATCACCATGAAATATTGGTCATATAAAGTAGCTTTATAATCAAACAAATTCAATGAAACAAAAAGAAAGTATTTGTACATTATTTTGGGCCTTCCACTGAGCCACCTTCCAGAGAGAAGCTCTCCATTGTGGCAGACAGTTCGCAAGATCTCCATACTGGACCCGCATTTGGGCATACAAATCAATGTCAACCCGAGAGTGGACTGTATCAAGTTAGCATGGAAATTCATGGTGTGAATGATGAATGCTTCATATTTAGTTAAGTGTTTTTCAAAGAAATAAGAATGCTTAGGAAGTGGTATAATTTATCTACACCTTTCCATAGTATGTTCTGCTTTTCTAAAAATAAGCTTCATTTACTTCCCCCATCCCACGTGGGTATGCTACAGTCTAATCTTTTGAACCTGGGAAGCACACACTGCTTCTCCTGATATTTATCAGAAATAGAAGAAATGCATGTAGGTTTCCGAGACCATTCCTGTGCCCAAGTGGGCACTACAGACCGAGTGTCATGAAAGTAAAAATTGCTGTTTAATAAGGGAAAAATGTATTAACATGTAATCCTTTAAGCAATATTCCCAACAAAGCAGAATGACAATATCTATGCTAAAGTGTAATCTGTACACAAAGTAGAGAAACATGTTCTAAACTGGATTGTTGTTTACAGATATGACAAGATTACCAACAGTAAATGAAATCAAACATTTTTTAAAAGATAAAAAATGCAATCTGAATTCTTTTTTTTCTATTAAATATAAATAGTAGGACACTATAAGGATGGCCAGATGAATCAATGTCATGTGGATGCTGCGTGACAGGTCTGGATTTCATGTAATAAATTAGTACATTGCAGATATTGTAATCATGGTTCTTTTTCTATAGAAACTGACATACCTCATTAAAATGATTGTTAAAAGAAAATTCAAGACTTGAAAAGTTTCTGTAAAATGGTGTCATCTGGCCACCCTACAATTATTAATAAAAAAAATACATAAAAAAGATTGATGTAGCCTATCCTTAACACACTATACTCTTCCATTTACAAGCACGCATATTTGCCAGATCTGAGCAATGACATAAGATCATACTTTAATAGAGGAAAATCACATAGCGGTTAATCCAGTAATATGGATGGGGTTCTGGAGGCATTTAATGGGTCTCTATGAAATATGGGTTTCATCAACAAGTGAATAGCCTCAATCCAGTCTGCCGAGCTTTACAATTGGGTTTTGTTGATTCAATATTCCAATGATAAAATTCACCTTTATACAGACTTCACTTACAGTTTTTAATCAACATTCCCATTTGAATAACGATATACTAGTCAAACCAACTGCCATAAAATAATCATGTAATATAAATATAAAATATATAATATAAAAAATGACATGACCATACATTCCCATCTAAGGGATCTGCTCATATTTACAAACCATCTGGCCTTTGGTCTTGTGTTTATAATGTCATCAGAACCCCATGATGAAAATGTACATTGAAATATACCTGGACCTTAATGTTTACATAATTCATTAAGGCCTCCACCATCCCCATGTACATGAATGGAATAGAAAAATGTGCCCCATGGTAAACAAGGTTTAAGGTTACCAACAAACCGAGTAATAGGATCAAAGAGCTATCTCTCATTATAGCATGCACAAGGCAACTTCCTCAGTGGGAGAGTAGTTTCAACATATTATTGTGTTTTTCCAAAGCTAGAAAGCACAATAATTGAAACATACCTGACATTCACATGGTCTAGACACTGTTTCTTCATAAACCTTATAACTCTGCATGCTGAAAGAAGCCCTCCCACATTTATTGTAGCCAAAATTATTTTCTTGGATGTTTTGCTGAAACGACTTGTAATTTCATGACAGCCTGAAACACATCGTATTTGATGCTTATGTATGTGTTTTCGTGTGTACATTTGCCGATGCACCTGTAGTTGCAAAAAAGCATGGAAGCCCTTCTCACATCCATCCAGATGTTATTTCCTCTTTGTGTGTTCACTAATTGACCACTATGCATAATAAATCATAAAAGCCATTCCCTTATTTACATCTGCAGGAGGTATCTTACAGTTTATGAACGACTGAAACAGCCTAGATATTTTATGTTTTCCCTATGTGTGATTGCTGGTGGCATTTTAGGTATGTTGAGCTAGCAAAGCACATTCCACCTTCACTGCATTTGTATTATTTGTCTTCTGTATGCCTTCACAGATGGATGGTTAGGACTGATGCTTGAGTAAATCTCTTTCCTAATCCACTGCATGTGTGTGTTTTTTTCCAATTGTGGGTTAGCTGCTGACCCTTTAGATGCATGGATTTACTAAAGCTCTTTCAACATTCACTGCATTTGCATGTTTCTTCTTCTGTATGGCATTGCAGATGGATGCTTATATCGGATGCTTGAGTAAAGCTCTTTCACATTCTCTGATTAAAGTTTTTCCCCTAAGTGTTAGATGGTGGCTTTTTGGATGTGTGGATTTCCTAAAGCTTTTCCCACATTTACTTCAAGTGTATGGTTTCTCTGCTACATGCATTTGCAGATGGATGTTTAGGATTGATGCTTAAGTGAAGAAATTTCCACATTCATCCATGTGTATTGTTTTTCCTGTGTGCATGCGCTGGTGGATCTTTAAAGTTGGTAATTGAGCATAGCTCATTCCACATTCACTGCATGTGTATGGCTTTTCTCCTGTATGCATCGCAGATGGTTGGTTAGGCCTGATGCTTCAGAAAAGCTCTTTACACATTCACTACATGTGTATGGTTTTCTCCTGAATGCCTTCGCAGATGGGAGGTTAGGTGTGCTGCTTGAGTAAAGCTTGTTCCACATTCACTGCATATGCATGCTTTTTGTCCTGTATGCCATCGCAGATGGATAGTTAGTGCTGATGTGTGAGTAAAGCTCTTTCCACATTCACTGCATGTGCATGGTTTTTCCCCCGTGTGTGTCAGATGGTGGCTCTTTAGATACGTAGATCTACTAAAGCTCTTTCCACATTCACTGCATGTGTATGGTTTTTCCCCCGTGTGTGTCAGATGGTGTCTCTTTAGATTCGAAGCTTCACTACAGCTCTTTCCACATTCACTGCAAGTGTAAGGTTTTTCCCCCGTGTGCGTCAGATGGTGGATCTTTAGATATGTAGATATACTAAAGCTCTTTCCACATTCACTGCATGTGTATGGTTTTTCCCCTGTGTGTGTCAGATGGTGTCTCTTTAGATTCGAAGCTTCACTAAAACTCTTTCCACATTCACTACAAGTGTAAGGTGTTTCCCCTGTATGCATACGCTGGTGACTCTTTACAGTTGATAAACGAGTAAAGCTCTTTCCACAGTCATTGCAAGTATAAGGTTTTTCTCCTGTGTGTGTTAGGTAGTGGCTCTTTAAATTTGCAGATGTACGAAAGCTCTTTCCACATTCTTGGCATGTGTATGGGTTTTCTCCCGTATGCCATCGCAGATGAATGGTTAGATTGCATGCTTTAGTAAAGCTCTTTCCACATTCACTGCATGTGTATGGTTTTACCCCTGTTTGTTTTCGCTGATGGACCTTTAGTTTTGGTAAATCAGTAAACTGTTTGCTACATTCCCTGCAAAGATATGCTTTTTCCCCAGTGTGTGATTGCTGATGGATCTTTAGTTTTCCTGAGGAAGTAAAGCTCTTTCCACATCCACTGCATGTGTATGGTTTTTCCCCCGTGTGTGTCAGATGGTGTCTCTTTAGATTCGAAGCTTCACTACAGCTCTTTCCACATTCACTGCAAGTGTAAGGTTTTTCCCCCGTGTGCGTCAGATGGTGGATCTTTAGATATGTAGATATACTAAAGCTCTTTCCACATTCACTGCATGTGTATGGTTTTTCCCCTGTGTGTGTCAGATGGTGTCTCTTTAGATTCGAAGCGTCACTAAAACTCGTTCCACATGCACTACAAGTGTAAGGTGTTTCCCCTGTATGTATACGCTGGTGACGCTTTACAGTTGATAAACGAGTAAAGCTCTTTCCACATTCACTGCAAGTATAAGGTTTTTCTCCTGTGTGTGTTAGGTAGTGGCTCTTTAAATTTGTAGATGTACGAAAGCTCCTTCCACATTCTTGGCATGTGTATGGCTTTTCTCCTGTATGCCGTCGCAGATGAATGGTTAGATTGAATGCTTTAGTAAAGCTCTTTCCACATTCACTGCATGTGTATGGTTTTACCCCGGTTTGTTTTCGCTGATGAACCTTTAGTTTTGGTAAATCAGTAAACGGTTTGCTACATTCCCTGCAAAGATATGCTTTTTCCCCAGTGTGTGATTGCTGCTGGATCTTTAGTTTTCCTGAGGAAGTAAAGCTCTTTCCACATTCACTGCAGGTGCAAGGTTTTTCTGTGTGCATTTGTTGATGTATCTGTAGGTTTGCTGAGAGAGTAAAGCTCTTTCCATTTTCGCTGCTTGTGTCTGTGTGTTCGGCTAAATGTGTTTGATATTTGCCCCACAGAGCCGATGACTCATTAAAAGTCATCTTACATTCATTACACCTAAATAAGCTTTCTGTTTGGTTGTTACTGGTGGCAGTGTAGGGATTAGAAGTTATTAAAACTCTTCTCACAAACACAGAACCTTTATGTTATTTCTTTTGTTTAACGAACTCTTAGTTGTGATGGCTGATGAACCCTATTGCCACATTCAATCTATCCTCATGCGTTTTCCCCTGTGCATGGTTGGTGAGGCTATTTCAGTAATGAGAAGCCAAAGCTCGTCTTACGTTGTGTGTATGGTTTTTTCTTTGGGGTTTAGAGTCTAAGCGTCAGTTATATTTGGCATAAATCATGTTAATGTGTTAGCTGACTGATCATTGTAGTTCCTGAATCACTAAATATATTTTAATCTTCAGTAGATATTTGCAGTATATCTGTTCTTGCAGAACTGATAACAGATGTATGATCTTTCTTGCAGGAGCCGTGTCTTCAACCTGTGCTAAGAACTTTCTAGGATGTGTGCAAAGAATAAACCTCACAGCTTATCTAAATAGTCTTCTTCTTGGACAATATCTATGACATACACACATAAAGAACAAAACTCAATACCAAGTCGTTATGTTCTAGAATAATGTTCTGCATTGCAAGTGGTCAAACACTTCTTTCTTTGAACTTTCAGATGTCTGATTCACGATTCATGTTTTGTATACCAATGTTTTGCATACCTCTTTCTACGGATTGTAAGGTCCAACCAAAACAGCATATATGATGGACTAACACCACAGCATTAATATTGTTATGTTAGAGAGGGGAGGATTTTTATAACTACCTGATCATTATCCAAGATAAAGAGTGGTATCTAGCATGTTTTAATTCTGGATGTGTTCTGCCAGTGTAATTTTTGTGATTTTAATTTATTTGGATGTTTTGGGACAGGCAGCATGGATGCCTTCAGCCTCTTGAAGCCGCCGGATTGCACTTGATGTTCTTGCAGGATAAGTCTGTTCACATACAAGATTCTCGGTCTCCTACTGAGTTGTTCTATTTCGAATTACTGTTTGGCATCATCTCTGGTTCTTCTTGCGTATCAGATAGCTTTCCAGTATTGTCATGTTTTCTTCAATACTCTTCATCTTATTACAAGTTCAGGAATCTCCTCTCTGTGGATACAAAAATACCTGTAATGTCATAATCTATAAGCAGCAATGTGTACACTATGTCTCTGAAGAAATGTAAAAAAAAATTGAACACAAATAAATTTCAGCTACCGGTAATTACTCTAGGTTGCAATGCAGTCTATCTTTTTAGCCCATGTACCACTATCGACAATAAACATTCTTATGGAAATCGGCATTCATTGATCATACTGCAAGAAAATTAAAACAGCCCAATATGTACCAGAGTCCACATTCATTTCAATAGGAACATAAGCAACCACACATGATGATATTGACCTTGTTGGCCTTGGTCAGTGAGTTGAGGCTTAAGTCCTATGCCACAGCAAGACAATTAATTAGTACATTTCACTTTATCACATTCATAGCTTAGGAAAGAATAATGTTACAATGAAAATAAAACACATGTCCGCTCGAAAAATAGAATCATTTTCAGGACAAACAACAAATTGTAGAGGGAAAATGAGAATTGTGTGGCATGTCAAAGTGTATGATGTCCGTACGTTCACTGACAAAGACAGCGGCAAAGCAATGTCTATATGATCCCAAAGTGCGATTAGAGGGGCTGCCACATTTCAGTGTGTTAATGCTTCCTGCAGGATGCACAGAGATTAGCCATGTGTTCAATAATGGTGGGTTTATTAGGTTCAACACAAACAGTTTAGAGGGAGGGCAGTTCTTAGTATTCGCAACCTTACCCTAAGCAATTAAGTTGAAATGGCAAATTTCTTTCAACACTGTCCGTAGTCTTAAACAAACTGCTGTCAACCATCTGATGTGCCATTAGATTTCGATGTGATACATTGATGCTCAGATCAGTCAGGAAGCAACCAGGTCTGCTAATCAGATCCAAGTTAAGACACGTAAGACTAACTGAAGCTGACTTGAACAGGGCTTATGCACAAGTTAAAACAAGTTCTGGTAGTGGCAGAGTTAAAATGACACACAGTATACCTGGCTTCCAGGTAGCTATATGTGATATGTCTGTACCGGTATGGAAAGCGTAGCACAGATTTTTATCCACATATTGTAGTCCTGCAGATTGCTAGCACGCTACTGTGAGATAACAGTAAACTCATTAAAAAGGTATTTAAAGAGACAACAACAATTTCTGTATTTACCCTGCTATTAGGTAGGAGAAGAATAGCCATGCACTGGTTAGACTGATAAGGCTCAGTACGTGTCTTAAAGCTGCTGTTCACTGGGGTATTGCTAAAAACATTCACATGCAGCGCACAGGAAATGACCCCAAACTTAATCAGCACCTGTGAAGATGATACAAAATGCTGTCTAATGTGATGTATGTCTAAGAAATGTTGCCTTCCTGAAACACAACAGTGTTTTATACCGGACAGTCTTTCTTTAGAGTACCCTTTTAAACAGTTAGTGTAACTGATTTAGAACTATTACACATTGTAAGTATGCATTAGGCTGTAATTGATGACTTGTTGGTTTGGTAGATCACCCACTTTATACTATGTTTGATGCTTGTATTTAGGATTATTAAAACACAATACAAAAACCTGTCATTGCACCAGAAATTGGGAGCTTAGAGATCATCAAACAATATTCAAAATACTTACAGAAATGTCTAGTACTTTGAGAACCGAGCACCTTCTAACTGGTGTATGCAGTGCAACTAAAAATATCAACTAGAAAATCTATTTCTAACTACAGACTTCTTCCGACTCAGCCTACAACTCTATTGAATGCTACTCACAAAAACAGTAGCAGCTAGTGAGAGAAGGTATGAATCTGAAAATATAAAAAAAACTAACCACAATGACATCACAGACAATGAGCACCACAAGGCCAAAGAGCAGCATAATACATTTGAATGGTAACCTGGAGACCGAGCAAGACTGACACAACCATCTCCAACCACAAACCAAACATATCCTAAAATGCATGGGCTGATGTGAGGTTCAAGATGCAAACCTCCAAGACATGCTGTGAGATAAATCGCAACAGCTCAGATGGCAAGAGACGGTGCTTAAGTGACACAATAACTTTGGGAAAGAAACATAAAAAGCAGAAGTAAAAACAGCAGTACTGCAATGAGCATCGAGTGGCAGACATTGTTTTAAAGTTAGAATGCAAGATCCCTCAACTGGGAAACAATGCAATGGCACATTCAATATACTGTGCATTAAAATACAGTTTAATTGCTTTATGTCACACTATACAAATACCTCAAAACTTATCATACCCATCATGTGCTAGTCTGTGCTACGATATGCTCAGTATTCCTCACTCCTTGTCATACAGCAGTCATTATTAAGACGTGTCCACACACTGCATCATACTGCTGGGATGTGGAGTTATTTACACAATAAACCAAGGGGCAAAATGCTAGTGAAATCTACATGGCCTACAAAGAATTTCACTTTTCAAATCTGGCTAAATGTACTGGCAAGCCGATTGAGAGGGGTAATCTTGGATTTGATACACCCAGACTAGAAAGAGTTTATGCCACATAGATTGATCACATTGAACATTGCGGCAGCAGAAGGAGTTAGGGCTCCGTTGGCAGAAGCCTCACTGAACACCAATAAGGCATTCGATTCAGTGGAATGGCCCTTCTTATTCGGCATTATGAGCAAGATGGGATTTGGTCCCAGATTCTTGAAATGGGTCAGGTTGCTCTATACTAACCCTAGGAAGCAGCTCAAAGTCAATGGTGTCCTCTCTCAGGAATTCCCCATTAAAGAGTGGCATGAGGCAGGGCTGCCCCCTCTCACCAATTCTATTAGTCCTAGCGATAGAGGCGCTGGTGGCATGGATTCGGGTCGACACCCAAATCTGGGGCTGGAGATGGGATCACACATGGGAGGAACAGTGATCTCCCTATGTGGATGATATTATATTGTACCTAGCCCACACGGACAAATAATGTTTTGCAGATAGGCGAGATCTTCACTATTTATGGGAACTTCTCTGGCCTTGGGATAAACTGGATGAAATCCCTAATATTAACGATGGGCAGCTGGAAGTGGAGGGGAACCAACAAATGCGGTTAAAATTTGCCATCCATCGCTTTAAATACCTGGCTCTGTGGATCTCAAAAAAAGATGATGCCCACTATGAGGATTACCTGACCACACTGTTTAATAGGCTAGACAAAGATGTGAAACACTGCAGGGCACTTCCGCTGTTGGGAAGGGCAGCAATATTTAAAATGACAATGCTGCCCCGATTTTCCTTTATACTGCAGAATAGTCCATATGCTTTGCCCAACACTCATGATAAAAAGACTCCTGAAATCCCTGCTCTGGCTAGACGGCCCACCACGAATAGCACTCCAAACACTTGAGTGGTCCACCTGTGATGGGGGTATAGCAGTACCTAACATTTGGAAATACTACGAAGTGGAACAGATCAGTGTTGTCAACAAATGGGATACATACCGCTGGAAGATCCCGCCTTCCGACTGAATTGTCTGGCTGGGTAGGAGGGGCTATCTGCAAGCCATGTACGGTGGAGAGCTATCGGCCGACGTCCTTCAATGAGATTGGTAACTACGTGGCATAGATCATTAAGGGAAATTAAAAGGGAGAGGAAATTGATTTCGAAGACCCCACTGTGGCTGGGCACAAGACTGGTCCCTGTGACAACACTACCAGGATTCAAAAAATGGGACGATATCAGCCTCTCAACCTTGGAAGATGAGTGGGATGCAAATGGTATAATACCTTTTGCATATATAAGGACATATACCACACAGGTATTTAAATAGCTCCAACTGCATGACGCACTGAAAGCGCAGGTATCACCGGGGGAGGAAACTAAAGAGAAATCATTGCTGGAGAGGAGGTTGCTGAACGGCCACATAACCACAAAGGCAATCTCCCTCAGATATGATACTTTGCTGACTAATATACAGCAGGAGCTTGACCAACTGAGGTCCCATTGGCAAACTGAAGTAGGGGAACTAGCGTGCATGAGCAATACAGGCACGTTTTTGGCTGATTCAGCAGAAAATACTACAAAGAAGCTATTGCACCAAGTCATTCCTACACAAAATAGGCAGGGCCAGTGACAACACGTGCCTGCGCACCTGCAACCAGGAGGATACTTTCAAACATACCATATGGGCTTGTCTCAAGATATGCCCTATCTGGGAGGGAGCTACTGAGAGGCTGTAGACAGGCAACCCTAGGCTTGCTGGGTATATGGAAGAACTCAGACGTCTCCTCTTACAAAACAATTGCTGGTTAACTTGGGCTTCCTGCTGGCAAAAAGGGAGATTGCATGGCTGTAGGGGAACTCAACTAACCTGTGGCTGCAGAACTGGAAAAGGGAAGCGAACATATGCATGCCAAGGAAAAGCTGGTATACAAGAGAAGAGGGTGTCCAAGAAAATTTGGGGCAGTTGAGAAGGATACTGGATTGTATGGGCGACTAGCTGGGTCCGGAGTAAAGACATGGTGCTGGACCCCTTCAACCCCCAGACTCATTGCGGTACAGTTTCTCCATTCTGAACTGAGTGGAACTAACATTAACCAGTGGGGTGTGGGATTTGGGACCATGAAAACATCTGTCCAAATGTTTATATGTTCGACTGTTATGTTTGTTTTGAAATGCAAATAAAATACATTAAAGAAAAACAATGGCTGTATCAGTCAGCACATGTAAATTTAGTGGCAGAGGATGGCCTTGGTACTGGGGTGGGGATTGAGAGAAACTTGTTTTCTCAGGGTGTTCAGTTTACCTGTGTTGTGCATGCAAGAACTGGCCTGCAATACTAAATTGTTAAAAATGGTGATCCCTGCTCAACCCCTTGGTTGCTTGGCACGAGCAGTAAGGCTTATCTCAGAGGCAATGTGTAAAGCATGTGTACATACACACACAGTAACAGTGTAAACACTACAAAAGGACACCACACCAGTTTATAAAAAGAACCAATATTTATCTGAATGAAACAAGACCAAAATGACAAAAATTCAAAATACACAAGCAAAGATATCACTTTTAAATGGTTCAAAATAGTTCAGTCCATAGGAAGCTATGGATGCGTCACTTTTATCACAAAGTACCTGGGAAGCCGAAAACAGGTGCAGTGGAGATGAGGCGCCGGAAAAGCAAAGCAATGCGTCGATTCCTTACTCCCAAGGGAGGTCATGAGTTGATTTCTTACTGCCAGGGGAGGTGAAGTGTCGCTCTCCGGACAGGAGGCCTTGGTTCCTTACTGCTGGGCCATGTCGATGAAGAACTTGGTACACAGGGGCGATGCGTCGAAAATCCGGATGTGCTGGATCGATGCGGCGGAGGCAGAACAGGCGCTGCATTAATTTCCAAGTCACGAAGCAGGTGATGCGTTGATTTCTTCAGCCACACAGCAGGGCCTGCGTCGGAGTCGGAGCAGGTGCCACAGACGTCAGTGACTCAGTGCTCTGGACTTGGGCTGTGGCGATCATTCATCCGCATGGCAGGCGCTGAGTCGATTCTTATGCCGCACTGTTGCCATCCGTTGGTTCTTGAACCGCACGGCTCTTAGGCACTGCCGTTCGTATGCCAACGACACCCAGTTGGTTGTGCCAATCTACCCTGACTCTGGCCATCTACGTCCGACTCCTTGTCTTCAGGAAGTAGCCAGCTGGATGTCTGGTTGTAAATTAAAACTCAAGGCAGACTAAACAGAATTCATGTTGCTGGGTAACAATCTCGGCCACTTTGCTCTGAGCCCCCTCCCACACTGCCTGAGCAATCTGTCCACTCGCAAAAACTCAATAAAGAACCTTGTGATTGGACTTGACTCTGGTCTTACCATTGACCATCAAGCCAAAAAAACTTGCTGCCAGCTGCTACGGCATCCTGAGACTATGGTGGAAGGTCTTTCTATGGTGGAAGGTCTTTCCCCTACTGCCTTTCCCCACCAACAGAGTGATCGTTCAGGCCTTTGTGCTTTCCTGACTGGACTACGGGAATGCCCTGCCTTTGGGCTCACCCCTCTATGTTGTCAGGAGACTGCAGAATGCTGCTGCACGCCTCCTGACAAACATTTTGAAACACCAATGGGCCACCAAGGCTCTAAGAGATCTACACTGGCTTCCAGTTGAATGCTGAGAGCAGTTTAAGACTCTCTGCATTATGCACAGGCCAATTCATAGAAGATCATTAGCCACTCCTTATCTCTCTGGGAGCCCTCAGATCTTCATCAGCCCACCTACTGAAGACCCACTTCCTTTCTGGCCCCCAGACTTTGGAAGACTCTACCACTGGAACTGGCCTTAAGGACCTGGCTTTTCTGTGACTGATAATCAATCAATCATTCAAACAGGGGTTTGTAAAGCACTGCTACTCACCCGTAAGGGTCTCAAGGCACTGAAGCGGGGTGGGGCTGCTGATTTGTATGGGTGTGGAGGTTCAGCCTAAGAGCCAGGTTTTGAGGTCCTTCCTGAACTGGGTCAACGATGCGGATCGCCTGAAGTGGAGGGGTAGGGTGTTCCGGGTCATGGCGGCGAAGTAGGCAAAATATCTTCCCCCGGTTCTGGTCTGGTGGATCCATGGGAAGGAGGCCAGGGTGAGATGGGCAGAGCGGAGTTGTCTGGCGGGTGTGTGGAAAGCAAGGCGGTGGTTGAGATATTCTGGTTCTGTGTCATGGAGGGCCTTGTAGGGATGAGTGAGGAGCTTGAAGGTGATCCTCTTGTTGATAGGGAGCCAGTGGAGTTGTCGGTGGTGATGTGTCATGTGGCTGTGGCGGAGGATGTCGAGGACCAGTTGGCTGTGGTGTTTTGGACATTCTGTAGCTCCCCGAGCTGTTTCTGGGTGATGCCGGCCTACAGTGTGTTGCAGTAGTCAAGTCTGCTGGTGATGAGTGCGTGGGTAACCGTCTTTCTGGATTCTGTGGGGAGCCATCTGAATGTCTTTCAGAGCAGGCGGAGCATGAGGAAACTGCTTTGATTTGGCGGTTCATTGAGAGCGAGGAGTCCAGTATGATGCAGAGGTTGTGTGCGTGGTCCATAGGGTTCGGAGGGGTTCCTAGTGAGGCAGGCCACCAGGAGTCATCCCAGGCTGAGGGGATGGGTCCCAAGATGGGTACTTCGGTCTTCTCCGAGTTGAGCTTGAGGCAGCTGTCTTGCATCCAGGAAGCAACTGCCTTCATTCCATTGTGAAAGTTGATTCTGGCGGCTGTGGGTTTGTTGGTGAGGGAGATGATCAGCTGGGTGTCGTCGGCATAGGAGACTAGGTTTAGTCTGTGGCTTCCGACGATGGCTGCGAGGGGAACCATGTAGATGTTGAAGAGGGTGGGGCTCAGGGAGGAGCCCTGGGGCACTCTGTAGCTGATCTATGTAGGGTCTGAGAAGAACGGGGTAATCGGACTCGCTGTGTTCGGCCGGTCAGGAAGGAGTGGATCCAGTCCAGTGCCTTGTCGCGGATGCCGGCCTTGTGGAGTCTTGTGATTAGGGTACGATGGGAGACGTGTAGAAGGCGGTCAAGAGGTCCAGAAGGATGATGGTTGAGGTTTCGCCCCGGTCGAGGAGGGTGCGGATGTCGTCGGTGGCAGCAAGGAGTGCGGTCTTGGTGCTGTGGTTGCTTCGGAAGCTGGATTGGGAGGTGTCCAGGACGTGGTTCTCTTCAATGAACTCAGATAGCTGGACATTGATGGCCTTCTCGATGACCTTCGCTGGGAAGGCGAAGAGGGAGATGAGTCTGAAGTTCTTGAGGTCTGTCGGGTTGTGGGACGGTTTCTTCAGCAGGGGGTTGATCTCGGCGTGTTTCTAGTCGTCCAGGAAGGTGGTGGTTTCGATGGAGCAGTTGATCTTCCTCAACAGTTTTATCTAGTTCCTTTCAGTGTTTATAGCAGTGCTGGGAGGCCTTCGCATAGCCATGCGCTATACAAGAACTCAGGAATAGAATAGAACAGAATGCTGTGGCAGTTAAAACAACTGCCGAACGTCGATGCGTGGATTTTCTTCAGCGCTTCACAACAAAACCACCTCTAAGGGCCAAGAACTGGAATTGGCACCACTTGGCAGGTTAGAACTCCCAGAAGAGGAGTTCTGGGGCTGCAGATGAAGTCCTTGATGGCCCTGAGACTTCTTAACAGGATGCAAGCTTGCACAAGCCCTTGGAGAACCTTGGCAAATGCAGAAAGCAAAGGTCCAGTACTTTCACTGCCCGAAACAGAAGCAGCAAGCAGTAGGCCAGCACAACAAAGCAATAGGCAGAGTGGAAGTTCCCCTTCTACAGCATCCAGCTCTTCTTCTTGGAAAAATCTCCACTTAGTCTAGAAGTGTTCTCAAGTTATAGTGTCAGAGCTCCAGTACTTCTACCAGTTTCTGCCTTTGAAGTAGGCAAACTTCAAATGAAAGTCTTTGTAGTGCACATGACCCTCCCCTTCCCTGACCTGGCTCCTGACACACTACAGGGGGTGGAGACAGCTGTGTGTGAGGACAGGCACAGCCCTATTCAGGTGTCAGTGACAACTCCTCCCACCACTTTAGCTCAGGAAGACGCATCAGCCTAGTGATGGGCTATCAGGATATGCAGGGCACACCTCAGCTACGGTGTGACTGTCTATAGTAAATGCACAAGCAGCCCAACTGTCACCCTCCCTCAGACGCAGATTCCACAAGCAAGCAGAGGCACAGAATGGTAAAGCAAGAAAATGCCCATTTTCAAATATGCAATTTAAAAACCAACTTCACTAAAAGTAGTATTTTTAAATTGTGTGTTCAGGGACCACAAACTCCAAATTTCCCTCTCTTTCCAATTGGAAGTTACACTTGTAAGAGGTTACAAGGCAGCTCCAATGGTAACCTATGGGAGAGATAGTCCTTGCAATAGTGAAAAACACATTTAGCAGTATTTCACTATCAGGACATGTAAAATACACCAGTACATATCCTACCATTTACATACACTGCACCCCGCCCAAGGGGCTACCTTGGGCCTACCTTAGGGGTGCCTTACATGTAGTAAAAGGGAAGGTTTCAACGACATGGCAGTTTAAAACTGCACTCGTATTCACAGCAGTGGCAGGCCTGAGACATGTTTGCAGGGCTACTTATGTGGTTGGCACAATCAATGCTGCAGGCCCTCTGGTAGCATTTTAAATATAGGCCCTGGACACACCTGGTGCACTTTACCAGGGACTTACTAGTAACTCAAATATGCCAATCAAGGGTAAACCAATCAGCAATACATTTTATACAGAGAGCATATGCACTTTAGCACTAATCAGCAGGGGTAAAGTGCCAGAGTCCCAAAGCCTACGAAAACAGGTCAGAAAAAATAGGAGGACGAAGGCAAAACGTTTGGGGATAACCCTGCAAAAGGGGCCAGGTCCAACATAAATGATGTAGTGCTTGCATGTATATTTGTTGTGCTCATACCTTTACGGCAGGTGTGCAGATACAAGTTGTATGTTTTTGTCAAATCAATTGACAAGCAAAGAAGTAGTAACTACAGCCCTAATTCGTAAATGTCTTGCAGTGTCCTTGCCACAGTCCTTAAGAGGGGATTAACAGCACAGAAGAGTATTCTTCATTCTAGAATCAGCTGATAGCTGCAGTATGGCCATGTCCTTTTGCAAATAAATGTCACATTGTGTGACTTGGAGCTCATTTTGCGACTCTACTATGGGGAGGAGCTATTTCACTTGAATTACAACTTGTGAAACAAAAGGTAAACACGGACCACACTATCCTAGGTGCATTAATCCACTTACCTATACCTTCTATTGTACCCTGTGAACAACACGTTATACACAAATCTCCGCATGACGAGTATGGTCACCATGGATGCAAGTGTGAAAGCCCCAGACCAGGGTAAGAAATTCTAACTTTATAAATAAGAAAGTAAAACACTTTAGACCTCTTTGAGAATGGCTTGTAATAGCGCAAACACAAGACCTCTAGGAGAGTCTATGACCATAATGATGAAGGACACCTCAAATGTAGGCACACAACTCGACAATATAAAGGAAAACCAGGAGCCAACTCTGAAGGCTACAATGCCAGCATTACAGGCATGCTCAATAAAGCACCTACACTGTGTAGAGCAGTCAGAGCCGCAGCACAATGACACACCAGAGACCGACGCAGATAAGGAGTCTCCAAGCAGTGCCTCAAAAATGGAGAAAGAACCTGCTGATGCTACAGGCGGCCATGAGGGAACAAGGTGGAACAATGACTATGAATGCATCGACCAGCAAGAGTCGGAGGCAGGACTCTAGTAATAGTATGGATCTCGATTCTAGCGAAGAATTTGTACATGACATATAGAAATCACTGGATTGTGAAGGAACGTGTGAACCTGGAATACAAAAAGTAAGTATATTTCAATCTTGTACATTTAGGGGCATTTAAATCAATGGTGATGAGGAGGGTAGGTATGAAAAGGTTGAAGTTTGTTTTTATCAGCAGAGAAAGGTGCCATGGGGGGATGAAGCCGCTCGCACGACTATGAAAGTTCTACACCCATTGCCAAGATTTTCAAACCTCTTCTACTCAAGACAGAAAAATGTTCCATATGTCATAAAACAGTTCCTGTAGTTAAACAGATGCAATCGTAAAATGGTGCCTTGCACTCTTCAGACTGTGCTAGCAACAACCACAAAAACGTGCCTAAAGGCAGGGTGTGACCATTGCGATGGGTGTGAAATTAGCAACTTCAGTCAACTGAATCATGACTGCGTTATGGATGGGTGCTGATTATCATGAAAAGTTCATACGAAACCTATTTTACAAGCTCCATCCCTCTACAATTATGGCAGCTGTGAGAGTTTTATACTGATAAGAGAGCTTTCCAGTTCAAAAAGTAAGCTTTAATATTTTTCCCCCTTTGTATGTGTGCTGTATAACACCACACAAAAGCAAAGTTTGAAAAATATGCAGAAATTAAAATTATTCTCCTCCGTTAAGCCTGCCTCAAGGAAGTATTATATTTTGGTGTAAATATTTCTCTGAAACTGCTAATAGAGTAGATTGTGTGTCAAACCCCATGGGTGGTTGCATGAAACCCTCACTTGAAGCACAGTAACGCAGTGCTACTTTTCATCACTTTTGACTAAATTTTCGATGAAAATCCTGATTTGCTTTAGAAAGTTTAAACCACCAAAATGCCTTGTGCCATGTTTGCATAATGCAACCAGGTTGCAATGTTATCCTATGGGAGGGAAATCAAATACAGCATACAGCTAGAGTACAGCGACGTACAAGACCAATCTACTGGACTTAAGGCGAGTATGGGGCAATGTCCAAGGCAGCACCAGCAGGGCACCTCCAGCAGCACTAGGGCGACCAGGTGCAGTGGTGCATACAGTGTCGGGAATCCGATGTCACTCAATAGGAATCGGTCTGCATGAAAAGAGGCTGAAGGTTTGGACTGGGAGGCCAGTCGGGCTGAACCAACAGTGGGCTCAGGTCTCACAATGCTCAGGAACATGGGGACACCTTTGGTCCTCTTCTCCATGAGCGACGAGTGCAGAGGTGTCCTTAGGCGTTGGGTTTTGTCACCAGGAGCGGTTGAGGTAGAGGAGGGCCTGCAAACAGAGGCTGCAGGCGGAGTAGAGAAGTGCACAGCGGGGAAACCCAAGGTGAGCTTCGAGTCTGGAGGGTCGAGGAACCATGTTGGCACCATTGGCCCACTTCAGCTCGGGCTAGATGGCTCGGGTGCAGTGGTGCTTTCAGGAGTCGTGTTTTCACTGTCTTGGAACCTCACAGGTCTTTCTTGGTACCTGCAAGGTGCAGGGGTGCAGCTCCACTGTTCCACGGGAGTGCCTGGTTCTTGGGCGAAGTACTGGAGGTTCTCCCAGGCTTTGGAGACACAGAAGCTGCTGGACAAGTCGTCTTTTGGTGCAATCGTCAAAGTCAGCAGAC
Source organism: Calotriton arnoldi (assembly GCA_963921515.1). Classification (NCBI taxonomy): domain Eukaryota; kingdom Metazoa; phylum Chordata; class Amphibia; order Caudata; family Salamandridae; genus Calotriton; species Calotriton arnoldi. Next base: position 1,355,106 of record CAWUFW010002725.1, read on the forward strand.
AGCCTGGCAGGGTTGGCGCCAAGTCAGTTGCTGGATCTTCTGTTCTTGCTTCTTGTGACCCTTCACGTCTGTCTTCTTTCAGGTCGGCAGTTTCTCATTTCCTGGTGCTAGGGGCTTCCCTAATACTGAATTTACGGCAACACTGGCATATCCTTCAGGGCATGGAGCTACAGGAGGGAGTTGTTTCTTCCAGACCATGAATTATATACTGCAAGGGGATGCCCATTAAGGACTAAGTATGCCTGAGTTATATAAAAAGTAGTAATACCATACTTAAAAATGAGAGTTGGATATCAGCTAAAAGAAAGGGTTTCTATACCTGTGGCAAATATAATATGTGTCAGTTTGGAAGGAACAAGACACAGGATTTTTGCTACAGTTTCATAAATTCTAACACAGCACACATGGTACATATTCTTGGATGCATTAGGTGTGAAGTAGCATACGTCCTCCCAAATTGCACATCTAAGAACATGTGAGAGCCATCAGGAGTAAAAATATGGGCAACCCAGTCACATTACATTACAATGAAAAGCATCCTGGGGATGTCACAGTTTGTTTTTTTGCATTAGAACAAGTTATAGATAATGAGAGAGGGGGCACAGAGAAGTAATGTTGAGGAAAGCTGAAGCGAAATGGATAACAAGACTTAGAAGTGTGGAATATGGACATGATACCAACAAAGAAATGGATCATTTTCTGTAGACTGGATGTGAGTATATGAAGTAATATCATATTGGATTTATGGGTACAGCTTTTTCCCAGCACTGACGGAGTTGGTGTATGATACTATGAATTGGGATTATGGATAAAATGACAACATAGGAATCCTTCAATTATGTTTATCAATATACTGAGTCTCAATATTAGGTTTTGAAGTAGAAAGAGGATCGAATATGGCGCCCATGGGGGATGCAGGAGTGTAACTCATTTTTCTAAACCCACGAACAAGCCGAATATCTAACCCGGAATATTAAAAGGGAAGTAATGGGGCATCCACAGATAGCGCTGCAGGTAAGCGGAATACCAGTATTTATAGGGGAATAAAGGTGAAATATGGTGCCCCCCCATCATATCGGAAGCTTTGTTGCTTGGGTTTCTCTTTTTTCCTTGTGTAAATGGACACATTGGACTTGAATAGGACGCCCTGAATGGCAAAAAGGAATCGAAGATGGTGCTTGCAGGGGGCAGGCAAGTCCTCTCTCTACAGTTGTGAACACATAAATTGTGAGTATTGAAGTGGATTAAAGATGGTGCCTGTGATGAAGGCGGAGCGTACGCCGTATAGTGGGATTTATTTTAATTGAAAATGGGTAAGTGGATGTGACCCACTCCCTTCTGAACTCTATAATGTGATGCACTAAGCAATTTTGCACATAATGCTTTGGATTGGGGTAGACTGCTCTCTCTTGAACTTTACAGTTTTATGTACTAAGTGATGTTGCACATGCGGTGTTGGGCTCCACAAATATAGTGGGATAGACATACCGGTTTTCATAGCTGCATTAATGCCCCCTACAATGATCTCTAGATATCTTGTCTGTAAGGTGTATCATAAGGGTTGAGATTTTGCGTGTCCCGCTTAACATTTTGGGAGTAAAATGGGAAAGATATATTGGCCTTCGTGGATGAATGAGTGCATCCCCAGTGATCTCTAGATATTATGTATGTGAGAATACAATATGTGAATTTGTTTTTTTTATTACCCCACATAACATTCTGTACGTTTTACAAGAAACATAGTATATATATTTTTTTTACTTTATTTTTCCATTTTGTATGAGAGAATTAACCAACATTACAGCATACAATTGTTCGTAGGTACTTTACACACAACCTCTATGATACCGAGGCCAGCCTGAGAAATCCTGGAATCGATAATATAGTTAACAATGAGGGATACATCATACAGTTCATGCTAGTGGATAGTAAGCATTAAGATAAGCAGTCATTTCATCAATCCACCATCACCCTCTCCTCCCTGGTTTTCGACTTAGCAGGTTTCGCTCCCGCTGGACGCAGAATTGCTCAGCTCACTCTCCTCCTCCCCTCCTGTGAGAACAGAGATGCAAAACACTCGCCATTCCGTGAGGTCTGCCTGTAACCCATCATCTTTGCGTGTTAATTTCATGTGTGTTTCTTCGGCTAGTGCCCATTCCCTAACATCATAAGCCATGTTGCTATTTCTGGGCTTCTCTGCCCCATCCAATGTATGGCCTTTCTGCGTCTAGCCAGGAGGACCAGCAGAAACATGGTATTTTTAAATGAAAATGATGGTTTTGGGGTTATATAAATTGTTCTTTATTTACAGACTTTTATAAAAAAAAATATTGTAAGAGTTCATACAGCCAACAAGCCACATTACATCGTAATGGGAAACATAAAAAGAAGAAACAATAAACAAATAACACATACCGCAAAAACACGATATGTTACAGCCAATGGAGTACCTTATTTTGCACTTTGTCCCGGATAATTTTTTGCCCGTCAGCATATCATCCCACCTATCCCAAAGCCCCTCATAGCCTCGGAAATTTGTTAGGAGTTCCAGACCTTAAAGAATAGCGATATTCGAGACCCTTCATTTTTAACATTTTCGACTGCCATTGTTGGAAAGTAGGAATCACTTCCGACCGCCAATATTGAGGAATGACTGACCTTGCTATTAAGGCATTTATAAATAGGGCTCCCGGTTTTATGGTATTTATTTTTATAACATTTCCGTCTGTATTTATCCATATTTATTTTTTGGCTATTTTGTCTGTATTTATCCATATTTATTTTGTGTTTCGCGTATAAATGTAGTTGTAAAACTGTACATTTCCGTATTTATTTAAATGACAGACGCGCACTCATACTTTGATGTCCATTGTGTTTTAGCTATTTAAGTTGCTATATATTACATAACAGTACATCCATTGGCAAATATTAGCATTATGCCACAAATGTATATTGATACATGCAGTTATTTAAAGAAATTTCATCCTGTTTTGTAATTTCCCATGCTGTCCATCTGCTCAGCTGTTGGGCTATAATTCATGAAAGACAGCATGAAGAGTCACTTGAAAGAAGCACATTTTCTGTATTTATCCACTTTTAAAAATAAATGCAGACAGAAAACACATTGTTTTCTGTCTGTATTTATCTGTAAAAATCCGTAAAAACGGAAAACAGGGAGCCTTATTTATAAATAATTGTTTCTTCTGCAGCGGTTCTATTTTGATGTTGGGGGAATACCCCAAAACCGCTGACTGGGCATCCATTGGATATTCAGTCTCTAATGTATGGTGGCCACACTCCTGAATCTCAACCTAAAACAGATTTATTTTTGGGCAGCCCCAGATAACATGTGCACAGAGCCCCCCACCCCGTGATTCCCCCCACCATTGAGCGCATAAAACATTCTGATATCTGGGGGTTAATTTTGTGCAAATAAGCTGGGGTTCTATAGAGCAACCATTTTGTATAGAATTGCGTTCAATGGAAATTCATCCCCTTCATTAAAGGAAAATTGATCTTATTCCAGGTTTTTACCAACATCTGTAGGCACTCTTTGGACTGCCACTTATCCCGAGCCTTCAAGAATACCTCATTACCCTGTTTTTGTCTCAAGATAGTGACCCAGCAGCTAATGGATCTGCGTGTTCTAGTCCCTGCTAGATCTTCAACCAGATCCAAACCTGTCAAAATTCTTCTAGGATCCAGTTTATGCAAAACATTTCTTATCTGAATAAAGGGCCATTGCATCATTATTTTATGGTGGCTAATAGTAGGTTCAACTTCAGTCCAATCTTTCCAGGAGTCTAGACTTAGAAACTTAAACTAATAAAGGTTGACACCCAATCTGTACATCCACCAAGAGGGTAACTCCAACAACAGCGGGAAATTACATAATGCTTTAACAGTTGTTCTGTCCAAATTAATCCGGGAGACTTAAAGTACCTATAACAGCAATATGCAAAACTCGCAAAGTAGTATTCTTTTAAATCTTGAAGGGTGAGGCCACCTTCTTTAACTGGCCTATATAATTTATCTATTGCCAATCTAGGCATTTCATTAGCTATATGAAGGCTGAAAACATTACCTGCATTTTCTTAAAAACTTCATCTGAAGAGTGCAGGGGATTGCAGCAAAAAGGTAATTGCACATATGTAAAACAAAAGCAACACGGTCCATTATCGATAAGGGTAGGTTGGCCCATCTTGTGAATAGCACCTTAATTTGACTAATTTGAGGGGAGTAATTCAGTTCATATAGATCATTATTGTTCTCCGTAACATATATTCCAAAATAACGCTTGTTGGGTGTCTCTAGTTGGCAATAGTTTGCACCTTTGACCAAATAGGGACGCTTGCTTCTAGTCAGGGAAAGAAGATTACACTCCTGGATAACCCCTGCTCACCCCCTTGGTAGCTTGGCACGAGCAGACAGGCTTATCTCAGAGGCAGTGTGTTAAGCATTTGTGAACACATACAGTAATACAGTGAAAACACTACAGATGGACACAACACAGGTTTTATAAAAATAAGTATTCTTTATATAGACTTAACACAAGACCACAAACGACAAAAATCCAAAACACAGTAATAAAAAATAATACTTCAAGATGGTAAAAATAGTTCAAAAATAGGTTATTCACTTAAAAGCAATCTTTAGCAACAGATAACCCCAACTGGAGTTATCACGACGTCGAGGTCAAAGAAATCCCAAAGTACAGCGCCGACTGCAAGGTGCGCGGCGTCGGGCCCGGAGTCAAAACAGACCCACAAAGAACAGTACCTTGGAAAAGCGAAAACAAAGACAGCTCATGGCGTCGGGGAGATGCAGCGGCGTTGGCGCTGTGTGGCGCCGGTTCCTTGCTTCGGGGGAGGCGAGGCGTCGGGTCCTCAATGCTTGCGCAAAGTAGGGGATGCGTCTGTTGCTTACCGGAGAGGAGGCGACGTCACGATGGCGCCGAAACCACAGTTCCGTACGATGTCACGATGTCGATGAATTCTTGGCCAGCCACGTCGAGGATCGGCTCCGCGATGATGTCGGTTTTGGAGTCGATGCGGCACAGCAGCAGGAGCCGGGCCTACGTTGCAAGTCGGAGCAGCGCTCACGGCTTATGGCAGGTTACGATGTCGCTCGCTGGCATCGGTGTTGCAAATTCCTTCTGTAACACTGGAACAGCAAGTTCCAGATGCAGGCAAACAGAAGGGGTGAAGTCTTTTGTATCCCTGAGACTTCAGACAGGAGGCAAGCTCAAATTCAAGCCCTTGGAGAAATATTCTGCAAGATGATGAAAGTTCTTTAAAAGTTCCTTCTCCTTTCCTTGGCAATAAAGAAACCACTGCAGGCCAACCCAGCAAACAGCACACTGGCAGAGGGGCAGTCCAAACTCCTGCAGCTTTCCTTGGTTCTTCTCCTTGGCAAAGGTTTGTCTTGTGTTCCCAGAAGTGATCTAAAGTCTTGGGGTCTGGGCCCCATATTTATACTCATAAATATTTTGTCCTCTGAAGGCAGAGGGTCATGTACCTAGTCCAAACCAGTTCTGGGTGCATCCTGCCAGTGCACACCTTCTTCCTTTGTCAGTGTAGGCCAGGGTCATCAGACGCACCACAGGAGGTGAGCCAGCATTGTGGAAGGCAGGCACAACCCTATTCAGGCCCAGGTGCTACTCCTGCCACCACTCCTCATGCAGATAGGCCTATTCAGCCTAGTGCTGACTGACCCGGTCTCCTGGAGTCCCCCAGCCCCTGACACTCACAAAACCAGACATACAATACACAAGCTAGCAGAGGCAGGTTGCATGGTTAGGCAAGAAAATACCTACTTTCAAAGGTTAAAACCACCTTCACTAAAAGATGCATTTTATCATTCTGAGTTCAGGCATACTAAACTCGAATTTCTACCATGTTCCCTGGGTCAGTTAGGATTATAAGATGTTATAATCAAACTGCCCATTCTGGCCTATGGGGACAAGTAGCCATGCAATAGTGAAAATCGAAATAGGCTGTAATTCACTATCAGTTCATGCCACACACATCAGGGCATGACCTACCTTTTACATACAATGCACCCTGCCCTAGGGCCTACCTCAGGAGTGTCTGATATGTAGAAAAGGGAAGGTTTAGGGACTGGCAAGTGTGTGCACTTGTCAAGTCGACATGGCAGTCCCAAACTGCGCACAGGCTCTGCAATGGCAGGTCTGAGTTACACTTTTACAGGCTGCTTCTGTGGGTGGCACAATCAGTGCTGCAAGCCCACCAGCAGCATTTGATTTACAGGCCCTGGGCACACATGGTGCACTATACTAGGGTCTGATAAGTAAATCAAATAGCCAATCATGGAGTTACTAATCCATACATCAATTTACAATAGGGAGAGCATATGCACTTTAGCACTGATCAGCAGTGGTAAAGTGCCCAGAGTCATAAAACCAACAAAAACAGGTCAGAGAAAATACAGGAGGAAGGCAAAAAGTTCAGGGATGACCCTGCAAAAAGGGCCAAGTCCAACACAACCCCCTTCCAGCCAAAACGCAGGGTAGACCAATCACTACCTTGATGGGCTTCCCTGCTTTGGGCGATAGAACATGGACCCTGGCCCGCAACTGCAGGGGCATACTCCAGTTCTACGCCAATCTGAACCTATTTGGGTCCCTCTGTCCATACTCTCAGGGCCCACCAAGCTAACCCATGGGGAACCCTTCTCCTCACCTATGGACACCATCTGTGCAGCACCTAACCTTAGCTTGCTCACAGGTGTGTCCCAACAGACAGACAGCAAGCCAGAGTGGCCACTGACAGTGGTCAGGGATGAGACCCAGGCCTTATGCCTCTCAGGGCTCTCAAACCTCTGTGGCGTCAGAGAGCGGGGGGCAGTAGCCCCAGGTGCTGGGCACCTTTTGTCCACTCTCCATCCTGTCAGGTCAGGTATGACATCCTGGCACTGACCTACCAGCCCCGGGCCTGTACCAGGCGGCTGGACTGGGGCGGGCTTTCCCACACCCTGTCCTCCTCCTCCTCGGGGCTCTGCACCCTCCCACTTGGAGTGGTACCCCCTTCCCGAATTGTCAGGGTGCCTGTGGCAGGTGTCCTGAACAATTCGCCCACCAGTTCAGGGGTTCTATCCTGCAACTGGGATTCCAGGTCAGGGGGAACACACTGAACCTGGCCCTCCAACCTAGGGTCTAAACCCTCCAGTTGAACTGGGGTCAGAGGCGAGGACTCCCTCCCTCTGCACCCCCTTCCAGAGTGCTGTACCCTCCCACCTGGAGTGGTACCCCTAGCAGACAACCTGGTAGGGACATTGAGTACAGATGTCCTGCCCTCCAGGTCAGGCAACACCTGAACCTGGCTTCCCAACCCAGGGACCAACCCCTGCGGTTGAACACTCGCCCGGCGCACCAGGACTTCATTGGGAGCGCATATGCCCCCCTCGAGGGTGACACACAACTCATGTGTCGTGTGACAGTCTGCCTGGCGCAGATCTCCCAACCCCTGTCCATCTGACAGTGCGTGAAGATCCCCCAGGACAGAAGTGGTGTCACCATGGTCATTCAGTGGTGACTCAGCCCTTCTGGCTGGCCCCTGACCTACTGGTTCTTCCACTGGGGACTCTTTCCCCCTCTCACCCCTCAATCTGGATTTCTGCACCCTCCACTTAGGAGTGGCACTGCCAGACACCAGAACTGATGGAGGCCTGCTTACAGACACTCCCAGTTCACCAAAGAGTGAAAAGTATCTATCAAAGGGTGATCTGAAAAACAATTTACAACATGTGTATAGCTAATTAGACCCCACACGCATGAAGAAAAGAAATAGTCTAGCTTTTCTGCAGATTTATGCCTTTTTTGAAATATAAAAGAATTCATACTTATCCAGGTACTTTTGTTGCCATAGATCCAACAAGTTCAGACTCTTAATATAGTCTGACATGACTATGGACATTCGCGGCTTATTCTGCTTATGAGTATGAGATGTAGAGTCTAGCTCCAGATTCATAAGAAAATTATTGAACTCCCACCCTAATCAATTTCTCTGGATGGTCAACAATATCAGATAGTGCTCTACCAGTGGGGCTGGATCGTCTAAAATTGGAGCATAGACTGTGGCTATTGTTACGCTGCAAACACAAGGGGCACTGAATCTTTTCAGACACTCACCCCCAGTCACACATCTGGGTTGAATCCATCATTGTTCTTTAGCTCACTTCGCCACCTCAGTTCAGACCCAGCTATATGCAAATTAGTCTTGACCCTGTGCCTCATGGAATAGTCTAGCCCGAACTGCCAAGCCAGGTTTTCCAGGACCGGAGACAAGCATCCTGGAGAAAAACGGTTTCGGGGACACACCGCTAACATTATTAGGTAATCCGCTTACCAGAGCCCACCTCCCATCTTTATCGGTTTGTGAGATCTAACATGGAATGGGAAATATCTACTTATATAAATTGAAACCTCCCCCCCCCCCCTTCATGGGCAGCACTTGCGCTCGAGATAACATAACATAAATATTGTAACGCGCACGATCACCCGAGTGTATCTTTGCGCTGAATAACAGATGTTTATGGTTAGCCAACTCAATGGTATTTAATCGACGTCAGAATGATGAAAGGCTTAGGGAACCCACCAGGATTTGAACCTGTGAACATGAGGTCAAACACAGGCCCCCACAGTGGAGGCATTAGTCCACTAAGCCACCGGACCCGGCTAATACACCTGGAGATACACTGATGCCCTGCCCACTGCTTGAACATATTGCACTTTGACTTCCTTTTGTCGCAAAAGTGCATCTCTTGAATAAGCACTACATCTGGTGACTGTCCTTTCATCCAATCTTCAATTGCCCGTGCCTTACGCTTATGACTCAGCCCATTGCCATTAAATGAGACAATTCTCAAGTGATCTTTATGTACCCTCATCGAAGTCCTGGGTTTCAACAAATAAAGGCATTTCAACCTAAAATACAGTGCAGAAGGAGGCCTAACTGAAGATATACTACGCCATAAACTAAAATGCAGTGCAAAAATATCCATGTACATTTCAAACAGAAATTTCAATACATTTCACTTCCCAATTGCACTCTTCCGGATGCAAAGTGCCCACGGTGCATTTCATTGCGCCACAGAGAAATCGACAAATTTAGAAAGAGTGCCGTGCTTAAAGTGCGATAAAAGCATGCTTAGAATGGCATGGTGCCCACGTCTGCCATAACCGAAAGCGCAGTGCAAGAATATACATATGCTTATTCTTAAACATTTCAGATATATTACATAATTTCGAATCATTTCACATCCCAATTGCATTATTCTGTATATAGAGTGCCTAATGTACTTAATTGCACCTCGATAAAGCCCAGGGTAAGAAAGTGCACCATGCTTAAAATAAAAAAACAAGGCTTATATGTAAAGTGCCAAGCCTTAAAGTTCCGATGCATAACAAAAACATGTGCTTTTCTATAAACAGTACACAGCTCTTTGCCTCCCTATTGCACCTCCCCATCGCCTTTCTTCATTGCAGCATTCTGGTTCTAAAGTACCAAAGTGCATTTTGCATCATTAAGCATAGCTACACCTATCCACTTCTGCACGGATCTTACATGATTTACTATGTTTGCTACATTTCCATTTCTGATTCCATGAGCCATGAAACAACTGCACATATCCAAGTGTGACCTTTCTTCCAATTTTTAACTGCAGTGATCCCATAACCTTCTCCCCTTGCCACACACCCTGTGCTACCACCCGAGGGGGGATTTGCCCACAGTATCTCCCTCGCACCCCCACATTGGCCAGGGTGCCATGGCACTGCACCCCATGGCAATCATACCCCAAAAGTGCCCGGCCCCGCCCACGTGGAAGCAAATCACTGAAAGAAGGGAACCTCAGGACTAAACATTCCAGCCATCGCTCAAATTCAGCTTCGATCAAACCCGAAGATACCCATTGCCAGCAGCAAAAAACATACCACATCTTGCTAAATGTTGGCCCTGCTAGAAGCAAAATATTACTATAAAAGGGACCCCGAGGAGGAAATACTTAACGCAAACATACATCCAGAGAACCCTAATTGTATATCTTCTAGAGAAGCTCCTGGGTCCCTCTAGTGTCTGAAGAAAAGATTAAATTGTCTTTCACCAACACATTGAGCTTGGTTTGCTGCACAATAGATGCCTGAGCCCCCTTAGATTTAAAGGAATCAATCACTGTAGGAAGCTGGCTCTCTATATAGTGTACTAAAAGGAAGTACATTGTGCAGAGTCCACACAATTGGTTTACAGAGGCTAAAGTAGATAATACGAACGCTCTCTTTTGTGGCAGTGTGGGCGAGCAGTTAGTCTCATCAGGAGGGTAGCGCTAAGCATTTGTTGTACTCATAGAAGCAATAAATGAGGCACACACTCAAAGAATAAATCCAAGATCAAATTAGAAAAATAACACTTCTTTTTATATATGTTTTGAAACCAAGAACTTTGTTCAAAAGTAATCACTTTTTTCCGACATCTATAAGTAAGCAAATAGTTCAAACTTGTGCGCCTTTAAGCACAATGCAATCCTATGGGAGGAAAAGTCATAAATGCAATAAATGCAGGTACAGTCTACGTTAGGGGTTCACCTTCTGGATTCGGAGTAGTAGGGGGCAAAGGTCCAAAGTACTACCAGCAGTTGTTCGGGACCTGCCTGGATTCGACCAGGAGCAGGGTGCTGGTGAAGTCAGTAGCTGGGCGTGCTAAAAACAAGAGGGACCACCTAAAAACAGGCTGCATAGGGGGACTTGGCAACTAGTCTGAGGGCTCTCAAACAGGGGCTTAGGTCGCAAGGGGTCTTGGATCAAGGGAGAACCGCCGGTCCGTCGCTAACCGGGCCAGACGGTGTGGGTACAATGTGGTTAGACCGGCGGGCTGGATGCGCAAAGGAGCACCTTGCGGTCAGGGACAAACAGCTGGCAGGGGCAAAATCAAAACAGCTTGGCCACTCACAAAGTGTGTCTCAGTGATGTGGACGTCCCTCGATGGCTGGGGCAGAAGGGATCCGGAATGGACTCCTGCTGCTGTGGGGTGCAGGGCGTCTGGTACCCCAGTGATTGAAGCTGCAAAACTCTGGTTACTCCTGGTGTCTTCACGCTCAGTGGGGAGACAGATCTGACCTTCCGGAGCCTTCCAGAGCATGAGTACCTCTCCCTGGTATCGGTCAGGATGTGGAGCTGTAAGGCAGTGGACTGGACTCTGCCTGTCGGTGCCTGCTGCTGAAGGGGAGTAGCTCCTCTACTGCAAGGGAGACTTGAGGTGATTTGCAAGGGGCTGGCAGGCTACCCAAATCTTTGGCAGTCCTCTAGCTGGCAGGACGAGTCACTCTGTTGGGAATGTTTAGAGAGGTTGCGGCAGGCAGGGTTTCACGCTAAAAGTCTACAGCACTTCTGTTGCTCTGACCAGGCAGTGACTCTTCTTCATCTTTCTCCTCTATATCCGTTGAATCCGAGTTCTTGGGTTTAGGGGTGCCACCGAAATACTCAATTTAGGGGCATTAAGGGGAGTGACAGATAGTAGCCAATGGCTGCCTACCTTTAGGGTGTCTATACCTTCTATACACCCACTTCCCTGACCCTAGAATGCTAATCCTGCCCTAAACAACATGGAGAAATTTGAAAAGTGGGGTCCACATCAGCTAGTCCACCTGAGAGGTGTTGCTGGCTTGATGTGAGCACAGCTCCTAATCTTATTAATTTTCCTGCCTGTCTTGCCACCAAAATTGGGAGGAGGACTGCGGGGTGGGCATTCCCACTATCTGGAGAGGGCTGGGTCACAAAACAAAGGCAGCAGGGCCATTCAAGCTTCCCACTCTGGAAGGCACATCCTGCTTGTAGAAGGTGTGAACACCTCAGCCCAGAGCAGGCTTTGTTCCTGGCCTCAAAGAGCGAAGGCTCTCACTTCGGGAGGTCAGAAACTGGTCTACGGTGGCTGGCTGGTCGATACCAGTCAGTCTACACACTAGTAGTCAGTAGGTTTTCAGGGGGCACCTCTAAGGTTTTGTGTCCTCTGGGTGCATTTCTAAGTAACTCCAACACTGGCATCAGCTTGGGTTTACCAAGACGAGATGTTTGGTACCAAACATCTGGCGGTACAGTGAAGCCATCGTGTAGCTAGGAAACTCGTAATGATGGGTGTCCAGCCCATGCACTCTGTATGTCTTCCCAGTGCACTTTTGGTATTTAAGGGTGAACTTCGTCTCACGCAGATATGTCCACACATGGGTATAGTGTAACCCTGGGCATAATACTTCGCTACGCTCACGGAGCATGCAAAGTTTGTGCTACTACGCACTACGCAAATTGCACGTAGCAGAGTGAATAACTGTGCTAATTGACGTAGCGTAGCAACAGTAAAATAAACACCTTAAAATGCTTTGATAAAGCAATTTTCTATGCTAAAAAGCATATAACCAATTCACAAAAATGAACTTTGACAATAAAATATCAAGCAATGAGAGAGGTGATGATTTTGGAGTCCCCCTAACCTAGGGGAGGACCAAGCAGATGCCTTGAACACAAAAAGCATATCATGTGAACGATTCAATGGTGGTCCCTTCCTCCTAGGACCACCCCAAGCACAGTTATGGGCAAAAATACAATCCCAACCAAAGGTCCTGCAAAGCATTATGGGACGAGATTAGCAGTGGGCAGTGAATATTATAGTGTCCAATATCAAAATAATTCTACAAAGAGCTGCAGTTCAACTAGTCGTTACTAGATGTCCCTCACGAGTCAAATGCAAAAGCATTGAAATTATTAATACATCAAGCTGCAGTTCCACTAGTCGTTACAAGATGTCCCTCACGAGTCAAATGCAAAAGCATTGAAAACCTTTCATGAAGCTTTTGCATTTGACTCGTGAGGGACATCTAGTAACGACTAGTGGAACTGCAGCTCTTTGTAGAATTATTTTGATATTGGATACTAAAATATTCACTGCCCACTGCTAATCTCGTCCCATAATGCTTTGCAGGGCCTTTGGTTGGGATTGTATTTTTGCCAATAACTGTGCTTGGGGTGGTCCTAAGAGGATGGGACCACCACTGAATGGTTCAAAAGATGTGTTTTTTGTTTTCAAGGCATCTGCTTGGTTTTCCCCTAGGTTAGGGAGGATCCTAAAATCATCACCTCTCTCACTGCTTGTTAATTTATCGTTTTCACTTTTGTGTAGTAACTATATGCATTTTTAGCATATAAAGACAGAGATATTTATTTTATCTTAACTTGCACTGTGCAATATGCCTTTGGCAATTATTGTACAGTGCAGTCAAACACACAGCTACGCACTACGCAATTTGCATAGCTACGTGTAGTTCAAAATGTACTTCACGTAGCTACGTGAAGTGCTACTATGCAAACTACGCCCAGGGTTAGTATAGTGCAGACTGCCTTAGGGCTGCGAGGCCTGCTGTATAGGTGACTTACCAATACCACATGCAGTGTTCTGCATGCATGGCTCACAGGGGTTTCTTCGTTTTTCTCTGCACCAAGACACGCAGGCTTCAGTGGCAGTTTGCATCAGCTTGGTGAGGGGTACCTTAGGGTAGCACAATTTGTGCTGCAGCGCTTAGATACACTCTTTAGTCCCAATGCCCTAGGTACCAGCGGTACCATCTACTAGGGACTTAAATTGAGCATAAAGGGGTGCCACCTGTGGAATAATGGTACAGGTTTAGGGAAAGAACGCTGGTGCTGGGGACCTGGTTAGTAGGGACCCAGTACACTTCCAGTTAAAGCTGCATCAGATACCAGGCAAAAGGTAGGGTGTAACCGTGTAAAAAGGGGCACTTTACTACACAACCCCCCTCCCCAAACAAGAGGATGAGACTAACCTTCCCCAAGAGAGACTTCATTGTCTAAGTGGAATAACCTGGAAAGGCCATCTGCATTGGCATCGTCAGTACCAGATCTGTGTTCCACTGTAAAGTCCATTCTCTGTATGCAGATGATAGAACAACTCAAAAGCTTTGGGGTTTCACCTTTCAGCTGCATCAGCATTCTGAGAGGTCTGTGGTCGGTTTGGACAAGGAAGTCACAGGTTGGCCTCAACCTCTTAAGGGACCAAACCACAGCAAAGGATTCCCTCTCAATGGCACTCTGTTCCCTGGGGAGTAACCTCCTGCTTATGAAAGCAACAGGCTGGTCATGGCCATCATCGGTGGTTTGGGATAGGACCGCTCATATCCCATGGTCGGAGACATTAGTCTGCACAATGAACTGTCTAGAGCACGGGTACTCATAGTACGGCCCGCGGGCCGCCGGCGGCCCGGCAAGCCTTCATTGGCGGCCCGCGGACCTTGCAGATACCTACCTGTGTTTTTTCTTCTTTTTTTTTTTTAAGTGCCAGCAAACACCGCCGGTTGCAGCAGCGCTCTATGGGGGCCGGGCGATTATTTAAAAACCATTCACTTGTTAATGAGGCTTTGTTGTATTCTCACCTCTTAGCGCCCCTGCATCTCCATGCAGGGGCGCTAAGAAGAGGTGAAATACAACAAAGCCTCATTAACAAGTGAATGGTCTTTAAAGACCTGAGGCCGTGAAGTACTCGGGTGCGGCTGTGTGTGCGCCCGGGAAGCTGTCTCAGCCCGGGCTGACACACACACGGGGTGACGTGACAGAGCAGGGAGACAGACAGAGAGAGGGAGACAGACAGAGGGAGGGAGACAGAGAGAGGGAGGGAGACAGAGAGAGGGAGACAGAGAGGGAGACAGAGGGAGACAGAGAGGGAGACAGAGAGGGAGACAGAGGGAGGCAGAGGGAGGCAGAGGGAGGCAGAGGGAGGCAGAGGGAGACTGAGGGAGACTGAGGGAGGGAGAGGGAGACAGACAGAGGGAGACAGACGGAGGGAGACAGACGGAGGGAGACAGACGGAGGGAGACAGTCGGAGGGAGACAGAGGGAGGGAGACAGAGGGAGGGAGACAGAGGGAGGGAGACAGAGGGAGGGAGACAGAGGGAGGGAGACAGGGAGAGGGAGACAGACGGAGGGAGACAGACGGAGGGAGACAGACGGAGGGAGACAGACGGAGGGAGACAGACGGAGGGAGACAGACGGAGGGAGACAGAGGGAGGGAGACAGAGGGAGGGAGACAGAGGGAGGGAGACAGAGGGAGGGAGACAGACAGAGGGAGACAGACAGAGGGAGACAGACAGAGGGAGACAGACAGAGGGAGACAGACAGAGGGAGACAGACAGAGGGAGACAGACGGAGGGAGACAGACGGAGGGAGACAGACGGAGGGAGACAGACGGAGGGAGACAGACGGAGGGAGACAGAGGGAGGGAGACAGAGGGAGGGAGACAGAGGGAGGGAGACAGAGAGAGGGAGACAGAGAGAGACAGACAGAGAGAGACAGACAGAGGGAGACAGACAGAGGGAGACAGACAGAGGGAGACAGACAGAGGGAGACAGACAGAGGGAGACAGACAGAGGGAGACAGACAGAGGGAGACAGACAGAGGGAGACAGACAGAGGGAGACAGACAGAGGGAGACAGACAGAGGGAGACAGACAGAGGGAGGGAGACAGAGAGAGGGAGACAGAGGGAGACAGAGGGAGAGGGAGACAGAGGGAGAGAGTCAGGGAGAGGGAGACAGACAGAGGGAGACAGACAGAGGGAGACAGACAGAGGGAGACAGACAGAGGGAGACAGACAGAGGGAGGGAGACAGAGGGAGGGAGACAGAGGGAGGGAGACAGAGGGAGGGAGACAGACAGACGGAGGGAGATAGAGGGAGACAGACAGAGGGAGACAGACAGAGGGAGACATACAGAGGGAGACATACAGAGGGAGACAGAGGGAGGGAGACAGAGGGAGGGAGACAGAGGGAGGGAGACAGACAGAGGGAGACAGACAGAGGGAGACAGACAGAGGGAGACAGACAGAGGGAGACAGACAGAGGGAGACAGACAGAGGGAGACAGAGAGAGAGGGAGACAGAGAGAGAGGGAGACAGAGGGAGAGGGAGAGGGAGAGAGAGGGAGACAGAGAGAGAGGGAGACAGAGAGAGGGAGTCAGGGGGAGGGAGAGGGAGACAGACAGAGGGAGACAGACAGAGGGAGACAGACAGAGGGAGACAGACAGAGGGAGATAGACAGAGACAGACAGAGGGAGACAGACAGAGGGAGATAGAGGGAGGGAGACAGACAGAGCTAGAGGGAGGGAGACAGAGCTAGAGGGAGGGAGAGAGAGAGGGAGACAGAGCTAGAGGGAGGGAGAGAGAGAGGGAGACAGAGAGAGAGGGAGACAGAGGGAGGGAGACAGAGGGAGGGAGGGAGAGAGAGAGGGAGACAGAGAGAGAGGGAGACAGAGAGAGAGGGAGACAGAGGGAGGGAGACAGAGAGAGGGAGACAGACAGGGAGGAGGGCGACAGACAGAGGGAGGGAGACAGATAGAGGGAAACAGAGGGAGGGAGAGAGAGAGAGGGATGGAGAGAGAGAGAGAGGGAGGGGGAGAGAGAGGGAGGGAGACAGAGAGAGGGAGGGAGACAGAGAGAGGGAGGGAGACAGAGAGAGGGAGGGAGACAGAGAGGGAGGGAGACAGAGAGGGAGGGAGACAGAGAGGGAGGGAGACAGAGAGGGAGGGAGACAGAGAGAGGGAGACAGAAAGAGAGAGAGGGAGACAGAAAGAGAGAGACGGAGACAAACAGAGTGAGAGACGGAGAGAGGGAGGGAGGGAGAGAGAGAGAGGGAGAGAGAGAGAGAGAGAGGGAGGGAGAGAGAGAGAGAGGGAGGGAGTAAGAGAGAGGGAGGGAGACGGAGAGAGAGGGAGGAAGACGGAGAGAGAGAGAGGGAGGGAGAGATAGAGAGAGGGAAGGAGACAGAGCGAGAGAGAGAGAGATAGAGAGAGAGAGATGTGTGTATGCCGGGTCTGGTGGCTCAGTGGACGAAGGCGTCCGCTGCAGGGGCCTGTGTTCAACCTCATGGTCATAGTTATTTTTTTTTGCTCTAGCCCCGCCCCCTCCCCCACTGACCCCGCCCCCACCGGTGCGGCCCTCGGCCACAAACCACACTGTAAATTTGGCCCCCCGAGAGAAAGTTTGTGAGTACCCATGGTCTAGAGTAATCTGGATCTTTGAGAATGGGTGCCGAGCACATTGCCTCTAAGGTGTCAAAAGCCTTTTGACAACTAACTGTCCAGTTCAAATTTTTGGGCACCTTCTTGGAGGGGAGTTGTGTGAGGGCTGCTAGAAAGGTACCATACCCCTTCAAGAACTTCCAGTAGTACCCAGTCAAGCCAAGGAATGCCCTGACTTGGGTTTGGGTGGTTGGAGCTTCCCAATCCAGAATGGTCTGGATTTTGGGTTGTAAAGGTTGAACTTGGCCTCCAACTACCAGGTGACCCATGTATACAACTGTGCTCTGCCCTATCTGGAATTTAGATTCCTTGATAGTGAGGCCTGCAGTCTGCAGGGCCTGCAAAACCTTGCCACGGTGGATCAGGCGACCCTACCAGGTGGAGCTATAGACAGCAATGTCATCTAGGTATGCTGCACTAATAGCTTCCAGCCCAGCCAGGACTTTTTTCACCAACCTTTGGAAGGTGGCAAGGGTATTCTTTAAACCAAAGAGCTGAACAGTAAACTGATAATGCCCATCTGGGGTCGAGAATGCTGTTTTCTCTTTGGCTCCTGGGCCATGTCAATCTGCCAGTATCCTGAGGTTAAGTCAAAGTTCCTGAGAAACATAGCTGCCCCAAAGTCATCAGCTCTGGTTATTGGGTGTGCATCTGTCTTGACGACAGCATTGAGAAGTCTGTAGTCTACACAAAACCTCATCACTGCTTTTCCACCCTTGGTGTGAGGCTTGTGGACTAAGACCACTGGGCTAGCCCAGGTGCGGTCAGAGGGTGCATTATCCCATAATTCCAGCATCTTGCTTACTTCAGCTTTGATGCTCTCCTTAACAGCATCAGACTGTTGATAGATCTTGTTTTTGACAGGCATGCTGTCTCCAGTGCTCACATCATGGGTACACCAGTGTGTGTGTCCAGGGGTTATGGAGAAGAGCCCAGCTTAGTGCTCCGAGACTGGCCTGCAGTTGGCTTGCTGTTGAGCAGAGAGGGTGTCTGAATAGACAACTCCACCCGCTGACCCATCTTTGGGGCTTCTGGAGAGGAGGCCAGTGAGAGGTTCAGTCTCTTATTCCTGATCCTCACCAGTGACCATCAGCATAGTCACTTCAGCCCGGTCATGGAAATGTTTCAGGCGATTAACATGGATGACCCTTTTGGGGTTCCTGCTGGTGCCCAGGTCTACCAAAGAGGTGGCCTCAAATTTCCTCTCAAGGATAGGGTATGGACAACTCCACCTGTCCTAGAGGGTCATAGGTGCCACGGGCTCCAATACTCATACCGTTTGCCCTGGTTGGAACTCCACCGTACCAGAGTTTTTGAAGCACTTGGCTGGCTTCCAGGTTTTTGGTTGCTTTTCAAATGTACTCTGCCATCCTGGAATGGAGGCCTAGTACATAGTACACAGTATCTTGTTTAGGTTCTCTGAGAGGTCTCTCCGAGCCTTCCTTAACCAGACAAAGTGGTCTTCTCCCAGGATGGCCAAACAGAAGTTCAAAGGGGGAAAAACCTACTCCCTTCTGTGATACCTCTCTGTAAGCAAAAAGCAGGCATATCAAAAGGACATCCCATTTCCTTCTGAGTTTTTCTGGGAGCCCCATGAACATGCCTTTGATGGTCTTGTTGAATCTCTCAACAAGGCCATTGGTTTGTGGGTGGTATGGAGTAGTGAACTTATAGTCACTCCACATTCAGCCCACATGTGTTTCAGGTAGCCAGACATGAAGATGGTACCTCTGTCTGACACCGCCTACCTAGGAAAACCCACTCTGGTAAACATACCAATGAGGGCCCTAAACACAGCAGGAGCAGTAGTAGTCCTAAGTGGATTTGCTTCAGGGTACCTGGTAGCATGATCCACTACTAACAGCATAAAGCGGTTCTCTGATGCAGTTGGGGGGGTCCAGGGCACCGACAATGTCAATCCCTACCCTTTCAAAGGGTACTCCAACCACTGGAATCAGAATTAAGGGGGGCTTTGGGTTGCCACCTGCTTTGCCACTAGCTTGGCAGGTGGCACAGGAGTTGAAAACCTCCTTCACCTTCTGGGACATGTTTGGCCAGTAGGAGTGGTTGACTAGCATACTGCAAGTCTTGCTCTGGCCAAGATGCCCAGCTAGGGGGATGTCATGGGCCAATGTGAGCAGAAACTCTCTGAACTGCTGAGGCACTACCACTCTCCTGGTGGCAGCAGGGTTGGAGTCTCTGGCCTCAGTGTACAGGAACCATTCCTCCCAATAGGTCCTGTGGTGTTCCTGTGCAGCAGCCTGCTGTCTCAGGCTTTCAAGAGTAGAACAGGTCCTCTGCCCTTGGCACAGCTCTTCCCTCGAGGGTCCTCCTGGGCCCAGGAGCTTGGCCGTGTAAGGCCCAAGTTCCTGGGGCTCAGTTCCCTCTGGGGCTGACAGGTCTTCCCCCTGGGGAGAGGGGACCTGAGCTTGTGGCTGATCAGAAGTTGGTTTCCCAGACTTCTTACCTTTTCTCTTGCAGAGTTGATCCTTCTTTTCAGGCTCCAACACCTCTTGTTCACCCTGGGCCTTGCACTGTGCTCGGGTTTTTACGCACATCCTTTCAGGAATTCCCAGCATGGCTGCATGGGACCGAAGCTCGACCTCAGCCCAAGCTGAAGACTCCATATAATTTCCTAGCAGACATTCAACCGGGACTGCAGAAGAGACCACTACATGTTTCAGGGCAGTAACCCCTCCCCATTCTAACTACACCATAGGCATGGGATGAACCTTAGTAATATTATCAGCATTGGTGACTGGATAGGTCTGTCCAGTCAGATACTGTCCTGGAGATACCATTTTTTCAGTCACCATGTTGACACTTGCACCTGTATCTCTCAGGGCTTCCACTCTGATCCCATTAATTAAGGGTTGCTGTTTGTATTTTTCCATGTTAGTGGGCCAAACAGCTATGGTTGCAAGATCCGTCGCACCCTTACAGACTAGTGAAGCTTCTGTGTGCACTCTGATTTGCTCAGGGTACACCAAGTTCCCCACTTGGAGATTTGCCAAACCAGTGCCAGCTGGAGGGTCAGTAGGGGGTGCTCTTTTTGAGATAGGCAGAATTTCCAGTTCGGTGTCCAGTCTGTTTACAATTGTGATACCACAACTTTTTGGGGTCTCAATGATTACCTTCGTACCCAGTTTTTGGTTGTGAAGAGTTTTGGGACCCACCCGCATTTAGAAGACTCTTTACTTTTAGCCTTGGGATGTTCACCCTCTTTCCCTTAGGGTAGCTTAGTAAGCTCTTTCTTTTGGTCACTCCCACCACTGGTAGTTTTGGCCACCATAGTCTTGACCCAGTGGTCTGCCTTCTTTCCCAACACTTGGGTAGACGTAGGACCTAGGTCCACAAGTATTGATGAAACTTTTCAGAAACACAATTAATCAACAGATGTTCTTTCATAATCAAACTATACAGCGCATCAAAGTCTTGCACCTGGCTTCCTATCAACCAAACAACTAGTGCCTTTACTGAAAAGTCCACAAAATAAGCACAGGACTGACTCGATGTTTTCTGAGTCCCCCAGAACTGAATCCTATACTCTTCAGTGGTGAGTCCAACGCCCTCAACTAGGGTACCCTTCATGTGGTCATAGGACTAGGCCTCAGCCTCGGTCAGTGTCAGGAGTCTAACCTTGCACTTACCAAAGAACAGTTCCCAAAGGAGAGAGCCCCAGTACTTCTGGCTGACATTCCTCTTCCTATAGCTCTCTCGAAATCTGTGAACCATTTTGTGATGTTATCACCTTCTGTATATTCGGGTACAATCCCTTTGGGGATTTTAGGGTCAAAAGCTTCTTCTTTCTCCCTATTTATAATATTGCTGCCACCAGAGATGGGTCAGAAGCCCAACTCAATTCTTTTTTCTCTGTAGCTAGGATTTTGGCTCTAAAGCTGCCCTCTTGGCTAATCTCTCGAGAACAAGATCCTCCTCTGGGGAGTCTTCTCTTTCTAGGGGAGGAGGCTCTAAGGAATCCTCACTTCCTTAGTCTCCATTCTGACCCACAAGGAGATCAGTGTCATCCTCTAGATGATCTTTCTCATACTCTGCCAAGAGCTCATGGAGCTTTACCTTGGTAGGGTTTGAGCCGGTTTGGATGTTATAGTTTTTACAGAGGACCCTTAGCTGCTGCATCAACAGCTGCAGGTAAGGGGTCAGACTGAAATCCAGAACCAGGTCCTCTGTGGAGGTCATTATTTAATAAAGCTGCCACCTTTTAGGAATTAGAAAAAAGAAAAACCTAACACAAGCTTTATAATCCTAACTATAGTAAGCCTTTTAAATCCTAAAAACGTTTAACTTCAGATCTGGAAATGTATTTGTCAATAAAGGATGAGTTATTAATTCAAATTGTGGATCACAGTGGCATCTTTGGAGACTTTATCTTACACCTGAATGTAATGAGTACCACGTCGATCATATTTATGGTTTAAATCTTTTTATTGAATCAACAGCCAGTGCATCAATGTGACATGTGAAGCGCTTCAATGCATGGGCTACGCAGAACCCTGGAGAGAGCTTTAGCAGGGTCACTAACTGAAGATATAGAAACAACTAAAAAATAACAATAAGGATAACAATGCCCCCCTCCCTCCCGATGTCCCCCTCGTTCCCCCACTCTGTCCACTGCGTGTTGGGAATCATTTTTGGGTGCAAAGTGTTCATTGTTATGGTGGCTCCCGCTGTGTGTTATCATCAGGGGAGGTCAGGGGTAGAAGGCGGAGGTGCCTGGGGCACGTAAGTTCCTGAAATTCTTGGACTAAGATAGCTAAAACAGTTGCCAGAGAGCTCAGAATGTCGAGCACTTCCCTGCCAGCGCGAGTGAGATCTTCTCCATCCCTAGTATATGCCACAAGTGCTGAAGCCATCCCGTGTGTGAGGGTATCCGAGGATTCTTCCAATGCAGTAAAATGTTTTGAGTAGCTGTGCCAAGCGCTATCGCTATCTGGCGCCCCCTTCTAGACCTGAGGGGGTATGTTATGGGGTTTGGGACTCCCAAAAGGACATATGCAGGGAATCTGGGGAGTTTCGTGTCTAAGTGTTTGTCGATTTCGTCTAGGATCTGAGACCAATACTGGTGTAAATGCTCACATTCCCACAGGAGGTGAACCAACGTCCCGGTCCTCCAATACCCCCTCCAACAGGCTGCGCTTTGCGTGGGATCAGCTTGGTGCATACGTTCTGGGGTGAATACCAGTAGATGGCTAATTTGGTTAGCGTTTCTGTGAGGCCCATGTTGCTTGCCAAGTGCCGAGCCCTGTAGTATACCCCCTCCCATTCTTTGCTGCTGAGCTCGCGTCCATGATCTCTCTCCCAACGCATGCGGCTTGCCTTGTAGACGTGCGTGTATCGAGTGAGTAGCATCCTGTATAAGTCAGAGATCAGTTTCTTATCCGATGACCTTGTGATGAGCCATCGTTCGTAAGAAGTAAGGTGTCTCTGTGCCTGCGGCCTGATGTCTGGGTGTAGTGCCCAGTGTCGGAGTTGCAAGTAATATAGCCTTTCGGACTCAGGGAGTCCGTAGTCAAATCTAAGCTGGGGGAAAAGGATCATCCCCTCTACATCAAATAAGTCTCCCAGCGCTCGGCATTCTGTGGTTCGCCAGTGTGTGAAAGAAGTCTCGCCTATCCCTGGACTAAAGTCCGGGTTGTCAAAAAGTGGCCTGAGAGGAGAGGGGAACGTAGTCAGCTTGTGTTTCTTATTAGTCTGGTCCCATGTTGTTAAAATGGTGCGTGTGATGTGGGAGGCATAGAGACTGGGGGGTCTATGCGGCTTCTGAAAGAAGGAAATCTTCCTGAGAGATGTGCCCTCCACTGCTCGGTCCTGAAAAAGCCAATGCTTCTTTGATTCAATACGGTTCCATTCAACTAGATGTCGCATTAGCGTGGCTTTATAATAGAGTGTGATGTCGGGGATCCCGAGCCCACCTTCGTCGGGCAGAAGGAAGCGGATGAGCTTCTTCATTCGTGGCTTACGGCCTTGCCAAATGAAGAGGGAGAGCTCCGACTGCACCCGATTCAGCCAACCCGTAGGAGGCCATAGGGAAAGTGTCTGGAAGAGGTATAGGATTTTAGGTACGACTCATCTTAATGGCCGCTATCCTCCCTAGCCAGGAGATGGGGTAGTGCTTCCACCGCTGCAGATCAGAGCGAATTTGAGTGTGTAATTTGGTGTAGTTAACTGACACCGTGGTTTGCAAAGTGGGTGCTAACTGGATTCCCAGGTATGGGACCGTGTCTCTGGACCATTGCATGGGATGTTGACTTTGGAGGCATGCCTGCGCGTGTGGTGATAGTGAAAGGTTGAGGGCGGTAGATTTGGTGATGTTAACCTTGAACCTGGAAGCCTTCGCAAAGGAGTCCAGCTCTGTCCAAAAAGCTCCCAGGGCCACCGCCGGATCCACTAGGGTGACGAGGACATCATCTGCGTAGAGGCTAATGGTGTGTACGTCGCCCCCAAATCGGATGCCCGTAATGTGTGGGTGTTCCCGGACTTTCTGGGCTAATGGTTCCATGTACAGGGCAAAGAGCAGGGGTGACAAAGGGCATCCCTGTCTTGTGCCTCTGCTTATGGGGAACGGGGCTGAGGTGTGTCAGTTTACTCTCACTATCGCTGTAGGCGAGTGATAGCAGTTGAAACGTCGATCATATTTAGATTGAATAAGACAGATTGCTAGAATAACGTTTTGAGAACAAGATATAAATAGAGTGCTGGGCCATATTTTAATATTCTTTGAGAACTTTTCTCATTTAAGGGGAGGTGTAATGGCTGCCTTATCAAAATATACAGATTCCAGCCAACGCGTTTCGTTCATACATAAAATGAACTTCTTCAGGGCTGAAAGTTATAATACATAAAAGAAAACATAAGTATAAAAATATACATATAATGTATTCACACGATATGCTTTACTTTAAAAAAAGAGAGGAACTATATACAAAGGCAAAGGTTGTTTCAATAAAAGGTGACTCTAAACACAAGAAAGGAAACGTGATGGGGGGTGGGAAAAATACAAAACAAAAGTGGGAATTCATGGTCGACAGTATGTGACTCCAAGTGGGGAAAGAACAGAAAGACGGGGTAGAGTGACTACAAAGGTACTGACTTAGGACTTCTTTTTTCCTTCTTTTTTCCTGACATACACTCGAATAAGTACATCCCTCAGAGATTGGTCCTTTTTGATTTATATACCTACTCACAGACCAAACGCTCACTGGTTATTACACTACAAAGCGCTTATAAGATTGTCAATGTCTGCTATTTTTATATTTCCATGTTCCCCCCCTTCTGTCCCTTACGTTTCTTTATTAAAATTATTTTGTATTTCCATATTTAAATCCCATGATTCCTTGTCTTCACCCCTACTCCCCCGCCCCTCTATGTTCTCCTCCCCCCTCACTCTACCCCGTCTTTCTGTTCTTTCCCCACTTGGAGTCACATACTGTCGACAATGAATTCCCACTTTTGTTTTGTATTTTTCCCACCCCCCATCACGTTTCCTTTCTTGTGTTTAAGAGTCACCTTTTTATTGAAACAACCTTTGCCTTTGTATATAGTTCCTCTCTTTTTTAAAGTAAAGCATATTGTGTGAATACATTATATGTATATTTTTATACTTATGTTTTCTTTTATGTATTATAACTTTCAGCCCTGAAGAAGTTCATTTTATGTATGAACGAAACGCGTTGGCTGGAATCTGTATATTTTGATATTGAAAATAAAGGATTGATCACCATTTAACCAACTGAACATTTGGATTTATTGAAAAAACTCTTTGGTAGTGCACCGCTCCACCACTTTCACAGTTTTCTCTCTGCTTGGCAGCTGGCACCCAACAACGGCAGGTGCAGGAGCTGTATGTGCACACCCAATCATACTACCCGCTACAGTTGCATATACAAAAAAGGAACAAAGCAGGGAGGTGCGGTTACTCAGATCCGCCGTTGCACATCTATTCCCCATTGTAATGGCTGCCTTACTCGGACCTCTTGCATCTAATGTGGATTGAAATTATAATTTATTTTTGGTGATAGTGGCATGAGCAGTGCTTCTTTGTGCTAAGCCTCAGCCATTTTTGTAAATCTTTCATCGAGTCTCCTGGATTAATAACACATTTTGAGGGTGTTGTTTAACAAATTGAGCGACACCCCTCTTGATTTTAGTTCTAAGGCAGTTGATGATCCATGAGAGAACAGTCAATCAATTAGGCCTGTTCTCGGATTTGTCATCATGAACCCATAGCAATGCCCAGACTGGCTCTGTATTCAGTGGCAGCTTTTGTATCATGTGTATGAACATTAATATCACCATTTTCCCATTTGTAACAATTCTCTTCACCACATTCACAGTACTTACTGAGCGTAGAGCCACTCCCATCCCAACTTGTGGAAAGGTCTGCTGCCCACTCCCATCCTTAGTACACTTATCTAAACTGCAACAATTTAACTACCACCCCAACAATAATCTGATAAAGAGTTCTACTCTGGTGCAATTCTTTCCTGTGCTCGCTCCTCTACACTCCTTACAGGTGATGGGGAGATGAGGTTGTTTCAACCAATACTAAGTGACCCATCCCTTTTGGTGGCTCGCCATACTTTTGACCAGCGTCTTAAGAGCCTAGGGGACTCTTCTTTCAAGTACATCCACTAATCAACTCAGTTTTATTGTCAGCAAATGGTGTACATCGTTCAGCTGTGTTCCATTAACGTCCATGACCAGTCATCTCTTGGTGTGGTATGGTTAGCCTGTAATCATGTTAGGTGATCTTCCTCTTGTCTCTTAACTTCGTGGAATCTATTTTTCTCTACGCCTCTTCTTGGCTTCTGTCCTGGTGCCTTCATCGACATTCAAATCTGTTCTAGGTAGGTCTTGGGCTATAGAGTGTGGTGGGGCCGATCACGCTGATTAGTCGCCAGGTTAGTCCACCATCTGGGGCAAGTTTGACGCTCCTTGGGCCTCATAGTCTGGGTATCAGAGGAGACCTGCACTCTATTACAAGCAGTGTCATTCTGCAGCCGGGGTCTTTCCTCAAGCCATGTCAAGGCATCTAGTGGTGTTTTAAAGACATTTTGACCTGGAATATGACCTTCACTTTGACAGGGCATAGAAGCATATATTTTAGTCCCAAGGGCCTCTGTTTTTGCTTTAAGGGGTTGTAGGTTTTTGTTTCTGACCAATGGTGGTATAATCTGGGAATACCATAAATAGTGTCTCCCCTTTTGCTAAAGTCTTACAAAGAATAAGCTCTGGGTCCCGATAGTTGGGGAATCATACTATCAAGGCCTTAGAGGGGCCACCGCAGGAGGCTTACTAATGCTCGCCCTCTTCACTATTTCTACAAAAAAAATTAGGAGTAAAGATTTTTGAGCTCTATGAAGAAGAGCCGGGTTTTCAAGAAATCCACTGATTTCAATCCCGCCCATGCCCCCACCCTCAGGAAATCCATCAAATTTGAGATTATTTTGGTCTTTATTGCTGCGAGTATTCAGTCTGTTGCCGAGGAAGCCTGTTCACCTCCTCCTTATCTGGTAATGGGCTGCTTGTGTTCCAGTTCAGAGGGGATCTGGCCTGGCAGTTCGGGCTGGACCGTTTCTACTGGAGCAGGGTCAAGACCGATATGCACATGGCTGGTTCCAAACTTAGGTGGCAAGGTGGGACAAAAACAATGGATTAGGATGCGGTATGGGAGACTGCCACTGTGAGATTAATTCAAGCATTCCATCCTACACTTTGCTTTTGTTAACATTTTAAGTAATACAAAAATCCAATAGCTTGTTCAGCTAACGAATAACATATACAGAACATCGGCAGGCAGCCTTCGAAAGTTACAAAAGAAAGGAACATCCTAAACAAAGCTTCTTTGAGAGAACATAAATATTACATTTTGTATTGAGAAAGACACCACAGTTGAGGTGTCAAATTCAATGATTTTCTACAAATGGAAAACCACACAAAGACGCATCAGTGTGGAAAGGATCGCTCACATAAAATATATGTACACATTTCTTCTGCAAACATGAATGGCTGTCAATGCAAGCTGGCTGCGGCCTAGTCATGTTAACTAGAGCACCTCTAAAGTAGGCATTATTTCCTTCTATTAAAAACGCTCTCACAACAGCAACACAATACATGCTGGGGTTGAAACGGGTATGTAGCAACGGAAAATATTTAGGACTTCTCAGTTGGCAAGTATGTAGCAAGAAACCCCATTTTCGTGGATCGAGTAGAGCATACAAAGGTGTATTGATATTGGGTTATAACCTGTGCCCAGGCATTTCTTCAAGTCTATGCTGTTACAGCAACTTTGAGAAATCATTCTGGTTTTACCGATACTCATTGAACCACTTGATTTCACCAACTGCATTGCACAAGTACGTTTTTTTCACGTTATATTAGAAGCAGCCTTTTCTGTTTAACTAAAAAAATTTGATCTGGTTGTATTGAATACGCCAAAGGAACATAAAACGAGGCCCATGTGTGGCCTGTGTCATTTATTTGATATAACTGTACTGAATACACCGAAGCAACATGACACGGTGTGTGTTCTTAATCATTTGTTTATGTAAAGAAACTTAGAGGGAGATACACTTCGCCTAGTGGTAATCGACAAAAGTGATTATATGAAATGTATGCTTTTCTCCCCACCAGAACCATTGTTCTTATATACTCAGACATGTGCCATGGTCACTTCTCAATACAAAAGTCAGCTAACATACTACTGGAACTTTGGTTTAGCGCATGTTTGCCGGAAACTATAAACTTTCTGATCTACATAGTATTTCATACAGATCAACCACAGGAGGGAGGTATTGAGTGACTGTGCAATAAAAGTATGACTACATTTTAACTGGAATATTTCCTCTACAAAGCCAGATTACTAAATGTTCTATTATGGGCACATCTGCAGTAGACACTATGACCGAATGAACATTGAAGACTGCTACACCCCAAGTGTCAACTCAGATTAACAAAATAAGAATGGTTGGCACTGGCTAGTAATATTTCTAGCAAAAGAGACTCTATTTGATTTTACTCCTATGGGTTTGTCCCCAAACAGATATTTATGTCTGAATTCAATATGTCAATTTTATTTTTATTTTTAAGTTTTTATTGATATTTTTCACAATTAAATCCAGATCAGATAAAACAGCAAGAAAAAATTCCAATTTAAATTTAAATGCCACATCCTCCCCCCACCCTCATCTCCCCCACCCACGGCTGAATACAAATAGTCTAGATGTCGAATAATTACTTCATGTTATACATAACAAGAAACCATAAGAAATGAAAAGCAGAGTAACAAGTATACAATAAATTCATTACTAATCATTCAGAATAGTCCAATTCATCAAAGGGGCCCAAATAATAAGGCCTTTTGCTTTCAATTTGCGACCTTTTCTGGCGTAGATGGCTTTTTCAAATCTATATATTGAAAGGAATCTTTCTAGCCACTGTTGACCAGTTGGGGGGATAGGATCAAGCCAATGAGTGGCTAAACATAGCCTAAAAACTGTAAGAGCAACAAATAAAAAAGAATGATTTAGATTCCGAGAAAGGGAGTCCCCTATCCCCAGTACAATCAATTGAGGACTAAGCTCAATTTCAGTGCCAAGCATACTCACTAAGAACTCTTTGACACTGCATTTCAAAATTTCAAGTATAGGACATGTTGCAAACATATGGACAATGTCAGCTGCTGGATGTTGACAGCGAGGGCAGGTGGAGCCAGCTACCCTACCCCATTTAGCAATCTTGGCAGGTGTTATATACAAATTGAACCATGTTTTAAAACATTGAATTTGTAAATTAGTTGCCATAAGAGAAGTCTGAGCCATATGTAGAGAGTCCTCGATGTCCCCGGAATCAATCTCCAACAGCTTTTGCCATCGATCCATATGCTTGGTCAGATCATCAGGTATTAAATCAATAAGCATTTTATACAATCCCCCAACGTACTAGAGTCTTTAAATACTTCTTCGATTACTTGCACCTTAGAAAACCAGAAGTTCCCCAATTTTTTTGCTTAAGAAGTCTCTTAATTGAAGATATTTAAAAAACTGACGATTGTCGAGCCCAAACTTGTCCCTTATGGTATCAAACAATAACATATCAGGTCCGGTTGTGATATCTCCGATAGTTCGTATTCCTTTATTATACCATTGCCTCATATACCCATCACTAAAAATATGGGGAAAAAGATTATTATTATATAAAGGGGTATATGCATTGAAGCGCCCAAGTCCAAGCTTCTTACGCACCGAGGCCCAGACCTTGAATGCACAAATTACAGTTTTGAACTTCACCCGTTTATAATAATTAAAATCAATATGTCGTAAAAGACACCCCTTGGCATCGGTTCCTAAAATCAATTCAAAACTGGAGATAGGAGAGTCATCCCTTATTAAATCATTTTTTTCTTTAAGCAGTATCTTCATATTCTGTAACTGCACTGCCCAGTGATATAATTGGAGATTGGGTACAGCCCAACCTCCTCTATCTCTAGGCAAAAGTTAGTAATCTAA
Source organism: Calotriton arnoldi (assembly GCA_963921515.1). Lineage (NCBI taxonomy): Eukaryota > Metazoa > Chordata > Amphibia > Caudata > Salamandridae > Calotriton > Calotriton arnoldi. The sequence continues at coordinate 1,384,718 of CAWUFW010002725.1, forward strand.
AAGCTCTACGAGGGCGGCAGTTTGCCCAAATAAATCTAGAGAAAAGTTGATTCATCGATACTAACCAGGTATTATTGATAAGCAAAGGTATAGCCCTTAAAAAATATAACATTTTAGGCAGAAAAATCATCTTAATAATGTTGCATCTACCCACCATCGTAAGTTTTAAATTCTCTAAGCGAGTGAATTCAGTTTTAAATTTAGCATTTAAGGGGTTTAGATTATTATCCATGATCTTTGAAACATCTGCCATGATTTCCACCCCCAAATAAACCACTTTTGGCATCACACGTATATCATTTATTTGAAGGCCATTGCTGGTCAATATCTGAGTTTTATTTTGATTCAATCGATAGCCTGAGTATTTCCCAAAGAGATCAGTTTCTTTCTCAATCTCCCTTAAGGCGACCAGCAGGTTTGAAGTTATAATGGCGAGATCATCAGCGTAGGCCAATATTTTGGTATTTCCCCCGATATTCTGTACTCCATCGATCAAATTATTAGTTTCTATTTTCCTAACCAGCTGGTCTATATAAAGCGCAAACAACAAAGGTGAGCAGGGGCACCCCTGCCGAGTACCTCTGCTAATGAGAATTGAATCCGACATTTCTCCCATGATAGAGATACGGGCAGTCGGGCTGTGATACATCGATTTTAAAGCCGTAATATATTTCTCCCCTATTCCTCTAGCCCTTAAGGTTGCCCATAAAAAAAAACAGGAGACCCTATCGAAGGCTTTTTCTGCCAATATGTCAATTTTAAAGAAGAAATATCAGACAGAATAATATTTAGCAATAAAAGGCCCGATTAATGGGGTGCAAATACTTTCGCCATTTGAGCTCCTCACTTTTGGCGAGATTATAGTGGGTTGGGGAATGTATGAGATACCTCTGACAGCAAGTAGTTCAAAGTAATATTCTGAATTTTTTGGGAAACTAATTTGGATTCCAGATGCACGCAGCCTGCTGAACATTCCGAGCACAGCATCCACATAGAGACAAATGACCCCCAGCTGAAAATCCACTGCCTAAGTATCTGCCTGATGAACATTCTGAGCACAGCATCCACATAGAAACACGACCCCCAGCTGACAATCCACTACCTAAGTATCTGCCTGATGAACATTCAGAACACAGCATCCGCATAGAGACAAAGGACCCCCATCTGACAATCCACAGCCTAAGTATCTGCCTGAACATTCCGAGCACAGCATCCACATAGTGACAAAGGACCTCCAGCTGACAATCCACAGCCTAAGTATCTGCCTGATGAACATTACGAACACAGCATCCACACAGAGACAAATGACCCCCAGCTGACAATCCACTGCCTAAGTATCTGCCTGATGAACATTCCGAGCACAGCATCCACATAGAGACAAATGACCCCCAGCTGACAATCCACCGCCTAAGTATCTGCCTGATGAACATTCCAAGGACAGCATCCACATAGTGACAAAGGACCTCCAGCTGACAATCCACAGCCTAAGTATCTGCCTGATGAACATTACGAACACAGCATCCACATAGAGACAAATGACCCCCAGCTGACAATCCACCGCCTAAGTATCTGCCTGATGAACATTCCAAGGACAGCATCCACATAGAGACAAATGACCCTCAGCTCACAATCCACTGCCTAAGTATCTGCCCGATTCCTTGCAGACTTGGAATTGCCAGAGTGAACGCAAAGTCCAGCACCAAACATTCTGTGGCCAGGCTGATGGAGTGTACGTGTTGTTTAAGAGACCAGAACTGGTGGTAAGACAGGACTGTCGCTTATAAAAGATGTATAGGTGCACCTCAGGTTAGGCTTTTGACATTAAGCCTCTTGTTGATTCAAGTGTGGGTTCAATATGATTTTTGGGTTTCATTATGCCTTGCTAATAGCGTGGATAGTGAAGCAGAACATCATATTTTTTGAGTATGGTGTGCTTATAGAGGAAAGATTGGCAAATTAGAAAATAAATAGGTTTTGTGTCCCCCAGAGAGCCTCTGAGCTGTGGGGAGTCATTTGTTGGCAATTAACTCTTGGCCAAGCCTTGCAGAAAGAAAAGTACATGCGTGTCCAGGCAATGTAAACCATTTGTAGTGCGCTCAGGGTCTGAAATATGTAGTCATAAATCTCAGTGTTAATGAAAATGTCTATATATTGGTTTCATGTTTTTTGCGTGTCAAGAGTAAAACAAACCCAAAACTAGCCTCCCGCTTGTGGGTTGAATATGTGCTAGTTTTTCAACTTGTGGTTTTAATTACGTCTTGCTAGTAGGCTTGAGAGTGAACTATAGTGTTGTATTTTTGGTTACAGAGAGCTAACAGACCAATGTATGATTTAGCAGTTTTGGACATTACGAAAAAATAAGCTATCGTCAACCCCAACGTGGATGGGAGTACTTACCTAAGGAGGAGGAGTCTCAACAATGCTGAAAGTAGACGAAGACTTGCATAGGAAGAAGAGAGGAAAATGTAGAACTAGCATAAAGACTGACAAACAGGGAAAGAAGAAAAACTTAGAAGACAGAAAAAACAATACAGAGGAAAGACATGGAGAGGAAAAACCAACAAAGGACTATAAAAGGTTCTCTCATGCTGACAATCTTTGACCCCCAGACCTGGGAAGCGGAGGACCACCAACGAGGAGTCATCTCACGTAGGAGGATACCCTGCTGCACAGGCAACACGATGAAGAGCTCCAGCACATATGTCAGCCAGGAGGAATCGAAACTGTGGAGCTCTGTAAGAGGGAGGAGCACCACGAAGCAAAGAGGCAGATCTCGAAATATAGACAAATGACAGAGATGGAAGCCTGCACTCCACCTGGAAACACTGTGGCCCCATCATGGTTCTGATGAGGACCATGGCTGACCAGGTGCGTGACAGAGGTAGCTCGGGGAAGGAACTGGTAGGGAAGAGTACAGGCATAGAGGCTGGTGCGGAGTCCAAGGAGGACAACCGGGTCAAAACCATGACAATCGTGCATATGACCCTAAAATCTCCTGGGTTTCTTTTCTTCTAGAAGCAAGTCTTGATGGCCAAACTAAGTGCCTTATTCTTGTGATGGGTAAGAAAGTGTGAAGGGCTAAGAAACATAGCAGAAGAAAGGATATAACAGGAGAAACAAACAGAAAGAAATTCAAGCAGACCATAGAAAGCAGAACAGGCTGGAAAAGATATAGTTGGGAAGAACAGCAATAGATCCATCGGCTCTCCAATAATTGAGATTTTTTTTATTTGACCTGTGTTGAAATGACACTTACCTTTAATCTGAGGACATTGGAGGTGGAGCCCCAGCCGCTCTCTGGAGCTAAGAAGGAGTCTGCAGGGCCAAATCCTAGGGAAAGTAGAAGAAAGAATCCTATGAGATCTTTACAGACTTTTTAAACATTTTGAGCCTGTATGATAAATGGAGAACAACAAAACATTTAATTACTCAGAAAGCCTTGTAATTGACCTGGGTTACTGTATTAAAACAAACAAAACAGAGACCGAGAAATTAATATGCAGAGTTCCTCAGCCTCACCCTTTTCAACATGTACATGACACTACTCGCCAACATCATCGCCGTCATTTCCTACTCCAATCACACACAACTCATCTTCTACCTGACGGACAAAACAACCACCGCCAGAACCAACTTCACAAACTGCATGACCATGATAGCAGACTGGATGCGAACCAATTGCCTGCAGCTCAACTCTGACAAGACAGAAGTACTGGTCTTTGACATCAAGACCTCCCCAATGGACTCCACCTGGTGGCCATCAATAATATGACCAAACCCTGCATCCACACACCACGCAAGTAATCTAGGGATCACCCTAGATAACAAACTCAGCACGGCGGCTCAAGTCAATGCAGTGTGCACCTAATGCTTCCACTTCCTACTCATGTTGAGAAAAAAATCTTCAAATAGATGCCTCAGAACACATGGGGCAGTATTACAATAAGTGCCCCGGGGCGCAACGGGTGTTTGCACCCGCTTGCGCGCCCAGGCACTTTGGTATTATAGAAGGGGGTGCAGACACTTGTGTGTCCCCTTCTATAATACCGATAGTGCTGGCGCACTTAAAGCGCCAGTGCTACCTTCAGAGGGTGTTTCCTCATTTGCATCGGAGTTTGCCCTATGTAAATGAGGGAATTCCTTTGACTCTGCGCCCGCGCCGTATTACCGAAGCGGGCGCAGAGTCAAAGGAGCCCTCAGGAGGTGCACTGACAGTGCGCCATTTAAAAGGTGGCGCACTGTCAGTGCGCCTCCTGACAGCAGCCCTCTGCAGTGGCTAGAGGGGGTCCCATGAAGCCCCCAGACATCCCCTTGCAGGCGGGTGCCGTCACTGACTGCACCCGCTTGCAAGGGGATCTCTATTCTCGTGTAAAAGTGCAGGCGGGTGCCGCCTGCACTGTGAAAACACAGAGCAGCTGCTCCGTGTTTGCACATGAATGCGCTGCCCCCAGGGCAGTGCATACAACATAATAGGGCGCATTGTGATTGTTTGCGCCTGGCGCACCTTTTAAAAGGTGAGCTGGGCGCAAACAATCACAATGCATAATACGGCCCGAGATGGATCGTCACACAAGCACTCATCCCCCGTAGGCTGGACTACTGCAACACTCTCTAAACCAGAATCTCCCAACAACTGCTACAAAGTCTCCTGACCCTCCAAAACACAGCTGCAAGACTCATATTTGACCTCCCACGCTGCACCCACATCACACCGCACGTAACATTAGGAAGCTTCACTGGCTCCCCATTCCCAAGCACAATCAATTTAGACTTCTCATGCACACAAAGCCCTACACAACATCGGACCGGAATACCAGAACACCAACAACACTTTCACCAACCATCCAGACACCTACGTTCTGCCTCACTCTCACACTTCTCCGCATTCGCAAAAGCAAAACTGGAGGTCACTCATTCTCCTACATTGCACCCAATACATGGAACGACCTCCCTCGACACATCAGAGCCTCCTCCTCCCTTCTGGAGCTGAAAACCTGGCTCTTTGTATAATAAGAACTTTGGGGACACAAACCTACACAGATGCCCAAGCACCTGGATTCCTTCTCGGGCGACAACCCACATTCCACACCCTCTTTTTGCCGAAAAATCCTCTGTTCCATGGATTGTCTGTGTTTCTACAGTGTGTGTGTGTGTGAATGTGTTTAAGAGTGTCTGTGCTTCGGTGTGTGTGTGTGCGTGCCTGTCTGTCTTTGAATCTGGCTTAGTCTATCTGTTTCTGCATCTATCTCAGACCCCTGGGGCTGTTAAGACAAGAACACTCTAGGCTTTGGACTGGAGGCAAGTAATAGTGTTTAACTTTTTTGATGAATGGGTGTTTGTGGCCTACATCTAGTCAAGATAATGTTTATTTAGACCATTGGTCTTTAAACAACACAAAACAATCAATTTTTATACAACTCTAATATCATAAATAATTTCATCAATCGTTATAAAAACTGAAAATCCTTAAAAAAAAGCAAAAGTTTTTTATAACACTTCATTGCACATACCCCATATTATATACGAGTTATAATCACACCACTTCTTTACTTACTTAATAACAGGATAAAAAGCTTTAAAATTTCTATAAAAGTTATCCTATCTAAAATTATTCTGCCAGAATCAAGCTAAGATCCTACCCCCTTCACATTATTCCTTATTTCAATCATAGCTTGCCATTGTTCATCTCACTTCTCCGTATAGAACTTTGTTACTGCTGCCATGTACCTTCCAATAGCTATTGCAATATTGAGATTACACATATCAACAAGACGTTCTATGGCTTGGGTGCGGCACATGATTCCATATTTTACAAAGATGGGACGTAGGAACAATTTCCGCAATGGTAAAATTTTCAAACAATCCACTAGTATGTGCAGGACATCACATTTTATAACCAACATACATGTACATTTCCCATCATATTTCATTTTTCCATTTTTATTCTCTTATTTATTATCCATGGATTAATACCAATTCTTAATTTTAATAATTCACATCTGAGCCAACGATTACACAATTTATCCAAATATGGGAACCCATTTCCATCACGTCTTATGCCGCTCCCCTATGTCATTTTTTGGTTTCGCCCAAGATTCCCTTGTGAGATCTTTTGTTTGTTTCTTTCCTTGGATCACATTGGTCAGCGCCTGGAAGTATCACTTTCTTCCTCATGTGTTTGTTCCTTCGAAGGAGCATGGACAAAGAACTGATTAATTACTTTATAGGTGTCCTTCCACTGCTCAGGCTGGGATTCAGGTACTTTTTGAAATTCTTGAGCCCTCCCATCATCATTGCCTTGTTGTCGTCGTTGCCTGCCCATTGTTGCTTGCACGGCCACCTCCTGCTGTTTTTGTTTGCCCTCCTGCCGTCTCCAGTTGTCATTGCTTCTTACATTTTGGTTGCACCTAGCATTTTATTTAAACTATTAAGTATGAGCAAACTAGGCAAGCCTATCATCTTGGTTGGAGTGAAAAGTAAAATGGTCAGCTCTAAGGGCCATGCATATTATTTTCTGTTTCTCTGCAGAGAAGCAGAAAAGCATGTGACCTCCTAAACATACAGGTGACAGACCCGAGGAAAGGCAGTACAAAAAAGGTGACTTTACTCCCACATGTCACTGTAGCCCTGAATCACACTGAAGACCAGTGGTAGCGGGTGCAATTTCAAAATGGCAGGACAGAAATAACCAAGGTGAAATGCAGGGAGTAAGCAAACAAAACATGCAACCCCTGACTCCTACAAGAAGGTTTAGCTGGGGTAGGGAGAATTCTGCCACAAAAGTTTTTCTTGTGAGACCATGATTCTGTAAGGGAAGGGATGTATTATGTGTAAGAACAGATGGAAAAAATCCAGAACTCAAAATCAGAAGGGTGGAGTCCCAACACCCTAATGCAGAAGCTGCCACTGCTGCAGACAATTATTTTTGTCTCCTCCCAAAAATGTTATGAGCACCCATGCTGTAGATAATGAAAGATTGTACCCGCCCCAAGAGTGGTATCATCTCATGTGTGGGCACTTCCTATGCTCATATCCAACAGAGACCAAGACAAAACTGGTAGGTATCCACTTGCAGGGATGAGCACATCTTTTTTCTCACTTTTCCCTTACACTGGTGCACAGATAAAGCTGCACACTTACTCTGGCGTCATTTGAACTGACTCTGCATACAGGTAAAACACCACAACAATTGCCTCACAAACTATACTTCACTCACACAGTTTGTACCCATCCAACACTGGCACCCAAGGCAAAAGTGTCTTATTTCTCAAACATTTTCGCATCAAATCCATGCACAGTTGCTATGACAAACAAGATAAAAATATAACTCCGGTCCTCAAGTCCATCAAAACACTACCTATATATACCTGATTAAGTTCAATCCATAGTACACCCACAGGGGAAGTGTGCTACGTCCTTTGAAAACACGCGTTGGCACCTAGTCAGGGTTATCAAGCGATATATATGTGCTACTACACTACCACCCTGGGACAGATCAGACCCTGCCCTGTCTGCACCCTATGCTCCACACAGCAGTAGAGTCCCTCTGTGAGTGGAGTTTCTGTGCACAGTCCGGGTCAGCATAGCGGTCAGGTTTTCATTTTCGTCACGTGACATTCCTATTTTTTCTGGGTGTGTATGGGTGCACTTCAATTCTTTTGTGTGATGAGTCTCAAACTATTCATTTCCAATGACAAAATGGTCCATTACCAATACAACACGGAACTAATTAACATATTCTTTTATCCATATTAGTTCTGCACCTTGTACTGTAGAACTTGCGTTTCACATCTGATTTCACTGTGTGTTGCCTTTATCTACTCTATTCTACAAAGCTTGTACTGCATTTCATTGTGAGTTTGCTCTTTCAATATAAAACAGAATGTTCCGAAATGTAAAAAAATATGCCTACATAACACTTCAAGACCACAGAATGGTGACCAATCCCTTGGCAATGCAAGGTGGTGCAGGAGTTTATTTGGAAAAGACGTCTTCGCATCCACCTTCAATAACCACAGTTCAACTACTAACGCTTGAAGAGGTGTGATACCTGGGGCTATGCAGCAATTAAAAGGTGCGAGCCTTTATTCCACCCAAATGTTTAGATTTAGGAAGAATCGATATTGAGCAAAACAAAACTAAGACGAACAGAGAACTAAATTCAATCACAACCCTCTTCCCTTTCTCAAAGCCAGCAAGCACCGCTCTTTCAACTTTTTCCATTGTAATGAGATCAAGCACAACAAACACACTTTCCTGATAGTAAATAGAGACAGCCCGTGCCAAAGGTAACTTACTGCTTAAAAGGGTAGCTTTAAGGTCATGAAATACCATTTAAGGCAGCTCATTAACAAGCTGATGCTGGCACAGTGTCCTTCAATCCCTGCACACTGCCTCCTTTTATATAGGAGCTGCAGAGCATCAGGGGTCAGCTGCAGACCAATGCGGGGGGAGGGGAGGGGGGCAGTATTTGTACCTTGCTCCATGGGGCCATCTGATGTATGGAAGTGATGCCCGATGTCACCAACGACCTCCATGGGGTCGGGAACCTCCCGGATGGACTGCACATTTGAGATTGAAATGATTGTGGGCTGTAGACAGTTAAGTAAGGGTGGCGGGAGCAGGACCCGAGGAGTGATAAATGAAATTACAAAGCAGTGCTATAAGCTATCAGCGCATTGCACGTGTAGAAATGAACAGGACAATGGTGTGGTTGTTTTACCGGTCAATGTTTCCTGATGCAAGCAGTCATGCTTCACGGGTGAGCTGTGTTGCAATTGCAGAGACCCTGTCTAGACAGGGCGCTCACAGTAAAAGGAGGAGGGAATGACTCATCATAATGACGCTGAGGTCACATAATGACATAACACATACGATATGGGGCCTGGGGCTTTGGAAAAAAACATTCTAAAAAATACAATATATAAAATGAGTACAATTATGATCGGAATTACTGCTTGTGTGGAAAGAGTTCCGGTCCCAAAGAATAAGTGGCAGTGGTGCCCACTGGCAACCACCGGCACAAATTCAGCACTGCTGATGGACCTTAGCTGCGCTGTAAAAGTGTAATGCACCCCCTGGATCCAGGTTCAAGGGGCACAGGAGTGAGTGGGGGCTAGGGGTCTGTATGTCTAATGGCAGCTCGGTGTTTAGGCGCCTACACCACTAGTTTCAGGGAGCTGGAAAACAACAAAAGGTGCCAAGATCCACAGGAGGCTGGACCCAGCGCTTGCTGTTTGTGTATTTAATGCCTCCTCCGAGCCACCCGCAGCCGAACTGCTCCGGCGCCACATGTGACAGAGTGAGTCTCAGACTGCGCCGCCCGGGTCACCACAGCATAGGAAAAAATATCTGCACTTAGCGCCTCATCACTGCTAGTAGGCGCTACATAAGTACAAATACTCATGTAGAAAATCTTATCCAAGGGGTTGGAACAACAGGACGGCTCAGGCATATTTTAACTGTCCTTAAGGATGACAGCAGATGTAACTAACCATCTCACATCACAGTAAAGTGTCATACCCAAGATGTTGAAATGTCAGACATAAGCAAACTGACAACTTGGCAGCTATGAGGCCCAGATGCGTGGTACTTGGCAGGGCCAGGATGGAAGATGCCGCAGCAACTGAACCAGGACTGAGGCCCAGGCAGCTCTTCAGATTTCAGCAGCCCCTTCCCTCCACCCCGAGAGGGCCGGTGGCCTCACTCTCTGCTCCACAGGTACCTCCTCAGTGAGTCCAAGCTGAGATGGAGGGTATCTCTGGCCCGAGATGTGGGACAAAGAGGAGGAGAATACAGGAGGACAGGAAGAGGGGAGAATGGGAAAAGAGGAGAGGCTGCAAGGAAGAGGTGGGGAGAGGCTGCACAGGAGAGGTGGGGAGAGGCTGCACAGGAGAGGTGGGGAGGGGCTGCACAGGAGAGGTGGGGAGGGGCTGCACAGGAGAGGTGGGGAGGGGCTGCACAGGAGAGGTGGGGAGAGGCTGCACAGGAGAGGTGGGGAGAGGCTGCACAGGAGAGGTGGGGAGGGGCTGCACGTGGGAAGGGGAGAGGCTTCACAGGAGAGGTGGGAAGGGGAGAGGCTGCACAGGAGAGGTGGGGAGAGGCTGCACTGGAGAGGGTGGGAAGGGGAGAGGCTGCACAGGAGAGGTGGGAAGGGGAGAGGCTGCACAGGAGAGGTGGGAAGGGGAGAGGCTGCACAGGAGAGGTGGGAAGGGGAGAGGCTGCACAGGAGAGGTGGGAAGGGGAGAGGCTGCACAGGAGAGGAGGGAAGGGGAGAGGCTGCACAGGAGAGGAGGGAAGGGGAGAGGCTGCACAGGAGAGGAGGGAAGGGGAGAGGCTGCACAGGAGAGGAGGGAAGGGGAGAGGCTGCACAGGAGAGGAGGGAAGGGGAGAGGCTGCACAGGAGAGGAGGGAAGGGGAAAGGCTGCACAGGAGAGGAGGGGAGAGGCTGCACAGGAGAGGAGGGGAGAGGCTGCACAGGAGAGGAGGGGAGAGGCTGCACAGGAGAGGAGGGGAGAGGCTGCACAGGAGAGGTGGGGAGGGGCTGCACAGGAGTGGTGGGGAGGGGCTGCACAGGAGTGGTGGGGAGGGGCTGCACAGGAGTGGTGGGTAGGGGCTGCACAGGAGAGGTGGGGAGGGGCTGCACAGGAGAGGTGGGAAGGGGAGAGGCTGCACAGGAGGGAAGGGGAGAGGCTGCACAGGAGGGAAGGGGAGAGGCTGCACAGGAGAGGTGGGGAGAGGAGAGGCTGCACTGGAGAGGGTGGGAAGGGGAGAGGCTGCACTGGAGAGGGTGGGAAGGGGAGAGGCTGCACTGGAGAGGGTGGGAAGGGGAGAGGCTGCACAGGAGAGGGTGGGAAGGGGAGAGGCTGCACAGGAGAGGTTGCACAGGAGAGGGTGGGAAGGGGAGAGGCTGCACAGGAGTGGTGGGAAGGGGAGAGGCTGCACAGGAGAGGTGAGAAGGGGAGCGGAAGAGAGGCTGCACAGATGAGGGGGGGCGAAGTGGGACGCAGTCCAGGAGGGGCCATAGCTTGAAGTGGGGGAGTGGAGAGTTAAGGTTGCACAGAAGCGGACAGGAAGACTCCTACCTGCACAGACACCTGCTCAGAGCCCTCTCTCTGTAGTTCTACTCACTTATTACACTCTCCCTCGGCCTGGGACGGTGAAGATGACAATCCGAGGCCGGGGGTGATGTCTGGGGTCAGAGGGTGAAGGTCACCGCACAGACCGAGGATCCTTCCACCCCTACAGCTGCTGGAGCCGGAGGAAGAGGCCGGAAGTGACTGCATTCACTGCTCGTGCTGTCTCTGTCCTCGCTGACCCGGAGGAAGAGGAAATCACGTTCCTGCCGGCCTGAGAGTAACTGAAAGAGACAACGGACTAAGCAGTAACACAGACTGCAGTGACCCTGACCAGGCCTCGAGGCTGAAACCAGCTGTGGCCGAAGGAGGAGAAGAAACTGAACCCCGAATGGAAAGGATGTTGGGGGGTTGAGTTTAACCCCTGTGTATGTCAGGGGAGGGAGATGTGTGTCTGTTCTGAGCCTCTCAACACTTGCCCCTGTGTGTGTCAGGGGAGGGAGATGTGTGTCTGTCCTGAGCCTCCCAACACTCACCCCTGTGTATGTCAGGAGAAAGGAGATGTGTGTCTGTCCTAAACCCCCCGGCATTTCAGAGCAGCTTTGAGGGGAGCAGCAAAGCTCAGCAGCCTCCGTGACAGCTGCAGATCCCAGACTCTGAAGAGGGGACGAGTGAGGGAGAAGGGAACTGTGGTAAGTTATGCTGTGTTTGCTTCCTCCTGTTATTGAAGCTTGCTTACTGTGTATGATGACGTTGGTGGAATGTTAGAATCTCATGTTCCCAGAGATCTAGATTCCTGTTCAAGTTAATGTCATAACCTGCTTGCTGTTTCACTGGAGCTGTCGTGGGTTCCTTTCCTCTTCAATAAAGCATCTTTCAAGAAATACTTCTGGAGTTTCAAGAATACTTTTATTGGAGTATACTACAATCTTTGGCGACGAGTTGTCTACTGGAACCCACCGACCCTATCATTTCAAGATTTATCGTTTTTTTTCCTTTCATTGGATTTACCCCTTAATCACCTTTGACTCTCTACCCTTTGGATTACTTATGAGCATTGATCGTTTATGCTCCAACCTTGCTGCTGCATTGATCGTTTATGCTCCAACCTTGCTGCCTGATTTCTACGATCTATTTCTATGCCATCTCTCTTTCAGTCAGTGAGTGACTGTTGGTAATTGCAGAACGGACCAACGGACCCCGCATCTATCCGTCGGAGGTCACCAAACTGTGAGGGCATTGCATCTAATTCTCCATATTGAAAATCGGGATTCGGGATTATCATCAATACAGGGAAGTGTATGCTCCCTTAACTTACTTCTCTTGCCGTTGCCGCTTTGCTTTCATTCAAACCGGCCTGTGGATTCCATCGCGCTCTGCTCTACATCCTTCGTTCTGCCCCACGTCACAACTGCTGCTGTGCTTAACCTCCTGAAGAAACTACACGCAGTCAACCCTATTCGTCATCACGCTTCTGACGTGACAGCCATTTTGAACTCATCTAACTTTTGGTTACTATAGCAACCCTTCAGCGCTTCATTGCCGTTTGCACTCAGAGGTTTGCACACGTATTTACCCGAATTATTCAGCCGCTTCCTGACGTGCAATCTTTCAGCACTTCATTGCCGTCCGCACTCAAGTGTTTGCACACGTCTGTGACTAACACACGCTTCTTCAGCACTCTTCTCCCTGGATTATTGAGGTATTGCTGGTCTTCCGTGACTGGCACACGTTTGCACACGTCCGTGACTAACACACGCTTCTTCAGCACTCTTCTCCCTGGATTATTGAGGTATTGCTGGTCTTCCGTGACTGGCACACGTTTTTTTCTTTCTTTCTTCTCTGGACTCCAGAAACCATTAACCCTGACCTTTTGTTTAGATAATTTTGTAGGGTTTGTTAAAGATTGAATAGCTTTAATTGCTTTAACATTCATTTAATCTGTGTTAACTATTTTATTTATTTATTTCTTTTTTTCTTTCTTCTTCTCTTGTTGAAATGTCGGCTTCATCCAATAATGTCATGCAACCACCTCCTTTCTTACAAAAACCAGGTAAACCCATTACTCCTTGGCATAAATGGTATAGGAATTTTGATAATTATTTAGAAGCCATTGATGCTTCCAAGTACTCAGCGTCAAGAAAAAGAGCCTTATTATTCAATCATTTAGGTGACGCTGGACAAGATATTTTCGATAACTTACCTTTAGTACCTGCTCCCCCTGGTGATGAAACATGGAATGTGTTTTCGGAAGCTTTGACTCGTTTGGGTAAACACTATGTTGACGAACCATCTATTATGGTTGAGCGACATATGTTTTTCAAACGTAAACAAACTCAGGAAGAGTCAATTGAGGATTACTTGGCTGTTTTGCGTGTGCTTGCATCTAAATGTCAGTTTGGTACTTACCTGGATACGGCTTTACGTGATCAACTTGTATTTAATTGTTTTAACAAAAAAATCCAAGAAAGAATATTAACTTGTAAAAATCCATCCCTTGAGGAAGTAATGGACATAGCACGTAGCATTGAAAGGTCTGTAGTTTCTTCCAAAATTATCATGCAAGATACTAGTGGAAGACATGCAGAAGAATCTAAGGTAATTGCATTCACTACAGATAATTCTGGTGTGAACGTGATTTCCACAAAACCTAAAGTTAGTAAACCTTTTGAGAATAAGGGTTCTTGTTACCGGTGTGGATCCAAGTTTCACATGGGTAACTATGTAAACTGTCCTGCACAAGGAAAAAGATGTACTACTTGCAAAAAAATAGGACATTTTTACACTGTTTGTAAGTCATTCAAACCTAGAAAGAAAGTTAATTTTCTCGATGTAGAGGAGGATATACTTTGTCAGGGCATGAATAATCTCGTATCCTCTATTGAAATCAATGTTTTACATAGTGAAACTAAAAGATGCAAAGGACCTATTTGTAATGTTTCAATTGGTTCTATAGAAACCAATGTTATGGCAGATTCCGGATCTCCCATAACCATTTTAGACGAAAAAACTTTTGCCAAGTTTTGGTGTAAGTCTATCCTTAAACCTAGTGACGTGAATCCGAAAGCATTTGGAGAGTATGACATAGTAATGTTTGGTTATTTCTGTGATTCAATCAAATTTAAAGACCGACTTATCTATACTAAAATTTATGTAGCTCTTAATGGACGTGATATTCTGGGTTGGCAAGATCAAGCAAAATTCGGTATGATTCTCAAACCCGGTCATCCTGAACCTGTTGTTTTGGGAGATCTACCAGTTGTAGCTATTGTACAAGAATCCTTGGATTCCTTACAATCATTCTCTCATGAGAATTCTATCTTGAAAAATCTTTGTTCCAAATATTCTGGTGTTTTTTCAGATAAAGTTGGTTGCGTTAAAGGCTTCAAACATATAATTAAACTCAAGAAAAATGTTATCCCTGTGATTCAAAAGTGTAGGCCTATTCCCCTTTCTGCTAGAGATGACTTACGAAAACTTCTTGATGAAATGTGTTCACAAGATATCATTGCTCCTATAGAATCTTCAGAATGGGTTTCTGCGGCTGTCGTCGCACGTAAGAGCTCAGGCGATATTCGTCTGTGTGCTGATCTAAGAGTCTTGAACCGCAACATAGTGGTAGATTGCCATCCCTTACCAAGAATCCAAGAGATGCTTGCCAAGCTGGGAGGCAGTAAATTTTTTACTACTATTGATTTGCGTTCAGCTTATCATCAGATTCCCCTATCTGAAGAATCACAGCATCTTACAACTTTTGTGACCCCTTTTGGGGTTTATATGTACAAACGCTTGCCTTTTGGATTAGCATCCGCGGCAAGCGTGTTCCAGAGACTTATGGATCAAATGTTTGCTCAATGCAGTGGTATCCAGGCATTCCAAGACGACATATTAATTCACACTAATACACTAGAAGAGCATTACGTTCTTCTAGAAGAAGTCTTGCAGAAACTAGAAAAGCGTGGTATGACCGTGAACAAAAATAAATGTAAATTTATTACTCAACAGGTAGATTATTTAGGTCACAACATTTCTGCGGAGGGCATAAAACCAAAGTTATCCCTTCTCAATGCCATTAAGGATGCACCTAAACCGTTAGACAAAGATTCCCTGAGGGCATTTTTAGGTTTAAGTGAATATTATGCACGTTTTGTGCAAGGCTATGCTATAATTGTACAACCTTTGAGGGATTTATTACGGAAAAATGCAAAGTATATTTGGTCGGAAGATACTCAACGCTCATTTGACTCTGTTAAGAAATTAATTCTTGAGGCCCCTGCTATCAGACCCTTTACGCATGGACAATTGACCATCATAACAGTTGATGCTAGTTCAAAGGGTTTAGGAGCTGTCCTCAGCCAAATGATTGATGGTCAAGAGTTTACAGTGGCTTTTGCTTCTAGATCTTTGAGTGGAGCTGAGCTCAATTATAGTACTATTGAGCGAGAAGCCCTAGCATGTTCATGGGCAGTGGAAAAATTTAGAATGTATATTTGGGGGTCTAGGTTTCAGCTGTATACTGATCACAAACCCCTCATGTACATGTTAGGTGACAGTTCCTCTAATAAAGCTTCCTCTAGATTAATTAGACTTCTGGCGAGGTTACAAGAATTCAATTTCGACATTAAATATATTCCCGGAGGTAAGAATATAAGAGCAGACTGTCTTTCACGTATGCCTCTTGAAAATGATGTTTATACTAATAATCATACCGACAATGATGATTTTGATTGTGTCTTCTCGATGAGTGATTTAATACAAGATGTAAAACTTTCTGAGAAAGAATGGATTGAGTGCTACGATCAAGACTTGTGCCTAAAAAGAGTAAAGAAATGTTTGGTCAATGGATGGCCATGTGATCGTAGTATGTCCATGCAAGATAGATCATTTTCTCAAGTGGCTCATGAATTATCTATAGTCAATAACATTCTGGTTAGGCAAGACAAACTTGTTCCACCTGAAGGTATTAGAGACAAAATTATTTCACTTGCTCACCAAGGTCATTTAGGTATTTCTTGTACAGTTCGTAAGATCAAGGAAACCTACTGGTGGCCCGGTATTGATGCTCAGGTCAAATCCCATATTAACAAGTGTCCAGAATGCTTATGTTCAGATAAACATTGGCATACTTCTACGTCTCCTTTGTGTCCTGTTGATTGGCCAAAAGGTCCATGGCAGAAATTGGGTATGGATTTTTCCGGTCCCTTTAATTTGCTAGGGAGTGACTCTAAATATCTTGTTGTAGTAATTGATTACTTCTCAAAATGGTTGTATTTTGCATTCGTAAAAAATTCAGACTCTAATTCCGCCATCTCCTTTTTGCAACGTGTATTTTTAATTGAAGGTTTACCCAAGGAAATTGTCACCGACAATGGTACACACTTTGTTTCTAATGAGTTTGAGAATTTTCTGGGTGAAAATTTGGTTAATCACATACTAGCACCTTTGTATAGCCCAGCGTCCAATGGTTTAGTTGAGCGTGCAAACAAATTGTTAAAAGAAGGTGTACAAACAGCCATAGCCAATGGGTTAGATGTACCTAAGTTTATCAGTCAAAAAGTGTGGAGCTACAACACTACTCCTCACTCAACCACTGATGTTTCACCTTATATATTGCTCAGAGGTAGAAAACCCATTTCTTCTCTCAATCCCTCATGGTTAATTGACAAAATTGATTATACACCTTGCCTAGATATACACGAAGTTAGGAGACATGTAGAACGCAAACAGGCTTCTTATAAAAGAAACTATGATGAAAGAAAACACGTGAAAGAAGTCATGTTGTCTCCTGGTGATTGGGTGCTTATTAAGAAACCAATGAAAGTCACAAAAGGGCAATCTAAATTCTCTGAACCAGTGAAAATACTTAAAGTTTCTCGCATGGCTATTCTTTTACAGGATCGTGGATGGTGGAACCGCAATGCATTAATTAAATTAACTAATGAACAAGCTAAAATCATTCTCCATAAATTTAAAACTCAACAGGACATGGATTGGTTTGATTTGGGAGATTTAACTTCCTGTCGCAACAATCGTGAAACGAATGTCAATTTATCTCTTCCTTCAAGGGAAAGTGGGGACAGTAATGTCATTGTCTCTTCTGGTAGCTCTGTTGGCAGTTTCCCTACTGTCAGCCATGATATCACTAATGCTTCCGGTGATTGTAAACAGTTGAGGAGCAGTTCTCGTATTAGATCGTCTCCTTTTCGTTCTGATGATTTTGTATATTACTAAGTATATTTTTTTTCTGCTCATTGTATAGGAAGGGGGTGTGTGGTAAGTTATGCTGTGTTTGCTTCCTCCTGTTATTGAAGCTTGCTTACTGTGTATGATGACGTTGGTGGAATGTTAGAATCTCATGTTCCCAGAGATCTAGATTCCTGTTCAAGTTAATGTCATAACCTGCTTGCTGTTTCACTGGAGCTGTCGTGGGTTCCTTTCCTCTTCAATAAAGCATCTTTCAAGAAATACTTCTGGAGTTTCAAGAATACTTTTATTGGAGTATACTACAGGAACGGAGAAACATGGATAGAGTGCATTATACATGGGAGGCGAATGAGGAAAGAGCCGCTGCAAGGACTTCTGATCTCCAGGCAGCGCATCACTGACCCCTGTATAGCGACATCACTGCCGCCCGGCCAAGTACCACGCATCAGGGGTCAGACTAACGCGTTCTAGTGCCCGCATCCCCACACTAAAATGCACTATAGTTCCTACAACCTGTACGAACCACTAACAAGGCTGTATAACAAAAACTGTTACCATCCAATGTATAAATGATCGGCTCTTTTTGATTTCATGATCAGTGTTCTTAATCTTTCTCTGGCTGTAATATATCCAACTTGACCCATTGTGACTGCCAGGATATAACTGGTTATATCACTTTTTACAAGGTACCTTTAGCTCTGTTTGAATTGTAACCCCTTCTGGTAGGATAGCTTGACCATCAACCGGTTTCGCATGCTGAGTGACTAAATGTTTTCACCTATCTTGACGTTTTCAATAGGGAGAAAAAGCACCAACCCCTTTCTTCCCCTCCTCACCATGCCCCTTCTTCCTACTCCCCCCCCCCTTGTTAAACTGATCATTTATATATCTTTGTTAACTATACTTGTCAATGTTTTCCGTGTCACATAATTTTTCAGGACTAGTATGTGGTTTTAGTTCCAGGTTATTCAGTGGTTCACTTGTACCACTCGCCAGATAGTGTCCCTTCCCTACTGCTAGTCTTTCTCTTCTCCCTTGGCGGTACACTTTGTATGGTAGGTTGCATGTTCTAGTCTTCTGACACACCACGTGCTGATCACTGGCATGTCTACCATGTTTATACATGATTTTCTTCTGCTGTGGACAATTCTTCAGAAGCCACTATAATTTATCAGATGCCTTGAGTAATTGTTCCCTTATTCCCATCACCAGATCTCCTATTAACCACAGCGACTGTTTAGTGCTAGTCCACTTACAGTCACCTTTCTGCCTCCTACATTAATGTGTAATTACCAGTGAGGCTTTTCTTAATTTTATGATGAACCTTTTTTGCCGTAGTATTTACTTCCCGACATTATCATTTTTACAGGAGCTGGTATTCCCTAAACTTACTCAGAAGTTTTTATGAACTTCTCACCCGGGTATGACACTGGTTCCGAACCTTTCCCATGCATTTTTCAATTTCAGTACTGATCAAAAATGTATTCTTACCATTCTTTTCTTACAGTTCCCTCTGTAACTCACACAGGTACTAGTGATATGACCTTTTACCAAGTTACCAAAATCACATATACATTTCCCTGGATTAATTTCCTCCCTCCTCCCTTCTGTTACCCCCTCCCCCTCCTCCTCCTCCTCCTCCTTTGTCTCTTCTAGGCAGTAGTCTGATTTTTTGTGCTCTCTTTGTCCTGATCATGATTTCATAAATCACAGAAGGCTGAAACGCCGTCGACAAGATCCCGGTTGAAAAAGACAGATATGTTGTGCAATGGAATACACATGAACACTTGATTTGTACCCTTATACGTGCACATTACTGGATTAATATCTCTTTTCAATACTTTTTAAAATTTAATTTATGTATATCACCTTGTGATATCCACGCAAGTTTCACGGGCACTGTGTGTTCACCCAGCGCATCAAGCACTTATTCTTTAATTTATATTGATGCTGCTGCTAATGGATCATAAAAAGATTAAAAATGCATGATCATTTTGGAATATCATTTGCCATATCTTTGTGTAATTCATTTACATAGACAATACATTTGGCATAAGTATTCTATGAAAAAAAAAGTTGTTTCTTTTTAATCATACCTTCTTGGACTTTGTTGTAGATCCAACTAACAAAAGCAGCCAGCATGCTTTAAATTGGTTTGTTGGCACAGCCAGCCAGAGGCAAATGAGGTGGTTTATTATTAACACTGTGTGCTGGGCAGGGAGGACTTATGAGCTTTCGGCTGTTGTTTTTTTATAAGGTTAAATAGAGACAAAAGGCCGGGCTTCAGCTCCTGATGAGGCCCTGCTGCCTCAGTCTCTCTAGGCAGACCACGTGGTGCTGAAATAAATAAGCAGCTATAGCCTGTGAATTACTTTCAAATCTCTTTATGCCGTCTGCCCCTTTGCTGTGTTTCCACTATGTAAAACTGCCACAAATAAAATGTAGGTTCTGCCTGTCACCCACGCTCTCATCTCATACTTTAAGAATTAAGGACAAAGCATTAGCCTTTGATATGAGAAACAGATACTCATCTTGTGGCTGAATTGCACAGTGTGAAACTGGAAATTCTGGGACCAGTGCAGCTTCCCTGCCTTACCAAATTGTGTGATCTTAGACAAATAGTTTATTTCACAGAGCCCCCTATTTGTTCATTATCATATATGAGAGCACCTTCAAATACGTGACCCTCAGATGTGCGCAATACAAAACCTGCGCTTGTCTTTGATGTAAAAGACTATAATGTTACTCCATCTATAATAAAAATCTAGGCCACATATACGGTATACATGACAACTGACTTTCCACTTAGTCCACTAATGCCATTAACTTCAGGGCAGGCGCAGAAATGTTTCTCAGTTCATGTTTAAAACTCTTACTTTTTAATAAATACTTCTCAATGCAAAGATACGATCTGACATATGAAGTTGAAACTCTTCTACGTGTTAAAGAAATACACTTGTTTGGATTTTGAAGATACCATATCATATTCTAACACGTTATTTGTTGCATGGTTTACATGCTAAATATTTTCAAGGCTCGGCTCATGCACAGGCTCGCAGAGCCAGAGCCAACCCTTGCTTGGCTCGACCTGTTAATTTGTTAGCTTGCGCACCTTTAATGAATGACTACTAGTGAAATTAGTCAACAACAACTCACCCGTAGTTCGTTCACTTGTGTTTGGAGTGATGCCAGCCCGGGTGCACAGTGTGTGTGGTCACAGCAGCAGTGGCCGACCATCCAGCCTTTGCCATGTCGATGGATGAGTCTAAGAGAGACACAGAGAGTGAAGTATGCCTGCCATTCAACGCAACAAAGTCACCACCGGCTAACAGCCAGGAAGAGATGGCCGCAGTATTGTGACACTGGACTGTGGCCAGACCAGAAGTTAAGTCCAATTGCAGGCTTCTTCCTTGGCAAGCAGAAGGCTCAGGCTGCCTGCAATCCGCACAGTAGAAACTGTAGAGGAAAATGGTGGGGAGGGGAAAACTGATATGATTGTGACACTTCAAATACAATTACCCGTTTCACAGGCCTAGAATTGTTAATTTCACAGTTTAATGCTTTCAAAATTGAAACATTTCAATTCTCATTGTTAAGAAAATCATTGTTGTTATTCACTATTTTTTATTTCAAAGAGTTTTATTGGGTTTTGTAAACAGAACAAAAGAGACAATGATGTGATTGTATAGCAAGGTAAATATTGTATAGCAAGGTAAATAATAAACAGATTACATACGCTGGATTAGGTGATAGTCAATGGGCTCTACAAAAACTGAAAAGTAACTCATATAGAATGGAAAAGCAATATCCAAAGCACAACATCTAGGACACAATGAAGGTAAAGTAAAGAAATTAAAGAGTGGTTCGCAGAGGGGATCACTGCGGGGATATGACCCATTGCAGTTTAGAAACAGTACACTATTATCTCAGCCAAGCAGAGGTAGAAGAGTACCAGGTGGGGTACCTGGGACAAACATAATCCTGAAGAGAGCATTGTGCCAGAAAGTATAACACATGTTACATGGTGATAGTACAGCATGGTGTGCCCACAATCATACATAGTTTGGCTTACATATTTGGCACGTATATTTGGAGGGGTGACCCACTGTCTATGCATGTGCACAGACTCTAAATCAAGTCCGAATAGGGGGACGATCTACGACCTATTGGGGAATTTATGTGGGTTTGGTAGTGGCAAAATAGCTGTTGAGTGACTTCCAGACATTGCCATTTTGTGGTTTCCAGGGGGAGTTCTGAAGAATGATATTGTCTGCCCCCTTAGGTTAGTAATCCAGTTCAGCCAAGAGTGGAAGGAGGTAGCAGCAGTACTCTTCCAATTGGCCAGCACAGACTTACAAGCTGAAATGAATAGTATATCCACTAGAAGTCTAGCGTACTGCAAGTGGATCTAGAAATCCCTGGTTTAGGGAGAGGAAGTCCTTTTTTCAGTCGGATCCCGCATAAAGAGTGGATAAAGTCGAAAAAGCTATCCCAAAAGGATGAGACTGCGCTGCAGTAAAAGAGTAAATGGTGGAGGTCACTGTTAGCTTCATTACAGCCCCAACAAGTAGAATTTCCTCAAAGACACATTTTATGAAGCCAAGGCGTGTCCAGAATTTCCTATGTAGGAGCCAGTACTTTGAATGAATGAATGAATGAATAAATGAATGATTTATAGAGCGCATGAATCACCCCTGAAAGGGTATTTCTGTACTGTAAACAGAGGCCCAGAGGATAGAACAGGCGGTAAGTTGTTAAAGAGTTCTGTTTTCAGAAGTTTCCTGAACTTAAGAAAATTCAGGCACTTTCGTAAGTGAACAGGGAGCGAATTCCAGTATTGAGGGGCCAGGTAGGAGAAGGTTTTGCCACCGGCACATAGTTAGTTAAACCGAGGGGTAACCTGCAGAGCCTTCTCTCCATAGCGCAGAGATCTGCTTGGTTGGTAATGAACGAGTTTTTCAGCAAGGTACCAGGGACCTCTATTATTGATTGTTTTGTAGACCAAGCAGCACATTTTAAACTTAATTCTTTTACGAATGGGGAGCCAGTTGAGGTGTCTCAGTAATGGAACAGATGCAGTTCTAGAAGGCATATTGAGGGCCAGACGCGCTGCCGTGTTCTGAACCACTTGCAACCTGTTCAGCACAGTGTCGTTAGCTCCTGTCAGAAGGGCATTACAGTAGTCGAGACGACTGACTACCAGGGCTTGAATCAGGGGATTGCATACTGATAAGGGGAGTAAGTGGAACACTCTCCGTAGAAGCTTAAGCATATAAAAATAGGTGCCTGAGGTAGTTGCTACTTGATCTCTCATAGATAGGGAGTGGTCCAGATAAACTCCCAAGTTTTTTGCCTTCGTTGTAGAAGCGGGGCCTAATTTTGACATCTACCAATCGGGGGACCACAGAATTTGAGCTTTGCCGAACAGTAGTATTTCTGTTTTATCGGCATTCAGCTACTGAGAGAGAGGGGGAGATCTTCTGGGTCACAACTGATTTCCAAATTAGATGCCAGTTATCTGAAGAGATAGATCCATGACTATCCTATTTTCTCGCGACTGTCCCTATGAGGGATGTGGAGTTTGGTTTTAAGAGGTGGTAAAGCTTAGAGAATTGGTGGCCAGACTTGCTGAAGGAAAGTATTGTCTTAATGATGGAGGGATCTTTTTCGGGATAACTTATTTTGGACAAACTGACCTTGAGCCTGAGAAAGTCATAAAAATCTATGTCTAGTAGGTTATATGGTTGTTTGGGTTCCCTGAAGGAGAGAGGTGCTTCTCAGGGGCCCAATTGCTTTAGAAATGGACGCCTTTCTACGCCCTGAGCTCCAGAATATTGTTTCCCCATAAATTTTAATTTTTGGGTTGTGCCAGAGCTACATCATATTAGAGTGGGCAAGTGGAGTTTCTAGAAGTTTATCTATTTTTTGGGGGCTCTTTTCGTATTGTTAAAGATGTATTTACCTGAAGGTGTGGGTTTTATTTTACTGGTTAGTAATGAGATAGGGTGAAGATCACCTAAAAAGTTTTTCAATTAGCAGCCAAGTTTTAGATTGATGTTTATATATATATATATATTTTAATGATTTTTAATTAACCAAACAATAAAAGGATATACTAATTAGCAGCCACATGTGGGTGTAGACGGAGGCTAGGAGAGCCAAAGGGAGCCTTGTCTGGCTAGGAAGGCGGTTTGATAATTTTTAAAATCAGCCAAGTTGACCCCGCCTAGATGAACAGGCAAGCACAGTTTTTGAAAAGAGATTCTAAAACGTTTATTTTGTCAAATAAGCTTTGTCAGTAGTGTGTATAGTTTGTGATGGAATTCCTCTGATAGTACTAGGGGTAACATACTGATAAGATAGTTAACTATCGGTGTGACCATCATTTTGACGGTCTCGATACGACCCCTCCATGTGAGGAACTTAGGATTCCATCCCTCCAGCAGGGATTCAATTTTTTTCAGAGTTAGATTTTTATTATGGTGGAGCGACTCTAGTAAGTCTGCATTACATTCTAGGCCTCTCTCCAAATTGAAGGCTGAGGATAAGTACGTAAGTAAAATGGTTTATATAGGGCGCAAATACCTGAAGGTGTCTTAGCGCTGGCGGTGACCCATCGGGTAAAGAGCTGTAGGCAAAGAGCTAACCGCTGCAGCAAAACAAAAGATTCAGTAAAAAGCTATGTCTTTAATTGCTTCCTGAATAGTAACAGGCTGGAATGGCAGCGTAGTGTTAAAGGTAAAGAGTTCCAGAGTTTTCCCGCACAGTAGGAGAACATTCCTTCCACCCCATCTTGTTTTCTTTGTTCTGGGAACAGTTATCATTTTAATTGAGCTAGATCTTAAATGCCTGCTAGGGGTAAACCAAGTGAACATATTTTGAAATTATACAAGACCTGCCTGGTAAAGCACTTTACGGCCCATACAAAGTGCCTTAAAAATGATCCCCTTCCTGACAGGTAGCCAATGCAGGCCTTGCAATGATGCGGAGATAGGTGCAAAAGTAGGAATTGTTAAGAGCATTCTGGCCGCTGCATTTTATAAGGATTGCAGTTTTTTCACCTGTTGCTTCAGTGCCCCTAAATATAGGGCGTTACAATAGTCAATCTTGGAGATGACAAGTGCCACCATCACTGTCTTTTGTAGGTCCTGGGGCGAATGGAAAAATCTTCTTAAGGACCCTAAGCAGAAAGAAACCCGAAGAGGTGATTCAATTTATTTGTTCAGAGAATCCAAGTTTAGTGTCAAAGATAACTCCCAGATTTCTAGCTTTTTGCACCGGGACTAGAAACGGGCCAAGATCATCTGGCCACCAAGATGAGTTCCAAAAGGTGGTGTCTTTCCCAAAGAGCAGGACCTCGTTTTTTTCCGAGTTCAATTTCAGGCAGTTCCTCCGCATCCAATCAGCGATATGGGTCATGCAGCTGCGAAAGTGGTTTGCTTCCTTTATGATGTCGGAAGATATAGACACTACAATCTGCATATTGTCGGCATAGGAGAACACTGCAAGACCATAGCTTCGGATGAGGTTGATCAAAGAGGTAACATAGATGTTAAAAAGTGTAGGACTGAGCGAGGAGCCCTGAGGCAGCCCACAAAGGAGGGAGAAAAGAGCCAAACTCGCCTCACCCATCTCTACTTACTGTTGCCTGCCATCTAGAAATGAGCTCAGCAAAGCCAGAGCAGAGTCCTCAACGCCCAGCTGCTGGAGCCTGTTTATGAGGATCAAATGATGGACCGTATCAAAGGCCGCAGAGAGATCTAATAAAATCAATGCGGCTTTGCCTCCCTTATCAGTCACTATCTTCAGATCTTCTGATGCAGCTACCAAAACTGATTCTGTACAGTGGTTGGCTCTGAAACCGAACTATGAGGGATCAAGAAGCCGGTTCATATCTAAAAAGGCAAGGATTTCCTCATTCATTGCCTTTTCTAATATGTTTGCGGGAAGAGGGAGGCGTGATATGGGCCTATAGTTCTTTACATCTTTAAATCAATCAATCAATCAGAGAGTTGTAAGCAGACTACTCACCTGTGAGGGTCTCAAGGCGCTGTGGGGTGGGTGGGGTTGCGCAGCTGCGTTCAGTTGAAGAGCCAGATCTTGAGGGCCTTCCTGAAGGCGTTCAGGGAGGGGGCGCGTCTGATGTCGATCGGGAGCTCGTTCCAGGTCTTGGCCGTGATGTAGGAGATGGCTCTTCGCCCCGTTCTGGCTCTGGGGATGCGTGGTGTTTCGGCGAGGAAGAGGTTGGCGGATCAGAGGTTTCTTTTGGGTACGTGGAAGGTGATTCTCTCGTTGAGGTATTGGGGTCCGGTGTTGTGGAGGCATTTGTAGGCATGGGTGAGTATCTTGAAGGTGATTCTTTTCTCAACAGAGAGCCAGCGAAGATTCCGTAGGTGTTGGCTGATGTGTTCATGTCGGGGATGCCGAGGAGGAGTCTGGCGGCAGTGTTCTGTATCGTCTGGAGCTTGCGGAGTAGAGACTTGTTGATGTTGGCGTAAAGGGCATTTCCGTAGTCGAGTCTGCTGGTTATGAGTGCGTGGGTGACTGTCATCCTTGACTCAGGGGGGGATCCATTTGAAGGTCTTACGGAGGATGCGGAGGGTGTTGAAGCAGCTGGAAGTGACGCGTTGACCTGTCGGTTTATGGAGAGTGTAGGAGTCGAGTATGATGCCGAGGCTTCTGGTGTGGTCCGTGTGGGGTCGGAGGGCTGCCGAGGGCGGTGGGCCACCAGGTGTTGTTCCATGCTGATGGGGTGGTTCCAAGGACGAGGACTTCTGTCTTCTCCGAGTTGAGCTTCAGGCAGCTGTTGCTCATCCAGGATGCGACGTTCTGCATCCCCTCCTGGAAGCTGAGTCTGGTGGTGGTGGGGTCCTTGCTGAGGGAGAGGATGAGCTGGGTGTTGGCGTAAGATACTATGTTGAGGCTGTGCTGTCTGACGATGGCGGTGCGGGGGGCCATGTAGATGTTGAAGAGTATTGGGCTGAGCGATGACCCCTGGGGCACTCTGCAGTTGATTTCCGTGGGTTCGGAGAGGAAGGGTGGCAGTCTGATCCTTTGGCTTCTGCCAGTGAGGAACGAGCGAATCCAGTTGAGGGTGGTTCCTTGTATGCCAGCGGTGTGTGGTCTGGTGGTGAGTATGCGGTAGGAGACGGTATTGAAAGCTGCTAACAGGTCGAGTAGGATCAGGGCTGCGGTGTGGCCTTGGTCGAGGAGGCTGCGGATGTCGTCTGTGGTGGTGAAGAGGGCGGTCTCGGTGCTGTGGTTGCTGCGGAACCGGGTTCAGAAGGGTCGAGGATGGAGTTGTCTTCGATGAACCTTGCTAGTTGTGCGTTGATGGTCTTCTCAGCGACTTTTGCCGCGAAGGGGAGGAGTGAGATGGGCCGGTAGTTCTTGAGGTTCGTGGGATCTGCTGAGGGCTTCTTGAGCAGGGGTCTGACTTCTGCACGTTTCCAGTCGTCAGGGAATGTGCCGGTCTCGAAGGTGGCGTTGATGGTGCGTCGCAATTCTGGCACGATGGCGGCTCTGTGGTAGATGTGTGGTGGACAGGGGTCTGTAGGGCCACCTGAGTGGATGCCTTTCATGGTCGAGGCGGTCTCTTCGGTCGTGACCAGTGTCCAGGAGGAGATGGTGGGCTAGCTGGCATTGCCGGAGGACGGGATGGTGGCGGAGTCCGGAGTTTGGTCGTTGAAGTTGTCGTGGAGGTTTTTGATCTTCAGGTGGAAGTAGGATCCGAGCTTGTCGCAGAGGTCCTGGGAAGGGGTGATGTCCGTGGCTTCGCTGAGTGGCTTGGTGAATTCCTGGATGACGCTGAAAAGTTCCTTGGCGTTGCTGGAGTTGGCGAGGATTTTGTTGTGGATGAGGGTTCTTTTGGTGGTTCTGATGCATTGGTAGTATTCCGTCATGGCGTTCTTGTAGGTGGTGTGGTTTTCAAGTGTCTTGCTGTTTCTCCAGTTTTTCTCGAGGCGTCTGCAGGTGCGTCTGGCTTCTTGGAGGTCAGTGAAGAACCAGGTGGCTTTCCTGGGGCGCTGTCTGTCAGAGTTGCGTAGCGGGGCAAGCTTGTTTCCGCAGTTGGAGATCCAAGTGTAAAATTCCCTGGCTGCGGGGTTGGCATCGGTTGCAGCGGTGAGGGTGTTGTGGTTGAGGGTGGAGTTGAGCTGCTCCTCGGTGACTCTGCTCCAGTCCCTTTGCCCAGGGTGCGGCATGGGTTCGGGCGGCTTGGGTTTGTCGACGAGGAAGTGTACGCAGTGGTGGTCAGTCCTTGTGGGTTGCGTGGTGTGGTTGAAGTGGATGCCGTTTCATCTTTAGGGTCCGGCGAGGGCTTTTTCATCAGAGGCAGGATGGAGGCCGCCTTCCATATGCCCGGGAACTGCCCTACTGTCAATATTTTGTTTAATAGTTCTGTGAGTGGACCCGCAACTGAGCTAGAGATTATATTGAAGACCTGTGGAGGACATGGGTCTGAGGGGGCGCCGGGTTTAATGGATTGACTAAGGTTGGTCAGCTTTTTGTCAGTTAAAGGGGTAAACCTTTCAAGTTTATGACTGTCTGGACACTTGTAGCTATTTAATAGGCCCCATTTGTCTGTCAGGGTTAAGGCCCCTCCTAGATCCCCTGTCATCCGAGTAAGATTAAAATCTTGAAAAATCAAGTTGACTTTAGTCTGGAAAAATGTTGCCAGCTTGTTACAAAAATATTGATCAGGGTTAAAAGTGTTATTGTTGCTCCAGTTTGACAAGGACTTGACCATTTTAAATAATTCCCTAGTGGAGTTTTTTGCAGAGCCAATTTTTTCCACAAAGTATTTGGACTTTGCAGCTTTGATAAGCTCTGTATACTCTGCCAGTAGTTCTTTATATTTAGTCTTTTCCTTTTGGCAGTCCTCCTTACGCTCTTGGGATCTACATTTCATTTGGAGGGTCTTTAGTGCTTGAGTATACCAGGGGGCTGAAGGTTTTTTCCTGAAACACTTTATTGATTTTTCTGGCACCTGCCTAAAGAGCTGAATCTAGCCAAAGTGTATAATTGGATGCTGCAATGTCCACATTTTTGTCTAAAACCGGATTTGAGTTCAGTAGATTATTCCTCAGCTCGACCACATTAAGCTTTTTCCAGGGTCGCATCTTAAAGGATCTAAGTGTATTTGTGCGGTGGCCACTATTTGAGGGAACCTTAAGTGAGAAAAAGATGACCCTATGGTCCGACCAAACTACGGGTAGGACCTTATTTACTCTTAGATTCTGATTGTTTGTAAATATTCTATCTAATGTGTGGTTTGCTATGTGAGTAGGTTGCTCCCTTAATTGCTCTAGGTCAAAGCACTTAAGATTGTCCACCAGGTGATTTGAGTCCTGGTTATTTGTAAGTTCTAACTGAAAATTAAAATTGGCCATGATCGTGAAACTAGGATATTCAGCACATGATTCCATAAAGTCATGGATCTTTTGGGTAAGCTTTCCTCTAGGGCCTGGTGGTCTATATATCAATAATCCCTGAAACGCACATGTGTTACTTAGTTTCAAGTTGAAACTGAGTGCCTCACACTCAAGGTGGAAAACGGGCTGAAAGTTTGGTTTGATTGAATTGATATAGACAGTTGCAATACCCCCTCCCTTTCTGTCTTCTCGGTCCAATCTTTCAATATTATAACCCGTAAGGATTGCAATTTTGAAATCCGGGTCAGAGTGATTGTCCACCCAGGTCTCTGTTAAAAATATCATATCAGGTTTGTGTTGCACCATAAAGTCCGTAAACTCATATTTATGTTTAATGATGGATCTTGTGTTAAGCACTATAAAGGAGAACTCCCCCTTAGAGTCTGCCTCTCTGTTGACTTTGCCTTGTTTGCCTTATAGGATGTAGGGCCATGCGGGATGTAGGGGTCTTTGTTAAATACAAAGTTACACCTTTGACATTTCAAACTTTCATGGTTCATGTCCCAGTTATGGGTCTGACAGAGATTCCCCTTACCAGTCATGTTCAATCCCAGAAGGGCCTCTCTGAGGTAGGCTTGCGGCGTGGAACAGGCAGGGTGTCTGGCACCTGGAGCCGCCCAGGCGCAGATGGGCTTGACTTTGGCGTGACATCAGTGCGCCCGCTGCACGCCCGGGTCTGCATCTATTTTTATATCTGAGGCGTGGTACACTAGGCTTCTGACCTCACTAATGGCGGTGGGGAGGATTACCAGTGGAAGTATGGTTTCCAACCTTTGGCTTTCTCCGCACAAACGGGTGAGCCTGTGGTGGACCCGAAAGCCAAAGGTTATGAAAAGGAAGTGCCTCCGAGAAGTCCTGCAGCACCCACGGTTCGAAGGAAGAGTCCCCCCTGCTCTGGGAAGGCTGTGAGTATGCAGCCCCATCTAGCAATTAAAATATAAAAAAAATTAAAAGCTGGTGTATGCCTTACTGCGGGTCTGACCTGCTGCCTCAGGAGGATAAGAGTCCATCCGATCTTACCCTGGCAGAGGGGCCACTATATAGGGCCATGATCATCTTAGTGAAGGTCTCACCTAAGTTATACTTCAATGGAGTCTCTCGGAGAAAGGGCCAGGAGACTCTATTGAATGCTTTTTTTACCATTAGGTGTGGCAGCTACGGTGTTAGAGTTCGTTAGTTTGGCTTTCTCAATGATGTGGCATAGGAGACATGGTTGTCGTTGGACAATCTATTTCTCACAAATCCCACCTTTGAATGATCAATTAGGGATGGCAACAATGGCTCCAGCCTTTTACAGAGGATTTTGGCGTAGATTTTTGCATCTAAGTTAATTAGTGAGATTGGCCTGTAGTACTTTTTCAGCGAAGGGCTCTTACCCTCTTTTGGGATAACCACTATTGTGGCCTCGCTAGTTGTGCCTGTGATGGAGCCTGAGTCTGAGAAGTGACAAAATAGGGCCAGTAGAGTGGGGTTGAGTACAGGAGCAAATGTTTTATAAAACGTAGCCGTGAAGCCGTCGAGGGCCGGGGTTTTATTAGGTTTAAGGGATTCAACTCCCCTAGCTACTTCCTCAATCGTTATTGGTGACCTAAGCATCAGTTTTTCCTGATCTGAAATAGATGGCAGTGCTGCTTTATCAGGATAGGTCTTACAGTCCTCTACCGGGGAAATGGAGTCTTCTTTGTATAATGAAAAATAAAAGTCTCTAAGGATGTCTATAATTGTTTCGTGCTTGGTGTGGGGAACATTACATTTATCTTTGAGGGAGGTAATGCCCCTACAATTCTGTTTATGTTTCAAGTATGAGGCCAGAACTATTTGTGCTCTGTTGGCTTCACATAGTATTAATGACTTATATTTATTGATCCAAATCCCCGCCCTTTCACTCAGTATTCTATTGTATTCGTATTTTTTGTTGGTGAGAGTGGAAAGGGTTTTGGTATCTGGGTTAGAAGTGTGTGCAGCTTCTAGGGATTTAATCTCTCTTTCTAAAGTTTCAAGGTCTCTACTATGGGCTTTGTTTAGTTTAGTTTGAGCTTCAATTAAGGAACCCCTAACAGTGGCTTTGAGAGCATCCCAATGAGTAGTCAGGGTTGTCTCTGAAACCATATTTTCCTTCAGATAGTTCTTTATCATAGACTCTAGTGGTTCTAGATGCAACATCTTTGATAGACTCATCGTTGAATCTCCAAATTTTGTTACAGGAAACAGGGTGACAGCTGAGTGGTCCGAGATTAGTCTAGATAAGATGCCTGTCTGGTCTATTAGATGCATATGGGTCTTGGAAATCATTAGATAATCGATCCTAGAGTAAGAATTATGGGGATTAGAAAAGAAGGTGTAGTCCCTGGTATCGGGATGTTGCAGCTTCCATAGGTCGAGAAGGTTGAACCTGGCGCAGAGCTTGAGAAGCGATTTGTGTGATCTGGAGGACTGAAATGAAGTTTTGGATTGCCGGTCTATGGTCAGGTCAATGGGAGGGTTTTTGGATAGTTTTGATAGGATCCATCGACCCTTATCATCTGTGATAAGAGAGTCGACAGATAGGCCTGAGTTTTTTGAGATTAGCATGATTACTCTACCGCTTTTATTGCTGGCCGGGGAGCAAAGGACATTGGTGAGCGAGTTTCTCCCAAACAAAGCTAGTTCCTTATGGGATACTTTTGTTTCCTGCAGCAGGATCGCATCTGCCTTGAGTTTATCAAGGTAATTCTCCATTTTTTTATGCTTGATTGGATGATTAAGACCCCTGACATTTAGGGAGACAAATTTTAGGTTCACATCAACGGGGTTGCTATTCATGGTGCGAGAATCGGCCTATATAGTTGTGTTGCTCGAATGGGTCGCTTTGTGTGTGATTAGAGATTAGCTGGTGGGTTCTGAAGCCACAAATCTCCCCCAGGAGCAAGGGGGAGATTTGTGAAATCTGCGTCAGCAATGCGGTAGGAAGGAGGTGAGAACATGAAGCCATGAAACATCTCTGTGTCAGCGTAACAAGACAGTTGGTCACCCCAGGGAATCTAAGAGCCAGACGTACTGCTCAACTGACAGGTCGTACATGAACCTGATGTGAACACAAAAGAAAAAAGGAGAATGCTACTAAAAGGTACGAAGAAATGCAATTGATACACAGAAAATAACCCAGGCCCAATACCCTCCCCTTCCCTTATCCTCCCACCCTAAACAATGAACGTGAAGGATGTGACAGCGGGGTGAAGTCCGCCCGCGGAATACAGCAGTACCTACAACCAGATGGCAAAGTGAAGGATCCACTGGTAAATGGGGCCTAGTAATAGTAGAAGGCAAAAACATGAAAAGGAGAAAAGTAGAGGAGGTGGATTAAGACCACCACTAATGTCGCGAATTCCCAACTAACAATAAATGTTAAGAGAGCAGCGGCTGCCAGTACCTCTTGTTCTCCTTTTATGGTGCACATGTGATAGAACGAGTCTCACCCTGCCCTACGTAGGAATGACCATCATGAGTGTGGGTAGGATAGCCCATCCTGGGTCAGAATGGGAGACTCATGACGACTGACATTCGTGAGTGTGTTGTCGGTAAACCACACCAGTGCAAGATACCTCACTGTGTCACCTATGGGGATGTTTATGATGACATCTCATGGTGTCAAGGTATTATCGTGCTGGGAGGGCTATGACAGGAATTAAGTTTGTGTTTAGGTCTCACCTAACTAGTGCTATAGTCTTTAACGTAGAGCAACTGAGCAATGGTAACCATGAGTAGCAGAGATTAACTTATGTGAGGAAACAGTGAGGCAATGCTACGGGAATACAGTGTTGTCTAGAGAGCTTATACGAGGTACAGTGAAAAACAACGAAACACAGGCACACATGGGTGCCAACCATAAATGCCACAGAACCAAGTAGGCAGGCATGCATCTTCAAAAGGATATAGGTGAGGTTGGCGTAGCCCCCTTGCATCATGACTTGGGTCTGACCGATGGTGCTGGATGAGTGTCCATTGAAGCTCCATCTCTTTCGTTTAAGAAATCTTGTAAGTCTCTGGGATCGCCAAAGACCTGTTGTCTTCCCTCTGCTTGGATTCTGAATTTAGCAGGAGCAATGAACGAGAACAATATATTGGAGTTCTTAAACCTGGGTCTAAGAGCAAGGAAGCCCTTCCTGATCTCGATCGTTGGCTTGGAGTAATCTTGTGAGTTGAAGATTTTTTGACCATTCCACAATATATGGTTGTTCTCATGGACATAACTGAAGATTAGCTCTGCATGTTGGTACCTTAAAGGGCGGTAGACAATTTGGTGACTTTGATTTTTGTTCGGAGACTTGAATGAAGGTAAACGATGTGCTCTCTCCAGTTCAAACTCCTTTTTAAAGGCGAGGCCTGCCATTTGTGGAATCCATCTCTCTAGGAAGCTGATGCAAGAATCTGATGAGACCTCTGAACCCTCCGGTAAGCCAAAGATACATAGGTTCCCTCTGCGGTTCCTGTCCTCTAACTCTGTTACCGGTCTTTGAAGGCTCTTAAAAGAGGCCAGTAATTTCTGTATGTCTCTGGTCCAGAAGGCATTGTTTTAATTGATCTGATTCTGCTATTAAGCATTGAAAACACCAATAGGTCTAGCTTGCTTTAGGCATATGTTAGTTGCTATGAGAAATGTCTGGATACAGTGACTGAAAACTCACAGAGAGACACCCAAATACTGGTCATTGCTTTAATTCACTTGTGAAAGAGTGTCACTTGAAGTGTCATACAGTTATATGTCACTCATAGCCACACTGAAACCATTCAAATGTCACACATATGCGATCTGAAAACTTGACAGCTATGCATCACTCACTAAGTGTCAGCATTCCTTCATACTGGAGGGTTGAGTAGTGTGTGAACAGGCTCAGATATCCCTTCGTCCTGCCTGTGAGACCTACATTGGCGCGTAGTCTACCTGTGTCTCTCCACTGGTAACCAATCCTCTACTTTGGGGGTCGGCCCTATTATCCAAAATCAAAGCAGTCTGTGCTTATCTAGCAGAATCAACCCTGCCATAAATGTGTTTAGGGAAGAGTTTAACATATTCCTAAAACATTATCAAAGGAGCACCATCTACCTTCGCTCTTACTATCTTCCCAATAGTCTGTGATGCCATCACTAAGTATGAGACAACCGGGGGATGTTCCTATGCAAATGAAAAGACACCAACTGTGTCACTCATACAGCACTCACACTAAGAAGACCTACCTGGATCCTTTCGGTGTAAGAAACTGGGGAGCAGTATAGTCTATTCATACATTTAAAATGAAGCAGATTATGACTAGAATTTACTGATTTAGTTTGAGCTCAGCATTATTTCCACACTTCAGGTTTAATATCCTCCTCAAATTCAATTCCCATGTTTCATTGGCCTACTTAATAGCTGTAGCCCAGCACTCGGTGTATAAACCAAACAGTTTTGAAATCCAAATTCTGCCTCCAGGATTCATGATCATTTGAGTGAGTGGGAGAAACTCTATAGGTTTGTCCGGGAAAGAGGGGCACCTAGCTGACGGAGCATGCCACAGTTGCAGATAATCAAACATGCCTATGGCAGTTGTCTCTCTAGTTCCTTTAAATTGTTCTAGTGTTATACATTTTTTTGTTTATGTACAGCTGGCCCAGTCTCACCAGGCCAGCCTTTTCTAGACTAGTTTAATGCCATTATCCAGTGTTGAAGGAAGGGCAGGATTGTTAAGGAGCTGGTTGGTCAGGGAGTATACTTATGACACACCGGTCACCTTACAATGGCCCACACAACCAGTTAGTACCCCTAACGGTTTGCATAAGCTGTAATGGTTAGGTAGCTTAACACTGGGTTTTAAGTCTCCCACATCTACCTGGTTATCTTTTATCAGAAGATGGGGCGCACAGTAACTGTGGATCAAACCGCACGTAGCGGGACTGTGCTGCATGATATTATTAAAATATCATGCATCACAGTCCTATTTATTATATGGCATTGTGAGCAATTCCCAGTTCAATCTAGGGCTCTGTTCTCCCCATACCAACCTTAGCTTAACAAAAAAGGATTTACTAAAAGGAATCGCAATGTTGTTGAATGGGTACAAGAACCTCAGCAGTATTAACATTTTAATCAAAGCAACTCTGCCAGCTTTTGATAGTGACAGCGTTGTCCTCCGTTCAACCTGCCCACTTAATTTCTCGATAAGTGGGCCATAGTTGTCCCAGGCACCAGGTGTTTCTCTTTATTTATAAGTATTCCAAACTCTTTGCATTGTATCCAGGATGTCTCCAATGAACTGTACTCTCTGCCAAGTTGTGAGATGCGAATTCAGCTTTGTAATTGTGAACCCCAACATTGTCACGAGGTTCGCCGTCATATGAAGTTAGTCTATGATTGTATGTGGCAAGTCTGCATACCACACAAAGTCGCTGAAAGGCGGGTATCCCCAACCTATGAAAGCGTGCTGTTACCACTAACACCATTTTCTTGAACACCCAAGGGCCACTGATGAGCCCAACGTGGAGTACTGCAAACTACAAATATTCCTGCTTGACTTTTAACCACAGGTAATGTCTTTGAGACTAGTGAAACATATGAAAATCTGTGTCCTGTAAGTCCAAGGACACCATCTAGTCCCCCAAATCCAGAGCAGCCAAGATCTGGGCTAGCGCGAGAAGTTTGAATTTGTGCCTCTGCAGGAAGGCGTTTAGGGGCCAGGGGTCTCTGTCCTGTTTTAGCAAAAGGAAGTAGCAAGAGTAACAACCATGTTCTCCTTCCAAGTCCGGGACCCTCTCAGAAGCACTTTTAGAGAGAAAAACTCAAGCCTCCTGTAACAGAATGGAGAGGGACTCCTTTGAAAGTCAGTCGGATGTGGGGGAGACTTAGTGGAGGAAAAAACAAAGGGTGCATAGCAATGCAGAACGATTTGTATGATCCATCTGTCAGACGTGACGCGACGCATAGCCACTGTGGGAGAATCTATTGAATCCTGTTCCCCATGGGATGGATATGGGTTGCTAAGGGCAAGCAATAGCAGCTTAGTGGCTTTTGCCACAATCGATGGGGACAGGCAGGACTGCTGCCCATTCTGGGCTGCACATTTTCTGCCAGACCCGTGTCCCCGACCTCGAAAGAGCTGTGGTGATTGCTGTAGTGGCTAGGATGACTATCACTGCCTATATGTGTAGGAACATGGAGTATTATATGGTGTGGCTAGTTAGGCCTCACCACGTAACACTATCACAATACACCAAAGATGGTCCTTGGATTCACAATAAATCCTTAGCTCAGCATGTGTTGAGCATTTCAGAGTACAGGGATGATAAGTAATTTGCATGACTAAAAACAAATCTTACACCAATTTATAAAACTAAAGCAGATTTTTATATAATTTTAGACACCAAAATGACCAAAATTGAAACAGTATAACTGGAGTTATGAATTTTGGAAGGAAAAGAAAATTAGTGCAGTTAAATACAGTAAAACTTTACCATTGCAGTCAATGGGAAATGACAATAGTAACAATTGGTCATCTGCAGGTCGAGTTACGTCGAAACCACTGGGAGTTTAGGTGATGCGGGTCCCAGGAGACAGGTACAACAGTCAGTTCAATTTTATCCGGTTGCAGAGATGTCCTGGCCACCTTGCTGCTGGAATGGGAGCAGCAGGGGTGCTGATTTTACCGCTGAGATGTTGCTGGGGGGAAAACGGATGCAAAAAGTTGACAATAGAGCTGTTGCTGATGTCAGCCGATGATGCGGTGGAATTCCCTCTTAAAGCAGCATCAAGTGAAGGTAGTGGTAGCTGTAGTAGCCCCCAGCAAGCCTTGGTAGCGGTAAGGTCAGCAGAAAGCGATATCGATGTCCGGAGGTCTAGGGGGGAAACGGTAGCCGCCTGAGACTTCCTGGGGGTTAGGACTATGTTTTCCACAATGCACTGGACAATATACTTTTGGGCGATCCCTCGGAGGGCCCAATGGAAAGCAATTCTTTGATTCCGATGCTTGGTATTTACCTGCAGTTGCAGGGGACTAGTGGCACTAGTCCAGGGCAGTCTGAAAGTTTTTACAGGTCCTATGCACACGCACTCAAGTAATGAAAGAATTGTAGTGTAGCTCCTATTTCCCTAATAGGCTCTGCGCATTGGAATAATATAACCTATAGGTTTGACATAGGACTGAGGTCGGTATGTCCCTATCGAGTATATTAAACTTAATTACTTGTGCCAGCTAGCTCAGAGGCCACTAGAAACTCCTTGAAAACAAGAAGGGAGTAGTTTCTGGCAGCCGCAAAACATGACCACTGTGTTTCCCTTACAGAATCAGGATGTGTCCCAGAGTCGTAGAAACAATAGATAACCATTTCACTCAGCTCAGTCGTGCATGTTTCGGTTGTACTCAGAGTTACACAGAAATAACAGACGGGCGTTTCAATAAAAGGTTTTATTGAACAGTCTTGTTTCTGGTGTAAGTTAGATGTGCTGTTACGATCACAAGACAGTATGCGAGATAAATAATGTACAGAGTGAGTAGTAGAAATAAATAATACTGCGTTAGCATTATCTTTTCAGCATCTATGCATTTATCTAAAATGACACAGCCTAAAAATGCGAGTACTCATACGATGCGTTTCTATCCTAGTTCTACCCCAGTGTACCTAACCTATCCTAGGTGTAGGGAAAGTAGAAGTAGGTGCTGTATTCCTGACTAGAGTATACTAAGAGTAAGTTATGCCTAGTAGTATGCCAAGAGTCTAGTATAGTATGTTAAACTATGCTATGCTTAGAGTCCAGTTAAGCCAAGAGTCCCTCTAGGTTCTTGTCTGCTCCATACCTGAAGAATGAGAGAGGTAGGAATCTCTTTTCCGGACTCGAACTCCAACACCCCGCAAGGGAA
Organism: Calotriton arnoldi; assembly: GCA_963921515.1. NCBI lineage: Eukaryota > Metazoa > Chordata > Amphibia > Caudata > Salamandridae > Calotriton > Calotriton arnoldi. Next base: position 1,422,296 of record CAWUFW010002725.1, read on the forward strand.
GTTAGATCACTGGAAGCTGGGCTCTCTGCGTGCAGGAAGGGCAGCGTCTTCTCAGTGCGTCTGGCCGGGAATCGGGCTCCTCTGGAAGTCGAGGTCTCCTCTGATTTACAGGGGTTTGGGAAGGTATATTTATACCTGAAAATGGTAGCATTGACGTGAGTTGGGCAGCGAAAGACGTCATGAATGAATCCCTTAGGGAATAAGAGGTTCATGCATAATGTATGAGTCCTTGAAGAAATCAATAGTCCTGGGCAAGGGAAACTCCCGCAGCCTAAGGGTCTGTTTTTTCACGGACTCGTTGAGATGCTAGGGTGGACGGATGTCGGAAGCCATGCCTGTATTTGGTGTGCATGGTTTATGCCTAAATAAGGTCTGGGTTTTTATGCCTATATAAGGGCAGATTGGATTGTGCCTATATAAGGTCATGATTCTAGAAAGCCCGTTTATGGACACCCTATGAAGTATACAACACCCACTCCTCTTTCGTGTAAACAATGATACTAAAATGCTAAACATTATAAAATGCTACACATTAAAATGGAGTACCGCATATTAAAATATTTTCTAAAAGCATTTAAAAAACATATTAAAAATGCAAATGTTTCTGTACATCATGAATCAGTGCTTTTCATATATGCAGCATAAAATATAAAATAAATGCAAACGGAATGTAATATAAAAAGCAATATTTACATATGACGAAAATGCTCGATAAGTATCATACAAAATCAAAGTCATTTCCTGTCATGAAATTTAAATGAAAAGTTCTAGACACACAAGATGACTAAGTGTCCCTGGAAGTACTGCCAAGTCTGTATTATAAGGCTAGTTCTACCTTAAGCAGATTGAAGTGCCATTTTTGTTCGAAAAAATGGGACAAAAGTTCAAATTTGGTAAAGTTCCAAGTCTTTGAAAAATGAAGGCCAAATTGTTGCTGTTGTACTGGAACATAGTATGCCGAATCAGAGTCAGTTTACAGGTCTGGTGTAAACATGAGTTCATCTATTTCAATAGACAAAACATCATCCACTGTCGTTGGTGTAAGTTGGAACACCTCGTGTAAGAGATTGACCGCACAAAGATGGGAAACATCGCCCTCAGCATAGGATGCTGCAGCAATGTTCGCGTCCGTTGTTACCTGTGTGCCTGGAGTTGTTTCTCGTACCTCAGCAGCAGCAGGAGGCGTCTGTGAGATGTCAATGAATGCTGACATCAGTATTGGGAGCCTCTGGGGACAACACGAAGCATGGACCGTTATCGGGACCAGCAAAGTATCGACGTCCTTTGGCGCAGCTGATGGAGATGTTAGACAAGCGTCCAACACGCATTCTTCACCGCATAGCAGGCAGCGTAGAACAGGTAAGATGCAATCTTGCCAGATTGGTCGGAATGACAGGAACCATGTGGTATTAAGGTCCCGTAGACGAGTCATGCCCAATAGCTGTACTATTCGCTCACGGCACCTTCTTTCAAGGAGAGCTTTCTCCATTTTGCTCGGAGTTATTTCTGCGAAGAGGCTGGCCATAGCGCAATAGCAGACAGATGAATAAAATTCCCGCAACAAGTGCTAGAATTAATGGTATGCCACCAAACACCAAATGTGCAAAGTTCGGAATGATTCCAAGTATTGCCTGGAACGGTGCTAAAAGACCGGTGCATATGCTCTTAAATACATGTACAATTCCTGTTGTATCTGACATGTTGAAGATACGTGATAACATTTCTACGAAATGAATAGGGCAGTTTGTACGTATTAAGGTCTGTATCTCAGCCGAAGTCCTTGCAACTTGTAGATCATACGTTTCTTTGGCCGAGGTCAAAGGCACTGTTTGCTGTAAAAGCATGGCTTTCATTCTGCTTAATGTATCAAATCTTATAAAAGAGACGTTCAGCGAAGGCCATAAAGGCGACTCCCTGACTGTGTCTATTGGGGGAAACAATACTTGCATACAGCAAGTGACCCTGGAGTTGACCGTTACTAGATATGGGATGCCTGGCAACATTCCACAGCAGCTCTGATCATTCAACATGAGGTAACTCCCATTCGAAAGTTGTCCAAACGTTGGATTAATCACAGCAGCCGGTGAACCCTGCTGACAAGACAAGTTTGCCACAGAACCATTACAAGCTCCATGTAAAATAATGTCCTGACATATGAGTGAACCGGTTAGTGCATGTTTACAGTTTGTACCGCTAAGAAACACTTCTCGATCCCCACTCCAACATTTATGTGTATACGGTAAATCCCAAGATGTCTTAATGTATTCCTTACCCAACCTTTCATATTTGCCTGCTTGCATCTGTCTGAGGCAATACTGAAACTGAAAAGTTGTCACAGGCAATGTTATTTTGCCATGAATAAGCCATTCTGTAGCTGGTTTTTCTGCCACTGTAAATGGTAATTTGTCAATTTTTTCAATGCTCAGCACTGTATACCTTGCTCCTCTTTGTGCCAATTCGATCTGTTTATCAGTTAGATTGTATTCTGAAAACAGAGACGACGTGTTGATGAAACGCCAAGGCACATAGCCCGCTCGCAAAGATTGCAGGGTCCATGTCAATAACACAATAGAACGTAATTGAGACTGACCTTGTTGTAACATAGCCAAATCTTGTTCTAGAATGTCGATAGCAGAGGATACAATGCCATCCAATGAATAAATTCTGGAGGACAGAGTTGTTAACCCATTGTCGACTACAGAGAGTGTTTTCTCTAAATTAATACGATCAAGTTCACGTATTCGTTCTGCAGCCTCTATCTGTGACACTTTCCATGCTTCGTTATAAGCAGCATAGATGCTGGCATATATGAAACGTTTTTGACGCGGTTTTCTTGGTCCAAGCAAGAATTCCCTAAGATCTGCGTCATGTGCAAGTAAGGTTAAGTGTTGCTTCACATCCTGTAGTGTAGATTTATGCAGCCAATCGAGGCATAATTTTCCTACACTGTATGTTGTTACTACCCCCGGATGTTGTCTTTGGACATATCTTGGGTCTGGCCTATGAATAGTAAAGCCCTGAGTTTTGTTCAAGAACCTTTCCTGACAGTTATTCGTGTCTGTGGGCCAGATCAACCATTTTTTCCAATTTGGATGAGTTCTGTTGATTTGTAGTATATTGTCAACTGTCACCACTGCCTTTGTATTATTATCACTGGCAGGTGTTGGCACAGAAGGTGTTTTCATCTCTTTTATCCTGGCTAATCCAAGACAAGATGTTTGTTGGACGGTGTCATTCAAAAACAGTATTTGTTCAGGGATTATACAGGCTCTAAATAGTGCTTCTATACCCTGGACTTGCCAATCTTTACTAACCCACACAGTTTTTGTCTCAATTGTGTCTTTCCATAAGTCGAAACCCTGTGTAGACAGTTGGGCAATAAATGCTTCAGAGTAAATCTGTTTTGTATTTGTTAACATAATTTTCAGTCCTGTTTTGTTTACAATTTCTATAGTAAAACGTTTCTGGATCAGATGTATTATAACCTGAAAAATATGGAAATTTACTAGCAAAAGTTTTCGAACTACCTTTTGGTGGTGTAGGGCAATGTTCCCATTGGTTAAACATAAACACATTTCTTGGATATGCAGTTTTGTGCAAATAATGATGACCATAGTGGTTGTAACAATACATTTCTTCAAAATCAGTAGTACCCTCTAAATATTCGTTTTTAGAAAATGCAGCAGATTTTTCTAGATCAAACATTATATCTTGAACAGTCTCTAAGTCCCAATCGTCTGAATAGGTACTAGACGTTATCAAATCATTTAATGAAATTTTAAACAAATGTGGAATGTTCAATTGTTCACTGGGGCCGAAGATTTCATAATCTGTTTTGTCCCACACTATACCATCCTATATAGGAACCGCTGTGATGTTCACTGATGACAAGTCTCTTGCTTCACGATGGGAAGATTTATGTGGTTTCAAAAGCACGTGTATGTCTTTTCCTTCAATGTTCACATGGATGTATTTGCCGCTGATAAGCACGCTTACAGTTGTTACCAAAGCTAGCCAGAGCAGGAAAACAAAAAGTCCAGATGTAATCCAGAGTTCAATCCATGGAGAAACCAGATAAGTCTTTTTCAGAAAGTGAACAAAGTCTTGTACTTGCTGCTTGAATTTTGCTGATGCTGGCGTCGTTTCAGGTTCGCTTGGATCCTCTGAGAATGTATCAAAGTCAATGAAATAGCCAGAAGCAGTTCTGTCAATTGTTGGAATTGCATCAGGATTCGTTGAAATCACAGGAACCAGTTCTTCACGTGTTACGTTGGTGTAGACAGGTGAATTTGGACGAACTGTTACTTGATTGTCAAGAGGGATCAGTTCCATAGCTTGGTTGCTTAGTCCTTCATTTGTTACAGCTGAATTCTCGATCGTGATCAGTCTTTCAGTCTGAACCTCTTGAATAGTAGCGAGAGGAGTGCGTCTGCTACTAGGTCGGAGTCCACGAGGCCTACTGTTTAGTATTGGCCACATGTTGTGGTTTGATGAGGTCGATGGACACAAATCTTTTCTCCTTTCTTCCAGCAAGGGGCGGCAGAAGTACTGTCCTTGTTCCTTGAACAGCTAGAACAGGTACCGGTTGTCTGTAAGAAGGTCCAAATTCCTTCTTGTCCGCGATTTTTTCTCTGACTAGATCCCCAACTTTTGGAATCCAGACAGGCCTTGCTGGGACCGCCGATTTTTCCCCAGTGGTGGTTGGCTGTTGGGATATGTTGCTTTGTTTCGTTCTTAACTTGTTAAGATCCTGTAAAACAGCCAAACGATCTTTGATATCAAAGGGCTAATGTCCACCACTGTGCCTACGTGTTCTAAGTCTGGAACCCACATTCTTGTCCCAAATAGGACCTCATATGGAGTGACTCCCCCTAGAGAACTTCTTGGCAAATTGTTAAGAGAGCGCTGGACGCTATTGAGGTGTTTGACCCACCCATCACCCGAGCCTAATACCCTAGCTGTTATAGACTGCTTTATGTCCCGGTTTTTCCTTTCCACAACAGAATTTCCCTCAGGATGGAATGGAGAGGAGTACCGCAATGCAACGCCCAGACTGGCCATGGCGTCTTTGTAAGCCCTAGAGCTAAACGCAGGACCCTGGTCAGAATGAAACGTGCCTATTGCGTATGTGCCGATAAAGACTCGCAAATCTTTTATAACAGTTCGAGCGTCAGCTGAGCGCTGAGGCCATAACCATAGGAACCTAGAGCATGAATCCACTGCAACCATGATGTATTTATAATTACCGTCCCTTTGCAAGGGACCGCAGTGGTCCAGGTAAACACAAGCTAATGGTTTATCTGAAATTAACAAGGGTGTCTGCGCAGGACGTTTCACTGTTGAGACTTTCATCTGTTGGCAAATATCACATTCCAAAACATAGTTTTTAGTTTGTTTCTGAATGCCAGGCCACCAATATCTTTGCTTAAGTAAAGATACTGTTGCAGAAACACCTGCATGGGCAGAAGCCATCCCTTCGTGTGCTGCTAGAATTAATCCTAATCTATGTTCCTTGTTTGGAATTACCCTATCCCCTACTCCAGGGATTCGAGCAAAAGGAACGTTATTCGCATCAATTACATAAGAGTACTTGAGTGGAAACTTTTTTGGTAACGCTGCACTGCTGCCTTTGCTCGAAGCATTGACAGCTAACATTATCTCACCGTCTATTTTTGTTTTTGAACGAGTGATCGCAGCTACGGAAGCCGTTTGCACAGCCCCTTTCGCGGCTTCGTCAGCCAATGAATTCCCTGCAACGTGAATGCCATCACGCTGATGACTCAGTGTGTGAATCACGTGAGCCTTTGGTAGTTCATTTTTCAACAGAACTACTTGTTCCCAAAGCAGATTGTGCCACCTTTCGCATCTTTGAAACCATTATCAAGCCAGGTTCGTATATAATCATTATACGACTGTACACAGTAAAAGGAATCGCACACAATTAGTGTGAGGAATTCTCGATCCGTACTTTCAAGTGCCAGTTTGAATGCCTGTAGTTCAGCTCGCTGAGCTGTACAATCACCTAGTGACTGAGTTTTTGTGACCATAGGTCTGAAGATGCCATTTTGCATGCGACCTTTAACGATAGCACACGCTGCACTGTAAGCTTGCTTACTCCCTGTTGCGGGCTGGGCGGATCCGTCAGTGTAAATTATAAATTCGTACTGATCGAGAGGCAGAATCTCAATGGGCAGAGGACATTCTTGTTCATATTGGAGAAATGCCTGTGTTTTTAGATCTGGATCAAAAACGTATTCAACATCAGTTGCAGCAAGAGAATTAACCCATTGTATCCATCTCGGATGTAGTGCTTTTGCATTTGGAATGCTAGCTTTTGTGACCGCTTCTAAAGCTGGTACCGGGGTAACGACAATTATGCGTTTCCCTTGGGCTAAGGCTCTTTCTTTTGCTACAGCTGTTTGAACTGCTGTCAGAACTTTTTCAGTTGAAGTGAAACGCATTTCCGCTTGTGTGTACAAATGTGATTTGTATGCGATTGGTACTTTCTCACCCTCATTAAAGGTTAAGTAGGTGAATCCACATTGACCCGAAATTATTCGAATCACCAAATTTCTTTGACTTACTCGTGTTTGTAAGTGATTTGTTGCTAACATGTTAGCTTGGAGTGAACGCAAAATATCTGTGTGTTCCTGTGTCCAGTTTTTGATTGAAAAATCAGGTTTTATTAATGCGTAGAGAGGTTTAACCCTTTCTGCGTAGTTTAGAATGTATGTTCTTCCAAAATTTAAGAAACCCAGGATTGATTGTAAGTTTTTTAGCGTCTTTGGAGGTTGGATCAGCGCACATTTCTCTAGAAAGCTTGCTGCCAAGCTCTTGCCTTCACTTGAAAGCTCATATCCCAAAAATAGGACATTGAGATGGGCAATTCTAGATTTTTTGAAGTTGAATTTGTAACCCTCAGAGGCGAATCCCAATATAATGGTGCTCACCCTGTTCAAGTGTCTTTCTAAGTCATCGTCTGTCAGATAAATATCATCGACGTAGGACAATGCCTCGTTGTCATAGATTTGTAATAACTCCGTTACTCTCGCTGAGAATAAACCTGGGCTGTTCTTGAACCCTTGTGGGAGTCGACAAAAGTGACGCTGGGTCCCCATTATGGAGAATGCCGTTGAGTACCTACTTTCAGGTGCTATGTTTTGACAAAAGAAACCGTTTGAAATATCTAATGTGGTTTTGTATTTTTTACGCACAATGTTATTCATTAATGCTGTGCTTTGTGCATTTTGCACTGCAAAAGTTTTAGGACAAGTGTTTAAATGTCTGTAGTCCAATACTAGACGATATGTATTGTCTGGTTTGGAGACAGGAAACAAAGGATTGTTCATAGACGAGGTGCAAGTTTCAATCACCCCTTGGTATTCAAGTTGATCTAAGATCTCCCTGACCTGTTTTTTAGCTTCTTGCTTAATAGGATACTGCCTCTGAGCAGTAGGATCCTGTTTCAGATTTATTTTATGATGAGGTGAGTCCTCATCCCATCCTACATGATTTTTATATAATGCTGGAGCCTGGGTTACTGCCCATTTTCTGGCATATGTATATTTTAAGTGAATTGGTATATGATTGGAGAAGGCAGGCATAATTATGTCCTCGCCGTGTGGGCACTCCCTGACAAATTGTGGTGGCCAGTCTTTTTCTGCTAGAAGTATATCATAACCCTTTGATAGTTTTTCACAAAAGATTGCTTTAACCTTTCTAGGTTTGTCTCCCTCCATCCGGAGTGTTATTTCATATAACCTTTGTGGAGTACTAACCCTGGTATCTACAGTCTCTACTGTAATATACTCATTCAAGTCCACTATCTCCAGAAGTTCCATCAGGTTCTGGCGAGCTATTGTGACTTCTGCTGCACTGTCCAGCATTGTCTGAGCCCATTCCCCGTTTCTGAGTTGACATCTCAGTATTCTCGGCATGTCTGATCTTCAGACCTGCTACCTTCTTTTTGGAGAATTGAGGTTTTGATTTAGGTTTTGTTGCGTACTTGTCGTCTTTCGATTTCACGCGTTCTTCTCTATGTTCTGTTCGTCCTCTTCTTTCCGTAGTCTGTGAAGAGACCTGAAAGGGACGAGAGGAACGTGTATCATTATCTTGATACCTATCAGGTTTTCTCAAATTATCCCTATTCCTGAGGTTATACCTCCTTTCAGAGGACTCCTTTTGAGGAGACCTACCTCGGGATTGAGAACCTTTCTCGTTTGAATTTTGTTTGTTAGAATCCCACTTCTTTTTAGAAGATGTAGGAGTTTGTTTAATTGAGTCCTTCTCAGGACTTTCAGATAGTTTTGGTTTAACTGGTTTCCCACCCAAACTATCTCTGCCTAATTCTGCATAAGATTTCTCTATAATTCTGGGTAGCTCTGCTTGATGTTCTGTAACATCAAATTCCCTTAGTTTTTGTCGGATCGCCACTGCTGCTGCCTCTCCTTTAATATTAGATAATATTATTGTTGAGACCTGGTCAAAATTTTTCAGTAATTTCATACCTAAATTTAAAGCAGGCTCTGCCCCATATTCGTTTTGAATTTGTTTTAGGACATCAGGTATTACCGCAATTGACGGAATGCCGAGTGTTTTTGTGTAGATGGCAGCAAAGACTGATCCCCAAGTGTTGCAGTCTTCCAGTTGTGGTGTGATCCCCATCGGTAAGCTGATGGTTAGGATTCTGTGTTTCTCATGTGGGCTAGTATTTGGAAATACTGCTTCGATTTGAGTAATTTTTTGAGCTATCCAAAACGGAATTTGCTCCCGCTTAGTGGGCATTTTACCCATGACTGCGTATAGAGTCTGTGGTGTAATTTTTAGTGTACTCCCCTGTGGAGGAGCTTGATTTGGAAGTGTCAATGGTTGTTGGACTGTAAAAGTCCGCATGACATATTGTACCAATTGTCTGTAGATTTTTATTAACTCTGTGAGTTGATTAAGTAGTTCCTCATCTGACATTATTTCGATGTCTGGATGTGGTGTGTAGCCGGCTAAAATCGGCCAAGTTGCTCCTGGTCTACCTAGTGGACCGAGCCTGGTTATATTTCTGTGATGTTTTAGGGCGCCTTTAAACCAGAGCTGATGCTCCTGGTATGTTAATGGAATTTCAATATCCTCGAAAGGAATGTATTCCTCTGGTTGTTCATCTTCTTTGTAGAAGTTAAACAAGTGTGTTACTGGATTGGATTCAGGAAATATTACCCATGAATAGAATACCTCTGTCTGAAAGGATTCGTGTGCCTCAATCACAAAAACTGCTCTACCTCCTCTCGGAGATAGGCCATGTTTTATAAGTTTTAAAGTAATGGCTCTTCTTAAGTTTGGAGGAATGTCTACGACACCCTCCTCGGCTTCGTTTAAACCTGTGTTGTTAAAAAGTGCTGGTTGGGCTGGATCAGCCGCAGCTACACCGTTTCCGGCGTCTTCATTCATTTTGTTTTTTGAAAAATGTAGGACAAGTTTCAAGGAAACAAAGATAAGGTGTACAATATTGTGGAACAGTGTATCCTTCAACGTTGAGCAAACCAAACAGCTAATGTATAGGGGCCTTCCCTATGTAGCCGTGGCGGATACTAACCCTGCCCACTCCAGACGTCTTTTGGAGTATATGGGGTAGGGGTCTCTGAGAGACAAATAAAAGTGCACAGCTGAGTTACTCAGTATCTAACGTTGAATTACTGCCAAACCAAACCGTTGGGCGCCATGTAGTGTAGCTCCTATTTCCCTAATAGGCTCTGCGCATTGGAATAATATAACCTATAGGTTTGACATAGGACTGAGGTTGGTATGTCCCTATCGAGTATATTAAACTTAATTACTTGTGCCAGCTAGCTCAGAGGCCACTAGAAACTCCTTGACAACAAAAAGGGAGTAGTTTCTGGCAGCCGCAAAACATGACCACTGTGTTTCCCTTACAGAATCAGGATGTGTCCCAGAGTCGTAGAAACAATAGATAACCATTTCACTCAGCTCAGTCGTGCATGTTTCGGTTGTACTCAGAGTTACACAGAAATAACAGACGGGCGTTTCAATAAAAGGTTTTATTGAACAGTCTTGTTTCTGGTGTAAGTTAGATGTGCTGTTACGATCACAAGACAGTATGCGAGATAAATAATGTACAGAGTGAGCAGTAGAAATAAATAATACTGCGTTAGCATTATCTTTTCAGCATCTATGCATTTATCTAAAATGACACAGCCTAAAAATGCGAGTACTCATACGATGCGTTTCTATCCTAGTTCTACCCCAGTGTACCTAACCTATCCTAGGTGTAGGGAAAGTAGAAGTAGGTGCTGTATTCCTGACTAGAGTATACTAAGAGTAAGTTATGCCTAGTATGCCAAGAGTCTAGTATAGTATGTTAAACTATGCTATGCTTAGAGTCCAGTTAAGCCAAGAGTCCCTCTAGGTTCTTGTCTGCTCCATACCTGAAGAATGAGAGAGGTAGGAATCTCTTTTCCGGACTCGAACTCCAACACCCCGCAAGGGAAGTTAGATCACTGGAAGCTGGGCTCTCTGCGTGCAGGAAGGGCAGCGTCTTTTCAGTGCGTCTGGCCGGGAATCGGGCTCCTCTGGAAGTCGAGGTCTCCTCTGATTTACAGGGGTTTGGGAAGGTATATTTATACCTGAAAATGGTAGCATTGACGTGAGTTGGGCAGCGAAAGACGTCATGAATGAATCCCTTAGGGAATAAGAGGTTCATGCATAATGTATGAGTCGTTGAAGAAATCAATAGTCCTGGGCAAGGGAAACTCCCGCAGCCTAAGGGTCTGTTTTTTCACGGACTCGTTGAGACGCTAGGGTGGACGGATGTCGGAAGCCATGCCTGTATTTGGTGTGCATGGTTTATGCCTAAATAAGGTCTGGGTTTTTATGCCTATATAAGGGCAGATTAGATTGTGCCTATATAAGGTCATGATTCTAGAAAGCCCGTTTATGGACACCCTATGAAGTATACAACAGAATAGTACAACACAATTGTTTCTTTTCAAAGATGTAGACACTGTTGCTCTGTTTGATATTGCGGTGTTCACTTTTAATGGTGTTGCTTTACAGGCCAGCCAACACGTGTTTCGTCAGTGGGTTGTTAAAACCCTTTGACTTCTTCAGGGCTGGAAACAACATGGAAAAAGGAAACCAATGTCACACATGTTTTTCTGGGGTGATTACAGTATAGCAAGCTCCTTTGGTAAAGTTACATTCAAAGGTTTGCCGGGTATGATATATCACGATTTAAGGGAAACACCAGAGCTTAATAGTAAAGTTTATTTCATCACTAGTTTAATAAAGAGATTCCAAGCTGATTTGTGATTATTGTGAGACCTGTGTAGTGATAACATGCACGATTCACTAGTGCATGTGTAATTCAGGCTCAGTCGTATTGTGTTAAGTGCAGGATCGGGGCAAAGACGCGGTGAAGTCTATACAAAGTAAGGGTAGCCTATGTTGTTTACGATATCATTTCATTGTAACGAAGTGCGGGATTTTGTCAAGAGTGGTGAAAGTGAGCAGTATTAAAAGGTGACAGTCTCCATAGTGGTTGTGGGATCGTAAGTACAAAGGTGTTATCACTACACAGGTCTCACAATAATCACAAATCAGCTTGGAATCTCTTTATTAAACTAGTGATGAAATAAACTTTACTATTAAGCTCTGGTGTTTCCCGTAAATCGTGATATATCATACCCGACGTAACCTTTGAATGTAACTTTACCAAAGGAGCTTGCTATACTGTAATCACCCCAGAATAACATATGTGACATTGGTTTCCTTTTTCCATGTTGTTTCCAGCCCTGAAGAAGTCAAAGGGTTTTAACAACCCACTGACGAAACACGTGTTGGCTGGCCTGTAAAGCAAGACCATTAAAAGTGAACACCGCGATATCAAACAGAGCAACAGTGTCTACATCTTTGAACAGAAACAATTGTGTTATACTATTCTTTCACTACTTGAGTGCGTGTACATAGGACCTGTATGCTCTTAGTCAGACCTGAGGGTCTCAATCCGAGGGTTTAGGGGATTTCCCTCACCTATAGCACCGCATAACAACTGTTTCCACCTTATGTATATTACACGATATTTGGTGAGCGCCGGTCTAATTTCCTGTGAGAATTAATTCCCCCACCTTGTTTGCTCAGTCTGAAAGTTGCTTCTAGCTTTAACTGGGGTCCCTCTGTCTGGGGAAACCGAGCTTTGGGATAGGATGAGTCGCAGTAATGCAGTTGCAGGAGAGTTGTCACAGGTGCAGAGTTTCCCTCTTTGATTTGTGCAAGTCCTGTTGTCGCAGACACAGGTCTCTTTGTCCTCTTTCCTGCAAGTTGGTTCAGAACTAAGGTCCTCTATCTAAAAATGGCAGAAACCTTCTTTGGCTGTACAGACCGGGCAGCCCACCATAGAGGTGTGGCTAACCATCTGGGTGGGAACACCTCATGCCTATTTAATTTTGCCATCTGGCCAGGTGCAAATGTGCCTGGTGGCAGAGGGAGGGCTGTTTCCTCCTCTGTGAAGCTGCCTGTTTGCATATCAGAGGTAGTGCATGCTTTGATGTTTATCGTCTTTATGTGCCACTTCACTAGCCAGCCTGTTGCGGAGAGAGGTGTGACATCCATCCCGTCCAGGCCATGGTTTCTGACTCCTGGGAGGGTTCACACGCCTGGCAGGGGATCTGATTTCTGTTTTGGCAGCAGCCAGAGCAGTTTTACAGCCAGAGCACAGTAAAGGCTGGGGGAACCAGGTGGGCCACCTCTAAGGCAGCTAGCTGGGTGCATGCCACATCATCCTTGGTATGAGAATCGTGTCAGGGGGGATGAAGCACGTTGTTTAATACCAAACATGACATATCTCAGAGGTACCATAATGGTGCGGCCAACCTCAGGAATGGCTGGGTGCTAGCCCATGTAATCCTATGGCCCGCTGTACACCTATAGAAGTTTCCAAAGAAGAGCACCACTTTAGAGACATATAAGCTTGCACTTATATGTCCTCGCTTTTAATATAATGCACCTGGGCTCAGGAGTCCTTCCTTAGGGGTGACTGGTATATATTAAAAATAGTGCATTGACTTTACCACACATGGTGAGGGCAAAGTTGAGTTTGAGCATTTTGCACTGCTCCTGCAGTCTGCAGTGGCGGGCCTGCTGTTATCTGTTTACTTGAGTCACTCAGGGTGGCACAAGCAGTGCTTCAAGCCCTGGGTACCCTTGGTACTAGTTTACTAGGGCCTATATGGGGGTTTAAAGAGCATGCCAGTTGGGAGTACCAGCTTGCTACATTTTGTTTTAGGGAGAGAGCACTGGCACTGGAGCCTGGATAGCAGGATTCAGTGAACAGTCAGAGTCGAAAATCAGCATGTAGTAGTCCAAGTCGGGGCAAAAAGTAGGGAGACACCTACAAACAGGACAGTTTTCTCGCAATATGCTATCCCCCCACCCCCGTCCCCCCGGAGTAGCCTCTGAATTGTCTGAACTGATGTGGACCCTGTTTAGCTGGGGTCAACAGCTCAAGGAAGTTTGCAGTGGTTCTACTGTCTTTAAAACGTCCAGGGCAGAAGCAGCTTTTTCACCTATAGGGATATCCATGAAAGAGACTTGTTTATCTTCAGAAAATCCTTTGCAATGCATCCACGGGTGGCGGTGGGGCACAGCACTGGCGACAAAACCTTTCCAAGCCAATCGGTCATATCTATGCCACCTTGAATCACATACGTGGCTACATCCTGTCCATCATGAATTGTTTAAGCCTGGGAGCTGCAAAGGTCTTCAGAAACTGCCAGAAAGATCTCCCTGCCATAACCCAGAGGGCATGTATGTAGCGACCCACCAAACAGAACACATTGACTGATCTCAATGGCAAACTAGCCAAGGAGAACATCTATTTTTCTGATGCCTCAATCCTCCTGGGCGCCCTATGCAGGGGAATTGTAGTGAGTGAGTTTGGGCTCACCTTGCTGTTAGAAGCTTGTACCATCAGGCTCCTTTTTGATAAGGTGTTTAGTCAGGTATTCAGGATCACTGGGGCCTGCCTCTGACACCTGCCTGGTTACCGCTGGGCTTGACTGAGTGCCTATCAAGGTAATAATGAGGGCTTCATAAAAGGGAAGCAAGGTCTCATAAGAGGGCCGGTCCAAGCTGTGAAACCTCTGTGAGGACATTAGTCTTGGTTGCAACCAAAGGCAGCTGCAAGTCTGTGACCTCAGCTATGCACTGTGTCGCTAATGCAACTGGTGCACTCTCCTCCGTTAGTGACCCAACTGGTGAATCTGACCCTGTATCGGGTATCAAGCCCACTTGCCTCTTGTAAGTCCATGTAAAAATGTTCCTTGTCCTAAGGAGGGGGAGATCGCTATCCCCTTCCCCTCCGCCACCAGGTTCAGAGTTAGAGCTGATGAGACAATGAAGCCTCTGTTGGTGCATCCGGCATGGTAGAGGCCTTGGTACAGAGTTAGGCTGTATAAGGACAAGTTACAATTTAATAATTTTGTAGCATGAGGTCGGACCAAAGCCGGTTTGGCATCAGACATCAGAACCAGATAGATCCTCTATCGCTGCCAGAGTTGTCATTAAAACAGAGTTCCCGCCAGTCGCTCGACAGGATACTACAGATCTTTAGAATATACGGGGGAATACTCAGGATACCAAATTAACTGGCATAAATCATTGCTCTTCCCCCTGGCAGGGGGCACCCCAGACCTAACATGCAGATGTATGGTCCCGATAGAGATGGAAAGGTTCAAGTATCCAGGAATATATGTAACAAGAAGCAGGCAGGAATATTAACGCCGTAATCTCGGCACAAAATTAGGTAGATTAAAAGTGGATGTTAAACATTGGCTGACCCTGCCCCACCCTCTGATGGGGCGTGCAGTGTTGTTTAAAATGATGACTCTCCCTCGGCTGTTATACACTCTACAGAATACACCTTACGAGGTGCCCCAGCTGTACTTCCAAAGAGTGGAAGCTGAATTGCGTACGTTGTTGTGGGGTGGGGGGCACTCCGGATAGCGCTTCGTAAACTGCAAAGAGGGGTCTATGATGTGGGACTGGCAATACTGGATGCCCGTAGCTACTACTGGGCAGCCCAACTAGTGATGGTGAATGGATGGATGTTTGTAGAACGATCAGGACCGGCCTATAGAGTGGACAGATTTGCCATGGGTAAGGGAGGTCCCATGTCATTGCTCTACGCTACACGTTGGGCGAGCAATACACCGCACCACATGCGGACAGTTGTGTTAGTCTGGCGGGCAGCAACGACATTTCAAGGGTGGGAGAATAAGCTGACTGGGAGGACCCCACTCTGGGTGGGTGCTGGGTTGAAATCGGTGAACAAATTGAAGGGCTTTGCAAAATGGGAGCTTCTGGGCATCGTAACGCTTGGGGATGTATGGAGGGGCACAGCATATATCTCATTCGCTACCTTGCAGCCTGAGTATGAAATGAATAAAGGGGAGTGGTTAAGATACCTTCAGTTAGGACATGCCATATGTGCCCCCCACATCAAGGAAAGGAAAGCGCTGGCAGAGACTGCGCCCTTATAAGATAGAATACTGACCAAGCCACTGCCTGAAAAGGCCATCTCCCTGATATATAAAAAAATAACTAATAATGCTCCCGAGACGCTGACTTCGCTGAGGGCGGCCTGGGAAGGGGAGATGGGTCAGTTTGAAGACGAAGAGTGAACAGAAGCGTTACAAGGCCCCAGGGAGGTGGCGATTAGGGCGAGATTTAGGTTAATATAGTTAAAGGTCCTGCACCAAGTGTACTACCCCAGAACAGCGCTATACCGTACGAAGAGATGTGAAGATGCAAAATGTCAGAGGGGGTGTGAAATGAAGGGTACCTTCTACCACCTCATCTGGGACTGCCCAAAATTGCAAGTATTCTGGAAGAAAGTAGGGGAGGTCCTAACAGCGGTTACAGGAATGGAGGTACACTTATCGCCGAAATGGGTTCTACTTATGATAGCCGGAGAGGAAGACTGGCCTAGATACACGAGACAATGGGTGACACTAGCATTACGGGTAGCTAAGTGGAACATAGCGAGGAAATGGAGAGCGGTAGACCTGCCAACAATCAAAGAATGGAAAACTGACCTAGACTGGTGTAGACAGGCAGAACAGACAATATATGAAAGCAGGGGGTGTCTGCAAAAGTGTGAAAAGATATGGAGTGCCTGGCAGACCTACAGAGGCCTGTAAGCGGGTTGGGAGAGACAGTGTAGACAGAGACTGTGTTATTAATGCAAAATTATCTGTGTCCATGTAATTGTAATGGGATATACTGTGATGCGATGGAACTATCTCCTGATGATTATATTAATTGAGTTGTTGTTAACAAAAAGAATTTTTTTAAAAGTTCCATCAGATCCTCACTACTGTCTTACAGCTCCAAGTATAAATGGGCTATCTGATTGATGTAGTACCTCCACAGTATCAGACAAATGCCCCCATGTCTCCTGTGAGTAGTCGAGAGCTTTTTGTTGTTTTTATTCAAGTGATTGTTTTTTTGATTGGCTTTTTCTCCCCTTTATTGTCATGAGGAAGATAGCACATGCTTTCGTGCTGAAACGTATTGATGACACTTCACAAAATCAGCGTCACTTGTTCTCCCGCCCCCCACTAGAAGAAGAAAAGAAGCAACAAAAGAAGCATCTAAACTACTGTACCTCACAGACAACTAACATGATCCTGCTTAGAGACTTCCCTTAGACAAACCTGACAAACTGTGGGTTTAGTCTGTGTTCTTTGAACATTAGAGAAATCTCTCTATGAACAACTGGCGCGTATAAGCATCATGCCCATTATAAATTGAACCATTGCTCTGTCACACAAATGCAGATCAACATTCTCACTGTGGATCATGAATAGACATTGATTGATTATTGTAAATATTTTGAATATCCAAAATTTTGTAACTACTAAAGTATGTGTGTAAATGTTGTCTTTAATTCCCCACAGTGAGGACTGATTGTGATTGCAGTATGATGTACTGTTCACTTGTTTTCGTTAAGAAATTATTCTGATATATTTGCCTCCTTTTGTGAAAATTTATATTTGAGTCGAGTAATTAAAACAAATGAAGAATAGTAAGTGAATGCTGCTAGCTCACAGAGGCATAAACGTGAGTATTTGTTTTAGTTTTTGTTTAAAACACTTGAAAGTTTTTAGATTACGGTCCTGATTTACAAATAGACCAGTTGCAAATAGTGATGCAATTTGTGCGTTGTCTCATTGCATGCATCCTTTGTAGTAATTGGTCACAATATCTCTAGTTGTAGAGCGGCCTGTCTAATGTATATTATTTAGGCAGGTTGCGATCTGTGACCTCCTGTGATTGGCTATAAACACAAAGATGGCGATGTACAAAGAGAAGGCCACCATCCCTGTGTTTGCATTTCTTTTTAACGCCAGCCTGTTTTCATTAAATAAACCAGTACTCATTTTAAAAAAAGGATTTCCTGTTTAGGTTAACCTCAGGACAGAGCGACCAGTGGTCCCTTTGTCCATTGCCTGATCTCCTTATCACCGCGTTTAGGGAAAGCGGTTTAACAGGGAAAGCTTACCCTTTACAAATCTGTTGCTACCCTCTTTGAAACCCATACTGCAGTTACAAATACTATGATTTTATGGATTGCAGGGTTTACATTTGAAAATGTCTTTGTACATCTGTCCCTAGACCTCAAAGAGAAGGTTTACGGTCTTGTTCCTTTTCTCAAAGTTAATATAAAATAATGTTACCATCCACCCACTCAGGTGGGGACCTTTTTAGATTCCTTCTTAGATCTTCTCCTTTCTTTGTCCCTATCCCATACTAAGTTCATAGCGCTTGGGGACTCTTACTATACGGGCAGAGTCACTCTGTAGTTAACTGGATTCTAAATGTATTAATGGGATGGCTTCCTTAGAGCTCGGTCACTGTTCTGGGGTATGTGCATGCAAAAGATCATATGCTGAACCTGATTTTTGGTCCAATTGAGACAGTCTCCTATATTGGATTTCACTGCTGAGGATTATAAACGTTATGGTCACTCTGTTGATATAGGCTAAGATGCAGTGTCGCCTTTAAAAAAGGCTAGTACAAAAAGTGGAAGGCCTTCGGACCCATGGTATACTTCCTTATTAAAAGAGGTCAATTGTGGTGTAAGAAATTGGAACCATTCCCCTTCCACCAAATTGGAGCTTAAAAAGGCCATGAAGCACTATAAATGAATGCAAGTCACAGATAAAGCGAATACTACGCTAAAAAGATCTTAGCAGTCGAAAACCCCTCAGAAATGTTTAAATAGTCTGAGCCTTGTTTGTCCCAAAGCGTGCATTATCTGCTGCTCAGCAATCACAGGGACTAGCAGGCAAGCTTTCACATTTACATGAGGAAACATTCTCATTTGTAAATCGCAGGGATCTCCCACACATAATATGCACTGGCGGCTGCTTGTTTTTAAAAGTGATTGGGTGGCCAGGCAGATATTATCTACCCACTTTCAGGCACTCCAGAAATTACCTTTAGCACAACCCCAAAGCTCTCAATCATGTTCTGTTATAAACAGTGTTTATAACCGGCCATGATTTAGAGCTCTGGCGTTGAAGATGAAGGCAGTGCGAGTTTTCAGAATTGCCTGGCAGTGTGTACAAATAAATTAAACAATATAAAAATGTTTAAAAACATACTTAGCTACTCCGGTCCCATAATCCATGGCGAAAAGGCAGCAAGGAGTCTTAGAGGCAACTCCCCTAACCAATCCAGACGCTGCTCTCATGCTATTAACCAGCATGAGAGAAGCACCAGGATTGGTTGGAGCAGGCTGGCTTAGCACTCCTACAAGCACTGGAGGCCTGTGCCTGCTCTCTATCCAGCTGTATAAGACAGCTTGGTTTGGAAAAGTTTAAAGTATGCATGTCAGGCTGGCCGTCGCAAGACAGCCGGCCAAAGTGACATGCACACTTTAACCTTTAAGTGTGCACCACTCCTCCTCCCTTGCTGTCAGTCAGCAGTAACACTTGGTTCAAGCTGGCCGGCTGGACTGAAAAATAAAAGGGTAATAAAAGAATTGTATTACCATTTTATTTGTCATGTTTGCTGCGCTGGCAGCAGGGTGGGCGACGCTCCTCCACCCTAATGGAGGAACCGCAGCTGAGAATATGCTGTGCTATACAAATGTCTTAGCTAATCAAACCCTCGGGTTCTCAATGTGTCCTAATGTGGGCTGTCCAACTTCAGTCTAATGGATACTGCTGAAGTCCCACCCATATGTGGGGTCGGGGGTTGATGCAGTGACTAGATCGGTGTCATTATTGCTTCGTTTGGATCACTGAGATCCATTCTGTTTGGAACAATTCATCAGGATTGACTTTGGAGCTGATTCAACCTAATATGTGAAAAGCAGCTACTTCCAAACTTTACTTGATGTCTACAATAGCTCTATTGATAATACTCTGGTTCCGCCACATTGGAAAAAGGCACTGATAGTTTCTTTATTAAAGAAACTTTATGCAGATAAAACTTTCCTTTCCAACATTAGGCCAATATTTTGGCTGCGCTTTGCAGTTAAAATCCTGGAGAAGAATGTGAATAGGTCAAGCTCCAGCTTCCTGGAATGAAATTAGACTCCAGACCCTGCACAATTTGGGTTCCGTTTAGGACACAGTACAGATAAAGTTTGCTGTCAGTTCTAGATGATCTGTGTTCATCAGCGGATGAGTCTAGTACAGTGGTCTTTGTGCTACTGGATTTGTCTGCCTCGTTGACACATCGCACACTTCTGTCCAGCCTGTCTGAGGCCGGTATCGGTTGGTCTTAGGCTGTGTACCTTCCACCTTTTATGCCAGAATTTAAAACCCTGCAACAGGGAGTCCCACAAGGGTCTGCACCAAGTCCCACTTTGTTCAACATGCACATCTGTACTTTAGCAAAGGTACTTGGATCTCTTGCGCTTAGCTGCATGAAATATGTAGATGATACTCAATTAATTATTACTATGGACCAATCTGGGTCTTCAGCCATTGAAACCTTCCATCTATGTATTTCTGCAGTTTCCATCCTGTTTGTGATGCTTTAAAGTTAATATCTGACTAGACCGAGGTGCTTTGCAATCACCACAATCAACCAATGGTGGTGAAGAGAATTGCTTTAGGATCCATCTGCAAGGGTCACAGGTAATGGGGTCGGGTCAGCCATGTCCGACCCCAAACTGCACCTGTGCACAGGCATAGTACAATATAGGGTCGGGAACCTCAAGTACCCATCTTGGGATGTTAGCGTGTCCCATTTTATTCAGGCCGTTTGTCTGCCATGATTAGTTCAGTTAGTAGTGACTGGAATGTATATAAAAAGTGCCTGGTTGGACATACAGGAATATTACTGAAAAGGTAGAGAAATTTAAGCATGGTGTTCATCTTTAATAAGGCGATCTCCTAATCATAGTGGAAATCTATCCCACTAATCTACTTGTTCAGTTCGGCGAATAAGGGATTTACCATAGTTCTATTTCATTACCACTTCAATTGCTGAGTGGACATATATGCCCAGTTGTTTCACTGAATCCGTGGTCCAATTAAGCAGGTATTCTTGGTGGCCTGATTTCTGTTAAGGGAACACAGTGGTTTGCTCCAGTTAATGTTCATCCCAGATATAGTACCAAATTGTGTAATTGCTCTTTTAATAGGTTCAATTCTAGGTCAAGGACGATGTGGGCAATATCGTCTGCGTACAACGATATGACAATGCAACGCACCCAGAAGTGGAGACCTCCTTGTGCACGGTGTTGACAGAGCATGCAGGCAATGGGTTCCATAGCAACTGCGAAAAGTGGTGGGGTCAAAGGGCACCCTTGACTTGTTCCCCGTTGTATGTTTTGGTGGGAATGGCATGTAATTAACAAGCAGAACTACCATGAAGTAGATATATAGTAGTCCAGTAGTTCCCAACCTGTCAACTGAGGAAACTGATTGAGTAACAACTGGAAGCGGGTACCCACTAGCAATTTGTATGATTTACATTTCAAACATTTAAACAATAATTCACAGAAAATACACAAACAAGTACACACTAAACAAATACTCGAATTACTAAAGATTGAATAATATTATATTGAAAAAATATGCAAAAATGTCAACATTTTAATGGGAAGGTTGGTGCTGCATGTCAGCGACTAACTTTTCATTGTTTAGTTTTATTTCACAATGCGAAGCTCCTGCCAGAGCTGGACTGGGAACCCAAAGCAGCCCTGGTAAATTTTGTCAGACCAGCCCCCGTATGGTGCATAGCGAGAGCAGCGAGCAAACCTGACCCTACAAAGGGAGGCTTTGAGGCATTCTCCCCCCAAGATAAATTGGGAAGAAATGGTGCATTCTACAACACATTTGTCATTATATACTCAATTGTATTAGCTGTTAAAGCATAGTAAATGATGACCTTACTGTGCACGAGGATACAACAATCTTTGTTGTGGCTCTTCAATGACTCCTTCACTATCACCCTCCAACAGTGCCTTTCATCTCTCTATAGCCCCTCTCTCACATGTATTTCATTTGTTTTATAGCACCTCTCACACCAGAGTAGGGTGTCAGAGCACATTACATCACACACATAAAGAGACAATAAATCATATGTGTGTAAATCAGTGTACAGAAAATGTTACATAAGGCAAAGGGGGACTACAAGGTGTAGTATTCACGTCATCATATTGGTAGGCATTTTTAATGAGTGCATGGTCTGGAGAAGCACAAACGCAGGATTCAGAACATAACACAGTGGTTAGCGTTGACCTTTATAATAAGAATTTATTTCTACCCAAATAAACCTTTCTTAGCAGCATCAGGATAATAAAAGACTGGGGAAAAACATAACTTTCTAACTTGTACCATGCAGTTTGCATGCAGCTCTCTGATGGCAGTGCATGGCTTACTGTGCTAGATTACGATTGTAACTTATGATGGGCACAGTAACAAAAGAATCTCTGTGACAAAAGCAATAACCCACTGAGCTATGCACATAAAAAACTGTTCTTTGATATGCATGGTACACGTTCTTTGCAGCAGGCATATTAACCATTTGTGCTACCTTAGATGAGTCAAAACTGCCACTAGACAAAACTCCCATCTCTCTCCAGCAGGAACATTGATCAGAGTTATCTTGACACTTTTACACTTTTATTGTTGCCCGAAATCTGCTGGATAGACAAGAAACTTTCCAGTGCTTTTAACACTGCTGCACAAATGAAATAACAAATATGACAACACTCATGTATTTCTATCGAGAGGCTCCAGCTGGAGAAGTGCCTTCCTGCTGGTCCAGGCCTTAAGCTGCCCGAACACTGTTCAGCCTCAAACAACAAGAGTCACAGCGCTTCTGCTTTCTGGCGACGCATGGCCAGAAGTGCAGCGGGAATAGTGGCATCAAAATGCTCTGGACCGAAACACACACTCACTTACACACAAGGGGACACCAGCACTGCTGTGTGAGTGTAACCCAGAGCCGAATAATAAAATAAGGCTCCTCGGGTGGCGTGGCCAAGCACCTAAAATGGTGGACATGTTCTGAAAACACTCCGCTCCTTATCCCCCGGTTATCCTGACAATCCGAAGGTAGAGCAACTGGAAACTTACCCTGTTGCCCAGGAGTGAGTGGGGGACCCCGCGCTGATCCGAGTGAGGGGTCTCTCGCTGCTGGAGACGCTGTGGTGACGGAGCCCTGACTGGTGGCCTGCGGCACGCAAGGTGAGCGCCAAGGCCCGAGCGGCGAGGCCCCCTGGGCGGAAGAAAGTGGGCATGACACTGGTGGAGACGTGACGGCCCGGCTGCAGCGGTGCTGCTGTCTTGGTCGCCGTGCCCGCAGGAGAGAGACTGGTGCGGCAGTATAGACAGAACCGTCCGTGGCCCTCGCAGGACTGAAGAGAGGAACTTCGCCCGCCTGTAGAGCCATGGGGTGGGGTGAGATCCCTCGAGGCTGTCGTTTGGGATGTCGCTCGGCGGATCCGGTGGACCCTGAGGAGCTTGGTGAATCCTTTCCTCGGGGGGCGCATGTCGGACAGTCTGTGTCACCCAGCTGGGGGCCGCCTGAGCACCCGGCAGGATTTGAGGCAAGCCGGAGATGACTGGGTGCCCCGCGGTGCCGGCAGAGGGGATCAGAGCTGCCCTGGTGCCTAGCTCAGGACTGCGGCCGGTCTGGTGAGTGGAGTTGGAGCGGGGCCTCGCCCCTTCCCTCTCCTGCAACGTGACTTGGTGCGGCGGGGCGCTGCTGGGCCCAGTGACGAGGCTGTTGCGCCCGCGTCAGCCGGGCGGAGTACCCACGACTGGCTGCTTTCCACGAGCGGTCAGGCCAGGTCACATTTGGCCCATTTCAGTAGCGGGGGGCCCCACGCCGGGCCAGAGGGATGCTCCCCCTTCCTCCCCTGCTGCCGCAGAGTTTTGGGGGCAGCGGGGCTGAAAACAGGTGAGATGCAACTGGGTCGGGTGCCAGGTGAAGCCCCCTAGGACTGCTGACTGCCATCTGAAGAGGCCTTGACCACGCCGGAGTCGACAGGAGACTCCCTCCTGAATCGGGGGCCGCCATCTTGTGAATCTCCCACCATTTGCGGCAGAGACAATACAGGTGAGCCTGCGGCAGTGCTGCTGAGCTGGGGAGGGGACGGGGGATCCGGGGGTTAGCCGGGCCTAGTCCCCCCCACCCTGGTGTAAAAGGGCATGGCGGTGGGTGAAAGCCTGGGCGACGCAGTGAGGGGAACAGTGCGGAGGCCAGTTCGGGCCAATGCTACCCCTGGCCTTGTGTGACCACACGGGGTTCCTTGCCTGTGGCGGGGGCGATTAGCTGAGAAGGGGGGTCCAGGGGCCGATCGGGACTAGTCTCTCCTCGCACGATCCTTCCTGTACCGGTCTAATGGGACTGCGGCAGTGTTAGAAATTGAACGGGGTGGACCCTGCTCCAGTGTGCTTCCTGAACAGTCACGTCTCTTTCCTCATCTGGCTAGCCTCTGTGGTGGTGCACTACCCTGAAGAGTTGAGAGAGCAGTGGACACGCTGCAGAGTCCACGGCTGGAAGTCACTCACATTCCGCCCCATATGCCGAGCGCTCAGCAGATAGTCATGGGCCGCCTTCGTTCCAATGGCCGCCAAGATGCCTCGCCCTGGGGCCTGACCAAAGGGGCTCCCAAAGCTTCTGGAGCGTCCGTCAGGGAAAGCCAGTCAGACTTCGCAACCAAGTTGGACTCCGTGCTGGCGGCGGTGCAGAGGATAGGCACCACCATGGAACAGATGCACACCTCCCTGGGTGGCAGGATGGACACTGTCACCTCCGACTTCACGCTTCTATGGGCAGATCAACACAAACTGTCTGACAAAGTCAGTGATACTGAGGCAACGCTGGCGGAACTTCAGCCCAGATCCCGTAACTTCGCGGCCACTCTGCAGGACCTGATGGATCGGGTGTGCACCCTGGAGGAAAAGGTGGATAATGCTGAAGGGAGGTCGCGCCGCAATAACGTGAGGGTGATTAGCCTACTGGAGGGGACGGAGGGTCAAGATCCAGAGGGCTACACAGAATCCTGGATGAGAGAGTTGCTCCCCCCGGGATCGCTCTCACCTCAGTTCGTGGTGGAGCGGGCCCATAGAGTTCCGGCCCGTAAACCCCCTCCGGGGGCTCGCCCCCGTCCCTTCCTATTTCACTTAATTAACTTCAGAGACAGAGATGTCATTTTACGGGAAATGGGCAAGCACCCCGGCCCCAAGGTGCAAAATGTTACTGTCTCCTTCTTCCCGGACTACACTGCGCAAGTACAAAAAAGGCAAGCCACCTTAGCCGCAGTCAAGAAACAACTTTGAGAGTTGGAACTCCGATATTCTCTACTTTTTACCGCCCGCCTCCGAGTTATCCGAGAAGGCAACACTCGATATTTTGATTCTCCTGCAGATGCATGGGACTGGCTTAAAGAAAACGGGCTGACAACGGCTCCTAGACCCGCTGAAGACCCCCAGCTGTACAAGAGACCCCGTCGCGGTTGCCGCAGGAAGAAAGGTAGAGACGGATGGCTACAAGTCACAGCACCAGATCCAGAGCAGATCAGATCGGAGCGTCAAGAAGCTCTGCAGGTCGCGTCGGCCCTTCTACCAGCCAGATCACTTTCGCCAACGAGTTCCGCCGGGTCTCCATCGGGGTCCAGGGGAGGTGCTGATTCCACTCCAGAATGGTCAACGGATACTGGCTCGCCTCGACTCCCGGATGTTACCCCCCAGATGGAAGACAAAATTATATGAGAACTTGTTGCTCCTCATCCCCGGACACCTCAACTTTACAAGAAACAGAAACTAGGGGCGCTTGCTCGCACACATGTCCCCACTGTTCCAAGCTGTAATTCTGGGTCTTTTCATATTCTCTCACATATCCAGTACTCTACCTCCTTCTACAGAGGGGCAAGCAAGGGGGATAGAACATGCAAGTAATCTTTCTCTTTCCTTTCCTTCTTTAAACCTGTGTTTCCCCCGAAGTCAAACGACGACGTTGAACTAGTTGCCATAAAAAACGCGTAAAAGTTTGGGTCGACCTCCCTTTTGGGGGTCCACTCTCATAATATTTCAGTATTCTTGGATGCATAAATTTTATTTTTCCCCTAGAAGAGTCGCCCTGCCTCGAGACCTGCTGCCGTCATGCATACCCTTCCCGAGGGTGTTCACGCCAAGAAGGGAAACCAACAGTTTTACATCATCTCCACGACTAACCTAAACATAATTACATGGAATGTTAAAGGCATTCATACACCTGCCTGGCGGTACGCCATATATGCTTACCTACAGCGTAGGGTGGTTAGCATCGCTCTCTTACAAGAGACACACCTAACGCAGCCAGAGGCTGTTTGACTGCGCCGTCACTGGCGGGGTCAGATCTATAGCACCAACTACTCAGCCATGGCCAGAGGGATACTTATCTGGGTAAAGGCCGGGGTCCCATGGGGGGAGGAGGAGGAGGTGGTGGTGGTGGTGGTGGTGGATCCCGCCGGACGATATGTGTTCCTTAAGGGTAGGTTAAATGGCCAACCTATTTTGTTGGGTTCCATCTACGCCCCTAACACTGACCAGGGAGCATTCCTAGATGGAGGGAGGTTCCGTGGTTGCTGGGAGGGGATTTTAACTCTGTGCTGGACGTTTCTCTCGATTGTTCCTTTCCGCCTTTGAATAGAACCACAGCCTCTTCAAACGCCCAGTCCCTATGTACTTGGATGGGACATTGGTCATTGACAGATGTCTGGCGAGAACGCCACCCTCACGCTAGGGTGTATTCCTTTTTCTCGCCTGTTCACAAGCTGCACGTCCGGCTGGACCGCATTCTGGTCTCGGCAGCCCTAGCCCCCCTAATTCAGTCCACAGAATATTTGGGTCGGACGCACTCCGATCACAATCCACAAATAATGCACTTGGAGTGGGAGGCCGAGGCGCCCCCGGTTCCAGCTTGGCATCTACAGACGGCAGCGCTGGAGGACCCGGAGTTCCGGAGCTCTCTGGAGTCTGCAGTGATTGGATACTTTGATCTCAACGCAGACTCTGTGGACTTGGTATTGACGGAATGGAAGGCATTTAAAGTGGTGACAAGGGGGCATTGCCTTGCACACACATGGAGTAGCTGTAAAGAATTTGACGCATCCTTATCCGCCATTGAGCGTCAATTACTCCGGTTTGAAGCGCAGGCTATCGATCGGCCTGATAGGCAAAAGCAACTTGATGACGCCCATGCTGAGCGGGAAGCACTATTAGAAAAACTACGATGTCACAATTTCATGGCGCATTCTGATCGTTCTCACGCTACAGCGGATAGGCGGGCAAGCTGCTGGCTTACCTAACCAGAAAAGAACACCCCCAACGGCCCATACAGCTCCTAGTGGACGAACTGGGCCGTAGGAGTTGTACACAGAGAGACATTCATGCAGCAATGACCGTGCACTACACCGGGTTATATTCGACTCAGCTGACTGGGAATAGCCCTCACATTGAGTCATTCCTCTCCACTGTGGAACTGCCCACACCGACGCTCGACCACTTCCTCACTCTGGCACCACCCCCTGACAGTAGACGAAATTCGGGAAGCACTGCAGTCCCTGGCATCTGGAAAGACGCCGGGGCCCGACGGGCTTCCCACTGAATTTTTTAAAACATACGCAGAGACTCTGGTGCCTCGTCTGCACTCCTTGTACGCCTCGGCAATTAATGACCAGGCTTTACCACCCTCGATGTGCGCGGCTAACGTGGCTTCCCTTTTGAAGCCGGGTAAAGATCCAACATCTCCCGGATCATATAGACTGATAGCGATACTAAACGTCGACTATAAAAGTTTGGCCAAAGTTTTAGCTAATCGCCTGGTGCCCCTTGTTTCCGCCTTGGTCCACCCTGATCAGAACGGGTTTGTCCCTCAACAAAACACGGCTCTAAACATCCGCCGGTACTTTCGGGTAGCCGAGTACGCCCCCCTCAAATGGCCTCGATTGGGTTGCCTGGTGTTAGACCTTGAGAAGGCATTTGATCCGCTTGACTGGAATTTCCTTTTCGCCTCCCTAGCCCGATACGGTATAGGGCCTTATTTCCTCAGTATGATTCAGCTGCTGTATAGGCGTCCTTCCGTCGGGGTTCGGACGTGCCCCTACTTATCAGATCCCATCCAGGTAAGGCGCGGAACTAGACAGGTATCCTCGCTGTCCCCCCTCCTTTTCTCACTGGCGGTGCAACCACTGGTGGCGCACATCCGCGCGCACGTATACATGGTAGTTACACTGGGGGACGGGTCGCATGTTAGTTCACTATATGAAGACGACTTACTGCTGTACGTATGAGACCTCCACGACATCCCACCCTCCGTGGATCAGACCTTATCACACTTTGCCAAGGCTACGGGCCTGCGGGTTAATACCACGAAATCTATTCTTTCTCCGTTTCTGCAGACAACCCCTGACCCGGGGTATTCCATGGGAGGCGTGCGTATGATGTGGTGCACTGACCCCTTTACCTACCTAGGTGTGCGCATATACCGTACTAGGAAGGATCTGTTTGGGGGAACGTAGTCAGAGCTACTACAGCTACCCAATCACAAATGAACTTCCCACTGGCAATCTCGGGCAGGGTAGCCCTTGTAAAAATGGTAGCTCTCCCTCGTCTCCTCTACTATTTCACTACCCTACCTATTATCATTTCCCCGCTCTTCTTTCGCAAATGGGAAGAGATAATAAGGGACTTTATATGGGGAACTTCCAGGCACAGAGTATCTATAGGGAAACTTTATTTATCCACAGACCAGGGTGGGGTAGCGGTGCCCAACTTTGAACACTATTACTTGGCCTCTCAGCTCCAGTGGATTGCCCGATGGCTATCATCCCGGTATCTGGCAGACACGGCCTCACTGCAACTGCCAATCCTGCACCAAACATTACTACAAATCTTTCACCCATGCACAAAGACTAGGCCCATAGATGCGCTTCTACCCACTATACCTTTCAAGTGTTTCCGTAGGAGCCTCTTCCTCACCAGGGCTCTCATACCATATGCCCCCGCCATCACATTATTGGGTACACCACAAGGTGACATATACACCACAGCAACTGAATTGCATCACTGGGACACAGAAGGTATTCAGGAACTGGGAGACCTTTACCGGGATGGTTCCCTCATTCCATACTAGGAACTCATGTCAGAGGAGAACATGTACCTGGGGCAGATCTTATTACATCGGGCGATTATAGCCTCGCTGGCTTCTAGGTGGTGTAGTGTCGCTCAGGAACCGCCCATGCACCATACGATACAGTACCTACATGTGATGGGAAATGGGGGGCACTTGGCTCGTTGGTTCGCGTCCTCACTCCGCCAGCACACCGAAATCAACTTGACCCCCCTGAAGTAACATTGGGAGGAGGCTCTGGGGAAAGTATTTACAGACAGGGAGTGGTTTGCCGTTCGGGGAGGACCGACATGGATTCCACGCAATCAGCACTTTAAACAAATCCAATTTTTATATTGCACCGGGCATACCTTGCCCCAGCCCAAATCAATAAGTATTTTGCCAGATCAAATGAGGCTTGCCCTAGGTGCCGCTTAGTGAATGCAGACATACTACATATGTTGTGGCATTGTCCTGACTTGCGTGAATAGTGGGCCAATGTAACATCTACAGTAGCTACCTCCACCTCCCGAGCCATCCCCCTTCTCTGGGAGGCACACATACTGCATTTGTTTAGTAGGAGTAAGAAGCACAGAGCAGCCACCTGGTTCCTTGATTTGGGGTTTATAGTGGCTAAACGCCTAATCACCAAAAGGTGGAAGTCCCCAACGGCTCCTCACGCCATAGCCTGGCGACACTCCTTACTTAATTGGGCCAGGGCGGAGGGGGCTGCATTACTCTGGGAGGACTTGCTCGGGATCCGTAAGGTCCCGTAGGCACACCGCTGGGATGCTATGGTGTCGAGTTTGCAGGGCATGGATAATGTCATGAAGGAGGGGCCCCAAGGCAGGGAGCAAGATGAGGAGCCCAGCGCTTAGCAATTGGTAGTACACACACACACAGAACTGGCCTCACATACTAACATGATTTCACTTCACGGAGTTTCTGTCGGTCGGCTCTAGCATGGCCATTCTCCCCTCCCCCCCCTTGTTTATAGCACGTTCGGCAGCGGGATTCAGGCGACTATCCCATCCCTCCTTTGGTTCCTTTGCCCTCATTAAGTTGGACCCTATGCCCACAGTTTGACTAAATGTTGCACCACAGCTAAGAGGGTTATGAGGTGGTACATGGCAATGCCTGACACGATAATGCCGCATTCATTGCAAGGACAATCCTCCAGGAACTATTACCAATAACTCACCTGACAGCTTTTCTATTAATAAGATGGATTGTATGCTAGACTGTTTACCTTGTTGTTGCCCCACAGGGCGCCGACGCACTGTGTATGTTGTATGAAACTACGAAAAAAAATTAATAAAAAGATTTCAAGAAAAAAATAATAAAATAAGGCTGCTCAACCTTCAGCTTGCATCTAAGCCTGAATGGTGATTGGCCTGATTTTAATTTAGTCCCGCCGCCCTAGCGCTGTCATTCACAGCTCTTGTGTGCTGTGAGGGTGCATGGGCGTTTCTTTATCCAGCAGCCGATCCCAATGGCTTCAATTATGAGAGAAGGCTCGGGTAGGCGCTCAAGACCTGCGGAACCCCTGGGAACCACTGTAGTAGTCTACCCCAGGTGAAGATCAACCCATGCCCAGGTGGGCATGGGTTCGAAATAAGTATGGCCATTCTAGGGCGTCAAATGCTTTGACACCGTCTAACAGCACTGCAGCGGTGCATGTCTGTGCATTTAGTTGGTGTAGAAGAGTAAAAACTGTACACATTTTAAAAGTGGCGGAAAACCCCAGTACAGAACCAGACTGTTTCATCATTACAGTATTGGGCATGAGTGGAAGCAAGTGGCTGGAAATAATTTTGCCAGGATTTTATTGTTGGTGTTGATTAGGAAGATAACCTCTTTCGAATGCTTCTAGGTAAACTTTAGTAAGATGATGGGATATAAGTGTTGCTAACTCTTTGTAAAAGTCGACCTGCACACCATCGCTGCCAGAGGCTTTACCGCTCGCCATGCTACAGATTGTGGTGATTATTTCTTCTTCCGATTTGGGGCATACTAACTATTCACTCTGGTCATTAGTGAGCGAAGCCAGCACTATCTCATTTGAATGGTTGTCTGGATTGGTTAGAGGAACTCAATTGCAGATTCAGAAGTGGAACACCGAGGAGGGTGTGGCGCCGAGGGCAAGTACTATTTATTTTATTTATTGAAAATGTTATTCTAGTGTTTTTTTTTTTAACTTTGGGGCGGGGGGTTATTTGGGGGTTTTGGAGGGCGTAGGTATTTTATTTTGAGCTTTTGGAGGAAGGGGGGTTTATTTTGTTTTTTTGTGAAGTGGTGGGGCACTTTACTAGCCCCACCACTTTCAAAGGGTACCAGCTGCCCAGCTCTCAAAGTTTGCCAAGCATCCTTAGGCCTAGAAGTATGAGGCTGCAGCTATGCATAGTCTTTACTAATTTTGCCACAGTGTGTTTTGCTTTTGAGCCATGCAGATTCTGTGCCCCAATGTAAAGCAAGCTCCCGTTTAGCAAGTAGTAGTGACACAGAGGTAAATCTGCAAGTGGATTTGGGGATGTCATGTGTGTGACCAAGCACTGCTATCAAGGGGTCAGGCGCAACCGTGGCTTCTGTCATAGTGGAGATGAGGGAGAAGATAGTGGTCCAGTATCGGCCTATGTGGGGGGCACAACCAGGTTATATGTGCAAAGTTGGTGTCTGGGGCGTGGCATTTGGGACACTGGGTCGAGCATTTAGGAACAAACCATGCAATATCTGTGGGGGTGACGTATGCACGATGTAGGAACTTAAAGGGTAGAAGCTTATGTTTATAGTTGACAGAGATCAGTTTTGTTTGGAAGCAACAATAAGACCAAATTTACGGCCGGCCCATATTAGTCTCATAAGGAGACTGAGGTGTCTTGAAGAAACGTTATGCAAGCAGTATTAAGATATTAAGGAAGAGATACAAGAAGCGGGGGAGGACCACCATTTTAATTATCGCCACTGGTCCCGCTATGGACAGTGGGAGTTTGATCCAACGTTCCACTTGTGTCAAGAGATTGTCAATGGCCGATCCATAATTGAGCCTGAGAATTTGGTCCTTGTCTCTGTGTAGGCGTATGCCTAAGTATTTGGTGGAGTCTGTGTTCCAAGTTAAAGGGAAATCAACAGCCATAAGGTGGGTGCTCTTGGTTAATGTGGAGGCCGAAAAGATCCCAAACGTAGGATTTCACACATTAGAGGGAGGAGGTTATCAGATGGACAACGGACAAACAGCACTATGTCATCTGCATACACTAGAAGTAAAAGGGGGCCATGTGTGAGTTGAAGGCCAAGGTGCATGTGCCGTTCCTAGAGATGCAGAACTAATGGGTCCTGTGCAATGATGAATAGGACAGGAGGCAATCCTGCCTGGTCCATCTAGTGATAGGGAAGGTGTCAGTGTGGAACCACTCACCCTAAGGCATGCCACTGGGTTAGAATAGATGAGCATAACTAGGGAAATGAAACTGCGGGGGAGACCTAGCTTTATCAGCGTGGCTCTCAGTAAAGGCCCCTCCAATGAGGCAAACGCCCTGTCAGCATCTAACATGGCCACCGCTGCAGGAATAGTTGGGGAGAGCCTGTTCAATACAGCGGATATAGTACTCAAATTGAGGGAGTTGGGGCAATGGGGACAAAGCCGGCCTAGACAGGAGGGTTAATCTGTTCCATCAGGTGATGACTTTGGCTAAAATTTTGTTGGCTAGGTTGATGAGGGAAAGTGGGCAGTAGGTGGAGCATAATTGGGGATTCCTGCCAGGATTCAGGAGAAATGTGAGCAGCGCCTCGTGCAGTGTGGGTGGTAGAGAACCTGTGTCCAGGGACTCCATGTACATAGCAAAGAGATGTGAGGCTATTTGATGTTTGCAAGCTTTGAAAAATGCTCCAGTAAGGCCATCAAGGACTGGGGCTTTGGAACTGTCCAAGGCATCTATTGCCTGTATAATTTCCTCACACGTTATGGGTTCAGCTAGAAAGCAGTGCTGGCCATCAGTCACCCACACCATCGCAACCTCAGCAAGATAGGCTGTGATCAGACTCCATGTCCAAAGA
Organism: Calotriton arnoldi; assembly: GCA_963921515.1. Classification (NCBI taxonomy): domain Eukaryota; kingdom Metazoa; phylum Chordata; class Amphibia; order Caudata; family Salamandridae; genus Calotriton; species Calotriton arnoldi. The sequence goes on from CAWUFW010002725.1 coordinate 1,454,978, forward strand.
GCAGGTGGTATACAGGTACTCATAATAGTGCCTGAATTCAGTCAATATGCCCTCATTGTTAGGAAAGCTAGACCCAGTGGTGGCATGGAGTTCGGGGACATACCCACTAAGATGATTAGGACAGCGTACTCATGCTACAATATTTGGTCATTAGGACCGAGTGTCTATGTAACTGAGGGTGGCAGCCCAGTCGGGAGTCGGCTCGGTCAATGTCTCGAAGCTCAGATTAGATCCGGGTGTATATCTTGGAGAATACCTGCATGTTTAGATATGCAGATACCACGGATGTAGGCCTTAAAGACCTCCCAGAGAGTGGCCTGAGTCGACACCATGCCCGTATTTAAAGCAAAGTATTCAACAATGACTTCATGTAGCTCAGTGCAGAAAACCTGATCATGTAGGGCCTCGCCGGGGAATCTCCGCCATAGGGGACGTGCAGTCCGAGAAGGACCAGATAATGGTCAGAGTATGCAGCAAATGTCTCACATCTATGCTCCAGAGCGAGGCATTGGAAGATAGGAGCCTATAGTTAAGCCATGTCCACACAACGTGGGGAGCGGAATAGAAGGTATAGTCCGATGAGGAAGGGTGATGTGAGCGCTATATCTCGCTGAGAGCATAAGTGTCTACAATATGGCGGAGGCTCCCCCAGGCGTGGGGTACCACTCGGTTGTGTATTGGTGGAGTCTACTGAGGGATTCTGAACCAGGTTGAAGTCTCAACCCTTACAATCAGATCCGCCTCCGCCCGACCCATGTGTGCAAAAATCAGTATTAAGGGCATAGATATTAATCAATAATGCACGTTTATCTGCCAAGATGCCAGTCAGTATAATGTAACGACCCTCTGGGTCTACAAGGCCGGAAAGGAGAGAAAAAGGGACACTTATGTAGGAGGTTACAAACGCCTCTCGAATAGGAATTATAACGAAAACTATTGATGTGTGCCCCAGGTGGAAGCAAACGTCTGGGAGCCTCTAGGTGGTAGATGAGTTTCCAGAAGGAAGGCTATTTTAGCTCCATGTCGGGACAAGTACGAGAAGACCTGTTTACCCTTATGCGGATTGTTAATTCTGTGAATATTCCAAGTGAGGAGGGGGATGTCTGCCACCATCTCCCGGCCGTTACTTGTTGGCATTCATAATAGGGACATATGAGAATATGTGCCATGTCAATGCCCTAGCATTCCAGGCATGTCCAGAGTTGCAGGGCCTCTTGACACAGGATCCACAGCCCCAGCCCGCGTGTTGCAATACCACATGGTGGTGGTGTTGTTGATGAACAAGCCTTCCCTTGAAGGAACGAATACAGGCTTTAAATGCCAGCAGGATAGCTCTTAGCTCCAGCAGGTTGATGTGGAGCGGAGACTCTACCGGAGACCAGAGTCCTCAGACCTTGACCTCCCCCGCACGGTCTTAGAAGCCCAGGAGTGAATCATCTGTCACTACGGTTAGCTTCGAGTGGAGAAGGGAGCGGGGTCTACCGCTGACCGAGTTGCGCTTCTTCAGTCACCACCGCTGATCTTTTGCACTTGCTTCCGATATCTGGACGAAGTCGGAGAGATTTCCCTGATGCTGCGCACACTGGGACTTCAGGTCGCACTGCAGAGCCCGCATTTGCCAATGGGCTTGTGTTACCAGCAGGAGGCCATGAGGCCTAGCAGCCTCAGTCTCACCGAAATCCAGGATAGAGGCTGAAACATCAGAATCATAGCCTGAATATCGTGGACTCGGTGTTCTGCAGAATAGGCCTGTTAGACCTTGCATCATTGGCGTGGTTTCCTCTAACTTTTTGCCTTCTGGCCTCCCGTTATGCGGACTTAATTGTTGTTGTATTTAGGAGTCTGGGCACTTCACCAGTGCCAAAGTGCACGTGCTCTTTACTCTAAACATGGTAACATTGGCTTATCCTCTATTGGCATATTTGATTTACTTCTAAGTCCCTAATAAAGTGCACTACATGTGCCCAGGGCATAGAAATCAAATGCTAGTAGCGGGCCTGCAGCACTGATTGTGCCACTCAATCAAGTAGCACTTTATCCATGGGTATGGCCTGCCACTGCGGAACCTGTGTGTTCAGTTTTGAACTGCCATTCTGACCTGGAAAGATAACTTACTTGCCAGGCCCAAACCTTCCTTAATATTACATATCAGTCACCCCTAAGGTAGGCCCCAGACAGCCCTAAGAGCAGGGTGTAGTGTATTTAAATAGAAGGACATGTACTTTTAAGTTTGACATGTCCTGGTAGTGAAATACTCCTAAATTCGTTTTTCAGTACTGCAAGGCCTATCTCTACCATAGGATAACATTGGGACTGCCTTATAACATTTTAGAAGTGCAGTTTACAAGTGGAACAAGATAGGAAAAACAAAATTGGGGTCCCTGGGCTCACAATTTAAAAACCCAACTTATGGTGAAGTTTATTTTTGTATTGCAGTTCTGAAAATGCCACTTTCAGTAAATTAGCCTTTTCTTACTATTTGGTGCCTTCTGCCTGTATCTGGAATACACTGGTGTGGGAGACAGCTGGCTTCCTGCATTCCATCTAGACAGCAGCACACAAAGGAAGAGTAGGTGTGACTGTGCAGCCATCTGCATGTTGATGGGTCATCCTGAGGCAGGGGGAGGAGCTGACACACTGCACCTGAAAGAGGTAGGGCCTGTCCCCACACAAAGGGTTGCAGACCCCCCTGTAGTGAGTCTGGGGCCAGGGCAGGAAAGACAGGGTCTTGTGCACTTCAGAGCATCTCTTTGATGTCTCCCTACTTCAAAGGACAAAATGAATATAAGTAATGGACCTATGGCATTATGACTTCAGACCACTTCTGGAACGGAGGACATTCTACCAAGAAGAAGGACTGCTGTGCTGCCACGAGGGACTGCCACTTGCTGTAACTGCTTTGCTCTGTTGGCCTGCTGCTTCTTGCCTGGGAGCGAGAAGGACTGGACCAGATTCCCTACATCCTCCAATAACTTAAGTGACTCCAAGAGTTTGACTCCTGTTTTGAAGTCTCATGATCATCAAAGACTTCCTTCAACTGATGAACTCTGCCAACTGAGAGTCCTGCTTTGCCAAGAGGTGCCATCGTCGACTTTGCATTGATCGGAACAGACACATTTCCTTCGACGTTAACACAACACCGCTTCATGGACATCCCTGCGCAACTGGACAATGACGCGGGACCTGGCTGTGAGGTTTGATGACGCATTGCCTTCATTGTAAGGGGATCGCAGACAACACGAGATTCAACTGTGAGGCTTGACATCGACGCATCGCATTCATCACTAAGGGGCTCAACAACAATGCGGGATCCGACTGCGTGACTCGGAATAGACGCCTCGTGGTTTTGCAGATGACGAATCCTCCAAAAAGGTACTATTTTCAGCGGGACCTGCATGGCTTCTGTATCCGATCCACGCTTCATCGTGGTTAGCTTGAACTTTCAGATTTACCCCGGTCAATTGCGACCAGATGTCTCAGGTTGGCACTTTATGCTTTTAAGCAATATATTGCAGTTTGATCTTTAAAAATTCATATCTCAAGTTCTACTTATTTGATTTTTGTCGTTTTGGTCTTGTTTTATTCAGAAAACTATTCTCTATTTTCCTAAACTGCTTAAGTCTTTTTGTGGTGTTTTCACTGTATTGCTGCACAACAACTTTACACATTGCCTCTTAAGTTAAGCCTGCCTGCCTGCTCTGTGCTAAGTTACCAGAGTGTGAGCACAGATTAATTTTTGCTGTGCATCTGACTTACCCCGACTAGGATTCTGGCTCCTGCTTGGACAGGGTGTATATGCCAACTAGAAACCTCGAGTTCTAACAAGGCCTAAAACTGCATTGTATCCTGACCAACACCGATTAAGAGGGGCATCTGAGAGGGAGTCTGGTGCGACATCGGAACATTTAGAGTGAACCCCTGCAAATGCAGGTTTGCCGTAGTCTGGAGGTGGGAGGCAACTGCCTGGAGTGAGCCCACCTTCAATCGCAAGTCATTGAACCCTCGACTTCTGCAGGTGTGTTGCAAATTCCCATCATCACCATGGTGAGCACCAGACGGGCGCTCATAAGGCCAAAATGTAGCACAGTGAAATTATAATGCTCGTGGCCCACCGTAAACAGCAGGTAGTGCCTTGACAGGCAGGACAGAAATGGGGAAGTAGGTGTCCTGCAAGACCTGAACTACCATCTGGTCTCCAGGGTCTAGGGCAGACCGAACCTGAGCTAATGTGCATTCTGAATTTCTCCTTCAGGAAGAAACTGAGAGGGCACAAATCTAAAATAGGGTGGAGGCTTCTGTCCTTGGGCACCAGAAAGTAGCGGGAATAGAAACCACGACGTACTTCTGATGCCGGCACCCTCATGATGGCTCTTTTGACCAAAAGAGCCTGACCTTCTTGAAGGAGTAGGTAGATGTGGTCCTCTGTCAGCCGGTCCAAAGATGGTGGCATTGTTGGCTAATTTTGTTAAAAGGTGATAGAGTAGGTGATAGAGTAACCCCGCTGAACAATCTGAAGTACCCACTTGTACGATGTTCTAGACTGCCAGCCAAGCAGGTGAGTTCGGTACCTGCCGCCAACTGTGTGCCCATGATGGTACGAGGCCAAACTAAAATGGTTTGGAGGCTGCGGCTGCTTGGGGGGATTGGTGGTGGACTGGGTAGACCCTTGGCTATGTTTCCATGGAGGCCACAAAAGAACTGCGGAGTCTCTTGGCCTTGGTATCTAGGCGGGAATGGATGTGGCTGGTAGCCCCTACCGTAGCCACAAAAATGGCGAAAGGCAGAGAATGGGATTGGCGTGGGGCATGGAGAGGCCCAAGGACCTGGCAGTGGCCCAGCTGTCCTTAAAGTGCTGAATTTTCCTTTGTCGTTGAAGAGGCAGATACCATTGAAGGGCATGTTTATAAGGGATACCTGAACATCCCGCGAGAAGTCGACCTCAGCCAGTAGTGGCATCTGGGTCCCACTGATGACACAATCGATCTGCCTAGCGAGTCAATTGAATCCAGTCCAAAGCGATGTGGTGAATTTTGCTGAGTTTCTGCCATTGCATTAGCCTGTGAGGCTTCGGTCTCGCCCCAGACCATGGGGAACACATGTGCAATCGAATCCCAAACCATGTGGGTGTATCAGTCCAAAAGTCATGCAGTGTTCACCAACCACAGTGCAGATCTGGCAGAAGAGAACATCCTCTTGCCAAAGGTGTCCAGCCTCTAGGAATCCCTATCTGGAGGTGTGGTAGGGAACGTGCCAGGGTTGAACTTGGCTGTGGAAGACTGGACAACCCAACTCTACGAGGTGGGGTGCTGTGTGGGGAAAGCTGGGTCCCCTGGAGTGGACGATGACTGGCAACTATCCTATGCACAGACGCCCCTGTGCAGGGCTTGGGCCAGGCTCTGAGCAGAACATTAGTGAGGGTTTTGTTAAAAGGGAGGAGAGGGTCTGAGGGGTTAATTCCCAGTTAAAGCATCTCCGTCAGAGGACAGCAAAGGTCCAGGATCTCAGCCACCCTTCTCACCACAATTGCAAAGGAAGCCCCTTTCTCCATACCCACACTAGGAGGCGAGACTAGGCCAGTGTCTGTAGAGGCCTCCAGACCACTGGCATCTGCCAGTCCCTCATACCAGTTATCTCCGGCCTCATCAAGGGGGTTGGTGTAACCATAAGGATCCTCAGATCCTCCCCAATAATACTCCTTCCCATGCCTGTCAAAAAATGCAAGCCCTGGTTTTGACTCGGAAGGTTAAGTTCTGGCAGGCGCCGGAGTCTACATCCAGCTCTGTATCGGGTATGATTATGTGGTCGGTGCAGCCGGGGAACGTCACTGGAACGGGCTTCAGAGAAAGTTGTGGCCTAATGATAGGAGTCGTTCCGGATCTAGGGGCCTGAAACTGCTCCAGAGGGGTGGCCTCCCCCCAAAAAAGGTGCATGGCCTCATAAAAATCTCATAGCTGGGAGGCGGCGCTCCGATTCCAGGAAGCTCAGGGAGATGTTGACAGAACCTGGAGAATAGATTCTTCCAGGTTCTACAGCATCCCTTTAAATCCAGAGTTTGTCCTCTGACCCAAGGGGTGCCGCAGGGTTCGGCGCTTAGCCCTACGCTATTTAATATCTACATGCGCCCCTTGGCAGATATCGTGCTGAGAAATGGGGTAAAACTGGTGTCATATGCCGATGAGACACAGTTAATCGTTACCTTGGAGCAAAAAGAGGCAGGAACGGCATCTGACTTCAAGGTATGTCTGGGGGAACTTGCCAATTGGATGAGGCTCAGCTGTCTGCAGCTGAATGCGGGAAAAACTGAGGTTATGGTAGTGGGTAAAAAGCCCTCCTTATGGTCACATATATGGTGGCCGGAGGAGCTGGGACCGACTCCGACCCCCAAGGCTAAGGTCAAGAATTTGGGAGTATGGTTCAATGACACCCTCTCTTACTCAGAGCAGATATCAGCTGTGGCTGGGGCCTGCTTTGGCATCCTTAAAATGTTGCGTAAAATCCTGGATCTACTCCCATTAGATGCCAGACACACAATTGTACAGGCCCTTGTTACGTCCCGTCTAGATTACTGCAACATCCTGTACCTAGGGGTGACCCAAAAAAATCTGAACATCCTGCAGAAGGTTCAGAATGCCGCAGCTTGGTTAATCCTGAATATTCATAGGCGGGCTTCGATGGGGGAGGCCTTGAGGAAATTACACTGGCTCCCCATACAGGCCAGAGTTACTTTTAAGGCCTTGTGTTTTAGCCACAGGATCTTCAATAAGAAAGGTCCTAGCTTCCTGCACCCCCTTCTCACCGCATATAGACCTGCACGTTGCCTAAGATCCTTGGGTACGGCAAAGTTGACTGTGCATAAGGTTCGGAAGGTACGGGCTGGTGGGAGCTCTTTTGGCTTCCTTGCTGCTAAGGCCTGGAATGACCTCCCGGTTGAGTTAAGGACGTGCCCGTCTGAGTCTCTGTTCTGGAAAAAACTTAAGACGTGGCTCTTCCAGCACCCCCTGAGTGGCTGGAAGTAGGCCCTGGCAGCGGTTCCTTGGAGGTCTTTGGCCATAGGGCGGGTGGGTGTTCTGGCCAGTTTTTCAGGCATTACTGGTGTTCTAGCGCGGGGACACTTCGTTTGGAGTAACCAGGCGCTCTATAAGCTGTATAATAATAATAATAATAACCCAGATGCAGGCTGTGTGTAGGAGAGGGGTCTAGAGTGATATCTTTCCAGCACCTCGTCTGAAGATTTGGACCAGCTCGGTGAAGTCAAAGGGCACTTCCAGCTCTTTGAGTTTTTGGACTTCTTGTAGAACTTACCTGACGACTTCAAGAGCAATGATGAGTGCCTGGAATGACTGAGTAAACGGTCCTGGGAACTTCCTCGCGATTTGGAACGTCGTGGAGGCGACAGGTGTCAAGTGACTAGGAGTTTTAAGCTTCAAGGAACACTCCCTCAGCACCTAAGGGTTCATGGGCGGCAGTCCTCACCAGTCGTGGTCTGATCAACGCACCAAAGGCAAACCAGTTGGGGGAGCAGGGGTCACAGACAGACCACCAGGCTTAAACACCAGTTTTTTGTGGGACATCCATACACAGAATGGGAGACAAAGACTAAAAAAAAAAACCAATGTGTCAAAAACACTGCTCAAAAAGTTGTCCAAAAGTGGACTGTCGTAACTCACTCCGAATCTGCGCTAACTGGCACAGAAAGAAAAGAATGGAGACTAACGTGCTGGGGTGGCACCTATATAGGCACTGCACAGTTTACTTCCAGCAGACGCGGAGCAAATCATCACCACCTACCGGGGTGCAGAAGTATTGCTCGAAAAGTTTCTGGATCCAGTCTGACGCCTAGGGACTTTTCTAAGGTAAAGAATCTGCAGCTAGAAGTCTCGGTCAGATAAGCCCCTTTACATTTCATGAGAGGAGCTTTATACAGGTTGAAAGTGACTGTTTTATACACTGCACTATCATTGGCGGGTGAGTATGGATACCATGTACGAGTGTTGTAATCTCATGTCGGTCGTGTGGGATACTTTGAAATCTGCTATGGCATGTTCTGTTTAGTGAATAAAACTTTAAAATGCCCAAATCACCCCTCCGCCCACCCACACCACCTCCAACTGGTCGGTGAACAATCTCAATCACCCAAGAAAGCCATATGAAAGAACTAAAAGGTGTGTAGGCCTTGGGGGCCTCCTGTTACTACAGCCCTACGTCCTTTTCTGCAGCCCAGTAGTCTATCTAGGTGGATAGGAAACAACTAACAAATGATTGCAGCTCAACATTATATCAAAACTATGCCATTGCAGGGCTCGAAAAATCCCAAAATATTTACTAGACCTGCAGGTTTAGTGACTTCAATAATCTACTCGACCAAATTATAATGCTCTTGACCCATAAACTGGTTTCAAATTATGTGATCCTGGGGAAGTATTTTAATTCACTTAGATCCATTTTCTTCTTTATCACATATGAGACCACCTTCAAATACGCACGTTCAGCACGTCTGCTGTACAGAAAACGCTTTTGTTTGATTTAATAGACTAAACATTAGATCCATATAGAATGCAAATCTAGCCACATATAAGATACACTTGACTGCAGACTTGCCTCTTAGTTCATTAAATGCATTGTCATCAGGGCTTGGCCAGGAATGTCTCTCACATCATGTTTAAAAACTATCACCTTTAGTAGCAGCCCACTGTTATTTGCAATCAGCAGATTTTACATTGAAATGGCCACAGAATTTGTCACTGATGTGATTTTAAAACTATATAGTGTACAATGTTCGGAAATAAAGTTTCTGCAAATATTTGTCATGTGCACATCACCAAGTGTCCTGATTTGTTTTACTCCAATTTAAATCTTTGTTTGCATCACACTTTTGATTAACAAAAAAAGTTCTTTCTTAATTTCTTATCTACTTGAACTATTCATTTACAAGCTGGTCTAATGTTATTTTAGAGACAAAACTGGGCATTTTACTACATTTTGTTTCACAAATATTGACACTTGACAAAAAGCATTAACTGTAAAAAGAGAAAGAAAAGTGAGCACCATTTTCCAGGAACATATGAGCAACAATTAGTAAAAAGACAAACTAACATTTGACCTCTGTCCTTGAGCAGTTGGCAAATGTGTCAAGATAAAACAAGATTTAAAGGCGTTTTAATTGCTCATTCACTTTCTGAACAAAAAGAACACCTGTTTTTTCCAGCTTAAGTTTACTCGCCAGCAGGGTCGAGTAAGTGCTCAAAATAGCTCGACCTGCTAAAATTTCACTCGCAATTGCGAGGGGGCGAGTGGATTTTTCGAGGCCTGCATTGTCTCTGCCACATGTGATCATGCACAGTTGCAATCTTACATATTAGGACCTGTGGAAAGAGTAAGTCAGTAAACAACAATTCTGGGTAGTTCTGGCATAGGAGACCCTTCCTACTTGGGCCATGTGAAGTGCAGTGTCCCTGCCACTAAAGCTTAAGAAGTGCACAATATTAACACATGGTGGAGTGCCTGGGGGCGGGCGGTACATAAGCACTTGATGCGCATGTTTCACAATAAAGACCTCTAAGAAAAGCTAGTCTGTTGAATAATTCTGCCAGTATCATCTCCACGAAAGTTTCTATTTTGCCCGTATTCATGGTTTTGGGGATGCACAGTGCCAGAAGGTTGTTTCTTCTTGGGCAGACTTCCAAATCTTCGTTTTCAGTTTTGATTTCAGCCAGTTCTTTACTACGGTTGGTTTATTGGATGTCATGTACTGCCACTTGGCCCTCTCAGTCAGTTATCCCCCATTCCACCATATCAATTCTCTCTGCCTGTTTGGCCATTCTCTCCTTTAGTTGGTCTACGCTCACAATCAATGAGTTGTTTTTTTCCATCTATTATGGACAGGCCAGTTTTCAGGTCTAGTAGAAGAGATTTGTTACCGGCTGTGTCCAGCTCGCCATCAAAGGCTGTAGCCCCCACATCTGTGTTTTCCGGTTTCATCACACCCTTTTGCTTGTAGGACAGTTTGGATTGCCACTGACCCACGTTTGGTTTCAGAGTATCCACTGCCTTCAGCATCGGATCAGATGAAACTCTGCAATCCCCCAACTTGGTGGGGTGGGGTGGGGTTGGGTGTGGTAAACGTTTTCGTGTGACTAGCGGGTTTGTGAGTGGTCGCGCTCCCAGGTCCTCAGATTCTGGTTGTAATGTTCAAGTAAGATGGTGCTCATTTGTGATCATGGAGACCCACGCCATTATGATGGTGAATGTGCAGGTCTGTGTTACTATTCTAAGGCCCTGATTACAAGTGTAGGTGCTATTTAGCACACCTGATAAATAAAGATACCATGGGGTAAGTTATCTATCGGGTGATATAAATAGCACCTATTAAGAGTTTGTGGAGAATAACATGCAGCTTTTGGATGCACCGAAATCCACACAGTGCGGTAAATAACATACATTTCCGCTGTTAAATTTCAGTAGGTTTGACCTGCTGAAATTTAATGAAGCTTCAGGTATTTAACACATCTGATAATTATCGGATATGTTAAATAGCTTTTCACTCGTAATTCCAACTAAGGCGTAATCAAGGGTTTACAAATGGGTCAGAATTAACCAACCCACCCATAACCGGGCTTTGAGTCTTCTAGTTGATATTGGCGCTAAACACAACACCCAAGAGTGTGGCAACATGAAGTTCAGCAGTTCGATTTTGCTTTTGCCTAGGCCTGTTATAATCCCTGTGGCACACAGCTGGTCCTCCTACTCGAGTCCCAGCGCCGTAGACACAGGCCTAACAATTCGCTGTTACTCTGTCAGGTAAAGTAGGTAAATATACTCATTAGCACGTGTAAGGGGAGGACAGATGCAAATCCGCTGTTGTCAGAGTCTGGTTTTGTGATATGCAGCATGAATTCGGGCTCCCAATGAGCATGCTGGAATGGTCTCCACCTTACTTGGACACAGTAGGCCTGAGTGATAACATAGTCCTCGTTGCCTTTTTATAGCTGTGTTCTCGTGTGTTTTGTCTCCCATCATCAACTGGGCACATCAATGTAGGCCAGATGATGGTGGTTGGCCGTGCCACTGCCAAGGAGGCCAGTGCAGTCCATCCACAAGATCTTCCAGGACCAATTAGGCCGTCACCAGCGCATTTCTCTGCCGCAGGGCCACCCAATAAGGGCCCCTCCTCTGCTGAAACCCACATGGAGGTGTATTGCTGCTGAATGGAGTTATCGAAAGGTCCTCTTCACACCTTTAGACCTCGCAGCCGGAATGAGCGACCACAGCAGGACTGGCATAAGGAATCCTATATTCTGCTCAGCTCCACAGTCACTCCAAGTACCCTCCCTGGCCTCACATTATTTAGGTATGCCACTGTTTGGCGTTTTTCAGCGAATCAGCTATAGGATCGAGGTGGATTTTAGACTCTGGCCTTAGAAGCTTAGTGCAGAGTGGGCAGCAGCTCCCTGGCAACCCCCACTGCAACCCCTTGTGCTTCGGTTATGGCTAAATAGTTTTGCCAATAACTAATCCACGAGAATACAGCATGACAAATCATACAATGAAAAGCTGAACTTTGCTAATGGATGACTAACTGAAGATTTCCCAACTAGAAATTCACACCCCCTTCCAACATACACAACATGTTACAGTCTGTGCATCAACATACATTCTGTTTTATTATTTACAAGACTAGGACTATTTAATGTTTAGCATTAGTTTCAAAAGCCATAATTCAGCAAAAAAAAAAAAGCCTCCTCACCATGAAATATTAGCCATATAACATAGCTTTATAATCAAACAAATTCAATGAAACAAAATTAAAGTATTTGTAAATTATTTTGGGCCTTCCACAGAGCCACCTTCCAGAGAGAGTAAAGCTCTCCATTGTGGCAGACAATTAGCAAGATCTCCATACTGGACCACCATTTAGGGCATACAAATCAATGTCAACTGAGAGTGGACTGTATCAAGTTAGCATGGAAATTCATGGTGTGAATGATGCATGCTTCATATTTAGTTTAGCGTTTTTCAAAGAAAGGAGAATGCTTAGGAAGTGGTATAATTTATCGACACCTTTCCGTAGTATGTTCTGCTTTTCTAAAAATAAGCTTCATTTACTTCCCCATCCCATGTGGGTATGCTACAGTCTAATCTTTTGAACCTGGGAAGCACACACTGCTTCTCCTGATATTTATCAGAAATTGAAGAAATGCATGTATGTCCCCCGAGACCATTCCTGTGCCCAAATTTGCACTATAGACCGAGTGCAATGAAAGTAAAAATTGCTGTTTAATAAGGGAAAAATGTATTAACATGTAATCCTTTAAGCAATATTCCCAACAAAGCAGAATGACAATATCTATGCTAAAGTGTAATCTGTACACAAAGTAGAGAAACATGTTCTAAACTGGATTGTTGTTTACAGATATGACAAGATTACCAACAGTAAGTGAAAATAAAGCATTTTGTTTAAAGATAAAAAATGCATTCTGAATTCTTTTTTTCTATTAAATATAAATAGTAGGACACCATAAGGATGGCCAGATGAATCAATTGTCATGTGGATGCTGCGTGACAGGTCTGGATTTCATTTAATAAATTAGTACATTGCAGGTATTGTAATCATGGTTCTTTTTCAATAGGAACTGACAGACCTCATTAAAATGATTGTTAAAAGAAAATTCAAGACTTGAAAAGTTTCTGTAAAATGGTGTCATCTGGCCACCCTACACATCATGATTACTTTTACAAAAAATACATAAAAAAGATTGATGTAGCCTATCCTTAACACACTATACTCTTCAATTTACAAGCATGCATATTTGCCAGATCTGAGCAATGACATAACATCATACTTTAATAGAGGAAAATCACATAGCGGTTAATCCAGTAATATGGATGGGGTTCTGGAGGCATTTCATGGGTCTCTATGAAATATGGGTTTCATCAACAAGTGAATAGCCTCAAAACAGTCTGCAGAGCTTTAATATTAGGTTTTGTTGATTTAATATTCCAATGATAAAAATTCACCTTTATACAGACTTCACTTTCAGTTTTTAATAAACATTCCCATTTGAAAAACGATATACTATTCAAACCAACTGCCATAAAATAATCATGTAATATAAAATATATAATAGAAAAAATAGAAACTAACATTTATGACATGACCATACATTCCAATCTAAGGGATCTGCTCATATATACAAACCACATTGCCTTTGGCCTTGTTGTTTATAACATCATCAGAACCCCATGATGAAAATGTACATTGAAATATACGTGGGCGTTAATGATTACATAATTCATTAAGGCCTCCAACATCCCCATGTACATGAATGGAATAGAAAAATGTGCCCATGGTCAACAAAGTTTAAGGTTACCAACATACAGAGTAATAGGATCAAAGAGCTATCTCTCCTTACAGCATGCACAAGACAACTTCCACAGTGGGAGAGTAGTTTCAACATATTATTGTGTTTTTCCAAAGCTAGAAAGCACAATAATTGAAACATACCTGACATTCGCATGGTCTAGACACTGTTTCTTCATAAACCTTATAACTCTGCATGCTGAAAGGTGAAAGAAGCCCTCCCACATTTACTGTAGCAAAAATTATTTTCTTGGATGTGTTGCTGAAACAACTTATAATTTCATGACAGCCTGAAACACATCGTATTTGATGCTTATGTATGAGTTTTCCTGTGTGTATATATGCTCATGCACATGTAGTTGCAAAAAAGCATGGAAACCCTTCTCACATCCATCCAGATGTTATTTACTCTTTGTGTGTTCACTAACTGACCACTTTGCTTAATAAATCATAAAAGCCATTCCCTTATTTACATCTGCGGGAGGTATCTTACAGTTTATGAACGACTGAAACAGCCTAGATATTTTTTGTTTTTCCTATGTGTGATTGCTCGTGGCATTTTAGGAATGTTGAGCTAGCAAAGCCCATTCTACCTTCCCTGCATTTGTATGATTTGTGTTCTGTATGCCTTCACAAATGGATGGTTAGGAATGATGCTTGAGTAAATCTCTTTCCACATCCACTGCATGTGTGTGTTTTTTTTCCATGTTTGTGTTAGCTGCTCACCCTTTAAACACATGGATTTACTAAAGCTCTTTTAACATTCACTGCATTTGCATGTTTTTCTTCTGTATGCCATTGCAGATGGATTGTTAGATCTGATGCTTGAGTAAAGGTCTTTCACATTCTCCGATTAAAGTTTTTCCCCTGTGTGTTAGATGGTTGCTCTTTGGATGCGTGGATATACTAAAGCTTTTTCCACACTTACTTCAAGTGTATGGTTTCTCTGCTACATGCATTTGCAGATGGATGCTTACGATTGATGCTTAAGTGAAGAAATTTCCACATTCATCCATGTGTATTGTTTTTCCTGTGTGCATGCGCTGGTGGTTCTTTAAAGTTGATAAATGAGCAACGCTCATTCCACATTCACTGCATGTGTATGGTTTTTCCCCTGTGTGTGTTCGCTGGTGACTCTTTAGAAGTGTAGAGCTACTAAAGCTCTTTCCACATTCACTGCATGTGTATGGTTTTTCCCCTGTGTGTGTTCGCTGGTGGCTCCTCAGATGTGTAGCTCTACTAAAGCTCTTTCCACATTCACTGCATGTATATGGCTTGTCTCCTGAATGCCATCGCATATGGGTGGTTAGGTGTGTTGCTTGGATAAAGCTCTTTCCACATTCACAGCAAGTATATGGTTTTTCTCCTGTATGCCGTCGCAGATGGATGGTTAGGTCTGATGCTTGAGCAAAGCTCTTTCCACATTCACTACATGTGTATGGTTTTTCCCCCGTGTGTGTCAGATGGTGGCTCTTTAGATACGTAGATCTACTAAAGCTCTTTCCACATTCACAGCAAGTATATGGTTTTTCTCCTGTATGCCGTCGCAGATGGATGGTTAGGTCTGATGCTAGAGTAAAGCTCTTTCCACATTCATTGCATGCGTATGGTTTTTCCCCCGTGTGTGTCAGATGGTGGCTCTTTAGACACGTTGATCTACTAAAGCTCTTTCCACATTCATCACATGTGTATAGTTTTTCCCCCGTGTGTGTCAGATGGTGTCTCTTTAGATACATAGATCTACTAAAGCTCTTTCCACATTCACTGCATGTGTATGGTTTTTCCCCCGTGTGTGTCAGATGGTGGCTCTTTAGTTGCGTACTTTCACTAAAGCTCTTTCCACATTCACTACAAGTGTAAGGTGTTCCCCCTGTATGCATACGCTGGTGCCTCTTTACACTTGATAAACAATTAACGCTCTTTCCACATTCATCACATGTGTATGGTTTTTCCCCCGTGTGTGTCAGATGGTGGCTCTTTAGATACGTAGATCTACTAAAGCTCTTTCCACATTCACTGCAGGTGTATGGTTTTTCCCCCGTGTGTGTCAGATGGTGGCTCTTTAGATACGTAGATCTACTAAAGCTCTTTCCACATTCACAGCAAGTATATGGTTTTTCTCCTGTATGCCGTCGCAGATGGATGGTTAGGTCTGATGCTAGAGTAAAGCTCTTTCCACATTCACTACATGTGTATGGTTTTCCCCCCGTGTGTGTCAGATGGTGGCTCTTTAGATACGTTGATCTACTAAAGCTCTTTCCACATTCATTGCATGTGTATGGTTTTTCCCCTGTGTGTGTCAGATGGTGGCTCTTTAGACACGTTGATCTACTAAAGCTCTTTCCACATTCATCACATGTGTATGGTTTTTCCCCCGTGTGTGTCAGATGGTGTCTCTTTAGACACATAGATCTACTAAAGCTCTTTCCACATTCACTGCAGGTGTATGGTTTTTCCCCCGTGTGTGTCAGATGGTGGCTCTTTAGATGCGTAGATCTACTAAAGCTCTTTCCACATTCACAGCAAGTATATGGTTTTTCTCCTGTATGCCGTCGCAGATGGATGGTTAGGTCTGATGCTAGAGTAAAGCTCTTTCCACATTCACTACATGTGTATGGTTTTCCCCCCGTGTGTGTCAGATGGTGGCTCTTTAGATACGTAGAGCTACTAAAGCTCTTTCCACATTCATTGCATGTGTATGGTTTTTCCCCCGTGTGTGTCAGATGGTGTCTCTTTAGACACATAGATCTACTAAAGCTCTTTCCACATTCACTGCATGTGTATGGTTTTTCCCCCGTGTGTGTCAGATGGTGGCTCTTTAGTTGCGTACTTTCACTAAAGCTCTTTCCACATTCACTACAAGTGTAAGGTGTTCCCCCTGTATGCATACGCTGGTGCCTCTTTACAATTGATAAACAATTAAAGCTCTTTCCACATTCATCACATGTGTATGGTTTTTCCCCCGTGTGTGTCAGATGGTTTCTCTTTAGTTGCGTACCTTCACTAAAGCTCTTTCCACATTCACTGCAAGTATAAGGTTTTTCTCTTGTATGTGTTAGGTAGTGGCTCTTTAAATTTGCAGATGTACTAAAACTCTTTCCACATTCTTGGCATATGTATGGCTTTTCTCCTGTATGCCGTCGCAGATGAATGGTTAAATTGAATGCTTTAGTAAAGCTTTTGCCACATTCACTGCATGTGTATGGTTTTACCCCTGTTTGTTTTCGCTGATGTTCCTTTAGTTTTGGTAAATTAGTAAACTGTTTGCTACATTCCCTGCAAGGATATGTTTTTTCCCCGGTGTGTGATTGCTGATGGAGCTTTAGTTTTCCTGAGAAAGTAAAGCTCTTTCCACATTCACTGCAGGTGTAAGGTTTTTGTGTGTGCATTCGTTGATGTATCTGTAGGTTTGCTGAGAGAGTAAAGCTCTTTCCATTTTTGCTGCCTGTGTCTGTATTTTCTGCTGTGTGTGCTTGATATTTGCCCCACAGAGCCGATGACTCCTTAAAAGTCATCTTACATTCATTACACCTAAATAAGCTTTCTGTTTGGTTGTTATTGGTGGCAGTGTAGGGATTAGAAGTTATTAAAACTCTTCTCACAGAACCTTTATGTGATTTCTATTATTTTTGTTTGTTAATGAACTCTTAGTTGTGATGACTGATGAACCCTACTGCCACATTCAATCTATTCTAATGCGTTTTCCCCTGTGCATGGTTGGTGATGCTACTACAGTAATGAGAAGCCAAAGCTCGTCTTACGTTGTGTGTATGGTTTTTTCTTTGGGGTGTAAAGTCCAAGCGTCGGTTATATTTTGGCATAAATCATGTTAATGTGTTTGCTGACTGATCATTGTGGTTCCTGACTCACTAACTATATTTTAATCTTCACTAGGTATTTGCAATATATCTGTTCTTGCAGGACTGATAACATATGTATGATCTTTCTTGCAGGAGCCGGGTCTTCACCTGTGTTAAGAACTTTCTAGGATGTGTGCAAAGAGTAAACCTCACAGCTTATCTAAATAGTCTTCTTCTTGGACAATATCTATGACATAAACACACAAAGAACAAAAACTCAATACCAAGTCGTTATGTTCTAGAATAATGTTCTGCATTGCAAGTAGTCAAACACTTATTTCTTTGAACTTTCAGATGTCTGATTCACGAGTCATGTTTTGTATACCAATGTTTTGTATAACTTTCTACGGATTGTAAGGTCCAACCAAAACAGCGTTTATGATGGACTAACACCACAGCATTGATATTGTCATGTTAGAGAGGGGAGCATTTTTATAACTACCTGATCATTATCTAAGATAAAGGGTGGTATCTAGCATGTTTTAATTCTGGATGTGTTCTGCCAGTGTAATTTTTGTGACTTTAATTTATTTGTATGTTTTGGGACCGGCAGCATGGATGCCCTCAGCTTCTTGAAGCCGCCGGATTGCACTTGATGTTCTTGCAGGATACGTCTGTTCACATACAAGGTTCTCGGTCTCCTACGGAGTTGTTCTATTTCGAATTACTGTTTGGCATCATTACTGGTTCTTCTCGAGTATCAGATAGCCTTCCAGTATTGTCATTTTTTCTTCAATACTCTTCATCTTATTACAAGTTCAGGAATCTCCTCTCTGTGGATACAAAAATACCTGTAATGTCGTAATCTATAAGCAGCAAAGTGTACACTGTGTCTCTGAAGAAATGTCAAAAAAAAATTGAACACGAATACATTTCAGCCACCGGTAATTACTCTAGGTTGCAATGCAGTCTATCTTTTTAGCCCATGTATCACTATCGACAATAAACATTCTTATGGAAATCGGGATTCATTGATCATACCGCAAGAAAATTAAAACAGCCCAATACATACCAGAGTCCACATTCATTTGAATAGTAACATAAACAACCACACATAATGGTGTTGACCTTGGTCAGTGAGTTGTGGCTTAAGTCCTATGCCACAGCAAGACAATTAATTAATACATTTCACTTTATCATGCTCATAGCTTAGGAAAGAATAATGTTATAATGAAAATAAAACACAACATGGCTGCTCGAAAAATAGAATCATTTTCAGGACAAAAAACAATTCCTAGAGGGAAAATGAGAATTGGGTAGCATGTCAAAGTGTATGATGTCCGTACGTTCACTGACAAAGACAGCCGCAAAGCAATGTCTATATGATCCCAAAGCGCGATTAGAGGGGCTGCCACATTTCAGTGTGTTAATACTTCCTGCTGGATGCACAGAGATTGGCCATGTGCTCCATAATGGTGGGTTTATTAGGTTCAACACAGTTTAGAGGCAGGGCAGTTCTTAGTATTCGCAACCTTACCCTAAGCAATTAAGTTGAAATGGCAAATTTCTTTCAACACTGTCCGCAGTCTTAAACAAACTGCTGTCGACCATCTGAGGTGCCATTAGATTTTGATTTGATACACTGATGCTCAGATCAGTCAGGAAGCAATTAGATCTGCTAATCAATTCCAAGTAAGATGTGTAAGACTAACTGAAGCTGACTTGAACAGGGCTTATGCACAAGTTAAAACAAGTTCTGGTAGTGGCAGAGTTAAATGACACACAGTATACCTGGCTTCCACGTAGCTACAAGTGATATGTCTGTACCGGGTATGGAAAGCGCAGCACAGATTTTTATCCACATATTGTAGTCCTGCAGACACGCTACTGTGAGATAACAGTAAACTCATTAAAAAGGTATTTAAAGAGACAACAACAATTTCTGTATTTACCCTATCAGGTAGGAGAAGAATAGCCATGCACTAGTTAGACTGATAAAGCTCAGTAGGTGTCTTAAAGCTGCGGCTCACTGGGGTATTGCTGAAAACCTTCACATGCAGCGCAGAGGAAATGACCCCAAACTTAAATCAGCACCTAGGAAGATGATACAAAATGCTGTCTAATGTGATGTATGTCTAAAAAATGTTGCCTTCCTGAAACACAACACAGCCTAGTTTTATACCTGACAGTCTCTCTTTAGAGTACCCTTTTAAACAATTAGTGCAACTGATTTTGAACTATTACACATTGTAAGTATACATTAGGCTGTATTGAGGACTTTTTGGTTTGGTAGATCACCCACTTTAGACTATGTGTGATGCTTGTATTTAGGAGTATTAAAACACAACACAAAAAAAATCTGTCAATGCACCAGAAATTGGGAGCTTAGAGACCATCAAACAATACTCAAAATACGTACAGAAATGTCTAGTACTTTGCGAACCGATCACCTTCTAACTGATGCATTCAGTGCAACTAAAACTATCAACTAGAAAATCTATTGCTAACTACAGACTTCTCCCAACTCAGCCTACAACTCTATTGAATGCTACTCACAGAAACAGTAGCAGCTAGTGAGAGAAGGTATGAATCTGAAAATATTTTTAAAAAACTAACCACAATGACATCACAGACAATGAACACCACAAGGCCAAAGAGCAGCATAGTACATTTGAATGGTAACCTGGAGACCCAGCAAGACCGACACAACCATCTCCAACCACAAACCAAACATATCCTAAAATGCATGGGCTGATGTGAGGTTCAAGATGCAACCCTCCAAGACATGCTGTGAGATAAATCGCAACAGCTCAGATGGCAAGAGACAGTGCTTTAGTGACACAATAAATTTGGGCCAGAAACATAAAAAGCAAAAGTAAAACAGCAGTACTGCAATGAGCATCGAGTGGCAGACTTTTTTAAGGTTAAGATACAAGATCCCTCAACTGGGAAACAATGCAATGGCACATTCATTATACTGAGCATTAAAATACAGTTTAATTGCTTTATGTCACACTATACAAATACCTCAAAACTTATCTTACCCATCATGTGCTAGTCTTTGCTATGATATGCTCCGTATTCACCACTCTTAGTCATATTAAGACGTGTCCACGGACTGCATCATACTGCTGGGGTTTGGAGTTATTTACACAATAAACCTACCCAAAGGGCAAAATGTTAGTGAAATCTACCTGGCCTATAAAGAAATTCACTTTTCAAATCTGGCTAAAATTACTGGCAAGCCGATTGAGAGGTGTAATCTTGGATTTGATACACCCAGACTAGAATGAGTTTATGCCGCATAGATCGATCACATTGAACATTGC
The DNA here is from genome assembly GCA_963921515.1 of Calotriton arnoldi. Lineage (NCBI taxonomy): Eukaryota > Metazoa > Chordata > Amphibia > Caudata > Salamandridae > Calotriton > Calotriton arnoldi. Next base: position 1,475,464 of record CAWUFW010002725.1, read on the forward strand.
GGCAGCAGAAGGAGTTAGGGCTCCTTTTGGAGTACCCTCACTGGACACCAATAAGGCATTCGATTCAGTGGAATGGCGCTTCTTCGGCATTATGAGCAAGATGGGATTCGATCCCAGATTCTTGAAATGGGTAATGTTGCCCTATACCAGGGGTCTTCAAAGTGTGGGGCGCGACCCCCAGGGGGGCCGTGAAGTGATGGAAAGGGGGTCGCGCATTCCCGGTCACACTTCTGCCCAGGACCATAGGACTTCAAGGGATTCAGCCCCCCTCCTCCCCCATAGTGTGTCTCAGCTCGAGCTGCTGTGGCCTCCGCTGGGCTGTGTCTGCAGTCTTATCTCCAGCACAGCACAGCACGCCTGAGTTTTTCACAGGTCTTTAAAGACCATTTGCATGTTTACATACCTTTTGTAAACTGGTTACCAAGGCTTTGTTTTTTTTCTCTGGTTCCAGTACCCCCTGGGCCCCCACTCAGCCTATTCCTTACATTTGTATTTTACATTTACTGCAGTAGTGTGAGAATGCATTTCATGAAAAGAAATATAAAGTAGGGTTGCCAAAAGAAAAATACCAGCCATTTGATGTTTAAAGAGTCTGCAAAGGCCTCCTCTTGACACTAAATAGGATTGTAAATAAAATCATATGCGTTCATTCGTAATGTGACTTTTCTGTCTTTGTTCCCTTTAATTATCAGTCATGGATCATTCAGGCAGCCCTAGAACACAATTAAAAGTGCTTTCTATTTATATTTGCTGTCCAAGTATGCACACATAAGTGCTGAAAATAGGGCTTTAGGTGAATGTTTATTTTTGGACCGTCTGGGACATCAAAATAATGAGCAGGCAACCCTAATCATAAGACTGGATATGTGTTGCAGGATTAGCATATCATTTATTTCCTCCACCCTCGGTCCCTGATTAATGCTATTATAGCAATAGTTTAACTTATATCTTAAACCCTACGCCCCAGTCAATAATATGCTGAGTCACTTCAAGTGTCTGGGAATGCACCCTGCATTCAGAGAACTCGCTCCTCATTCTCGCATTTCACTTTCACGCACATCCTGCACTCACAGCGATCACAGTGCACTCACACTGATCACCAGGCACTCACATCATTCACCCTCTCACCCTGCACTCACAGTGATCACTCTGCACTCACAATGCACTTGCGCTGTTCACCCTGTACGTCACCCTGCAGTCACACTACTCATCTGCACTCATCCTGCACTCATGTGACACCTCATTCACCTGCCCCCTCACTGCTCAATTTGCAACTCACTCAAACAAGCCCATAATTAACCATGCATTCATTCGCCCCACTCTGCACTTACATCCGCACCCAAATTCATATGGTCACCTCACTCACCCTGCAGTCACTCCTCTTTCCCTACTCTCACACTGTTGCATCGCTCACCGTGCACTCACATGGGCACTCGTCACCCACACAATGCAGAGGGTTAATGTGCCTGCTACAAAGAACATGTACTATGCAGATCACACACCTGAGTGTGAGTAAACTATGAGTAGCGCTATGGAAAAAAAATGTTTGTCAGAAAGGTGCTAAAGAGAGATGAGGTGCATTGTTGGTGAGTGGTAGTGAGGGAATTTATGGAGAAGGAGGAAACTAGGGAGGGGGCACCAAAAAAGACTGTTGCACCGTGTGTGCCCAGTGCTAGGGCCAGCCCTGCCTGGGAGTGTAGGCCCCCGCGAAGTTTGGGTCTAGTGGCTCCCCTGCTTCTGCCGATTACTATTATTATTTACATTTGTAGCACGCTACTGTTACCAAAAGGTGTCCTGGGGCTAATAGCCATCTGCTGCCTGAAGGCAAATGAGAAACACACAGAAGGGGAAGGAGAACCAGCCAAATGGGTAACCTACAGAGCATAGAGCCAGGTTTTTATATCTTCCTAAAGAATAACAGATTCTTGGTGGAGCGAAGCAAAGAGGGTGCACGTTCCATAACTGTGCGGCTTGCACCAAAACAGTGAGACAGACAATTCATGCCTTCCTGAGTTAGGGAACAATAAGCAGAGTGGCACAGGCCAAGAGGAGCATACAGGTCCAACCTGTGTGCTCGGTGAGGAGAGATGAGAGGATGAGAAAGGACAGCAAGGGAGTGAGAGAATTCGATTGAAGAGGTCAGGGATGAGGAGAAATGTGAAGTGCCGAAGGGAAGTGCAGACACGCAAGAAGTGAGTGTGAGGGAAAGTTGAGGGCACAGAGGAGGGCTACTGTTAAACTGTGAGAGAAGATAGCTGAGAGATGATCTGTGACCTAAAAAGTAATTTGATGCAACATGGGTGAGGGACAGCAGCGATAGGGGAAGAGCGGGAGTACTGGGGTGGGTGCTGAGCAGATTAATTTGTAATAAAACATGTGCCAGGGACCTCACCAGTAGGCCACTGCAACTTTAACCATCCACGCATTGCCTTGCCTGTGCGGCCAATGACAATACCTATGCAACTACCAACCATAACACTTGTACAAGTGTTACTGTTCAGACTATTTCAAGCCCCCAAAGCTAAAAGAATGGCATGGATGTCAGGAGTTTATAGTTTTTAATGTTTATTGAATTAATAAACAGCTGTTCTGCTCGTCTCTAAATTACACAGACAGAGCCACCATGTGGCAGACTGTCATAGTGCCACTGTGCACAATTAGGTGCCAGTGCGGAGCACCGGACACCACCTGCTCAAATTAAGCACTGGTGCTGAGGTAACGGGGTAGAGGGACATTGGTTCAAGAAGGTGTGGAAGAACAAAGGGGAGATGTGAAAGATGAATGGGGGGAATGGAGAGGTGTAAGATACAAATAGACAACAATTTGAATGGAGAGACTTGAGGTGAATGAGAAGTGCAGATGGGCATGGGAGGTGACTGGGCCAGAGAGGCCATGAGATAAATGCGAGGGACTGTTAGAGATGAGGGCAGTGAAAAGACAGAATGGCAAGAGGTGATTAAGGGTGAAGTGAGAAGTTGAATGGGGAGAGTTCAGAAGTTGTAAAAAGGGGTGAAAGAAAATGGCCTGCAAAGTGAGAGAGGGATCCGGGATTGGGAGAGGAGAGGAGAGAGGGCCTGGAAGGGAGGGGTGAGACGAAAGCGGCATGGGTAAATTGCTTAACTCTGCACAAGACCGCCAGGGTTTTAAGGGACCCCGGCTGCTCCCAGCCAGGGCCAGGTGAGCTTCTAATGTGGCAGCACGTATTCCTGCAGAGTGGAAGGCCCATCACAGAGGTTGACTAGACATCTTTCTGATGTTAATTGCTGTATTTTGGTTATAAACTGGTACTGATGGGGTGAAATCTTTCCTCAGTGTTACTGTGTGCAAAAAATGTCAAAATAATGAAGCAATTCTATCCCAAAATAACGCGGCATCACATAACATTATTTAAATTTTCTTCCCACACAATTTAGTCAAGCCTGTCGTGTAATTTGGTCCTCACCTGCCTCATAATTCCAGTAGCCCTGCCTACAGTTTTAGAAATGTTTGTCAGGAGGGGGTCCTTACGACTGAAAATGTTGACAGGGGGGTCTCGGCACCCAAAAGTTTGAAGACCTCTGCCCTATACTAACCCAGGGAGCAGCTCAAAGTCAACGGTGTCTTCTCTCAGGAATTCCCCATTAAAGAGGGGCATGAGGCAGGGCTGCCCCCTATCACCAATGCTGTTAGTCCTAGCGATAGAGGCGCTGGTGGCATGGATTCGGGTCGACACCCAAATCTGGGGCTGGAGATGGGATCACACATGGGAGGGACAGCTATCTCCCTATGTGGATGATATTCTATTGTACCTAGCCCACACTGACAAATCATTTTTTGCAGATAGGCGAGATCTTCACTATTTATGGGAACTTCTCTGGCCTTGGGATAAACTGGATGAAATCCCTAATATTAAAGATGGGCGGCTGGAAGTGGAGGGGCACCAACCAATGTGGTTAAAGTTTGCCACCCGTCGCTTTAAATACCTGCCTCTGTGGATCTCAAAAAAAGAGGATACCCACTATGAGGATTACCTGATCACACTGGTTAATAGGCTAGACAAAGATGTGAAACACTGCAGGGCACCTCCACTGTTGGGAAGGGCAGCAATATTTAAAATGACAATGCTGCCCCGATTTACCTTTATACTGCAGAATAGTCCATATGCCTTGCCCAACACTTTCTTCCTCGTGATAAAAAGACTCCTGAAATCCCTGCTCTGGCTAGACGGCCCGCCACGAATAGCACTCCAAACACTTCAGCGGTCCACCTGTGATGGGGGTATAGCACTACCTAACATATGTAAATACTACGAAGTGGAACAGATCAGTGTTGTCAACAAATGGGATATGTACCACTGGAAGATCCCGCCTTCCGACTGAATTGTCTGGCTGGGTAGGAGGGGCTATCGGCACGCCATGTACAGCGGAGAGCTATCGGCCGACGTCCTTCGATGAGATTGGTAACTACGTGGCATAGATCACTAAGGGAAATTAAATGGGAGAGGAAATTGACTAGGAAGATCCCACTGTGGCTGGGCACAAGGCTGGCCCCTATGACATTACCAGGCTTAAAAAAATGGGACGATATCAGCCTCTCAACCTTGGAAGATGAGTGGGATGCAAATGGTATTGTAGCTTTTGCATATATAAGGACAGAATATGAGATGGCGCCCACACAGGTATTTAAATAGCTCCAACTGGATGACGCACTGAAAGCACAGATATCACCGGGGGAGGAAACTAAAGAGGAATCATTGCTGGAGAGGAGGTTGCTGAACGGCCACATAACCACAAGCGCAATCTCCCTCAGATATGACACTTTACTGACTAATATACAGCAGGAGCTTGACCAATTGAGGTCCCGTTGGCAAACTGAAATAGGGGAACTAGCGTGCAGGAGCGATACAGGCACGTTTCCGGATGATTCCGCAGAAAATACTACAAAGAAGCTATTACACTAAGTCATTACTACACAAAATAGGCAGGGATAGTGACAACACATGCCTGCGCACCTGAATCCAGTTGGATATGTTCAAACATACCATATGGGCTTATCCCAAGATATGCCCCATCTGGGAGGGAGCTACTGAGAGGCTGGAAAGCTCTGCAAGTGCACCCACTGACAGACAGGCAACCCTAGGCTTTCTGGGTATTAGGCAGAACTCAGATGTCTCCTCTTACAAAACAATTGCTGGTTAACATGGGCTTCCTGCTGGCAAAAAGTGAGATTGCATGGCTGTAGGGGAACACAACTAACCAGCGGCTGCAGAACTGGGAAAGGGAAGCGAACATATGCATGTCAAGGAAAAGCTGGTATACAAGGGAAGAGGGTGTCCGAGAACATTTGGGGCAGTTGAGAAGGATACCGGATTGTATGGGCGACTACCTTTGTTGTGCATGCAAGAACTGGCCTGCAATACTAAATTGTTATAAATGGTGGTCCCTGCTCAACCCCTTGGTTGCTTGGCATGAGCAGTCAGGTTTATCTCGAAGGCAATGTGTAAAGCATTTGAACACACACACACACACAGTAACACTGTAAACACTACAAATGGATACCACACCAGTCTATAAAAAGAACCAATATTTATCTGAATAAAACAAGACCAAAATGACATAAATCCAAAATACACAAGCAAAGATATCACTTTTAAAAGGTTCAAAATAGTTCAGTCCATAGGAAGCTATGGATGCGTCACTTTTATCACAAAGTACCTGGGAAGGGTCAAAATCAAAGACGACAACAGGTGAAGTGGAGATGAGGCTCCGGAAAAGCAAAGCGATGCATCGTTTCCTTATTCCCAAGGGAGGTCATGAGTTGATTCCTTACTGCCAGGGGAGGTGAAGTGTCGCTCTCCGGACAGGAGGCCTTGGTTCCTTACTGCTGGGCCATGTCGATGAAGAACTTGGCACACATGGGTGCTGCATTGAATTCCAAGTCACGAAGCAGGTGATGCGCTGATTTCTTCAGCCACACAGCTGGGCCTGCGTCGGAGGCAGAGCAGGTGCCACAGACGTCAGTGGCTCAGTGCTCTGGACTTGGGCTGCGGCGATCCTTCAGCCGCATTGCAGGCACTGAGTCGATTCTTATGCCGCACTGTGGCGATCCGTTGGTTCTTGAACCGCACAGCTCTTAGGCACTGCCTCTGCAGGGAGTGTAACTGATCAACGCTGTTCATGCTGTCTTTTTAATGTGGATATAATTTAAAAAATACTTGCCTGTTTTGAAACCTGCTGTGGGGAAAACAGGGGGGCTGTGTATTTTAACGTCGATCGTCTTTTAAAAATTTGGCTGCTTGAATTTTGCTGCGGGGGAATTGTTGGAGGGTGGGGCAGAGGGAAGTGAGCATTTTCTTCCTCTGCATTGTGCCATTAGAGCTGCCATTTTTCGTGCACGCTAGCTGTTTGCCTGGCACGTCTTAAACACTGCGGTGAGTGTAACTGATCAGCGCCGTCTCTTTAATGCGGACATAATTTTAAAAATACTTGCTTGTTTTGAAATCTGCTGCGGGGAATACGGGGGGGCTGTGAATTGATCATCGATCCCCTTTTTAAAAATTTGGCTGCTTGAATTTTGCTGTGGGGAATTACTGGGAGTTGTCAGAGGGTGGGGCCAAGGGAAGTAAGGATTCTCTTCCTCGGCATTGTGCTATTAGAGATGCCATTTTTGTGCACTGTAGTGGTTTGCCCGGCAAGCCTTAAATGAGGGACGAGGCCCGGAAGAGCCACTGGTACCCCAAAGGCACGCCTAAGGCAAGCCTGGTGAGCCCTTCTGGGACCAGGAATGCTGCCCTTCACCCATCAGATAAGGTAACTTACACACGTGGCTGAATTACAGCACTTCATACTCTACCATCTGCTTCCTGTATGCATGCCTTTGACCTTAATACTTCCATCACGGTCTTGCAACTACTGCGGTTGGTAAGCGCAGCCTGGATTGAGTCATCCCCAGGGATCTCCCATATCCCCCCCAGTAGTGGCTGTCAGAGGACTCTGGGCCCAATGTCGCTCAAGCTCTTCACCGGGCTACCGCATTGTATGGCTGCATAGACAGGGAAAAGTTGGCGGTGGAATTGCGATTGTCTATGGGGAGTCACTTAATTGACTTCATCTTTGTCCACCATCTCCAATTGTGAGAGCGTAGCTTTTTCTCTAAGCTTAGGCCCTACCTTCACTTTTGCCGGAATCCTCCTATATAGACCCCTATACCAAATTCCTTCAAGCTCTCTCGGAGGTAGTTGCTGGGTTAGCTGTGGATAGGCCCAATTTCACTTTACTCAGAGATTTTAATCTCCACATGGATGACCTGCATGGTAGTGCCTCTAAAATTATATTGCATGATATGGCCTACCTGCAGCTGCTTCATTAAATGTAGGGACCGTCTAATAATAAAGGTCATACTATTGACCTGGTGTTTCGCAATACCTGGAATCTTCAAGACCACACACCTCTTCCTCTATCTTGGTCAGACCAATTTCTTATCCTCCCCGCTGCCATTCCTCCCCTGGTTAAACAGCTGAAACGTCCTTAGGCCAAAATTAATTTAGAGAATTGGCTGGAGGCCTCGGAAACCTCTAAATCCGATCCCTTGGATAACATCAATCTAGCCGCTCACCAGTTTAATGAGTGGCTGGTCAACTCATTGGATGAGGTCTTCCCATGAGTTGGCCTAAAGACGTCCAGCGATCTCACAAGTCACCCTGGTTCATGGCTCAGCTAATGTCTCGGAAGAAAGAATGCAAGCGTATAGAAAGAAGATGGAGGAAGACCTATGATGTGATCAGTAAAGCCGAATATAGGAAATCCATCAGGCTTTATCATGCAGAGATTAAATTGTTGCAAGCCGCCTTCTACTCCACAAAAATCACTAACTATTCCAATGCCCCTAAGGAGATTTTTTATATTTTCAAAGACATAACGAAACCCTTGGCAGTCAGCCCTACTTCGGTCGTATTGGTAGAGGACTGTGATGAATTGGGGTCTTTCTTCCCATGGACGTTTACTCAGTGTTTCCAGACATTTCTGATCCGATGGACCTTTGCCCCAATATATTTCCTCAGGATGCTCAAGAACGCTCCCTTTTGGGTTTTCCTGACCTTACCATGTGTTTGGTAAAGGATCTCCTAAACACTGTTAAATCCGGTTCGCCTTTGGATCCTGCCCCGCCCCCACACCTTCTGTCAAGGGTTTGATAGTGTCGTCATTGTACTGCCAGAACTATTAGGTCAGACCACTCCAACCTTGACCCCTCCAACTACAGTAATTACAGGCCTATCTCCCCGTTACCCGTACTCCCGAAGCTGCTAGAAAACATGTTAATAAAAACCTTTCCGCCTTCCTCGAACAGAAGGAACTCCTTCATTACATCCATATGGGTAAGTTTATTGTTTAGTTGATTAAAACCATAACAATATTACTGCATAGATCAAATTAAGTTAAAAAAAAAAAAAATTTGAAATCAATTCATCAAATCCAATGTATCAAAATATAGTTATCACACAATATTATAAAACATCAATTATCCTAAAACAGATAGGGCAATTTTTTTAGTTTAGTGCACACAATTATAAAAACATCAATTAGCAGGCAACAAAGTTGTTAGTTTCATTTCCAGCCAGAAATGATTTTAATTAAATATGAAAATCTCGAAGTCCCTTATCTACTGGCCTAACCAGTCAGTGACCCTATGCGAGTCGTGTGTATTTGCTACCTGGAGTTTGTACCAATGGGCTGCACAGTCTCCTATTCCTTAAAATGGAAATCATACAGATCAAATTACTATTGGCGTCGCTCCTTCAGTGAGTGGACCCCCTTAGAGGGGCTTAGATTTCACAGCCTGAGCGTGTCTACGAAGGAACTTAACCAGTTTGCAATTCATCTGGGGTCAGATGGGTCTAGCCCTTTAATGATGGCAGCCCTGCAGGATCGTATTCCTCGATCCAGGAAGGCTCTCCATAATAAGGTGACACGTGCTGGTTGCAGTTTCTGACAAATACATATCAGATGGATGAGATCTTCTTTTTGACTGCCGCGCAGGCGACACATTTTTGAGTCGATGTTTTTCCACCTTGGAGCATCAGAGAGTGAGGGGTACCTTCCAAAACACAGTGCCATTAGTTGTTTTTTTAAATAGACCGAAAAAGTATGGTCTAGGTAAGCCGCCGGTTTGAGAACTTTGTAGTTGTTGATCACTGTCCAGGAGTGGGATCTTAGGCTAAAATTACTTTTGTCCAATAATAGAGAATTAAATTTTACGGCTTTGTTTATTGCTAGCTTAAATGCAGAGAAGGGCATATTTTTATTCAAGAGATCAGAAGTACAAGTTGATCTAAGTGCATTGCGCAGAAAATTATTATATGGTGATATTTTGTCTCTCGAGCTCAGATTAAAGTGCCTCATTAAGGCTAGAGTTCTCCATGTTTTGTTTTATGCGGTACCAAACCTTTATTGATGTATAGAGTCTACTCACTGTTTCATTTATTAGGCCAAATTGCAGGCGGATGTGTGCCGGTGGAGCAGATTGAGGAAGTTGAAAAACCTTTTTGAAAATGCTGGTTGTTACATTATTAAGGAGAACCGAATCTTTCCTGTAAAGGGCAGCACTAACATATGTTAGAGTTGGAAGTGTTTTGGCTGCTATTACTGAAATCAGTGGGCAGAATGATGGTCCCTCCAGTTTTTTTGGCAGTGACTTATAAGCAAAAGTTAGGGCGCCTGTCATCCAGATGGGCTTCGGCCCTCTACAAAGCACGGAATCAGCACTGTTGGCGGGGGTCGAGAAACTCAGGTAGCTGCTGGGTCAAGGAGGATCCGCAGCCATCGTTCTTCTAGACCTCAGTGCTGCGTTCGATACCGTGGACCATCCCACTCTCTTGCAGAGGATTCATGGACAGAGCATTCGATTGGCTCTCCTCCTTCTTGGAGAATTGTACCGTTCAGGATCAGTCCTGCATTTTGACCAGTCTCCCGTCCTGCTCTGGAGATTATCAGGGCTCCTCCGCGAGACCTACTCAGTTCAATCTCTATCTACGTCCCCTTGCTGACATTGTGCACTCCTATGGGTTGTTGTTGGTTTCTTATGCCAATGACACCCAGTTGGTTGTGTCAATCTCCCCTGACTCTGGCTCAGGCCATCTATGTCTGACTCCTTGTCTTCAGGAAGTAGCCAGCTGGATGGCTGGTTGTAAATTAAAACTCAAGGAAGACTACACAGAAGTCATGTTGCTGGGTAACAATCTCAGCAACATTGCTCTGAGCCCCTTCCCACACTGTCTGAGCAAACTGTCCACTTACAAAAACACAGTAAAGAACCTTGGGATTTGACTCAACTCTGGTCTTACCATGGACCATCAAGCCAAAAAAAAACTTGCTGCACACTGCTAAGGCATCCTGAGACTATGGTGGAAGGTCTTTAACCTACTGTCTTCCACCACCAGAAGAGTGATCATTTAGGCCATTGTGCTTTCCTGACTTGACTATGGGAATGCCCGGTCTTTGGGCTCACCCCTCTATGTCGCCAGGAGACTGCAGAATGCCACCAAGGCTCCCAGAGATCTACACTGACTTCCAGTGGAATGCTGAGAGCAGTTTAAGACTCTCTGCATCATGCAAAGGACAATTCATATAAAGGGCCCTTCCTTGTTGAGATCATTACCCTCTCCTTATCTCCCTGGGAGCCCTCAGATCTTCATCAGCCCACCTACTGAAGATCAACTTCCTTTCTGGCCCCAGACTTTGGAAAACTCTACCACTGGAACTGGCCTTAAAGACCTGGCTTTTCTGTGACTGATCTTCAAGCAATCAATCGGGGTTTGTATAGTGCTGCTACTCACCCGTAAAGGTCTCAAGGCACTGAAGGGGGGGCTGCTGATTTGTATGGGTGTGGAGGTTCAGTCTAAGAGTCTTGAGGTCCTTCCTGAACTGGGTCAACGATGCGGATTGCCAGAAGTGGAGGGGTAGGGAGTTGTCTGGCGGGTGTGTGGAAAGCGAGGCGGTGGTTGAGATATTCTGGTCCTGCGTCGTGGAGGGCCTTGTATGCATGAGTGAGGAGCTTGAAGGTGATTCTCTTGCTGATAGGGAGCCACTGGAGTTGTCGGAGGTGATGTGTCATGTGGCTGTGGCGGGGGATTACGAGGACCAGTTTGGCTGCGGCGTTTTGGACGTTCTGTAGCTCCCGGAGCTATTTCTCGGTGATGCCGGCGTACAGTGCGCTGCAGTAGTCAAGTCTGCTGGTGAGGAGTGCGTGGGCAACCGTCTTTCTGGATTCTGTGGGGAGCCATCTGAATGTCTTTTTGAGCAAGCGGAGCATGAGGAAACTGCGTTGATTTGGCACTTCATTGAGAGCGAGGAGTCCAGTATGATGCATAGGGCTCGGAGGGGTTCCTAGTGTGGCAGGCCACCAGGAGTCGTCCCAAGCTGAGGGGGTGGGTCCCAAGATGGTTGATTCTGGCGGCTGTGGGTTCGTTGGTGAGGGAGATTATCAGCTGGGAGTCGTCGTCATAGGAGACTAGATTTAGTCTGTGGCTTCTGACAGTGGCTGCGAGGGGAACCGTATAGATGTTGAAGAAGGTGGGGCTCAGGGAGGAGCCCTGGGGCACTCTGTAGCTGATCTCTGTAGGGTCTGAGAAGAACAGGGTAATCGGACTCGCTGTGTTCGGCCGGTCAGGAAGGAGTGGATCCAGTCCAGTAACTTGTCGCGGATGCCGGCGTCGTGGAGTCTCGTGATTCGGGTGCGATGGGAGACGGTGTAGAAGGCGGTCGAGAGGTCCAGTAGGATGATGGCTGAGGTTTCGCCCCAGTAGAGAAGGGAGCAGATGTCTGTGGCGGCGAGAAGTGCGGTCTTGGTGCTGTGGTTGCTTCGGAAGCTGGATTGGAAGGTGTCCAGGACGTGGTTCTCTTCGATGAACTCGGATAGCTGGACGTTGATGGCCTTCTCGATTACCTTGGCTGGGAAGGCGAAGAGGGTGATGAGTCTGAAGTTCTTGAGGTCTGTCGGGGACGGTTTCTTCAGCAAGGGGTTGATCTTGGCGTCTTTCCAGTCGTCAGGGAAGGTGGTGGTGGTTTCGATGGAGCAGTTGATCTTCCTCAACAGTTTTATCCCGTTCCCTTCAGTGTTTATAGCAGTGCTGGGAGGCTTTCGCGTGGCTATGCGCTATACAAGAACTCAGGAATAGAATAGAACAGAACAGAATGCTGTGGCAGTTAAAACAGCCGCCGAAGGTCGATGCGTGGATTTTCTTCAGCGCTTCACAGCAAAACCACCTCTAAGGGCCAAGAACTGGAATTGGCACCACTTGGCAGGTTAGAACTCCCAGAAAAGGAGTTCAGGGGCTGCAGATGAAGTATTTGATAGCCCTGAGACTTCTTAACAGGATGCAAGCTCGCACAAGCCCTTGGAGAACCTTGGCAAATGCAGAAAGCAAAACTCCAGTCCTTTCACTGCCCGAAGCAGCAAGCAGTAGGCCATCACAACAAAGCAACAAGCAGAGTGGAAGTTCCCCTTCTACAGCATCCAGCTCTTCTTCTTGGAAAAACCTCCACTTATTCTAGAAGTGCTCTCAAGTTATAGTGTCAGAGCTCCAGTACTTATACCAATTTCTGCCTTTGAAGTAGGCAAACTTCAAAGGAAAGTCTTTGTAGTGCACATGACCCTGCCTTTCCCCGACCTGGCTCCAGACACACTACAGGGGGTGGAGACAGCTCTGTGTGAGGACAGGCACAGCCCTATTTAGGTGTCAGTGACAACTCCTCCCACCACTCTAGCTCAGGAAGGCCCATCAGCCTAGTGATGGGCCATCAGGATATATAAGGCACAGAACGAAAAGTGGAGTGGTGCACTCCCAGAGAGTCCTTTCCAAATAAACAGGACTGACCAATTCCTTTATGTAAGGCAATCCTTTATTTCAAACGTCATCAGACAACTTGAACTCCAGTCAACGCGTTTTGTTCAATACAAATTGAACTTCATCAGGGCGCCTAGTAGTTGAAAGCTAATCGGAGATCCACTATCAATAGTACACCAAAGTATAGGTTGAACGGTAAATTACGCAATGCGTCAGTATTGGTGATGTCATCAACGGAGCAATGATGACTGCTAAACTAATAGCACTGCGTCCTGCCTAGGCCACCTTATTAAGGGCCTCGGTGTGTGAACCTGTAGCGCAGTCCGTCGGAAATGTTCCTTCCTGGATCCTTTTTATTTGGAAAGGACTCTCTGGGAGTGCACCGCTCCACTTTTCGTTCAGTTCCCAATCTGCTTTGCAGTTTGACCCAACAGCAGCAGGTGCAGGAGTTGTATGTGCACACCATCTTGAATCACTTTAAAACTACCATACTAGGAACTAAGCAGAGAGGTGCGGCTATTGTGGTCCGCCGTTGGTCCTTGCTCAGTATATGCAGGGTACAACTCAGCTTCGGTGTGACTGTCTATAGTAAATGCACTAGCAGCCCAACTGTCACCCTCCCTCAGACACAGATTCCACAGGCAGGCAGAGGCACAGAATGGTAAAGCAAGAAAATGCCCACTTTCTAAACCTGGCATTTACAAATATGCAATTTAAAAACCAACTTCACTAAAAGACGTATTTTTAAATTGCGAGTTCAGGGACCCCAAACTCCAAATCTCTCTCTCTTTCCAATTGGAAGTTACACTTGTAAGAGGTTACCAAGCAGCTCCAATGGTAACCTATGAGAGAGATAGCCCTTGCAATAGTGAAAAACACATTTAGCAGTATTTCACCATCAGGACATGTAAAATACACCAGTACATATCCTACCATTTACATACACTGCACCCCGCCCATGGAGCTACCTTGGGCCTACCTTAGGGGTGCCTTACCTGTAGTAAAAGGGAAGGTTTCAATGACATGGCAGTTTAAAACTGCACTCGCATACACAGCAGTGGCAGGCCTGAGACATGTTTGCAGGGCTTATGTGGTTGGCACAATCAATGCTGCAGGCCCTCTAGTAGCATTTGAAATATAGGCCCTGGAGACACCTGGTGCACTTTACCGAGGGACTTACTAGTAACTCAAATATGCCAATCAAGGGTAAAACAATCACCAATACATTTTATACAGAGAGCAGATTCACTTTAGTACTAATCAGCAGTGGTAAAGTGCCCAGAGTCCTAAAGCCAACGAAAACAGGTCAGAAAAAATAGGAGGACGAAGGCAAACAGTTTGGGGATAACCCAGCAAAAAGGGTCAGGTCCAACATAAATGATGTAGTCCGTGCATGTATATTTGTTGTGCTCATACTTTTACAGTAGGTGTGCAAATACTGGTTGTGTGTTTTGTCAAATCAATTGACATGCAGAGAAGTAGTAACTACAGCCCTAATTCGTAAAGGTCTTGCAGTGTCCTTGACACAGTCCTTAAGAGGGGATTAATAGCACAGAAGAGTATTCTTCGTTCTAGAATCAGCTGATAGCTGCAGTACGGCCAAGTCCTTTTGCAAAACAAATGTCACATTGTGTGACTTGGAGCTCATTTTGCGACTACACTATGGGGAGGAGCTATTTCGCTTGAATTACAACTTGTGAAGCAAAAGGTAAACACGGACCACACTATATTAGGTGCATTAATCCACTTATCTATACCTTCTATTGTACCCTGTGAACAGCACTTTATACACAAATCTCTGCATGACGAGTATGGTCACCATGGATATAAGTGTGAAGGCCCCCGACCAGGGTAAGAAATTCTATTTTTATAAATAAGAAAGTAAACACTTTAGACCTCTTTGAGAATGGCTTGTAATAGCGCAAACACCAGCCCTCTAGGAGAGTCTATGGCCATAATGATGAAGGAAGCCACAAATGTAGGCACACCACTCCACAATATAAAGGAAAACCAGGAGTCAACTCTGAAGGCTACAATGCCAGCATTATAGGCATGCTCAATAAAGCACCTACACTGTGTAGAGCAGTCAGAGCAGCAGCAGAATGACACACCAGAGACAGCAGCAGATAAGGAGTCTCCAGGCAGTGCCTCAAAAATGGAGAAAGAATCTGCTGATGCTGGAGGCGGCCATGAGCAAACAAGGTGGAACAATGACTATGAATGCATCGACCAGCAAAAGTCGGATGCAGGACTCTAGTAATAGTATGGATCTCGATTCTAGCTAAGAATTTGTACACGACATATAGAAATCACTGGATTGTGAAGGACCCTGTGAACCTGGAATACAAAAAGTAAGTATATTTCAATCTTGTACATTTAGGGGCATTTAAATCAATGGTGATGAGGAGGGTAGGTATGAGAAGGTTGATGTCTGTTGGTATCCGCAAAGGCAGGTACCATGGGTGGATGAAGCCGCTCGCACGACTATGAAAGTTCTACACCCATTGCCAAGATTTTCAAACCTCTTCTACTCAAGACAGAAAAACGTTCCATATCTCATAGAACTGCAGCTGTAATTAAACAGATGCAATCGTAAAATGGTGTCTTGCACTCTTCAGACTGTGCTAGCAACAACCACAAAAATGCGCCTAAAGGCAGGGTGTGACCATTGTGATGGGTGTGAAATTAGCAACTTCAGTCAACTGAATCATGACTGTCTTATGGATGGGTGCTGATTATCATGAAAAGTTCATACGAAACCTATTTTACAACCTCCATCCCTTTACAATTATGGCAGTGGTGAGAGTTTTATACGGATAAGAGAGCTATCCAGTTCAAAAAGTGAGCTTTAAGATTTTACCCACTTTGTATGTGTGCTGTATAACACCACACACATGCAAAGTTTGAAAAATATGGAGAAATTAAAATTATTCTCCTCTGTTAAGCCTTCCTCAAGGAAGTATAATGTTTTGGTGTAAATATTTCTCTAAAACTGCTAATAGAGTTGATTGTGTGTTAAACCCCATGGATGGTTGCATGAAACCTCCCAGTTACCACCCATGGAACAACCACTTGAAGCAAAGTAGCGCATAGTGCTACTTTTCATCACTTTGACCAACTTTTCAATGAAAATCCTGATTTGCTTTAGAAAGTAAATACCACCAAAATGCCTTGTACCAGATTTGCATAATGCAACCAGGTTGCAATGTTATCCTATGGGAAGGACAGCAAATACAGCATACAGGTAGAGTACAGCGACATACAAGACCAATCTACTGGACTTAAGGTGAGTATGGGGCAATGTCCAAGGCAGCACCTGAAGGGCACCTCCAGCGGCACTCGGGCAACCGGGTGCAGTGGTGCATACAGTGTCGGGTATCCGATGTTAGTCTATGGGAATCGGTCTGCATGAAAAGAGGCTGAAGGTTTGGACTGGGAGGCCAGTAGGGCTGAACCAACAAGGGGCTCAGGCCTCACAACGCTCAGGAACATGGGGACACCTTTGGTGCTCTTCTCCAGGGGCGACGAGTGCAGAGGTGTCCTTAGGCATTGGGTTTTGTCACCAGGAGTGGTTGAGGTAGAGTAGGGCCTACAAACAGAGGCTGCAGGCGGCGTAGAGAAGTCCACAGCGGGGAAACCCAAGGTGAGCTTCCAGTCTGGAGGGTCGAGGGACCATGTTGGCACCATTGGCCCACTTCAGCCCGGGCTAGATGGCTCGGGTGCAGTGGTACTTTCAGGAGTCGGGTTTTCACGGTCTTGGAGCCTCACAGGTCTTTCTTGGTACCTGCAGGGTGCAGGGGTGCAGCTTTGCTGTTCCACTGGAGTTCCTTGTTCTTGGGCGAAGTACTGGCAGTTCTCCCAGGTTTTGGAGACACAGCAGCTGCTGGACAAGTCATCTTTTGCTGCAATCGTCAAAATCAGCAGACATGCTGGCAGGGTTGGCGCCAAGTCAGTTGCTAGATCTTCTGTTCTTGGTTCTTGTGACCCTTCACGTCTGTCTTCTTTCAGGTCGGCAGTTTCTCATTTCCTGGTGCTAGGGGCTTCCCTAATACTGAATTTACGGCAACACTGGCATATCCTTCAGGGCATGGAGCTACAGGAGGGAGTTGTTTCATCCAGACCATGGATTATTTACTGCCCATTAAGGACCAAGTATGCCCGAGTTATATAAAAAGTAGTAATACCATATTTAAAAATGAGAGTTGGATTCCAGCTACAACAAAGGGTTTCTATACCTGTGGCAAATATAATGTGTGTCAGTTTGGAAGGAACAAGACACAGGATTTTTGCTATAACATTAAAAAGAGATATATGATCAACAGTTTCATAAATTGTAACAGCACACACGGTACGTGTTCTTGGATGCACTTGTGGAATGATTTAGGTGTGCAGTAGCATATGTCCTCCCAAATTGCACATCTAAGAACATGTGAGAGCCATCAGGAGTAAAAAATATGGGCAGCCCTGTCGCATTACATTACAATGAAAAGCATCCTGGGGATGTCACAGTTTGTTTTTTGCATTAGAACAAGTTATAGATAATGAGAGAGGGAGAACAGAGAAGTAATGTTGAGGAAAGCTGAAGCGAAATGGATAACAAGACTTAGAAGTGTGGAATATGGACATGATACCAACAAAGAAATGCATCACTTTCTGTAGACTGGATGTGAATATATGAAATAATATCATATTGGATTTATGGGTACAGCTTTTTCCCAGCACTGACGGAGTTGGTGTATGATACTATGAAATGGGATTATGGATAAAATGACAACATAGGAATCCTTCAATTATGTTTATCAATATACTGAGTCTCAATATTAGGTTTTGAAGTAGGAAGAGGATCGAATATGGCGCCCATGGGGGATGCAGGAGTGTAACTCATCTTTCTAAACCCAAGAACAAGCCGAATACCTAACCCGGAATATTAAAAGGGAAGTAATGGGGCATCCACAGATAGCGCTGCTGGTAAGCGGAATACCAGTATTTATAGGGGAATAATGGTGAAATATGGTGCCCCCCATCATATCGGAAGCTTTGTTGCTTGGGTTTCTCTTTTTTCCTTGTGTAAATGGACACATTAGACTTAAATAGGACGCCCTGAATGGCAAAAAGGAATCGAAGATGGTGCTTGCAGGGGGTGGGAAAGTCCTCTCTCTACAGTTGCGAACACATAAATCGTGAGTATTAAAGTGGATTAAAGATGGTGCCTGTGATGAAGGCGGAGAGTACGCCGTATAGTGGGATTTATTTTAATTCAAAATGGGTAAGTGAATGTGACCCACTCCCTTCTGAACTCTATAATGGGCTGCACAAATATAGTGGGATAGACATAGCGGTTTTCATAGATGCATTACTAATTCAACAGTAATCCTTATGGGTTCCAGAGTAGCGTGCTACTCGCCAATAAAGCGCTTCAAAACCCCATCAAGGGGTAGCAAGCGCTATATAAATACAAACCTCTTTCCCTCTTCTATCCCGCAACCTACCCTTCTCTATCCAAATAACTGAATAACATATCCACCACTCAAATTACTTCATACTTCACTATACTAATTTTCAACACATCCTTTATGGGTTCCGGAGTAGCGACCTACTCGCCAGAAAAGCACTTCAACACCCATCAGGGGTAACAGGTGCTACATGAATGCAAACCTTTCTTCCCTTTTATCCCTCCGCTACCCTTCTCACTCCAAATAACTGACTAATACCCAACACTCAAATTACTTTCATATTTCACCATACTAATTAAGCACCAATCCTTTATGGGTTTCCGGAGTAGCGTGCTTCAACACCCCATCAGGGGTAACAAGCGCTATATAAATACAAAGCTTTTTTCCCTCTTCTATCCTTCTGCTATCCTTCCAAATCCAAATAACTGGCTAACCTATCCACCACTTAAAATGTACTTGCATGTTTCACTATACTAATTCAACACTAATCCTCTATGGGTCCCGGAGTAGCGTGCTACTCGCCGAAAAAGCGCTTCGACGCCTCATCAGGGGTAGTAAGCGCTATATAAATGCAATTACAATACAATGGGTACAGCTTTTTCCCAGCACTGACTGAGTTGGTGTATGATACTATGAAATGGGATTATGGATAAAATGACAACATAGGAATCCTTCAATTATGTTTATCAATATACTGAGTCTCAAATTAGGTTTTGAAGTAGAAAGAGGATCGAATATGGCGCCCATGGGGGATGCAGCAGTGTAACTCATCTTTCTAAACCCAAGAACAAGCCGAATATCTAACCCGGAATATTAAAAGGGAAGTAATGGGGCATCTACAGATAGCGCTGCAGGTAAGCGGAATACCAGTATTTATAGGGGAATAATGGTGCCCCCCATCATATCGGAAGCTTTATTGCTTGGGTTTCTCTTTTTTCCTTGTGTAAATGGACACAGACTTAAATAGGACGCCCTGAATGGCAAAAAGGAATCGAAGATGGTGCTTGCAGGGGGTGGGCAAGTCCTCTCTCTACAGTTGCAAACACATAAATCGTGAGTATTAAAGTGGATTAAAGATGGTGCCTGTGATGAAGGCGTAGAGTACGCCGTATAGTGGGATTTATTTTAATTGAAAATGGGTAAGTGGATGTGACCCACTCCCTTCTGAACTCTATAATGTGATGCACTAAGCAATTTTGCACATAATGCTTTGGATTATATAGAGTGGGATAGACTGCTCTCTCTTGAACTTTACAGTTTTATCTACTAAGTGATGTTGCACATGCGGTGTTGGGCTCCACAAATATAGTGGGATAGACATACCGGTTTTCATAGCTGCATTAATGCCCCCTACAATGATCTCTAGATATCTTGTCTGTAAGGTGTAGCATAAGGGTTGAGATTTTGGGTGTCCCGCTTAACATTTTGGGAGTAAAACGGGAAAGATATATTGGCCTTCGTGGATCAATGAATGCATCCCCAGTGATCTCTAGATATTATGTATGTGAGAATACAATATGTGAATTTGTTTTTTTTAGTACTCCACCTAATATTCTGTACCTTCTACAAGAAACATGGTATATATATTTTTTAACTTTATTTTTCCATTTTGTATGAGAGAATTAACCAACATTACAGCATACAATTGCTCGTAGGTACTTTACACACAACCTTTATGATGCCGAGGCCAGCCTGAGAAATCCTGGAATCAATAATATAGTTAACAATGAGGGATACATCATACAGTTCAGGCTAGCGGATAGTAAGCATTAAGATAAGCGGTCATTTCATCAATCCACCCTCACCCTCCCCTGCCTGGTTTTCGACTTAGCAGGTTTCACTCCCGCTGGACGCGGAATCGCTCGGCTCACTCTCCCCCTCCACTGCTGTGAGAACAGAGATGCAAAACTCTCGCCATTCTGTGAGGTCTGCCTGTAACCCATCATCTTTGCGTGTTAATTTCATGTGAGTTTCTTCGGCTAGTGCCCATTCCCTAACATCATAAGCCATGTTGCTATTTCTGAGCTTCTCTGCCCCATCCAATTTATGGCCATTCTGCGTCTGGCCAGGACCAGCAGAAACAAGGTATTTTAAAATTAAAATGATGGTTTTGGGGTTATATAAATTGTTCTTTATATACAGACTTTAAAAAAAAATAATATTGTAAGAGTTCATACAGCCAACAAGCCACATTACATCGTAATGGTAAACATAAAAAGAAGAAACAATAAACAAATAACACATACGTCAAAAACACGATATATTACAGCCAATGGAGTACCTTATATTGCACTTTGTCCCGGATATTTTTTTGCCAGTCAGCTTATCACCCCACCCATCCCAAAGCCCCCCATAGTCTCTGAAATTTGTTAGGAGCTCCAGACCTTAACGCACAGCGATAATCGAGACCCTTCATTTTTAACATTTTCGACCGCCATTGTTGGAAAGTAGGAATCACTTCCGACCGCCAATATTGAAGAATGATTCACCTTGCTATTAAGGCAATTATAAATAATTGTTTCTTCTGCAGCTGTTCTATTTTGACATTGGGGGAATACCCCAAAAACCGCTGTCTGGGCATCCATTGGATGTTCAGTCTCTAATGTATGGTGCCAATACTCCTGAATCTCAACCCAAAACAGATTTATTTTTGGGCCGCCCCAGATAACATGTGCTCAGTGCCCCCCCATTTTGTATAGAATTGCATTCGATGGAAATTCATCCCCTTCATTAAAGAAAAATTGAACAAATTGATCTTATTCCAGGTTTCTACCAACATCTGTAGGCCCCCTCCTAGGAATGCCACTTATCCTGAGCCTTCAAGAATACCTCATTACCCTGTTTTTGTCTCAAGATAGTGACCCAGCAGCTAATGGATCTGCGTGTTCTAGTCCCTGTTAGATCTTTAATCACATCCAAACCTGTCAAAATTCTTCTAGGCTCCAGTTCTTGCAAAAAATGTCTTATCCGAATAAAGGGCCATTGCATCATTATTTAAGGGTGCCTAATAGTGGGTTCAACTTCAGTTCAATCCTTCCAGGAGTCTAGACTTAGAAACTTAATCTAATAAAGGTAGACACCGGATATGTACATCCACCAAGAGGGTAACTCCAATGATAGCGGGAATACCATAATGCTTTAACAGTTGTTCATCCAAATTAATCCGGGAGACTTAAAGTACCTATAACAGCAATGTGCAAAACTCGCAAAGTAGTATTCTTTTAAATCTTGAAGGGTGAGGCCACCTTCTTTAACTTGCCTATATAATTTACCTATTGCCAATCTAGGCGTTTCATTAGCCATATGAAGGCTGAGAACATTACCTCCATTTTCTTAAAAACTTCATCTGAAGAGTGCAGGGAATTGCAGCAAAAAGGAAATAGCACACATGTAAAACCGACTTCTGAATTAAAGCAACGCGGTCCATTATCGATAAGGGTAGGTTGGCCCATCTTGTGAATAGCACCTTAATTTGACTAATTTGAGGGGAGTAATTCAGTTCATATAGATCATTATTGTTCTCCGTAACATATATTCCAAAATAAAGCTTAAGCCTGGAATTAACAAGAGAATGAAATTCCTTAAGTAAAGTGTCAAGTGCACAGTTACGTAATAATATCTCAGTTTTCAGCATGTTAATCTTATATCCAGCAAGTGCTTGATAGTTTTGAAAAATGTTAAAAACCCTCTTATGATTCTCTAAATCTCGTAACTCCGGGACCGCGTCCGAGTTACGAGAGATACAGGGCGTACTCGCCAAAGCCTCTTGTTACGGCGTATGGTGCCGTCTTAACTTGTTTTAGCCATCAGGAGGCGTTTTGAAACTCAGGAAAGACAGGATTGTGGCTTACAATGCCAGGAGAGAGACTCATCACCAAGATTTTAATTATATTTCCTTACTCCTAAGATACGCATCGCATCCAATAGAAGAAATCTACTTCGCGCGGACTTATATTAGGACCCACTGGGTCGGAATTATCACCAGTTGTGAGGTCCACGACTCATTCTACTCCGTTACAGCCCTGAAGAAGTCAAGGGTTTTACACCCCATTGACGAAACAAGTGTTGGCTGGCTCGTGAAGCAATACATCATTAAAAACCAACATTCCAAGAAAGGACACCATTGTCTTCATCTTTGAGATCGATAACTTCTTTGTATTGTTCATCCACTCGTATGCATGGGACTTGTTGTTTACACCTGGAGATACACTGATGCCCTGCCCACTGCTTGAACATATTGTACTTGGACTCCCTTTTGTCGCAAAAGTGTGTCTCTTGAATAAGCACTACATCTGGTGACTGTCCTTTCATCCAATCTTCAATTGCCTGTGCCTTACGCTTATTATTCAGCCCATTGCCATTAAATGATACAATTCTCACGTGATCTTCATGTACCCTCATCTAAGTCCTGGGTTTCAACAAATAAAGGCATTTCAACCTAAAATGCAGTGCAGAAGGTAGCCTAACTGAAGATATACTATGCCATAAACTAAAATGCAGTGCAAAAATATCCATGTACATTTCAAACAGAAATTTCAATACATTTCACTTCCCAATTGCACTCTTCCGTATGCAAAGTGCCCAGGGTGCATTTCATTGCGCCACAGAGAAATCGACAAATTTAGAAAGTGTGCAGTGTTTAATGTGCGATAAAAGCATGCTTAGAATGGCATGGTGCCCACATCTGCCATAACCGAAAGCGCAGTGCAAAAATATACATATACTTATTCTCAAACATTTCAGATATATTACATAATTTCGATTCATTTCCTAACGAAGTGGGCCCCCTCTCGGGCCTCTCATACTCCAGTGCTCCTAGCGCTCTGCCCGTTTTTAAGATGGCCGCCCTCGGCGTCACAACGAACGCACCCAGACCAAGAGACTGCGCAAGATACTGACGCATCCCCGCTGATGTGCACCCTCAACTTGAAAATAAAGCCACATAGCGAGCGTCCCAGGCAGCAACACCCACTAAGGAGGTACAGACCAGTCCAAAACAGACTTGGATGCCTGTCCCCAAAATGGTGGCTTTGTGAAGGCGATACCCCCTGATCAGCAATTTCAGGAAAATAAGGGGCCGCACAGTTGTTAACCCTACCTCCCTGGCCCAACTTAAGGCGACAATTTCTAACACACCCCTAACTGATCCGTCCAAACACACCAAACGTCCTAGACACCCCCTCTTAGAAACACTATTCACGGACACATACCACTGCTCCTCCAAAGGGCAGATTAAGATGGATTTCATCTTCCACACTGAAAGACCAGATGACTGGAACACCACTTTCAGAACGCAACTTTACATCTCTAAAACCACAACTACTTCGCATAGCTGCAAACTAGCGACCTCGCTCCCTAATCGCTCGTCAAGGGGCAGGAACACGTCTGTGACCATCTACACTAACGGCACAGTCCTGATACAGGCAAACAATGAGAACCTAGAGGCTTTCGACTCCCTCTTCCCCACACTCCGAACCGCTCTCCTCCACTTGTCTCGACCCTTCCTGACCCAGTTCTCACCGCCAGATAACTTGCCACACCAGGAGAAGTAAACAATCACCACCTCGCCCTACGCCACCACCTCCCGACACCCCCGAGTCTCCTCCCACTCCATCGCCTCCATGAATCGTGTTCTCCAACTCCCAGAGGAACGCCAAACTCAACTTCCTCCAATGATCCACCCACCTCAACACCTTGACCATGCCCTGCCGACACCGACCATTAACCACACTAGTACTCGCGCAGACCTCAGGAGGATGAACCCACGACATGACCCAATGCACCCCCCACCCTGGGTCCAAAAAGGAGACAACATGGTCTACACAAGTAGTAATAGGCAACATAAGTTAAACACGACCTACACTTCACAGGGCGACCCTTCCCAAGATCCCCTCTCCCCCGCCCCCAACATCATGGCGCAGCGTCTCACTTTACTAGAAAGCCAGCTAGAAATGATATCCCGGGGCCTGAACAAAATCCTTACCAACCTCGACAAGGCCCGAATGCCCCAGCAATCCCCCCCCAGGGCGCCTACTCCGTCCAGCTCCAACCATCCTAAGCGCCATACAGGGCCCTTAGTGACCCCTGCCACACGGATACAGAGACCCTCAAGAACGGACGCTGAGACCCTGTCACAGAAACCCTTAGAAACCAAAGCCCCCGCGCCCAGGTTACAGAGACGCATAAATAATGACACTGAGACCCGGACATCAAGACCCACTAGAACCAAAGCCGCAATGTCTTCCGAAGAAGCGGCAGATCTAGCCTCATCATACGACTTCCTTCCTACTGACTCCCCAAAATCCAAGATCCAAGTATTCACGGGCTTCAGAAGAGACCATCCTTTCACGAAACACCCTAGACCCCCGCCCTTCCTCACCACCTTACCCAGGGCCCCCGGGGAAAGAACCTCAGCAAAAAGAGCTTTCCACCAACTGCATGCTCATTAACTGCAGATCTGCCTCTATGCATGCAACTGAACTAGCAGAAGCCATCCTCTCGCAGGACATAGACATTGCGTTCATCACGGAGACTTGGCTCAACAAGTTCTCCTCACCATGCCTAGATATGCTCGTGCCCCCAGGTTTTTCCATTATTAACAAAGGCAGAAAAGACCAACGAGGGGGAGGTGTAGCTATCATTCATAAGGACAACATCGCCATCGTGGAAATGGACTCTTGCAAGTACAACACCTTTGAATGTCTTACCGCCAATATAAAGTCTAAGGATGATGGAGCACTACTCTGCCACCTTCTCTATCACCCACCAGGCAACACCTCCACATTTGGGGAGCATTTGTCCGACCTGATCGCTCACTGCGCACTCGGGGACGCTAACAACCTAATTCTTGGTGACCTAAACCTTCGGTGGAATGAAGCGAACAACCCGTTAATTCAAACGTTATCCAACCTTCTCCGTGACATCACAACACTGCTCAGAGGAAACGCACAATAAAGGAGCTACCTTGGATGCCATTATCGCTCAACGAGACGCAATTACGATCGACCACATCCTCCCCGTGGACTGGTCGGACCATCACATGATCTTATTTCACATTAACCAAAAAATGCTTTCCCAGCCACCCATGCAAGACCCCCCCAAATGGGCTAGAAACCTCACCCAGATTCCCATGGTAGCCCTAGAAGAAAGGATAAGCTCACTCCTTCCCAGCGCCAACGACCAACTCTCCACAACCGAACTCACCTCGCTTTACAACTCAAATTTGGTGGCTATGCTTGACCAACTAGCCCCTCTAAAGCTAAAAAAAAAAGCCGAGCCATTCCATCCAGGTCATAGTTCAACACTGACATCAACTCCGAAAGGAGACAACTAAGAGCCAAAGAAAGACGCTGGAGGAATAACCAGACTATTACCCTACGCAAACAACTCAAAACAGCTCATAGGAAGTACAACAATCACATCAAGAAATCAACGTTTTTCCGCTCCGCACTGGACAGCGCAAAAAATAGACCCAAAGAGCTCTATAACGTCATCAGGCAACAAACCTCCAAGCCCGCTACTTCCGCAATACAGGCGTCCAAAGAACTCTGCGACAACTTCGCCAACTTCTTTAATGACAAGATCACTAAGATCGAACTCTCACTGGACACCAACAATACCCTCCCCACAAAGAGCAGCAAGTCTGGGGCGAATGATATCGCCCCTTGTCCCTCTACCAAATCCTGGCTAAACTTCCGCCCCATTCAGGAAACTGAGATAATCAATCTTATCTCCACCTCCAAACCCTCATCTCATGTCCTAGACCCCATTCCCCCCCAACTGACCAAAAAGCTGAAGGGCTCCCTAGCACCGCTATGGTGCACGATCATAAACAGCTCCATGAAAAACGGAGTCGTTCCAGACTGCCTTAAAGTGGGACAAGTCACGCCTCTGCTGAAAAAACCCAGCCTTGACATATAGGATTTGAATAACTTTAGACCTGTCTCCAACCTTCCTCTTCTGTCCAAAATCCTAGAAAGATGCGTGCTCCAATAACTAACCCAACACTTGGACAACATCCTTGACTTCCATCAGTCTGGCTTCAGAAAAGGCTGCAGCACTCATCATTGACGATATCCACAAATCACTAGACTCTGACCAATGATGCCTCCTCATTCTCCTAGACCTATCGGCAGCATTCGACACGGTAGACCACAAACTCCTCATTAGGGCTCTCCAAGAAAGAGCCGGACTTGGCGAGGTGGTCCTCCAATGGTTCTCTTCCTTCCTAAACAATCGCACTCAAAGAATCAAAATCAAAAACTTTGCATCCGACCTTCATCCAGTCAACAAGGGAGTCCCTCAAGGTTCAGTGCTCTCCCCGCAACTTTTCAACATCTACATGGAACCCCTCACCAAACTACTCAAAAAAGCCAACATCCGCTTCCATCTTTATGCAGATGATACTCAGATCTACTTGGAAACCGCCTCCATCAGGGACATTCAAAGACTCAATGACGTACTGAGAGATGTTCATCACTGGCTGTCATGTAACCACCTTAAACTAAACCCCGACAAAACCGAAATACTCCTCATCTCGAACAAAGAGGAGAACCCCCAAATTGCTGAATGGCTAAAAGCCGTCGATGCACTCAACGGGAACCTCACCCTGGCCGACTCTGTCAAATCACTAGGCATCACGCTAGACCCGAAACTGGACATGACCATACACATCAAGAACTCAGCTAAGAGCGCTTTCCTTAACCTAAAGCTACTGAACAAAATAAAACCTTTCATTCCGCCCAGTGATCTCAAACAGGCCACCCAAGCATTGGTGTTGTCAAGACTGGACTATGGGAATGCAGTCCTCTCAGGAATAGCAAAATCACATCTTGCTCCCCTCAAAACAACTCTCAACGCGGCAGCCAGAATGGTCACCGGAATCAAGAAATTCGATCATATTTCTCCTGCACTCAGAGAACTTAAGTGGCTCCCAGTCGAAATGCGGGTTAGCTTCAGAACAGCCTGCCTCACACACAAAGCCCTGCACACCGGCAAACCCGAATATTTGGCGGCCAAACTCAAAAAAGCCGGTCAGGCCAGGAACCTCAGAAGCTCAAACTCCCTCCTACTCATCCCGCTAAAAACTCAAAAACAAAAAACTGCGGCACGATCCTTCGCCGGGAGCGCGCCTAAAATCTGGAACTCTATTCCCCCTCACATCAGAACTATTCCCTCTTTTGTAAAATTCAAAAGTCAACTCAAAATCTGTTCCTCGACCGCTCCCTAGGGAAGCGTTAGGAGCAGTCGGAGCGGGGAAGCAGACACCTCTCACTGCTTCGACCCCTTGTCCCCAAGACTTCGAACCAGAACTCCCCGCCATTGACCTGCACTTTTATTGTTTTATGTGATTCTCTGCACTGTATCTGATGTAAAGCGCTCCGATACCCTCGGGTCAGGCCAGCGCTATATAAAACTGCTTAAATAAAAAAAAACATCCCAATTGCATTATTCTGTATATAGAGTGCCTAATGTACTTCATTGCACCTCGATAAAGCCCAGAGTAAGAAAGTGCACCATGCTTAAAATAAAAAAAACAAGGCTTATATGTAAAGTGCCAAGTCTTAAAGTGCGATGCATAACAAAAACATGTGCTTTTCTATAAACAGTACACCGCTCTTTGCCTCCCTATTGCACCTCCCCATCGCCCTTCTTCATTGCAGCATTCTGATTCTAAAGTGCCAAAGTGCATTTTGCATCATTAAGCATAGCTACGCCTACCAACTTCTGCACGGATCTAACTGGATTTACTATGTTTGCTACATTTCCATTTCTGATTCCATGAGCCATTAAACAACTGCACATATCCAAGTGTGACCCCTCTTCCAATTTTTAACTGCAGTGATCCCATAATCTCCTACCCTTGCCACACACCCTGTGCTACCACCCGAGGGGGGAATTGCCCACAGTATCTCCCTCGCACCCCCACATTGGCCAGGGTGCCATGGCACTGCACCCCATGGCACTCATGCCCCAAAAGTTCCCGGCCCCGCCCACGTGGAAGCAAATCACTGAAAGAAGGGAACCTCAGGACTAAACATTACAGCCATCGCTCAAATTCAGCTTCGATCAAACTCGAAGATACCCATTGCCACCAGCAAAAAACATACCACATCTTGCTAAAAGTTGGCCCTGTTAGAAGCAAAATATTATTATAAAAGGGAGCCCGTGGAGGAAATACTTAACGCAAACATACATCCAGAGAACCCTAATTGTATATCTTCTAGAGAAGCTCCTGGGTCCCTCTAGTCTCTGAAGAAAAGATTAAATTGTCTTTCACCAACACATTGAGCTTGGTTTGCTGCACAATAGATGCCTGAGCCCCCTTAGATTTAAAGGAATCAATCACTGTAGGAAGCTGGCTCTCTATACAGTGTACTAAAAGGAAGTACACTGTGCAGAGTCCACACAATTGGTTTACAGAGGCTAAAGTAGATAATACGAACGCTCTCTTTTGTGGCAGTGTGGGCGAGCAGTTAGACTCATAAGGAGGGTAGCGCTAAGCATTTGTTGTACTCATAGAGGCAATAAATGAGACACACACTCAAAGAATAAATCCGAGACCAAATTAGAAAAATAACACTTCTTTTTATATATGTTTTGAAACCAAGAACTTCATTCATTCTTCGATATCTTTATGTACAAGTAAGCAAATAGTTCAAACTTGTGCGCCTTTACACACAATGCAATCCTATGGGAGGAAAAGTCATAAATGCAATAAAGGTAGGTACAGTCTACTTTAGGGGTTCACCTTCTGGATTCGGAGTAGTAGGGGGCCAAGGTCCAAAGTACTAGCAGCAGTTGTTCGGGACCTTCCTGGATTCGACCAGGAGCAGGGTGCTGGTGAAGTCAGTAGCTGGGCGTGCGAAGGACAAGAGGGACCACCTAAAAACAGGCTGCATAGGGGGACTTGGCAACTAGTCTGAGGGCTCCCAAACAGGGGCTTAGGTCACAAGGGGTCTTGGAGCAAGGGAGAACCGCCGGTTCGTCGGTAACCAGGCCAGACGGTGTGGGTACAATGTGGTTAGGTCGGCGGGCTGGATGCGCAAAGGAGCACCTTGCGGTCAGGGACAAACAGCTGGCAGGGGCAAAATCAAAACAGCTTGGCCACTCACAAAGTGTGTCTCAGTGATGTGGACGTCCCTCGATGGCTGGGGCAGAGGGGATCCGGAATGGACTCCTGCTGCTGTGGGGTGCAGGGCGTCTGGTACCCCAGTGATTGAAGCTGCAAAACTCTGGTTACTCCTGGTGTCTTCACGCTCAGTGGGGAGACAGATCTGACCTTCCGGAGCCTTCCAGAGCATGAGTACCTCTCCCTGGTATCAGTCAGGATGGGGAGCTGTAAGGCAGTGGACTGGACTCTGCCTGTCGGTGCCTGCTGCTGAAGGGGAGTAGCTCCTCTACTGCAAGGGAGACTTGAGGTAATTTGCAAGGGGCTGGCAGGCTACCCAAATCTTTGGCAGTCCTCTAGCTGGCAGGACGAGTCACTCTGTTGGGAATGTTTAGAGAGGTTGCGGCAGGCAGGGTTTCACGCTAAAAGTCTACAGCACTTCTGTTGCTCTGACCAGGCAGTGACTCTTCTTCATCTTTCTTCTCTATATCCGTTGAATCAGAGTTCTTGGGTTTAGGGGTGCCACCTAAATACTCAATTTAGGGGCATTAAGGGGAGTGACAGATAGTAGCCAATGGCTGCCTACCTTTAGGGTGTCTATACCTTCTATACACCCACTTCCCTGACCCTAGAATGCTAATCCTGCCCTAAACAACATGGAGAAATTTGAAAAGTGGGGTCCACATCAGCTAGTCCACCTGAGAGGTGTTGCTGGCTTGATGTGAGCACAGCTCCTAATCTTATTAATTTTCCTGCCGGTCTTGCCACCAAAATTGGAAGGAGGACTGCGGGGTGGGCATTCCCACTATCTGGAGAGGGCTGGGTCACAAAACAAAGGCAGCAGGGCCATTCAAGCTTCCCACCCTGGAAGGCACATCCTGCTTGGAGAGGGTGTGAACACCTCAGCCCAGAGCAGGCTTTGTTCCTGGCCTCAAAGAGCGAAGGCTCTCACTTCGGGAGGTCAGAAACTTGGCTACGGTGGCTGGCTGGTCGATACCAGTCAGTCTACACACTAGTAGTCAGTAGGTTTTCAGGGGGCACCTCTAAGGTTTCGTGTCCTCTGGGTGCATTTCTAAGTAACTCCAACACTGGCATCAGCTTGGGTTTACCAAGACGAGATGTTTGGTACCAAACATCTGGCGGTACAGTCAAGCCATCGTGTAGCTAGGAAACTCGTAATGATGGGTGTCCAGCCCATGCACTCTGTATGTCTTCCCAGTGTACTTTTGGTATTTAAGGGTGAACTTCGACTCACGCAGATATGTCCACACATGGGTATAGTGCAGACTGCCTTAGGGCTGCGAGGCCTGCTGTATGGGTGACTTACCAATACCACATGCAGTGTTCTGCATGCATGGCTCACAGGGGTTTCTTCGTTTTTCTCTGCACCAAGACACGCAGGCTTCAGTGGCAGTTTGCATCAGCTTGGTGAGGGGTACCTTAGGGTAGCACAATTTGTGCTGCAGCGCTTAGATACGCTCTTTAGTCCCAATGCCCTAGGTACCAGTGGTACCATCTACTAGGGACTTAAATGGAGCATAAAGGGGTGCCACCTGTGGAACAATGGTACAGGTTTAGGGAAAGAACACTGGTGCTGGGGACCTGGTTAGCAGGGACCCAGTACACTTCCAGTTAAAGCTGCATCAGATACCAGGCAAAAGGTGGGGTGTAACCGTGTAAAAAGGGGCACTTTACTACACAACCCCCCTCCCCAAACAAGAGGATGAGACTAACCTTCCCCAAGAGAGACTTCATTGTCTAAGTGGAATAACCTGGAAAGGCCATCTGCATTGGCATCGTCAGTACCAGATCTGTGTTCCACTGTAAAGTCCATTCCCTGTATGCAGATGATAGAACAACTCAAAAGCTTTGGGGTTTCACCTTTCAGCTGCATCAGCATTCTGAGAGGTCTGTGGTCGGTTTGGACAAGGAAGTCACAGGTTGGCCTCAACCTCTTAAGGGACCAAACCACAGCAAAGGATTTTCTCTCAATGGCACTCTGTTCCCTGGGGAGTAACCTCCTGCTTATGAAAGCAACAGGCTGGTCATGGCCATCATCGGTGGTTTGGGATAGGACCGCTCATATCCCATGGTCAGAGGCATCAGTCTGCACAATGAACTGTCTAGAGTAATCTGGATCTTTGAGAATGGTTGCTGAGCACATTGCCTCTATGGTGTCAAAAGCCTTTTGACAACTAACTGTCCAGTTCAACTTTTTGGGCACCTTCTTGGAGGGGAGTTCTGTGAGGGGTGCTAGAAAGGTACCATACCCCTTCAAGAACTTCCAGTAGTACCCAGTCAAGCCAAGGAATGCCCTGACTTGGGTTTGGGTGGTTGGAGCTTCCCAATCCAGAATGGTCTGGATTTGGGGTTGTAAAGGTTGAACTTGGCCTCCAACTACCAGGTGACCCATGTATACAACTGTGCTCTGCCCTATCTGGAATTTAGATTCCTTGATAGTGAGGCCTGCAGTCTGCAGGGCCTGCAAAACCTTGCCACGGTGGATCAGGCGACCCTACCAGGTGGAGCTATAGACAGCAATGTCATCTAGGTATGCTGCACTAATAGCTTCCAGCCCAGCCAGGATTTTGTTCACCAACCTTTGGAAGGTGGCAAGGGTATTCTTTAAACCAAAGAGCTGAACAGTAAACTGATAATGCCCATCTGGGGTCGAGAATGCTGTTTTCTCTTTGGCTCCAGGGCCATGTCAATCTGCCAGTATCCTGAGGTTAAGTCAAAGTTCCTGAGAAACATAGCTGCCCCAAACTCATCAGCTCTGGTTATTGGGTGTGCATCTGTCTTGACGACAGCATTGAGACCTCTGTAGTCTACACAAAACCTCATCACTGCTTTTCCACCCTTGGTGTGAGGCTTGTGGACTAAGACCACTGGGCTAGCCCAGGTGCTGTCAGAGGGTGCATTATCCCATAATTCCAGCATCTTGCTTACTTCAGCTTTGATGCTCTCCTTAACAGCATCAGACTGTTGATAGATCTTGTTTTTGACAGGCATGCTGTCTCCAGTGCTCACATCATAGGTACACCAGTGTGTGTGTCCAGGGGTTATGGAGAAGAGCCCAGCTTAGTGCTCCGAGACTGGCCTGCAGTTGGCTTGCTGTTGAGCAGAGAGGGTGTCTGAATAGACAACTCCACCCGCTGACCCATCTTTGGGGCTGCTGGAGAGGAGGCCAGTGAGAGGTTCAGTCTCTGATTCCTGAGCCTCACCAGTGACCATTAGCATAGTCACTTCAGCCCGGTCATGGAAATGTTTCAGGCGATTAACATGGACGACCCTTTTGGGGTTCCTGCTGGTGCCCAGGTCTACCAAAGAGGTGGCCTCAAATTTCCTCTCAAGGATAGGGTATGGACAACTCCACCTGTCCTAGAGGGTCATAGGTGCCACGGGCTCCAATACTCATACCGTTTGCCCTGGTTGGAACTCCACCGTACCAGAGTTTTTGAAGCTCTTGGCTGGCTTCCAGGTTTTTGGTTGCTTTTCAAATGTACTCTGCCATCCTGGAATGGAGGCCTAGTACATAGTACACAGTATCTTGTTTAGGTTCTCTGAGAGGTCTCTCCGAGCCTTCCTTAACCAGACAAAGTGGTCTTCTCCCAGGATGGCCAAACAGAAGTTCAAAGGGGGGAAAACCTACTCCCTTCTGTGATACCTCTCTGTAAGCAAAAAGCAGGCATATCAAAAGGACATCCCATTTCCTTCTGAGTTTTTCTGGGAGCCCCATGAACATGCCTTTGATGGTCTTCTTGAATCTCTCAACAAGGCCATTGGTTTGTGGGTGGTATGGAGTAGTGAACTTATAGTCACTCCACATTCAGCCCACATGTGCTTCAGGTAGCCAGACATGAAGATGGTACCTCTGTCTGACACCGCCTACCTAGGAAAACCCACTCTGGTAAACATACCAATGAGGGCCCTAAACACAGCAGGAGCAGTAGTAGTCCTAAGTGGATTTGCTTCAGGGTACCTGGTAGCATGATCCACTACTAACAGCATAAAGCGGTTCTCTGATGCAGTTGGGGGGGTCCAGGGCACCGACAATGTCAATCCCTACCCTTTCAAAGGGTACCCAACCACTGGAATCAGAATTAAGGGGGGCTTTGGGTTGCCACCTGCTTTGCCACTAGCTTGGCAGGTGGCACAGGAGTTGAAAACCTCCTTCACCTTCTGGGACATGTTTGGCCAGTAGGAGTGGTTGACTAGCATACTGCAAGTCTTGCTCTGGCCAAGATGCCCAGCTAGGGGGATGTCATGGGCCAATGTGAGCAGAAACTCTCTGAACTGCTGAGGCACTACCACTCTCCTGGTGGCAGCAGGGTTGGAGTCTCTGGCCTCAGTGTACAGGAACCATTCCTCCCAATAGGTCCTGTGGTGTTCCTGTGCAGCAGCCTGCTGTCTCAGGCTTTCAAGAGTAGAACAGGTCCTCTGCCCTTGGCACAGCTCTTCTCTCGAGGGTCCTCCTGGGCCCAGGAGCTTGGCCGTGTAAGGCCCAAGTTCCTGGGGCTCAGTTCCCTCTGGGGCTGACAGGTCTTCCCCCTGGGGAGAGGGGACCTGAGCTTGTGGCTGATTAGAAGTTGGTTTCCCAGACTTCTTACCTTTTCTCTTGCAGAGTTGATCCTTCTTTTCAGGCTCCAACACCTCTTGTTCACCCTGGGCCTTGCACTGTGCTCGGGTTTTTACGCACATCCTTTCAGGAATTCCCAGCATGGCTGCATGGGACCGAAGCTCGACCTCAGCCCAAGCTGAAGACTCCATATAATTTCCTAGCAGACATTCAACCGGGACTGCAGAAGAGACCACTACATGTTTCAGGGCAGTAACCCCTCCCCATTCTAACTACACCATAGGCATGGGATGAACCTTAGTAATATTATCAGCATTGGTGACTGGATAGGTCTGTCCAGTCAGATACTGTCCTGGAGATACCATTTTTTCAGTCACCATGTTGACACTTGCACCTGTATCTCTCAGGGCTTCTACTCTGATCCCATTAATTAAGGGTTGCGGTTTGTATTTTTCCATGTTAGTGGGCCAAACAGCTATGGTTGCAAGATCCGTCGCACCCTTACAGACTAGTGAAGCTTCTGTGTGCACTCTGATTTGCTCAGGGTACACCAAGTTCCCCACTTGGAGATTTGCCAAACCAGTGCCAGCTGGAGGGGCAGTAGGGGGTGCTCTTTTTGAGATAGGCAGAATTTCCAGTTCGGTGTCCAGTCTGTTTACATTTGTGATACCACAACTTTTTGGGATCTCAATGATTACCTTCGTACCCAGTTTTTGGTTGTGAAGAGTTTTGGGACCCACCCGCATTTAGAAGACTCTTTACTTTTAGCCTTGGGATGTTCACTCTCTTTCCCTTAGGGTAGCTTAGTAAGCTCTTTCTTTTGGTCACTCCCACCACTGGTAGTTTTGGCCACCATAGTCTTGACCCAGTGGTCTGCCTTCTTTCCCAACACTTGGGTAGACGTAGGACCTAGGTCCACAAGTATTGATGAAACACAATTAATCAACAGATGTTCTTTCATAATCAAATTATACAGCGCATCAAAGTCTTGCACCTGGCTTCCTATCAACCAAACAACTAGTGTCTTTACTGAAAAGTCCACAAAATAAGCACAGGACTGACTTGAGGTTTTCTGAGTCCCCTGGAACTTAAGCCTATAGTCTTCAGTGGTGAGTCCAACGCCCTCAACCAGGGTACCCTTCATGGGGTCATAGGACTAGGCCTCTGCCTCGGTCAGTAGTGTAACCTTGCACTTACCAAAGAACAGTTCCCAAAGGAGAGAGCCCCAGTACTTCTGGCTGACATTCCTCTTCCTACAGCTCTCTCGAAATCTGTGAACCATTTTGTGATGTCATCACCTTCTGTATATTCGGGTACAATCCCTTTGGGGATTTTAGGGTCAAAAGCTTCTTCTTTCTCCCGATTTATAATATTGCTGCCACCAGAGATGGGTCAGAAGCCCAACTCAATTCTTTTTTCTCTGTAGCTAGGATTTTGGCTCTAAAGCTGCCCTCTTGGCTAATCTCTCGAGAACAAGATCCTCCTCTGGGGAGTCTTCTCTTTCTAGGGGAGGAGGTTCTAAGGAATCCTCACTTCCATAGTCTCCATTCTGACCCACGAGGAGATCAGTGTCAACCTCTAGATGATCTTTCTCATACTCTGCCAAGAGCTCCTGGAGCTTTACCTTGGTAGGGTTTGAGCCGGTTTTGAGGTCATCGTTTTTACAGAGGACCCTTAGCTGCTGCATCAACAGCTGCAGTTAAGGGGTCAGACTGAAATCCAGAACCATGTCCTCTGTGGAGGTCATTATTTAATAAAGCTGGACCCTTCTTAGAATTAGAAAAAAGAAAAACCTAACACAAGCTTTATAATCCTAACTATAGTAAGTCTTTTAAATCCTAAAAACGTTTAACTTCAGATCTGGAAATGTATTTGTCAAAAAAGGATGAGTCATTAATTCAAATTGTGGATCACAGTGGCATCTTTGGAGACTATCTTACACCTGAATGTAACGAGTACCACGTCGATCATATTTATGGTTTAAATCTTTTTATTGAATCAACAGCCAGTGCATCAGTGTGACAAGTGAAGAGCTTCAATGCATGGGCTACGCAGACCCCAGGAGAGAGCTTTAGAAAGGGTCACTAACTGAAGATATAGAAACAACTAAAAAATAACAATAAGGATAACAATGCCCCCCTTCCTCCCGATGTCCCCCCCCGTTCCCCCACTCCATCCACTGCGTGTTGGGAATCATGTTTGGGTGCAAAGTGTTCATTGTTGTGTCGGCTCCCGCTGTGTGTTAGCGTCAGGGGAGGTCAGGCGTAGAAGGCGGAGGTACCTGAGGCATGTAAGTTCTCGAAATTCTTGGACTAAGATAACTAAAAACAGTTGCCAGAGCTCTCCGAATGTCGAGCCCTTCCCTGCCAGCGTGAGTGAGATCTTCTCCATCCCTAGTATATGCCACAAGTGCTGAAGCCATCCCGTGTGTGAGGGTATCCGAGGAGTCTTCCAATGCAGTAAAATGTTTTGAGTAGCTGTGCCAAGCGCTATCGCTATCTGGCGCCCCCTTCTAGACCTGAGGGGGTATGTTATGGGGTTTGGGACTCCCAAAAGGACATATGCAGGGAATCTGGGGAGTTTCGTGTCTAAGTGTTTGTCGATTTCGTCTAGGATCTGAGACCAATACTGGTGTAAATGCTCACATTCCCACAGGAGGTGAACCAACGTCCCAGTCCTCCAATACCCCCTCCAACAGGCTGCGCTTTGCGTGGGATCAGCTTGGTGCATACGTTCTGGGGTGAATACCAGTAGATGGCTAATTTGGTTAGCGTTTCTGTGAGGCCCATGTTGCTTGCCGAGTGCCGCGCCCTGTAGTATACCCCCTCCCATTCTTTGCTGCTGAGCTCGCGTCCAAGATCTCTCTCCCAACGCGTGCGGCTTGCCTTGTAGACGTGCGTGTATCGAGTGAGTAGCATCCTGTATAAGTCAGAGATCAGTTTCTTATCCGATGACCTTGTGATGAGCCATTGTTCGTAAGAAGTAAGGTGTCTCTGTGCCTGCGGCCTGATGTCTGGGTGTAGTGCCCAGTGTCGGAGTTGCAAGTAATATAGCCTTTCGGACTCAGGGAGTCCGTAGTCAAATCTAAGCTGGGGGAAAGGGATTATCCCCTCTACATCAAATAAGTCTCCCAGCGCTCGGCATTCTGTGGTTCGCCAGTGTGTGAAAGAAGTCTCGCCTATCCCTGGACTAAAGTCCGGGTTGTCAAAAAGTGGCCTGAGAGGAGAGGGGAAATGTAGTCAGCTTGTGTTTCTTATTAGTCTGGTCCCATGTTGTTAAAATGGTGCGTGTGATGTGGGAGGCATAGAGATTGGGGGTCTATGCGGCTTCTGAAAGAAGGAAATCTTCCTGAGAGATGTGCCCGCCACTGCTCGGTCCTGAAAAAGCCAATGCTTCTTTGATTCAGTGCGGTTCCATTCAACTAGATGTCGCATTAGCGTGGCTTTATAATAGAGTGTGATGTCGGGGATCCCGAGCCCACCTTCGTCGGGCGGGAGGAAGCGGATGAGCTTCTTCATTCGTGGCTTACGGCCTTGCCAAATGAAGAGGGAGAGCTCCGACTGCACCCGATTCAGCCAACCCCTGCGAGGCCATAGGGAAAGTGTCTGGAAGAGGTATAGGATTTTAGGTAAGACTCATCTTAATGGCCGCTATCCTCCCTAGCCAGGAGATGGGGTAGTGCTTCCACCGCTGCAGATCAGAGCGAATTTGAGTGTGTAATTTGGTGTAGTTAACTGACGCCGTGGTTTGCAAAGTGGGTGCTAACTGGATTCCCAGGTATGGGACCGTGTCTCTGGACCATTGCATGGGATGTTGACTTTGGAGGCATGCCTGCGCGTGTGGTGATAGTGAGAGGTTGAGGGCGGTAGATTTGGTGATGTTAACCTTGAACCTGGAAGCCTTCGCAAAGGAGTCCAGCTCTGTCAAAAAAGCTCCCAGGGCCACCGCCGGACCCACTAGGGTGACGAGGACATCATCCGCGTAGAGGCTAATGGTGTGTACGTCGCCCCCAAATCGGATGCCCGTA
Source organism: Calotriton arnoldi (assembly GCA_963921515.1). Taxonomy (NCBI): domain Eukaryota; kingdom Metazoa; phylum Chordata; class Amphibia; order Caudata; family Salamandridae; genus Calotriton; species Calotriton arnoldi. The sequence continues at coordinate 1,513,453 of CAWUFW010002725.1, forward strand.
ATGTGTGGGTGTTCCCAGACTTTCTGGGCTAATGGTTCCATGTACAGGGCAAAGAGCAGGGGTGACAAAGGGCACCCCTGTCTTGTGCCTCTGCTTATGGGGAACGGGGCTGAGGTGTGTCCGTTTACTCTCACTATCGCTGTAGGCGAGTGATAGCAGTTGAAACGTCGATCATATTTAGATTGAATAAGACAGATTGCTAGAATAACGTTTTGAGAACAAGATATAAATAGAGTGCTGGGCCATATTTTAATATTCTTTGAGAACTTTTCTCATTTAAGGGGAGGTGTAATGGCTGCCTTACTCGGACCTCTTGCCTCGCTGTTTGTGTGGAGGGCGGACCTGTTTACCTGAACACACCCCTTGCCACGTCACACGCAAGGCGGTAGGCGAGGGCTTCATTAGGGCTGATGCCACGGACGCGCAGCGGACGTCTGTAAGCTCCGTTTTTGCTTTTGGGCAGCTTTTGGCAGTGTGGTGTTTGCGGGGTGGTGGGAAAGAGATAGAACACTTTTTTAGTAATTTCCAAGCTTTTACCTGATTTTTAACTTGTACTCCGACCCCGGTCCACCGCAGCCTCGCTGTTTGTGTGGAGGGCGGACCTGTTTACCTGAACACACCCCTTGCCACGTCACACGCAAGGCGGTAGGCGAGGGCTTCATTAGGGCTGATGCCACGGACGCGCAGCGGACGCGCGCCGCTGGCGCGCCAAAGGCGCGCCTAAGGCAAGCCAGTCTGCGCCCGTCCGCGCCTGGTGCGAGCCGAGGGCCAGGACCCCTGACCCTTTTTCAGTAGGTGTCCTGGTTTATTCGAAAGAAGATCTACTTAAAATAAACCAAAAAAATACGGACTTCAACTGTGCACGCCTAGCGGCACACGGTAAAAACTCCGCTTGCCCATGCGGGTTTGAACTACCATTAGCTCAAAAGGTTAGGTCATGTCAATTTACAAACAAGGTATTACAAAGCAGGTCCAAAATCTATGATGATACAGTTAGACCAATGCCCCCTAAAAAGGCTAACAATAGAAAACATCTCATGAACAATGCTGTACAAATGAATAAGGATTTTCAGTTTCTGAGTACAAATTGTCGCTCTCTCCCTAAACATAAATTTGATATTTTTGACCTATTGGTCAATGACCAACCAGATGCTTTGTTCCTTACCGAAACCTGGCTGAACGAAAGCTCTGACCAGACGTTGCTATCGCCCTGCCATCAAATTATACTATAGTCCGGAAAGATAGAGGCAAACAAGTGGGGGGCGGCATTGCCATTATTTTCAAAAGAGACTATCAATGTAAATTTGAAAACTTACCTTTTGAAAACTGTGAGGCTGCGTTATTTAAGTTGATTCTGACCCTTAACTTTACTTTCTCTGGCATTCTTGCATATCGCCCTCCGGGTTCGGCTGCTTCTTGGGCAACATCCTTCCCTGGACTTATCGCCCCTTTTCTTATGAGCACCGCCAATTTTTCAATTCTAGGCGACCTTAATATACATCTAGATGATCCGACATGTAAGATCAGCACTAATTTTATTTCTGATCTGGAAGCATTAAACATTCATCTATACAATTCTGGACCCACGCATGAGGCCGGTCATTTACTGGATCCTATCTTTTCCAGCTTACTTAACCTCCACTGTTCTCCAGCACTTCCACTATGCTGGTCCGACCACTTTATCACTAGGTTCGGACTGAAACTTCCAAACATCTCGGGCTCCTCTACTCCTATTCCGAGAACCTTAGCTAGGAACTGGAAAAAGCTTGATGTAGCTATGTTAAATCAAATTCTACACTCTCAAGCACCTATTTCGAAACAAACGATTGACACACTTGCTCTCTCAGTGCAAGAATGGATTTTGAATGCCATCGATACTTGTCTCCCGCTGTCCTTAAAAAGAAACACTAATCATCGTGCTCCAGCACTCTGGTATAATGAACAACTGAAAATAGAGAAAGCCAAATGCAAGATGCTGGAAAGAATATGGAGAAGGGATTATGCTCCAGACTCTAAAATAATTTACAAAAAGGCAAAAAAAGCCTACCACAAGCTTTGCAGGTTAGCTCGTGCGAACTATGTCTCAACCACTATTACTGATGCTTTAAATTGCTCCAAAACTTTGTTTAATATGGTTAAAGAGTTGGCTGGATCTAAAATTCAAGCAAAGCCACTCCCATTGAACAAACATCAATGTGATGAACTGGCTAGCTTTTTTGTCCAAAAAGTAGAGAAAATCCATTTGGAAATAGAAAATATGCAAAATAATGCCCCTCTCTCAGCGCAACTTGTCACTCCCTCCCAAATAATATCTACTTCGCTATCAATGGAAAACATCCTCCCTGAACAGAATCTTATACTTAATGCTTCTTCAAATAGTTTGCACTCATGGCCCCTACTAAACCCTGACTCTTTTAACAAACTTCTACATAGTATCCAATCAGGGTCACCTAAGGATCCTTTACCTATCTCTGTGCTCCAACAACTAGAATCTTCATCTTTGTCTGTTATTATGGACCTCTTGAACTTTTCATTACTAGAAGCGTCCGTTCCATCAAATTGGAAGCATGCTATGGTGCTTCCACTTCTTAAGAAGCCAAATGCAGACTCTGCTGTATTTTCCAACTATCGACCCATCTCATTACTACCAGCCTTTGCGAAAATTCTAGAAAAACATGTCCATTCGCAGCTCTCACTTTTTGTTGAAGCTCAAGGCTTTCTTCACCCCTCTCAATCAGGTTTCAGAGCTGGCTTTTCAACTGAAACAACTTTATTGGGGATCACGGAAAGATTGCGTTACCATCTGGATGCCGGAGATACAGCTGCCCTTATTTTACTTGATCTAAGTGCAGCATTTGACACAGTGTCTCACACCATTCTAACTAATACTTTGAGAACATTAGGTATTTGCGGCCCTGCTCTCAATTGGCTGATTTCTTTTCTGACCAATCGCACTTTCCAAGTTTTCTCCTCAAAGGCCAGCTCTGATATCTACTCATCTCCCTATGGTGTACCTCAGGGTTCCATTCTTAGCCCTCTGCTTTTCAACTTATATGTGAGGCCTTTGGCAACTGTAGCAGAAGATGCGGGGTTGTCCCTATTTTCTTATGCGGACGACTCCCAGATCATCTTCTCTCTTTCCGCAGGAAAAGCAGATGGGCTGTCCCCACTCCAACTGGGCTTGAGGAAAATTGCATCATGGATGCAATCTAATTTTCTCAAGCTAAATGGGGAAAAAACTGAGGTGCTAATACTTGGCAAAGACCGGGGTCTATGGGGCCCACAACATTGGCCCTGTGAGATGGGGATTTTGCCTCAACCCTCTTGTCAAGTTCGTAACCTGGGTTTTATTATTGACGACTCACTAACAATGCATCACCAAGCCGTCAAGGTAGCTGCCCTTTGTTTTACCATTCTTAAGTGGCTAAAGAAGATCATCTGGATGCTACCAAAGCCCACCCAAAGAACAGTAGTTCAGGCCTTAATCATCTCAAGGTTGGACTACGGTAATGTTCTTTATCTTGGTTCTAATAAGGAGGTGATTCATAGGCTGCAGATGGTTCAAAACTCTGCGGCTCGACTTCTTTGCCGGATTCCCAGGGCCGCTACGGTTTCCAGCCATTTACGAGATTTACATTGGCTCAGGGTGGAAAATCGAATTCGGTTTAAAGCTCTGTGTTATATGTTCAAAACTAAAGCAGGAACCGCACCTCAATACCTATGTGCTCTAACCCACCCATATGTGCCTTCCCGATGCCTACGCTCCTCCACCCAAGGGAGGTTTTCCGTGCCAAGATTCAGGCTGTCTCGGATGGGTGGCAGATCTTTTTCTTATCTTGGGCCCTCACTCTGGAATGCCCTCCCTATAGCCATTCGGAACGAAACAGCTTACGTCCAATTCCGCAAATCTGTGAAGACCTGGCTATTTAACAAGTAATTTTTTGCTGTTAATTTTTATTATCTGGTCTCTCTTTGCTTAGCGCCGGGAAACCCTTTTTGGGTAGCTGTAGCGCTCTACAAATTAAATAAATAAATAAATAAAATAAAATAAATAAATAAATTGCATCTAATGTGGATTGAAATTATAATTTATTTTTGGTGATAGTGGCATGAGCAGTGCTTCTTTGTGCTAAGCCTCAGCCATTTTTATAAATCTTTCATCGAGTCTCCTGGATTAATAACACATTTTGAGGGTGTTGTTTAACAAATTGAGTGACACCCCATCTTGATTTTAGTTCTAAGGCAGTTGATGATCCATGAGAGAACAGTCAATCAATTAGGCCTGTTCTCAGATTTGTCATCATGAACCCATATCAATGCCCAGACTGGCTGTGTAGACAGTGGCAGCTTTTGTATCATGCGTATGAACATTAATATCACCATTTTCCCATTTGTAACAATTCTCTTCACCACATTTACAGTACTTACTGAGCGTAGAGCCACTCCCATCCCAACTTGTGGAAAGGTCTGCTGCCCACTCCCATCCTTAGTACACTTATCTAAACTGCAACAATTTAACTACCACCCCAACAATAATCTGATAAAGAGTTCTACTCTGGTGCAATTCTTTCCTGTGCTCGCTCCTCTACACTCCTTACAGGTGATGGGGAGATGAGGTTGTTTCAACCAATACTAAGTGACCCATCCCTTTTGGTGGCTCTGAAGGACTCTTCTTTCAAGTACATCCACTAATCAACTCAGTTTTGTCAGCAAATGGTGTACATCGTTCAGCTGTGTTCCATTAACGTCCATGACCAGTCATCTCTTGGTGTGGTATGGTTAGCCTGTAATCATGTTAGGTGATCTTCCCTCGTCTCTTAACTTCGTGGAATCTATTTTTCTCTACGCCTCTTCTTGGCTTCTGTCCTGGTGCCTTCATCGACATTCAAATCTGTTCTAGGTAGGTCTTGGGCTATAGAGTGTGGTGGGGCCGATCACGCTGATTAGTCGCCAGGTTAGTCCACCATCTGGGGCAAGTTTGACGCTCCTTGGGCTTCATAGTCTGGGTATCAGAGGAGACCTGCACTCTATTACAAGCAGTGTCATTCTGCAGCCGGGGTCTTTCCTCAAGCCATGTCAAGGCATCTAGTGGTGTTTTAAAGACATTTTGACCTGGAATATGACCTTCACTTTGACAGGGCATAGAAGCATATATTTTAGTCCCAAGGGCCTCTGTTTTTGCTTTAAGGGGTTGTAGGTTTTTGTTTCTGACCAATGGTGGTATAATCTGGGAATACCATAAATAGTGTCTCCCCTTTTGCTAAAGTCTTACAAAGAATAAGCTCTGGGTCCCGATAGTTGGGGAATCATACTATCAAGGCCTTAGAGGGGCCACCGCAGGAGGCTTACTAATGCTCGCCCTCTTCACTATTTCTACAAAAAAAATTAGGAGTAAAGATTTTTGAGCTCTATGAAGAAGAGCCGGGTTTTCAAGAAATCCACTGATTTCAATCCCGCCCCTGCCCCCACCCTCAGGAAATCCGTCAAATTTGAGATTATTTTGGTCTTTATTGCTGCGAGTATTCAGTCTATTGCCGAGGAAGCCTGTTCACCTCCTCCTTATCTGGTAATGGGCTGCTTGTGTTCCAGTTCAGAGGGGATCTGGCCTGGCAGTTCGGGCTGGACCGTTTCTACTGGAGCAGGGTCAAGACTGATATGCACATGGCTGGTTCCAAACTTAGGTGGCAAGGTGGGCCAAAAACAATGGATTAGGATGCGGTATGGGAGACTGCCACTGTGAGATTAATTCAAGCATTCCATCCTACACTTTGCTTTTGTTAACATTTTAAGTAATACAAAAATCCAATAGCTTGTTCAGCTAACGAATAACATTTACAGAACATCGGCAGGCAGCCTTCGAAAGTTACAAAAGAAAGGAACATCCTAAACAAAGCTTCTTTGAGAGAACATAAATATTACATTTTGTATTGAGAAAGACACCACAGTTGAGGTGTCAAATTCAATGATTTTCTACAAATGGAAAACCACACAAAGACGTATCAGTGTGGAAAGGATCGCTCACATAAAATATATGTACACATTTCTTCTGCAAACATGAACGGCTGTCAATGCAAGCTGGCTGCGGCCTAGTCATGTTAACTAGAGCACCTCTAAAGTAGGCATTATTTCCTTCTATTAAAAACGCGCTCTCACAACAGCAACACAATACATGCTGGGGTTGAAACGGGTATGTAGCAATGGAAAATATTTAGGACTTCTCAGTTGGCAAGTATGTAGCAAGAAACCCCATTTTCGTGGATCGAGTAGAGCATACAAAGGTGTATCGATATTGGGTTATAACCTGTGCCCAGGCATTTCTTCAAGTCTATTCTGTTACAGCAACTTTGAGAAATCATTCTGGTTTTACCGATACTCATTGAACCACTTGATTTCACCAACTGCATTGCACGAGTACGTTTTTTCACGTTATATTAGAAGCAGCCTTTTCTGTTTAACTAAAAAAATTTGATCTGGTTGTATTGAATACACCAAAGGAACATAAAACGAGGCCCATGTGTGGCCTGTGTCATTTATTTGATATAACTGTACTGAATACACCGAAGCAAACATGACACGGTGTGTGTTCTTAATCATTTGTTTATGTAAAGAAACTTAGAGAGAGATACACTTCGTCTAGTGGTAACGACAAAAGTGATTATATGAAATGTATGCTTTTCTCCCACACCAGAACCATTGTTCTTATATACTCAGACATGTGCCATGGTCACTTCTCAATACAAAAGTCAGCTAACATACTACTGGAACTTTGGTTTAGCGCATGTTTGCCGGAAACTATAAACTTTCTGATCTACATAGTATTTCATACAGATCAACCACAGGAGGGAGGTATTGAGTGACTGTGCAATAAAAGTATGACTACATTTTAACTGGAATATTTCCTCTACAAAGCCAGATTACTAAATGTTCTATTATGGGCACATCTGCAGTAGACACTATGACCGAATGAACATTGAAGACTGCTACACCCCAAGTGTCAACTCAGATTAACAAAATAAGAGTGGTTGGCACTGGCTAGTAATATTTCTAGCAAAAGAGACTCTATTTGATTTTACTCCTATGTGTTTGTCCCCAAACAGATATTTATGTCTGAATTCAATATGTCAATTTTAAAGAAGAAATATCAGACAGAATAATATTTAGCAATAAAAGGCCCGTTTAATGGGATGCAAATACTTTCACCATTTGAGCTCCTCACTTTTGGCGAGATTATAGTGGGTTGGGGAATGTATGAGATACCTCTGACAGCAAGTAGTTCAAAGTAATATTCTGAATTTTTGGGAAACTAATTTGGATTCCAGATGCACACAGCCTGCTGAACATTCTGAGCACAGCATCCACATAGTGACAAAGGACCTCCAGCTGACAATCCACAGCCTAAGTATCTGCCTGATGAACATTCTGAGCACAGCATCCACATAGAAACACATGACCCCCAGCTGATAATCCACTGCCTAAGTATCTGCCTGATGAACATTCCGAGCACAGCATCCACATAGAGACAAATGACCCTCAGCTCACAATCCACTGCCTAAGTATCTGCCTGATGAACATTCCGAGCACAGCATCCACATAGAGACAAAGGACCCCCATCTGACAATCCACAGCCTAAGTATCTGCCTGAACATTCCGAGCACAGCATCCACATAGAGACAAATGACCCCCAGCTGACAATCCACCGCCTAAGTATCTGCCTGATGAACATTCCAAGGACAGCATCCGCATAGTGACAAAGGACCTCCAGCTGACAATCCACAGCCTAAGTATCTGCCTGATGAACATTCCAAGGACAGCATCCACATAGTGACAAAGGACCTCCAGCTGACAATCCACTACCTAAGTATCTGCCTGATGAACATTACGAACACAGCATCCACATAGAGACAAATGACCCTCAGCTCACAATCCACTGCCTAAGTATCTGCCCGATTCCTTGCAGACTTGGAATTGCCAGAGTGAAAGCAAAGTCCAGCACCAAAGATTCTGTGGCCAGGCTGATGGAGTGTACGTGTTGTTTAAGAGACCAGAACTGGTGGCATGAAATGACTGTCGCATATAAAAGATGTATAGGTGCACCTCAGGTTAGGCTTTTGACATTAAGCCTCTTGTTGATTCAAGTGTGGGTTCAATATGATTTTTGGGTTTCATTATGCCTTGCTAATAGCGTGGATAGTGAAGCAGAGCATCATATTTTTTTGAGTATGGGGAGCTTATAGAGGAAAGTATGGCAATTTAGAAAATAAATAGGTTTTGTGTCCCCCAGAGGGCCTCTGAGCTGTGGGGAGTCATTTGTTGGCAATTAACTCTTGGCCAAGCCTTGCAGAAAGAAAAGTACATGCGTGTCCAGGCAATGTAAACCATTTGTAGTGCGCTCAGGGTCTGAAATATGTAGTCATTAATCTCAGTGTTAATGAAAATGTCTATATATTGGTTTCATGTTTTTTGCGTGTCAAGAGTAAAACAAACCCAAAACTAGCCTCCCGCTTGTGGGTTGCATATGTGCTAGTTTTTCAACATGTGGTTTTAATTACGTCTCGCTAGTAGGCTTGAGAGTGAACTATAGTGTTGTATTTTTGGTTACAGAGAGCTAACAGACCAATGTATGATTTAGCAGTTTTGGAAATTACGAAAAAATAAGCTATCGTCAACCCCAACGTGGATGGGAGTACTTACCTAAGGAGGAGGAGTCTCAACAATGCTGAAAGTAGACGAAGACTTGCATAGGAAGAAGAGAGGAAAATGTAGAACTAGCATAAAGACTGACAAACAGGGAAAGAAGAAAAAATTAGAAGACAGAAAAAACAATACAGAGGAAAGACATGGAGAGGAAAAACCAACAAAGGACTATAAAAGGTTCTCTCATGCTGACAATCTTTGACCCCCAGACCTGGGAAGTGGAGGACCACCAACGAGGAGTCGACTCACGGAGGAGGATACCCTGCTGCACAGGGAACATGATGAAGAGCTCCAGCACATATGTCAGCCAGGAGGAATCGAAACTGTGGAGCTCTGTTAGAGGGAGGAGCACCACGAAGCAAAGAGGCAGATCTCGAAATACAGACAAATGACAGAGATGGAAGCCTGCACTCCACTTGGAAACACTGTGGCCCCATCATGGTTCTGATGAGGACCATGGCTGACCAGGTGCGTGACAGAGGTAGTTCGGGGAAGGAACTGGTAGGGAAGAGTACAGGCATAGAGGCTGGTGCGGAGTCCAAGGAGGACAACCGGGGTCAAAACCATGACAATCGTGCATATGACCCTAAAATCTCCTGGGTTTCTTTTCTTCTAGAAGCAAGTCTTGATGGCCAAACTAAGTGCCTTATTCTTGTGATGGGTAAGAAAGTGTGAAGGGCTAAGAAACATAGCAGAAGAAAGGATATAACAGGAGAAACAAACAGAAAGAAATTCAAGCAGACCATAGAAAGCAGAACAGGCTGGAAAAGATATAGTTGGGAAGAACAGCAATAGATCCATTGGCTCTCCAATAATTGAGATTTTTTTTTATTTGACCTGTGTTGAAATGACACTTACCTTTAATCTGAGGACATTGGAGGTGGAGCCCCAGCCGCTCTCTGGAGCGAAGAAGGAGTCTGCAGGGCCAAATCCTAGGGAAAGTAGAAGAAAGAATCCTATGAGATCTTTACAGACTTTTTTAACATTTTGAGCCTGTATGATAAATGGAGAACAACAAAACATTTAATTACTCAGAAAGCCTTGTAATTGACCCGGGTTACTGTATTAAAACAAACAAAACAGAGACAGAGAAATTAATATGCAGAGTTCCTCAGCCTCACCCTTTTCAACATGTACATGACACTACTCGCCAACATCATCGCCGTCATTTCCTACTCCAATCACACACAACTCATCTTCTACCTGACGGACAAAACAACCACCGCCAGAACAAACTTCACAAACTGCATGACCATGATAGCAGACTGGATGCGAACCAACTGCCTGCAGCTCAACTCTGACAAGACAGAAGTACTGGTCTTTGACATCAAGACCTCCCCAATGGACTCCACCTGGTGGCCATCAATAATAGGACCAAACCCCGCACCCACACACCACGCAAGTAAACTAGGGATCACCCTAGATAAACTCAGCACGGCGGCTCAAGTCAATGCAGTGTGCACCTAGTGCTTCCACTTCCTACTCATGTTGCGAAAAAATCTTCAAATACATGCCTCAGAACACATGGGGCAGTATTACAATAAGTGCCCCGGGGGCGCAACGGGTGTTTGCGCCCGCTTTGCGCGCCCCCGGGGCACTTTTGTATTATAGAAGGGGGTGCAGACACTTGTGTGTCCCCTTCTATAATACCGATAGTTCTGGCGCACTTAAAGCGCCAGCGCTACCTTCAGAGGGTGTTTCCTCATTTGCATAGGAGTTTGCCCTATGTAAATGAGGGAATTCCTTTGACTCTGCGCCCGCGCCGTATTACCGAAGCGGGCGCAGAGTCAAAGGAGCCCTCAGGAGGTGCACTGACAGTGCGCCATTTAAAAGGTGACGCACTGTCAGTGCGCCTCCTGACAGCAACCCTCTGCAGTGGCTAGAGGGGGTCCCATGGAGCCCCCAGACATCCCCTTGCAGGCGGGTGCCGTCACTGACTGCACCCGCTTGCAAGGGGATCTCTATTCTCGTGTAAAAGTGCAGGCGGGTGCCGCCTGCACTGTGAAAACACAGAGCAGCTGCTCCGTGTTTGCACATGAATGCGCTGCCCCCAGGGCAGCGCGACTTCGCGGCTGCCCCCAGGGCAGTGCATACAACATAATAGGGCGCATTGTGATTGTTTGCGCCTGGCGCACCTTTTAAAAGGTGAGCTGGGCGCAAACAATCACAATGCATAATACGGCCCGAGATGGATCGTCACACAAGCACTCATCCCCCGTAGGCTGGACTACTGCAACACTCTCTAAACCAGAATCTCCCAACAACTGCTACAAAGTCTCCTGACCCTCCAAAACACAGCTGCAAGACTCATATTTGACCTCCCACGCTGCACCCACATCACACCACACATAACATTAGGAAGCTTCACTGGCTTCCCATTCCCAAGCACAATCAAGTTAGACTTCTCATGCACACAAAGCCCTACACAACATCGGACCGGAATACCAGAACACCAACAACACTTTCACCAACCATCCAGACACCTACGTTCTGCCTCACTCTCACACTTCTCCGCATTCGCAAAAGCAAAAATGGAGGTCACTCATTCTCCTACATTGCACCCAATACATGGAACGACCTCCTCGACACATCAGAGCCTCCTCCTCCCTTCTTGAGCTGAAAACCTGGCTCTTTGTATAAGAAGAACTTTGGGGACACAAACCTACACAGATGCCCAAGCACCTGGATTCCTTCTCGAGTGACAACCCACATTCCACACCCTCTTTTTGCCGAAAAATCCTCTGTTCCATGCATTGTCTGTGTTTCTACAGTGTGTGTGTGTGAATGTGTTTAAGAGTGTCTGTGCTTCGGTGTGTGTGTGTGTGTGCGTGCCTGTGTCTTTGAATCTGGCTTAGTCTATCTGTTTCTGCATCTATCTCAGACCCCTGGGGCTGTTAAGACAAGAACACTCTAGGCTTTGGACTGGAGGCAAGTAATAGTGTTTAACTTTTTTGATGAATGGGTGTTTGTGGCTTACATCTAGTCAAGATAATGTTTATTTAGACCATTGGTCTTTAAACAACACAAAACAATCAATTTTTATACAACTCTAATATCATAAATAATTTCATCAATCGTTATAAAAACTGAAAATCCTTAAAAAGAGCAAAAGTTTTTTATAACACTTCATTGCACATACCCCATATTATATGAGTTATAATCACACCACTTCTTTACTTACTTAATAACAGGATAAAAAGCTTTAAAATTTCTATAAAAGTTATCCTATCTAAAATTATTCTGCCAGAATCAAGCTAAGATCCTACCCCCTTCACATTATTCCTTATTTCCATCATAGCTTGCCATTGTTCATCTCACTTCTCCGTATAGAACTTTGTTACTGCTGCCATGTACCTTCCAATAGCTATTGCAATATTGAGATTACACATATCAACAAGACGTTCTATGGCTTGGGTGCGGCACATGATTCCATATTTTACAAAGATGGGACGTAGGAACAATTTCCGCAATGGTAAAACTTTCAAACAATCCACTAGAGTGTGCAGGATATCACATTTTATAACCAACATACATGTACATTTCCCATCATATTTCATTTTTCCATTTTTATTCTCTTATTTATTATCCATGGATTAATGCCAATTCTTAATTTTAATAATTCACATCTGAGCCAACGATTACGCAATTTATCCAAATATGGGAACCCATTTCCATCACGTCTTATGCCGCTCCCCTATGTCATTTTTTGGTTTTGCCCAAGATTCCCTTGTGAGATCTTTTGTTTGTTTCTTTCCTTGGATCACATTGGTCAGCGCCTGCAAGTATCACTTTCTTCCTCATGTGTTTGTCCCTTCGAAGGAGCATGGACAAAGAACTGATTAATTACTTTATAGGTGTCCTTCCACTGCTCAGGCTGGGATTCAGGTACTTTTTGAAATTCTTGAGCCCTCCCATCATCATTGCCTTGTTGTCGTCGTTGCCTGCCCATTGTTGCTTGCACGGCCACCTCCTGCTGTTTTTGTTTGCCCTCCTGCCTTCTCCAGTTGTCATTGCTTCTTACATTTTGGTTGCACCTAGCATTTTATTTAAACTATTAAGTATGAGCAAACTAGGCAAGCCTATCATCTTGGTTGTAGTGAAAAGTAAAATGGTCAGCTCTAAGGGCCATACATATTATTTTCTGTTTCTCTGCAGAGAAGCAGAAAAGCATGTTACCTCCTAAACATACAGGTGACAGACCCGAAAGGCAGTACAAAAAAGGTGACTTTACTCCCACATGTCACTGTATCCCTGAATCACACTGTAGACCAGTGGTAGCGGGTGCAATTTCAAAATGGCGGGACAGAAATAACCAAGGTGAAATGCAGGGAGTAAGCAAACAAAACATGCAACCCCTGACTCCTACAATAAGGTTTAGCTGGGGTAGGGAGAATTCTGCCACAAAAGTTTTTCTTGTGAAACTATGATTCTGTAAGGGAAGGGATGTATTATGTGTAAGAACAGATGGAAAAAAATCCAGAACTCAAAATCAGAAGGGTGGAGTCCCAACACCCTAATGCAGAAGCTGCCACTGCTGCAGACAATTATTTTTCTCTCCTCCCAAAACTTTTATGAGCACCCATGCTGTAGATAATGAAAGATTGTACCCGCCCCAAGAGTGGTATCATCTCATGTGTGGGCGCTTCCTATGCTCATATCCAACAGAGACCAAGACGAAACTGGTAGGTATCCACTTGCATAGATGAGCACATCTTTTTTCTCATTTTTCCCCTACACTGGTGCACAGACGAAGCTGCACACTTACTCTGGCGTCATTTGAACTGACTCTGCATACAGGTAAAACACCACAACAATTGCCTCACAAACTATACTTCATTCACACAGTTTGTACCCATCCAACACTGGCACCCAAGGCAAAAGTGTCTTATTTCTCAAACATTTTCGCATCAAATCCGTGCACAGTTGCTATGACAAACAAGATAAAAATATAACTCCGGTCCTCAAGTCCATCAAAACACTACCTATATATACCTGATTAAGTTCAATCCATAGTACACCCACAGGGGAAGTGTGCTACGTCCTTTGAAAACACGCGTTGGCACCTAGTCAGGGTTATCAAGCGATATATATGTGCTACTACACTACCACCCTGGGACAGATCAGACCCTGCCCTGTCTGCACCCTATGCTCCACACAGCAGTAGAGTCCCTCTGTGAGTAGAGTTTCTGTGCACAGTCCGGGTCAGCATAGCGGTCAGGTTTTCATTTTCGTCACGTGACATTCCTATTTTTTCTGGGTGTGTATGGGTGCACTTCAATTCTTTTGTGTGACGAGTCTCAAACTATTCATTTCCAATGACACAATTGTCCATTACCAATACAACACGGAACTAATTAACATATTCTTTTATCCATATTAGTTCTGCACCTTGTACTGTAGAACTTGCGTTTCACATCTGATTTCACTGTGTGTTGCCTTTATCTACTCTATTCTACAAAGCTTGTACTGCATTTCATTGTGAGTTTGTGTTGTATATTATAACCTCTCATAATATGGTCGCTATGTATTCCTATGCCTTTCTCTATGTCTCCCCTTACTCACCCTTCCAGAATACCTGCGTGTATTCTCTATTCTATGTGTGTGTGTTCTAGGAACGTCAGTTTGTGATTTGGTCAGCAGGCGTTGTGTTGCCTCTAGCTGTGCTCCTGAATAAACTCCTGATTTCAACTACTCAAGCATCCGTAGTTACTTACTACAATTTGGCGACGAACTGGGATAATTGCAGCTGACCAGATCGCAGGAGGGTGCTGTTTTCCATCGTTTCCCAACCACGGCTAGCAGGCGACGCTTCACCAAAACGAATCCACGAAAATCAAAGGATCTTCGTCCAACGAGACAAAGCGGACACACAGCCAGAGCGACACGGGACAGATGGTCCCAAAACGAAGGAGGAGAAGGTTTACTGACGTCATCCAGCAACCGCGAGTCTGAATGCGCGCATACCTTTGAGCGCGTCTCCATACTCTAGCGCGTCTCCATGGTTACCACCCACCGCGCCATCAATCAACACAAGACAGTTGCCAATCGCCCCTAGTTGCTATCAGAATAGGCAACCACGCCACTATCACGTCATCTAAACCAGCGTCAGCAAGCGTAAGGGAAATTGCACGCTGCGTTTCAAGCCTCGCTTCGTTTTCTTCTCTCAGCGCATCGCGTCAGCACGCTTAGCGGCCATTTTGAGCGCAAAGTGCACAACAAGACGCGTTGCTAGGGAACCAACCATCTGTCGCTCTTTCAATATAAAACAGAATGTTCCGAAATGTAAAAAAAATATGCCTACATAACACTTCAAGACCACAGAATGGTGACCAATCCCTTGGCAATGCAAGGTGGTGCAGGAGTCTATTTGGAAAAGACGTCTTCGCATCCACCTTCAATAACCACAGTTCAACTACTAACGCTTGAAGATGTGTGATACCTGGGGCTATGCAGCAATTAAAAGGTGCGAGCCTTTATTCCACCCAAATGTTTAGATTTAGGAAGAATCGATATTGAGCAAAACAAAACTAAGACGAACAGAGAACTAAATTCAATCACAACCCTCTTCCCTTTCTCAAAGCCAGCAAGCACCGCTCTTTCAACTTTTTCCATTTTAATGAGATCACGCACAACAAACACACTTTCCTGATAGTAAATAGAGACAGCCCGTGCCAAAGGTAACTTACTGCTTAAAAGGGCAGCTTTAAGGTCATGAAATATAATTTAAGGCAGCTCATTAACAAGCTGATGCTGGCACAGTGTCCTTCAATCCCTGCACACTGCCTCCTTTTATATAGGAGCTGCAGAGCATCAGGGGTCAGCTGCAGACCAATGCGGGGGGAGGGGAGCGGGGAGGGGGGCAGTATTTGTACCTGGTTCCATGGGGCCATCTGATGTATGGAAGTGATGCCCGATGTCACCAACGACCTCCATGGGGTCGGGAACCTCCCGGATGGACTGCACATTTGAGATTGAAATGATTGTGGGCTGTAGACAGTTAAGTAAGGGTGGCGGGAGCAGGACCCGAGGAGTGATAAATGAAATTACAAAGCAGTGCTGCAAGTTATCAGTGCATTGCACGTGTAGAAATGAACAGAACAATGGTGTGGTTGTTTTACCAGTCAATGTTTCCTGATGACTGCTTGTAGTCATGCTTCACGGGTGGGCTGTGTTGCAATTGCAGAGACCCTGTCTAGACAGGGCGCTCACAGGAAAAGGAGGAGGGAATGACTCATCATAATGACGCTGAGGTCACATAATGACATAACACATACGATATGGGGCCTGGGGCTTTGGAAAAAAACATTCTAAAAAATACAATATATAAAATGAGCACAATTATGATCGGAATTACTGCTTGTGTGGAAAGAGTTCCGGTCCCAAAGAATAAGTGGCAGTGGTGCCCACTGGCAACCACCGGCACAAATTCAGCACCGCGGATGACCTTAGCTGCCCTGCAAGAGTGTAATGCACCCCCTGGATCCAGGTTCAAGGGGTACAGGAGTGAGTGGGGGCTAGAGGTCTGTATGTCTAATGGCAGCTCGGTGTTTAGGCGCCTACACCACTAATTTCAGGGACCTGGAAAACAACAAAAGGTGCCAAGATCCACGGGAGGCTGGACCCAGCGCTTGATGTTTGTGTATTTAATGCCTCCTCCGAGCCACCCGCAGCCGAACTGATCCGGCGCCACATGTGACAGAGTGTGTCCCATAAACAATGTACCGAAGAAGGGAGTCTCAGACTGCGCCGCACGGGTCACCACAGCATAGGAAAAAATATCTGCACTTAGCGCCTCATCACTGCTAGTAGGCGCTACATAAGTACAAATACTCGTGTAGAAAATCTTATCCAAGGGGTTGGAACAACAGGACGGCTCAGGCATATTTTAACTGTCCTTAAGGATGACAGCAGATGTAACTAACCATCTCACATCACAGTAAAGTGTCATACCCAAGATGTTGAAATGTCAGACATAAGCAAACTGACAACTTGGCAGCTATGAGGCCCAGATGCGTGGTACTTGGCAGGGCCGGGAGGACCAGGATGGAAGATACCGCAGCAGCTGAATTAAGACTGAGGCCCAGTCATCTCTTCAGACTTCAGCAGCCCCTTCCCTCCACCCCGAGAGGGCCGGGGGCCTCACTCTCTGCTCCACAGGTACCTCCTCAGTGAGTCCAAGCTGAGAGGGAGGGTCTCACTGGCCCGAGATGTGGGACAAAGAGGAGGAGAATAGAGGAGGACAGGCAGAGGGGAGAATGGGAAAAGAGGAGAGGCTGCACAGGAGAGGTGGGAAGGGAGAGGCTGCAAGGAAGAGGTAAGACGGGGAGAGGAGGAGAGGCTGCACTGGAGAGGTGGGAAGGGGAGAGGCTGCACAGGAGAGATGGGAAGGGGAGAGGCTGCACAGGAGAGATGGGAAGGGGAGAGGCTGCACAGGAGAGATGGGAAGGGGAGAGGCTGCACAGGAGAGATGGGAAGGGGAGAGGCTGCACAGGAGAGATGGGAAGGGAAGAGGCTGCACAGGAGAGATGGGAAGGGAAGAGGCTGCACAGGAGAGATGGGAAGGGGAGAGGCTGCACAGGGGAGATGGGAAGGGGAGAGGCTGCACAGGGGAGGTGGGAAGGGGAGAGGGTGCACAGGAGAGGTGGGACGGGGAGAGGGTGCACCCAGAGAGGTGGGACGGGGAGAGGGTGCACAGGAGAGGTGAGACGGGGAGAGGGTGCACAGGAGAGGTGAGACGGGGAGAGGGTGCACAGGAGAGGTGAGACGGGGAGAGGTGGAGAGGGTGCACAGGAGAGGTGAGACGGGGAGAGGAGGAGAGGCTGCACAGGAGAGGTGGGAAGGGGAGAGGCTGCACCGGAGAGGTGGGAAGGGGAGAGGCTGCACCGGAGAGGTGGGAAGGGGAGAGGCTGCACAGGAGAGGTGGGAAGGGGAGAGGCTGCACAGGAGAGGTGGGAAGGGGAGAGGCTGCACAGGAGAGGTGGGAAGGGGAGAGGCTGCACAGGAGAGGTGGGAAGGGGAGAGGCTGCACAGGAGGGGTGGGAGAGGCTGCACAGGAGGGGTGGGAAGTGGGAGAGGCTGCACAGGAGAGGTGGGAAGGGGAGAGGCTGCACAGGAGAGGTGGGAAGGGGAGAGGCTGCACAGGAGAGGTGGGGGGGTGAAGTGGCCGCAGGCGGGGAGAGGCCATAGCTTGAAGTGGGGGGGTGGAGAGTTAAGGTTGTCCAGAAGCGGGGAGAGGTGGACAGGAATACTCCTACCTGCGCAGACACCTGCTCAGAGCCCTCTCTCCCTCGGCCTGGGACGGTGAAGATGACAATCCGAGGCCGGGGGTGATGTCCGGGGTCAGAGGGTGAAGGTCACCGCACAGACAGAGGATCCTTCCACCCCTACAGCTGCTGGAGCCGGAGGAAGAGGCCGGAAGTGACAGCATTCACTGCTAGTGACCTGGAAGAGGAAATCACGTGCCTGCTGGTCTGGAGCTGAGAGTAACTGAAAGAGACAACGGACTAAGCAGTAACACAGACTGCAGTGACCCTGACCAGGCCTCGAGGCTGAAACCAGCTGCGGCCGAAGGAGAAGAAACCGAACCCCGAATGGAAAGGATGTTGGGGGGCCGAGTTTAACACCGCCCCCAACACTCGAAAATGTGACATAATGTAACACTCACCCCGGTGCTTGTCAGGGGAAAGGAGGTCTGTGTCTGTTCTAAGCCCCTGCGGCATTTCAGGTGAGACGGGGAGAGGCTGCACAGGAGAGATGGGAAGGGGAGAGGCTGCACAGCAGAGGAGGGAAGGGGAGAGGCTGCACAGCAGAGGTGGGAAGGGGAGAGGCTGCACAGCAGAGGTGGGAAGGGGAAAGGCTGCTGTTGTATTCTATTTCCATGGTTTTGGTGTCGGTGTGTAGAATTAGAATGTACCAGGGGTTCCAGCTGAAGATTCGAGGTCCGGCAGTTATGCGGAGACCTCTGATCTAGGCTGGCGTGTTAGGTTGATGCTGTGTACTTTTGATGAATAAAGAAGTCATCATACTACTTCCTGCTCCTGTATTTACTAAAGAACCTCACTACAATTGGCGACGATTGGGATATCAAAGTACACCGTACAGCTCTTCCTAACTCCTCTTTGG
The DNA here is from genome assembly GCA_963921515.1 of Calotriton arnoldi. Lineage (NCBI taxonomy): Eukaryota > Metazoa > Chordata > Amphibia > Caudata > Salamandridae > Calotriton > Calotriton arnoldi. The sequence goes on from CAWUFW010002725.1 coordinate 1,532,269, forward strand.
GACTTCATAGACTCTACCGGCGTGTGGAATCGAGATTCCCAGACTGTCATTTGCAAAATTGAAGCGGACTCTAGCGCAAGAGTGGCGTGTTGGCGACAGGTCGTATATTTTTTGGTGTTTGGTTCCTCATCTTAGCCTAAAGTTTTCCGGCCTAACCTTCACCTAACTGCCACTCCGCTCGCGCATTGTCCTACCTGCGCGCACAGTCAGAATTTTCACTCCTCGGACATTCTGCTGCCTCCCGGCCATTCCTCTCTTTCCCATCTCCAGCTCTGCTCACGTCGTCACGTCCTCACGCAAGGGTGACACGGGGTCACGCAACGTGCCGCCATCTTGTTAAGGCACTTTACCATCATTGTTCAATAAAAGCAACTGAACGCGCACCTTCGTTCTGTTATTCCTCAAGTTAAAGTCGGTGACGCGCACACCTTTTCAGCAGCTGAGCGCTCACCTCCAGTTTCTTTTTCAAAACAAAGTCGGTGACACGCACACCTTTCATATCATCTGAAACAACCAAATCTGCGTGCACCTTCATTGTAAGAAACTCGGTGACACGCACACCTTCACTATTTTAAGCGTGCACCTTTATTATAAGAAAGTCGGTGACACGCACACCTTCACTATTTTAAAGCTTTTACACGCTCCACAAGTTTATATTCAATTTGCGTGCACCTTTATCCTCCTAAAGTCGGTGACACGCACACCTGAACACCTTTATTCATCTCTTATATCCAAGTGACACTTACACTGGTACTGGTTTTCGTGCTTCATTTTAGGAAACTCATTTTTGTGGTTGCATTTTTTTTTAAATTCAAATTTAACCTCCTAAAATGCAAAATTTTACTTGTCCCCCACACTTTTTACCAGAACCAGGTATTCCTAAAACCAAATGGAAGCAATGGTTTAAAGGTTTCACCAGCTACATAATAGCTTTAGACGGGGCGAAATTTGATCCAATTAGGAAACTAGCTCTCCTTTACAATAATCTTGGTTCTGAAGGTCAACGTATTTTTGATCATTTGCCGTTAGCCACCCAACCTGATGAAACTGATTGGGATACTTACAAAGAGGCAGTGTGTAGACTTGCTAACTATTTTGTTGATGAAACTAGTGTAGTAGTGGAGAGGCATAAGTTCTACACTAGACGTCAATTTGAATTTGAGTCTATAGACACTTTTCTAGCTGAATTGAGAGTTTTAATTGCCACATGTGAATTTGATGGCAACATTGATTCCTATTTAAGGGACCAACTAATTGTAAACTGTTTTAACAAAAAAGTTCAAGAAAGACTACTTTGTTGTAGAAACCCCTCTTTGAATGAAACTCTGGAGTTAGCCAGGGGTATTGAAAGATCTGTTGTAGCACAAAAAGTACTAAATAAGGCAGTAACTGAACCTGTAACGGAACCAGTATACGCTTTAAGCACCAAACCTAAATTTAATTACAACAAGCCCAAAGAGTACAAGAAGCAAAGTGCTTGTTATAGATGCGGATCTCTTACACATTTAGCCAATGCTAAGAATTGTCCTGCTCTTGGTAAACTTTGTATCAATTGCAAGAAGCATGGTCATTTCACACGCATGTGTAAGAATCCTCACAAAATTAGCACACTTGAAAGCGTGGAGGATGCCTCAGAGAATAATGTTTGCACTGTCAAAACTTTTAAAAAGATTGTGCTCTCAATTGATTCTGATGCAAATGAGGATCGTCCGTTGTGCGATGTTACCATTGGTGATGTACAAACACAAGTAACTGTAGATTCTGGTTCTCCAGTAACTTTTGTCACTGACATTTTATTTTACAAGCACTGGAATTCTATTCCATTATCTCCACCAGATATTCGCACCATTTCTTTTGGAGGGCACAATATTGATATGCTAGGTTTCTTTCTCAATAATATTAAATTCAAAGATCGAGTAATTTTCACTAAAGTGTACGTGGCAAAAAAGGTTATAACATCCTAGGGTGGAAAGATCAAGGGAAGTTTGGTATGGTACTAAGACCAGGCACTTCATGTCCTATTTCTTTAGTGGATATTCCTGATATTCCTTCTCTGCAGCAACTACTTACTAAACACGATTCATTATTCAAGGACAAATTAGGTCTTGTGCATAATTTTGAACATAGAATTATTTTAAAGAAGAATGCGGTTCCCATCATTCACAAAGTAAGGAATGTTCCAATATGCATTAGAGACCAATTAAAACAACACTTGGAGAATCTTTGCTTTGATAAGGTCATCGAACCGATCGATTCATCGGAATGGATTTCTCCGATCGTCGTTGCAAAGAAAAAGGGTACAAAGGACATCAGACTTTGCATTGACTTAAGATCATTGAACAAAAGTATTTTAATCGATTGCTTTCCATTACCTAAAATCCAAGAGATGTTAGCTCAGTTGGGCGGTGCCAAAGTTTTTTCATGCCTGGATTTAAAATCCGCCTATCATCAAGTCGAACTTTCTGAAGATTCCCGCTCTCTCACGGCTTTCAATACTCCTTTTGGTGCTTTTAGATTTTTGCGAATGCCTTTCGGCTTAGCATCTGCTGCTTCTGTTTTTCAGAAATTAATGTATAAATTGTTTGGGGAGTGCAACAATGTTCTTGCGTACCAAGACGACATTCTGGTGTTTTCTAAAAATTCCAAGGAACATCTTGAAAATTTGTCTAACGTATTACAAATTTTAGAGTCAAACGGATTTACAGTTAAAAAAGAGAAGTGCAAGTTTTTAGTTAAAGAAATTGACTATCTTGGTCATCATATTTCTGAATCTGGTATCACACCCAAATCTGACCTGGTCAAAGCCATTGTTGAAAGTCCCTCTCCCGAGAATAAAGATCAATTAAGATCTTTTCTTGGGCTATGCGAATATTATTCTCGGTTCATTGATAGCTTTGCCCTCCAAACTGAACCTTTACGAAAACTACTTAGGAAGGGTGAACAGTTTATCTGGACGGACACTGAATCTGGAGCGTTCAGCAACTTAAAGAACCTTATTGTTAAAGCTCCTGCCCTACACTCTTTCGCAGATAATGTACAATCTATTGTTACTGTTGATGCCAGTGGTGTGGGATTAGGTGTGGTTCTTTCCCAATTAGTAGAAGGTGTTGAACATACGGTGGGTTTTGCCTCCAGATCGCTATCTCAAACAGAACGTCACTATAGCACTATAGAAAGGGAGGCTTTGGCATGCGTGTGGGCTACCAAGCATTTTGAAACATTTCTTTGGGGCAGAAGATTTGTCCTGGTCACTGACCATAAGCCTCTTGTTTTTTTGTTATCCAGAAAAGATCATGATAAGGTTAGTCCTAGATTAGTGAGACTTCTTTCCAGAATGTTTGAATTCAATTTCTTAATCAAACACATTCCAGGTGGGAAAAATGCCCGAGCTGATTTTTTATCCAGGTGCCCTATACTTGAGGAGCCCTACACTTCTTTTAACGATGATACTGAATGTGTTATTGGCATGGTTGATGGTTTAGTTGTGTTGGATGGTGCCATCAACAACTCTGAATGGTTGGAATGTGCTAAATGTGATGATTTACAAAATTTAATCAAAAGACATATTAGTAATGGCTGGCCTGAAGAAAGGAATTTGGAGGAAGGTTTACGTCAGTTTTACAAAGTAAAAGATGACCTCACTATTGAAAATGATTTTGTCATGAAGGGAAATTTGCTAATTCCTCCTGGAACGCTTAAATTAAGATTGTTAAATTTTGCTCACCAAGGTCATCTTGGTATGACCGGCACAAAAAAACGCCTACGCCTTTATTATTGGTGGCCAGGAATGGATGTCGATGTTGAGAACTTTGTGGGAAGATGTGTTAGTTGTTGCGAGTCTGATAAATCCTTGAAAGTCCGTAACACCCCTCTTCATCCTGTAGAATTCCCTAAGGGCCCTTGGGAAAAGTTAGGGATGGACTTCATTGGTCCAATGTACAATCTTAAAGCTGACAAGAAATTTGCACTAGTTATGGTGGACTACTTCTCCAAATGGGTAGAATGTAAGTTTTTACCTGAACCTACCACTTCAGCAGTGATCACTATGCTGAATGAATTGTTTCGTAGAGAAGGGGTTCCGAAGTATCTTGTATCAGATAATGGAGTGCAATTTAAATCTCATGCTATGCAAGACTTCTTAACTAACATGGGTATCAAACATTTAACTGTGGCTCTATATAGTCCCCAGGGAAATGGCATGGTGGAGAGAGTAAACAGGATGTTAAAAGAAACCATTCAGTTAGCTTCCGTTCAGGGGAGTCTGTTCTGGAAGCTGTCCAAGAGAGGTTATGGAGTTACCATAATACTCCACACTCTTTAACGGGTATCCCTCCTTTTGTTCTTCTTAAGGGGCGTTTTGGTTCTTCCAAGCTTAGTCCCAATTGGGTCTTAGAGCAAACCAAATGTTCTGAAAAGATTCCTGATATAAAACAAGTACGTGATTCTGTTGAAAAAGCTCAGTTTAAAATGAAACAAGTATATGATTGTGACAAAAAAGTAAAAGTTGTGCAATTTGCAGTTGGTGATCTCATCAAGGTTAAAAGACCGGTTGGAAATAAGAGTCATAAGTCTAAATTTTACCCCTTGACTCGCATTGTTAAAATTTCCAAACATGCAGTTTTTGTTGAAAATGGCAAATGGTGGAGTAAGAGGAACGTGGTTCTGGTGAAAAACAATGTTCATGAAGATAGGGTCATTGAAACCCCTTTCATTCATTCTGACTTATCATTACCAGATTGTGTTGTTCCCAGTCATTCTAATGAATTGTCTATTCAACGATCGGGTGGTGGTGATTCTACAGTTTTGCATGATGCACTAAATCAAAATGTTTCTGCTACCAATGATACTGTTTCTAGTTCTGATTATCCACAAGGCAATGTAGTTGTTCCTACTGATGTTAATCCTTCTGGGATAAATGTTTCATCTAAGGAGGGTAAAAGAAGAATACGTGCTCCTTACTATCTCAAGGATTATGTGCTACAATAGTGGTGTTTTTTTTTTTTCTTTCTTTTCTTCTGCAAGTTTTGTTATTATTTTGTTAAGTTATGATATTTCCTTACTTTCTGTTCTTTGTGTAAAGGGGGAAGATGTGTTGTATTCTATTTCCATGGTTTTGGTTTCGGTGTGTAGAATTAGAATGTACCAGGGGTTCCAGCTGAAGATTCGAGGTCCGGCAGTTATGCGGAGACCTCTGATCTAGGCTGGCGTGTTAGGTTGATGCTGTGTACTTTTGATGAATAAAGAAGTCATCATACTACTTCCTGCTCCTGTATTTACTAAAGAACCTCACTACAGCTGCACAGGAGAGGAGGGGAAAGGCTGCACAGGAGAGGAGGGGAGAGGCTGCACAGGAGAGGTGGGGAGAGGCTGCACAGGAGAGGTGTGAAGGGGAGAGGCTGCACAGGAGAGGTGGGGAGGGGCTGCACAGGAGAGGTGGGGAGGGGCTGCACAGGAGAGGTGGGAAGGGGAGAGGCTGCACAGGTGAGGTGGGAAGGAGAGAGGCTGCACAGCAGAGGTGGGAAGGGGAGAGGCTGCACAGCAGAGGTGGGAAGGGGAGAGGCTGCACAGGAGAGGTGGGAATGGGAGAGGCTGCATAGGAGAGGTGGGAATGGGAGAGGCTGCATAGGAGAGGTGGGAAGGGGAGAGGAGGAGAGGCTGCACAGGAGAGGTGGGAAGGGGAGGCTGCAAGGAAGAGGTAAGACGGGGAGAGGAGGAGAGGCTGCACTGGAGAGGTGGGAAGGGGAGAGGCTGCGAAGGGGAGAGGCTGCACAGGAGAGATGGGAAGGGGAGAGGCTGCACAGGAGAGATGGGAAGGGGAGAGGCTGCACAGGAGAGATGGGAAGGGGAGAGGCTGCACAGGGGAGGTGAGACGGGGAGAGGCTGCAGAGGTGAGACGGGGAGAGGGTGCACAGGAGAGGTGAGACGAGGAGAGGCTGCACAGGAGAGGTGGGAAGGGAGAGGCTGCACTGGAGAGGTGGGAGGGGGAGAGGCTGCACAAGAGAGGTGGGAAGGGGAGAGGCTGCACAGGAGAGGTGGGGAAGGGGAGAGGTTGCACAGGAGAGGTGGGAAGGGGAGAGGCTGCACAAGAGAGGTGGGAAGGGGAGAGGCTGCACAAGAGAGGTGGGAAGGGGAGAGGCTGCACAAGAGAGGTGGGAAGGGTAGAGGCTGCACAGGAGAGGTTGGAGGGGGAGAGGCTGCACAGGAGAGGTTGGAGGGGGAGAGGCTGCACAGGAGAGGTTGGAGGGGGAGAGGCTGCACAGGAGAGGTGGGAGGGGGAGAGGCTGCACAGGAGAGGGTGCACAGGAGAGGTGAGACGGGGAGAGGGTGCACAGGAGAGGTGAGACGGGGAGAGGGTGCACAGGAGAGGTGAGACGGGGAGAGGGTGCACAGGAGAGGTGAGACGGGGAGAGGAGGAGAGGCTGCACAGGAGAGGTGGGAAGGGGAGAGGCTGCACCGGAGAGGTGGGAAGGGGAGAGGCTGCACAGGAGAGGTGGGGAAGGGGAGAGGTTGCACAGGAGAGGTGGGAAGGGGAGAGGTTGCACAGGAGAGGTGGGAAGGGGAGAGGTTGCACAGGAGAGGTGGGAAGGGGAGAGGTTGCACAGGAGAGGTGGGAAGGGGAGAGGTTGCACAGGAGAGGTGGGAAGGGGAGAGGCTGCACAAGAGAGGTGGGAAGGGGAGAGGTTGCAAAGGAGAAGTGGGAGGGGGAGAGGCTGCACAGGAGAGGTGGGAGGGGGAGAGGCTGCACAGGAGAGGCTGCACAATAGAGGTGGGAAGGGGAGAGGCTGCACAGGAGAGGTGGGAAGGGGAGAGGCTGCACAGGAGAGGTGGGAAGGGGAGAGGCTGCACAGGAGGGGTGGGAAGTGGGAGAGGCTGCACAGGAGAGGTGGGAAGGGGAGAGGCTGCACAGGAGAGGTGGGAAGGGAGAGGCTGCACAGGAGAGGTGGGAAGGGGAGAGGTTGCACAGGAGAGGTGGGGGGTGAAGTGGCCGCAGGCGGGGAGAGGCCATAGCTTGAAGTGGGGGGGTGGAGAGTTAAGGTTGTCCAGAAGCGGGGAGGGGAGAGGTGGACAGGAAGACTCCTACCTGCGCAGACACCTGCTCAGAGCCCTCTCTCCCTCGGCCTGGGACGGTGAAGATGAGAATCCGAGGCCGGGGGTGATGTCCGGGGTCAGAGGGTGAAGGTTACCGCACAGACAGAGGATCCTTCCACCCCTACAGCTGCTGGAGCCGGAGGAAGAGGCCGGAAGTGACAGCATTCACTGCTAGTGACCTGGAAGAGGAAATCACGTGCCTGCTGGTCTGGAGCTGAGAGTAACTGAAAGAGACAACGGACTAAGCAGTAACACAGACTGCAGTGACCCTGACCAGGCCTCGAGGCTGAAACCAGCTGCGGCCGAAGGAGAAGAAACCGAACCCCGAATGGAAAGGATGTTGGGGGGCCGAGTTTAACACCGCCCCCAACACTCGAAAATGTGACATAATGTAACACTCACCCCAGTGCTTGTCAGGGGAAGGGAGGTCAGTGTCTGTTCTAAGCCCCTGCGGCATTTCAGGTGAGACGGGGAGAGGCTGCACAGGAGAGATGGGAAGGGGAGAGGCTGCACAGGAGAGATGGGAAGGGGAGAGGCTGCACAGGAGAGGTGGGGAGGGGCTGCACAGGAGAGGTGGGGAGGGGCTGCACAGGAGAGGTGGGAAGGGGAGAGGCTGCACAGGTGAGGTGGGAAGGAGAGAGGCTGCACAGCAGAGGTGGGAAGGGGAGAGGCTGCACAGCAGAGGTGGGAAGGGGAGAGGCTGCACAGCAGAGGTGGGAAGGGGAGAGGCTGCACAGGAGAGGTGGGAATGGGAGAGGCTGCACAGGAGAGGTGGGAAGGGGGAGGCTGCAAGGAAGAGGTAAGACGGGGAGAGGAGGAGAGGCTGCACTGGAGAGGTGGGAAGGGGAGAGGCTGCGAAGGGGAGAGGCTGCACAGGAGAGATGGGAAGGGGAGAGGCTGCACAGGAGAGATGGGAAGGGGAGAGGCTGCACAGGGGAGGTGGGAAGGGGAGAGGCTGCACAGGGGAGGTGGGAAGGGGAGAGGCTGCACAGGAGAGGTGAGACGGGGAGAGGCTGCAGAGGTGAGACGGGGAGAGGGTGCACAGGAGAGGTGAGACGGGGAGAGGAGGAGAGGCTGCACAGGAGAGGTGGGAAGGGGAGAGGCTGCACCGGAGAGGTGGGAGGGGGAGAGGCTGCACAAGAGAGGTGGGAAGGGGAGAGGCTGCACAGGAGAGGTGGGGAAGGGGAGAGGTTGCACAGGAGAGGTGGGAAGGGGAGAGGCTGCACAAGAGAGGTGGGAAGGGGAGAGGCTGCACAAGAGAGGTGGGAAGGGGAGAGGCTGCACAAGAGAGGTGGGAAGGGGAGAGGCTGCACAAGAGAGGTGGGAAGGGGAGAGGCTGCACAGGAGAGGTTGGAGGGGAGAGGCTGCACAGGAGAGGTTGGAGGGGAGAGGCTGCACAGGAGAGGTGGGAGGGGAGAGGCTGCACGGGAGAGGTGGGAAGGGGAGAGGCTGCACGGGAGAGGTGGGAAGGGGAGAGGCTGCACAGGAGAGGTGGGAAGGGGAGGGGGAGAGGCTGCACAGGAGAGGTGGGAGGGGGAGAGGCTGCACAGGAGAGGTGGGAGGGGGAGAGGTGAAGTGGCCGCAGGCGGGGAGAGGCCATAGCTTGAAGTAGGGAGTGGAGAGTTAAGGTTGTCCAGAAGCGGGGAGGGGAGAGGTGGACAGGAAGACTCCTACCTGCGCAGACACCTGCTCAGAGCCCTCTCTCCCTCGGCCTGGGACGGTGAAGATGACAATCCAAGGCCGGGGGTGATGTCCGGGGTCAGAGGGTGAAGGTCACCGCACAGACAGGGGATCCTTCCACCCCTACAGCTGCTGGAGCCGGAGGAAGAGGCCGGAAGTGACAGCATTCACTGCTAGTGCTGTCTCTGCCCTCGCTGACCCGGAAGAGGAAATCACGTGCCTGCTGGTCTGGAGCTGAGTAACTGAAAGAGACAATGGACTAAGCAGTAACACAGACTGCAGTGACCCTGACCAGGCCTCGAGGCTGAAACCAGCTGCGGCCGAAGGAGGAGAAGAAACCGAACCCCGAATGGAAAGGATGTTGGGGGGCCGAGTTTAACACCGCCCCCAACACTCGAAAATGTGACATAATGTAACACTCACCCCTGTGCTTGTCAGGGGAAAGGAGACGTGTGTCTGTCCTAAGCCCCCCAACACTCGCCCCTGTGTATGTCGGGGAAATCGATGTGTGCCTGTCCTAAGCCCCCCAACCCTCACCCCTGTGTATGTCAGGGGAACGGAGATGTGTGTCTGTCCCAAGCCCCCCCAACACTCGCCCCTGTGTATGTCAGGGGAGGGAGATGTGTGCCTGTCCTAAACCCCCCAACACTAACCCCTGTGTATGTCAGGGGAGGGAGATGTGTGCCTGTCCTAAGCCCCCCCAACACTCACCCCTGTGTATGTCAGGGGAACGGGGATGTGTGTCTGTCCCAAGCCTCCCAACACTCGCCCCTGTGTATGACAGGGGAACAGAGATGTGTGTCTGTCCTGAGCCTCCCAACACTCACCCCTGTGTATGTCAGGGGAAAGGAGATGTGTGTCTGTCCTAAGCCCCCCGGCATTTCAGAGCAGCTTTGAGGGGAGCAGCAAAGCTCAGCAGCCTCCGTGACAGCTGCAGACCCCGGACTCTGAAGAGGGGACGAGTGAGGGAGAAGGGAACGGAGAAACATGGATAGAGTGCATTATACGTGGGAGGCGAATGAGGAAAGAGCCGCTGCAAGGACTTCTGCCCTCCAGGCAGTGCATCACTGACCCCTGTATAGCGACATCACTGCCGCCCGGCCAAGTACCACGCATCAGGGGTCAGACTAACGCGTTCTAGTTCTGGTGCCCGCATTCCCGCACTAAAATGCATTTGTCATGCACTATAGTTCCTACAACCTGTACGAACCACTAAAAAGGCTGTATAACAAAAACTGTTACCATCCAATGTATATATGATAGGCTCTTTTTGATTTCATGATAAGTGTTCTTAATCTTTCTCTGGCTGTAATATATCCAACTTGACCCATTGTGACTGCCAGGATATAATTGATTATATCACTTTTTACAAGGTACCTTTAGCTCTGCTTGAATTGTAACCCCTTCTGTTAGGATAGCTTGAACATCCATAGGTTTGGCATGCTGAGTGACTAAATGTTTTCACCTATCTTCACGTTTTCAATAGGGAGAAAAAGCACCAACCCCTTTCTTCCCCTCCTCACCATGCCCCTTCTTCCTACTCCCTCCCCCCCCCACCTCCCCTGTTAAACTGATCATTTATATATCTTGGTTAACTATAGTTGTCAATGTTCTCCGTGTCACGTAATTTTTCAGTACTAGTATGTGCTTTTAGTTCATGGTTATTCAGTGGTTCCCTTGTACCACTCGCCAGATAGTGTCCCTTCCGCTAGTCTTTCTCTTCTCCCTTGGCGGTACACTTTGTATGGTAGGGTGCGTGTTCTAGTCTTCTGACACACAACGTGCTACTGGCATGTCTACCATGTTTATACATGATTTTCTTCTGCTTTGGACAATTCTTTAGAAGCCACTATAATTAATCAGATGCCTTGAGTAATTGTTCCCTTATTCTAAACTGGATCGTCTGGTCAACATTGCCTGCAATCTGCTCAGCGAGTATGGTAGTATACCAAGTATAATCACAGGAGATTTTAACACCAATCTTTTCTGCAACTCTTTCGAGGAGCCTGAGATTGACCCCCTAATGGTTCCATCACACCTTGCCACTCAGTCAATTCCTGTAGGATACAGACCATCAAAATTGGGCGAGTATGTAGCCACTCAGCTAGGCAGCGTAGGCTATACTGTATTAAATGGTCGTTTCCACACGGACATTCCTCCAGCTTGGACACGATCCGATGGCCGAACCTTCTCCTTCCTGGACTTTTCCCTAGGGAGCACAGAAATTCTCCCATTGATTGAGAGCTATCACATTGCACCACAAGGAGAAAGTGATCATCGGCCCCAAATCATATCAATTCTCGTCAACGCCCCTCGTCATCAGGAGCTCGCTTACACTCACGCAGGCTTCTACACGGAGAACTTAAAACGAATGAAATGGTCTGACGACGTGGCACCCCTCCTGACGGAAAAATGCAGAGCACTGTTAATCCAACTATCAGACACTGATTTCTCACCCACTAGTTGCTGGGCTAGCTTCACCAACCAACTACTAGAAGCAGTTCCACTCAAGAGGAGCATTGAGCAGCATGTATTCCGATCGCACATTTCACCAGCAACAAAAAAATTAAAGTTATGTAGAAATCGTGCCCTTCGGGAATCCAGGAAGAGTCCAGGCAATAAAATCAATTTTAACAAATACAAGCAAGCTCAAGCAGCTTTCAAGCTTGCAGTGCGCAGGGAAAAACAAGTGGCCTCAGATCAATTCTGGCTGAAGCTCCACTATGAAAGTAAGAAACCAAACTCAAAGCAATTCTGGTCTCTTGTAAATAGGGGCCAGCGAGGTGAAAGCGGCTACGGCAGCGCAAACATTAGTGCTGATGTATGGTCCAACTTTTTATCATCTCAATTTAAGAGTAATAACAACAAAGTCGACTGTCTCAAATTCCCCAGCACAGTCGACGCAAAGATACTACCTCTGAAGGCTACAAAGTCAACCTGCCACGGCCCCAGCCTTTCTCCCATTAGCACATCTGAAGAACCCGTTATTGTGGATTGTGGGAATAACATCGATCCATCTTCTGAGATAACATCGACAACGGAAGAATTAAAACATAAGATCCTACGTTTAATAAAAAAAGCTAGAGCCAATGGTGCACCTGGGCCAAATGGTCTTCCTCAGGCCTTGTTTAAATCGGATGCCGAATTTTGGTCAGTCAACTTAACCTCACTGTTTTCTTACTGCAGGTTAAATAACATTGTCCCCGAGTCCTGGAGAGGAGCCATTATTCATCCCATATATAAGAGCGGGAAGAGAAGCGACCCTAGTAACTATCGAATGATAGCACTTTTAGACATCGAATCTAAATACTACGCTAGCATTTTGTTGGAAGAGCTGTTGGCCTGTGTCAACAAAACAAAGCGCCTCCCCTTCAATCAGACGGGTTTTGTGGCCAATTCTGGAACAACAACCAACCTACTAACCCTGTCCGTTTTGATAGAGAAAGCGACAGTCCAACAAACCCAACTGCACTGCTGTTTCGTAGATTTTAAAGCGGCTTTCGACCGAGTGCCCCGGGACTTACTGTGGCAAAAATTAAAGTCATGGGGCATACCTTGGTCTTTGCTTCTCGCAATAGCTGAACTCCATTCTGAAACATGGATTAGAATCAAGCTGGGTGAAGGCTCTCATGTCTCTAGGAAGATCGAGAAGCAGAGTAAAACAAGGTTGTGTGCTGGCTCCACTCCTTTTTAATCTGTTTATATCTGATCTTTCGCAAATTCTCGACAGTGTTAACTGCCACCCACCCCAACTAGACGGAGTGCGTATTAGTAACCTCTTATACGCTGATGACCTGGTGCTGCTTAGCCATACGAAAGAGGGCCTACAGAGGCTACTTGATGAACTGCTCCCTTACACTACAAGCAACTTCCTAGAGTTGAATCTATCAAAAACAAAAACAATTTCCTTTGGGAAGCAAAAGAAGGCGCGTGGAGGGGGGCACTTCAACAAATTAAAAATCGACTCAACATGTCACTATAAATATCTGGGAATAATTCTCGACACCAGATGCTCCTTTGTCAAACAGAAAGAAGCACTAAGGTTCAAAGCCCTGGCTCTCGAGGTTGCAGTCACGAAACTGTCCAAAAAGCTACTTGGCCCCAGTTTACTCCCAATGCTGAAAGTGATGAAGGCAAAGATAACCAATACATTGACGTATGGCCATGAGATCACGAAGGGCACCACAAACACTCTTTCAAACAAACTAATAATCAAAATTTTTAAACGTGCATTTCATTTGCCAAAGTCAGCGTCGCCAGCACAAGTTCGCCTCGAACTAGGTCTACACTTGACCATCACAGCGTAGAGGCTGGCGCATTTATTAAGTTCTGTAATAGACTGCGTCATGCCCGGGAGGTTTCCTTGAAGGCCAGACTCTGGCAAGAAATCCAGAAAAGTCACGCTAGCCATAAATATCGGCTCCACCTGAATCATAGTTTACAACTGCTTGGTGTCAAGGAATTTTGGGGAACAAATCCCCCCCAGTCTGCACTAAAAGCAGTCATTAAGAAGAGCGTCAGGTTGTGGTCCTTTCATTCGGACAGGGCAACATTGTCAAAAAGGAAGCATGCCTGGGCAGTGATCACAAATTTTAAGCCAGGAGTTGTACCCCTTATTTATTAAGCACGTTCGCACTTTATTGGAAAAGAAAGTTCCTGGCTCTAAGGATGGGTGAATGGCCTTTTCTAAAGAATCTTCCAGAATGGCGCCGACCACATAATCACACCCAATGTAGGCTGTGCGGCCACCACACCGAAGACATGGAACATATAGTTTGCCTATGTCCCGCAATGCTCACCGCCAGACGATTTCTATTGCGAGAAGAATGGATTAGGCTTGGAATCCGATCCTGCCGCCAAGCCATAATAGCTGCCTTAAACCCGGACAACACGAAGCTGAATACCGGGTTAACAAAACTTGTCACAAAGGCGCAAAAATTGTTGGAAGCTATTGGTGCCCCCAACCAACCCCTATTATGGCAGCGCGGCACTCCACCCTTGGGCTCAGTAATTGCCTCCCAAACAACAACAATCTGCCGACCCTAACCCGGTCCCCGAATCGAACACTATCTGACAGGAAGCTCTGCAGAGTTTTAAGTAAAATGCTAACCTTGTATCCATCTGTAATTTTATATAGTGTTTTTTTCATTTTTAAGATCATGTTGCAAGTGTTTTTATATTGTAAGGGTTTTAATTATCCAACAATAAATTTCTATAGTGTATTCCCATCACCAGATCTCCTATTAACCACAGCGACTGTTTAGTGCCAGTCCACTTACAGTCACCTTTCTGCCTCCTACATTAATGTGTAATCACCAGTGAGGCTTTTCTTAATTTTATGATGAACCTTTTTTGCCGAAGTATTTACTTCCCGACATTATCATTTTTACAGGAGCTGGAATTCCCTAAACTTACTCAGACGTTTTTATGAACTTCTCACCCGGGTATGACACTGGTTCCGAACCTTTCCCATGCATTTTTCAATTTCAGTATTGATCAAAAATGTATTCTTACCATTCTTTTCTTACAGTTCCCTTTGGAACTCACACAGGTACTAGTGATATGACCTTTTACTAAGTTACCAAAATCACATATACATTTCCCTGGATTCATTTCCTCCCCCTCCCTTCTGTTACCCCCTCCCCCTCCTCCTCCTCCTCCTCCTCTTCCTCCTCCTCCTCCTTTGCCTCTTCTAGGCAGTAGTCTGATTTTTTTTGTGCTCTTTGTCCTGATCATGATTTCATAAATCACAGAAGGCTGAAACGCTGTCGACAAGATCCCGGTTGAAAAAGACAGATATGTTGTACAATGGAATACACATGAACTCTTGATTTGTACCCTTATACGTGCACATTACTGGATTAATATCTCTTTTCAATACTTTTTAAATTGAATTTATGTATATCACCTTGTGATATCCACGCGAGTTTCACGAGCACTGTGTGTTCACCCAACGCATCAAGCACTTATTCTTTAATTTATATTGATCTGCTGCTAATAGATCATAAAAAGATTAAAAATGCATGATCATTTTGGAATATCATTTGCCATATCTTTCTGTAATTCATTTACATAGGCAATAAATTTGGCATAAGTATTCTATGAAAAAAAAAGTTGTTTCTTTTTAATCATACCTTCTTGACCTTTGTTGTAGATACAACTAACAAAAGCAGCCAGCATGCTTTAAATTGGTTTGTTGGCACAGCCAGCCAGAGGTAAATGAAGTGGTTTATTATTAACACTGTGCTGGGCAGGGAGGACTTATGAGCTTTCGGCTGTTGTTTTTTTATAAGGTTAAATAGAGACAAAAGGCCGGGCTTCAGCTCCTGAGGAGGCCCTGCCTGCCTCAGTCTCTCTAGGCAGACCACGTGGTGCTGAAATAAATAAGCAGCTATAGCCTGTGAATTACTTTCAAATCTCCTTATGCCGTCTGCCCCTTTGCTGTGTTTCCACTATGTAAAACTGCCCAAAATAAAATGTAGATTCTGCCTGTCACCCACGCTCTCATCTCATACTTTAAGAATTAAGGACAAAGCATTAGCCTTTGATATGAGAAACAGATACTCATCTTGTGGTTGAATTGCACAGTGTGAAACTGGAAATTCTGGGACCAGTGCAGCTTCCCTGCCTTACCAAATTGTGTGATTCTAGACAAATAGTTTATTTCACAGAGCCCCCTTTTTGTTCATTATCATATATGAGAGCACCTTCAAATACATGACCCTCAGATGTGCGCAATACAAAACCTGCGCTTGTCTTTGATGTAAAAGACTATAATGTTACTCCATCTATAATAAAAATCTGGCAACATATAGGGTATACATTACAACTGACTTTCCACTTAGTCCACTAATGCCATTAACTTCAGGGCAGGCGCAGAAATGTTTCTCAGTTCACGTTTAAAACTCTTACTTTTTAATAAATACTTCTCAATGCAAAGATACGATCTGACATATGAAGTTGAAACTCTTCTACGTGTTAAAGAAATACACTTGTTTGGATTTTGAAGATACCATATCATATTCTAAGACGTTATTTGTTGCATGGTTTACATGCTAAATATTTTCAAGGCTCGGCTCATGCACAGGCTCGCAGAGTCAGAGCCAACCCTTGCTTGGCTCGACCTGTTAATTTGTTAGCTTGCGCACCTTTAATGAATGACTACTAGTGAAATTAGTCAACAACAACTCACCTGTAGTTCGTTTACTTGTGTTTGGAGTGATGCCAGCCCGGGTGCACAGTGTGTGTGGTCACAGCAGCAGTGGCCGACCATCCAGCCTTTGCCATGTCGATGGGCCTGAGTCTAAGAGAGACACAGAGAGTGAAGTATGCCAGCCATTCAACGCAACAAAGCCACCACCGGCTAACAGCCAGGAAGAGATGGCCGCAGTATTGTGACACTGGACTGTGGCCAGACCAGAAGTTAAGTCCAATTGCAGGCTTCTTCCTTGGCAAGCAGAGGGCTCAGGCTGCCTGAAATCCGCACAGTAGAAACTGTAGAGGAAAATGGTGGGGAGGGAAAAACTGATATGATTGTGACACTTCAAATACAATTACCCGTTTCACAGGCCTAGAATTGTTAATTTCACAGTTTAATGCTTTCAGAATTGAAACATTTCAATTCTCATTGTTAAGAAAATCATTGTTGTTATTCACTATTTTTTATTTCAAAGAGTTTTATTGGGTTTTGTAAAAAGAGACAATGATGTGATTGTATAGCAAGGTAAATATTGTATAGCAAGGTAAATAAGAAACAGATTACATACGCTGGATTAGGTGATAGTCAATGCCCTCTACAAAAACTGAAAAGTAACTCATATATAATGGAAAAGCAATATCCAAAGCACAACATCTAGGACACAATGAAGGTAAAGTAAAGAAATGAAAGAGTGGTTCGCAGAGGGGATCACGGCGGGGATATGACCCATTACAGTTCAGAAACAGTACACTATTATCTCAGCCAAGCAGAGGTAGCAGAGTACCCGGTGGGGTACCCGGGACAAACATAATCCTGAAGAAAGCATTGTGCCAGAAAGTATAACACATGTTACATGGTGATAGTACAGCATAGTGTGCCCACGATCATACATAGTTTGGCTTACATATTTGGCACGTTTATTTGGAGGGGTGACCCACTGTCTATGCATGTGCGCAGACTCTAAATCAAGTCTGAATAGGGGGACGATCTATGACCTATTGGGGAATCTATGTGGGTTTGGTAGTGGCAAAATAGCTGTCGAGTGAATTCCAGACATTGGCATTTTGTGGTTTCAAGGGGGAGTTCTGAAGAGTGATATTGTCTGCCTCCCTTAGGTTAGTAATCCAGTTCAGCCAAGAGTGGAAGGAGGTAGCAGCAGTATTCTTCCAATTGGCCAGCACAGACTTACAAGCTGAAATGAATAGTATATCCACTAGAAGTCTATCGTACTGCAAGTGGATCTGGGGATCTAATAATCCCTGTATTAGGGAAAGGAAGTCCTTTTTTAAGTCGGATCCCGCATAGGGAGTGGATAAAGTCGAAAAAGCTATCCCAAAAAGATAAGACCACGCTGCAGTAAAAGAGTAAATGGTGGAGGTCACTGTCAGCTTCATTACAGCCCCAACAAGTTGGATTTCCTCAAAGACCCATTTTATGAAGCCAAGCCATGTCCAGAATTTCCTATGTAGGAGCCAGTACTTTGAATGAATGAATGAATAAATTAATGATTTATAGAGCGCATGAATCACCCCTGAAGGGGTATCTCTGTGCTGTAAACGGAGGCCCAGAGGATAGAACAGGCGGTAAGTTGTTATAGGGTTCAGTGTTCAGAAGTTTCCTGAACTTAGGAAAATTCAGACACTTGCGTAAGTGAACAGGGAGCGAATTCCAGTATTTAGGGGCCAGGTAGGAGAAGGTTTTGTCACCGGCACGTAGTTAGTTGAACCGAAGGATAACCAGAAGAGCCTTCTCTCCAGAGCGCAGAGATCTGCTTGGTTGGTAATGAACGAGCTTTTCAGCAAGGTACCAGGGACCTCTATTATTGATTGTTTTGTAGACCAAGCAGCAAATTTTAAACTTAATTCTTTTACGAATGGGGAGCCAGTTGAGGTGTCTCAGTAATGGAACAGATGCAGTTCTAGAAGGCATATTGAGGGCCAGACACGCTGCCGTGTTCTGAACCACTTGCAACCTGTTCAGCACGGTGTCGTTAGTTGCTGTCAGAAGGGCATTACAGTAGTCAAGACGACTGACTACCAGGGCTTGAATCAGGGGATTGCGTACTGATAAGGGGAGGAAGTGGAACACTCTCCGTTGAAGCTTAAGCATATAAAAATAGGTGCCTGAGGTAGTTGCTACTTGATCTCTCATAGATAGGGAGTGGTCCAGATAAACTCCCAAGTTTTTTGCCTTCGTTGTAGGGGTGGGAGCGGGGCCTAATTCTGACGGCCACCAATCGGGGGATCACAGAATTTGTGCTTTGCCGAACAGTAGTATTTCTGTTTTATCGGCATTCAGCTACTGAGAGAGAGGGGGAGATCTTGTGGGTCACAACTGGTTTCCAAATTAGATGCCAGTTATCTGAAGAGATAGACCCATGACTATCCTATTTTCTCGCGACTGATCCTATGAGGGATGTGGATTTTGGTTTTAAGAGGTGGTAAAGCTTGAAGAATTGGTGGCCAGACTTGCTGAAGGAAAGTATTGTCTTAATGATGGAGGGATCTTTTTTTCGGGATAACTTATTTTGGACAAAGTGACCTTGAGCCTGAGAAAGTCATAAAAATCTATGTCTAGTAGGTTATATGGTTGTTGGGGTTCCCTGAAGGAGAGAGGTGCTTCTCAGGGGCCCAATTGCCTTAGAAATGGACGCCTTTCTACGCCCTGAGCTCCAGAATATTGTTTCCCCAAGAATTTTGATTTTTGGGTTGTGCCAGAGCTACATCATATTAGAGTGGGCAAGTGGAGTTTCTAGAAGTTTATCTATTTTTATTGGGGCTCTTTTCGTATTATTAAAGATGTATTTACCTGAAGGTGTGGGTTTTATTTTACTGGTTAGTAATGAGATAGGGTGAAGATCACCTAAAATTTCTTTTTCAATTAGCAGCCAAGTTTTAGATTGATGTTTTTATATATATATATATTGTAATGATTTTTAATTAACGAAACAATAAAAGGATATACTAATTAGCAGCCACATGGGGGTGTAGACGGAGACTAGGAGAGCCAAAGGGAGCCTTGTCTGGCTAGGAAGACGGTTTGGTAATTTTTAAAATCAGCCAAGTTGACCCAGCCTAGATGAACAGGCAAGCGCAGTTTTTGGAAAGAGATTCTAAAACGTTTATTTTGGCAAATAAGCTTTGTCAGTAGTGTGTCTAGTTTGTGATGGAATTCCTCTGATAGTAGTAGGGGTAACATACTGATAAGATAGTTAACTATCGGTGTGACCATCATTTTGACGGTCTCGATACGACCTCACCATGTGAGGAACTTAGGATTCCATCCCTCCAGCAGGGATTCAATTTTTTTCAGAGTTAGATTTTATTATGGTGGAGCGACTCTAGTAAGTCTGCATTACATTCTAGGCCTAGGTATTTAATGAAGTGGGGCTGCCAGGCTAGACCTGTGGATTTGAAAAGATCACTAGAGCAGAGATTGTTCAGACCCATGATTTCAGACTTGTCTTTATTGATTTATAGCCACACACCAAAGCTTAGTCTTCTATTCTCTCCAGCAAGGTGGGGATTGTATGAGAAGCGTCTTCGGACATAATCAGGATGTTGTCAGGGTATGCGGCCACCTTTACCTTCGTTTTGTTAAAGGAAATGCCATTCATGGATGGATTAGTTCGGATCTTGTGAAGTAGGGGCTCTAATGTCAGGATGAAAAGGGATGGGGACAAGGGGCAGCCTTGTCGGGTTGCTCTCTCCAAATTGAAGGCTGAGGATAAGTGCGTAAGTAAAATGGTTTATATAGGGCGCAAATAACAGAAGGTGTCTTAGCGCTGGCGGTGACCCATCGGGTAAAGAGCTGTAGGCAAAGAGCTGACCGCTGCAGCAAAACAAAAGATTCAGTAAAAAGCCAGGTCTTTAATTGCTTCCTGAATAGTAACAGGCTGGGTTAGCAGCGTAGTGTTAAAGGTAAAGAGTTCCAGAGTTTTCCCGCACAGTAGGAGAACATCCTTCCACCCCATCTTGTTTTCTTTATTCTGGGAACGGTTATCATTTTAATTGAGCTAGATCTTAAATGCCTGCTAGGGGTATACCAAGTGAACATATTTTGAAATTATACAAGACCTGCCTGGTAAAGCACTTTATGGCCCATACAAAGTGCCTTAAAAATGATCCCCTTCCTGACAGGTAGCCAATGCAGGCCTTGTAATGATCCGGAGATAGGTGCAAACGTAGGAATTTTTAAGAGCATTCTGGCTGCTGCATTTTGTAAGGATTGCAGTTTTTTCACCTGTTGCTTCAGTACCCCTAAATATAGGGCGTTACAATAGTCAATCTTGGAGATGACAAGTGCCACCATCACTGTCTTTTGTAGGTCCTGGGGGATGAATGGAAAAATCTTCTTAAGGACCCTAAGCAGAAAGAAACCCGAAGAGGTGATTCGATTTATTTGTTCAGAGAATCCAAGTTTAGTGTCAAAGATAACTCCCAGATTTCTAGCTTTTTGCACCGGGACTAGAAGCGGGCCAAGATAATCTGGCCACCAAGATGAGTTCCAAAAAGGTGGTGTCTTTCCCAAAGAGCAGGACCACGTTTTTTTTCCGAGTTCAATTTCAGGCAGTTCCTCCGCATCCAATCAGCGATATGGGTCATGCAGCTGCGAAAGTTGTTTGCTACCTTTATGATGTCGGAAGATATAGACACCACAATCTGCATATTGTCAGAAATAGGAGAACACTGCAAGACAATAGCTTCGGATGAGATTGATCAAAGAGGTAACATAGATGTTACAAAGTGTAGGACTGAGCGAGGAGCCCTGAGGCAGCCCACAGAGGAGGGAGAAAGGAGCCAAACTCGCCTCACCCATCTCTACTCACTGTTGCCTGCCATCTAGAAATGAGCTCAGCAAAGCCAGAGCAGAGTCCTCAACGCCCAGCTGCTGGAGCCTGTTTATGAGGATCAAATGATGGACCGTATCAAAGGCCACAGAGAGATCTAATAAAATCAATGCGGCTTTGCCTCGCTTATCAGTCGCCATCTTCAGATCTTCTGATGCAGCTACCAAAACTGAGTCTGTACAGTGGTTGGCTCTGAAATCGAACTGTGAGGGATCAAGAAGCCGGTTCATATCTAAAAAGGCAAGGATTTCCTCATTCATTGCCTTTTCTAATATCTTTGCGAGAAGAGGGAGGCGCGATATGGGCCTATAGTTCTTTACATCTTTAAATCAATCAGGGCTTTGTAAGCGCGCTACTCACCCGTGAGGGTCTCAAGGCGCTTGGGAGAGAGGGGGGGGGAGGTGCGCAGCTGTGTTCAGTCTTGAGGGCCTTCCTGAAGGCGTTCAGGGAGGGGGCGTGTCTGATGTCGATCGGGAGCTCGTTCCAGGTCTTGGCCGTGATGTAGGAGAAGGCTCTTCGCCCCGTTCTGGCTCTGAGGATGCGTGGTGTTTCAGTGAGGACGAGGTTGGCGGATCGGAGGTTTCTTTTGGGTACGTGGAAGGTGATACTCTCGTTGAGGTATTGGGGTCCGGTGTTGTGGAGGCATTTGTAGGCATGGGTGAGTATCTTGAAGGTAATTCTCTTCTCGACAGGGAGCCAATGGAGATTCCGTAGGTGTTGGCTGATGTGTTCGTGTCGGGGGATGCCAAGGATGAGTCTGGCGGCAGTGTTCTGTATCGTCTGGAGCTTGCAAAGTAGAGACTTGTTGATGCTGGCGTAAAGGGCGTTTCCGTAGTCGAGTCTGCTGGTTCTGAGTGCGTGGGTGACTGTCTTCCTTGACTCGGGGGGGATCTTTTTGAAGGTCTTACGGAGGATGCGGAGGGTGTTGAAGCAGCTGGAAGTGACGCGTTGACCTGTCGGTTCATGGAGAGGGAGGAGTCGAGTATGATGCAGAGGTTTCTGGCGTGGTCCGTGGGGGTCGGAGGGCTGCCGAGGGCGATGGGCCACCAGGTGTTCTTCCATGCTGATGGGGTGGTTCCGAGGACGAGGACTTCTGTCTTCTCCGAGTTGAGCTTCAGGCAGCTGTTGCTCATCCAGGATGCAACGTTCTGCATCCCCTCCTGGAAGCTGAGTCTGGTGGTGGTGGGGTCCTTGGTGAGGGAGAGGATGAGCTGGGTTTCATCAGCGTAAGATACTATGTTGAAGGTGTGCTGTCTGACGATGGCGGCGAGGGGGTCCATGTAGATGTTGAAGAGGGTTGGGCTGAGCGATGACCCCTGGGGTACTCTGCAGTTGATTTCCATGGGTTCGGAGAGGAAGGGTGGCAGTCTGATCCTTTTGGCTTCTGCTGGTGAGGAACAAGCTTATCCAGTTGAGGGCGGTTCCTTGTATGCCAGCGGCGTGTAGTCTGGTGTTGAGTATGCGATGGGAGACGGTGTTGAAAGCTGCTGACAGGTCGAGTAGGATCAGGGCTGCAGTGTGGCCTTGGTCGAGAAGGGTGCGGATGTCGTCTGTGGTGGCGAAGGGGGCGGTCTCAGTGCTGTGGTTGCTGCGGAACCGGGTTGAGAAGGGTCGAGGATGGAGTTGTCTTCGATGAAGCTTGTTAGTTGTGCGCTGACGGTCTTCTCAGCGACTTTTGCAGTGAAGGTGAGCAGTGAGATGGGCCGGTAGTTCTTGAGGTCTGTGGGATCTGCTGAGGGCTTCTTGAGCAGGGGTCTGACTTCTGCGCGTTTCCATTTGTCAGGGAATGTGCCGGTCTTGAAGGTGGCGTTGATGGTTCATCGTAATTCTGGCGCGATGGCAGTGGTGGCTCTGTGGTAGATGTGTGGACATGGGTCTGTAGGGGCACCTCAGTGGATGCTTTTCATGGTCGAGGCGGTCTCTTCGATCGTGAACGGTGTCCAGGAGGAGATGGTGGGCTTGCTGGCATTGTCGGAGAACGGGATGGTGGCGGAGTCCGGAGTTTGGTCGTTGAAGTTGTCGTGGAGGTTTTTGATCTTCAGGTGGAAGTAGGATCCGAGCTTGTCGCAGAGGTCCTGGGAAGGGGTGATGTCTGTGGCTTCACTGAGTGGCTTGGCAAATTCCCGGATGATGCTGAAAAGTTCCTTGGCGTTGCTGGAGTTGGTGAGGATTTTGTTGTGGATGAAGGTTCTGTTGGTGGTTCTGATGCGTTGGTGGTATTACGTCATGGCGTTCTTGTAGGTGGTGTGGTTTTCAAGTGTCTTGCTGTTTCTCCAGTTTTTCTCGAGGCGTCTGTAGGTGCGTCTGGCTTCTTGAAGGTCAGTGGAGAACCAGGTGACTTTCCTGGGGCGTTATCTGTCGGAGGTGCGTAGCGGGGCAAGCTTGTTTCCGCAGTTGGAGAGCCAAGTGTGAAATCCCCTGGCTGCGGGGTTGGCATTGGTTGCAGCGGTGGGGGTGTTGCAGTTGAGGGTGGAGTTGAGCTGCCCCTCGGTGACTCTACTCCAGTTCCTTTGCCCAGGGCGCTGCGGGGGTTTGGGCGGCTTGGGTTTGTCGACGAAGAAGTGTACGCAGTGGTGGTCAGTCCATGTGGGTTGCGTGGTGTGGCTGAAGTGGATGCTGTTTCATCTTTGGGTCCAGCGAGGGCTTTTTCATCCGAGGCAGGATGGAGGCCTTCTTTCATATGCCCAGTAACTGCCCTACTGTCAATATTTTGTTTAATAGTTCTGTGAGTGGACCTGCAACTGAGCTAGAGATTATATTGAAGACCTCTGGAGGACAAGGGTCTGAGGGAGCTCCGGATTTAATGGACTGACTAAGGTTGGTCAGCTTTTCGTCAGTTAAAGGGGTAAACCTTTCAAATTTATGACTGTCTGGACACTTGTAGCTATTTAATGGGCCCCATTCGTCTGTCAGGGTTAAGGCCCTCCTAGATCCCCTGTCATCTGAGTAAGATTAAAATCTTGAAAAATCAAGTTAACTTTAGTCTGGAAAGATTTTGCCAGCTTGTTACAAAAATATTGATCAGGGTTAAAAGTGTTATTGTTGCTCCAGTTTTACAAGGACTTGACCATTTTAAATAATTACCTAGTGGAGTTTTTTGCAGAGCCAATTTTTTCCACAAAGTATTTGGACTTTGCAGCTTTGATAAGCTCTGTATACTCTGCCAGTAGTTCTTTATATTTAGTCTTTTCCTGTTGGCAGTACTCCTTACTCTTTTGGGATCTACATTTCATTTGGAGGGTCTTTAGTGCTTGAGTATACCAGGGGGCTGAAGGTTTTTTCCTGAAACACTTTATTGATGTTTCTGGCACCTGCCTAAAGAGCTGAATCTAGCCAATGTGTATAATTGCATGCTGCAATGTCCACATTTTTGTCTAAAACCGGGTTTGAGTTCAGTAGATTATTCCTCAGCTCGACCACATTAAGCTTTTTCCAGGGTCGCATCTTAAAGGATCTAAGTGTATTTGTGCCGTGGCCAGTATTTGAGGGAACCTTAAGTGAGAAAAAGATGGCCCCATGGTCCGACCAAACTACGGGTAGGACCCTATTTACTCTTAGATTCTGATTGTTTGTAAATATTCTATCTAATGTGTGGTTTGCTATGTGAGTAGGTTGCTCCCTTAATTGCTCTAGGTCAAAGCACTTAAGATTGTCCACCAGGTGATTCGAGTCCTGGTTATTTGTAAGTTCTAACTGAAAATTAAAATTGGCCATGATCGTGAAACTAGGATATTCAGCACATGATTCCATAAAGTCATGGATCTTTTGGATAAGCTTTCCTCTTGGGCCTGGTGGTCTATATATCAATAATCCCTGAAACGCACGTGTTACTTAGTTTCAAGTTGAAACTGAGTGCCTCACACTCAAGGTGGAAAACGGGCTGAAAGTTTGGTTTGATTGAATTGATATAGACAATTGCAATACCCCCTCCCTTTCTGTCTCCTCGGTCCAATCTTTCAATATTATAACCCGTAAGGATTGCAATTTTGAAATCCGGGTCAGAGCGATTGTCCACCCAGGTCTCTGTTAAAAATATCATATCAGGTTTGTGTTGCAACATAAAGTCAGCAAACTCATATATATGTTTAATGATGGATCTTGTGTTAAGCACTATAAAGGAGAACTCCCTCCTTAGAGTCTGCCTCTCTGTTGACTTGGCCTTGTTTGCCTTATAGGCTGTAGGGCCATGCGGGATGTAGGGGTCTTTGTTAAATACACAGTTGCACCTTTGACATTTCAAACTTTCATGGTTCATGTCCCAGTTATGGGTCTGACAGAGATTCCCCTTACCAGTCATGTTCAATCCCAGAAGGGCCTCTCTGAGGTAGGCTTGCGACGTGGAACAGGCAGGGGGTCTGGCACCTGGAGCCGCCCAGGCTCAGACGGGCTTGTCTTTGGCTTGACATCCGTGCGCCCTCTGCACACCAGGGTCTGCATCTATTTTTATATCTGAGGTGCGGTACACTAGACTTCTGACCTCACTAATGGCGGCGGGGAGGATTACCAGTGGAAGTATGGTTTCCAACCTTTGGCTTTCTCCGCACAAACGGGCGAGCCCGCGGCGGACCGGAAAGCCAGAGGTTCTGAAAAGGAAGTGCCTCTGAGAAGTCCTGCAGCACCCACGGTACGAAGGAAGAGTCCCCCCTGCTCTGGAAGGCTGTGAGTATGCAGCCCCATCTAGCAATTAAAATATTAAAAAAATTAAAAGCTGGTGTATGCCTTACTGCGGGTCTGACCTGCTGTCTCAGGAGGATAAGAGTCCATCCAATCTTACCCTGGCAGAGGGGCCGCTATATAGGGCCATGACCATCTTAGTGAAGGTATCACCTAAGTTATACTTCAATAGGGTCTCTCAGAGAAAGGGCCAGAAGACTCTATTGAATGCTTTTTTACCATTAAGTGTGACAGCTACGGTGTTAGAGTTAGTTAGTTTGGCTTTCTCAATGATGGGGCATAGGAGACATGGTTGTCGTTGGACAATCTATTTCTCACAAATCCCACCTTTGAATGATCAATTAGGGATGGCAACAATGGTTCCAGCCTTTTACAGAGGATTTTGGCGTCGATTCTTGCATCTAAGTTAATTAGTGAGATTGGCCTGTAGTGCTTTTCCAGCGAAGGGCTCTTACCCTCTTTTGGGATAACCACTATTGTGGCCTCGCTAGTTGTGCCTGTGATGGACCCTGAGTCTGAGAAGTGACAAAATAGGGCCAGTAGAGTGGGGTTGAGTACAGGAGCAAATGTTTTATAAAACTTAGCCGTGAAGCCGTCATGGCCCGGGGCCTTATTAGGTTTAAGGGATTCAACTGCCCTAGCTACTTCCTCAATCGTTATTGGTGACCTAAGCATCAGTTTTTCCTGATCCGAAATAGACGGCAGTGCTGCTTCATCAGGATAGGTCTTACAGTCCTCTACCGGGGAAATGGAGTCTTCTTTGTATAATGAAAAATGAAAGTCTCTAAGGATCTCTATAATTTTTTCAGGCTTGGTGTGGGGAACATTACATTTATCTTTGAGGGAGGTAATGCCCCTACAATTCTGTTTATGTTTCAAGTATGAGGCCAGAACTATTTGTGCTCTGTTGGCTTCACATTTGCACTTTGTTTTAAAGCTGTATCTGTACTGCTTCTCCATCGCGCTGGTTTGCTCAGCTCGCCCCGGTCCATCCCGGCTGTGTGCCGTTTGTGTGGAGGGCGTGGCTGATAAACAGCAGGTCATTCAGCAAAAAGTTCCGGGGGGAAAGGCGGAGGAGGAGCTTCTCGCCCGGTACCTACTTAACATGGATGTGTAGGCGACCGCGCAGCGGACGCGCCACTGGCGCGCCAAAGGCAAGCCCGTCTGCGCCCGACCGGGCCTAGGGACTAGGACCCCTGGTCAGGCGGGAGCACAGGGCAGGATCAGGTACTCAGGGGAAGAATTACTCAGTTTGGCTAAACCCATGAATGATGCATGTGCACATAAGCTAAGTGTAGAGAACAAAACACTTATATGCGGGCACTGCAACACAGCCTTAGTGACCAATACCCATAATAATAAGGACAACAGACTATCACTAGCATTACTAAACTGCAGGTCCTTGGGGAAACATAAGTATGAGATTAACGACTTATTAAGAGAAAGATCACTGGACGCCCTCTTTCTGACAGAAACATGGCTAAATGTTAGCTCCACTCCTGACATCCTAGATGGTATTCCTAGCGACTATATTTATAGTAAGACAAGACCGGGAAAACCAAATAGGAGGTGGTATCGCTGTAATCCACAAAACCAATATTAAATGTACTATTAAACAAACTGAGCTAGAGGGCTGTGAGGCGTTCTTATTTACCTTATCAACAGCAGAAAATACCACCTTAGCTGGTTTCTTAATTTACCGTCCACCAGGCCCAGCCATGCAATTTATGGCAAGTCTGGTAGAGAAAGTAGTGCACCCAGCTCTTCGATATAAGAATTTCCTGGTGCTCGGTAATTTAAACATACACTTCGATAATAAGCAGAATCAGGAAATCTGCGCACTGTGTAAGGATTTACTGACACTAAACCTGGTACAAAAAGTAACGACCCAGACACACCAAAAAGACCACATCCTAGACCCGATCTTTTCTAGTATTGCAGAGCTAGAAGTAGAAACTCCATGGCCAATTCCTTGGACAGATCACTATCTAGTTCAGTTTACAGTCCCCTCCTCCAGGACAAAACCTCAACAGTTTCATAAAGAAAATCACTACCAGGAAATGGAACCTTTTTAATTCCGCTTCCTTCCCACAGGCACTAATGAAGGAAAATATCACACTAGAGGATGATATAAACCTAGCAAATGATCAACTAGAAGTATGGATTACTAAGACTCTAGATGAGATAGCGCCTTGGAGTACAAGGACTCCTAAGAGACTAAGTCAAACAGCGCCTTGGTTCAATGATGAACTAAGAGTAGCCAAAAAAAAGTGCAAAAAGCTTGAGCGAATATGGAGGAAGGAATATTGTAGCAGGGCCAAAGATAACTTCAAAAAGGAACTTAAAATGTACCATTCACTAATAAAGAAAGCCCGAGGTATATTCTGTACGGAAAAAATTGAAGGCGCCAAGAACGCCCCAAAGGAAATGTTCACTATACTGAAAAATCTGAAATCCCCTAAAGATCAAAATGACCCAGCAGCCTCTACAGAAAGCTGCAACAAAGTGGCGGAATTTTTCGCAGATAAGGTGAAGAAAATCTACGACACCTTTCCAAAAGAGGCCAGGCAGGGGCCCAGTATAACATGTGTTAGTCAAGATAATTTCACAGGCGTAACTCTAGATGAATTTAAAATTCAGGATCTAGTAGAGCTAAACGCCACAGCGAAAGGAATAAAATCTGGTTCCCCCGTAGACCCTGCACGACCGGAGATAATAATGGAGGGAGCCGACTGTATCATGCCACATATTTCAAAGATTATTTCAAGCTCCTTTCAGAAGGGTGTGATCCCCACCAAATGGAAGCAGGCGATTGTTAGACCCCTGAAAAAGAAACCTTCAATCGAGAACACAGTACTAGAAAATCTACGCCCAATCTCACTGCTACCATTTGTAGCAAAAATCGCGGAGAAAGTAACCAATAAACAATTAGTAGACCATATCAATATGAATGACCTACTACACCCATCTCAGTCAGGTTTCAGAAGAGCACATTCGACGGAATCAGCTCTTCTCTTAGCCACAGAAGCATTGAGACAATTTGCAGATGAAGGTCATACTGCCGCACTGATCCTGTTGGATCTTAGTGCGGCGTTCGATACCGTATCACATAAACTACTCCTGCAAAGACTTGATGCATGTGGTATCAGACAAAACGCTCTGAGGTGGATGGCATCTTTTCTTTCTGGGCGGAGCTTTAAAGTAGCACAACAAACATATCTATTGGAGAGTATCCCTCTGACCCAGGGGGTCCCGCAGGGATCCATTTTGAGTCCCACTTTGTTTAATCTCTATGTGGGACCACTGGCGGAACGAGTAGAACAACATAAAGTATCAATCGTCTCCTATGCGGATGACACGCAGCTAATTGTGCTGCTGTCATAAAAGGAGGATCAGGCAGCAATCCGTTTCTCCAAATGCCTAGAAGAGGTGGCCGACTGGATGACGAACCACTGCCTCAGGCTAAATGGGAATAAAACAGAGGTAATGATTGTAGGAAAGGCACCAACTATATGGTCATCCGCGTGGTGGCCTGAGGCATCAGGCCAATTACCGCCCCCAAAAGCTGAGGTAAAAAACCTAGGAATATGGTTTGATTCTGAACTAACTTTCGAAAGCCAGATTCGGAAAGTAGCGGGTAAATGCTATGGAGCCATGAAAGTCATGAGAAAGATCCTAGATTTACTACCAGCAAAAGCCAGGAAAATAATAGTCCATGCAGTAATAACCTCCCAAGTGGACTATGGCAATATCCTATATCTAGGCGCCACCAAAAAAGGATTGTCTAACCTACAGAGGGTGCAAAACGCAGCGGCACGACTGGTGCTCAGTCTGCCAAGAAGAGCCAACACGAGTAAGGCCCTGTCAAAACTACACTGGCTCCCAGTGGACAAAAGAGTCACGTTTAAAGCACTCGGTTACACCGCATTCTCAATATGAACGGACCCAAATATCTACATCCACTGCTAACCAAATGCATCCCTGGAAGGAGCCTAAGATCTACAGGGAAAGCACTAGTGACGGTACCTAGGATATACAGAGCAAGAATGGGAGCACGCTCCTTCAGATACCTTGCGGCAAAAACATGGAACTCTCTTCCTATGGCCTTAAGAATAGCATAGAGCCATGTGAAAGCAAATTCCGCAAACAACTAAAGACCTGGATGTTTGCCAAATAGAAAAAACATCCAGATTTGGAGTCCACGCGTCCTGTAATATCTGTCAAATAATTTAACTCCCCTTATTCTCTGATGTCTCAGCGCGGGGACACACAGTGTGGTGTAACCAAGCGCTCTATAAATGATTAAAACTAAACGAAGCATAGTATTAATGACTTATATTTATTGATCCAAATCCCCGCCCTTTCACTCAGTATTCTATTGTATTCGTATTTTTTGTTGGTGAGAGTGGAAAGGGTTTTGGTATCTGGGTTAGAAGTGTGTGCAGCTTCTAGGGATTTAATCTCTCTTTCTAAAGTTTCAAGGTCTCTACTATGGGCTTTGTTTAGTTTAGTTTGAACTTTAATTAAGGAACCCCTAACAGTGGCTTTGAGAGCATCCCAATGAGTAGTCAGGGTTGTCTCTGAAACCATATTTTCCTTCAGATTGTTCTTTATCGTAGTCTCTAGTGGTTCTAGATGCAACATCTTTGATAGACTCATCGTTGAATCTCCAAATTTTGTTACAGGAAACAGGGTGACAGCTGAGTGGTCCGAGATTAGTCTTGATAAGATGCCTGTCTCATCTATTAGATGCATATGGCTCTTGGAAATCATTAGATAATCGATCCTAGAGTAACAATTATGGGGATTAGAAAAGAAGGTGTAGTCCCTGGTATCGGGATGTTGCAGCTTTCATGGGTCGAGAAGGTTGAACCTGGCGCAGAGCTTGAGAAGCGATTTGTGTGATCTGGAGGACTGAAGTGAAGTTTTGGATTGCCGGTCTATGGTCAGGTCAATGGGAGGGTTTTTGGATAGTTTTGATAGGATCCCTCGACCCTTACCATCTGTGATAAGAGAGTTGACAGATATGCCTGAGTTTTTTGAGATTAGCATGATTACCTCACCACCTTTATTGCTGGCCGGGGAGCAAAGGACGTCAGTGAGCGAGTTTCTCCCAAACAAAGCTAGTTCCTTATGGGATACTTGTGTTTCCTGCAGCAGGATCGCATCTGCCTTGAGTTTATAAGGGTAATTCTCAATTTATTTACGCTTGATTGGATGATTAAGACACCTGACATTTAGGGAGACAAATTTTAGGTTCACATCAACGGGGCTGCTACTCATGGTGCGAGAATCGGCCTATATAGTTGTGTTGTTTGAATGGGTCGCTTTGTGTGTGATTAGAGATTGGGTGGTGGGTTCTGAAGCCACAAATCTCCCCCAGGAGCAAGGGGGAGATTTGTGAAATCTGCATCAGCAATGCGGTAGGAAGGAGGTGAGAACATGAAGCCATGAAACATCTCTGTGTCAGCGTAACAAGACAGTTGGTCACCCCAGGGAATCTAAGAGCCAGACGTACTGCTCGACTGACAGGTCTTACATGAACCTGATGTGAACACAAAAGGAAAAAGAAGAATGCTACTAAAAGGTACGAAGAAATGCAATTGATAACAGAAAATAACCCCGGCCCAATACCCTCCCCTTTCCATATCCTCCCTCCAACCCTACCCACCCTAAACAATGAACGTGAAGGAGGCGACAGCGGGGTGAAGTCCGCCCGCGGAATACAGCAGTACCTACAACCAGATGGCAAAGTGAAGGATCCACTGGTAAATGGGGCCTAGTAATAGTAGAAGGCAGAAACATGAGAAAGGGAAAAGTAGAGGAGGTGGATTAAGACCACCACTAATGTCGCGAATTCCCAACTAACAATAAATGTTATGAAAGCAGCGGCTGCCAGTACCTCTTGTTGTACTTTTATGGTGCACGTGTGATAGAACGAGTCTCACCCTGCCCTACGTAGGAATGACCATCATGAGTGTGGGTAGGTTAGCCCATCCTGGGTTAGAATGGGAGGCTCATGACATTAACTGACATTCGTGAGTGTATTGTCGGTAAACCACACCAGTGCAAGATACCTCACTGTCACCTATGGGGATGTTTATGATGACATCTCGTGGTGTCAAGGTATTATCGTGCTGGGAGGGCTATGACAGGAATTAAGTTTGTGTTTAGGTCTCACCTAACTAGTGCTATAGTCTTTAAAGTAGAGCAACTGAGCAATGGTAACCATGAGTAGCAGAGATTAACTTATGTGAGGAAACAGTGAGGCAATGCTACGGGAATACAGTGTTTTCTAGAGAGCTTATAAGAGGTACAGTGAATAACAACGAAACACAGGCACACATGGGTGCCAACCATAAATACCACAGAACCAAATAGGCAGGCAAAAATCTTCAAAAGGATATAGGTGAGGTTGGCGTAGCCCCCTTGCATCATGACTTGGGTCTGACCGATGCTGCTAGATGAGTGTCCATTGAAGCTCCATCTCTTTCGTTTAAGAAGTCTCTGGGATCGCGAAAGACGTGTTGTCTTCCCTCTGCTTGGATTCTGAATTTAGCAGGAGCAATGAACGATAACAATATATTGGAGTTCTTAAGCCTGGGTCTAAGAGCAAGGAAGCCCTTCCTGATCTCGATCGTTGGCTTGGAGTAATCTTGTGAGTTGAAGATTTTTTGACCATTCCACAATATATGGTTGTTCTTATGGACGTAACTGAGGATTAGCCCTGCATGTTGGTACCTTAATGGGCGGTAGACAATTTAGTGACTTTGATTTTTGTTCGGAGACTTGAATGAAGGTAAACGATGTGCTCGCTCCAGTTCAAACTCCTTTTTAAAGGCGAGGCCTGCCATTTGTGGAATCCATCTCTCTAGGAAGCTAATGCAAGAATCTGATGAGTCCTCTGAACCCTCCGGTAGGCCAAAGATACGTAGGTTCCCTCTGCGGTTCCTGTCCTCTAACTCTGTTACTGGTCTCGGAAGGCTCTTAGAAGAGGCCTTCTGTATGTCTCTGGTCCTGAAGGCATTGTTTTAATTGATCTGATTCTGCTATTAAGCATTGAAAACACCAATAGGTCTAGCTTGTTTTAGGCATATGTTCATTGCTATGAAAAACGTCTGGCTACAGTGACTGACAACTCACAGAGAGACACCCAAATACTGGTCATTGCTTTAATTTACTTGCGAAAAAGTGTCACTTGAAGTGTCATACAGTTATATGTCACTC
Organism: Calotriton arnoldi; assembly: GCA_963921515.1. Lineage (NCBI taxonomy): Eukaryota > Metazoa > Chordata > Amphibia > Caudata > Salamandridae > Calotriton > Calotriton arnoldi. The sequence continues at coordinate 1,564,986 of CAWUFW010002725.1, forward strand.
ATAGCCACACTGAAACCATTCAAATGTCACACATATGCGATCTGAAAACTTGACAGCTATGCATCACTCACTGAGTGTCAACATTCCTTCATACTGGAGGGTTGAGTAGTGTGTGAGCAGGCTCAGATATCCCTTCGTCCTGCCTGTGAGACCTACATCGGCGCGTAGTCTACCTGTGTCTCTCCACTGGTAACCAATCCTCTACTTTGGGGGTCGGCCCTATTATCCAAAATCAAAGCAGTCTGTGCTTATCTAGCAGAATCAACCCTGCCATAAATGCGTTTAGGGAAGAGTTTAACATATTCCTAAATCATTGTCAAAGGAGCGCCCTCTACCTTCACTCTTACTATCTTCCCAATAGTCTGTGATGCCATCACTAAGTATGAGACAACCGGGGGATGTTCCTATGCAAATGAAAAGACACCAACTGTGTCACTCATACAGCACTTACACTAAGAAGAACTACCTGGATCCTTTCGGTGTAAGAAACTGGGGGAGCAGAATAGTCTATTCATACATTTAAAATGAAGCAGATTATGACTAGAATTTACTGATTTAGTTTGAGCTCAGCATTATTTCCACACTTCAGGTTTCAATTCCCATGTTTCATTGGCCTACTTAATAGCTGTAGCCCAGCACTCGGTGTATAAACCAAACAGTTTAGAAATCCAAATTCTGCCTCCAAGATTCATTATCATTTGAGTGAGTGGGAGAAACTCTATAGGTTTGTCCGGGAAACAGGGGCACCTAGCTGACGGAGCATGCCACAGTTGCAGATAATCAAACATTCCTAAGGCAGTTGTCTCTCTAGTTCCTTTAAATTGTTCTAGTGTTATACATTTTTTTTGTTTATGTACAGCTGGCCCAGTCTCACCAGGCCAGCCTTTTCTAGACTAGTTTAATGCCATTATCCAGTGTTGAAGGAAGGGCAGGATTGTTAAGGAGCTGGTTGGTCAGGGAGTATACTTATGACACACCGGTCACCTTATAATGGTCCACACAACCAGTTCGTACCCCGAACGGTTTGCATAAGCTGTAATGGTTAGGTAGCTTAACACTGGGTTTTAAGTCTCCCAAATCTACCTGGTTATCTTTCATCAGAAGATGGGGCGCACAGTAACTGTGGATCAAACCGCACGTAGCGGGACTGTGCTGCATGATATTATTAAAATATCATGCATCACAGTCCTCTTTATTATATGGCATTGTGAGCATTTCCCAGTTCAATCTAGGGCTTTGTTCTCCCCATACCAACCTTAGCTTAACAAAAAAAGATTTACTAAAAGGAATCGCAATGTTGTTGAATGGGTACAAGAACCTCAGCAGTATTAACATTTTAATCAAAGCAACTCCGCCAGCTTTATGATAGTGACAACGTTATCCTCCGTTCAATCAGCCCACTTAATTTCTCAATAAGTGGGCCATAGTTGTCCCGGGCACCAGGTGTTTCTCTTTATTTATAAGTATTCCAAACTCTTTGCATTGTATCCAGGATGTCTCCAATGAACTCTGCCAAGGTGTGAGATGCGAATTCGGCATTGTAATTGTGAACCCCAACATTGTCACGAGGTTCGCCGTCATATGAAGTTAGTCTATGATTGTATGTAGCAAGTCTGCATACCACAGAAAGTCATTGAAAGACGGGTATCCCCAACCTATGAAAGCGTGCTGTTACCACTAAGACCATTTTCTTGAACACCCAAGGGCCACTGATGAGGCCAACGTGGAGTACTGCAAACTACAAATATTCCTGCTTTACTTTTAACCACAGGTAACGTCTTTGAGACTAGTGACACACATGAAAATCTGTGTCCTGTAAGTCCAAGGACACCATCTAGTCCCCCAAATCCAGATGAGCCAAGATCTGGGCTAGCGCGAGACGTTTGAATTTGTGCCTCTGCAGGACGGCGTTTAGGGGCCAGGGGTCTCGGTCCTGTTTTAGCAAAAGGAAGTAGCAAGAGTAACAACAATGTTCTCCTTCCAAGTCCGGGACCCTCTCAGAAGCACTTTTAGAGAGAAACACTCAAGCCTCCTGTAACAGAATGGAGAGGTACTCCCCTGAAAGTCAGTCGAATGTGGGGGAGACTTAGTGGAGCAAAAAACAAAGGGTGCATAGCAATGCAGAGTATGATCCATCTGTCAGACGTGATGTGACGCATAGCCACTGCGGGAGAAAGTATTGAATCCTGTTCCCCATGGGATGGATATGGGTTCCTAAGGGCAAGCAATAGTAGCTTAGTGGCTTTTGCCACAGGCGATGGGGACAGGCAGGACTGCTGCCCATTCTGGGCTGCACATTTTCTGCCAGACCCGTGTCCCCGACCTCGAAAGAGCTAGGGGTATTGCTGTAGTGGCTAGGATGACTATCACTGCCTATATGTGTAGGAACATGGAGTATTATATGGTGTGGCTAGTTAGGCCTCACCACGTAACACTATCACAATACACCAGAGATGGTCCTTGGATTCACGATAAATCCTTAGTTCAGTCCTGGTAGTGTGGCAAAAAGCAGCCAGGCTTTAGTAGACTCACATGTGTTGAGCATTTCAGAGTACCAACAGGGATGATAAGTAATTTGCATGACTAAAAACAAATCTTACACCAATTTATAAAACTAAAGCAGATTTTTATATAATTTTAGACACCAAAACGACCAAAATTAAAACAGTATAACTGGAGTTATGAATTTTGGAAGGAAAATAAAATTAGTGCAGTTAAATACAGTAAAACTTTACCATTGCGGTCAATGGGAAATGACAATAGTAACAATTGGTCACCTGCAGGTTGAGTTACGTGGAAACCACTGGGAGTTTAGGTGATGCGGGTCCCAGGAGACCGGTACAACAGTCAGTTCAATTTTATCCGGTTGCAGTGATGTCCTGGCCACCTTGCTGCAGAAATAGGAGCAGCAGGAGTGCTGATTTTACCGCAAAGATGTTGCTGGGGGGAAAACGGATGCAAAAAGTTGACAATGGAGCTGTTGCTGATGTCAGCCGATGATGTGGTGGAATTCCCTCTTAAAGCAGCATCAAGTGAAGGTAGTGGTAGCTGTAGTAGCCCCCAGCAAGCCTTGGTAGCGGTATGGTCAGCAGAAAGCGATATCGATGTCCGGAGGTCTAGGGGGGAAATGGTAGCCGCCTGAGACTTCCTGGAGGTCAGGACTATGTTTTCCACAATGCACTGGACAATATACTTTTGGGCGATCCCTCGGAGGGCCCAATGGCAAGCAATTCTTTGATTCCGATGCTTGGTATTTACCTGCAGTTGCAGGGGACTAGTGCCACTAGTCCAGGGCAGTCTGAAAGTTGCTTCTAGCTTTAACTGGGGTCCCTCTGTCTGGGGAAACCGAGCTTTGGGATAGGATGAGTCGCAGTAATGCAGTTGCAGGAGAGTTGTCACAGGTGCAGAGTTTCCCTCTTTTGATTTGTGCAAGTCCTGTTGTCGCAGACACAGGTCTCTTTGTCCTCTTTCCTGCAAGTTGGTTCAGAACTAAGGTCTCTATCTAAAAATGGCAGAAACCTTCTTTGGCTGTACAGACCGGGCAGCCCACCCTAGAGGTGTGGCTAACCTTCTGGGTGGGAACACCTCACGCCTATTTAATTTTGCCATCTGGCCAGGTGCAAATGTGCCTGGTAGCAGAGGGAGGGCTGTTTCCTCCTCTGTGAAGCTGCCTGTTTGCATATCAGAGGTAGTGCATGCGTTGATGTTTATCGTCTTTATGTGCCACTTCACTAGCCAGCCTGTTGCGGAGAGAGATGTGACATCCATCCCGTCCAGGCCATGGTTTCGGACTCCTGGGAGGGTTCACACTCCTGGAAGGGGATCTGATTCCTGTTTTGGCAGCAGCCAGAGCACAGGAAAGGCTGGGGGAACCAGGTGGGCCACCTCTAAGGCAGCTAGCTGGGTGCATGCCACATCATCCTTGGTACGAGAATCGTGTCAGGGGTGATGAAGCACGTTGTTTAATACCAAACATGACATATCTCAGAGGTACCATAATGGTGCTGCCAACCTCAGGAATGCCTGGGTGCTAGCCCATGTAATCCTATGGCCCGGTGAACACCTATAGAAGTTTCCAAAGAAGAGCACCACTTTAGAGACATATAAGCTTGCACTTATATGTCCTCGCTTTTAATATAATGCACCTGGGCTCAGGAGGCCTTCCTTAGGGGTGACTGGTATATATTAAAAATAGTGCATGGACTTTACCACACATGGTGAGGGCAAAGTCGAGTTTGAGCATTTTGCACTGCTCCTGCAGTCTGCAGTGGCCGGCCTACTGTTATCTGTTTACTTGAGTCACTCAGGGTGGCACAAGCAGTGCTTCAAGCCCTGGGTACCCTTGGTACTAGTTTACTAGGGCCTATAGGGGGGTTTAAAGTGCATGCCAGTTGGGAGTACCAGCTTGCTACATTGTGTTTTAGGGAGAGAGCACTGGCACTGGGGCCTGGATAGCAGGCTTCAGTGCACAGTCCGAGTCGAAAATCAGCATGTAGTAGTCCAAGTAGGGTCAAAAAGTAGGGAGACACCTACAAACATGACAGTTTTCTCACAATATACTACCCCGCCACCCCCGTCCCCCCGGAGTAGCCTCTGAATTGTCTGAACTGATGTAGAGTCTGTTTAGCTGGTCAACAGCTCAAGGAAGTTTGCAGTGGTTCTACTGTCTTTAAAATGTCCAGGGCAGAAGCAGCTTTTTCACCAATAGGGATATCCATGAAAGAGACTTGTTTATCTTCAGAAAATCCTTTGCAATGCATCCACGGATGGCGATGGGGCACAGCACTGGCGACAAAAACCTTTCCAAGCCAATCGGTCATATCTATGCCACCTTGAATCACATACGTGGCTGCATCCTGTCCATCATGAATTGTTTAAGCCTGGGAGCTGCATATGTCTTCAGAAAGTGCCAGAAAGATCTCCCTGCCATTTCCCAGAGGGCATGTATGTAGCGACCCACCAAACAGAACACATTGACTGATCTCAATGGCAAACTAGCCAAGGAGAACATTTATTTTTCAAATGCCTCAATCCTCCTGAGCGCCCGATGCGGGGGAATTGTAGTGAGTGAGTTTGGGCTCACCTTGCTGTTAGAAGCTTGTACCATCCGGCTCCTTTTTGATAAGGTGTTTAGTCAGGTATTCAGGATCACTGGGGCCTGCCTCTGACACCTGCCTGGTTACCGCTGGGCTTGACTGAGTGCCTATCAAGGTAATAGTGAGGGCTTCATTAAAGGGAAGCAAGGGCTCATAAGGGGCAGGTCCAAGCTGTGAAACGTCTGTGAGGACATTAGTCTTGGTTGAAACCAAAGGCAACTGCAAGTCTGTGACCTCAGCTATGCACTGTGTCGCTAATGCAACTGGTGCACTCTCCTCCGTTAGTGACCCAACTGGTGAATCTGACCCTGTATCGGGTATCAAGCCCACTTGCCTCTTGTAAGTCCGTGTAAAAATGTTCCTTGTCCTAAGGAGGGGGAGATCGCTATCCCCTTCCCCTCCACCATCATGTTCAGAGTTAGAGCTGATGAGACAATGAAGTCTCTGTTGGTGCATCCGGCATGGTAGAGGCCTTGGTACAGAGTTAGGCTGTATAAGGACATTTTACAATTTAATAATTTTGTAGCACGAGATCGGACCAAAGCCGGTTTGGCATCAGACATCAGAATTAGCACCAGATAGATCCTCTTTCGCTGCCAGTGGTGTCATTAAAACAGAGTTCTCGCCAGTCGCTTGACAGGATACTACAGATCATTAGAATATACGGGGGAATACTCAGGATACCAAATTAATTGGCATAAATCATTGCTCTTCCCCTTGGCAGGGGGCGCCCCAGAGTTAACATCCAGATGTATGGTCCTGATAGAGACGGAAGGGTTCAAGTATCTAGGAATATATGTAACAAGAAGCAGGCAGGAATTTTATCAGTCAGCCGTAATCTCGGCACAAAATTAGGTAGATTAAAAGTGGATGTTAAACATTGGCTGACCCTGCCCCTCCCTCTGATGGGGCGTGCAGCGTTGTTTAAAATGATGACTCTCCCTCGGCTGTTATACACTCTACAGAATACACCTTACGAGGTGCCCCAGCTGTACTTCCAAAGAGTGGAAGCTGAATTGCGTATGTTGTTTGGGGTGGGGGGGCACCCCGGATAGCGCTTCGTAAACTGCAAAGAGGGGTCTATGATGTGGGACTGGCAATACCGGATGTCCGTAGCTACTACTGGGCAACCCAACTAGTGACGGTGAATGGATGGATGCTTGTAGAACGATCGGAACCGGCCTATAGAGTGGACAGATTTTCCATGGGTAAGGGAGGTCCCATGTCATTGCTCTATGCTACACGTTGGGCGAGCAATACACCGCACCACATGCGGAAAGTTGTGTTAGTCTGGCGGGCAGCAACGAAATTTCTAGGGTGGGAGAATAAGCTGACTGGGAGGACCCCACTCTGGGTGGGTACTGGGTTGAAATCTGTGAACAAATTGAAGGGCTTTGCAAAATGGGAGCTTCTGGGCATCGTAACGCTCGGGGATGTATGGAGGGGCACAGTATACATCACATTCGCTACCTTGCAGACGGAGTATGAAATGAATAAAGGGGAGTGGTTAAGATACCTTCAGTTAGGACATGCCATATGTGCCCCCCACATCAAGGAAGGGGAAGCGCTGGCAGAGACTGCGCCCTTATAAGATAGAATACTGACCGAGCCACAGCCTGAAAAGGCCATCTCCCTGATATATAAATAAATAACTAATAATGCTACCGAGACGCTGACTTCGCTGAGGGCGGCCTGGGAAGGGGAGATGGGTCAGTTTGAAGACAAAGAGTGAACAGAAGCGTTACAAGGCCCCAGGGAGGTGGCGATTAGGGCGAGATTTAGGTTAATACAGTTAAAGGTCCTGCACCAAGTGTACTACCCCAGAACAGTGCTATACCGTACGAAGAGATGTGAAGATGCAAAATGTCAGAGGGGGTGTGGCATGGAGGGTACCTTCTACCACCTCATCTGGGACTGCCCAAAATTGCAAGTATTCTGGAAGAAAGTAGGGGAGTGCCTAACAGCGGTTACAGGAATGGAGGTACACTTATCGCCGAAATGGGTGCTACTTATGATAGCCGGAGAGGAAGACTGGCCTAGATACACGAGACAATGGGTGACACTAGCGTTAGGGGTAGCTAAGCGGAACGTGGCGAGGAAATGGAGAGCGGTAGACCTGCCAACAATAAAAGAATGGAAAACTGACCTAGACTGGTGTAGACAGGCAGAACAGACAATATATGAAAGCAGGGGGTGTCTGCAAAAGATATGGAGTGCCTGGCAGACCTACAGAGGCCTATAAGCGGGCTGGGAGAGAGACCGTGTAGGCAGAGACTGTGTTGCTAATGCAAAATTATCTGTGTCCATGTAATTGTATTGGGATATACTGTGATGTGATGTAACTATCTCCTGATGATTATATTGATTAAGTTGTTGTTAATAAAAAAAAAAAAAAAAAACAGTTCCATCAGATCCTCACTACTGCCTTACAGCTCTAAGTATAAATGGACAGTCTGATTAATGTACTTTGTCAAATGGGGGTGCGCAGCTCAAGAAGTCCAATAGGCAAAGATTGATAGAAAAGTAACTTCTTTATTCCAAATTTTTAAGATCATCAGATATAGAAAATCCAGCCAACGCGTTTCATTCCCATATTGGGAACTTCATCAGGGCAGAAGAATATATTATTTGTAAAGTGCCAAAGTACCAACAACCTTCAGTAATGGTACTTGATTCTGAACAGTTGGCTTCTCAAAAAGACGGTGTATTCCTGTTTGTAACAGTTCACAAGACTCCAACCATTATCTGGAAGACGGATCAGTATACGATAAAAAGCCCCACGGAGAAAAGTCAACAGGCAAATGTAATCTGTTATAACAGCCCGTGAACACGGAGGAGAGAGGAAGTTTCGGTCGCGACGCTTAGGAGTCTTCGTATCTGCTTAGAGTGAATATGGGCCACAGTGCAATACACTGGACCCTATGAATCATTGGAAATTTCCTAGGATACATAGTGGACATAGAGATTACATGTGCCCGTTGACTTTTCTCCGTGGGGCTTTTTATCGTATACTGATCCGTATTCCAGATAATCGTTGGAGTCTTGTGAACTGTTACAAACAGGAATCCACTGTCTTTTTTGAGAAGCCAACTGTTCAGAATCAAGTACCATTACTGAAGGTTGTTGGTACTTTGACACTTTACAAATAATATATTCTTCTGCCCTGATGAAGTTCCCAATATGGGAATGAAACGCGTTGGCTGGATTTTCTATATCTGATGATCTTAAAAATTCGGAATAAAGAAGTTACTTTTCTATCAATCTTTGCCTATTGGACTTCTTGAGCTGCGCACCCCCATTTGACAAAGTAGTTTCCGATCTGGAGCACAGTGATGTCATACAACGGCTGGCGCAGGGGTAGCTTGCACAGCGAACTCATTTATTGGAACTGGCACGAGGTGCGGCATAGGAGGTCCGCCGTTGTTTCATTTGGATAATAGTCTGATTAATGTAGTAGCTCCACAGTATCAGACAAATGCCCCCATGTCTCCTGTGAGTAGTTGAGAGCTTTTTGTTGTTTTCATTCAAGTGATTGTTTTTTTGATTGGCTTTTCTCCCCTTTATTGTTATGAGGAAGATAGCATATCCTTTTGTGCTGAAACGTATTGATGACACTTCACAAAATCAGCGTCACTTGTTCTCCCGCCCCCACTACAAGAAGAAAAGAAGCAACAAAAGAAGCATCTAAACTACTGTACCTCACAGACAACTAAAATAAAACTGCTTAGAGACTTCCCTTTGACAAACTGTGGGCTTAGTCTGTGTTCTTTGAACATTAGAGAAATCTCTCTATGAACAACCGCTGCGTATAAGCATCATGCCCATTATAAATTGAACCATTGCTCTCTGTCACACAAATGCAGATCAATATTCTCACTGTGGATCATGAATCGACATTGATTAATTATTGTAAATATTTTGAATATCCAAAATGTTGTAACTACTAAAGTATGTGTGTAAATGTTGTCTTTAATTCCCCACAGTGAGGACTGATTGTGATTGCAGTATGATGTACTGTTCATTTGTTTTCGTTAAGAAATTATTCTGATATATTTGCCTACTTTTGTGAAAATGTATATTTGAGTCGAGTAATTAAAACAAATGAAGATTAGTAAGTGAATGCTGCTAGCTCACTGAGGCATAAACGTGGGTATTTGTTTTAGTTTTTGCTTAAAACACTTGAAAGTTTTTAGATTACGGTCCTGATTTACAAATAGACCAGTTGCAAATAGTGATTGCAATTTGTGCGTTGTCTCTTTGCATGCGTCTTTTGTAGTAATTGGTCACAATATCTCTAGTCGCAGAGTGACCTGTCTAATGTATATTATTTAGGCAGGTTGCGATCTGTGACCTCCTGTGATTGGCTATAAACACAAAGATGGCGATGTACAAAGAGGAGGCCACCATCCCTGTGTTTGCATTTCTTTCTTTTTCTTTTTAACAGCAGCATTTCATTAAATAAACCAGTACTCATTTTTTTAAAAAAAAAAAGGATTTCCTGTTTAGGTTAAACTCAGGGCAGAGTGACCAGTGGTCCCTTTGTCCATTGCTTGATCTTATCACCGCGTTTAGGGAAAGTGGTTTAACAGGGAAAGCTTACCCTTTACAAATCTGTTGCTACCCTCATTGAAACCCATACTGCAGTTACAAATACTATGATTTTATGGATTGCAGGGTTTACATTTGAAAATATCTTTGTACATCTGTCCCTAGACCTCAAAGAGAAGGTTTACGGTCTGGCGCCTTTTCTCAAAGTTAATATAGAATAATGTTACCATCTACCAACTCAGGTAGGGACCTTTTTAGATTCCTTCTTTGATCTTCTCCTTTCTTTGTCCCTATCCCATACTAACTTCATAGCGCTTGGGGACTCTTACTATACGGGCAGAATCACTCTGTAGTTAACTGGATTCTAAATGTATTAATGGGATGGCTTCCTTAGAGCTCGGTCACTGTTCTGGGGTATGTGCATGAAAAAGGCCATGCGCTGAATCAGATTTTTGGTCCAATTGAGACAGTCTCCTATATTGGAATATTGGATTTTACTGCTGAGGATTATAAACGTTATGCTCACTCGGTTGATATAGCCTAAGATGTAGTGTCGCCTTTAAAAAAGGCTAGTACAAAAAGTGGCAAGCTTTCGGACCCATGGTATACTTCCTTATTGAAAGAGGTCAATTGTGGCTGTAAGACATTGGAAAGAGTCTGGCCTTTGTACCAGTCCCCTTCCACCAAATTAGAGCTTAAAAAGGCCATGAAGCACTATAAATGAATGCAAGTCACAGATAAAGCTGAATACTACGCTAAAAAGATCTTAGCAGTCGAAAACCCCTCAGAAATGTTTAAATGGTCTGAGCCTTGTTTGTCCCAAAGCGTGCATTATCTGCTGCTCTGCAATCACAGGGACTAGCAGGCAAGCTTTCACATTTACATGAGGAAACATTATCATTTGTAAATCGCAGGGATCTCCCACACATAATAAGCAGTGGCGGCTGCTTGTTTTTAAAAGTGATTGGGTGGCCAGGCAGATATTATCGACACACTTTCAGGCACTCCAGAAATTACCTTTAGCACAACCCCAAAGCTTTCAATCATGTTCTGTTATAAACAGTGTTTATAACCGGCCATGATTTAGAGCTCTGGAGTTGAAGATGAAGGCAGTGCGAGTTTTTCACATTGCCTGGCGGTGTGTACAAATAAATAAAAAAATATAACATTTTTAAAAAACATACTTACCTACTCTCATCCCACCATCCATGGCAAAAAGGCAGCAAGGAGTCTTAGAGCCAACTCCCCAAACCAATCCAGATGCTGCTCTCATGCTATTAACCAGCATGAGAGTAGCACCAGGATTGGTTGAAGCAGGCTGGCTCAGCACTCCTACAAGCACTGGAGGCCTGTACCTGCTCTCTACCCAGCTGTCTAAGACAGCTTGGTTTGCAAAAGTTTAAAGTATGCATGTCAGGCTGGCTGTCGCAAGACAGCCGGCCAAAGTGACATGCACACTTTAAACTTTGTGTGCACCACTCCTCCTCCCTTGCTGTCAGTCAGCTGTAACACTTGGTTCAAGCTGGCCGGCTGGACTGAAAAATAAAAGGGTAATAAAAGAATTGTATTACCATTATATTTTTCATGTTTGCTGCGCTGGCAGCAGGGTGGGCGACGCTCCTCCACCTTAATGGAGGAACCGCAGCTGAGAATATGCTGTGGTATACAAATGTCTTAGCTAATCATCCCCTCAGGTTTTCAATGTGTCCTAATGTGGGCTGTCCAACTTCAGTCTAATGGATACTGCTGAAGTCCCACCCATATGTGGGGGCGGGGGGTGATGCAGTGACTAGATCGGTGTCATTATTGCTTCGTTTGGATCACTGAGATCCATTCTGTTTGGAACAATTCATCAGGATTGAATTTGTAGCTGATTCCACCTAATATGTGAAAAGCAGCTACTTCCAAACTTCACTTGATGTCTGCAATAGCTCTATAAATAATTCTCGGGTTCCGCCACATTGGAAAAAGGCACTGATAGTTTCTTTATTAAAGAAACTTTATGCAGATAAAACTTTCCTTTCCAACATTAGGCCAATATTTCTGATGTGCTTTGCAGTTAAGAAGAATGTGAATAGGTCACGCTCCATCTTCCTGGAATGAAATCAGACCCCAGACCCTGCACAATTTGGGTTCAGTTTAGGACACAGTACAGACAAAGGTTTGCTGTCAGTTCTAGATGATCTGTGTTCATCAGTGGATGAGGCTAGTACAGTGGTCTTTGTGCTACTGGATTGGTCTGCCGTTTTGACACGGTGCCACATCTCACACTTCTGTCCAGCCTGTCTGAGGCCGGTATTGGTTGGTCTTAGGCTGTGTACCCTCCACCTTTTATGCCAGAATTTAAAACCCTGCACCAGGGAGTCCCACAAGGGTCTACGCCAATTCCCACTTTGTTCAACATGCAAGTCTGTCCTTTTGCAAAATTACTTGGATCTCTTGCACTCAGCTGCATGAATTATCTAGATGATACTTGTTGGAAGCCGGAGTCCTCGTCGCGCACCACTGTCACCAAATGCACAACCCGGGACTCCTCCCTCAATGTTAGGCCAAGTAAGGACACCGTTTGAGATAGCCCTGCTCACTCCCTTAGTAGCTTGGCACGAGCAGCCAGGCCTATCTCCAAGGCACGAGTGTACAGTATGTGCAGCCACGCCCACAGCAACCCCCTGGTGACACCACAAATGGACTCCACACGAGTTTGATAAAACGAGTATAAACTTTATATAAAAAAATATACGATCACACCACATGATACAATAGCCAACATATAATACAGGGTAGTATTCATTCCGGCTGGCTGGTAGGTTTAAATCCCAACCACCGCTTTCCAAACGCTATGCTGGTCGTAATGCTAGAATCACACACGTTGCAATTGACAAACAATAGTGCACTGCGTAAAGATACAATCCTGTGCTTGGCAAAGGAGAAATAATACAATGCGTAACGATACACCCCGGTACCTTGCAATGGGAGAAATAATGCAATGCGTACCGCTACAATCATGTACTGCGCAATGAAGGAATAATGCAATGCGTCACACCCCAATCACGTACTTTGCAATGAAGAAATAATGCAATGCGCACCGCTACAATCATGTACTGCGCAATAAAGGAATAATGCAATGCACGCCACTACAATCATGTACTTTGCAATGAAGGAATAATGCAATGCGTAGCGCTACAATCGTGTACTTCGTTATGCAGAAATAATGTCAGGTGTCATAAGACAATCCGGCAGTTCGTTAGCAGCAATATTGCCAATGTGTATTACGACAATCAGCCACTTCGATAACAGTTGCCCTCCACACATATCTACGATGACCTCAAGTACAGCTTCTCACTCGGGCCCCAGTATGGCCACTCCTTTGGGCCAGTACGGGCCCCAATCTGAGCCGAAGCAAAGGCTCACGCCGCCAGAAGGAATGAGAGGCCGAGAGAGTGTCCCTCCGAGCCCGCACCCCGCCCAGGTAGTGATCCACGTTACGTTGGGGCGCGACCCCACTCTCCTCTCCGTCTTCAGCGAACTGGGCCTTCCGTGTAGAACTTTCTCAATGGGCCTCAGCGGCTCGGCCTGGCAGCTCCGCTGCTGCCGGTCCGTGCCACGACTGTTAGGAAGGTCTCAGGTGGCCGCAGGGCACACGTACCCCGCGCCCCTGAGATTACTTTACTCCGGGTGCACGTTCACCACAGCACCCTCCGGGTCTCCTCTGGCATGAAGCCACACACACAACGCTGATGGGACTTCACGTCGACTCCGAGTGCACGTTCACCAGGCACTCCTTCCTGCGGTCTCAATTGGCACCAAGACACGCACACCGCACTACAGAGACTCACTTTCTTCCGTTGCACACGATGATCAGCCGATCACCTCCACAGTCCCAGGTTGCACCAAAGCACGCAGCTTCACTGAGACTTACTCCAACTCTGGTGCCCCGTTATCCAGGCGCTCTTCACCAACGCCTTCGGACGCACCACGACACACTCACCGTGTCTGAGCCTCACTTCTCCTCCGGTGCACTCGATGACTAGGCGCTCTTCACCAATGCCTCCTGTGCACCCAGACACGCACCCTGCGCGTCCGAGACTCACTCCGCTTCCGATGCACACGTTGACCAAGCGCTCCTCACCAACGCCTCCTGTGCACCACGACACGCACCCTGCGCGTCCGAGACTCACTTCACCTCTGACACACCCGCTGACCAGACGCTCCTCACCAGCGCCTGCAGTGCAGCACGACACGCACCATGCGCGTCCGAGTCTCACTTCACCTCCGATGCACACGCCGACCAGGCGCTCTTCACCAACGCCTGCAGTGCACCACAACACGCACCCAGCGCGTCCGAGACTTGCTTCACCTTCGATGCACACGTTGACCCGGTGCTCTTCACCAACGCCTCCTGTGCACCACGACACGCACCCAGCGCGTCCGAGTCTCACTTCTCCTCCGTGTGTCCAAGATCACAGGGCACACCTTTCGAGGGCCTCAAGCTGCCACAACATGCGCCCACCACGTCGCTTGAAACTTCTCCGGAAACTTTTATGTTCCTGTGTTTCCAAACAGGGAGCCAGCTCACCTCGGGCCCTTGGGGTAACGAGGCACAGCACAAAGCACAGTCTTCTTCAAGCAGGGGGACCCAGCGCACGAAGCACAGTCCCAACAGCCTCTTCCTTAGTTAGAACAGCAAACTGCAGACCAGCCCCAGATCACGAAGCAAGGGAAGGTCTTCCTCAGCAGTCTCTTCAGTTGTTCCTTCTTTAGCAGAGGTTCCTCTTGACCATGAAATGGGTCCAAGCCTTTTCAGTCTCAATCCATTTCTATTCCTATTCCAACGATCAGGGGTCCCAGCTCTCATAGTTATACCCCTAAATGTCTTTGAAGTTCGTTTGTACTCAGAGGTCCCTGACCCCTGCCTAAATCAGTTCTGGGTCTCTCCCTCCCAGTGTCACCTTTCTCCCTTTGATACTGGGGGTCTGGATCCTTAATCAGTCAGTGGGAGACGGGTCAATTGGTTTATAGCAGCAACCCAGGCCTCTTCACCTCCCGGGCTTCTCCTCCCCCTTCTCTCCAAATGCCGGTGAGCCTGGTGCCATCTCAACCCCTTCCTGGGTCAAGACCTCCCCAGCGCCTCTCACCTCTGAGATCCAGACAGTCAATCCACATTCAGCAGAGACGCACAGAAATGCTTAAAGCACAAAACTCAGCTTCTTTCCAAAAGAGTGGTTTCTGAACACACAGTGACAAAACCACCTTCATAGAAAGATGTGTTATGACACTGTGAGTTCATACATACTAAAATTCACCTCTCCATTTTAAACTTATGGGAAACTAGGCTAACAAACACAATACCCAGCCTCCCCCATTCTGTCCTATGGGCAGGATGGCCTTTGACCAGTGAAAAACGAAATGGAGTGTTTTGCACTGTCAGGACATAGCACACACCTCAGTATATGTCCTGCCTTTTACTTACACTGCAGCCTCCCACCGGGGTTACCTGGGACCTACCACAGGGGTGCCCACTGTGTACGCAAAAGGGAAAGTAAGGCCTGACAAGTGGTTGCACTTGTCAGGACAACATGCTAACTTAGCAAACTGCGTGCAGGCCCTACACTGCAGACCTGTGTTACCTTCCCCGCGCACCTTTGCATTACTAGCCCTGGCACACACAGTGCACATCACTAGGGACTTTACTAGTAAGGCAAACATACCAATCATGGCCAACCAATTACCATTACACTTTACACAGGGAACACTTGTACTTTGACACTGATCAGCAGTGGCAAAGTACCCAAAGCATCTAAAAGCAAAGGAGGTAGAGGCAAAAAGTCAGGGGTATTCACGCCAAGATATGCCAGGTCTAACACGCGTCCCCTCCAGCCGAAAAGTGGGGGGGAACTACCCACCCTCATGGGAGTTCTCATCACTGAGGCGGAAAAATCTGGACAGACCATCAGCATTGGCGTGTTCTGTTCCCGGGCGGTGTTCCACCGTGAAGTCAATCCCCTGTAGGGAGATGGACCACCTCAACAGCTTTGGGTTCTCACCCCTCATCTGCATCAACCATCTGAGGGGCCTGTGGTCGGTCTGAACCAAGAAGTGGGTCCCAAACAGATAGGGCCTCAGCTTCTTCAGTGCCCAGACCACAGCAAAAGCTTCCCTTTCAATTGCACTCCACCTCTGTTCCCGGGGAAGTAGCCTTCTGCTAATGAAAGCTACGGGTTGGTCCATGCCCTCGTTGTTCAGTTGTGAGAGTACTGCTCCCACCCCATGCTCTGAAGCATCTGTCTGCACTATAAACTCTCTAGAGAAATCAGGCGCCCATAACACGGGTGCAGTGCACATGGCAGTTTTCAGGGCATCAAAGGCGATCTGGCAGGCATCAGTCCAGACCACCTTCTTGGGCTGTTTCTTAGACGTCAGTTCTGTCAAGGGGGCAACGAGGGTTCCATACCCCTTCACGAACCGTCTGTAATACCCAGTGAGTCCTAGAAAGGCCCTCACTCCTGTCTGGGTCTTGGGGGGGTTCCCAAGCCAGGATGGTATCAATCTTTGCCTGTAGGGGCGCCACCTGGCCGCTACCCACCAGGTGTCCCAAGTACACCACAGAACCCTGCCCTATCTGGCACTTACTTGCCTTGATAGTTAGACCCGCCCTCTGCAAGGCCTTCAATACTTCACAGAGGTGTTGCAAATGTTCATCCCAGCTGGAGCTGAACACTGCAATGTCGTCCAGGTAAGTGGCGCTGAATTCCTCCAGCCCACTCAGCACCTGGTTAACCAGCCTCTGGAAGGTGGCAGGGGCGTTCTTCAACCCAAAGGGCATAACCCTGAACTGGTAGTGCCCCTCTGGCGTTGAGAAGGCTGACCTCTCCTTGGCCCCCTTGGTCAAGGCAATCTGCCAGTACCCAGATGTCAAATCAAATGTACTGAGGTACCGGGCAGCTCCCAGCCGATCCACGAGCTCATCACCCCTGGGGATGGGGTGCGCGTCAGTCTTAGTTCCCGATTGAGCCCACGGTAATCCACACAGAACCGAAGTTCAGGAGTGGCACCCGGCGCAGCAGCTTTTGGCACAAGGACCACTGGGCTGGCCCAGGGGCTGCTGGATGGCTCAATAACCCCCACCGCCAGCATCTTGGAAACCTCCTCCTTGATGCTGGCCCTGACCCTATCAGCTACCCTGTAAAATATTTGTTTCACAGGCAGACTGTCTCCAGTGTCCACATCATGGACGCACCAATGGGTGACTCCTGGGGTCAGGGAGAACAGGGAGGCAAACTGACCCAATACCTGGCGACAGTCCCTCCGCTGTTCCGGGGTCAGGGTAGGCGAGAGGTACACCCCATCCACTGACCCATCCTTCTCCTTGGCTGACAGGAGGTCAGGAAGAGGTTCACTCTCCTCTTCCGCCCCGTCTTCTGTAGCCAAGAGCATGGTCACCTCAGACCTCTCAAAGTGTGGGTTGAGGCGGTTCACATGGAGAACCCTCAAAGGATTCCTAGGAGACCGTAAGTCCACTAGGTAGGTCACTTCGCTCCTGCGCTCCACCACCTCATAAGGCCCAGTCCACTTGTCCTGGAGCGCACAAGGCTCCACTGGCGCCATCACCCACACTTTCTGCCCAGGTTGAAACTCGACAAGAGTGGGATTCTGGTCATACCACCATTTCTTATCCTCCTGGCTGGCTTCCGGGTTCGCCTGAGCGAGCAGCCTGAAACGCCTAGTTTGGTTCCTGAAGGTCAGCATGTAGCTGTATACATCCTGGGGGGGTTTACTAGGAGCTTTCTCCCAGCCCTCCTTCACCAAACTCAAGGGTCCTCTGACCGGGTGCCCATACAGGAGCTCAAAGGGACTGAGCCCCAATGACTTCTGTGGCACCTCTCTATACGCAAACAGCAGGCATGGCAAGAGGACGTCCCACTTACGCCTCATGGGTTCCTCCAGACCCATAATCATGCCCTTCAAGGTCCGGTTAAACCTCTCCACCAGACCATTACCCTGGGGGTGGTAAGGAGTGGTGAACTTATAAGTTACACCGCACTCCTTCCACAGAGATTTCATATACCTCAATATGAAATTAGTACCCCTGTTGGACACCACCTCTCTGGGGAACCCCACACGGGAGAAAATCCCCATCAGTGCACGGCCCACCATGGGGGCTCTCACCGTCCGGAGAGGGATGGTTTCCGGGTACCGGGTGGCATGGTCCACCAAGACAAGGATGAACCTGTTGCCCATGGCCGTCTTGGGATCCAGAGGCCCCACAATGTCAATGCCCACCCTCTCAAAGGGTGTGCTGACCACAGGGAAGGGTTGGAGGGGAGCCTTTCGCTTCCTTCCACTCTTACCACTCGCCTGACAAGTCTGACAGGTCCTGCAATGAGTATCAGAACTCTTGCGCATCTGGGGCCAGTAGAAGTGGGTGACAAGCCGCTCAAAGGTCTTGTCCTGCCCCAAATGTCCCGCCAAAGGTACATCATGAGCCAACCCCAATAGGAAGGCTCTGAAGAGCTGGGGTACCACCAGCGCCCAGGCTGACCCAGGCTCAGCTACCCTTGGCTCACTATACAGGAGATCGTTCTCCCAGTAAATCAAGTGTGATCCCGACTGATCACCTGCTGCCTGGTTTGCTGCCTGCTGCCGCAAACCTACAAGAGAAGGGCACTTCTTCTGTTCCTCACAGAATTCCTCCCGGGAGGGCCCCCCTTTCTGCTGCCATTCGGTCAGCCCGGGTAGGTCCCCCAGTTCAGACACTTGTTCCCCCGTAGGCTCCAGGGCATCCCCCTCAAAGGGTGCCTCCTCCTGGGCCGTGGGAACTGTAGTGTGGTTTGTGGACACATGGTCTGCATTGCTACGTTAGCTTAGACCTGGCTGCCATGCTGCCTCTTTGCGCACGTTACTTTGTGCCTTTGTTTTTTCCAGCCTCTGCTATTTTAGAACTGTTTGCCTTTCACCTTTCCTCCTGTTCCCTTTGGGTTGCGTCTGCACATCATGTACAAGGTCGAAAAACAATGTCCCTTGTTCTTGCTGATCTGGTCAGCCCCTCGCACTTAGACATAACACTGACTGCAGCTGCACTGGAGAAATTCGTGTGCTTTTAATATTGTGATTCAAATGTTGGAGACACTTGGAGAAAAACCTTTCCAGAGAGAAGAGCTGTGCTTGTCTGATGATGTAAACCTGACATCTAGATATTGAGGTATGAGGGTCTGCCCGACAAAGCCCAGAGGTCTTCTATTTTTATAATACACTAGCTAATAGCACGGGGAGGGTGGTATGGTCATTTAGCCATATATCCACTGCTTTATGAAATGCTTTCCCCGTTTATATTCTATGGAATTGTAACTATGCTTATTGTTTTATTCTTATGCATTATGCTGATAGTACTGGCACGTGTACTGCATCTTAGAGCACGGTAGTTGAAATAAACATTGTAAACTATACAGTGACTCTTATTACGCATGTTGTGGACAGGTATGAGTGAGTGATGAAAGGGTGTTCTTGTTTCCTCGAGTCCTGAGAGAGAGAGACCGTGTTCTGGGGTGTCTAATCATTGGTAGCATCGTTGCTAATGAGACGCTAATGCTAGTCGGGTTGGGATTGTGGGTACTAAGGTGTATTGTTGGCTCACCACTATACTCCGAGGTCCTATTATCCTGTGCATAGCTCTGTGTATGTGCAGAATCCCTGCAACAGAACGGTGGGAGCCGGTTTCCCGCGCCCCCTGCCTCTTCTCTTACTGGCAGGCACCTGGGCCACTGTTTCAGGCTCCAGGTTCTCTTGAGTACCTTTACTGGCTACCATAGACTGAGTGGTCACACAAGCCCACTCAGGTAGACCCAACATCTCCAAATGCGCCTGGCGCTCCACCTCCTTCCAGGGGGAACTCTCCAGGTCATTCCCTAGCAGACAGTCTACAGGCATGGACGGACTTATAACAACCTTCAAGGAACCTGAGACCCCTCCCCATTCAAAGGGAACCAGCGCCACCTTGCAGAGGCGCACTGAATTGTCTGCTGACATTACAGGGTGAAGCACATCGGGAATTACTTGCTCTTCAGACACTTGACAGATGTCAAACTGGCAACGGTGTCCCTCAGAGCCTCCACCCTCCGTCCATTGATGGTCACCCACTGCCTGTACTTTATAGTGTTCTCAGGCAGAGAGATTTCCTGGACCACCTCTCGATCTCCTAAAGAGACCAGGGTCATAACTGCTGGTTCCTCCCCATTCCAAGGTCTCAACTCCTCCCCCAATGCTACACTCACTAAACCAGGTGTTGGAGCACCAGTGGGTGCAGATGACTTTTTGGGGCATTTAGGGGCGATATGACCCACTTCTTTACAGAAGTAACACGTAGGACTCTTTGTCAGTGAAATTGCTCTCCTACCCTCGCAGCTCCACCACTAAGTGAGGCCTGCCCCTGATCTGATCAAATCAAATCAAATCAGGAACATTTATAAAGCGCTCATATCACCCGAAAGTCTCATGGCGCTCACAGGCAGCTCCAACTAAAGACAGCTAATAAAGGAAACAGGGGGTCAGTTGTCAAAAGACCATGTTTTTAGTTCCCTACGAAAACGATGATGGTCAGCAATAGTGCGAAGGTGTAATGGCAATTTGTTCCAGAGAGTGGGGGCTAGGAACGAAAAGATCTTCCTCCATTTCTAGTTGTACGAATTCTGATGGAGGTAAGAAGGTGCCTGTTGCTGGATCTGAGGGGCCTGCTTGGCTGATGCCAGTTGAGCTTCTTTTTCCAGTAACAAGGGCCCCTACCGTACATGTTTTTGTGTACTAAGCAAAGAATCTTAAAACGCATTCTCTTTCTGACAGGCAACCAGTGGAGTTGCTTCAGGTTAGGCGCAGAAGGGGAGCCCGACGGAAGATTCAGGACCAGCCTAGCTGCAGTATTCTGTAGGACCTGCAGTCTGGATAAGAGATCCTCATTTATTGCCGATAGTATGGCATTTCCATAGTCCATGCGATTAATAATCAATCCCTGGACTAATGGTTTTCTGGCTTCCATCGGAATCCATTTAAAAACTTTACGCAGGTTGCGCATGATACCAAAACAGGAGCCGATTATGTGGTTCACCTGATTTTTCATCGATAGATTACTGTCGATTTGGATTCCTAAATTGCGAACCGATTGTTTGGGTATTGGACTAGGGCCAAGAGTTGCAGGCCACCAGTCATTTGTCCAGTGCTTTTGTGCATTCCCGAAGAATACTATCTCCGTTTTGTCACCATTTAGCTGTAGATGGTTTTCATTCATCCACCTGTTAATGTGGATCATGCAGTTTTTAAAACAAGCCTTGGTGTCTATGGGGTTCTGACCAAGGGTGACCAGAATTTGAGTGTCATCGGCATATGACATTACGTCAAAGCCGTATGATCTGATCACCCTGGCCAGAGGTGTCACGTAAAGATTGAAGAGTGTTGGGCTCAGAATGGAGCCCTGTGGCACTCCCATCGTGACTGGCCTACTACAGGAACTAATGTCGCCAACCTGGACAGTGGTGACTCGGTCCGTTAGATAACTCTCGAGTGGTGGTTCGAGGCCCTCCTCCACCCGCAGATTTCCCTGCGCCTCATCCCTGGTGGTCCAGTGGACCTGTGTCTCCTTCCTCTCGCTCTGCTTTCAATCCTTTTCACTCGTTTTTTCCTCTACTCTCTTCTTTCACCTTTCAGCATTTCTCTGCATTTCTGCTGTTTTCTGCGTGTTTTCCTGCTTTATTTCTCCCTTCTTACTTTCCCTTTATTCATTTCCTCTATTCCTCCCGCATCCACGCCGCTGCTGCCCCCGCGGCCCCTCCCCCCCAGCACGACCAGCGCAACCAATCCAGCTCCCCTCCCCGCCTCCCAGCTTTCCAGCCCTCCCCGACCCCTACTTAATGGCGGCCGCTGCAGGGACAGGCGAGCAAGACCACTAACTCTTTGTCAGTGAAATTGCTCTCCCACCCTCGCAGCTCCACCACTAAGTGAGGCCTGCCCCTGCACTCTTGAGTGTTGGTTCGAGGCCCTCCTCCACCCGCAGGTTTCCCTGCGCCTCATCCCTGGTGGTCCAGTGGACCTGTGTCTCCTTCCTCTCGCTCTGCTTTCACTCCTTTTCACTCGTTTTTTCCTCTACCCTCTTCTTTCTGCATTTCTCTGCATTTTTGCTGTTTTCTGTGTGTTTTCCTGCTTTATTTCTCCCTTCTTACTTTCTCTTTTCCCTTTATTCCTTTCCTCTATTCCTTCCGCTTCCACACCGCTGCTGCCCCCGCGGCCCCTCCCCCAGCACGACCAATCCAGCTCCCTCCCCGCTCCCGCCTCCCAGCTGTCCAGCCCTCCCGACCCCTACTTAATGGTGGCCGGCGCGCCAAAGGCAAGCCCGTCTGCGCTCGTCCGCGACCCGTCCGCGACTAGCGCCAGGAACCCTGGACCTCCGCCACGCCAACGCTACGACCGAGCGGCACTCCACGCACTCAACCCAGGCCGCAACAACAACTGCAAGCTAGCTTCGCCGGCCGACACCCACGGACCCTTCAGCTGTCACCGCTGCCATCAAACCTACAGCACCGCCAGGAACACGGACCCAGCACAACCCGACCGCAAGAACACACCCGAACCGAAGACCCTGCAATACATCTTCCCCAACGTCCGATCCCTCCACAAACACGCCACCGAAATCTGGGACCTTCTCGACAGCACCACCCCGGACGTAGCGTTCCTCACCGAAACACAGACCATCACCTCCTCGGGACTGGACATCGCCATCGCCATCCCCCAAGGATACAAGTTCTCCAGGAAGGACCGCCCCAACCTCCCGGGAGGAGGAATCGCCATCGTCCACAAATCCACCCTCCACCTGTGCACACTCCCCGACGAGCCCACAGACCTGATGGAACACCTTCACTTCAAGATACTGGCCAGCCCCACCACCACCCTCCGAGGAACCCTCATCTACCGACCCCCTGAATCCCGCGGACCTTTTGCCGAATCCATCACGGACATCATCTCCCCGCAGGCCATCGTATCAACCAACTACACCCTGCTGGAAGACCTCAACTTCCACCTCGACAACCAACTGGACCCCAGCACCACATCCCTCCTGGACAACCTCCACAACATTGGACTCCGCCAGATCGTGACCGAACCCACACACTCAGCAGGACACACCCTCGACCCCCTCTTCACAAGAGGAAACTCCATCACCTTCAGCCACACCACCGAACTCCCATGGACCGACCATCGATGCGTCCACTTCACCTTCAGAACACCCACCATCCACAGACACCAGCACCTGCTCCCACAAAGAAATTGGACCAGAATCCCCGACGACCAGCTAACCTCATCACTCAGCAACTCCACCCCTACTGTCGCGGAAAACGACTACCCCAACGCCGCAGCCCGAACCCTGCACCGATGGATCACCGACAGCGCCAACACCTTAGCCCCCCTCAAGAAAAACAACAACACCCATGCCAAGAAAGCTAGATGGTTTACCACCGAACTTCGAGAGTCCAGACGCACCTGCCGCCGCCTCGAATAGGACTGGAGGAACCCCAAATCCACAGAAGCCCACAACAACTTCAGAGCCGCCACCAAATTCCACCACCAACTCATCAGAAAAACGAGGAAAAAAGCGATCGAAGACAGAATCTCCACCCACGCACACAACAGCAAAGAACTCTTCAACATCATCAAGGAGTTCGCCCAACCTACTAGCGAGTCCACCGACATCCCACCCTCACAAGACCTCTGCGACAAACTGAGCACCTTTTTCCACCACAAAATCAAGAGCATCTATGACAACTTCAATGAAAACAACCAACACACTGAACCCTCACCAACCACCCCCGACACCATGAAGCCAACGATCGACAACTGGACAGCCCTCACCACCGAAGACACACTGAAGACGATGAACTCAATCCACTCCGGGGCCCCCACGGACCCCTGACCCCACCACATTTTCAACAGAGCCACCGACACCATTGCACCCATGCTCTGCCACACCATCAACCGCTCCCTGGCAACCGCATCGTTCCCTGACGACTGGAAACACGCCCCCTCCTCAAGAAACCCTCGGCGGACCCCACCGACCTCAAAAACTACAGACCCATCTCCCTGCTACCCTTCCCAGCGAAAGTCATCGAGAAAGCCATCAACAGCCAACTCACCACATTCATCGAAGAGCACAACATCCTCGACTCCTCCCAATCCGGCTTCAGAAAAAACCACAGCACGGAAACCGCCATCCTCGCCGCAACAGACGATATCCGCACCGTACTGGACAAAGGAGAGACAGTAGCCCTCATCCTCCTCGACCTATCAGCGGCGTTCGACACAGTCTCTCACCGCACCCTAATACACAGACTCCACAACGCAGGGATTCAAGACAAGGCCCTTGACTGGATCCGCGTCTTCCTCTCTGGCAGAACGCAGCGGGTCAGACTCCCCCCTTTCCTCTCGGACCCTACACAACCACCTGCGGAGTCCCCCAGGGGTCATCCCTCAGCCCTACACTCTTCAACGTCTACATGGCTCCGCTCGCCCCCATCGTCAGAACCTACAGACTCAACATTGTGTCATACGCAGACGACATCCAACTCATCCTCTCCCTATCCAACGAACCCAACACCGCCAGACACAATTTTCGAGAAGGCATGGAAGCCGTCGCCAAATGGATGAAAAATAGCTGCCTTCAACTAAACACCAACAAAACAGAAGTACTCATCATTGGCCCACACCCTGATGCCAGGAACAACACCTGGTGGCCCCCCGCCCTCGGAAGTCCTAGAGTCATTTTCAAGATGCTCAGTCATGCTCCCAAGGCCCTCCACGACACCGGACCAGCATACCTGAACAGCCAACTCCAATTCCACGCACCCCAAAGGACCCTACGATCAGCCCACCTCTCCTACGCCATGGTCCCCCGCACCAGAAAGACCAGATCAGGCGGCCGCTCCTTCTCCTTCCTCGCGGCCAGAGCCTGGAACGCTCTCCCTCTCCACCTCAGACAGACAACATCTCTCCCCATCTTCACAAGAAACCTCAAAACCTGGCTCTTCGACAGACCCCCTCCTTGATGGACTGGAACCTGCAAAACCCCCCTCCCCCAGCGCCTTGAGACCCTCATGGGTGAGTAGTAGCGCTTAACAAACGCATGATTGATTGATTGATTAGGAGGACCTCTGGTTCCTTCTTGCCCTTGATGGCCCAGCCCCTCTTGGCCTTGGGGGACTTGGGCCCTTTCTTGGAGGAACCACCTTGGGGCCCTTTAGAGGACTCCTTGTGGTTACCCTTGTCCTCCCCCACCTTAGGCGGGGGACCCTGCATACTCTTGGCAGTGGTACTCCCAATCCCCTTGTGGACCCGGGTACTAGTCCAGCGGTCCGTCTCCTCAGCAACCTTACTGGGATCAGTCAGCTTACTATCCAATAGGCGCTGGCACAGCTCTGGAACACACAGACTACTCAAGTGCTCCCAACTGATTAAATCGCATAAGCCCTTAAAATCATTGACCTTGCTGCCCAGCATCCAACCATTCAGTGCCCGTGTGTACTCATTCACACATTCTACCCAGGTACAGGATTCTAGTTTCTTGGAGGTCCTGAACTTCTGCCGGTATTGTTCAGGAGTGAGCCCATACCTGAGGCATAAAGCCTCCCTCATGCTGGCGTAGGTCAGGGTTCCCGCCCTCTCTAAGGCTGATAGAACGTCGCTCCCCGAAGCCTTCAAGTGTTTCCATAGGCCCGCCGCCCCCAATGCTTTTCAGGCACCTCATTCATCCTTAGTGCGATCTCATATGCCGTGAACCACGCATAAATGTCATCACCCCTCTGGTAATCTAGCACTAAATCCTTGGGAATGTACACCTTCCCTCCTGGCACTGGTGGTGCGCTGCCACCATTCGAACTGGGCTCGGCTTGTCTACCCTTAATGTCCAGTTCCCTCATGCTTAACTCATGAGCGAAGAGAATCCGTTTCTCTTCCAACGCAAGAACGTTCCTGCTCTCCTCTGCTTGAGTTTTAAGTTTTAACACCTCCAACTCATGCAGTCTGACCCTTTGGTTTTCCTCCAACTCCTCTGGTGAAAAACCCCTCCCTGAATGGCTACTACCAGCCCCTGCGGCTGGTCCCTCCACTGGCAAACCCTGTGGACCAAATCCATTCCCTGGGTCATCCTCATCCACCTCAACATCACTCACCTCCTGAGCCTCTTTGGCTTCCCACCAGGCCCTCAAGGCCACTTGCAGCTCCTCCTTCTTGGTGCTACCCTTCATGGGACATCCCAAAGCTCTGCAGAATTTCCTCAACTGATCAACCTTGTAGGTAAACAATGCCTCAATGTTAAACTCCAATTCTGCAGCCTCACCGGCTATCTGGCTCCCCTCCTGAGACATGATGTGTGGTTTAAAGGTTACTCAACAATAGAACCACCAATTCAAAACAATATGTTGTTGCGTCGTGGTCTGCGATCAATTTATGATGTACACCAATTACTATGAGTGGGTTTGCACATACGCGTTCCAATTAAATTTAGGATCGTATCCCACCGCTCTGCCGCCAAATGTTGGATGCCGGAGTCCCCGTCGCGCACCACTGTCACCAAATGCGCAACTCGGGACTCCTCCCTCAAAGTTAGGCCAAGTAAGGACACCGTTTGAGATAGCCCTGCTCACCCCCTTAGTAGCTTGGCACGAGCAGCCAGGCCTATCTCCAAGGCACGAGTGTACAGTATGTGCAACCACGCCCACAGCAACCCCCTGGTGACACCACAAATGGACTCCACACGAGTTTGATAAAACGAGTATAAACTTTATATAAAAAGATATACGAGCAGACCACACGATACAAAAGCCAACATTAAATACAGGGTAGTATTCGTTCCGGCTGGCTGGTAGGTTCAAATCCCAACCACCGCTTTCCAAACGCTATGCTGCTCGTAATACTAGAATCACACACTTTGCAATTGACAAACAATAGTGCACTGCGTAACGATACAATCCTGTGCTTAGCAAAGGAGAAATAATACAATGCGTAACGATACACCCCGTTACCTTGCAATGGGAGAAATAATGCAATGCGTACCGCTACAATCATGTACTGCGCAATGAAGGAATAATGCAATGCGTCACACCCCAATCACGTACTTTGCAATGAAGAAAAAATGCAATGCGTACCGCTACAATCAAGTACTTTGCAATGAAGGAATAATGCAATGTGCACCACTACAATCATGTACTTTGCAATGAAGGAATAATGCAATGTGCACCACTACAATCATGTACTTTGCAATGAAGGAATAATGAACTGCGTAGCGCTACAATCGTGTACTTCGTTATGCAGAAATAATGTCAGGCATCATAAGACAGTCCGGCAGTTCGTTAGCAGCAATATTGGCAATGTATATTACGACAATCAGCCTCTTCGATAACAGTTGCCCTCCACACGTATCTACAATGACCTCAAGTACAGCTTCTCACTCGAGCCCCAGTACGGCCACTCCTTTGGGCCAGTACGGGCCCCAATCTGAGCCGAAGCAAAGGCTCACACCGCCAGAAGGAATGAGAGACCGAGAGAGTGTCCCTCCGAGCCCGCACCCCGCCCAGGTAGTGATCCACGTTACCTGGGGGCACGACCCCACTCTCCTCTCCGTCTTCAGCGAACTGGGCCTTCCGTGTAGTACTTTCTCAATGGGCCTCAGCGGCTCGGCCTGGCAGCTCAGCTCCTCCGGAGCTGCCGGTCCGGGCCGCGACTGTTAGGAAGGTCTCAGGTAGCCGCAGGGCACACGTACACCGCGCCCCTCCGATTGCTTTACTCCGGGTGCACGTTCACCACAGCACCCTCCGGGTCTCCTCTGGCACGAAGCCACACACACAACGCTGATGGGACTTCACGTCGACTCAGAGTGCACGTTCACCAGGCACTCCTTCCTGCGGTCTCAGTTGGCACCAAGACACACACACCGCGCTACAGAGACTTACTTTCTTCCGGTGCACACAATGATCAGCCGATCACCCCCACAGTTCCAGGTTGCACCAAAGCACGCACGCTACTTCACTGAGACTTACTCCAACTCTGGTGCCCCGATATCCAGGCGCTCTCCACCAACGTCTTCGGTCGCACCATGATACGCTCACCGTGTCCGAGCCTCACTTCTCCTCCGGTGCACTCGATGACTAGGCCCTCTTCACCAACACCTCCTGTGCACCCCAACACGCACCCTGCACATTCGAGACTCACTCCGCTTCCGATGCACACGTTGACCAGGCGCTCCTCACCAACGCCTCCTGTGCACCACGACACGCACCCTGCGCGTCCGAGACTCACTTCAGCTCCGATGCACCCGCTGACCAGACGCTCCTCACCAGCGCCTGCGATGCACTTCGACACGCACCATGCGCGTCCGTGTCTCACTTCACCTCTGATGCACACACTGACCGGGCGCTCTTCACCAACGCCTGCGGTGCACCACGACATGCACCCAGCGCGTCCGAGACTCGCTTCACCTTCGATGCACACGTTGACCCGGTGCTCTTCACCAATGCCTCCTGTGTACCACGACACGCACCCAGCGCGTCCGAGTCTCACTTCTCCTCCATGTGTCCAAGATCACAGGGCACACCTTCCGAGGGCCTCAAGCTGCCACAACACGCGCCTACACGCGCCCACCACTTGAAACTTCTCCGGAAGCTTTTATGTTCCTGTGTTTCCAAACAGGGAGCCAGCTCACCTCGGGCCCTTGGGGTAACAAGACACAGCACAAAGCACAGTCTTTTTCAAGCAGGGGGACCCAGCGCACGAAGCACAGTCCCAACAGCCTCTCCCTTGATTAAAACAGGAAACTGCAGACCAGCCCTAGATCATGAAGCAAGGGTCGGTTCTTCCCAGCAGTCTCTTCAGTTGTTCCTTCTTTAGCAGAGGTTCCTCTTGACCACGAAATGGGTCCAAGCCTTATCAGTCTCAATCCATTTCTATTCCTATTCCAACGATCAGGGGTCCCAGCTCTCATAGTTATACCCCTAAATGTCTTTGAAGTTCGTTTGTGCTCAGGGGTCCCTGACCCCTGCCTAAATCAGTTCTGGGTGTCTCCCTCCCAGTGTCACCTTTCTCCCTTTGATACTGGGGGTCTGGATCCTTAATCACTCAGTGGGAGATGGGTCAATTGGTTTATAGCAGCAACCCAGGCCTCTTCACCTCCCGGGCTTCTCCTCCCCCTTCTCTCCAGATGCCGGTGAGCCTGGTGCCATCTCAACCCCTCCCTGGGTCAAGACCTCCCCAGCTCCTCTCACCTCTGAGATCCAGACAGTCAACTCACATTCAGCAGAGAGACACAGAAATGCTTAAAGCACAAAACTCAGCCACTTTCCAAAAGAGTGGTTTCTGAACAAACAGTGACAAAACCACCGTCATAGAAAGATGTGTTATGACACTGTGAGTTCATACATACTAAACTTCACCTCTCCATTTTAAACTTATGGGAAACCAGGCTAACAAACACAATACCCAGCTTCACCCATTCTGTCCTATGGGCAGGATGGCCTTTCACCAGTGAAAAACTAAATGGAGTGTTTTGCACTGTCAGGACATAGCACACACCTCAGTATATGTCCTGCCTTTTACTTACACTGCACCCTGCCACAGGGGTTACCTGGGACCTACCACAGGGGTGCCCACTGTGTACGCAAAAGGGAAAGTAAGGCCTGACAAGTGGTTGCACTTGTCAGGACAACATGCTAACTTAGCAAACTGCGCGCAGGCCCTACACTGCAGACCTGTGTTCCCTTCTCTGCGCACCTTTGCATTACTAGCCCTGGCACACACAGTGCACATCACTAGGGACTTTACTAGTAAGGCAAACATACCAATCATGGCCAACCAATTACCATTACACTTTACACAGGGAACACTTGTACTTTGACACTGATCAGCAGTGGCAAAGTACCCAAAGCATCTAAAAGCAAAGGAGGTAGAGGCAAAAAGTCAGGGGTAATCACGCCAAGATATGCCAGGTCTAACAATACTCAATTAATTATTGCTATGGACCAATATGGCTCTGCCCCTATTGAGACCTTCCATCTATTTATTTCTGCAGTTTCCATCCTGTTTGTGATGCTTCAAAGTTAATATCTGACTAGACCAAGGTGCTTTGCAATCACCACAATCAACCAATGGCGGTAAAGAGAATTGCTATAGGATCCCTCAGCAAGGGTCACAGGTAATGGGGTTGGGTCAGCCATATCCGACCCCAAACTGCACCTGTGCACAGGCATATTACAATATAGTGTCGGGAACCTCAAGTCCCCATCTTGGAATGTGATGGTTAGCGTGTCCCATTTTATTCGGGCCATTTGTCTGCCATGATTAGTTCAGTTTATTTATTTTATTTATTTAGGTTTTATAAGGCGCACAGCTACCCAAAGGTTTCCTGGCGCCGCCTTGCAGGTTGCCAAAAGAGGAAGGGGAAGCCTATTGATCAAAAAGCCAGGTTTTCAGAGATATACGAAAATGGGTATAGCAGGTCTCTGTCCTAAGTGCAAGAGGAAGGGAATTCCACATAGTGGGACCCATGCAGGAAAAAGAGCGACCACCCATCTGGGACAATCTGTGCCTAGGGACCATAATATTAGCTTGATTAGCTGAGCGAAGGGGGTGGGAAGGAACATATAGTTGAGCAAAGGTGCTCAAGTATTGCGGGGCCTTGCCAGTTTTGATCTTGAACATGATAGTTAGAGTTTTAAATTTGTGCGGTTTTCCACTTTAAGCCAGTGGAGTGAACGCAAAGAACCAGAGGCAGACGTAGTTCTAGGGATGTGGCATAGAAGGCGGGCAGCGGCGTTCTGTACTACCTGTAACTTGCGTATAACATCCT
Organism: Calotriton arnoldi; assembly: GCA_963921515.1. NCBI lineage: Eukaryota > Metazoa > Chordata > Amphibia > Caudata > Salamandridae > Calotriton > Calotriton arnoldi. Next base: position 1,595,493 of record CAWUFW010002725.1, read on the forward strand.
TGTTGGATCCCAAAAAGAGGCTGTTGCCATAGTCCAGGCGAGAGGTAATCAAGGCCTGGACTACGGTTCTTTGCGTAGAATCTGGCAACATCCACAAGATCTTTCTTAGCCACTTAAGGATGCCAAAACAGGTCGCCGCCACCTTTACTGCACAATGTTTCATCGAGAGTTGATCATCAATGACACCCAGATTGCGAGCTTGGTGGAAAGGCACCCAATTCAGGGGACCAGTGCTGAGGACCCCAAAGTTCTTTATTCTTCCCTAAGATTAGCACCTCAGTCTTCTCCCCATTGAGTTTCAGTGAATTAGCCGGCATCCACTGCGCGATATTGCGAAGCCCCGTTAAGAGAGAAGAAGATTGCGCAGCTTCTTTAGCAGACAGGGAGAAGATTATTTGGGTGTCGTCAGCATAGGAAAAAATTGACAGTCCCACCTCCTCGGCGATATCAGCCAGAGGCTTAACGAGCATCGGAAGCGGAGCTTGGGTGGCCGCGCCAGAAAGTTCCTTAACCAATTTAAAAAGCACCTTAGGACAGTTTTTGGCATGAGAAATTGTGGAACTGACATATTCTGCCCGAGCGGTATTGCAAAGAGAGTGGTATTCTTTAATTGCCTGTTTATAAGTAATTTTAGATGCAGGTGCATAGTCCCTTCTCCAGTGCCTTTCCAGCGCCTTACACTTGCTTTTCTCTTTTTTTAAAGTAGGAGAAAACCAGGGGGCAGGAGAGCGATGGTTTTTCACCTTCTGAGTAGAGATAGGAAGGCAGAAATCAACAGAACTGGAAATCCAGTTTTTTATGGTGTCCAAATCTGTCATAGAGACCTGGTTAATGACGGGCGCATTATTAGCTAAGAAACTGTTAAAAAATTTCATATCCAGTTAGTAGTGACTGGAATGTATATAAAAAGAGCCTGGTTGGGCATATAGGAATATTACTGAAAAGGTAGAGAAATTTAAGCATGGTGTTCATCTTTAATAAGGCGATCTCCTAATCATAGTGGAATTCTGTTCCATTAATCTACTTGTTCAGTTAGGCGAATAAGGGATTTACCATAGTTCCATTTCATTACCACTTCAATTGCTGTGTGGACATATATGCCCAGTTATTTCACTTAATCCGTGATCCAATTAAGCAGGTATTCTTGATGACCTGATTTCTGTTAAGGGAACAGTGGTCTGCTCCAGTTAATGGTCATCCCAGATATAGTACCAAATTGTGTAATTGCTCTGATAATAGGTTCAATTCTAGGTCAAGGACGATGAGGGCAATATCGTCTGCGTGCAACGATATGACAATGTGACGCACCCAGAAGCTGAGACCTCCTTGTGCACAGTGTTGACAGAGCATGCAGGCAATGGGTTCCAACTGCGAAAAGTGGTTAGGACAAAGGGCACCCATGACTTGTTCCCCGTTGAATGTTTTGGTGGGATTGGCATGTAATTAACAAGCGGAACTGCCATGAAGTGGATATATAGTAGTCCAGCAGTTCCCAACCTTTCAACTCCTGAGGACCCTGATTGAGTCACAACTGGAAGCCAGGGACCACCTAGCAATTTGTATGATTTAAATTTTAAACATATAAACAATAATTCACAAAAAATACACAAACAAGTACACACTAAACAAATACTCGAATTACTAAAGATTGAGTAATATTATATTGAAAAAATATGCAAAAATGTCAACATTTTAATGGTGCTGCATGTCAGCGACTAACCTTTCAATGTTTAGTTTTATTTCACAATGCGAAGCTCCTGTCAGGACCGGACTGGGAGCCCAAAGCAGCCCTGGTAAATTTTGTCAGACCAGCCGCAGTACGGTGCATAGCGACTGCAGCGAGCAAACCTGACCACTACAAAGGGGGGCTTTGAGGCATTCTCCCCCCAAGATAAATTGGGAAGAAATGGTGCATTCTACAACACATTTGTCATTATATATTCAATTGCATTAGCTGTTAAAGCATAGTAAATGATGACCTTACTGTGCACAAGGATACAACAATCTTTGTTGTGGCTCTTCAATGATTCCTTCACTATCACCCTCCAACAGTGCCTCTCATCTCTCCATACCCCCTCTGTCACATGTATTTCATTTGTTCCATAGCGCCTCTCATACCAGAGTAGGGTGTCAGAGCACTTTACATCACACACATAAAGAGACAATAAATCATACGTGTGTAAATCAGTGCACAGAAAATGTTACATAAGGCACAGGGGACTACAAGGTGTAGTATTCACGTCATCATATTGGTAGGCATTTTTAATGAGTGCTTGGCCTGGAGAAGTACAAACGCAGGATTCAGAACATAACACAGTGGTTAGCGTTGACCTTTATAATAAGAATTTATTTCTACCCAAATAAACCTTTTTTTAGCAGCATCAGGATAATAAAAGACTGGGAAAAAACATAACTTTCTAACTTGTACCATGCAGTTTGCATGCAGCTCTCTGATGGCAGTTCATGGCTCACTGTGCTAGATTACGATTGTAACTTATGATGGGCACGGTAACAAAAGAATCACCGTGACAAAAGCAATAACCCACTGAGCTATGCACATCAAATACTGTTCTTTGATATGCATGGTACACGTTCTTTGCAGCAGGCATATTAACCATTGTGCTACCTTAGATGAGTCAAAACTGCCACTAGACAAAACTCCCATCTCTCTCCAGCAGGAACATTGATCAGAGTTATCTTGACACTTTTACACTTTTATTGTTGCCCGAAATCTGCTGGATAGACAAGAAACTTTCCAGTGCTTTTAACACTGCTGCACAAATGAAATAACAAATATGACAACACTCATGTATTTCTGTCGAGAGGCTCCAGCTGGAGAAGTGCCTTCCTGCTGGCCCAGGCCTTAAGCTGCCCGAACACTGTTCAGCCTCAAACAACAAGAGTCACAGCGCTTCTGCTTGCTGGCGACGCATGGCCAGAAGTGCAGGGGGAACAGCGGCATCAAAATGCTCTGGACCGAAACACACACTCACTTACACACAAGGGGACACCAGCACTGCTGTGTGAGTATAACCTGGAGCCATATAATAAAATAAGGCTCCTCGGGTGGCGTGGCGTGGCCAAGCACCTAAAATGGCGGACATGTTCTGAAAACACTCCGCTCCTTATCCCCCGGTTATGCTGGCAATCCGAAGGTAGAGCAACTGGAAACTTACCCTGTTGCCCAGGAGTGTGTGGGGGACCCCGCGCTGATCCGAGTGAGGGGTCTCTCGCTGCTGGAGACGCTGTGGTGACGGAGCCCTGACTGGCGGCCTGCGGCATGCGAGGGGAGCGCAAAGGCCCGAGCGGCGAGGCCCCCTGGGCAAACGAAAGTGGGCGTGACACTGGTGGAGACGTGATGGCCCGGCTGCAGCGGTGCGGCTGTCTTGGTCGCTGTGCCCGCAGGAGAGAGATGGGTGCGGCAGTATAGACAGAACCGTCCATGGCCCTCGCAGGACTGACGAGAGGAACTCCGCCTATCTGTAGAGAAGTGGGGTGGGGTGAGATCCCTCGAGGCTGTCGGTCGGGATGTCGCTCGGCGGATCCGGTGGACCCTGAGGAGCTTGGTGAATTCTTGCCTCGGGGGCGCCTGTCGGACAGTCTGTGTCACCCAGCTGGGGGCCGCCTGAGCACCTGGCAGGATTTGAGGCGAGCCGGAGCTGACTGGGTGCCCCGCGGTGCCAGCGGAGGGGATCGGAGCTGCCCTGGTGCCTAGCTCAGGACTGAGGCCGGCCTGGTGAGTGGAGTTGGAGCGGGCCTCCCCCCTTCCCTTTCCTGCAACGTGACTTGGTGCGGCGGGCGCTGCTTGGCCCAGTGACGAGGCCGTTGTGCCCGCGTCTGCCGGGAGAAGTACCCGCGACCGGCTGCTTTCCACGAGCGGTCAGACCAGAGGGGTGCTCCCCCTTCCTCCCCTGCTGCTGCAGAGTTTCGGGGGCAGCGGGGTTGAAAACAGGTGAGAGGCAACTGGGTCAGGTGCCAGGTGAAGCCCCTTAGGACTGCTGACTGCCACCTGAAGAGGCCTTGACCGCGCCGGAGTCGACAGGAGACTCCCTCCTGAATCGGGGGCCGCCATCTTGTGAAGCTCCCACCCTTTGCGACAGAGACAATACAGGTGAGCCTGCGGCAGCGCTGCTGAGCTGGGGATTGGACAGGGGGGATCCGGGGGTCGGCCTGGCCTAGTCCTAGACCCGCTGAAGACCCCCAGCTGTACCAGAGACCCCGTCGCGGTCACCGCAGGAAGAAAGGCTGAGACGGATGGCTACAAGTCACAGCACCAGATCCAGAGCAGATCAGATAGGAGCGTCAAGAAGCTCTGCAGGTCGTGGCGGCCCTTCTATCAGCCAGATCACTTTCGCCAACGAGTTCCGCCGGGTCCCCATCGGGGTCCAGGGGAGGTGCTGATTCCACTCCTGAATGGTCAACGGATACTGGCTCGCCTCAACTCCCGGATGTTACACCCCAGACGGCGGACAAAATTATATGAGAACTTGTTGCTCCTCACCCTCGGACACCTCAACTTTACAAGAAACAGAATCTAGGGGGCGCTCGCTCGCACACATGTCCCCACTGTTCCAAGCTGTAATTCTGGGTCTTTTCATATTCTCTCACATATCCAGTACTCTACCTCCTTCTACAGAGGGGCAAGTAAGGGGATAGAACATGCAAGTAATCTTTCTCTTTCCTTCTTTAAACCTGTGTTTCCCCTGAAGTCAAACAATGATGTTGAACTAGTTGCCATAAAAAAAGGCGTAAAGGTTTGGGACGACCTCCCTGTTGGGGGTCCGCTCTCATAATGTTTCAGTATTCTTGGATGCATAAATTTTATTTTTCCCCTAGAAGAGTCGCCCTGCCTCGAGATCTGCTGCCGTCACGCATACCCTTCACGAGGGTGTTCACTCCAAGAAGGGAAACATACAGATTTACATCATCTCCATGACTAACCGAAATGTAATTACCTGGAATGTTAAAGGCATTCATACCAATGCCTGGCGGTACGTCATATATGCTTACCTACAGCGTAGGGCAATTAGCATCGCTACACCTAACACAGCCAGAGGCTGTTTGACTGCGCCGTCGCCGGCGGGGTCAGATCTATAGCACCAACTACTCAGCCATTGCCAGAGGGATACTTATCTGGGTAAAGGCCGGGGTCCCATGGGAGGAGGAGATGGTGGTGGTGGATCCCGCCGGACGAAATGTGTTCCTTAAGGGTAGGTTAAATGGCCAACCTATTTTGTTGGGTTCCATCTACGCCCCTAACACTGACCAGGGAGCATTCCTAGATGGAGGGAGGTTCCGTGGTTGATGGGAGGGGATTTTAACTCTGTGCTGGAAGTTTCTCTCGATTGTTCCTTTCCGCCTTTGAATAGAACCACAGCCTCTTAAAATGCCTAGTCCCTATGTACTTGGATGGGACATTGGTTATTGACAGATGTCTGGCGCGAACGCCACTCTCATGCTAGGGTGTATTCCTTTTTCTCGCCTGTTCACAAGCTGCATGTCCGGCTGGACCGCATTCTGGTCTCGGCGGCCCTAGCACCCCTAATTCAGTCCACAGAATATTTGGGTTGGACACACTCCGATCACAATCCACAAATAATGCACTTGGAGTGGGAGGCCGAAGCGCCCCCGGTTCCAGCTTGGCATCTACAGACGGCAGCGCTGGAGGACCCGGAGTTCCGGGGCTCTCTGGAGTCTGCAGTGATTGGATACTTTGATCTCAACGCAGACTCTGTGGACTCGGTATTGACGGAATGGGAGGGATTTGAAGTGCTGACAAGGGGGCATTGCCTTGCACACACATGGAGTAGCTGTAAACAACTTGACGCATCCTTATCCGCCATTGAGCGTCAATTACTCCGGTTGGAAGTGCAGGCTATCGATCGGCCTGATAGGCAAAAGCTACTTGATGACGCCCATGCTGAGCGGGAAGCGCTATTAGAAAAACTACTATGTCACAATTTCATGGCACATTCGGATCGGTCTCACGCTACAGCGGATAGGGCGGGCAAGCTGCTGGCTTACCTAATCAGACAAAAACACCCCCAACGCCCCATACAGCTCCTAGTGGACGAACTGGGCCGTAGGAGCTGTACACAGAGACATTCATGCAGCAATGACAGCGCACTACACCGGGTTATATTCGGCTCAGCTGACTGGGAATAGCCCTCACATTGAGTTATTCCTCTCCACTGTGGAACTGCCCACACCGACGGTTGACCACTTCCTCACTCTGGCCCCACCCTCTGACAGTAGACGAAATTAGGGAAGCACTGCAGTCCCTGGCATCTGGAAAGACGCCGGGACCCGACGGCCTTCCCACTGACATACTTAAAACATACGCAGAGACTCTGGTGCCTCGTCTGCACTCCTTTTACGCCTCGCCAATTAATGACCAGGCTTTACCACCCTCGATGTGCGCGGCTAACGTGGTTTCCCTTTTGAAGCCAGGTAAAGATCCAACCTCCCCCGTATCATAAAGACCGATAGCGATACTGAACGACTACTATAAAATTTTGGCCAAAGCTTTAACTAATCGCCTGGTGCCCCTTGTTCCCGCCTTGGTCCACCCTGATCAGAACGGGTTCGTCCCTCAACGAAACACGGCTCTAAACATCCGCCGGTACTTTCGGGTAGCCGAGTATGCCCCCCTCAAATGGCCTCGATTGGGTTGCCTGGTGTTAGACCTTGAGAAGGCAATTGATTCGCTTGACTGGTTTCCTTTGCGCCTCCCTATCCCGGTACGGTATAGGGCCTTATTTCCTCAGTATGGTTCAGCTGCTGTATAGGCGTCCATCCGTCGGGGTTCGGATGGGCCCCTACTTATCAGATCCCATCCAGGTAAGGTGCGGAACTAGATAGGGATCCTCGCTGTCCCCCCTTCTTTTCGCACTGGCAGTGCAACCACTGGTGGCGCACATCCGCGCGCACGTGGACATGGGAGTTACACTGCGGGTCGGGTCGCACGTTATTTCACTATATGCAGACGACTTACTGCTGTACGTACTAGACCTCCACGACATCCCACCCTCCGTGGATCAGACCTTATCTCACTTTGCCAAGGCTTCAGGCTCGGGGTATTCCATGGGAGGCGTGCGTATGACGTGGTGCACTGACCCCTTTAGAAACCTAGGTGTGCGCATATACCGTACTAGGAAGGATCTGTTTGAGGGGAACGTAGTCAGAGCTACTACAGCTATCCAATCACAAATGAACTTCCCACTGGCAATCTCGGGCAGGGTAGCCCTTGTAAAAATGGTAGCTCTCCCTCATCTCCTCTACTATTTCACTACCCTACCTATTATCATTTCCCCGCTCTTCTTTCGCAAATGGGGAGATTATATGGGGAACGTCCAGGCACAGAGTATCTATAGGGAAACCTTATTTTTCCACAGACCAGGGTGGGGTAGCGGTGCCCAACTTTGAACACTATTACTTGGCCTCTCAGCTCCAGTGGATTGCCCGATGGCTATCATCCCGGTATCTGGCAGACACGGCCTCACTGCAACCTCCAATCCCGCACAAACATTACTACAAATCTTTCACCCATGCACAATGCCTAGGCCCATAGATGCGCTTCTACCCACTATAGCGTTCAAGTGTTTCCGTAGGAGCCTCTTCCTCACCAGGGCTCTCATACCATATGCCCCTGCTATCCCATTATTGGGTCCACCACAAGGTGACATATACACCACAGCAACTGAATTGCATCACTGGGACACAGAAGGTATTCAGGAACTGGGAGACCTTTACCGGGATGGTTCCCTCATTCCATACTAGGAACTCATGTCGGAGGAGAACATGTACCCGGGGCAGTTCTTATTACATCAGGCAATTATAGCCTCGCTGGCTTCTAGGTGGTGTAGTGTCGCTCAGGAACCGCCCATGCACCATAGCATACAGTACCTACATGTGATGGGAAATGGGGGGCACTTGACTCGTTGGTTCGCGTCCTCACTCCGCCAGCACACAGAAATCGACTTTACCCTCCTGAAGTAACATTGGGAGGAGGCTCTGGGTAAAGTATGTACAGACAGGGAATGGTTTGCCGTTCGGGGAGGACCGACATGGATTCCACGCAATCAGCGCTTTAAACAAATCCAATTTTTTATATTGCACCGGGCATACCTTGCCCCAGCCCAAATCAATAAGTATTTTGCCAGATCAGATGCGGCTTACCCTAGGTGCCGCTTAGTGAATGCAGACATACTACATATGTTGTGGTATTGCCCTGACTTGCGTGAATACTGGGCCAATGTGACATCTACAGTAGCTACCTGCACCTCCCGAACCCCCCTTCTCTGGGAGGCACACATACTGCATTTGTTTAGTAGGAGTATGAAGCACAGAGCAGCCACCCGGTTCCTTGATCTGGGGTTTATAGTGGCTAAACGCCTAATCACCAAAAGGTGGAAGTCCCCAATGGCTCCTCACACCATAGCCTTGTGACGCTCCTTACTTAATTGGGCCAGGGCAGAGGGGGTTGCATTACGCCAGGATGACTTGCTTGGGATCCGTAAGGTCCCATTGGCACACCACTGGGATGCTATGGTGTCGAGTATGCAGTGCATGGATAATGTCATGAAGGAGGGGCCCCAAGGCAGGGAGCAAGATGAGGAGCCCAGCGCTTAGCAATTGGTAGTACACGCCCACAGAACTGGCCTCACATACTAACATGATTTCACTTCACGGATTTTCTGTCGGTCGGCTCTAGCATGTCCGTTCTCCTCCCCCCACCCCTTGTTTATAGAACGTACGGCAGCGGGTTTCAGGCGACTATCCCATCCCTCCTTTGGTTCCTTTGCCCTCATTAAGTTGGACCCTATGCCCACAGTTTGACTAAATGTTGCTCCACAGCTAAGAGGGTTACGAGGTGGTACATGGCAATGCCTGACACGATAATGCTGCAGTCATTGCAAGGACAATCCTCCAGGAACTATTACCAATAACTCACCTGACAGCTTTTCTATTAATAAGATGGATTGTATGCTAGACTGTTTACCTTGTTGTTGCCCCACAGGGCGCCAACGCACTGTGTATGTTGTATGAAACTACGGAAAAAAAAATAATAAAAAGATGTAAACAAAAAAATAATAAAATAAGGCTGCTCAACCTTCAGCTTGCATCCAAGCCTGAATGGTGATTGGCCTGATTTTAATTTAGTCCCGCCGCCCTAGCGCTGTCGTTCACAGCTCTTGTGTGCTGTGAGGGTGCATGGGCGTTTCTTTATCCAGCAGCCGATCCCAATGGCTTCAATTATGAGAGAAGGCTCGGGTAGGTGCTCGAGACCTGCGGAACCGCTGTAGTAGTCTAACCCAGGTGATGATCAACCCATGCCCAGGTGGGCATGGATCGAAATAAGTATGGCCATTCTAGAGAGTCAAATGCTTTGACACCGTCTAACAGCACTGCAGCGGTGCATGTCTGTGCATTTAGTTGGTGTAGAAGAGTAAAAACTGTTCACATTTTAAAAGTGGCGGAAAACCCCAGTACAGAACCAGACTGTTTCAGCAGTACAGTATTGGGCATGAGTGGAAGCAAGTGGCTGGAAATAATTTTGCCAGGATATTATTGTTGGTGTTGATTAGGAAGATAACCTCTTTCGAATGCTTCTAGGTAAACTTTAGTAAGATGATGGGATACAAGTGTTGCTAACTCTTTGTAAAAGTCGACCTGCAAACCATCGCTGCCAGATGCTTTACCGCTCGCCATGCTACAGATTGTGGTGATTATTTCTTCTTCCGATTTGGGGCATACTAACTATTCACTCTGGTCATTAGTGAGCGAAGACAGCACTATCTCATTTGAATAGTTGTCTGGATTGGTTAGAGGAACTCAATTGCAGATTCAGAAGTGGAATACCGAGGAGGGTGTGCCGCCGAGGGCAAGTATTATTTATTTTATTTATTGAAAATGTTATTCTAGTGGGGTTTTTTTAACTTCGGGGCTGGGGGGTTATTTGGGGGTTTTGGAGGGCGTAGGTATTTTATTTTGAGCTTTTGGAGGAAGGGGGGTTTATTTTGTTTTTTTGTGAAGTGGTGGGGCACTTCACTCACCCCACCACTTTCAAAGGGTACCAGCTGCCCAGCTCTCAAAGTATGCCAGGCATCCTTAGGCCTAGAAGAATGAGGCTGCAGCTGTGCATAGTCTACTAATTTTGCCACAGTGTGTCTTGCTTTTGAGCCATGCAGATTCTGTGCCCCAATGTAAAGCAAGCTCCAGTTTAGCAAGTAGTAGTGACACAGAGGTGAATCTGCAAGTGGATTTGGGGATGTCATGTGTGTGACCAAGCACTGCTATCAAGGGGTCAGGCGTGACCGTGGCTTCCGTCATAGTTGAGATGAGGGAGAAGAAAGTGGTCCAATATCGACCTATGTGGGGGAACAACCAGGTTATATGTGCAAAGTTGGTGTCTGGGGCGTGGCATTTGGACACTGGGTCGAGCATTTAGGAACAAACCATGCAATATCTGTGGGGGTGACGTATGCACGATGTAGGAACTTAAGGGTAGAAGCTTATGTTTATAGTTGACAGAGATCAGTTTTGTTTGGAAGCAACAATAAGACCAAATTTTGTCAGAAGGTAGATAGCCCAAGTCAGTATTCCAGGCCTCCCTAACGTGCCTGGTGGAATCAGGTTTCAAGGCCAGGTAGGTAAGATACAGCCTAGAGATGAGTCGATCTCCATTAGTGTCGCATGTGATGAGTGTTAGTAGGGGAAAAGTCCTCTGGAGCGAGGGGATTAGGTGGGAATGCATGAGCGCAGGGTGCTATGGAGCTGTTGCAGTACAACGTGGTTCATTTAGGAGGCACTCTCAGAGCAGGCGTTGTCAGCATGCACAAAGGACATGGCCTTATGGGAATAGATCTCCTGTGGTGTGCAGGTCATGGCGTTGTAAGGTGCGCTTAACAAGCGTGAGGGGGATCCAGGGATTATCAGCTACAGGTAAAGCAGAAGAGTAAAGGATGCCCCCTCCTAAGACACAGCGGAGCTTACGCCATGCCCAGCAAGTGGTAGACGAAGTTTGGATGTCTAAAGGATCCACAGGGATGCCCTTCGGTAGGACAGACGAGGGTGATAGATCACCAAGCTGGTCTCTCTCAGGTTTGAGATAAGGGACACAGGCGTCTGGGTAGTACCAGCGATTTGGATATTGGCACTGTGCTGTCAGATAATAAAGGTGAAAGTCTAGGTCTCCAAAGCCACCGCGTTCGTAAGGGATTTTAAGGTATCTCACCGGATACGGTGCTCCTGCCGGCCCATATTAGTCTCAGTAGGAGACTGAGGTTTGTTGAAGAAACGTTATGCAAGCGGTATTAAGATATTAAGGAAGAGATACAAGAAGCGGGGGAGGACCGCCATTTTAATTATCGCCACTGGTCCCGCTATGGACAGTGGGAGTTTGATCCAACGTTCCACTTGTGTCAAGAGATTGTCAATGGCCGATCCATAATTGAGCCTGAGAATTTGGTCCTTGTCTCTGTGTAGGCGTATGCCTAAGCATTTGGTGGAGTCTGTGTTCCAAGTTAAAGGGAAATCAACAGCCATAAGGTGGGAGCTCTTGGTTAATGGGGAGAGCTCAAATTTAGCCCAGTTAATGTGGAGGCCAAAAAGATCCCAAACCTAGGATTTCACACATTAGAGGGAGGAGGTTATCAGATGGACAACGGACAAACAGCACTATGTCATCTGCATACAGTAGAAGTAAAAGGGGGCCATGTGTGAGTTGAAGGCCAAGGTGCATGTGCCGTTCCTAGAGGTGCAGAACTAATGGGTCCTGTGCAATGATGAATAGGAGAGGATGCAATCCTGCCTGGTCCATCTAGTGATAGGGAAGGTGTCAGTGTGGGAACCACTCACCCTAAGGCATGCCACTGGGTTAGAATAGAGGAGCATAACTAGGGAAATGAACCTGCGGGGGAGACCTAGCTTCGTCAGCCTGGCTCTCATGAAAAACCACTCCAATGAGTCAAACGCCTTCTCGGCATCTAACAAGGCCACTGCCACAGGAGTAGTTGGGGAAAGCATGTTCAATACAGCAGATATAGTCCTCAAATTGAGGGAGCTGGACCAATGGGAGACAAACCTGGCCTAGATAGGAGGGTTAATCTGCTCCATCAGGAAGGACATTCTCATGGTGAGGACTTTGGCTAAAATCTAGGTTGAGGAGGGAAAGTGGGCAGTAGGTGGAGCATAATTGGGGATTCCTGCCAGGTTTTAGGAGAAATGTGAGTGCCGCCTCATGCAGTGTGGGTGGTAGAGAGCCTGTGTCCAGGGACTCCATGTACATAGCAAACAGATGTGAGGCTATGTGATGTTTGTAAGCTTTGTAAAATGCTCCAGTAAGGCCATCAAGGCCTGGGGCTTTGGAACTGTCCAAGGCATCTATTGGCTGTATAATTTCCTCACACGTTATGGGTTCAGCTAGAAAGCAGTGCTGGCCATCAGTCACCCACACAATCGCAACCTCAGCAAGATCGGCTGCGATCAGACTCCATGTCCAAAGAGCGGGAGGTATACAAGTGCTCATAATAGTGCCTGAATTCAGTCAATATGCCCTCATTGTTAGGAAAGCTAGTCCCAGTGGTGGTATGGAGTTCGGGGACATACCCACTAAGATGATTAGGACAGAGTATTCATGCTATCTTTCGGTCTGCCAGATCACAATATTCGGTCATTAGGACCAAGTGTCTATGTAACTGAGGGTGGCAGCCCAGTCGAGAGTCGGCTTGGTCAATGTCTTGATGCTCAGATTAGATCCGGGTGTAGATCTTGGAGAATACCCGCATGTTTAGATAAGCAGATACCACAGATGTAGGCCTTAAAGGCCTCCCAGAGAGTGGCCTGAGTCGACACCATGCCCGTATTTAAAGAAAAATGTTCAACAATGGCTTCATGTAGCTCAGTGCAGAAAACCTGATCATGTAGGGCCTCGCTTGGGAATCCCCGCCATAGGGGACATGCAGTCCGAGAGGGACCAGATAATGGTCAGAGTATGCAGCAAATGTCTCACATCTATGGTCCAGAACGAGGCATTGGCAGATAGGCGCCAATAGTCAAGCCATATCCACACAACGTGGGGAGAGGAATAGAAGGTATAGTCAGTTGAGGAAGGGTGATGTGAGCGCTATATCTCGCTGAGAGCATAAGTGTCTACAATATGGCAAATGAACCTCCAGGCGTGGGGTACCAATTGGTTGTGTATTGGTGGAGTGTTCAGAGAGATTCTGAACCAGGTTGAAGTCCACACCCATTACAATCAGATCCGCCTCCGCCCGACCCATGTGTGCATGATGTCATGAAAAAACTCAGGCGAGCCAGTATTAAGGGCATAGATATTAATCAATAATGCACATTTGTCTGCCAAGATGCCAGTCAGTATAATGTAACGACCCTCTTGGTCTACGTGGCTGGTGAGGAGTGAAAAAGGGACACTTATGTAGGAGGATACAAACACCTCTGGAATAGGAACTATAACTGGAAAACTATTGATGTGTGCCCCAGGTGGTAGCAAATGTCTGGGAGTCTCTAGGTGGTAGATGAGTTTCCGGAAGGAAGGCTATTTTAGCTCCATGTCAGGACAAGTACGAGAGGACCTGTTTACCATTATGCGGATTGTTAATTCCATGAATATTCCAAGTGAGGGGGATGTCCACCGCCATCTCCCGGCCGTCATGTGATCGCACTCAGAATGGGGGAATATGTGCCATGTCAATACCATAAAGTTCCAGCCATGTCCAGAGATGCAGGGCCTCTTGACACAGGATCACAAAAACCCCAGCCCGCTTGCTGCAATACTACATGGTGGTGTTGATGAACATATGAACAAGCCTTCCCTTGAAGAAGGAATACAGGCTTTAAATGCCGCAGGATAGCTCTCCGCTACAGCAGATTGACGTGGAGCTGAGACTCCACCGGAGACCACAGTCCTCTGACTTTGACCTCTCTCATATGGTCGTAGCAGCCCAGGAGTGCACCATCTGTCACTACGGTTAGCTCCGGGTGGGGAAGGGAGAGGGGTCTACCGCTGACAAAGTTGCGCTTTGTCAGCCATCACTGCTGATCTTTTGCACTTGCTTCCGATATCTGGACCAGGTCGGAGAGATTCCCCTGATGCTGTGCACACTGGAACTTCAGGTCGCACTGCAGAGCCCGCATTTGCCAATGGGCTTGTGTTACCAGCAGGAGGCCACGAGGCCTAGCAGCCTCAGTCTCACCGAAATCCAGGATGGAGGTTGAAATATCAGAATCATAGCCTGAATCTCCTGGACTGGGTGTTCTGGAGACTAGGCCGGTTAGACCTGGCATCATTGGCGTGGTTTCCTCTAACTTTTTGCCTTCTGACCTCCTGTCTTGCGGATTAAATTTTTGTGGTTTTAGGAGTCTGGGCACTTCACTGGTGCTAAAGTGCATGCACTCTTTACTCTAAACATGGTAACATTGGCTTATCCTCTATTGGCATATTTGATTTACTTCTAAGTCCCTAATAAAGTGCACTATATGTGCCCAGGGCATCGAAATCAAATGCTACAAGTGGGCCTGCAGCACCGATTCTGCCACTCACTTAAGTAGCACATTATCCATGGCTCAGGGCTGCCACTACGGAGCCTTTGTGTTTAGTTTTGAACTGCCATTATGACCTGGCAAGATAACGTACTTGTAAGGCCCTAACCTTCCTTAATAATATTACATGCCAGTCACCCCTAAGGTATTCCCCAGACAGCCCTAAGAGTACTGCAGGGCCTAACCCTCCCATAGGATAACATTGGGACTGCCTTATAACATTTTATAAGTGCAGTTTACAAGTGGGACAAGATAGGAAAAACAAAATTGGGGTCTCTGGGCTCCCAATTTAAAAACACAACTTATGGTGAAGTTTATTTTTGAATTGCAGTTCTGAAAATGCCACTTTCAGAAAATTGGCATTTTCTTACTTAAACTATTTGGTGCCTTCTGCCTGTATCTGGAATACACGTCAGGGGTGGGAGACATCTGTCTTCCTGCATTCCCTCTAGACAGCCGCACACAAAGGAAGAGTAGGTGTGACTGTGCCGCCATCTGCGTGTTGATGGGTTATCCTGAGACAGAGGGAGGAGCGGACACTCTGCACCTGAAAGAGGTAGGCCCTGTCCCCACACAAAGGGTTGCAGACCCCCATGTAGTGAGTCTGGGGCCAGGGCAGAAAAGGCAGTGTCTTGTGCACTTCAAAGCACCTCTTTGAAGTCTCCCTACTTCAAAGGACAAAATGAATATAAGTACTGGACCTATGGCATTATGACTTCAAACCACTTTGGAACAGAGGACATTCTACCAAGAAGAAGGACTGCTGTGCTGCCATGAGGGACTGCCACTTGCTGTAACTGCTTTGCTCTGTTGGCCTGCTGCTTCTTGCCTGGGAGTGAGAAGGACCAGACTCCCTACATCCTCCAAGAACTTAAGTGACTCCAAGGGCTTGACTCCTGTTTTGAAGTCTCAGGACCATCAAAGACCATCAAAGACTTCCTTCAACTGATGAACTCTGCCAACTGAGAGTCCTGCTTTGCCATGAGGTGCCATCGTTGACTTTGCATTGATCAGAACAGACACATTTCCTTCGACGTCCACACAGCACTGCTTCAAGGACATCCCTACGCAACTCGACAATGACGCGGGACCAGGCTGTGAAGTTTGATGACACATTGCCTTCATTGTAAGGGGTTCGAAGACAACACGAGATTCAACTGTGAGGCTTGACATCGACACATCGCATTAAGCGTCTCAACGACGATGCGGTATCCAACTGCGTGACTCAGAATAGACGCATCGTGGTTTTGCCAATGACTAATCTTCCGGAAAGGTACTATTTTCAGCAGGACCTGCATGGCTTCTGTGTCCGATCCATGCTTCATCGTGGTTGGCTTGAACTTTTGGATTTACCCCGGTCAATCGCGACCAGATGTCCCCAGTTGGCCATTTACGCTTTTAAGCAATATATTGCAGTTTTATCTTTAAAAATTCATATCTCAAATTCTACTTATTGGATTTTTGTCGTTTTGGTCTTGTTTTACTCAGAAAAATTACACATTGCCTCTTAAGTTAAGCCTGCCTGCTCTGTGCAAGTTACCAGAGTGTGAGCACAGATTCATTTTTGCTGTGTATCTGACTTACCCCGACTAGGATTCTGGTTCACTTTCTGAACAAAAAGAACACCCGTTTCTTCCAGCTTAAGTTTACTCGCCAGCAGGGTCGAGTAAGTGCTCAAAGTAGCTCAACCTGCTAAAATTTCACTTGCAATTGTGAGGGGGCGAGTGGATTTTTCGAGGCCTACATTATCTCTGCCACATGTGATCATGCACACAGTTGCAATCTTACATATTAGGACCTGTGGAAAGAGTGAAGTCAGTAAACAACAATTCTAGGTAGTTCCCTTCCTACTTGGGCCATGTGAAGTGCAGTGTCCCTACCACTATAGCTTTAGAAGCGCACAATAATGACACATGGTGGAGCGCCCGGGGGCGGGGAGTGTATAAGCACTCTATGCGCATGTTCCACAATAAAGACCTCTATAAAAAAAAAAAGGTGGTTTGTTGAAAAGTTCTGCCAGTATCATCTCCACGAAAGTTTCTATATTGCCCGTATTCATGGTTTTGGGGATGCACAGTGCCAGTAGGTTGCTTCTTCTTCTTAAGCAGACTTCCAAATTTTCATTTTTAGTTTTGATTTCAGCCAGTTCTTTACTACGGTTGGTTTGTTGGATGTCATGTACCGCCACTTGGCCCTCTCAGTCAGTTATTCCCCATTCCACCATATCAATTCTCTCTGCCTGTTTGGCCATTCTCTCCTTTAGTTGGTCTACGCTCACAGTCAAGGAATTGTTTTTTTCCATCTATTACGGACAGGCCAGTTTTCAGGTCTAGTAGAAGAGATTTGTTACCGGCTGTGTCCAGCTTGCCATCAAAGGCTGTAACCCCCCAGCCCCACATCTGTGTTTTCCGGTTTCATCACACCCTTGTAGGACAGTTTAGATTGCTGCTGACCCATGTTTGGTTTCAGAGTATCCACTTGCTTCAGCATCAGATCAGATGAAACTCTGCTATCCCCCAAGTTTGTGGGGTGGGGTGTGGTAGACATTTTCGTGTGACTAGCTGGTTTGAGTGGTAGCGCTCCCAGGTCCTCAGATTCTGGTTGTAATGTTCAAGTAAGATGGTGCTCATTCGTGATCATGGAGACCCACACCATTATGATGGTGAATGTGCAGGTCTGTGTTAATATTCTAAGGCCCTGATTACAAGAGTAGGTGCTATTTAGCACACCTGATAAATAAAGATAACATGGGGTACGTTATCTATCGGTTGCAATAAATAGCACCTATTAAGAGTTTGTGGAGAATAACATGCAGCTTTTGGTGTTAAATGCACCAAAATCCACACAGTGCGGTAAATAACATATATTTCAGCTGCTAAATTTCAGTAGGTTTGATCTGCTGAAATTTATTGAAGCTTGAGGTAGCTAATAATTATCGGATATGTTAAATAGCTTTTCATTCGTAATTCCAACTAGTGCGTAATCAATGGTTTACAAATGGGTCGGAATTAACCAACCCACCCATAACCAGGCTTTCAGTCTTCTAGTTGATACTGGCGCTAAACACAATACCCAAGAGTGTGGCAACATGTAGTTCAGCAGTTCGATTTAGCTTTGGCCTAGGCCTGTTATAATCCCGGTGGCACACAGCTGGTCATCCTACTCGAGCCCCAGCGCCGTAGACACAGGCCCAACAATTCGTTGTTACTCTGTCAGGTAAAGTAGGTAAATATACTCATTAGCACGTGCAAGGGGCAGGCAGATGCAAATCCGCTGAGTTCAGAGTCTGGTTTTGTGATATGCAGCATGAATTCGGTCTCCCAATGAGCATGCTGGAATTGTTACGCCACACCTTACTTGGACACAGTAGGCCAGAGTGAAAACATAGACCTCGTTGCCTTTTTATAGCTGTGTTCTCGTGCGTTTTGTCTCTCATCAACTGGGCACATCAATTTAGGCCAGATGATGGTGGTTGGCTGTGCCACTGCCAAGGAGGCCAGTGTAGTCCATCCACAAGATCTTCCAGGACCAATGTGGCCTTTACCAGCGCAGTTCTCTGCCGCAGGGCCACCCAACAAGGGCCCCTCCTCTGCTGAAACCCACATGGAGGTGTATTGCTGCTGAATGGAGTTATCGAAAGGTACTCTTCACACCTGCTCAGCTCCACGGTCACGCTAAGTACCCTCCCTGGCCTCACACTATTTAGGTATGCCATTGTTTGGCGTTTTTCCGCGTATCAGCTGTAGGATCGAGGTGGATTTTAGACTCTGGCCTTAGAAGCTTAGTGCAGAGTGGGCAGCAGCTCCCTGGCAACCCCCACTTCAACCCCTTGTGCTTTGGTTATGGCTAAATAGTTTTGCCAATAACTAATACACAAGAATACAGCATGACAAATCATACAATGCAAAGCTGAGTGTAATTTGCTGCTTATGAACTTTGCTAATGGATGACTAACTGAAGATTTCCCAACTAGAAATTCACACCCCCTTCCAACATACACAACATGTTACAGTCTGTGCATCAACATACATTCTGTTTTATTATTTACAAGACTAGGACTATTTAATGTTTAGCATTAGTTTCAAAAGCCATAATTCAGTAAAAAAAAAAAGCCTCCTCACCATGAAATATTAGCCATATAACGTAGCTTTATAATCAAACAAATTTAATGAAACAAAAAGAAAGTATTTGTAAATTATTTTGAGCCTTCCACGGAGCCACCTTCCAGAGAGAGTAAAGCTCTCCATTGTGGCAGACAGTTAGCAAGATCTCCATACTGGACCATCATTTAGGGCATACAAATCAATGTCAACTGAGAGTAGACTGTATCAAGTTAGCATGGAAGTTCATGGTGTGAATGATGCATGCTTCATATTTAGTTTAGCGTTTTTCAAAGAAAGGAGAATGCTTAGGAAGTGGTATAATTTATCGACACCTTTCCGTAGTATGTTCTGCTTTTCTAAAAATAAGCTTCATTTACTTCCCCATCCCACGTGGGTATGCTACAGTCTAATCTTTTGAACCTGGGAAGCACACACTGCTTCTCCTGATATTTATCAGAAATAGAAGAAATGCATGTATGTCCCCCGAGATCATTCCTGTGCCCAAGTGTGCACTATAGACCGAGTGCCATGAAAGTAAAAATTGCTGTTTAATAAGGGAAAAATGTATTAACATGTAATCCTTTAAGCAATATTCCCAACAAAGCAGAATGACAATATCTATGCTAAAGTGTAATCTGTACACAAAGTAGAGAAACATGTTCTAAACTGGATTGTTGTTTACAGCTATGACAAGATTACCAACAGTAAGTGAAAATAAAGCATTTTTTTAAAAGATAGAAAATGCATTCTGAATTCTTTTTTCTATTAAATATAAATAGTAGGACACCATAAGGATGGCCAGATGAATCAATGTCATGTGGATGCTGCGTGACAGGTCTGGATTTCATTTAATAAATTAGTACATTGCAGGTATTGTAATCATAGTTCTTTTTCAATAGAAACTGACAGACCTCATTAAAATGATTGTTAAAAGAAAATTCAAGACTTGAAAAGTTTCTGTAAAATGGTGTCATCTGGCCACCCTACACATCATAATTACTTTTACAAAAAATACATAAAAAGATTGATGTAGCCTATCCTTAACACACTATACTCTTCCATTTGCAAGCACGCATATTTGCCAGATCTGAGCAATGACATAAGATCATACTTTAATAGAGGAAAATCACATAGCGGTTAATACAGTAATATGGATGGGGTTCTGGAGGCATTTCATGGGTCTCTATGAAATATGGGTTTCATCAACAAGTGAATAGCCTCAAACCAGTCTGCAGAGCTTTACTATTGGGTTTTGTTGATTTAATATTCCAATGATAAAAATTCACCTTTATACAGACTTCACTTACAGTTTTTAATAAACATTCCCATTTGAAAAACGATATACTATTCAAACCAACTGCCATAAAATAATCATGTAATATAAAATATATAATAGAAAAAAATAGAAACTAACATTTATGACATGACCATACATTACAATGTAAGGGATCTGCTCATATATACAAACCACATTGCCTTTGGCCTTGTTGTTTATAACATCATCAGAATCCCATGATGAAAATGTACATTGAAATATACCTGGGCCTTAATGTTTACATAATTCATTAAGGCCTCCAACATCCCAATGTACATGAATGGAATAGAAAAATGTGCCCCATGGTCAACAAAGATTAAGGTTACCAACATACCGAGTAATAGGATCATAGAGCTATCTCTCCTTACAGCATGCACAAGGCAACTTCCATAGTGGGAGAGTAGTTTCAACATATTATTGTGTTTTTCCAAAGCTAGAAAGCACAATAATTGAAACATGCCTGACATTCGCATGGTCTAGACACTGTTTCTTCATAAACCTTATAACTCTGCATGCTGAAAGAAGTCCTCCCACATTTACTGTAGCAAAAACTATTTTCTTGGATGTGTTGCTGAAACGACTTATAATTTCATGACAGCCTAAAACACATCGTATTTGATGCTTATGTATGAGGTTTCCTGTGTGTATATATGCTCATGCACATGTAGTTGCAAAAAGCATGGAAGCCCTTCTCACATCCATCCAGATATTATTTACCCTTTGTGGGTTCACTAACTGACCACTTTGCTTAATAAATCATAAAAGCCATTCCCTTATTTACATCTGCAGGAGGTATCTTACAGTTTATGAATGACTGAAACAGCCTAGATATTTTTTGTTGTTTTTCCTGTGTGTGATTGCTGGTGGCATTTTAGGTATGTTGAGCTAGCAAACCCCATTCCACCTTCACTGCATTTGTATGATTTGTCTTCTGTATGCCTTCACAAATGGATGGTTAGGACTGATGCTTGAGTAAATCTCTTTCCACATCCACTGCATGTGTGTGTTTTTTTCCTCCATTTTTGTGTTAGCTGCTCACCCTTTAAACACATGGATTTACTAAAGCTCTTTCAACATTCACTGCATTTGCATGTTTTTTCTTCTGTATGCCATTGCAGATGGATGGTTAGATCTGATGCTTGAGTAAAGCTCTTTCCACATTCACTGCATGTGTATGGCTTTTCTCCTGTATGCTTTCGCACATAGGTGGTTAGGTGTCCAGCTTGAGTAAAGCTCTTTCCACATTCACTGCAAGTATATGGTTTTTCTCCTGTATGCCATCACAGATGGATGGTTAGGTCTGATACTTCAGAAAAGCTCTTTCCACATTCATTACATGTGTATGGTTTTTCTCCTGTATGCCTGCGCAGATGGATGGTTAGTGCTGATGCGCGAATAAAGCCCTTTCCACATTCACTGCATGTGTATGCTTTTTCTCCTGTATGCCATTGCAGATGGATTGCTAGGTGTGATGCTTGAGTAAAGCTCTTTCCACATTCACTGCACGTGTATGGTTTTCCCCTGTGTGTGTCAGATGGTGTCTCTTTAGATACGTAGATCTACTAAAGCTCTTTCCACATTCACTGCATGTGTATGGTTTTCCCCCCGTGTGTGTCAGATGGTGTCTCTTTAGATACGTAGATGTACTAAAGCTCTTTCCACATTCACTGCATGTGTATGGTTTTTCCCCCGTGTGTGTTCGATGGTGGCTCCTCAGATGCGTAGCTCTACTAAACCTCTTTCCACATTCACTGCATGTGTATGGCTTGTCTCCTGAATGCCATCGCACATGGGTGGTTAGGTATGTTGCTTGGGTAAAGCTCTTTCCACATTCACAGCAAGTATATGGTTTTTCTCCTGAATGCCATCTCATATGGATGGTAAGGTGTGATGCGTGAGTAAAGCTCTTTCCACATTCACTACATGTGTATGGTTTTTCCCCCGTGTGTGTCAGATGGTGACTCTTTAGATACGTAGATCTACTAAAGCTCTTTCCACATTCACTGCATGTGTATGGTTTTTCTCCTGTATGCCATCGCAGATGGATGGTTAGGTCTGATGCTTCAGAAAAGCTCTTTCCACATTCATTACATGTGTATGGTTTTTCTCCTGTATGCCTGCGCAGATGGATGGTTAGTGCTGATGCGCGAATAAAGCCCTTTCCACATTCACTGCATGTGTATGCTTTTTCTCCTGTATGCCATTGCAGATGGATTGCTAGATGTGATGCTTGAGTAAAGCTCTTCCCACATTCTTGGCATGTGTATGGTTTTTCCCCGTGTGTGTCAGATGGTGTCTCTTTAGATACGTAGATCTACTAAAGCTCTTTCCACATTCACTGCATGTGTATGGTTTTTCCCCCGTGTGTGTCAGATGGTGTCTCTTTAGATACGTAGATGTACTAAAGCTCTTTCCACATTCACTGCATGTGTATAGTTTTTCCCCTGTGTGTGTCAGATGGTGTCTCTTTAGACGTGTAGAACTACTAAAGCTCTTTCCACATTCACTGCATTTGTATGGCTTGTCTCCTGAATGCCGTCGCACATGGGTGGTTAGGTGTGTTGCTTGGGTAAAGCTCTTTCCACATTCAGTGCAAGTATATGGTTTTTCTCCTGTATGCCATCGCATATGGGTGGTTAGGTGTGATGCTTGAGTAAAGCTCTTTCCACATTCACTACATGTGTATGGTTTATCCCCTGTGTGTGTCAGATGGTGGCTCTTGAGATACGTAGATCTACTAAAGCTCTTTCCACATTCACTGCATGTGTATGGTTTTTCCCCCGTGTGTGTCAGATGGTGGCTCTTTAGATACGTAGAGCTACTAAAGCTCTTTCCACATTCACTGCACGTGTATGGTTTTTCCCCCGTGTGTGTCAGATGGTGGCTCTTTAGATACGTAGATCTACTAAAGCTCTTTCCACATTCACTGCATGTGTATGGTTTTTCCCCGGTGTGTGTCAGATGGTGACTCTTTAGTTGCGTAGCTTCACTAAAGCTCTTTCTACATTCACTACAAGTGTAAGGTGTTTCCCCTGTATGCATACGCTGGTAACTCTTTACAGTTGACAAACGAGTAAAGCTCTTTCCACATTCGCTGCAAGTATAAGGTTTTTCTCCTGTATGTGTTAGGTGATGGCTCTTTAGATTTGAGGATGTACTAAAGCTCTTTCCACATTCTTGGCATGTGTATGGCTTTTCTCCTGTATGCTGTCGCAGATGAATGGTTAGATCTAATGCTTTAGTAAAGCTCTTTTCACATTCACTGCATGTGTATGGTTTTACCCCTATTTGTTTTCCCTGATGGACCTTTAGTTTTGGTAAATCAGTAAAGTGTTTGCTACATTCCCTGCAAAGATATGCTTTTTGCCCGGTGTGTGATTGCTGATGGATCTTTAGTTTTCCTGAGAAAGTAACCCTCTTTCCACATTCACTGCAGGTGTAAGGTTTTCCTGTGTGCATTCGTTGATGGATCTTTAGGTTTGAGGAGAGTGTAAAGCTCTTTCCATTTTCGCTGCCTGTGTCTGTGTTTTCTGCTGTATGTGTTTGATATTTGCCCCTCAGAGCCGATGACTCATTAAAAGTCATCTTACATTCATTACACCTAAATAAGCTTTCAGTTTGGCTGTTAGTGGTGGCAGTGTAGGGATTAGAAGTTATTAAAACTCTTCTCACAAACACAGAAACCTTATGTTATTTCTTTTGTTTGTTAATGAACTCTTAGTTGTGATGGCTGATGAACCCTATTGCCACATTCAATCTATCCTCATGCGTTTGCCCCTATGCATGGTTGGTGATGCTACTTCAGTAATGAGGAGAAGCCAAAGCTCGTCTTACGTTGTGTGTATGGTTTTTTCTTTGGGGTTTAGAGTCTAAGCGTCGGTTATATTTTGGCATAAATTATGTTAATGTGTTTGCTGACTGATCATTGTGGTTCCTGACTCACTAACTATATTTTAATCTTCACTAGGTATTTGCAGTACATCTGTTCTTGCAGGACTGATAACATATGTATGATCTTTCTTGCAGGAGCTGGGTTTTCAACCTGCGTTAAGAACTTTCTAGGATGTGTGCAAAGAATAAACCTCACAGCTTATCTAAATAGTCTTCTTCTTGTACAATATCTATGACATACACACACAAAGAACAAAACTCAATACCAAGTAGTTATGTTCTAGAATAATGTTCTGCATTGCAAGTAGCCAAGAACTTCTTTCTTTTAACTTTTAGATGTCTGCTTCACGATTCATGTTTTGTATACCTATGTTTTGTATACCTCTTTCTAGAGACTGTAAGGTCCAGCCAAAACACCGTTTATGATGGACTAACACCATAGTATTGATATTGTCATATTAGAGAGGGGAGCACTTTTTATAACTACCTGATCATTATCTAAGATAAAGGGTGGTATCTAGCATGTTTAAATTTTGGATGTGTTCTGCCAGTGTAATTTTTGTGATTTTAATGTATTTGGATGTTTTGGGACCAGCAGCATAGATGCCCTCAGCCTCTTGAAGCCGCCGGATTGCACTGGATGTTCCTGCAGGATACTTCTGTTCATGTACGAGATTCTCTCTCTCCTACTGAGTTGTTCTATTTCGAATTACTGTTTGGCATCATTTCTGGTTCTTCTCGAGTATCAGATAGCTTTCCAGTATTATCATGTTTTCTTCAATACTCTTCATCTTATTACAAGTTCAGGAATCTCCTCTCTGTGGATACAAAAATACCTGTAATGTCAAACTATAAGCAGCAAAGTGTACACTATGTCTCTGAAGAAATGTAAAAATAAAATCTAACACTTGAATAAATTTCAGCCGCCGGTAATTACAATAATCATTCGTATGGAAATCGGCATTCATTGATCATGCTTCAAGAAAATAAGAACAGCCCAATTTGGGGAGAGGATATAGCCTTACGGCTAGAGCGGTCGACCTCAAAGCTAGAGAACCGGGTTAGAGTCTCGGCAACGATGCTCAACATCCTGTGATTCTGGGCAAATCACTTAATCTCCCCGTGCCTAACAAAAATGAATATATGTCCATCTGTAACGAAACTGGTGCTCATGTAAAGCGCTCGGATACCTGATATCTTCGGGTCTAGTTTGCGCTATATAAAACTCTAAAAATCATTAAAAAAAAAAATATGTACCAGAGTCCACATTCATTTGAATAGTAACGTATGCAACAACACATAATGGTGTTGACCTTGTTGTCCTTGGTCAGTGAGTTGTGGCTTAAGTCCTATGCCACAGCAAGACAATTAATACATTTCACTTTATATGTTCATATCTTAGGAAATAATAATGTTACAATGAAAATAAAACACAACAGAATCATTTTCAGGACAAAAAACAAATCCTAGAGGGAAAATGAGAATTGGGTGGCATGTCAAAGTGTATGATGTCCGTACGTTCATTGACAAAGTCAGCGGCCAAGCAATGTCTATATGATCCCAAAGCGTGATTAGAGGGGCTGTCACATTTCAGTTTATTACTGCTTCCTGCTGCATGCAAAGATTGGCCATGTGTTCAATAATGGTGGGTTTATTAGGTTCAACACAAACAGTTCAGAGGGATGGCAGTTCTTAGTGTTTGCAACCTTACCATAAGTAAGTTGAAATGGCAAATTTCTTTCAACACTGTACACAATCTCAAACTGCTGTCAACCATATGGGGTGCCATTAGATTTCGATGTGATACATATGATGCACAGATCAATCAGGAAGCAACCAGATCTGCTAATCAGATCCAAGTAAGATGTGTAAGACTAACTGAAGCTGACTTGAAAAAGACTTATGCACAAGTTAAAACAAGTTCTGGAAGTGCCAGATTTAAAATGACACAGAGTATACTCGGCTCCCAAGTAGCTACATGAGATAGGTTTGTACCAGGTATGGAAATCGCTGAGCAGATTTTTATCCACATATTGTAGTCCAGCTCATTGCTAGCACTCTACTGTGGGATAACAGTAAACTCATTGAAAGGTGTTTAAAGAGACAACAATTTCTGTATTTACCCTGCTTTCAGGTAGGAGAAGAATAGCCATGCACTGGTTAGACTGATCAGGCTCAGCAAGTGTCTTAAAGCTGCTGGTCACTGGAGCGTTGCTGAAAAAATTCACATGCAGCGCACAGGAAATGACCCTAAACTTAATGAGCACCTGGGAAGATGATACAAAATACTGTCTTAGGTGATGTATGTCTAAGAAATGTTGCCTTCCTGAAACACAACACAGCCTAGTTTTATACCCGACAGTCTTTCTTTAGAATACCTTTTCAAACAATTAGTATAACTGATTTAGAACTATTACACTTTGTAAGTATGCATTAGGCTGTAATTGATGACTTGTTGGTTTGGTAGATCACCCACTTGATACTATGTTTGATGCTTGTATTTAAAGATTATTGAAACAATACAAAAAAATCTGTCAATGCACCAGAAAATGGGAGCTTAGAGACCATCAAACAATACACAAAATACTTACAGAAATGTCTAGTACTTTAAGAGAACCGAGCACCTTGTAACTGGTGCATTCAGTGCAACTAAAACTATCAACTAGAAAATGTATTGCTAACTACAGACTTCTCTCAACCCAACCTACAAATACTCACAAAAACAGCAGCAGATAGTGAGAGAAGGTGTGACTCTACGAAACAACAAACAACAATGACACCACAGACACTGAGCACCATACAAGACCAAAGGGCAGCATAGTACAATGGAATGGTAACCTGCAGACCCAGCAGCCCAGACACAACCATCTCCAACCACAAACCAAACATATCCTAAAATGTATGGCCTCATGTGAGGTTCAAGATGCAACCCTGCAAGACATGTGGGTGATAAATTACAACAGCTCAGATGGTAAGAGACAGTGCTTTAGGGTCACAATAACTTTGGGCCAGAAACATAAAAAGGAAAAGCAAAAATAGCAGCACTGCAATGAGCATTGAGTGGCAGATGCTGTTTTAAGGTTAGAATGCAAGATCCCTCAACTGGGAAACAATGCAACGGCACATTCATTATACTGTGCATTAAAAGGCAGTTTAATTGTTTTATGTCACACTATACAAATACTTCAAACCTTATCATACCCATCATGTGCTAGTCTTTGTTATGATATGCCCAGAATTCCCTGATGCTGGTCATACGGCAGACATTATCAAGATATGCCCTAACACTGCATCAAACTGCTGGAGTGTGGAGTTATTTACACAAAAAACCCACCCAAAGGGCAAAATGCTAGTGAAATCTACCTGGCCAATAAAGAATTTCACTTTTCAAATCTACTTCCTAAAGTAATTATATGTTTGAGCAAAAAAGCATTAATAGATATCTATTTTGTTTTAATAAAACTAGCACAAAATTAAATGCTTTGCAACAATGCTCAACTCAAATATTTTGTAATAGAAAGTGGTATTATTCTTGTTTGCACAAAACATTCTAAACACAACATAAATGCTGTGTAATAGGTAATTTCAGGTAGCTTGGTAATCACTGTACACAAAGCAAGATGAGGCCTGTTTAATCGGACAAGCTGCTCTGAAAATTATGTAATGAACAGCTCCTGTATCAACAGAGAGGGGCACTCCTTGTCCGTATGTGCACAGCAACCATTGTCCTTATACCCAAGGTTGGGAAGCCTGCAGACAGGTGGGACTCCTACAGGCTGATATCTCTGCTTACTTCGGACACCAAATTACTGGCAAACCGATTGAGAGGGGTAATCTTGGATTTGAAACCCCCAGACCAGAATGAGTTTATGCCACATAGATCGATCACATTGAACATTGCCACAGCAGAAGGAATTAGGGCTCCGTTGGCAGTAGCCTCACTGGACACCAATAAGGCGTTCGATTCAGTGAAATGGCCCTTCTTATTCGGCATTATGAGCAAGATGGAATTTGGTCCCAGCTTCTTGAAATGGGTCAGGTTGCTCTATACTAACCCTAGGGAGCAGCTCAAAGCCAATGGTGTCCTCTCTAGGGAATTACCCATTAGAGAGGGGCATGAGGCAGGGCTGCCTCTCTCACCAATGCTATTAGTCCTAGCGATAGAGGCGCTGGTGGCAACGATTCAGGTTGATGCCCAAATCTGGGGCTGGAGATGGGATCATACATGGGAGGAAATGCTATCCCTCTATGCGGATGATATTCTATTGTACCTAGCCCACACAGCCGAAACATATTTTTTGTGGAAAAGTGAGATCTTCAATATTTATGGGCACTACTCCAGCCTCGGGATAAACTGGGTGAATTCCCAAATATTACCGGCGGGCGGGCATCTGGAAGGGACATAATTTTAAAAAGACCTGCTTGTTTTGAAATCTGCTGCGGGGGCGAGGGGGCTGTGAATTTTATCTTCGATCCTCTTTTTAAAAATTTGGCTGCTTGAATTTTGCTGTGGGGAATTACTGGGAGTTGTCAGAGGGTGGGGCCAAGGGAAGAGAGGATTTTCTTCCTCGGTATTGTGCCATTGGAGCTGCCGTTTTTGTGCACTGTAGCCATTTGCCCGACAAGCCTTAAATGAGGGACGAGGCACGGAAGAGCCACTGGTGCAGCAAAGGCATGCCTAAGGCAAGCCGGGCTGTGCCCTTCCTGGACCAGGAATGCTGCCCTTACCCCATCAGATAAGGTAACTTAAACACGTGGCCAATTACAAGCACTTCATACTCAACCATCCGCTTCCTGTATGCATGCCTTTGACCTTAATCTTCCATCACAGTCTTGCAACTACTACGGTTGGTTAGCGCAGCCTGGATTGAGACATCCCCAGGGATCTCGCATATCCTCCGCAGTAGTTTGGCATTTCTATCTAGACAATTGTCGCTCATTTGCTGCCCACAAGCTAGACATATTCGAACTTCTATCTGAGGCTAGTCCGGACGCAATGTTTCTCATGGAGACTTGGCTGTAAGAGGACTCTGGGCCCGATGTCACTCAAGCTCTTCCCCCAGGCTACCGCATTATATGGCTGCATAGACAGGGAAAAGTTGGCGGTGGAATCGCTATTGTCTATGGGGAGTCACTTAATTGCACTTCATCTTTGTCCACCATCTCTAATTGTAAGAGCTTAGCTTTTTCTCTAACCTTAGGTCCTACCTTCACTTTTGCTGAATCCTCATATATAGACCCCTATACCAAATTCCTTCAAACTCTCCCGGAGGTAGTTGCTGTGTTAGCTGTGTAAAGGCCTAATTTCACTTTACCCAGAGATTTTAATCTCCACATGGATGACCTGCATGGTAGTGCCTCTAAAATGATATTGCATGATATGGCCTCCCTACAGCTGCTTCATTAAATGTAGGGACCGTCTAATAGTAAGGTCATACTATTGACCTGGTGTTTCGCAATACCTGGAATCTTCAAGACCAAACCACTCTTCCTCTATCTTGGTCAGACCAATTTCTTATCCCCCCCTTATCCTCCCCATGTCCTCCCCCCGCCCCTGCTCCCCTGGCTAAACGGCTGAAATGTCCTTGGGCCTAACTTAATTTGGAGAATTGGCTGGAGGCCTTGGAAACCTCTAAACCCGATCCCTTGGATAACATCAATCTAGCCACTCACCAGTTTAATGATTGGCTGGTCAATTCATTGGATGAGGTCTTCCCATGAGTTGGCATAAAGACGTCCAGCGATCTCACAAGTACCCCTGATTCATGGCTCAGCTAATGTCTCAGAAGAAAGAATGCAGGCGTCTTGAAAGAAGATGGATGAAGACCTATGATGTGATCAGTAAAGCTGAATATAAGAACTCCATCAGGCATTATCATGCAGAGATTAAATGTTCGCAAGCCGCCTTCTACTCCACAAAAATCACTAACTCTTCCAATGCCCCTAGGGAGATTTTTAATATTTTCAAAGACATCACAGAACCCTTGGCAGTCAGCCCTACTTCGGTCGTATTGGTTGAGCACTGTGATGAACTGGCGTCTTTCTGCCAGAAAAAAATCATGGACGTTTACTCCGTATTTCTGGACATTTCTGATCCGATGGACCTTTGCTCCAGTAATTTTCCTCAGGATGCTTAAGAACGCTCCCTTTCGGGTGTTCTTGACCTCAGCATGTGTTTGGTAAAGGAGCTCTTACAAACTGTTAATTCCGGTTCACCTTTGGATCCCGACGCGTCCCCACATCCTCCGTCAAGGGTCTGATGGTGTTGTCCCTGGACTGACAACTATTAAATCTTGTTCCTGTGATGTGGACGGGCCCCTCTCCAGTGGAAGCATGCGATTGTCAGATCACTCCTACCTTGACCCCCTCCAACTGTAGTAATTACAGGCCTATCTCCCTGTTACCCGTAGTCGCAAAGGTACTAGAAAAACATGTTAATAAAAACCTTTCCGCCTACTTCGAACATAAGAAACTCCATTACATCCAGATGGGCTTCCGCCCTCCACACAGCACAGAATCAACGCTGTTGGCGGTGGTCGAGAAACTCAGGCAGCTCCTGGATCAAGGAGGATCCGCAGCCATCGTTCTGCTAGACTTCAGTGCTGCGTTCGATACCGTGGACCATCCCACTCTCTTGCAGAGGATTCATGGACAGAGCATTCGATTGGCTTTCCTCCTTCTTGGAGAATCATACCATTCAGGTTCAGGATCAGTCCTGCCTTTCAACCAGTCTCCCGCCCTGCTGTGGAGTGCATCAGGACTCCTCCCTGAGCCCCACTACATTCAATCTCTATCTACAGCCCCTTGCTGACATTGTGCACTCCTAGGGGTTGTCGTTGGTTTCTTATGCCAGAGACACCCAGTTGGTTGTGTCAATCTCCCCTGACTCTGGCTCAGGCCAGCTATCTCAGACTCCTTGTCTTCAGGAAGTAGCCAGCTGGATGGCTGGTTGCAAACTAAAACTCAAGGAAGACTAAACAGAAGTCATGTTGCTGGGTAACAATCTCAGCAACTTTGCTCTGAGCCCCCTCCCACACTGTCTGAGCAAACTTTCCACTCACAAAAACTCAATAAAGAACCTTGGGATTTGACTTGACTCTGGTCTTACCATGGACCATCAAGCCAAAATACTTGCTGCCAGTGCTACGGCATCCTGAGACTATGGTGGAAGGTCTTTAACCTACTGTCTTCCACCACCAGAAGAGTGATCATTTTGGCCTTTGTGCTTTCCTGACTCGACTACAGGAATGCCATGTCTTTGGGCTCACCCCTCTATGTCACCAGGAGACTGCAGAAAGCTGCTGCACGCCTCCTGACAATCATTTCGAAACACCAATCGGCCACCAAGGCTCTGAGAGATCTACACTGGCTTCCAGTGGAACACCAAGAGCAGTTTAAGACTCTCTGCAGTATTCACAGGGCAATTCATAGAAAGAGCCCTTCCTTGTTGAGATCATTAGCCTCTCTTGATCTCCCTGGGAGCCCTCAGATCTTCATCAGCCAACCTACTGAAGATCCACTTCCTTTCTGGCCCCAGACTTTGGAAAACTCTACCACTGAAACTGGCCTTAAAGACCTGGCTTTTCTGTGACTGATCAATCAATCAAGGGTTTGTAAAACGCTGCTACTCACCTGTGAGGGTCTCAAGGCGCTGAGGGATGTGGGGGGGTTACTGATCCGTATGGGTGTGGAGTTTCAGTCAAACAGCCAGGTCTTGAGGTCCTTCCTGAACTGGGTCAACAACGCAGATTACCTGAGGTGGAGGGGTAGGGTGTTCCAGGTCTTGGCGGCAAGATAGGCAAAGGATCTTCCTCCGGTTCTGGTTTTGTGGATCCGGAGACGGAGGCTAGGGAGAGATGAGGCAGTGGTTGAGATATTTTAGTCCTGCGTAGTAGAGGGCCTTGTGGGGGTGAGTGAGTAGCTTGAAGGCAATTCTCTTGTTGATAGGGAGCCAGTGGAGTTGTTGGAGGTGATGTGTCATGTGGCTGTGGCAGGGATGTTGAGGGCCAGTCTGGCTGTGGTGTTTTGGACTTTCTGTAGCTCCCTGAGCTGTTTCTGGGTGATGCCGGCATACAGTGCGGTGCCGAAGTCAAGTCTGTTGGTGATGAGTGCGTGGGTGACCATCTTTCTGGATTCTGTGAGGAGCCATCTAAATGTCTTTCAAAGCTGGCTAAGCGTGTAGAAACAGGACGAAGATCCTGCGTTGATTTGGCTGTGCATTGAGAGCGAGGAGTCCAGTTTGATGCCATGGTTGTGTACGTGGTCCGTAGGGGTGGGAGAGGTTCGTAGTGCGGCGGGCCACCAGGAGTCGTCCCAGGCTGAGTCCTTCGGTCTTATCCGAGTTGAGCTTGAGGCAGCTGTCTTGCATCCAGGTAGCAACTGCCTTCATTCTGTTGTGAAAGTTGATTTTGGCAGCTGTGGATTCGTTCGTGAGGGAGATGATCAGCTGGGTGTCCTCGGCGTATGAGACGATGCTGAGTCCGTGGCTTTTGATGATTGCTGCGAGGGGAGCCATGTAGATGTTGAAGAGGGTGGGGCTCAGGGAGGAGCCCTGGGGAACTCTGCAGCTGCTCTCTGTAGGTTCTGAGAGGAACAGGGGTAATCGGACTCGCTGTGTTCGGGCGGCCAGGAAGGAGTAGATCCAGTCCAGTGCCATGTCGTGGATGCCGGCGTTGTGGAGCCTCGTGATTAGGGTGCGATGGGAGACGGTGTCGAAGGCGGTCAAGTGGTCCAGTTGGATGAGGGCGGCAGTTTCACCCCATATGAGGAGGAAGCGGATGTCGTTGGCAGCGAGGAGTGAGGTCTCGGTGCTGTGGTTACTTCGGAAGCTGGATTGGGAGGTGTCCAGGACTTGGTCCTCTTCGATGAACTCAGAGAGCTGGACGTTGATGACCTTGGCTGGGAAGGGGAGGAGGGAGATGGGTCTGAAGTTCTTGAGGTCTGTCGGGTTGGCGGACGGTTTCTTCAGCAGGGGGTTGATCTTGGCGTGTTTCCAGTCGTCGGGGAAGGTGGCGGATTTAACGGAGCAGTTGATCTTCCGCAACAGTTTTATCTCGCTCCCTTCAGTGTTTATGGCAGCGCTGGGAGGCCTTCGCGTAGCCATGCGCTATATAAGACTTCAGGAATAGAATAGCATGCTGTGGTAGGAAAAACAGCAGCCGAAGGTGGATGCTTGGATTTTCATCAACCCTTTGCAGCAAAACCACCTCTAAGGGCCAAGAACTGTAATTGGCACCATTTGGCAGGTTAGAACTACCAGAAGAGGAGTTCAGGGTTTCAGATGAACTCTTTGATGGCCCTGAGACTTCTTAACAGGATGCAAGCTGACAAGCTCTTGGAGAACCTTGGCAAGCAGGATGTAGAAAGCAAAAGTCTAGTCCTTTCACTGCCCAAGACAGAAGCAGCAAGCAGTAGGCCAGCACAACAAAGCAACAAGCAGAGTGGAAGATCCAGCTCTTCTTGGCAAAATCTCCACTTAGTCTAGAAGTGATCCGAAGTTATAGTGTCAAAGCTCCAGTACTTCTACCAGTTTCTGCCTTTGAAGTAGGCAAACTTCAAAGGGAAGTCTTTGTATTGCACATGATCCTGCCTTTCCCTGACCTGACTCCAGATACACTACAGGGGTAGGAGATAGCTCTGTGTGAGGACAGGCACAGCCCTATTCAGGTGTCAGAGACAACTCCTCCCACCACAATAGCTCAGGAAGACCCATAAGCCTAGTGAAGGGTCATCAGGATATGCAGGGCACACCTCAGCTCCTTTGTGTGACTGTCTAGAGCGAATGCACAAGCAGCCCAACTGTCACCCTCCCTCAGACGCGGATTCCACAGGCAGGCGGAGGCACAGAATGGTAAAGCATGAAAATGCCCACTTTCTAAAAGTGGAATTTTCAAACACGCAATTTAAAAAACAACTTCACTATAAGACGTATTTTTAAATTGTGAGTTCAAGGACCCCAAACTCCAAGTCTCTATCTCTTCCCAATTGGAAGTGACACTTCTAAGAGGTTACAAGGCAGCTCCAATGGTAACCTATGGGAGAGATAGTCCTTGCAATAGTGAAAAATACATTTAGCAGTATTTCACTATCAGGACATGTAAAACACACCAGTACATGTCCTACCTTTTACATACACTGCACCCGCCCATGGGGCTACCTTGGGCCTACCTTAGGGGGGCCTTACATGTAATAAAAGGGAAGGTTTCAACAACATGGCAGTTTAACACTTCACTCACACACACTGCAGTGGAAGGCCAGAGACATGTTTGCAGGGCTATTTATGTGGTTGGCACAATAAGTGCTGCAGGCCCTCTAGTAGCATTTGAATTACGGGCCCTAGGCACACCTAGTGCACTTTAAAAGAGACTTACTAGTAACTCAAATATGCCAATCATGGGTAAACCAATCAACAATACATTTTATACAGAGAGCATATTCACTTTAGCACTAATCAACAGTGGTAAAGTGCCAGAGTCCTAAAGCCAACGAAAACAGGTCAGAGAAAATAGGATGACGAAGGCAAAAAGTTTGGGGATAACCCTGCAAAAGGGACCAGGTCCAACATAAATGATGTAGTCCTTCCATGTATATTTGTTGTGCTCATACCTTTACAGCAGGTGTGCAGATACTGGTTGTGTGTTTTGTCAAATCAATTGACAAGCAGAGAAGTAGTAGCTACAGCCCCGATTCGTAAATGTCTTGCAGTGTCCTTGGCACAGTCTTTAAGAGGGGATTAACAGCACAGACGAGTATTCTTCGTTCTAGAATCAGCTGATAGCTCCAGTAGGGCTGTGTCCTTTTGCAAAACAAATGTCACATTGTGTGACTTGGAGCTGATTTTGCGACTACACTATGGGGAGGAGGTATTTCACTTGAATTACAACTTGTGAAACAAAAGGTAAACACGGACCACACTATCCTAGGTGCATTAATCCACTTATCTATACCTTCTATTGTTTCCTGTGAACAACACTTTATACACAAATCTCTGCATGATGAGTATGGTCACCATGGATGCAAGTGTGAAGGCCCCAGACCAGGGTAAGAAATTCTAACTTTATAAATAAGAAAGTAAACACTTTAGACCTCTTCGAGAATGGCTTGTAATAGCGCAAACACCAGACCACTAGGAAAGTCTATGACCATAATGAAGAAGGACGCATCAAATGTAGGCACACAACTCGACAATACAAAGGAAAACCAGGAGTCAACTCTGAAGGCTACAATGCCAGCATTTTAGGCATGCTCAATAAAGCACCTACACTGTGTAGAGCAGTCAGAGCAGCAGCAGAATGACACACCAGAGACAGAAGCAAATAATGAGTCTCCAGGCAGTGCCTCAAAAATGGAGAAAGAATCTGCTGATGCTACAGGCAGCCATGAGAGAACAAGGTGGAACGATGACTATGAATGCATCGACCAGCAAGAGTCGGAGGCAGGACGCTAGTAATAGTATGGATCTCGATTCTAGCGAAGAATTTGTACATGACATATAGAAATCACTGGATTGTGAAGGACCGTGTGAACCTGGAATACAAAAAGTAAGTATATTTCAATCTTGTACATGTAGGGGCATTTAAATCAATGGTGATGAGGAGGGTAGGTATGAAAAGGTTGATGTCTGTTTTTACCTGCAAAGACAGGTACCATGGGTGGATTTAAGCCGCTCTCATGACTATGAAAGTTCTACACCCATTGCCAAGATTATCAAACCTCTTCTACTCAAGACAGAAAAACGTTCCATATGTCATAAAATTGCAGCTGTAAGTAAACAGATGCAATCGTAAAATGGTGTCTTGCACTCTTCAGACTGTGCTAGCAATAACCACAAAAATGTGCCTAAAGGCAGGGTGTGACCATTGTGATGGGTATGAAATTAGCAACTTCAGTCAACTGAATCATGACTGTCTTATGGATGGCTGCTGATTATCATGAAAAGTTCATACAAAACCTATTTTACAAGCTCCATCCCTTTACAATTATGGCAGTGGTGAGAGTTTTATACTGATAAGAGAGTTTTCCAGTTCAAAAAGTAAGCTTTAATATTTTTCCCACTTTGTATGTGTGCTGTATAACACCACACAAATGCAAAGTTTGAAAAATATGGAGAAATTAAAACTATTCTCCTCTGTTAAGCCTGCCTCAAGGAAGTATAATGTTTTGGTGTAAATATTTCTCAAAAACTGCTAATAGAGTAGATTGTGTGTCAAACCCCATGGGTGGTTGCATGAAACCCCCCAGTTACCACCCATGGAACAACCACTTGAAGCAAAGTAGCGCATAGTGCTAATTTTCATCACTTTGACTAAATTTTCGATGAAAATACTGATTTGCTTTAGAAAGTATAAACCACCAAAATGCCTTGTGCCATGTTTGCATAATGCAACCAGGTTGCAATGTTATCCTATGGGATGGAAAGCAAATACAGCATACAGCTAGAGTACAGCGACATAAAAGACCAATCTACAGGACTTAAGGTGAGTATGGGGCAATGCCCAAGGCAGCACCAGCAGGGCACCTCCAGTGACACTAGGGCAACCGGGTGCAGTGGTGCATACAGTGTCGGGTATCCAATGTTAGTCTATGGGAATCGGTCTGCATAAAAAGAGGCTGCAGGTTTGGACTGGGAGGCCAGTCGGGCTGAACCAACAGGGGGCTCAGGCCTCACAATGCTCAGGAACATGGGGACACCTTTGGTCCTCTTCTCCACAAGTGCAGAGGTGTCCTTAGGCGTTGGGTTTTGTCACCGGGAGCGGTTGAGGTAGAGGAGGGCCTGCAAACAGAGGCTGCAGTCGGAGTAGAGAAGTCCACAGCGGGGAAACCCAAGGTGAGCTTCGAGTCCGGAGGGTCAAGGGACCATGTTAGCACCATCGGCCCACTTCTGCTCGGGCTAGATGGCTCGGGTGCAGTGGTGCTTTCAGGAGTCGGGTTTTCACAGTCTTGGAACCTCACAGGTCTTTCTTGGTACCTGCAAGGTGCAGGGTTGCAGCTCAGCTGTTCCACTGGAGTTCCTGATTCTTGGGCGAAGTACTGGGGGTTCTCCCAGGCTTTGGAGACACAGCAGCTGCTGGACAAGTCGTCTTTTGGTGCAATCGTCAAAGTCAGCAGACAGGCTGGCAGGGTTGGCGCCAAGTCAGTTGCTAGATCTTCTGTTCTTGTTTCTTGTGACCCTTCACGTCGGTCTTCTTTCAGGTCGGCAGTTTCTCATTCCCTGGTGCTAGGGGCTTCCCTAATACTGAATTTACGGCAACACTGGCAAATCAGGGAGTGGTTTCATCCAGACCATGGATTATATACTGCAAGGGGATGCCCATTAAGGACTAAGTATGCCTGAGTTATATAAAAAGTAGTAATACCATACTTAAAAATGAGAGTTGAATTTCAGTTAAAAGAAAGGGTTTCTATACCTGTGGCAAATATTGTGTGTGTCAGTTTGGAAGGAACAAGACACAGGATTTTTGCTATAACAATAAGAAGAGATATATGATCAACTGTTTCATAAATTCTAACACAGCACACACGGTACAGGTTCTTGGATGCACTTGTGGAATGATTTAGGTGTGCAGTAGCATACGTCCTCCCAAATTGCACATCTAAGAACATGCGAAAGCCATCAGGAGTAAAAATATGGGCAACCCAGTCGCATTACAATGAAAAGCATCCTGGGGATGTCACAGTTTTTTTTTTTGCATTAGAACAAGTTATAGATAATGAGAGAGGGGGAACAGGGAAGTAATGTTGAGAACAGCTGAAGCGAAATGGATAACAAGACTTAGAAGTGTGGAATACGGACATGATACCAACAAAGAAATGCATCATTTTCTGTAGACTGGATGTGAGTATATGAAGTAATATCATATTGGATTTATGGGTACAGCTTTTTCCCAGCACTGACGGAGTTGGTGTAAGATACTATGAAATGGGATTATGGATAAAATGACAACATAGGAATCCTTCAATTATGTTTATCAATATACTGAGTCTCAATATTAGGTTTTGAAGTAGAAAGAGGATCGAATATGGCGCCCATGGGGGATGCAGAAGTGTAACTCATCTTTCTAAACCCTAGAACAAGCCGAATATCTAACCCGGAATATTAAAAGGGAAGTAATGGGGCATCCGCAGATGGCGCTGCAGGTAAGCAGAATACCAGTATTTATAGGGAATAATGGTGAACAATGGTGCCCCCCATCATATCGGAAGCTTTGTTGCTTGGGTTTCTCTTTTTCCTTGTGTATATGGGCACATTGGACTTAAATAGGATGCCTTGAATGGCAAAAAGGAATCGAAGATGGTGCTTGCAGGGGCGTGCAAGTCCTCTCTCTACAGTTGTGAACACATAAATCGTGAGTATTAAAGTGGATTAAAGATGGTGCCTGCGATGAAGGCGGAGAGTAGGCTGTATGGTGGGATTTGTTTTAATTGAAAATGGGTAAGTGGATGTGACCCACTCCCTTCTGAACTCTATAATGTGATGCACTAAGCAATTTTGCACATAATGCTTTGGATTATATAGAGTGGGATAGACTGCTCTCTCTCGAACTTTACAGTTTTATGTACTAAGTGATGTTGCACATGCAGTGTTGGGCTCCACAAATATAGTGGGACAGACATACCGGTTTTCATAGATGCATTAATGCCCCCCACAATGATCTCTAGATATCTTGTCTGTAAGATGTAGCATAATGGTTGAGATTTCGGGTGTCCCGCTTAACATTTTGGGAGTAAAATGGGAAAGATATATTGGCCTTCGTGGATGAATGAATGCATCCCCAGTGATCTCTTTATGTATGTGAGAATACAATATGTGAATTTGTTTTTACCCTCTCTCCTCCCAGGATGGCCAAACAGAAGTTCAAAGGGGGAAAACCTACTCCCTTCTGTGATACCTCTCTGTAAGCAAAAAGCAGGCATATCAAAAGGACAACCCATTTCCTTCTGAGTTTTTCTGGGAGCCCCATGAACATGCCTTTGATGGTCTTGTTGAATCTCTCAACAAGGCCATTGGTTTGTGGGTGGTATGGAGTAGTGAACTTATAGTCACTCCACATTCAGCCCACATGTGCTTCAGGTAGCCAGACATGAAGATGGTACCTCTGTCTGACACCGCCTACTTAGGAAAACCCACTCTGGTAAACATACCAATGAGGGCCCTAGCCACTGCAGGAGCAGTGGTAGTCCTAAGTGGATTTGCTTCAGGGTCCCTGGTAGCATGATCCACTACTACCAGCATAAAGCGGTTCCCTGATGCAGTTGGGAGGGGGTCCAGGGGACCGACAATGTCAATCCCTACCCTTTCAAAGGGTACCCCAACCACTGGAATCAGAATTAAGGGGGCCTTTGGGTTGCCACCTGCTTTGCCACTGGCTTGGCAGGTGGCACAAGAGTTGGAAACCTCCTTCACCTTCTGGGACATGTTTGGCCAGTAGGAGTGGTTGACTAGCATACTGCAAGTCTTACTCTGGCCAAGATGCCCAGCTAGGGGGATGTCATGGGCCAATGTGAGCAGAAACTCTTTGAACTGCTGAGGCACTATCACTCTCCTGGTGGCAGCAGGGTTGGAGTCTCTGGCCTCAGTGTACAGGAACCATTCCTCCCAATAGGTCCTGTGGGGTTCCTGTGCAGCACCCTGCTGTCTCAGGCTTTCAAGAGTAGAACAGGTCCTCTGCCCTTGGCACAGCTCTTATCTCGAGGGTCCTCCTGGGCCCAGGAGCTTGGCCGTGTAAGGCCCAAGTTCCTGGGGCTCAGTTCCCTCTGGGGCTGACAGGTCTTCCCCCTGGGGAGAGGGGACCTGAGCTTGTGGCTGATCAGAAGTTGGTTTCCCAGACTTCTTACCTTTTCTCTTGCAGAGTTGATCCTTCTTTTCAGGCTCCAACACCTCTTGTTCACCCTGGGCCTTGCACTGTGCTCATGTTTTTAAGCACATCCTTTCAGGAATTCCCAGCATGGCTGCATGGGACCGAAGCTCGACCTCAGCCCAAGCTGAAGACTCCATATCATTTCCTAGTAGACATTCAACCGGGACTGCAGAAGAGACCACTACATGTTTCAGGGCAGTAACCCCTCCCCATTCTAACTACACCATAGGCATGGGATGAACCTTAGTAATATTATCAGCATTGGTGACTGGATAGGTCTGTCCAGGCAGATACTATCCTGGAGATACCATTTTTTCAGTCACCAGGTTGACACTTTCACCTGTACCTCTCAGGGCTTCTACTCTGATCCATTAATTAAGGGTTGCTGTTTGTATTTTTGCCATGTTAGTGGGCCAAACCGCTATGGTTGAAAGATCCGTTGCACCCTTACAGACTAGTGAAGCTTCTGTGTGCACTCTGATTTGCTCAGGGTACACCAAGTTCCCCACCTGGAGATTTGCCAAACCAGTGCCAGCTGAAGGGGCAGTAGGGGGTGCTCTTTTTGAGATAGGCAGAATTTCCAGTTCGGTGTCCAGTCTGTTTACATTTGTGATACCACAACTTTTTGGGATCCCAATGATTACCTTGGTACCCAGTTTATGGTTGTGAAGGGTTTTGGGACCCACCCTCTTTAGCAGGTTGTTGGGGGCCTTTAGAAGACTCTTTACTTTTAGCCTTGGGATGTTCACCCTCTTTCCCTTGGGGCAGCTTAGTAGGCCCTTTCTTTTGGTCACTCCCACCACTGGTAGTTTTGCCCACCATAGTCTTGACCCAGTGGTCTGCCTTCTTTCCCAACACTTGGGTAGACGTAGGACCTAGGTCCACCAAGTATTGATGAAACTTTTCAGAAACACAATTAATCCACAGATGTTCTTTCATAATCAAATTATACAGCCCATCATAGTCTTGCACCTGGCTTCCTATCAACCAAACAACTAGTGTCTTTACTGAAAAGTCCACAAAATCAACACAGGACTGACTTGAGGTTTTCTGAGTCCCCTGGAACTTAATCCTATAGTCTTCAGTGGGGAGTCCAACGCCCTCAACCAGGGTACCCTTCATGGGGTCATAGGACTAGGCCTCTGCCTCGGTCAGTAGTCTAACCTTGCACTTACCAAAGAACAGTTCCCAAAGGAGAGAGCCCCAGTACTTCTGGCTGACATTCCTCTTCCAACAAGCTCTCTCGAAAGCTGTGAACCATTTTGTGATATCATCACTTCTGTATATTTGGGTACAATCCCTTTGGGGATTTTAGGGTCAAAAGCTTCTTCTTTCTCCCTATTTATAATATTGCTGCCACCAGAGATGGGTCAGAAGCCCAACTCAATTCTTTTTTCTCTGTAGCTAGGATTTTGGCTCTAAAGCTGCCCTTTTGGCTAATGTCTCGAGAACAAGATCCTCCTCTGGGGAGTCTACTCTTTCTAGGGGAGGAGGCTCTAAGGAATCCTCACTTCCATCGTCTCCATTCTGACCCATGAGGAGATCAGTGTCATCCTCTGGATGATCTTTCTCATACTCTGCCAAGAGCTCATGGAGCTTTACCTTGGTAGGGTTTGAGCCGGTTTTGATGCTATAGTTTTTACAGAGGACCCTTAGCTGCTGCATCGACAGCTACAGGTAAGGTGTCAGACTGAAATCCAGAACCAGGTCCTCTGTGGAGGTCATTATTTAATAAAGCTGGCACCTTTTAGGAATTAGAAAAAAGAAAAACCTAACACAAGCTTTATAATCCTAACTATAGTAAGTCTTTTAAATCCTACAAACCTTTAACTTCAGATCTGAAAATGTATTTGTCAATAAAGGATGAGTTATTAATCCAAATTGTGGATCACAGTGGCATCTTTGGAGACTTTATCTTACACCTGAATGTAATGAGTACCACGATGATCATATTTATGGTTTAAATCTTTTTATTGAATCAACAGCCAGTGCATCAATGTGACATGTGAAGAGCTTCAATGCATGGGCTACGCAGAACCCAGGAGAGAGCTTTAGCAGGGTCACTAACTGAAGATATAGAAACAACTAAAAAATAACAATAAGGATAACAATGCCCCCCTCCCTCCCGACGTCCCCCCGTCCCCTCCTCCATCCACTGCGTGTTGGGAATCATGTTTGGGTGCAAAGTGTTCATTGTTATGGTGGCTTCCGCTGTGTGTTAGCGTCAGGGGTAGAAGGCGGAGGTGCCTGGGGCACGTAAGTTCCCGAAATTCTTGGACTAAGATAGCTAAAACAGTTGCCAGAGCTCTCAGAATGTCGAGCCCTTCCCTGCCAGCGCGAGTGAGATCTTCTCCATCCCTAGAATATGCCATAAGCGCTGAAGCCATCTTGTGTGTGAGGGTATCCGAGGAGTCTTCCAGTGCAGTAAAATGTTTTGAGTAGCCGTGCCAAGCGCTATCGCTATCTGGCGCCCCCTTCTAGACCTGAGGGGGTATGTTATGGGGTTTGGGACTTCCAAAAGGACATATGCAGGGAATCTGGGGAGTTCCGTGTGTAAGTGTTTGTCGATTTCGTCTAGGATCTGAGACCAATGCTGTTGTGAATGCTCACATTCTCACAGGAGGTGAACCAACATCCCGGTCCTCCAACACCCCCTCCAGCAGGCCGCGCTTTGCGTGGGATCAGCTTGGTGCATACGTTCTGGGGTGAATACCAGTAGGTGGCTAATTTGGTTAGCGTTTCTGTGAGGCCCATGTTACTTGCCGAGTGCTGCGCCCTGTAGTATACTCCCTCCCATTCTTTGCTGCTGAGCTCGCGTCCAAGATCTCTCTCCCAACGCGCGTGGCTTGCATTGTAGACGTGCGTGTATCGAGTGAGTAGCATCATGTATACGTCAGAGATCAGTTTTTTATCCGATGTCCTTGTGATGAGCAATCGTTCGTAAGGAGTAAGGTGTCTCTGTGCCTGCGGCCTGGTGTCTGGGTGTAGTGCCCAGTGTCGGAGTTGCAAGTAATGTAGCCTTTCGGACTCCGGGAGTCCGCAGTCAGATCTA
Organism: Calotriton arnoldi; assembly: GCA_963921515.1. Classification (NCBI taxonomy): domain Eukaryota; kingdom Metazoa; phylum Chordata; class Amphibia; order Caudata; family Salamandridae; genus Calotriton; species Calotriton arnoldi. The sequence goes on from CAWUFW010002725.1 coordinate 1,638,273, forward strand.
AGCTGGAGGAAAGGGATCATCCCCTCTACATCAAATAAGTGTCCCAGCGCTCGGCATTCCGTGGCTCGCAGTGTGTGAAAGAAGTCTCGCCTATCCCAGGGCTAAAGTCGGGTTGTCAAAAAGTGGCGTGAGAGGAGAGGGGACCGTAGTCAGCTTGTGTTTCTTATTAGTCTGGTTCCATGTTGTTAAAATGGTGCGTGTGAAGTGGGAGGCACAGAGATTGGGGGGTCTATGCGGCTTCTGAAGGAAGGAAATCTTCCTTATAGATGTGCCCGCCACTGCTCGGTCCTGAAAAAGCCAATGCTTCTCTAATTCAGTGCGGTTCCATTCAACTAGATGTCGCATCTGCGTGGCTTTATAATAGAGTGTGATGTCGGGGATCCCGAGTCCACCTTCGTTGGGCGGGAGGAAGCTGATGAGCTTCTTCATTCGTGGCTTACGGCCTTGCCAAATGAAGAGGGAGAGCTCCGACTGCACCCGATTCAGCCAACCCGTGGGAGGCCGTAGGGGGGAAGTGTCTGGAAGAGATATAGGATTTTAGTTAAGACTGTCATCTTAATGGCCGCTATCCTCCCTAGCCAGGAGATGGGGTAGTCCTTCCACCGCTGCAGATCAGAGCGAATTTGAGTGTGTAATTTGGTGTAGTTAACTGACGCTGTGGTTTTCAAAGTGGGTGCTAACTGGATTCCCAGGTATGGGACCATGTCTCTGGACCATTGCATGGGATGTTGACTTTGGAGGCATGCCTGCACGTGTGGTGATAGTGAGAGGTTGAGGGCGGTAGATTTGGTGATGTTAACCTTGAACCCGGAAGCCTTCGCAAAGGAGTCCAGCTACATCAAAAAAGCTCCCAGGGCCACCGCCGGATCCACTAGGGTGACGAGGACATCATCCGCGTAGAGGCTAATGGTGTGTACGTCGCCCCCAAATCAGATGCCCGTAATGTGTGGGTGTTCCCGGACTCTCTGGGTTAATGGTTCCATGTACATGGCAAAGAGCAGGGGTGACAAAGGGCACCCCTGTCTTGTGCCTCTGCTTATGGGGAACGGGGCTGAGGTGTGTCCGTTTACTCTCACTGACACTGTAGGCGAGTGATAGCAGTTGAAACGTCGATCATATTTAGATTGAATAAGACAGATTGCTAGAATAACGTTTTGCGAACAAGATATAAATAGAGTGCTGGGCCATATTTTAATATTCTTTGAGAACTTTTCTCAGTTAAGGGGGAGGTGTAATGGCTTCCTTACTCGGACCTCTTGCATCTAATGTGGATTGAAATTATAATTTATTTTTGGTGATAGTGGCATGAGCAGTGTTTCTTTGTGCTAAGCCTCAGCCATTTTTGTAAATCTTTCATCGAGTCTCCTGGATTAATAACAAATTTTGAGGGTGTTGTTTAACAAATTGAGCGACACCCCCTCTTGATTTTAGTTCTAAGGCAGTTGATGATCCATGAGAGAACAGTCAATCAATTAGGCCTGTTCTCGGATTTGTCATCATGAACCCATAGCAATGCCCAGACTGGCTGTGTAGACAGTGGCAGCTTTTGTATCATGCGTATGAACATTAATATCACCATTTTCCCATTTGTAACAATTCTCTTCACCACATTTACAGTACTTACTGAGCGTAGAGCCACTCCCATCCCAACTTGTGGAAAGGTCTGCTGCCCACTCCCATCCTTAGTACACTTATCTAAACTGCAACAATTTAACTACCACCCCAACAATAATATGATAAAGAGTTCTACTCTGGTGCAATTCTTTCCTGTGCTCGCTCCTCTACACTCCTTACAGGTGATGGGGAGATGAGGTTGTTTCAACCAATACTAAGTGACCCATCCCTTTTGGTGGCTCGCCATACTTTTGACCAGCGTCTTAAGAGCCTAGGGGACTCTTCTTTCAAGTACATCCACTAATCAACTCAGTTTTATTGTCAGCAAATGGTGTACATCGTTCAGCTGTGTTCCATTAACGTCCATGACCAGTCATCTCTTGGTGTGGTATGGTTAGCCTGTAATCATGTTAGGTGATCTTCCTTCTTGTCTCTTAACTTCGTGGAATCTATTTTTCTCTACGCCTCTTCTTGGCTTCTGTCCTGGTGCCTTCATCGACATTCAAATCTGTTCTAGGTAGGTCTTGGGCTATAGAGTGTGGTGGGGCCGATCACGCTGATTAGTCGCCAGGTTAGTCCACCATCTGGGGCAAGTTTGACGCTCCTTGGGCCTCATAGTCTGGGTATCAGAGGAGACCTGCACTCTATTACAAGCAGTGTCATTCTGCAGCCGGGGTCTTTCCTCAAGCCATGTCAAGGCATCTAGTGGTGTTTTAAAGACATTTTGACCTGGAATATCACCTTGACGGGGCATAGAAGCATATATTTTAGTCCCAAGGGCCTCAGTTTTTGCTTTATGGGGTTGTAGGTTTGTGTTTCTGACCAATGGTGGTATAATCTGGGAATACCATAAATAGTGTCTCCCCTTTTGCTAAAGTCTTACAAAGAATAAGCTCTCGGTCCAGATAGTTGGGGAATCATACTATCAAGGCCTCGGAGGGGCCACCGCAGGAGGCTTACTAATGCTCGCCCTCTTCACTTTTTCTACAAAAAAATCAGGAGTAAAGATTTTCGAGCTCTATGAAGAAGAGCCGGGTTTTCAAGAAATCCACTGATTTCAATATGACCCCCCCGCCCCTCAGGAACTCCGTCAAATTTGAGAATATTTGGTCTTTATTGCTGTGAGTATTCAGTCTGTTGCCGAGGAAGCCTGTTCACCGCCTCCTTATCTGGTAATGGGCTGCTTGTGTTCCAGTTCAGAGGGGATCTGGCCTGGCAGTTCAGGCTGGACCGTTTCTACTGGAGCAGGGTCAAGACTGATATGCACATGGCTGGTTCCAAACTTAGGTGGCAAGGTGGGACAAAAACAATGGTTTGGGATGCGGTATGGGAGACTGCCACTGTGAGATTAATTCAAGCATTCCATCCTACACTTTGCTTTTGCTCACATTTTAAGTAATACAAAAATCCAATAGCTTGTTCAGCTAACGAATAACATATACAGAACATCGGCAGGCAGCCTTTGAAAGTTACAAAAGAAAGGAACATCCTAAACAAAGCTTCAAGAGAACATAAATATTACATTTTGTATTGAGAAAGACACCACAGTTAAGGTGTCAAATTCAATGATTTTCTACAAAGGGAAAACCACACAAAGACGCATGCGTGTGGAAAGGATCGCTCACATAAAATATATGTACACATTCCTTCTGCAAACATGAATGACTGTCAATGCAAGCTGGCTGCGGCCTAGTCATGTTAACTAGAGCACCTCTAAAGTAGGCATGATTTCCTTCTATTAAACACGCTCTCACAACAGCAACACGATACATGCTGGGGTTGAAACGGGTATGTAGTAATGGAAAATATTTAGGGCTTCTCAGTTGGCAAATATGTAGCAAGAAACCCCATTTTCGTGGATCGAGTAGAGCATACAAAAGGTGTATCGATATTGGCTTATAACCTGTGCCCAGGCATTTCTTCAAGTCTATTCTGTTACAGCAGCTTTGAGAAATCATTCTGGTTTTACCGATACTCATTGAACCACTTTGTTTCACCAACTGCATTGCACAAGCACGTTTTTTTCACGTTATATTAGAAGCAGCCTTTTCTGTTTAACTAAAGAAATTTTGATCTGGTTGTATTGAATACACCAAAGGAACACAAAACGAGGCCCATGTGTGGCTTGTGTCATTTATTTGATATAATTGTACTGAATACACCGAAGCAACATGACACCGTGTGTGTTCTTAACAATTTGTTTATGTAAAGAAACTTAGAGATACACTTCCTCTAGTGGTATTGACAAAAGTGATTATATGAAATGTATGCTTTTCTCCCACCCAGAACCAATGTTCTTATATACTCAGACATGTGCCATGGTCACTTCTCAATGCAAAAGTCAGGTAACATACTACTGGAACTTTGGTTTAGCGTATGTTTGCCGGAAACTATAAACTTTCTGATCTACATAGTATTTCATACAGATCAACCACAGGAGGGAGGTACTGAGTGACTGTGCAATAAAAGTATGACTACATTTTAACTGGAATGTTTCCTCTACAAAGACCAGATTACTAAATCAATCAATCAATCAATCAATCAATCAATCATAGGATTTGTAAAGCGCACTACTTACCCGCGAGGGTCTCAAGGCGCTGGGGGAAGAGGGGGGGGGCTGCTGTTACTGGTTGAATAACCAGGTCTTGAGTCGTCTCCTGAAGGTCAGCAGGTCTTCGGTCTGTCGTAGGTTGAGGGGGGAGGGTGTTCCAGGTCTTGGCGGCGCGATGGGAGAAGGATCTGCCTCCGGTGGTGGTTCTCTGGATGCGTGGAACGGTTGCCAGGGAGAGATCTGCGGAGCGGAGCCTCCTGTTGGGAACGTAGAAGGAGAGTCGACTGTTGAGGTAGGCTGGGCTGGTTTTGTGCAGTGCCTTATGTGCGTGGATCAGGAGCTTGAAGGAGATTCTCTTGTCGACGGGGAGCCAGTGTAGGTTTCTCAGGTGGGGGGTGATGTGGTTGTGGAGTGGGACGTCGAGGATCAGGCGTGCAGAGGCGTTCTGGATTCTTTGCAGTCTGTTGATGAGTTTGGTCGGGGCTCCAGCGTAGAGGGCGTTTCCGTAGTCGAGTCTGCTGCTAACGAGTGCCTGGGTGACAGTTTTCCTCGTGTCTGTCGGGATCCATCTGTTGATCTTGCGTAGCATGCGGAGGATGTTGAAGCAGGTGGAGGAGACTGCGTTGACTTGTTTGGTCATGGAGAATTTCGAGTCGAGGATGACTCCCAGGTTGCGTGCGTGGTCGGTTGGAGTCGGGGGGTCCCCAGCGATGAGGGCCACCATGAGTCGTCCCACACTGATGGGTTGGGGCCGAGGATGGGGATCTCCGTCTTGTCTGTGTTCAGCTTGAGTCGGCTGTTCTCCATCCAGTCGGCGACGGCCTTCATTCCTTGGTGGAGGTTGGGTTTGGCGGTGATGGGGTCCTTGGTGAGGGAGAGGATCAGCTGCGTGTCGTCGGCGTAGGAGATGATGTTGAGGTCGTGCTGTCGGGCGATGCGTGCGAGTGGGGCCATGTAGATGTTGAACAGCGTCGGGCTGAGGGAGGATCCCTGGGGGACGCCGCAGATCATCTTGGAGGCTTCGGATCGAAACGGGGGGAGACGGACTCTCTGGGTTCTGTCGGAGAGGAAGGAGGTGGTCCAGTCCAGGGCCTTGTCTCGGATCCCTGCGTCAAGGAGGCGGGTGCGTAGTGTGCGGTGGCAGACGGTGTCGAAAGCGGCGGAGAGGTCCAGGAGGATGAGGGCCGCCGTCTTGCCGTTGTCCAGCAGGATCCTGATGTCGTCGGTGGCGGCGATGAGGGCGGTCTCGGTGCTGTGGTTGCTGCGGAATCCTGACTGGGATGGGTCCAGGATGCTGTTGTCTTCGAGGTAGCGGGTGAGCTGGGAGTTGACGATCTTCTCGATGACCTTTGCTGGGAATGGAAGCAGGGAGATGGGCCGGAAGTTCTTGAGGTCGCTCGGGTCCGCCTTGGGTTACTTAAGTAGGGCGTTGATCTCGGCATGTTTCCAGCTCTCAGGGAAGGTCGCGGTCTCGAAAGAGAGGTTGATCACGTTGCGCAGGTGGGGTGCGATGGAGCTGTCGGCTTTGTTGAAGATGTGGTGCGGGAAAGGGTCTGACGGGGAGCCGGAGTGGATTGAGCCCATGGTCTTGATTGTGTCCTCGATGCTCACGTTGGCCCAGGTTGTCAGGGGGTCGTGGTCGATGGGGTGCGGTGGGTCCGGTGTGTCGGGGCCTGTTTGGGTCATCCGGGAGTCGAAGCTGTCGTGGATGTCGGCGATCTTGCGGTGGAAGAAGGTGGCAAGGGAATAGCACAGGGCTTGCGACGGCGGGATGTCGTTGGCGCTGGGGTTGGAGAGTTCCTTCACGATGTTGAAGAGCTCCTTGCTGTTGTGTGCGTTGTTGTCGAGGCGGTCTTTGAAGGAAGTCCTCTTGGCGGTCCTGATGAGGTGATGGTGGTTGCGGATGGCGTCTTTGTGGGGTGCATGGCTGTCCGGCGTCTTCTCGCCGAGCCATTTGTTCTCCAGTTTCCGGCAGGTGAGTTTAGATGCTAGGAGTTCCGGGGTGAACCAGCTGGCTCTCTTGCTGGTGTCTTTGTGGGTTGTTTTTTTCAGCGGGGCTAAGGTGTTGGCGCCGTCGTCCATCCAGCGTCTGATGTTGCGTGCTGCATCGTCGGGGTTGGTGGGGTCGGTCGGTCGGTTGAGAGCGAGGTTTGTCTGGAGCTGTTCTTCGCTGATTTTGCTCCAGCAGCGGCGGGGGATCTGTAGGGTGCGGTGGTGTGCGGCGGGTTTCCGGAAGGTGAAATGGATGCAGTGGTCGTCGGTCCAGGTGAGTTCGGAGGCGTGGCTGAAGGCAACGTGGGGGCTTGAGGAGAAGATGGCGTCGAGGGTGTGTCCGGCAATGTGGGTCGGCGTCGTGACGAGCTGTTTCAATCCGAGGTTGGCGAGGTTGTCGATCAGGGCGGAGGAGTTGCTGTCGTTGTTGTTCTCCAGGTGGTAGTTCAGGTCTGCGAGGAGGATGTAGTCGGTGGAGGTCAACGCGTGCGTGCTGATGTAGTCGGTGATGGAGTTGCAGAATTGTGGTCGGGGTCCGGGTGGTCTGTAAACGAGGGTGCCTCTTACGGTGGTCTTGGGGTCCGTGTGGATCTGGAAGTGCATGTGTTCGGCGGTGCTGAGGGTGTGATTGGCGCTGGCCGAGACCCTGATGGTGTTCTTGTGGACGATCGCGATTCCTCCTCCGACTCCGTTGGTGCGGTCTCTGCGGGTGATCTTGTAGCCGTCGGCGATGGCTATGGCGATGTCGGGTGAGGAGGACTCGTTCATCCAGGTCTCGGTCAGGAAGGCGACGTCCGGTGATGTGGTGTCGAGTAGGTCCCAGAGCTCGACGGCGTGCTTGCGTGCGGAGCGGGTGTTGAGCAGGATGCATCGGAGCTGGTTGGGTTCCTGCCTGGCGGGTGTCTTGGCGTCTTCGAGGCAGGAGAAGCTGCAGTTCTGGCAGGTGAAGGGACAGTGGGTGTGCTTCGGGGCGGCCTTGCAGCAGGTGGGTGTCCGTCCTGGGTTGAGAGCGATGAAGGTGCTGGCGTCGTATCGGAGGCGGTCTTCGTGGCTGGTGCGGGGACCAGGGGTTCTGGGGCTGGGCGCGGTCCAGGCGCGGACGGGCTTGCCTTAGGCGCGCCAGCGGCCGCCATATATGGAGAGGTGGGAGGGAGGAGCAACTGGGAGGCGGGTGGCAGGGGCAGCGAATGGGCACTGAGGGGGCGGGGCCGCAGGGAATGCAGTGGCGGGAGCGGGGAGGGGGAGAGCGGGCACAGCAGGGGGCACGGGGTACAGGAGAAAAAATGGGCACAAGCACAAGGTCAACAACAGGGGCTGGAGGCACAAAAGGGGTACAGAATGAAAAACAGGCAGTGGGGGCACAAAGCACAGAGCGCAATAGACAACAGGGGCTGGAGGCACAAAAGGGGTACAGAAGGAAAAACGGGCGGCACAGACCCAAAAGACGCAGGAGATGATCGGACCGGCAGAATGGGTACAAAGCAGCGCAAGAGGTCACAGCAGGGGCTGGAACGCAGGTGGTGCTGCAGCGGGGGGGGAGCGACCTACCTGGCAAAAGACTAAATGTTCTATTATGGGCACATCTGCAGCAGACACTATGACTGCATGAACATTGAAGACTGCTACACCCCAAGTGTCAACACAGATTAACAAAATAAGAGTGGTTGGCACTGGCTAGTAATATTTCAAGCAAAAGAGACTCCATTCGATTTTACTCCTATGTGTTTGACCCCAAACCGATATTTATGTCCGAATTCTACATGTCAATTTTAAAAAAGAAATATCAGACAGAATAATATTTCACAATAAAAGGCCCGATTAATGTGGTGCAAATACTTTCGCCATTTGAGCTCCTCACTTTTGGGGAGATTATAGTGGGTTAGGGAATGTATGAGATGCCTCTGACAGCAACTAGTTCGACGTAATATTGTGAATTTTTTGGGAAACTATTTTGGATTCCAGATGCACGCAGCCTGCTGAACATTCCGAGCACAGCATCAGCATAGAGACAAATGACCCCCATCTGACAATCCACTGCCTAAGTATTTGCCTGATGAACATTCCGAGCACAGCATCCACATAGAGACAAATGAACCCCAGATGACAATCCACCGCCTACGTATCTGCCTGTTGATCATACCGAGCACAGTATCCACATAGAGACAAATGACCCCCATCTGACAATCCACTGCCTAAGTATCGGCCTGCTGAACATTCCAAGGACAGCATCCACATAGAGACAAAGGACCCCCATCTGACAATCCACTGCCTAAGTATCTGCCTGATGAACATTCCGAGCACAGCATCCGCATAGAGACAAATGACCCTCAGCTCACAATCCACTGCCTAAGTATCTGCCTGATGAACATTCAGAGCACAGCATCCGCATAGAGACAAATGACCCCCATCTGACAATCCACCGCCTAAGTATCGGCCTGCTGAACATTTCGAGCACAGCATCCACATAGAGACAAATGACCCCCAGATGACAATCCACCGCCTAAGTATCTGCCTGATGATCATACCGAGCACAGCATCCACATAGAGACAAATGACCCCCATCTGACAATCCACCACCTAAGTATCGGCCTGCTGAACATTCCAAGGACAGCATCCACATAGAGACAAAGGACCCCCATCTGACAATCCACTGCCTAAGTATCAGCCTGCTGAACATTCCAAGGACAGCATCCACATAGAGACAAATGACCCCCCACTGACAATCCACTGTCTAAGTATCTGCCTGATTAACATTCCGAGCACAGCATCCGCATAGAGACAAATGACCCTCAGCTCACAATCCACTGCTTAAGTATCTGCCTGATTCCTTGCAGACTTGGAATTGCCAGAGCGAAAGCAAAGTCCAGCACCAAACATTCTGTGGCCTGGCTGATGGAGTATACGTGTTGTTTAAGGGACCAGAACTGGTGGCATGAAATGACTGTCGCATATAAAAGATGTATAGGTGCACCTCAGGTTAGGCTTTTGACATTAAGCCTTGTTGATTCAAGTGTGGGTTCAATATGATTTTTGGGTTTCATTATGCCTTGCTAATAGCGTGGATAGTGAAGCAGGGCATCATATTATTTGAGTATGGGGAGCTTATAGAGGAAAGTATGGCAACTTAGAAAATAAATAGCTTTTGTGTCCCCCAGAGGGCTTCTGCGCTGTGGGGAGTCATTTGTTGGCAATTAACTCTTGTCCTAGATTTGCAGAAAGAAAAGTACATACGTGTCCAGGCAATGTAAACCATTTGTAGTGCGGTCAGGGTCTGAAATATGTAGTCATTAATCTCAGTGTTATTGAAAATGTCTATATATTGGTTTCATGTTTTTTGCGTGTCAAGAGTAAAACAAACCCAAAACTAGCCTCCAGCTTGTGGGTTGAATATGTGCTAGTTTTTCAACATGTGGTTTTAATTACGTCTTGCTAGTAGGCTTGAGAGTGAACTATAGTGTTGTATTTTTGGTTACAGAGAGCTAACAGACCAATGTATGATTTAGCAGTTTTGGACATTACGAAAAAATAAGCTATCGTCAACCCCAACGTGGATGGGAGTACTTACCTAAGGAGGAGGAATCTCAACAATGCTGAAAGTAGACGAAGACTTGCATAGGAAGAAGAGAGGAAAACGTAGAACTAGCATAAAGACTGACAAACAGGGAAAGAAGGAAAAATTAGAAGACAGAAAAAACAATACAGAGGAATGACATGGAGAGGAAAAACCAACAAAGGACTATAAAAGGTTCTCTCATGCTGACAATCTTTGACCCCCAGACCTGGGAAGCGGAGGACCACCAACGAGGAGTCATCTCACGGAGGAGGATACCCTGCTGCACAGGCAACACGATGAAGAGCTCCAGCACATATGTCAGCCAGGAGGAATCGAAACTGAGGAGCTCTGTTAGAGGGAGGAGCACCACGAAGCAAAGAGGCAGATCTCGAAATACAGGCAAATGACAGAGATGGAAGCCTGCACTCCACCTGGAAACACTGTGGCCCCACCATGGTTCTGATGAGGACCGTGGCTGACCAGGTGCGTGACAGAGGTAGTTCGGGGAAGGAACTGGTAGGGAAGAGTACAGGCATACAGGCTGGTGCAGAGTCCAAGGAGGACAACCAGGGTCAAAACCATGACAATCGTGCATATGACCCTAAAATCTCCTGGGTTTTTTTTCCTTCTAGAAGCAAGTCTTGATGGTCAAACTAAGTGCCTTATTCTTGTGATGGGTAAGAAAGTGTGAAGGGCTAAGAAACATAGCAGAAGAAAGGATAAAACAGGAGAAACAAACAGAAATTCAAGCAGACCATAGAAAGCAGAACAGGCTGGAAAAGATATAGTTGGGAAGAACAGCAATAGATCCATCGGCTCTCCAATAATTGAGATTTTTTTTTTATTTGACCTATGTTAAAATTACACTTACCTTTAATCTGAGGACATTGGAGGTGGAGCCCCAGCCGCTCTCTGGAGCTAAGAAGGAGTCTGCAGGGCCAAATCCTAGGGAAAGTAGAAGAAAGAATCCTATGAGATCTTTACAGACTTTTTAAAGAATTTGAGCCTGTATGATAAATGGAGAACAATAAACCATTTAATCACTCAGAAAGCCTTGTAATTGACCTGGGTTACTGTATTAAAACAAACAAAACCGAGACCGAGAAATGAATATGCAGAGTCCCTCAGCCTCACCCTTTTCAACATGTACATGACACTACTTGCCAACATCATCACCGTCATTTCCTACTCCAATGACACACAAGTCATCTTCTCCCTGACGGACAAAACAACCACTGGCAGAACCAACTTCACAAACTGCATGACCATGATAGCAGACTGGATGCGAACCAACTGCCTGCAGCTCAACTCTGACAAGACAGAAGTACTGGTCTTTGACATCAAGACCTCCCCAAAGGACTCCACCTGGTGGCCATCAAAGATAGGACCAAACCCCGCACCCACAGACCACGCAAGTAATCTAGGATCACCCTAGATAATAAACTCAGCACAGCGGCTCAAGGCAATGCAGTGTGCACTTCCACTTAATACTCATGTTGTGAAAAAATCTTCAAATGGATGCCTCAGGACACATGGGGCAGTATTACAATAAGTGCCCCGGGGGCGCAACGGGCGTTTGCGCCCGCTTTGCATGCCCCCGGGGGACTTTGGTATCGGTAAGCGGGGGTGCAGACGCTTGTGTGTTCCCTTCTATACCGATAGCGCTGGCGCACTTAAAGCGCCAGCGCTACCTTCAGAGGGTGTTTCCTCATTTGCATAGGAGCTTGCCCTATGCAAATGAGGGAATTCCTTTGACTCTGCGCCCGCGCCGTATTACCGAAGCGGGCGCAGAGTCAAATGAGCCCTCAGGAGGTGCACTGACATTGCGCCATATAAAAGGTGGCGCACTGTCAGTGCGCCTCCTGACATCAGCCCTCTGCAGTGGCTAAAGGGGGTCCCATGGACCCCCCCCCAGACATCCCCTTGCAGGCGGGTGCTGTCACTGACTGCACCCGCTTGCAAGGGGATCTCTATTCCCCTGTAAAAGTGCAGGCGGGTGCCGCCTGCACAGTGAAAACACGGAGCAGCTGCTCAGTGTTTACACATGAATGCGCTGCCCCAGGGCAGCGCGGGGTCGCGGCTGCCTTGGGGGCAGCGCATACAACATAATAGGGCGCAGTGTGATTGTTTGCGTCTGGCGCACCTTTTAAAAGGTGTGCTGGGCGCAATCAATCACAATGTATAATACGGCCCCTGATGGATCGTCACGCAAGCACTCATCCCCCATTGGCTGGACTACTGCAACACTCTACACCAGAATCTCCCAAAAACTGCTACAGATACTCCAGACCCTCCAAAATACCGCTGCAAGACTCAATTTTGACCTCAAACGCTGCACCCACATCACACCACACCGTAGGAAGCTTCACTGGCTCCCCATTCCCAAGCGCAGTCAATTTAGACTTCTCATGCACACAAAGCCCTACACAACATCGGACCGTAATACCAGAACACCCACAACATTTTCACCAACCACCCAAACACCTACGTTCTGCCTCACTCTCACACTTCTCCGCATTCGCAAAAGCAAAACTGGAGGTCACTCATTCTCCTACATTGCACCCAAGACATGGAACGGCCTCCCTCGACACATCAGAGCCTCCTCCTCCCTTCTTGAGCTGAAAACCTGGCTCTTTGTATAAGAAGAACTTTGGGGACACAAACCTAAATACGGGCCCAAATGCCTGGATTCCATCTCGGGTGAAAACCCACATTCCACACCCTCTTTTTGCCGAAAAATCCTCTGTTCCATGCACGGTCTGTGTGTTTCTACAGTGTGTGTGTGTGTGAATGTGTTTAAGAGTGTCTGTGCTTGTGTGTGTGTGCCTATCTGTCTTTGAATCTGGCTTAGTCTGTTTCTGCATCTATCTCAGACCCCTGGGGCTGTTAAGACAAGAGCACTCTAGGCTTTCGACTGGAGTCAAGTAATAGTGTTTAACATTTTTGATGAATGGGTGTTTGTGGCCTACATCTAGTCAAGATAATGTTTATTTAGACCATTGGTCTTTAAACAACACAAAACAAGAAATTTTTATACATCTATTATATCATAAATAATTTAATCAATCGTTGTAAAAACAGAAAATCCTTAAATGTTTTTTTATAACACTTCATTGCACATACCCCATATTATATACGAGTTATAATCACACCACTTATTTACTTAACAGGATAAATAGCTTTAAAATTTCTATAAAAGTTATCCTATCTAAAATTCTTCTGCCAGAATCAAGCTAAGATCCTATCCCCTTCACGTTATTTCCGATTTCCACCATAGCTTGTCATTGTTCATCTCACTTCTCCGTATAGAACTTTGTTACTGCTGCCATGTACCTTCCAATAGCTATTGCAATATTGAGATTACACATATCAACAAGACGTTCTATGGCTTGGATGCGGCACACGATTCCATATTTTACAAAGGTTGGATGTAGGAACAATTTCCGCAATGGTAAAACTTTCAAACAATCCACTAGTATGTGCAGGACATCACATTTTATACCCAACATACATGTACATTTCCCATCATATTTCATCATTTCCATTTTTATTCTCATTTATTATCCATGGATTAATACCAAATCTTAATTTTAATAATTCACATCTGAGCCAACGATTAGGCAATCTATCCAAATATGGGAACCCATCTCCATCACGTCTTAAGCCGCTCTCCTATGTCATTTTTTGGATTTGCCCAAGATTCCATTGTGAGATCTTTTGTTTGTTTCTTTCCTTGGATTACATTGGTCAGCGCCTGTCAGTTTCACTTTCTTCCTCATGTGTTTGTTCCTTCGAAGGAGCATGGACAAAGAACTGATTAATTACTTTATAGGTGTCCTTCCACTGCTCAGGCTGGGATTAAGGTACTTTTTAAATTCTTGAGCCCTCCCATCATCATTGCCTTGTTGTCGTTTTTGCCTGCCCATTGTTGCTTGCACAGCCACCTCTGGCTGTTTTTGTTTGCCCTCTGCCGTCTCCAGATGTTGTTGCATTTTGGTTGCACCTAGCAGTTAATTTAATCTTTTAAGTATGAATGCACTAGGCAAACCTAATATCTTGGTTGTAGTGAAAAGTAAAATGGTCAGCTCTAAGGGCCATGCATATTATTTTCTGTTTCTCTGCAGAGAAGCAGAAAAGCATGTGACCTCCTATGCATACAGGTGACAGACCCGAGAAAAGGCAGTACAAAAAAGATGACTTTACTCCCACATGTCACTGTAGCCCTGAATCACACTGTAGACCGGTGGTAGCGGGTGCAATTTCAAAATGGCGGGACATAAATAACCAAGGTGAAATGCAGGGAGTAAGCAAACAAAACATGCAACCCCTGACTCCTATAAGAAGGTTTACCTGGGGTGGGGAGAATTCTGCCACAAAAGTTTCTATTGTGAGACCATGATTCTGTAAGGGAAGGGATGTATTATGTGTAAGAACAGATGGAAAAAAAATCCAGCACTCAAAATCAAAAGGGTGGAGTACCAACAACCTAATGCAGAAGCTGCCACTGCCGCAGACAATTATTTTTGTCTCCTCCCAAAAAGTTTATGAGCACCCATGCTGTAGATAATGAATGATTGTACCCGCCCCAGAAGTGGTATCATCTCATGTCTGGGCACTTTCTATGCTCATATCCAACAGAGACCAAGCCAAAACTGGTAGGTATCCACTTGCACGGATGAGCACATCTTTTTTCTCACTTTTCCCCTACACTGGTGCACAGATAAAGCTGCATACTTGCTCTGGTGGTTTGAGGAGACTCTGCGTTCAGTTAAAACACCAGAACAATTGCCTCACAAACTATACTTCACTCACACAGTTTGTAACCATCCAACACTGGCACCCAAGGCAAAAGTGTCTTATTTCTCACCCATTTTTCGCATCAAATCCATGCACAGTTGCTATGACAAACAAGATAAAAATATAACTCCGGTCCTCAAGTCCATCAAAACACTACCTATATATACCTGATTAAGTTCAATCCATAGCACACCCACAAGGAACGTGTGCTACGTCCTTTGAAAACACGCTTTGGCACCTAGTCAGGGTTATCAAGCGATATATATGTGCTACTACACTACCACCCTGGGACAGATCAGACCCTGCCCTGCCTGCACCCTATGCTCTACACAGCAGCAGAGTCCCTCTGCGAGTGGAGTTTCTGTGCACAGTCCGGGTCAGCTTAGCTGTCGGGTTTTCATTTTCCTTACATGTCAGATTCCTATTTTTTCTGGGTGTGTATGTGTGCACTTCAATTCTTTTGTGTGACGAGTCTCAAACTATTCATTTCCAATGACACAATGGTCCATTACCAATACAACACTGAATTAATTAACATATATTAGTGTTGCACCTTGTACTGTAGAACTTGTGCTTTCACATCCGATTTCACTGTGTGTTGCCTTCATCTACAATATTTTACAAAGCTTGTACAGCATTTCATTGAGTTTGCTCTTTCAATATAAAACAGAATGGTCCGAAATGTAAATAAAATATGCCTACATAAAACTTCAAGAACACAGAATGGTGACCAATCCCTTGGCAATGCAAGGTGTTGCAGGATTTTATTTGGAAAAGACGTCTTCGCAGCCACCTTCAATAACCACAGTTCAACTAACGCTTGAAGATGTGTGATACCTGGGGCTATGCAGCAATTAAAAGGTGTGAGCCTTTATTCCACCCAAATGTTTAGATTTAGGAAGAATCGATATTGAGCAAAACTAATACGAACAGAGAACTAAATTCAATCACAACACTCTTTCCTTTTGCAAAGACAGCAAGCACCGCTCTTTCAACTTTTTCCATTTTAATGAGATCAAGCACAACAAACACACTTTCCTGATAGTAAATAGAGACAGCCCGTGCCAAAGGCAACTTACTGCTTAAAAGGGTAGCTTTAAGGTCATGAAATATAACATAAGGCACTGGCAGCTCATTAACAAGCTGATGCTTGCACAGTGTCCTTCAATCCCTGCACACTGCCTCCTTTTATATGGGAACTGCAGAGCATCAGGGGTCAGCTGCTGACCAATGCGGGGGGAGTGGAAGGGGGCAGTACTTGTACCTGGTTCCATGGTGCCATCTGATGTATGGAAATGATGCCCACTGTCACCAATGACCTCCTGACCCCTCACTCTTGCATGGGGCCAGCACCCTCTCGGATGGACTGCACATTTGAGATTGAAATGATTGTGGGCTGTAGACAGTGAACTATGGGTGGCAGAGACAGGACCCGAGGAGTAATAAATGAAATTACAAAGCAGTGCTATAAGTTATCAGTACATTGCACATGTAGAAATGAACAGGACAATGGTCTAGTTGTTTTACCGGTCAATGTTTCCTGATGACTGCTTGCAGTCATGCTTCACGGGTGGGCTGTGTTGCAATTGCAGAGACCCTGTCTAGACAGGGCGCTCACAGGCAAAGAAGGAGGGAATGACTCATCATAATGACGCTACGACGCTGAGGTCACATAATTACATAACACATACGATATGAGACCTGGGGCTTTAGAGAAAAACATTCTAAAAAAATACAATATATAAAATTAGCACAATTATGATCGGAATTACTGCTAGTGTGGAAAGAGTTCCGGTCCCAAAGGATAAGTGGCAGTGGTGCCCACTGGCAACCACCAGCACAAATTCAGCACCGCGGATGATCTTAGCTGCCCTGCAAGAGTGTAATGCACCCCCTGGATCCAGGTTCAAGGGGCACAGGAGTGAGTGGGGGCTAGGGGTCTGTATGTCTAATGGCAGGTCGGTGTTTAGGCGCCTACACCACTAGTTTCAGGGAGCTGGAAAACAACAAAAGGTGATGAAATCCACGGGAGGCTGGACCCAGGAATTGCTGTTTGTGTATTTAAAGCCTCCTCCGAGCCACCCGCAGCCGAACTGATCCAGTGCCACATGTGACAGAGTGTGTCCCATAAACAATGTACCGAAGTAGGGAGTATCAGACTGCGCCGCCCGGGTCACCACAGCATAGGAAAAAATATCTGCACTTAGCGCCTCATCACTGCTAGTAGGCGCTACATAAGTACAAATACTCCTGTAGAAAATCTTATCCTAGGGGTTGGAACACCAGGACGGCTCAGGCATATTTTAACTGTCCTTAAGGATGACAGCTGATGTAACCACCTCACATCACAGTAAAGTGCCATACCTAAGATGTTGAAATGTCAGACATAAGCAAACTGACAACTTGGCAGCTATGAGCCCCTGATGCCTGGTACTTGGCAGGGCCAGGATGGAAGATACCGCAGCAACTGAACCAGGACTGAGGCCCAGTCAGCTCTTCAGACTTCAGCAGCCCCTTCCCTCCCCCCAAAGAGGGCCGGTGGCCTCACTCTCTGCTCCCCAGGTACCTCCTCAGTGAGTCCAAGCTGAGACGGAGGATCTCTCAAAGCAGAAGCGGGGGACAAAGAGGAGGAGAGGGGGGACATGGAAAGGGGAAAATGGGAAAAGAGGAGAGGCTGCACAGGAGAGGTGAGAAGGGGAGAGGCTGCAATGTAGAGGTGGGAAGGGGAGAGGCTGCAATGGAGAGGTGGGAAGGGGAGAGACTGCACAGGAGAGGTGGGACGGGGAGAGGCAGCACAGGAGAGGTGGGAAGGGGAGAGGCTGCACAGGAGAGGTGGGAAGGGGAGAGGCAGCACAGGAGAGGTGGGAAGGGGAGAGGCTGCACAGGAGAGGTGGGAAGGGGAGAGGCTGCACAGGAGAGGTGGGAAGGGGAGAGGCTGCACAGGAGAGGTGGGAAGGGGAGAGGCTGCACAGGAGAGGTGGGAAGGGAGAGGCTGCAATGGAGAGGTGGGAAGGGGAGAGGCTGCACAGGAGAGGTGGGAAGGGGAGAGGCTGCAATGGAGAGGTGGGAAGGGGAGAGGCTGCAATGGAGAGGTGAGACGGGGAGAGGCTGCAATGGAGAGGTGAGACGGGGAGAGGCTGCACAGGAGAGGTGGGAAGGGGAGAGGCTGCACAGGAGAGGTGAAGTGGGGCGCAGACAGGGAGAGGCCATAGCTTGGAGTGGAGAGTTAAGGTTGTCCAGAAGCAGGGAGGAGAGAGGTGGACAGGAAGACTCCTACCTCCGCAGACACCTGCTCAGAGCCCTCTCTCCCTCGGCCTGGGACGGTGAAGATGACAATCCGAGGCCGGGGGTGATGTCTGGGGTCAGAAGATGAAGGTCACCGCACAGAGGATTCTTCCACCCCTACAGCTGCTGGAGCCGGAGGAAGAGGCCGGAAGTGACTGCATTCACTGCTGGTGCTGTCTCTGCCCGGAAGAGGAAATCACGTGCCTGCTGGTCTGGAGCTGAGAGTAACTGAAAGAGACAACGGACTAAGCAGTAACACAGACTGCAGTGACCCTGACCAGGCCTCGAGGCTGAAACCAGCTGCGGCCGAAAGAGAAGAAACCGAACCCCGAATGGAAAGGATGTTGGGGGGTCGAGTTTAACACCGCCCCCAACACTCGAAAATGTGACATAATGTAACACTCACCCCTGTGCTTGTCAGGGGAAAGGAGGTCTGTGTCTGTCCTAAGCCCCTGCGGCATTTCAGGTGAGATGGGGAGAGGCTGCACAGGAGAGGTGGGAAGGGGAGAGGCTGCACAGGAGAGGTGGGAAGGGGAGAGGCTGCACAGCAGAGGAGGGAAGGGGAGAGGCTGCACAGCAGAGGTGGGAAGGGGTGAGGCTGCACAGCAGAGGTGGGAAGGGGAAAGGCTGCAGAGGAGAGGAGGGGAGAGGCTGCACAGGAGAGGTGGGGAGAGGCTGCACAGGAGAGGTGGGAAGGGGAGAGGCTGCACAGCAGAGGTGGGAAGGGGAGAGGCTGCACCGGGGAGCTGGGGAGAGGCTGCACAGGAGAGGTATGGAGGGGAGAGGAGGAGAGGCTGCACAGGAGAAGTGGGAGGGGCTGCACAGGAGAGGTGGGAAGGGGAGAGGCTGCAGAGGAGAGGTGGGAAGGGGAGAGGCTGCACAGGAGGGGAGGCGCTGCACAGGAGAGGTGGGGAGGGGAGGCGCTGCACAGGAGAGGTGGTGAGGGGAGACGCTGCACAGGAGAGGTGGGGAGGGGAGACGCTGGAGAGGTGGGGAGGGGAGAGGTGGGAAGGGGAGAGGCTGCACAGGAGAGAGGTGGGAAGGGGAGAGGCTGCACAGGAGAGAGGTGGGAGGGGGAGAGGCTGCACAGGGGAGGGGGAGAGGCTGCACAGGAGAGGTGGGAAGGAGAGACTAAGAGGGCCGCAGGCGGGGAGGGGCCATAGCTTGAAGTGGGGGAGTGGAGAGTTAAGGTTGTCCAGAAGCTGGGAGGGGAGAGATGCACAGGAGAGGTGGGAGGAGGAGAGGCTGCACAGCAGAGGAGGGAAGGGGAGATGTTGCACAGCAGAGGAGGGAAGGGGAGATGTTGCACAGCAGAGGAGGGAAGGGGAGAGGTGGGAAGGGGAGAGGCTGCACAGGAGAGGTGGGAAGGGGAGAGGCTGCACAGGAGAGGTGGGAAGGGGAGAGGCTGCAGAGGAGAGGTGGGAAGGGGAGAGGCTGCACAGGAGAGGTGGAAGGGGAGAGGCTGCACAGGAGAGGTGGGAAGGGGAGAGGCTGCACTGGAGAGGTGGAAGGGGAGAGGTGGGGAGGGGAGAGGCAGCACAGGAGATGTGGGGAGGGGAGAGGCAGCACAGGAGATGTGGGAGGGGTAGAGGCTGCACAGGAGAGGTGTGAAGGGGAGAGGCTGCACAGGAGAGGTGTGAAGGGGAGAGGCTGCACAGGAGAGGTGTGAAGGGGAGAGGCTGCACAGGAGAGGTGTGAAGGGGAGAGGCTGCACAGGAGAGGTGGGGAGGGGAGAGGCTGCACAGGAGAGGTGGGGAGGGGAGAGGCTGCACAGGAGAGGTGGGGAGGGGAGAGGCTGCACAGGAGAGGTGGGAAGGGGAGAGGCTGCACAGGAGAGGTTGGGAGGGGAGGGGCTGTGCAGGAGAGGTGGGAGGGATTGCGCAGGAGAGGTGGGAGGGGAGAGGCTTCACAGGTGGGGGAGGGGAGAGGCTTCACATGAGAGATGGGTAGGGGAGAGGCTGCACAGGGGAGGTATGGAGGGGAGAGGTGAAGGGGGCGCAGGCGGGGAGAGGCCATAGCGTGAAGTGGGGGAGTGGAGAGTTAAGGTTGTCCAGAAGCGGGAGGGGAGAGGTGGACAGGAAGACTCCTACCTGCGCAGGCACCTGCTCAGAGCCCTCTCTCCCTCGGCCTGGGACGGTGAAGATGACAATCTGAGGCCGGGGGTGATGTCTGGGGTCAGAAGATGAAGGTCACTGCACAGACAGAGGATACTTCCACCCCTACAGCTGCTGGAGCCGGAGGAAGAGGCCGGAAGTGACTGCATTCACTGCTGGTGCTGTCTCTGCCCTCGCTGACCTGGAAGAGGAAATGATGGGCCTACCGGTCTGACAGTAACTGAAAGAGACAACGGACTAAGAAGTAACACAGACTGCAGTGACCCTGACCAGGCCTCGAGTCTGAAACCAGCTGCGGCCGAAGGAGGAGAAGAAACCGAACCCCGAATGGAAAGGATGTTGGGGGGTCGAGTTTAACACCTCCCCCTATCACTTACCCCTGTGTATGTCAGGGAAAGGAGATGTGTGTCTGTCCTAAGCCCCCCAACACTCACCCCTGTGTATGTCAGTAGAAAGGAGATGTCTGTCCTGAGCCCCCCAACACTCACCCCTGTGTATGTCAGGGGAGGGAGAAGTGTGCCTGTCCTAAGCCCCCCAACACTCACCCCTGTGTATGTCAGGGGAACCGAAATGTGTGTCTGACCTAAGCCCCCCCAACACTCGCCCCTGTGTATGACAGGGGAACGGAGATGTGTGTCTGTCCTGAGCCCCCAACACTCACCCCTGTGTATGTTTAGTAGAAAGGAGATGTGTGTCTGTCCTAAGCCCCCCAACACTCACCCCTGTGTATGTCAGGGGAAAGGAGGTGTGTCTGTCCTAAGCCCCCCAACACTCACCCCTGTGTATGTTTAGTAGAAAGGAGATGTGTGTCTGTCCTAAGCCCCCCAGCACCCCACCTGTGTATGTGAGGGGAAAGGAGATGTGTGTCTGTCCTAAGCTCACGGCATTTCAGAGCAGCTTTGAGGGGAGCAGCAAAGCTCAGCAGCCTCCGTGACAGCTGCAGACCCCGGACTCTGAAGAGGGGACGAGTGAGGGAGAAGGGAACGGAGAAACATGGATAGAGTGCATTATACGTGGGAGGCAAATGAGGAAAGAGCCGCTGCAAGGACTTCTGGTTTCCAGGCAGTGCATCACTGACCCCTGTATAGCGACATCACTGCCGCCCGGCCAATTGCCACGCATCAGCGGTCAGACTAACGCGCTCTAGCTCTGGTGTCCGCATCCCCACACTAAAATGCATTAGTCATGCACAATAGTTCCTACAACCTGTACGAACCACTAACAAGGCTGTATAACAAAAACTGTTACCATCCAATGTATATATGATACGCTCTTTTTGATTTCATGATCAGTGTTCTTAATCTTTCTCTTGCTGTAATATATCCAACTTGACCCATTGTGACTGCCAGGATATAATTGGTTATATCACTTTTTACAAGGTACCTTTAGCTCTGCTTGAATTGAAACCCCTTCTGGTAGGTTAGCTTGACCATCAACCGGTTTGGCATGCTGAGTGAGTAAATGTTTTCACCTATCTTCACGTTTTCAATAGGGAGAAAAAGCACCAACCCCTTTCTTCCCCTCCTCACCATGCCCTTTCTTCCTACTCACCCCCCCCCCCCACCTCCCCTGTTAAACTGATCATTTATATATCTTGGTTAACTATAGTTGTCAATGTTCTCTGTGTCACGTAATTTTTCAGGACTAGTATGTGCTTTTTAGTTTTAGGTTAATCAATGATTCCCTTGTACCACTTGCCAGATAGTGTCCCTTCCCTACTGCTAGTCTTTCTGTTCTCCCTTGGCAGTACACTTTGTATGGTAGGGTGCGTGTTCTAGTCTTCTCACGCACCACGTGCTGATCACTGGCATGTCTGCCATGTGTATACATGATTTTCTTCTGCTTTGGACAATTCTTCAGAAGCCACTATAATTAATCAGATGCCTTGAGTAATTGTTCCCTTATTCCCATCACCAGATCTCCTATTAACCACAGCGACTGTTTAGTGCTAGTCCACTTACAGACACCTTTCTGCCTCCAACATTAATGTGTAAGTACCGGTGAGGATTTTCTTAATTTTATGATGAACCTTTTTTGCCAAAGTATTTACTTCCCGACATCATTTTTACAGGATCTGGTATTCCCTAAACTTACTCAGAAGTTTTTATGAACTTCTCACCCGGGTATGACACTGGTTCCGAACCTTTCCCATGCATTTTTCAATTTCAGTACTGATCAAAAATGTATTCTTACCATTCTTTTCTTACAGTTCCCTCTGTAACTCACACAGGTACCAGTGATAGGACCTTTTGCTAAGTTACCAAAATGACATATACATTTCCCTGGATTAATTTCCTCCCCCCTCCCTCCTGTTACCCCCTCCTCCTCCTTTGTCTCTTCAAGTCTGATTTTTTTGTGCTCTTTGTCCTGATCATGATTTCATAAATGACAGGAGGCTGAAACACCGTTGACAAGATCCCAGTTGAAAAAGACAGATATGCTGTGCAATGGAATACACATGAACTCTTGATTTGTACACTTATACGTGCACATTACTGGATTAATGTCTCTTTTCGCTGCTTTTTAAATTTAATTTATGTATATCACCTTGTGATATCCACGCGGGTTTCACGAGCACTGTGTGTTCACCCAGCGCATCGAGCACTTATTCTTTAATTTATATTGATCTGCTGCTAATAGATCATAAAAAGTTTAAAAATGCATGATCATTTTGGAATATCATTGGCCATATCTTTCTGTAATTCATTTACATAGACAATACATTTCCCATAATTATTCTATGAAAAAAAAGTTGTTTCTTTTTAATCATACCTTCTTGGACTTTGTTGTAGATACAACTAACAAAAGCAGCCAGCATGCTTTAAATTGGTTTGTTGGCACAGCCAGCCAGAGGCAAATGAAGTGGTTTATTATTAACACTGTGTGCTGGTCAAGGAGGACTTATGAGCTTTCGGCTGTTGTTTTTTTATAAGGTTAAATAGAGACAAAAAGCCGGGCTTCAGCTCCTGATGAGGCCCTGCTGCCTCAGTCTCTCTAGACAGACCACGTGGTGCAGAAATAATTAAGCAGCTATAGCCTGTGAATTACTTTAAAATCTCCTTATGCCGTCTGCCCCTTTGCTGCATTTTCACTATGTAAAACTGCCAAAAATAAAATGTAGATTCTGCCTGTCACCCACGCTCTCATCTCATACTTTAAGAATTAAGGACAAAGCATTAGCCTTTGATATGAGAAACAGATACTCCTCTTGGGGCTGAATTGCACAGTGTGAAACTGGAAATTCTGGGACCAGTGCAACTTCCCTGCCTTACCAAATTGTGTGATCCTAGACAAAGGGTTTATTTCACTGAGCCTCCTTTTGGTCATTATCCTGTATGACAGCACCTTCAAATATGTGACCCTCAGATGTGCGACACACAAAAACATTGCTTGTGTTTGATGTAAAAGACTATAATGTTACTCCATCTTGAATAGAAATCTAGGCCACATATACTGTACACATGACAACCGACTTTCCTCTTAGTCCACTAATGCCATTGACATCAGGGCGGGGGCAGAAATGTTTCTCAGTTCATGTTTAAAACTCTTACTTATTAATAAATACTTCTCAATGCAAAGATATGCTCTGACATATTAAGTTGAAACGCTTCTAAGTGTTAAAGAAATACACTTATTTGGATTTTGAAGATACCATATCATATTCTAACAAGTTATTTGTTGCATGGTTTACGTACTCAGGGGCAGATTTACAAGAAACTGACGTATCTCTGCGTTACAGCAGAGATGCGTCAGTTTCCTTGCGCCAGGAAAAGAAATGCTTGCGCCACCATGGATGCGTTGTATTTACAATACGACGCACCATGTCGCAAGCAAAGACAGATGCGTCAGAAATCCTGACGCATCTTTTGGCGCAAAACCCATGCATTGCTGGAGTAGCGTCGTAAGAATTACGCAACTCCAGCAAAGCATGGGGTAGGCCTGTGCCTATGGCACTGCGTCACCCTCAGGCCTGCCATGAGGCAGGCGTAAGGTTTTGACGCATTGGCGTCCTAGAAGTGGCACAATGAAATCTCATAGATTTCACTGCACCACTTCTACGAGGCTTACTTGCGGGGGAACGCCCTCCCTGCATACATTATACTTGACGGATGTATAATGTGGCGCAGGGGTTTACAAATTGATGCATCTGCCTCCATGCGTCACTTTGTAAATAGGGCGCAATGTGACGCATATTTTACACCGCCGCTGTGTCACAGAAAGTGACGCAACGGCAGTGCAAAAGTGACGCTGGGGCTTGTAAATCTGCACGTAAATATTTTCAAGGCTCGGCTCATGCACAGGCTCACAGAGTCAGAGCCAACCCTTGCTTGGCTCGACCTGTTAATTTGTTGGGTTGCTCACTTTTAATGAATGACTGCTTGTGAAATTAGTCAACAACAACTCACTCGTAGTCCGTTCACGTGTGTTTGAGGGGTGCCGGCCCGGGGGCACAGAGTGTGTGGTCACAGCAGCAGTGGCCGACCAGCCAGCCATTGCCCTGTCAATGGACTTGAGTCTGAGAGAGACACAGAGAGTGAAGTATGCCTGCCATTCAACGCAACAAAGCCACCACCGGCTAACAGCCAGGAAGAGATGGCCGCAGTACTGTGACACTGGACTGTGGCCAGACCAGAAGTTAAGTCCAATGGTGTAAAGGGGAGAACTGGCATGATTGTGACACTTCAAATACAATTACCCATTCCACAGGCCTAGAATTGTTAATTTCACAGTTTAATGCTTTCAGAATTGAAACATTTAAATTCTCATTGTTAAGAAACTCATTGTTGCTATTCATTTTTTTTATTTCAAAGAGTTTTATTGGGTTTTGTGAACAACAAAAGAGACAATGATGTGATTGTATAGCAAGGTAAATATTGTATAGCAAGGTAAATAATAAATAGATTACATAAGCTGGATTAGGTGATAATCATTGGGCTCTAAAAAAACTGATAAGTAACTCCTATAGAATGGAAAAGCAATATCCAAAGCACAAAATCTAGGACACAATAAAGGTAAAGTAAAGAAATTAAAGAGAGGTTCGCAGAGGGGATCACGGCGTGGGATATGACCCGTTGCAGTTCAGAAACAGTACACTATTATCTCAGCCAAGCAGAGGTTGCAGAGTACTGGTGTGGTACCCGGGACAAACATAATCCTGAAGAGAGCATTGTGCCAGAAAGTATAACATGTTACACGTCGACAGTACAGCATAGTGTGACTACGATTATACATAGTTTGGCTGACATATTTGGCACGTATATTTGGAGGGGTGACCCACTGTCTAAGCATGTGCGCAGATTCCAAATCAAGTCCGAATAGGGGGACAATCCACCACCTATTGGGGAATTTATGGGGGTTTGGTAGTGGCAAAGTAGCTGTCGAGTGACTTCCAGACATTGGCATTTTGTGGTTTCAAGGGGGAGTTCTGAAGAGTGATATTGTCTGCCCCCCCCTTAGGTTAGTAATCCAGGTCAACCAAGAGTGGAAGGAGGTAGCAGCAGTATTCTTCCAATTGGCCAGCACAGACTTACAAGCTGAAATTAATAGTATATCTACTAGAATTCGATCGTACTGCGAGTGGATTTGGGGATCTAGAAATCCCTGTATTAGGGAGAGGAAGTCCTTTTTCAGTCGAATCCTGCATAGAGAGTTGATAAAGTCTAAAACGCTATCCAAAAAATATGAGACCGCGCTGCAGTAAAAGAGTAAATGGCAGAGGTCACTGTTAGCTTTATTACCGTCCCAACAAGTTGGATTTCCTCTAAGAGACATTTTATGAAGCCAAGCTGGTGTCCAGAATGTCCTATGTAGGAGCCAGTACTTTGTTTGGGAGAGAGAGGCGGAGATCTTGTGGGTCTCGACTGATTTCCAAATAGTTTCCAGTTATCTGAAGAGATAGACTATCCTATTTTCTTGCGACTGTCCCTATGAGGGATGTGGATTTTGGTTTTAAGAGGTGGTAAAGCTTAGAAGATTGGTGGCCAGACTTGTAGAAGGAAAGAATTGTCTTAATGATGGAGGGATCTTTTTCGGGATAACTTATTTTGGACAAACTGACCTTGAGCCTGAGAAAGTCATAAAAATCTATGTCTAGTAGGTTATATGGTTGTTGGAGTTCCCTGAAGGAGAGAGGTGCTTCTCGGGGGTCCCATTGCCTTAGAAAATGGATCCCTTTTGTTGCAGGGATTCTGCACATCTGCAGAACTATGCGCAGGATTATAGGACCTTGGTTCATAGGGGCTGTGCCTTCCTTCCACCTTAGTACCCACAAGCCCCGGACCGACTAGCTATAGTGTCTCACTCGCTCTCTTATACACAACAAGAGTAACAAATGATTGGACACCCCAGAACACAACACTCCCCGATCTCTCAGGAATCGCGGAAACAAGACACACCTTTTCGCTCACTTACTCGTACTCGTCCACAATAAGATCAAACAGAAACACAAAAATAGTTTTAAATGTTTATTTTAACTAACATGTTCTTAAATGCAGTATACGTGCCACAACAAGCAGAAAGATGCATACTACCAGTATGGTTAGCATAGCAGTTCGGCCATAAATCATGAAGGGAGAAGTCATTTTATATTCACGGCAGAGGAAGGTCTACAGCGCCTAAACTCCCGCCCTCCCCTTGATATTTAGAATTATTATTATTTAATAGAAGATCTCTGGGCTTTGTCAGCAGACCCCTATACCTCAGGACATAGAACGTATTTCTACATCACAGGTGCATGTAGCTCTTCTCCATGGAAAGGTCCCTCTCCAAGTGTCCGTTACCTAAGCGTGCATTCCCATAATATCAAAATATGAGTTCCCGCCTATAGCAACTGCACCAGTATGTTATGTCTAGGCGCTAGGGCCTGACCAGAACAGAATAACAAGTGGAATTGTTTATCGACCTTGCTCACAGTGTTCAGAATTAACTCCAAGAACAGAGAGAACGTGCACAGCAAAGTGTTCTCATGTGAAAGGCAGAAAATGAGTCACGAATAACAGAAGCATGTAGTGTCATGCGCAAAAGCAGCATCATGGAGTCTGAGCTCATGCTAAGTTAATAATATCTCTTATGTCCCCATCAGACATGTGACACTTTTGACCCCCATGAGCTCCAGAATATTGTTTCCCCATGAATTTTGGGTTGTGCCAGAGCAACATCACATTAAAGTGGGCAGGGATGTGTAATTCCTATAGCCCAACGCCCTGGACATATTGTTTGGGGTCAAGGGCAACAAGTTTTCATGTGTATTTTGTCCTTGGGACAAGTAGGCCCAGCCCCCTGCAGCACAAACCCTTTGGCTGCCAGTTTGCAGTACCACATTATGGATCAGGGAAGGGCACTGTTTGCTGTTAAGGTAATATTTTTGTCCATATGTTAATACTGTTCAAACTTGTATTTATGTTTCATTAATTGAAAACCTTTATTATTAGGGTGCGCGCTCTAAGTAAATGTTGTAAGCTCTGACTGCACTACTGACAGTGGTTCCAATCTAAAAATGTGTACGCACGTTTTCAAAGTTTAGCAATATGAGGCGATGTATAATGCTCCCAGAATGCTCTCTGATTTGATGCAAATATTTGCAGAAGCTTGAAAGCAAGATTGATGATTCTTTGCTTTCAAAATAAAATGTTCATGAAAAGAAAGCAGGAAAAAAAACATTTCGCTAAACCTCTGTAAAATATTAGGTACCATTTCTTCACAGCATCATTTAGTAACGTGTTGATGCATGCTAGTATTTCCTAAAAATATTTATAATGGAAAATCAGTGTAACCAGTTTCAATAAGATTATGGGAAACAAAAATAAACAAAACCCACTTGTCCCTCTGGTGCCATGTAGTGCGGCGACAAATTATGGCAGCAATCTCATTAGATAGGAGCTCTGATATAGTCTCTCTGATTATGCCAGGGCTCATACCATAGTAGTGTTTGAATACTTGCAATTCCCTTATGTTGCCACCTTTCCGCAGATCTACATAATGGGGCTGAAGGTAGTGGTAAGCAATAGTTCCAGGGTTAGAATGCCCTTTTGAGTCTGTGCAAACCTACTAACCTGCATGTATTAAAGGTTTTCAACAACTCTTCTCTAATCTATTCCCATACTAAGAAATGTTGGCAATTTACTCCTGACAATGGCAGATGTAAACCTTCCTCCAGAGTTGGGAAAAAAGTGGTTGAAGGGAAACTGAACTTGCAAACACTCTGATTTTCGCATGAGCAAATCTACACACGCATATTTGCTCATGCTAAAATGCAGTTCACAAATATTTTATAGGAGTACTATTTCTTGCCCTACTTCTGTAAATTCTTGGAAATTCACAAAAGCTGTATAGCTGCACTTAATGCAAGGACATATACCATGGGTGCACTTTTGAGACTTTCTTTAATAATTGGGCCCTTAATTTGGCACTTTCCTACAACAAGGATACCAAGAATAGCCTGAATACCTTTCTTATATACTTTTTTTAAAACCGGATGTAGTACTCTCCTGGCATTGTTGGAAGTCTGTCTCTCTGATAAAACCAGAGTGCCCCGGGAGGCAGTGCTCCAATCAAGATTTTGGCATATATTTTTTGCATTCCAGTTTAATAGTGCAATGGGCCTGTTTGAAGTGCATTAACACACATTCTTACCCCGTTCAAGAAACAGAGAAATCTGGGCCTCAGACCTCATAGGGTTACCCTTGCTAACATGTCTGATTGAATTAAAGAGTTGAGTCAAATAGGGTGTTGATGTTGGGGCAGATGCTGTTTAAAAATTAAAAGCAAACTAATCGGGTCCTGGTGCTTTGTGGAGTTTGAAGGATGTAACTGCTACCTTGACATCTTCTTCAGAAATGAAACCTTCCAATTCCAACCTTTGACCCTCAGGAGACTGAGACAATATAACAGAGTGAAAATAAGCATCCTCTTAAAATCTGTGTTTGATAAAACTCACAAAAGACCTCCAATTTATCCGAGCCTTGGGTCACGATCCAGCCAGGGAATATAGCAAGGGCTCCAATGAAAATATGTTCCTGTTTATGTCGAAATTGTCTGACTAGATGGGCCCCTACATTAGTCCCTTGATCATAAGAGGTATTCTCAAGTCTAAGAAGTGCTAGTTCAGCCTTGTTTGTGTCTTGTGCATTCAGCTTTCCCCTTAGTGTCACTATTATTCCCTGGAGAGTGTTTGATGGGTTCTTCTCGAGTTCTAGGTCTGCTTCACCAAGCTGATCTAAGAGTGCACGTTCCACACATCTGATCCACCAGATTCCTGCCAGAGCATTCATAAGGTAACCACGAAGGACCGCATTGAGTACAATAGTCAATTTTAATCATCTTTATTCGATCACTTAAAAGCAGATCATGAAAGATAGAAAACATACATATAAATACACCATAAACACGATAAATATCGTAGGACAGAACATCAGCAAGATAAAAATACATTCAGTCATAAAAGTACAAAATCACATTAAAAGATTATTAATTTAAGTGATCATATTGCACTTTTTAAAAATGAACCCACAGCTCCGCATAAGTCAAGCCAATCTAACTGTTGCACGTAAAGCTGTGACACTCTACCCTTACAAAATTTGTACTTGCGTAAACGAGGCAATAAATAACGTTGTGTTTAGTGAAGATAAAACTGACAAAAAAAAAAGACTAAGTGTAGCAAAGCCTGGGTAGACACCGCGTCGCAGGGGCCGATACAGTCCTTCCCACCCCCACGTTTTCAAAGTTTAGCAATATGAGGCTATGTATAATGCTCCCAGAATGCTCTCTGATTTGATGCAAATATTTGCAGAAGCTTAAAAGCAAGATTGATGATTCTTTACTTTCAAAATAAAAAGTTCATAAAAAAATGAAAGCAGGAAAAAAAACGTTTCGCTAAACCACTGTAAAATTTTAGGTATCCTTTCTTTGCAGCATCATTTAGTAACGTGTTGATGCATGCTAGTATTTCCCAAAAATATTCATAATGAAAAATCAGTGTAACCAGTTTTAATAAGATTATGGGGGGAAAAAATAAACAAGCATTGGCAAAGCCAGTAGGTCTGAAATTGGTGGTCCGCTTTTGGGCTTTGTCAATGTATGACTTGTTTTGTCTTGTTTTTTGTAAAACCTTATTGGTGTGGGAGCTGCCGGGTCCTCACCATTATAACAAACATTGGCAAAAGTTGTTTTTGGTTTCAAAAAGCACACACTGCCACAGGAGTTACTGGCACTGAACAAAACTACTTTGTGTGCCGATATGCTACTTGTGAAAGAGCAAAATGCTGACACTCACAGTGAAGCCAGACGATACGGGGAGAGAGAGAGAGAGAGAGAGACAGAATTTTAATAAACTCAAAAGGTCACGGTCGGGGCGTGGCTTGGAAGCCAAGCATGGCGGATGTGCCTTAGCAGAGCTCGTCTGCCTGAGCCCGTATCCGCCATTATCCGGCATTAATCCTGACCCCAGTTGCACTACGGTCCGTGCAGCGATTCGTGAAACCGTCGCCACCCACCACGGTTTTGCTGTTGCATCGATGTTGGCTGTGGTCTGGCACAAGAGAGGCAGCGGCCTGTGAGGAGACGGCACAGAGCAAGAAGCAGGCTGCGGGTGTCTGCGCCCGTCGAGACAACGCAGGACTGCAGAGTTGAGCTCAGGCTGCCGTGCTGCGGATGTGCCCGTGCGGTGGAGGCGGGAACGTGATCTCAGCTGAGGAGCCGTCCTGGGACCCGCGCGGCCTGGGTTTGCCCCTACCGGGAGGCCTAATTACGGTAAGACCCTGGGGCTTACTGGTGGGCGTGACTGGAGGCCCCCTGGTCCCGGCTCGATTGGGGTGACCTGCGGGCAGACGTCCTTTTTCCCCTTCCTGCCCCCTCCCCTGCAGGCGCAGTGGCTATAGCCCTGGGGGACGGCCCATCGCATCGGGGACGGCCCAGTTTTGAGTGACAATGTGGTGGAGCCCTTCCTCACTGACCCCCTGTGCATACATTCGGGGGAGGCTACTGGGTCAGGGGTCTGGCGAGTCTGGTCCCACTAGGGGGTCTACTTGGCTGTCCTCCCCAGGCAGCGGAAGCACCGGGCTAGGCCTGGTGTGGCTTGCTGTCAGGGAGGCCAGACTCCGCGAGGCCTGGCCTGGAGTCCTGCCCCTGCCCTGATCGGGGTGGCTGCCGCAACGCATTGGGCTCCGCATTGAAGATTATTGTCCTGGGAACACGAGTCAGCAACGCTGTGAGACAGGGTTCAGGTCTATTCTTCCTCGACGTCCTCTCTCCTTCCATTCCAGCCTGGTCCTTCTTCCCACAATGGGCAAACAAAGCACACTGGATCACTACACCACTGCAGGTCCAGGGAAGGAAGGCACTGGAGGTCCGTCCCCGGATAACGCTGCCCTGCTGGCGGTGATTAATCAATCACGGACTGCGCTTAAGGCGCAGATCGGGGCGGTCGGATCTGAGGTATCCTTCCTACGTCAAGACCTCCATAAGGCAGTGGACAGAATCACGGAGACGGAAACCAGGGTCTCCACAGTGGAGGACACAGTGACAGCTCTCCAGAAGAAGGTCAACAAACTCAGTCGTGACACAGGAGTTGGCATCCCGGTTCGAAGACGCCGAAGGTAGGGCTCGGCGCAACAACATACGCCTGGTTGGCTTTCCGGAAGGATGCGAAGGCACGTCAATGGACGATTTTCTCACTAGATGGTTTAAATCCTTACTGCCATTCGATGCTTTGCGATTCAGAAGGCCCACCGCCCTGACTAAGAAACCACCGTTTGATAAGTTGGGGCTCGGCGAAGGACCTCGGTACTTCGTGCATTGCTCAGACCGAGAGAGGTAACTAGAAATTCGTGTCTAATAATTGAGGCCCATATTTTGGGTTTTTAGTAGTCTCATTATGCATTACTTCTTGTTTCACAGTCCAGACAGTGAGAGTACACGCTTCAGTATATTGTAGTAAGTCATCTGTCATTTTTGTTTTCACTAGGGGTTTCGTTAGATTCTCTGGGATATTTTCAGCACTGTCTTCACTTTACTAGGGATTTTTCAAAACTTTGGGAGAACTTTCACACTTAAGTGTTTCATCGCTCTAATTTTCTGGTTTCTTCCATTCATGGTGATCATTCGGGCTCTTGTTTTTTCTATTACCTATGGGCATCCGGTGGGCTGGATACAATCCACATTCGTGCACATCTTTTCATTGCCATGCGTGAGCACATTAGGAGATTTATAATGTCCACCGGCTTTACTGTATGTTGTATACATCTAATAAGTAAACAGATGTTCTCAGTTTACATTAGCTCTGATGGCTCATTTGTATTTCCACAGTTGCCCCTGAAGAAGGGATACTTCAAATCCCAAAATGCATTGGGCATACCTTCGCAAGAAGATTTGAAATCTATGTTGATTTGAATACAATTATCATGTTCTCATGAACATTTTCTGTTTTATGTACATAGTGAATGTGGTTGTTTTTGCTGAAAAACTGTACATTAGCCAAATAAAGGCTACTACAATTACGCATAATTCTTGGTTTTACAGCTGTTTAAATCTTATTGTAACAAACTAATGTATAAATTTAGTTCAACATTTTTGATTAAGTGAATTAGTGTATTCACACACTGTGCATCCAGCATACAAGTGAACGTTCACTTGCAGTCTGGCTTTATGCCACAGCGCTTCACCAGACATAATATTAGGCGAGCTCACAACGCCATTGCAGGAGCCCATAGACTCGGTCGCCCAGCGGCCGTTCTGCTGGCCGACATAGATAAAGCATTTGACTCCCTGAGCTGGACCTACCTCTTCAAGCTCCTTCACGCCATAAACCTGGGACCTCGGTTCATAGCTTATACCCGGCTGTTATATACTGATCTCTCCACATTTGTCTGTGTGGCAGGTTTTCGGTCAGCCCCCTTTTCCATCTGTCGGGGCACGAGGCAGGGATGCCCCCTGCCCACTCTCCTGCTCGCCCTAGCCATAGAGCCCCTTGCGGTGTGGGTACGCCAGGACCCGCTGATCCGGGGGATAGACTGGACACGGGAATATTCAGATAGAATCGCGCTCTACGCTGATGACGCTCTTTTCTTTATGACAGACCATTGGTTCTTGGGCCCCGTGTCCTCCAGATTCTTTGAATTTTTGACGAAACCACTGGGTTGAGCACCAACCCATCAAAATCCACACTCTTCCCTATATGCGGGGAGCAGAGGAGTCAAGCATGGACTTCCGCATTATCCATTGCTACTACAGGCTTTAAGTATCTAGGGGTCTTTATATCCCCCGTGCCCTATGATCTCATGGGCACACAATATCGCCCCACTACTCCCGGCTGTCCGCAATGAGACGATGGTTTGGTCCCAGCTGCCTTTATCTTTATATGGACGATCCGCTATCTTTAAGATGGTGTCCTTGCCGTGTCTACTATATCGACTTCAGAATTTTCCATATACTATTCCTCCTACATGGTTTACGCAACTCAATGCGATCCTGAATAGATTCATATGGCAGGGGGGTGCGATCCGGGTTGCACTTCGTATGTGTGCGCAATCTACTTATTGCGGCAGCATTGCAGTGGCCGACCTCCATGCATATTATTCCGCCTCTCACCTTTTGGTGATTAACGAATGGTGGTATGGGTCCCGGTCAGATCCGGCCTACACGGTCGAGCGGGAGGCCATGGCTGGCACCCCCTTGCTGCACCTCCTGTACAGCAACGCATCCCTAGAAACACTCCCTCCAGCATGCCGGACAGTTATACAAATCTGGAGATGCACAGTTAGATCCATGGGATGGTGGGGCAGATTAACTGGCTCCACTCCCCTCTGGCAGGGCACGTATTTGAGGCCCGTTTCCCCTCTGAGCGGGCACCGTAAATGGGACCTTATTGGGATCTCTACGCTTGGGGATATCATGCAGGGCACTACCCTTAAGTCCTTTCAGCGGTTGCAATCCGACTACGATTTACATAAATCTCACTTTCATCGCTATTTGCAACTTTGACATGCATTAGACCCCCAGATTCATCATTTGGAAGCTCTACCAGAATGCCACCCGCTAGAAGGCCGCTTGCTGATGGGAGACATAGGGGCTCACAAAATCAGACAAATCTATCAGACACTCAACACCCACACTAAGACCACCATACACAAAACTAGAGTGGCATGGGAGGCTAATCTGCTGACCCTCACGGACGATGACTGGACGGAAGCCCTGGCTAGTCCCCGGTATGCGGCGGTATCTTCCCATTACTGACTCATCCAGTTTAATTACCTCCACCGGGTATATTACTCGTTGTAGACTGTGGAAAATGGGTGTTATCCAGTCTCCTCTGTGTCTCCGCTGCAGCGGCAACAACGGTTCCTTTCTCCATACTGTGTGGAGTTGTACGGGTATTCAGCCATTCTGGACTCAACTGATGTCCTGCATGGGTCAGGTTCTGGCATGGACCATCCCGCTCGACATCAGATTGTTGCTCCTACATAGCACAGATGACATTGGGGGGAATCGCTACAAGCAGCACCTCTTATTCTTGGGTCCTACCCTAGCCAAGAGGGATATCGCACAGCATTGGAAGGCTTCATCCCCACCTAGCGTTGCTGGATGGAAAAAGGCAATGGACAGATGTATGACTGCGGAAATTGTGGTTTTTCAGGCGAGAGGGTGCCCACAGAAACACAGGAAGATTTGGGCCTGCTGGGCCACATACAGAGGTATCGATTTGCCCCCACTACTGCAGTCTGCCTCCCATGATCCCATTGAAGAATTGGTGGTTAGAAACTCACCTGTTTAGTCCGTTGACTTTGACTTTCTGTGGTTGGGTATCTGTTTATAAAGTGCATGTAACACTTTCTGGGTGTGTTCGGTGTTGTATGTAGTATTTCTGGTCAGCTGTTCAGCAGGTCATATGGTGTTGTAGGATGTACCTAGGTACTATATGCCACGCACATTATTTGTACTATCACTGCTGGGCTTCGCCCATTCGGTACCTTGGAAAATAAATAAAAATTTGTTGTTAAAAAAAAAAGGTCACGGTCAATGCCAGACCAAATTAGGGGCCCAATTATTAAAGAAAGTCTCAAAAGTGCACCCATGGTATATGTCCTTGCATTAAGTGCAGCTATATGGCTTTCGTGAATTTCCAAGAAATTACAGAAGTAGGACAAGAAATAGTACTCCTAGAGAATATTTATGAACTGCATTCTAGCATGAACAAATATGCATGTGTAGATTTGCTCGTGCGAAAATCTGAGTGTTTGCAAGTTCACTTTTCATCCAACCACTTTTTTCCCAACTCTGGGAGAAGGTTTATGTCTGCCATTGTCAGGAGTAAATTGCCAACATTTCTCAGTATGGAAACAGATTAGAGAAGAGTTATTGAAAACCATTAATATATGCAAGTTAGTAGGTTTGCCCAGACTCAAAAGGGCATTCTAACCCTGGAACTATTGCTTACCACTACCTTCAGCCCCAGTATGTAGATCTGCGGAAAGGTGGCAACATAAGGGGATTGCAAGTATTCAAACACTACTATGGAATGAGCCTTGGCGTAATCAGAGAGGCTATATCAGAGCTCTTATATAATGAGATTGCTGCCATAATTTGTCATCGCATTACATGGCACCAAAAGAAGAAGAGGATTTTGTTACAGGACAAGTAGATTTATAAAGCAACCTGCCCCATGGACAAGTAGATATTTTATTAAATTCCACACCCCTGCTTCACTTAGACAAACCTGCCAAACTGTGGGTTTAGCCTGTGTTCATTGAACATTAAAGAAATCTCTATATGAACAACTGAAAAGTATAAGCATCATGCCAGTTATAAATTGAACCACTGCTCTCTGTCACACAAATGCAGATCAACATTCTCACTGTTGATCAAGAATAGACATTGATTGATTATTGTAAATATTTTGAATATCCAAAATTTTGTAACTACTAAAGTATGTGTGTAAATGTTGTCTTTAATTCCCCACCGTGAGGACTGATTGTGATTGCAGTATGATGTACTGTTCACTTATTTTTAAGAAATTGTTCTGATATATTTGCCTCCTTTTGTGAAAATGTATATTTGAGTCGAGTAATTAAAACAAATGAAGAATAGTAAGTGAATACTGCTAACTCACTGAGGCATAAACGTGAGTATTTGTTTTAGTTTTTGCTTAAAACACTTGAAAGTTTTTAGATTACGGTCCTGATTTACAAATAGACCAGTTGCAAATAGTGATTGCAATTTGTGCGTTGTCTCTTTGCATGCATCCTTTGTAGTAATTGGTCACAATATCTCTAGTCGCAGAGTGACCTGTCTAATGTATATTATTTAGGCAGGTTGCGATCTGTGACCTCCTGTGATTGGCTATAAACACAAAGATGGCGATGTACATATAGGAGGCCACCATCCCTGTGTTTGCATTTCTTTTTCTTTTTTAACAGCAGCCTGTTTTCATTAAATAAACCAGTACTCATTTTTAAAAAAGGGTTTCCTGTTTAGGTAAACCTCAGGGCAGAGCGACCAGTGGTCCCTTTGTCCATTGCCTGATCTCCTTATCACCGCGTTTAGGGAAAGTGGTTTAACAGGGAAAGCTTACCCTTTACAAATCTGTTGCTGCCCTCTTTGAAACCCATTCTGCAGTTACAAATACTATGACTTTATGAATTGCAGGGTTTACGTTTGAAAATATCTTTGTACATCTGTTCCTAAGCCTCAAAGAGAAGGTTTACGGTCTGGCTCCTATTCTGAATGTTAATGTAAAATGATGTTACCATCCATCCACTCGGGTAGGGACCTTTTTAGATTCCTTCTTTGATCTTCTCCTTTCTTTGTCACTATCCCACACCAACTTCATAGCGCTTGTGGACTCTTACTATACGGGCAGAATCACTGTGAAGTCAACTGTATTCTAAATGTATTAATGGGATGGCTTCCTTAGAACTCTGTCACTGTTCTGGGGTATATGCATGAAAAAGCCCATATGCTGAATCTGATTTTAGGTCCAATTGAGACAGTGAACTGTAAGAAATTAATACCTCAGGTGTGGACAGATCATTATTTGGTCAGGTTTACCATCAAGTTGAAGAATTACGTCTCTTCTACTCAGGTGGACCTAATGTGACTATAATGATACGTCCCTGGGGTATCCTTTCCAGACTTTGTCCATAGACTCATTACAGGGCTCCTATATTGGATTTCACTGCTGAGGATTATAAAAGCCATGGTCACTCGGTTGATAAAGGCTAAGATATAATGTCGCCTTTAAAAAAGGCTAGTACAAAAAGTGGCAGGCCTTCGGACCCTTGGTATACTTCCTTATTAAAAGAGGTCAATTGTGGCTGTAAGAAATTGTAAAGAGTCTGGCGTTTGTACCATTCCCCTTCCACCAAATTGGAGCTTAAAAAGGCCATGAAGCACTATAAATGAATGCTAGTCACTGATAAAGCTGAATACAATGCTAAAATGATCTTAGCAGTCGAAAACCCCTCAGAAATGTTTAAATAGTCTGATCCTTGTTTGTCCCAAAGTGTGCATCATCTGCTGCTCAGCAATCACAGGGACTAGCAGGCAAGCTTTCACATTTACATGAGGAAACATTATCATTTGTATATCGCAGGGATCTCCCACACATAATATGCAGTGGCGGCTGCTAGTTTTTAAAAGTGATTGGGTGACCTGGCAGATATTATCTACCCACTTGCAGGCACTCCAGAAATTACCTTTAGCACAACCCCAAAGCTCTCTATCATGTTCTGTTATAAACAGTGTTTATAACCGGCCACGATTTAGAGATCTGGAGTTGAAGATGAAGGCAGTGCGAGTTTTTCACATTGCCTAGCGGTGTGTACAAATAAATAAAAAAATATAAAAATTTTAAAAAACATACTTACCTACTCTGATCCCACAATCCATGGCAAAAAGGCAGCAAGGAGTCTTAGAGCCAACTCCCCAAACCAATCCAGACGCTGCTCTCATGCTATTAACCAGCATGAGAGAAGCACCAGGATTGGTTGGAGCAGGCTGGCTCAGCACTCCTACAAGCACTGGAGGCCTGTGTCTGCTCTCTACCCAGCTGCCTAAGTCAGCTTGGTTTGAAAAAGTTTAAAGTATGCATGTCAGGCTGGCCATCGCAAGACAGCAGGCAAAGTGACATGCACACTTTAAACTTTGTGTGCACCACTCCTCCTCCCCTGCTGTCAGTCAGCAGTAACACTTGGCTCAAGCTGGCCGGCTGGACTGAAAAATAAAAGGGTAATAAAAGAATTGTATTACCATTATATTTGTCATGTTTGCTGCGCTGGCAGCAGAGTGGGCGACGCTCATCCACCCTAATGGAGGAACCGCAGCTGAGAATATGCTCTGCTATACAAATGTCTTAGCTAATCATCCCCTTGGGTTCTCAGTGTGTCCTAATGTGGGCTGTCCAACTTCAGTCTAATAGATACTGCTGAAGTCCCACCCATATTAAGGGTGGGGGGGAGATGCAGTGACTAGAGAGGTGTCATTATTCCTTCAATTAGATCACAGAGATCCATTCTGTTTGGAACAATTCACCAGGATTGCCTTTGGAGCTGATTTCACCTAATATGTGGAAAGCAGCTACTTCAAAACTTTACTTGATGTCTGCAATAGCTCTATAGATAATTCTCGGGTTCCGCCTCATTGGAAAAAGGCACTGATAGTTTCTTTATTAAAGAAACTTTATGCAGATAAAACTTTCCTTTCCAACATTAGGCCAATATTTCGGCTGCGTTTTGCAGTTAAAATCCTGGAGAAGAATGTGAATAGGTCAAGCTCCATCTTCCTGGAATGAAATTAGACCCCAGACCTTGCACAATTTGGGTTCCGTTTAGGACACAGTACAGACAAAGGTTTGCTGTCCGTTCTAGATGATCTGTGCTCATCAGCGGATGAGGCTAGTACAGTAGTCTTTGTGCTACTGGATTTGTCTGCCGCATTGACACAGTGCCACATTGCACACTTCTGTCCAGCCTGTCTGAGGCTGGTATCGGTTAGTCTTAGGCTGTGTACCTTCCACCTTTTATGCCAAAATTTAAAACCCTGCAACAGGGAGTCCCACAAGGGTCTGCGCCAAGTCCCACTTTGTTCAATAACACACATCTGTACTCTAGCAAAGTTATTTGGATCTCTTGCGCTTAGCTGCATGAATTATGTAAATGATACTCAATTAATTATAACTATGGACAATCTGGGTCTTCAGCCATTGATACCTTCCATCTGTGTATTTCCGCAGTTTCCATCCTGTTTGTGATCCTTTAAAGTTAATATCCGACTAGACCGAGGTGCTTTGCAATCACCACAATCAACCAATGGTGGTGAAGAGAATTGCTTTAGGATCCATCTGCAAGGGTCACAGGTAAAGGGGTCAGGTCAGCCATATACGACCCCAAACTGCACCTGTGCACAGGCATAGTCCAATATATCCTCTCACTCACGAAGCACCCCGAAGACACCAGACTCTGCTTCCAGGAAGGAATGAAGAACGTAGCAGCCTGGATGAAAGACAGCTGCTTGAAGCTCAACTCAGAGAAGACTGAGGTCCTCATCCTCGGACCCTGCACCTCCGCCTGGGACAGCACCTGGTGGCGCCCCCGCCCTCGGGAACCCACCCACCCCTACAGACCACGCACGAAACCTTGGCATCATCCTTGACTCCTCCCTCTCCATGAACCGCCAGATCAACGCCGTCGCCTCCACTAGTTTCAACTGCCTGTGCATCCTCCGTAAGACCTTCAAATGGATCCCTCCCGACTGCAGAAGGACCGTCACCCACGCACTCATAACCAGCAGACTGGACTATGGCAACGCCCTCTACGCCGGAATCAACAGAACTCTTCTACACAAACTCCAAACCATCCAGAACGCCGCAACCAGACTCGTCCTAGGGACACCGCGTCACGAACACATGACCCAACACCTACGAGGCCTTCACTGGCTCGCTGTCGAGAAGAGGGTCACCTTCAAACTCCTCACCCACGCCTACAAATCCCTCAACAACATCGGACCCAAATACCTCAACGAGAGAGTATCCTTCCACGTACCCAAGAGGAACCTCCGCTCTGCCGGCCTCGCCCTGGCGGAGGTCCCCCGCATCCGCAGAAACAGAACGGGTGGGAGAGCCTTCTCCTACATCGCAGCCAAGACCTGGAACGAGCTCCCTGTGAACATCAGATGCTCCCTGACCCTGCACGCGTACAGGAAGGACCTCAAGACCTGGCTTTTCGACTGATCCGGAGCCCCCCCCGAGCGCCATGAGAGTAGTGTGCTATACAAACCCCTGATTGATTGAATATAGGGTTGGGAACCTCCAGTCCCCATCTTGGGATGTTAGCGTGTCCCATTTTATTCGGGCCGTTTGTCTGTCATGATTAGTTCAGTTAGTAGTGACTGGAATGTATATAAAAAGTGCCTGGTTGGGCATATAGGAATATTACTGAAAAGGTAGAGAAATTTAAGCATGGTGTTCTTCTTTAATAAGGCGATCTCCTAATCATAGTGGAAATCTATTCCACTAATCTACTTGTTCAGTTAGGCGAGTAAGGGATTTACCATAGTTCCATTTCATTACCACTTCAATTGCTGAGTGGACATATATGCCCAGTTATTTCACTGGATCCGTGATCCAATTAAGCAGGTATTCTTGATGGCCTGATTTCTGTTACGGGAACAGTGGTTTGCTCCAGTTAATGTTCATCCTAGATATAGTACCAAATTGTGTAATTGCTCTGATAATCGGTTCAATTCTAGGTCAAGGACGATGAGGGCCATATCGTCTGCGTACAACGATATGACAATGCGACGCACCCAGAAGCGGAGATCTCCTTGTGCACGGTGTTGACAGAGCATGCAGGCAATGGGTTCCATAGCAACTGCGAAAAGTGATGGGTATAAAGGGCACCCTTGACTTGTTCCCCGTTGAATATTTTGGTGGGAATGGCATGTAATTAAAAAGCAGAACTGCCATGAAGTGGATAAATAGTAGTCCAGCAGTTCCCAACCTTTCAACTGCTGAGGACCCTGATTGAGTCACAACTGGAAGCGGGGACCCCCCAGAAATGTGTATGATTTAAATTTCAAACATTTAAACAATAATTCACAAAAAATACACAAACAAGTACACACTAAACAAATACTCAAATTATTTAAGATTGTATTATATTATATTGCAAAAATATATGCAAAAATGTAAACATTTTAATGGGAAGGTTGGTGCTGCATGTCAGCGACTAACTTTTCAATGTTTAGTTTTATTTCACAATGCGAAGCTCCTGCCAGGGCCTGACTGGGAACCCAAAGCAGCCCTGGTAAATGTTGTCAGACCAGCCCCCATACGGTGCATAGCGACTGCAGCGAGCAAACCTGACCACTACAAAGGGAGGCTTTGAGGCATTCTCCCCCCAAGATAAATTGGGAAGAAATGGTGCATTCTACAACACATTTGTCATTATATACTCAATTGTATTAGCTGTTAAAGCATAGTAAATGATGACCTTACTGTGCACGAGGATACAACAATCTTTGTTGGGGCTCTTCAATGACTCCTTCACTATCACCCTCCAACAGTGCCTTTCATCTCTCCATATCCCCTCTGTCACATGTATTTCATTTGTTTTATAGCACCTCTCATACCAGTGTAGGGTGTCAGAGCACTTTACATCACACAGATAAAGAGACAATAAATCATGTGTGTAAATCAGTGTAAAGAAAATTTCATATAAGGCAAAGGAGACTACAAGGTGTAGTATTCACGTCATCCATATTGGCAGGCATTTTTAATGAGTGCTTGGTCTGGAGAAGCACAAACGCAGGATTCAGAACATAACACAGTGGTTAGCGTTGACCTTAATAATAAGAATTTATTTCTACCCAAATAAACCTTTTTTAGCAGCATCAAGATAATAAAAGACTGGGAAAAAACATAACTTTCTAACTTGTACCATGCAGTCTGCATGCAGCTCTCTGATGGCAGTTCATGGCTCACTGTGCTAGATTACGATTGTAACT
This sequence comes from Calotriton arnoldi, assembly GCA_963921515.1. Taxonomy (NCBI): domain Eukaryota; kingdom Metazoa; phylum Chordata; class Amphibia; order Caudata; family Salamandridae; genus Calotriton; species Calotriton arnoldi. Next base: position 1,680,169 of record CAWUFW010002725.1, read on the forward strand.
TATGAAGGGCACAGTAACAAAAGAATCTCTGTGACAAAAGCAATAACCCACTGAGCTATGCACAAAAAATACTGTTCTTTGATATGCATGGTATTTGTTCTTTGCAGCAGGCATATTAACCATTTGTGCTACCTTAGATGAGTCAAAACTGCCACTAGACAAAACTCCCATCTCTCTCCAGCAGGAACATTGATCAGTTATCTTGACACTTTTACACTTTTATTGTTGCCCGAAATCTGCTGGATAGACGAGGAACTTTCCAGTGCTTTTAAAACTGCTGCACAAATGAAATAACAAATATGGCAACACTCATGAATTTCTGTCGAGAGGCTCCAGCTGGAGAAGTGCCTTCCGGCTGGCCCAGGCCTTAAGCTGCCCGAACACTGTTCAGCCTCAAACAACAAGAGGCACAGCGCTTCTGCTTGCTGGCGACGCATGGCCAGAAGTGCAGCGGGAACAGAGTCATCAAAATGCTCTGGACCGAAACACACACTTACACACAAGGGGACACCAGCACTGCTGTGTGAGTGTAACCCAGAGCCGTATAATAAAATGAGGCTGCTCGGGGGGCGTGGCCAAGCACCTAAAATGGCGGACGTGTTCTGAAAACACTCCGCTCCTTATCCCCCGGTTATCTTGGCAATCCAAAGGTAGAGCAACTGGAAACTTACCCTGTTGCCCAGGAGTGTGTGGGGGACCCCGCGCTGATCCGAGTGAGGGGTCTCTCGCTGCTGGAGACGCTGTGGTGATGGAGCCCTGACTGGCAGCTTGCAGCGCACGAGGTGAGCGCGAAGGCCAGAGCGGCAAAGCCCCCTGGGCGGACGAAAGTGGGCACGACACTGGTGGAGACGTGACGGCCCAGCTGCAGTGGCGCGGCTGTTTTGGTCGCCGTGCCCGCAGGAGAGAGACGGGTGCGGCAGTATAGACGGAACCGTCCGTGGCCCTCGCAGGACTGAAGAGAGGAACTCCGCCAGCCTATAGAGCCGTGGGGTGGGGTGGGATCCCTCGAGGCTGTCGGTCGGGATGTCGTTCGGTGGATCCGGTGGACCCTGAGGAGCTTGGTGAGTCCTTGCCTCGGGGGCGCCTGTCTGTGTCACCCAGCTGGGGGCCATCTGAGCACCCAGCGGGATTTGAGGTGAGCCAGAGCTGACTGGGTGCCCCGTGGTGCCGGCGGAGGGGATCGGAGCTGCCCTGGTGCCTCGCTCGGGACTGCGGCCGGCCTGGTGAGTGGAGTTGGAGCGGGCCTCCCCTTCCCTCTACTTCAACGTGACTTGGCGCGGCACGGTGCAGCTGGGCCCAGTGACGAGGCCGCTGCACCCGCGTCAGCCGGGAGGAGTCCCCGCGATCGGCTGCTTTCCACGAGCGGCCAGGTCACATTTGGCCCATTTCAGTAGCTGGGGACACCACGCTGGGCCAGAGGGGTGCTCCCCCTTCCTCCCCTGCTGCCGCGGAGTCTCGGGGGCTGCTGGGCTGAAAACACGTGAGAGGCAACTGGGTCGGGTGCCAGGTGAAGCCCCCTAGGACTGCTGACTGCCATCTGAAGAGGCCTTGACCGCGCCGGAGTCGATAGGAGACTCCCTCCTGAATCGGGGACCACCATCTTGTGAAGCTCCCACCCTTTACGGCAGAGACAATACAGGTGAGCCTGCGGCAGCGCTGCTGAGCTGGGGAGGGGAGAGGAGGGTCCGGGGGTCGGCCGGGCCTAGGCCCCCCTTCCCTGGTGTAAAAGAGCACCGATGTGGGCGAGCGCCTGGGCGGCGCAGTGAGGGGAACAGTGCGGAGGCCAGTTTGGGCCTATGCTGACCCTGGCCTTGTGTGACCACATGGGGATCCTTGCCTGCAGCGGGGGTGACTAGCTGAGGCAGGGGGGGCTGGTCGGGCCTAATCCCCCCTGGTGTAAAAGGGCACAGAGGTGGGCGAAAGCCTGGCGACGCAGTGAGGGGAACAGTGCGGAGGCCAGATCGGGCCTATGCTGCCCCTGACCTTGTGTCACCACACGGGGTTCCTTGCCTGCGGCAGGGGCGACTAGCTGAGACGGGGGTCCCGGGGGCCGATTGGGCCTAGTCCCTCCTCGCATGATCCTTCCTGTACCAGTCTAATGGGACTGCGGCAGTGTTAGAAATTGAATGGGATGGACCCTGCTCCAGTGTGCTTCCTTAACAGTCACGTCTCTTTCCTCATCTGGCTAGCCTCTGTGGTGGTGCACTACCCTGAAGAGTTGGGAGAGCAGTGGAGACGTGGCGGAGTCCACGGCTGGAAGTCACTCACATTCCGCCCAATATGCAGAGCGCCTAGCAGATAGTCATGGACCGCCTTCGTTCCAACGGCCGCCAAGATGCCCCGCCCCGGGGCCTGACCGAAGGGGCTCCCAAAGCTTCTGGAGTGTCCGTCGGGGCAAGCCAGTCGGACATCGCGACCAAGTTGGGCTCAGTGCTGGCGGCGGTGGAGAGAATAGGCACCACCCTGGAACAGACGCGCACCTCCCTGGAGGGCAGGATGGACACTATCACCTCTGACTTCATGCTTCTACGGGCAGATCCACACAAACTGTCTGACAGAGTCCGTGATACTGAGGCAACGCTGGTGGAACTTCAGCCCAGATCCCGTAACTTCGCGGCCACTCTGCAGGACCTGATTGATCGGGTGTGCACCCTGGAGGAAAAGGTGGTGATGCTGAAGGGAGGTCGCGCCGCAATAAAGTGAGGGTGATTGGCCTACCGGAAGGGACAGAGGATCAAGATCCAGAGGGCTACACAGCATCCTGGATGAGAGAGTTGCTCCCCCCGGGATCGCTCTCACCTCAGTTCATGGTGGAGCGGGCCCATAGAGTTCCGGCCTGTAAAGCCCCTCCGGGGGCTCGCCCCCGTCCCTTCCTATTTCGCTTAATGAACTTTAGGGACAGGGATGTAATTTTACGGGAAATAGGCAAGCACCCTGGCCCCAAGGTGCAAAATGTTACCGTCTCCTTCTTCCCGGACTACACTGCGCAAGTACAAAAAAGGCGAGCCAATTTCGGCGCAGTCAAGAAACAACTTTGAGAGTTGGAACTCCGATATTCTCTACTTTTTCCCGCCCGCCTCTGAGTTATCCGAGATGGCAACACTCGATATTTTGATTCTCCTGCAGATGCATGGAACTGGCTTGAGGAAAACGGGCTGACAACGGTTCCTAGACCCGCTGAAGACCCCCAGCTGTACAAGAGACCCCATCGCGGTTGCCGCAGGAAGAAAGGCAGAGAGGGATGGCTACCCGTCGCAGCACCGGATCCAGAGCAGATCAGATCGGTGCGTTAAGAAGCTCTGCAGGTCGCAGCGGCCCTTCTACCAGCCTGATCACTTTCGCTAACGAGTTCCGCCAGGTCCCCATCGGGCTCCAGGGGAGGTGCTGATTCCACACCAGAATGGTCAACGGATACTGGCTCGCCTGGACTCCCGGATGTTACCCCCCCAGATGGCGGACGACATTATATGAGAACTTGCTGCTCCTCACCACCGGACACCTCAACTTCACAAGAAACAGAAACTAGGGGCGCTCGCTCGCACACATGTCCCCACTGTTCCAAGCTGTAATTCTGGGTCTTTTCATATTCTCTCACATATCCAGTACTCTACCTCCTTCTACAGAGGGGCAAGTAAGGGGGATAGAACATGCAACTAATCTTTCTCTTTCCTTCTTTAAACCTGTGTTTCCCCCGAAGTCAAACAACAACATTGAACTAGTTGCCATAGAAAAATGGCGTAAAAGCTTGGGTCGACCTCCCTGTTTGGGGGTCCGCTCTCATAATGTTTCAATATCCTTGGATGCATACATTTTATTTTTCCCCTAGAAGAGTTGCCCTGCCTCGAGACCTGCTGCCATCACGCATACCCTTCCCGAGGGTGTTCACTCCAAGAAGGGAAACCAACAGATTTACATCATCTCCATGACTAACCTAAATGTAATTACATGGAATGTTAAAGGCATTCATACTTCTGCCTGGCGGTACGCCATGTATGCTTACCTACAGATTAGGGCGGTTAGCATTGCTCTCTTACAAGAGACACACCTAACGCAGCCAGAGGTTGTTTAACTGCGCCGTCACTGGCGGGGTCAGATCTATAGCACCAACTACTCAGCCATGGCCAGAGGGATACTTATCTGGGTAAAGGCCGGGGTCCCATGGGAGGAGGAGGAGGTGGTGGTGGATCCCGCCAGACGATATGTGTTCCTTAAGGGTAGGTTAAATGGCCAACCTATTTTGTTGGGTTCCATATACGCCCCTAACACTGACCAGGGAGCATTCCTCTGCACCCTAATGACATTACTCCCTAGACGCAGGGAGGTTCTGTGGTTGCTGGGAGGGGATTTTAACTCTGTGCAGGACGTTTCTCTCGATTGTTCCTTTCCGCCTTTGAATAGAACCACAGCCTCTTCGAACGCCCAGTCCCTTTGTACTTGGATGGGACATTGGTCATTAACAGATGTCTGGCGCGAGCGCCACCCTCAACCTAGGGTGTATTCCTTTTTCTCGCCTGTTCACAAGCTGAATGTCCAGCTGGACCGCATTCTGGTCTCGGCGGCCCTAGCCCCCCTAATTCAGTCCACAGAATATTTGGGTTGGACGCACTCCGATCACAATCCACAAATAATGCACTTGGAGTGGGAGGCCGAGGCGCCCCCGGTTCCAGCTTGGCATCTACAGACGGCAGCGCTGGAGGACCCGGAGTTCCGGAGCTCTCTGGAGTCTGCAGTGATTGGATACTTTGATCTCAACGCAGACTCTGTGGACTCGGTATTGACGGAATGGGAGGCATTTAAAGTGGTGACAATGGGGCATTGCCTTGCGCACACATGGAGTATCCGTAAACAACTTGACGCATCCTTATCCGCCATTGAATGTCAATTACTCCGGTTGGAAGTGCAGGCTATTGATCAGCCTGATAGGCAAAAGCAACTTGATAACGCCCATGCTGAGCGGGAAGCGCTATTAGAAAAACTACGATGTCACAATTTCATGGCGCATTCGTATCGGTCTCGGATAGGGCCGGCAAGCTGCTGGCTTACCTAATCAGACAAGAACACCCCCAACGCCCCATACAGCTTCTAGTGGACGAACTGGGCCGTAGGAGCTGTACACAAAGAGACATTCATGCAGCAATGACAGCGCATTACACCGGGTTATATTCGGCTCAGCTGACTGGGAATAGCCCTCACATTGAGTCATTCCTCTCCACTGTGGAACTGCCCACACTGACGCTTGACCACTTCCTCACTCTGGCCCCACCCCCTGACAGTAGACGAAATTCGGGAGGCACTGCAGTCCCTGGCATCTGGAAAGACGCCGGGACCCGACGGGCTTCCCACTGAATTTTTTAAAACATACGCAGAGACTCTGGTGCCTCGTCTGCACTCCTTGTACGCCTCAGCAATTAATGACCAGGCTTTACCACCCTCGATGTGCGCGGCTAACATGGTTTCCCTTTTGAAGCCGGGTAAAGATCCAACCTCCCCCGGATCATATAGACCCATAGCGATACTAAACGTTGACTATAAAAGTTTGGCCAAAGTTTTAGCTAATCGCCTGGTGCCCCTTGTTCCCGCCTTGGTCTACCCTGATCAGAACGGGTTCGTCCCTCAACAAAACACGGCTCTAAACATCCGCCGGTACTTTCGGGTAGCCGAGTACGCCCCCCTCAAATGGCCTCGATTGGGTTGCCTGGTGTTAGACCTTGAGAAGGCATTTGATTCGCTTGACTGGCATTTTCTTTTCGCCTCCCTAGCCCGGTACGGTATAAGGCCTTATTTCCTCAGTATGGTTCAGCTGCTGTATAGGCGTCCATCTGTCGGGGTTCGGACGGGCCCCTACTTATCAGATCCCATCCAGGTAAGGCACGGAACTAGACAGGGATCCTCGCTGTTCCCCTCCTTTTCGCACTGGCGGTGCAACCACTGGTGGCGCACATCCGCGTGCATGTGGACATGGGAGTTACACTGGGGGACGGGTCGCACGTTATTTCGCTATATGCAGATGACTTACTGCTGTACGTACGAGACCTTCACGACATCCCACCCTCCGTGGATCAGACCTTATCACACTTTGCCAAGGCTTCGAGCCTGCGGGTTAATGCCGCGAAATCTATTCTTTCTCCGTTTCTGCAGACGACCCCTGACCCGGGGTATTCCATGGGAGGCGTGCATATGACGTGGTGCACTGACCCCTTTAGATACCTAGGTGTGCGCATATACCGTACTAGGAAGGATCTGTTTGAAGGGAACATAGTCAGAGCTACTACAGCTATCTAATCACAAATGAACTTCCCACTGGCAATCTCGGGCAGGGTAGCCCTTGTAAAAATGGTAGCTCTCCCTTGTCTCCTCTACTATTTCACTACCCTACCTATTATCATTTCCCTGCTCTTCTTTCGCAAATGGGAAGAGATAATAAGGGACTTTATATGGGGAACGTCCAGGCACAGAGTATCTATGGGGAAACTTTTATTTATCCACAGACCAGGGTGGGGTAGCGGTGCCCAACTTTGAACACTATTACTTGGCCTCTCGGCTCCAGTGGATTGCCCGATGGCTATCATCCTGGTATCTGGTAGACACAGCCTCACTGCAACCTCCAATGCCGCACCAAACATTACTACAAATCTTTCACCCATGCACAAAGCCTAGGCCCATAGATGCGCTTCTACCCACTATAGCTTTCAAGTGTTTCCGTAGGAGCCTCTTCCTCACCAGGGCTCTCATACCATATGCCCCCGCCATCCCATTATTGGGTACACCACAAGGTGATATATACACCACAGCAACTGAATTACGTCACTGGGACACAGAAGGTATTCAGGAACTGGGAGACCTTTACCAGGATGGTTCCTTCATTCCATACTAGGAACTTATGTTGGAGGAGAACATGTACCCGGGGCAGTTCTTATTACATCGGGCGATTATAGCCTCGATGGCTTCTAGGTGGTGTAGTGTCACTCAGGAACCGCCCATGCACCATACGATACAGTACCTACATGTGATGGGAAATGGGGGGCACTTGACTGGTTGGTTCGCGTCCTCACTCCGCCAGCACACAGAAATCGACTTGACCCCCCTGAAGTAACATTGGGAGGAGGCTCTGGGGAAAGTATTTACAGACAGGGAATGGTTTGCCGTTCAGGAAAGACCGACATGTATTCCACGCAATCAGCGCTTCAAACAAATCCAATTTTTTATATTGCACCGGGCATACCTTGCCCCAGCCCAAATCAATAAGTATTTTGCCAGATCAGATGCGGCTTGCCCTAGGTGCCGCTTAGTGAATGCAGACATGCTACATATGTTGTGGTATTGCCCTGACTTGCGTGAATACTGGGCCAATGTGACATCTACAATAGCTACCTGCACCTCCCGAGCCATCCCCTTCTCTGGGAGGCACACATACTGCATTTGTTTAGTAGGAGTAAGAAGCACAGAGCAGCCACCCGGTTCCTTGATCTGGGGTTATAGTGGCTAAACGCCTAATCACCAAAAGGTGGAAGTCTGCAACGGCTCCTCACGCCATAGCCTGGCGACGCTCCTTACTTAATTGGGCCAGGGCGGAGGGGGTTGCATTACGCCAGGATGACTTGCTTGGGATCCGTAAGGTCCAGATGGCACACCACTGGGATGCTTTGGTGTCAAGTTTGCAGGGCATGGATAATGTCATGGAGGAGGGGCCCCAAGGCAGGGAGCAAGATGAGGAGCCCAGCGCCTTAGCAATTGGTAGTACACGCACACAGAACTGGCCTCACATACTAACATGATTTCACTTCTAGCATGACCGTTCTCCCCCACCCCCTTTGTTTATAGCACGTACGGCAGCGGGTTTCAGGCGACTATCCCATCCCTCCTTTGGTTCCTTTGCCCTCATTTTGTTGTACCCTAAGCACACAGTTTGACTAAATGTTGCACCATAGCTAAGAGGGCTACGGGGTGGTACATTGCAATGCCTGACACGATAATGCCGCAGTCATTGCAAGGACAATCCTCCAGGAACTATTACCAATAACTCATCTGACAGCTTTTCTATTAATAAGATGGATTGTATGCTAAACTGTTTACCTTGTTGTTCCCCACAGGGCGCCGACGCACTGTGTATGTTGCATAAAACTACGAAAAAATGTTAATAAAAAGATTTAAACAAGCCTGAATGGTGATTGGCCTGATTTCATTGTAGTCCCACGGCACTAGCACGGTCATTCCCAGCTCTTGTGTGCTGTGAGGGTGCATGGGCGTTTTTTAAATCCAGAAGCCGATCCCAATGGCTTCAATTATGAGAGAAGGCTCGGGTAGGCGCTCGAGACCTGCGGAACCCCTGGGAACCGCTGTAGTAGTCTAACCCAGGTGATGGTCAACCCGTGCCCAGGTGGGCATGGGTTCGAAATAAGTATGGCCATTCTAGAGAGTCAAATGCTTTGACACCATCTAACAGCACTGCAGCGGTGCATGTCTCAGCATTTAGTTGGTGTAGAAGAGTAAAAACTGTACACATTTTAAAAGTGGCGGAAAACCCCAGTACGAAACCAGACTGTTTCAGCAGTACAGTATTGAGCATGAGTGGGAGCAAGTGGCTGGAAATAATTTTGCCAGGATTTTATTGTTGGTGTTGATTAGGAAGATAACCTCTTTTGAATGCTTCTAGGTAAATTTTAGTAAGATGATGGGATATAAGTGTTGCGAACTCTTTGTAAAAGTCGACCTGCAAACCATCTCTGCCAGAGGCTTTAGAGCTCGCCATGCTACAGATTGTGGGGATTACTTCTTCTTCCGAGTTGGGGCATACAAACTATTCACTCTGGTCATTAGCCGCTTCGCCACGGCGCAAATTCCGCCGCGTTGCGGAAGCATTTGACGCGTGCGCAGATCGGACGGCCCCTGGCCATCTGACGCACACACCCGGCCGTCCGTCCGACGCATCGAAGAGGTTAGTGAGCGAAGCCAGCACTATCTCATTTGAATAGTTGTCTGGATTGGTTAGAGGAACTCAATTGCAGATTCAGAAGTGGAACACCGAGGAGGGTGTGGCGCCGAGTGCAAGTACTATTTATTTTATTTATTGAAAATGTTATTCTAGTGTTTTTTTTTTTTTAACTTTGGGGCGGGGGGTTATTTGGGGGTTTTGGAGGGTGTAGGTATTTTATTTTGAGCTTTTGGAGGAAGGGGGGTTTATTTTGTTTTTCTGTGAAGTGGTGGGGCACTTCACTCGCCCCACCAATTTCAAAGGGTACCAACTGCCCAGCTCTCAAAGGTTGCCAGGCATCCTTAGGCCTAGAAGAATGAGGCTGCAGCCGTGCATAGTCTTTACTAATTTTGCCACAGTGCGTCTTGCTTTTGAGCCATGCAGTCTGTGCCCCAATGTAAAGCAAGCTCCCGTTTAGCAAGTAGTAGTGACAAAGAGGTGAATCTGCAAGTGGATTTGGGGATGTCATGTGTGTGACCTAGCACTGCTATCAAGGGGTCAGGCGCGACCGTGGCTTCTGTCTTGGTGGAGATGAGAGAGAAGATAGTGGTCCAATATCGGCCTATGTGGGGGCACAACCAGGTTATATGTGCAAAGTTGGTGTCAGGGGCGTGGCATTTGGGACACTGGGTCGAGCATTTAGGAACAAACCATGCAATATCTGTGGGGGTGACGTATGCCCGATGTAGGAACTTAAAGTGTAGAAGCTTATGTTTATGGTTGACAGAGATGAGATTTGTTTGGAAGCAACACTAAGACCAAATTTTGTCAGAAGGTAGATAGCCCAAGTCAGTATTCCAGGCCGCCCGAACGTGCCTGGTGGAATCAGGTTTCAAGGCCAGGTAGGTGAGATACAGCCTAGAGATGAGTCGATCTCCATTAGTGTCGCATGTGATGAGTGTTAGTAGGGGAAAAGTCTTCTGGAGCGAGGGGATTAGGTGGGAATGCATGAGCACAGGGTGCTATGGAGCTGTTGCAGTACAACGTGGTTCATTTAGGAGGCACTCTCAGAGCGGGCGTTGTCAGCATGCACAAGGACATGGCCTTACGGGAATAGATTTCCTATGGTGTGCAGATCATGGCGTTGTAAGGTGTGCTTAAGCGTGAGGGGGATCCAGGGATTATCAGCTACAGGTAAAGCAGAAGAGTAAAGGATGCCCTCTCCAAAGACACAGCGGAGCTTACGCCATGCCCAGCAAGTGGTAGACGAAGTGTGGATGTCTAAAGGATCCACAGGGATGCCCTTTGGTAGGACAAACGAGGGTGATAGATCACCAAGCTGGTCTCTCTCAGGTTTGAGATAAGGGACACAGGCGTCTGGGTAGTACCAGTGATATGGATATTGGCATTGTGCTGTTAGATAATAAAGGTGAAAGTCTGGGTCTCCAGAGCCAGCGCATTCGTAAGGGATGTTAAGGTATCTCACCGGATACAGGGCTCCTGCCGGCCCATATTTGTCTCAGTAGGAGACTGAGGTGTGTTGAAGAAATGTTATGCAAGCAGTATTAAGATATTAAGGAAGAGATACAAGAAGCGGGTGAGGACCACCATTTTAATTATCGCCACTTGCCCCGCTTTGGACAGTGGGAGTTTGATCCAACGTTCCACTTGTGTCGAGAGATTGTCAATGGCCGATCCATAATTGAGCCTTAGAATTTGGTCCTTGTCTCTGTGTAGGTGTATGCCTAAGTATTTGGTGGAGTCTGTGTTCCAAGTTAAAGGGAAATCAACAGACATAAGGTGGGTGCTCATGGTTGATGGGAAGAGCTCAGGTTTAGCCCAGTTAATGTGGAGGCCGAAAAGATCCCAAACGTAGGATTTCACACATTAGAGGGAGGAGGTTATCAGATGGACAACGGACAAACAGCACTGTCATCTGCATACAGTAGAAGTAAAAGGGGGCCATGTGTGAGTTGAAGGCCAAGGTGCATATGCCGTTCCTAGAGGTGCAGAACTAATGGGTCCTGTGCAATGATGAATAGGAGAGGAGACAACCCTGCCTGGTCCATCTAGTGATAGGGAAGGTGTCAGTGTGGGGACCACTCACCCTAAGGCATGCCACTGAGTTAGAATAGAAGAGCATAACTAGGGAAATGAACCTGCGGGGAGACCTAGCTTCGGCAGCCTAGCTCTCATGAAAAACCACTCCAATGAGGCAAACGCCTTCTCTGCATCTAACAAGGTCGCCGCCGCAGAAGTAGTTGGGGACAGCCTGTTCAATTCAGTGAATATAGTCCGCAAATTGAGGGAGTTGGACCAATGGGGGACAAAGCCGGCCTGGACAGGAGGGTTCATCTGCTCCATCAGCAGGGTCCTTCTCATGGTGAGGACTTTGGCTAAAATCTTGTCTACGTTGAGGAGGGAAAGTGGGTGGTAGGTGGAGCATAAGTGGGGATTCCTTCTAGGTTTCATGAGAAACGTGAGCACCGCCTCATTCAGTGTGGGTGGTAGAGAGCCTGTGTCCAGGGACTCAATGTACGTAGCAAAGAGATGTGAGGCTATTTGATGTTTGTAAGCTTTGTAAAACGCTCCAGTAAGGCCATCAAGGCCTGGGGCTTTGGAACTGTCCAAGGCATCTATTGCCTGTATAATTTCCTCACACGTTATGGGTTCAGCTAGAAAGCAGTGCTGGCCATCAGTCACCCACACCATCGCAACCTCAGCAAGATAGGCTGTGATCAGACTCCATGTCCAAAGAGCAGGTGGTATACAGGTGCTCATAATAGTGCCTGAATTCAGTCAATATGTCCTCATTGTTAGGAACGCTATTCCCAGTGGTGGTATGGAGTTCGGGGATATACCCACTCAGATGATTATGACAGAGTATTCATGCTATCTCTCGGTCTGCCAGATCACAATATTCGGTCATTAGGACCGAGTGTCTATGTAACTGAGGGTGGTAGCCCAGTCGGAAGTTGGCTCAGTCAATGTCTCGAAGCTCAGATTAGATCCATCCGGGCCAGTTGGGAGCTTATATCTTGGAGAATACCCACATGTTTAGATATGCAGATACCACGGATGTAGGCCTTAAAGGCCTCCCAGAGAGAGGCCTGAGTCGACACCATGCCCATATTTAAAGCAAAATATTCTACAATGGTTTCATGTAGCTCAGTGCAGAAAACCTGATTGTGTAGGGCCGCGCAGGGGAATCTCCGCTATAGGGGACATGCAGTCAGAGAGGGACCAGATAATGATCAGACAGAGTATGCATCTATGGTCAAGAGCAAGGATGGCAGATAGGAGCCAATAGTCAAGCCATGTCCACACAACGTGGGGAGCGGAATAGAAGGTATATTCCATTGAGGAAGGGTGATGTGAGTGCTATATATCACTGACAGCATATCTACAATATGGCAAAGGATCCCCCAGGCGTGGGGTACCAATCGGTTGTGTATTGGTGGAGTCTACTGAGAGATTCTGAAGCAGGTTGAAGTCTCCACCCATTACAATCAGATCCGCCTGACCCATGTGTGCATAATGTCATGAAAAAACTCAGGCGAATCAGTATTAGGGGCATAGATATTAATCAATAATGCACGTTTGTCTACCAAGATGCCAGTCAGTATAATGTAACGACCCTCTGGGTCTACGTGGCAGGTGAGGAGTGAAAAAGGGACACTTTTGTAGAAGGATACAAACACCTCTGTAATAGGCACTATAACTGGAAAACTATTGACGTGTGCCCCAGGTGGAAGCAAATGTCTGGGAGTCCCTAGGTGGTAGATGAGTTTCCTGAAGGAAGGCTATTTTAGCTCCATGCCGGGACAAGTATGAGAGGACTTGTTTACTCTTATGCGGATTGTTAATACTGTGAATATTTCTAGTGAGGAGGGGGATGTCTGCCACTATCTCCCGGCCGTCACTTGGCATTCAGAAAGGCGGCATATGAGAATATGTGCCATGTAAATTCCCTAGCGTTCCAGGCATGTCCAGAGATGCAGGGCCTCTTGACTAAGCCTGGGCGTAGTTCGCGAAGTAGCACTACGCGAAGCTACGCAAAGTGCAGTTCGCACTACGCGAGCTACGCGTAGCACTACGCGAACTGCGTAGTGCGCTGTTCGCAATGATTGCACAGTGCCGGATGCTTGTCCGCACTGTGCAATCATTGAAAACGGCATCTTGCACAGTGCGAGCTGTCTTTTACTGCCGCTCGAGTAGATTTTTACTCGAGCGGCAGCTTTCTCAACGCGGACTGGTAGTTTCTCATCGCGAGCGGTCGCGAGCATACGCGACCACTCGCAATGAGAAACCTGACCTCCCCACGTTGAGAATCTCGCCGGGAGGTTTATTTTCCACGCTCGCGATCGGCAACTTGATGTTGCTGATCGCGAACGAGGAAAAAGTCTCGCCGGGATGTCATTTTGCTTGCTCGCGGTCGCCAACTTGACGTTGAGGACCGCGAGCAAGCAAAAAAATGACCGCTACGCTACGCGTGTTTGCACTGTGCTACGTGCAATTCGCGTTGTGCGAAGTAGCGCAAACTTCGCAAACTACGCGAGCGTAGCGTAGTGCTTTGCCCAGGGTTACTCTTGACACAGAATCCACAACCCCAGCCCGCTTGCTACAATACCACATGGTGGAGGTGTTGTTGATGAACAAGCCTTCCCTTGAAGGAACAAATACAGGCTTTAAATGCCAGCAGGATAGCTCTCAGCTCCAGCAGGTTGACGTGGAGCTGGGTCTCCACCAGAGACCAGAGTCCTCAGACCTTGACCTCTCCCATATGGTCGTAGCAGCCCAGGAGTGAAGCATCTCTCACTAAGGTTAGCTCCGGGTGGGGAAGGGAGAGGGGTCCACGGCTGACAGAGTTGCGCTTTGTCAGCCACCACTGCTGATCATTTGCACTTGCTTGCGATATCTGGACGAGGTCGGAGATTCCCCTAATGCTGCTCACACTGGAACTTCAGGTCGCACTGCAGAGCCCGCATTTGCCAATGGGCTTGTGTTACCAGCAGGAGGCCATGAGGCCTAGCAGCCCCAGTCTAACCGAAATCCAGAATAGAGGCTGAAACATCAGAATCATAGCCTGAATCTCCTGGACTGGGTGTTCTGGAGACTAGGCCGGTTAGACCTGGCATCATTGGCGTGGTTTCCTCTAACTTTTTGCCTTCTGAACTCCTGTTTTGTGGCCTTAATTTTTTTGTCGTTTTTAGGAGTCTGGGCACTTTACCAGTGCTAAAGTGCATGTGCTCTTTACTCTAAACATGGTAACATTGGCTCATCCTCTATTGGCATAGTTGATTTACTTCTAAGTCCCTAATAAAGAGCACTACATGTGCCCATGGCATAGAAATCAAATGCTACTAGTGGGCCTGCAGCACTGATTGTTCCACTCACTTAAGTAGCACTTTCTCCATGGCTCAGGCCTGCCACTGCCAAGCCTGTGTGTTCAGTTTTGAACTGCCATTATGGCCTGGCAAGATAACGTACTTGCCAGGCCCAAACCTTCCTTAATATTACATATCAGTCACCGCTCAAAAGGCCAAAATGGAGCACAGAGAAATGATAATGCTCGTGGCTCACCGTAAATAGCATGTAGTGCCTGGGCAGGCAGAACAGGAATGTGGAAGTAGGTGTCCTGCAAGACCTGAACTACCATCTAGTCTTCAGGGTCTAGGGCGGACCGAACCTCACCTAATGTGTGCATTCTGAATTTCTCCTTCTTCAGGCAGAAACTGAGAGGGCACAACTCTAAATTAGGGTGGAGGCATCCATCCTTCTTGGGCACCAGAAAGTAGCGGGAATAGAAACCACAAAGTACTTCTGATGCGGGCACCTTCATGATGGCTCTTTTGGCCAAAACAGCCTGACCTTCTTGAAGGAGCAGGTAGATGTGGTCCTCTGTCAGCCGGTCCAAAGATGGCGGCATTGTTGGCTGGTTTTGTTAAAAGACGATAGAGTAGCCCCGCTGAACAATCTGAAGTACCCACTTGTCAGCTGTTATAGACTGCCAGTCAAGCACGTGAGGTTGGATCCTGCTGGCAACTGTGTGCCCATAATGGTATGAGGGCAAACTAAAGTGGTTTGGAGGCTGCGGCTGCTTGGGGGTGTTGGTGGTGGACTGGGTAGACCCTTGGCGGTGTTTCCATGGAGGCCACAAAAGAACGGGGGAGCCTCTTGGCCTCGGTACCTAGGCGGGAATAGACATAGCTGGTAGCCCCTACCGTAGCCACAAAAGTGGCGAAAGGCAGAGAATGGGATTGGCGTGGGGCATGGAGCGGCCCATGGACCTGGCAGTGGCCCAGCTGTCCTTAAAGTGCTGCAGTGCTGAATTTTCCTTTGTCGTCGAAGAGGCAGATACCATCAAAGGGCATGTCTATAAGGGATACCTGAACATCCCCTGAAAAGCCAGTCGACCTCAGCCAGTAGTGGCATCTGAGTCCCACTGATGACACAATTACGCTGCCTAGCGAGTCAGTTGAATCCAGTCCAAAGCGATGTGGTGAACTTTGCTGAGTTTCTGGCATTGCAATAGCCTGTGAGGTTTCGGTCTCGCCCCAGACCATGGGGAACACATGTGCAATCGAATCCCAAACCATGTGGGTGTATCAGCCCAAAAGTCATGCAGTGTTCACCAACCACAGTGCAGGGCTGTTGAAAGAACTTCCCCTTGCCAAAGGTGTCCAGCCTCTAGGATTACCTATCTGGAGGTGTGGTATGGAACGTGCCAGGGTTGACCTTGGCTGTGGAGGACTGGACAACCCAACTCTCCGAGGTGGGGTGCTGTGTGGGAAAAACTGGGTCCCCAGGAGTGAGCGATGACTGGCAACTATCCTATGCACAGACACCCCTGTGCAAGGCCCAGACTCTGAGCAGGACATTAGTGAAGGTTTCGTTAAAAGGGAGGAGAGGGTCTGAGGGGTTGATTCCCAGTTAAAGCACCTCCATCAGAGGGCAGCACAGGTCCAGGATCTCAGCCACCCTTCTCACCACAATTGCAAAGGAAGCTGCTTTCTCCATACCTACACTAGGAGAAGAGACTAGGCCAGTTTCTGCAGGGGCGTCCAGACCACTGGCATCGGCCAGTTCCTCATACCAAGTATCTCCAGCCTCATCAATGGGGTTGGTGTAACCATAAGGATCCTCAGATCCTCCCTAATAATACTCCTTCCCATGCCTGTCAAAAAATGCAGAGCCTGGTTCAGACTCGGAAGGTTAAGCTCTGGCCGGCGCCGGAGTCTACATCCAGCTCTGTATCTGGTATGATTATCTGGTCGGTGCAGCCAGGAACAACGTCACTGGAACGGGCACCAGAGAAAGTCGTGGTCTAATGATAGGAGTCGTTCCAGATCTGTGGGCGTAAAACTGCTCCAGAGGGGTGTCCTTCCCCAAAAAAAGGTGCATGACCTCATAAAAATCTTGTAGCTGGGAGGAGGCGCTCTGACTCCAGGAAACTCCGGGAGATGTGGCCAGGACACAGATGCAGGCAATGTGTAGAGTGAAATCTTTCCCGCACCTCGTCTGACGATTTGGACCAGCTCGGTGAAGTCCAATGGCAATTCCAGCTCTTTGACTTTTTGAACTTCTTGTAGGACTTACCTGACGACTTCGAGAGCAATGATGAGTGCCTGGAATGGCTCCGTAAACTGTCTTCGGACCTTCCTCGCGATTGGGAACGTCTTGGAGGCGACTTGTGTCAAGTGACTAGGAGTTTTAAGCTTCAAGGAACACTCCCTCAGCACCTTGGGTTCATGGGTGGCAGTCCTCTTAACTTGTGGTCCGATCGAAGCACCAAAGGCAAACCAGTTGGAGGGGGGGGGGGTCACAGACAGACTACAGGGCTTAAACACCAGTTTTTTGTGGGACATCCATACACACAATGGGAGAAAAATAATGTGTCAAAGTTGTTCAAAAGTGGACTGTCGTAACTCACTCCAGATCTGCGCTAACTGGCACGGAAAGAAAAGAATGGAGACCAACGTGCTGGGGTGGCACCTATATAGGCACTGCACAGTCCAGCCGATGCGGAGCAAATCAACACCACGTACCGGTGTGCAGAGGTATTGCTTGAAAAGGTTCCGGATCCAGTCTGACGCTTAGGGACTTTACTAAGGTAAGGAATCTGCAGCTAGAAGTCTCTATCAGATAAGCACCTTTACATTTCATGATAGGAGCTTTATACAGGTTGTAAGAGACTGTTTTATACACTGCACTATCATTGGCGGGTGAGTATGGAAACCATGTAAGAGTGTTGTAGTCTCATGTCGGTCGTGTGCATACTTTGCAATCTGCTATGGCATGTTCAGTTTAGTGAATAAAACTTTAAAATGCCCAAATCATCCCTCCACCCACCCACACCACCTACAATTGGTCAGTGAACTATCTCAATCACCCAAGAAAGCCATATGAAAGAACTAAAAGGTGTGTAGGCCTTGGGGGGGGGGGGGCTCCTGTCACTGCAGCCCTATGCCCTTTTCTGCAGACCAGTAGTCTATCTAGGTGGATAGCAAACAACTAACAAATGATTGCAGCTCAACATTATATCAAAACTATCCCATTGTCTCTGCCACATGTGATCATGCACACAGTTGCAATCTTACATATTAGGACCTGTGGAAAGAGTGAAGTCGGTAAACAACAATTCTGGGTAGTTCTGGCATAGGAGATCCTTCCTGCTTGGGCCATATGAAGTGCAGTGTCCCTGCCACTATAGCTTAAGAAGCGCACAATAATGACACATGGTGGAGCACCTGGGGGCGGGCGGTGCATAAGCGCTCGACGCGCATGTTCCACAATAAAGACCTTTAAAAAAGGCTGGTTTGTCAAATAATTCTGCCAGTATCATCTCCACGAACGTTTCTATTTTGCCCGTAGTCATGGTTTTGGGGATGCACAATGCCAGTAGGTTGTTTCTTCTTGTGCAGACTTCCAGATCTTCATTTTTGGTTCTGATTTCAGCCAGTTCTTTACTACGGTTGGTTTGTTGGATGTCATGTACCGCCACTTGGCCCACCCAGTCAGTTATCCCTCATTCCACCATATCAATTCTCTCTGCCTGTTTGGCCATTCTCTCCTTTAGTTGGTCCACGCTCACATCAGAGTCATTTCTTTCCATCTACTATGGACAGGCCAGTTTTCAGGTCTAGTAGAAAAGATTTGTTATTGGCTGTGTCCAGCTTGCCATTGAGGGCTGAAACCCCCCACCCCCACATCTGTGTTTTCCTGTTTCATCACACCCTTTTGCTTGTAGGACAGTTTGGATTGCCGCTGACCCATGTTTGGTTTCAGAGTATCCAATGGCTTCAGCGTCAGATCAGATGAAACTCTGCTATCCCCCAACTTCGAGGGGTGTGGTAGACGTTTTCGTGTGACTAGCAGGTTTGTGAGTGGTAGGGCTCCCAGGTTCTCAGATTCTGGTTGTAATGTTCAAGTAAGCTGGTGCTCACTCGTGATCATGGAGACCCACGCCATTATGATGGTGAATGTGCAGGTCTGTGTTAATATTCTAAGGCCCTGATTACGAGTGTAGGTGCTATTTAAATAAAGATACCACAGGTTACGTTATCTATCGGGTGCAATAAATACACATATTAAGAGTTTGTGGAGAATAACATGCTGCGTTTGGTGTTTAATGCACCAAAATCCACATAGTGCGGTAAATAACATATAAAATTCCGATGTTACATTTCAGCAGGTGTGACCTGCTGAAATTTAATGAAGCTTGAGGTATTTAACACATCTAATAATTATCGGATATGTTAAATAGCGTTTCACTCGTAATTCCAACTAGTGCATAATCAAAGGTTTACAAATGGGTCGGAATAAACCAACCCACCCATAACCAGGCTTTGAGTCTCCTAGTTGATATTGGCGCTAAACCCAACACCCAAGAGTGTGGCAACATGAAGTTCAGCAGTTCGATTTTGTTTTCGCCTAGGCCCCATATAATCCCTGCGGCGCACAGCTGGTCCTTCTACCCGAGCCGCTGCGCCGTGGACACAGGCCCAACAATGCGTTATTACGCTGTCAGGTAAAGTAGGTAAATATACTCATTAGCACGTGCAAAATCCGCTGAGTTCAGAATCTGGTTTTGTGATATGCAGCATGAATTTGGGGTCGCAATGAGCATGCTGGAATTGTTACGCCACGCCTTACTTGGACACAGTTGGCCCTAGTGATAACACAGTAGGCCCAAGTGATAACATAGCCCTCCCTCGTTGGCTTTTTATAGCTGTGTTCTTGTGCGTTTTGCCTCCCATCATCAACTGGGCACATCAAAGTAGGCCAGATGATGGTGGTGGGCCGTGCCACTGCCCAGGAGGCCAGTGCAGTCCATCCATGAGCTCTTACAGTGCCAATTAGGCTGTCACCAGTGCAGTTCTCTGCTGCAGGGCCACTCGATAAGGGCCCCTCTTCTGCTGAAACTCACATGGAGGTGTATTGCATGGAGTTATCGAAAGGCCCTCTTCACACCATTAGGCCTCGCAGCCGGAATGAGCGACCGCAGCAGGACTGGCTGCAGGCATCCCATATTCTGCTCAGCTCCACGGTCACGCCAAGTACCCTCCCTGGCCTCACACTATTTAGGTATGCTATTGTTTGGCGTTTTTCAGCGTATCAGCTGTAGGATCGAGGTGGATTTTAGACTCTGGCCTTAGAAGCTTAGTGCAGAGGGGGCAGCAGCTCCCTGCAACCCCCATTGCAACACCTTGTGCTTTGGAAATGGCTAAATAGTTTTGCCAATAACTAATCCACGAGAATACAGCATGACAAATCACACAATGCATAGCTGAGTGTAATTTGCTACTTATGAACTTTGCTAATGAATGACTAACTGAAGGTTTTTCAACTCGAATTTCACACCCCCTTTCAAAATACAAGACATGTTACAGTCTGTGCATCAACATACACTCTGTTTTATTATTTACAAGACTAGGACTATTTAACGTTTAGCATTAGTCAAAAGCCATAATTCAGTAAAAAAAAAAAGCCTCCTCTCCATGAAATATTAGCCATATAACATAGCTTTATTGTCAAACAAACTCAATGAAACAAAAAGAAAGTATTTGTACATTATTTAGGGCCTTACACAGAGCCACCTTCCAGAGAGAGTAAAGCTCTCCATTGTGGCAGACAGTTAGCAAGATCTCCATACTGGACCCGCATTAGGGCAAACAAATCAATGTCAACTGAGAGTAGACTGTATCAAGTTAGCACAGAAGTTCACGGTGTGAATGATGCAGGCTTCATATTTAGTTTAGCATTTTTCAAAGAAAGGAGAATTCTTAGGAAGTGGTATAAATTATCTGCAGCTTTCCATCGCATGTTCTGCTTTTCTAAAAAATAAGCTTCATTTACTTTCCCCATCCCACATGGATATGTTACAGTCAAATATTTTGAACCTGGGAAGCACACACTGCTTCTCCTGGTTTTTATCAGAAATAGAAGACATGCATGTATGTCCCCGAAACCATTCCTGTGCCCAAGTGTGCACTACAAACCGAGTGCCATGAAAATAAAAATTGCTGTTTAATAAGGGAAAAATGTATTAACATGTAATCCTTTAAGCAATATTCCCAACAAAGCAGAATGACAATATCTATGCTAAAGTGTAATCTGTACACAAAGTAGAGAAACATGTTCGAAACTGGATTGTTGTTTATAGCTATGACAAGATTACCAACAGTAAGTGAAATCAAACATTTTTAGAAAGATAAAAAATGCATTCTGAATTCTTTTTTTTTCTATTAAATATAAATAGTAGGACACCATAAGGATTACCAGATGAATCAATGTCATGTGGATGCTGCGTGACAGGTCTGGAGTTCATTTAATAAATTAGTACATTGCAGATATTGTAATCATGGTTCTTTTTCTATAGAAACTGACAGACCTCATTAAAATGATTGTTAAAAGAAAGTTCAAGAGTTGAAAAGTTTCTGTAAAATGGTGTCACCTGACCACCCTACACATCATAATTACTATAAAAAAATAAAAAATACATAAAAATATACTCTTCCATTTACAAACACGTAAATTTGCCAGATCTGAGCAATGACATAAGATCATACTTTAATAGAGGAAAATCACATAGCGGTTAATCCAGTAATATGAATGGGGTTCTGGAGGCATTTCATGGGTCTCTATGAAACATGGATTTCATCAGCAAGTGAATAGCCTCAAACCAGTCTGCAGCGATTTACTATTGCGTTTTGTTGATTCAATATTCCAATGATAAAAATTCACCTTTATGCAAACTTCACTTACAGTTTTTAATAAACAATCACATTTGAAAAACGATTTTCTATTCAACACAACTGCCATAAAATAATCATGTAATATAAATATAAAATATATATTATAAAAAATACAAACTGACTAACATTTATGACATGACCCTACATTCCAATCTAAGGGATCTGCTCATATATACAACCCACATGGCCTTTGGCCTTGTTATTAATAACATCAGAACCCCATGATGAAAATGTACATTGAAATATACCTGGACCTTAATGTTTACATAATTCATTAAGGCCTCCACCATCCCCATGTAGATGAATGGAATAGAAAAATGTGCCCCATATGTAAGTCCGTTTTTATATAGCGCAGCTACTCACCCTTACGGGTCTCAAGGCGCTGGGGGCCGTAGTGGAAATGAAGTGAGCTATTGCCCAGAGTCACATGGTGCTGAGCTGAGCTGCCGCCGGAGCCAGGGATCGAACCGGGAACCCTGTGCTCCGAAGTCAGCTGCCCTGGCCGCTGCACCACACCTCTCCACCCCATGGTCAACAAAGTTTAAGGTTACCAACATACTGAGTAATAGGATCAAAGAGCTATCTCTCCTTACAGCATGCACAAGGCAACTTCCACAGTGAGAGGGTAGTTTCAATAAAGTAGTTTCAGCTTTCCCCCCGTGTGTGTCAGATGGTGTGTCTTTAGTTTCATAGCTTCAGTAAAGCTCTTTCCATATTCACTGCATGTATATAGTTTTTCCCCCGTGTGCGTCAGATGGTGTGTCTTTAGATTCATAGCTTCACTAAAGCTCTTTCCACATTCACTACAAGTGTAAGGTTTTTCCCCTGTGTGCATTCGCTGGTGTCTCTTTACAGTTGATAAACAAGCAAAGCTCTTTCCACATTCACTGCAAGTATAAGGTTTTTCTCCTGTGTGTTAGGTAGTGGATCTTTAGATTTGAGGATGTACTAAATCTCTTTCCACATTCACTGCAAGTATAAGGTTTTTCTCCTGTGTGTCAGACAGTGGCTCTTTAGATTTGAGGATGTACTAAAGCTCTTTCCACATTCTTGGCATGTGTATGCTTTTTCTCTTGTATGCCTTCGCAGATGGATGGTTAGTGCTGATGCGCGAGTAAAGCTCTTTCCACATTCATCGCATGTGTATGGTTTTTCCCCCGTTTGTGTCAGATGGTGTCTCTCTAGACACATAGATCTACTAAAGCCCTTTCCACATTCACTGCATGTGTATGGTTTTTCCCCCGTGTGTGTCAGATGGTGTCTCTTTAGATTCGTAGCTTCACTAAAGCTCTTTCCACATTCACTGCAAGTATAAGGTTTTTCCCCTGTGTGTATTCGCTGGTGTTTCTTTACAGATGATAAACAAGTAAAGCTCTTTCCACATTCGCTGCAAGTGCATGGTTTTTCTCCTGTATGTGTTAGGTAGTGGCTCTTTAGATTTGAGGATGAACTAAAGCTCTTTCCACATTCTTGGCATGTGTATGGCTTTTCTCCTGAATGCCGTCGCAGATGAATGGTTAGATCTAATGCTTTAGTAAAGCTCTTTCCACATTCACTGAATGTGTATGGTTTTACCTCCGTTTGTTTTAGCTGATGGACCTTTAGTTTTGGTAAATAGGTAAAGTGTTTGCTACATTCCCTGCAAGGATATGCTTTTTGCCCGGTGTGTGATTGCTGATGGATCTTTAGTTTTCCTGAGAAAGTAACGCTCTTTCCACATTCACTGCAGGTGTAAAGTTTTTCTGTGTGCATTCGTTGATGGATCTTTAGGTTTGCTGAGAGAGTAAAGCTCTTTCCATTTTCGCTGCCTGTGTCTGTGTGTTCTGTTGTATGTGTTTGATATTTGCCCCACAGAGCCGATGACTCATTAAAAGTCATCTTACATTCATTACACCTAAATAGGCTTTCAGTTTGGTTGTTACTGGTGGCAGTGTAGGGATTATAAGTTATTAAAACTCTTCTCACAAACACAGAACCTTTATGCTATTTCTTTTGTTTTTGTTTGTTAATGAATTCTTAGTTGTGATGTCTGATTAACCCTGTTGCCACATTCAATGTATCCTTATGCGTTTTCCCCTGTGCCTGGTTGGTAATGCTACTTCACTAATGAGAAGCCAAAGCTCGTCTTACGTTGTGTGTATGTTTTTTTCTTTGGGGTTTAGAGTCTAAGCGTCGGTTATATTTTGGTATAAATCATTTTAATGTGTTTGCTGACTGATCATTGTGGTTCCTGAATCACTAACTATATTTTAATCTTCACTAGGTATTTGCAGTATATCTGTTCTTGCAGGACTGATAACATATGTATGATCTTTCTATCAGGAACTGTGTCTTCAACCTGCGTTAAGAACTTTCTAGGATATGTGCAAAGAATAAACCTCACAGCTTATCTAAATAGTCTGTTTCTCGGACAATATTTATGAAATACACACAAAGAACAAAACTCAATACCAAGTCGTTATGCTCTAGAATAATGTTCTGCATTGCAAGTAGCCAAACACTTCTTTCTTTTAACTTTCAGATGTCTGCTTCCTGATTCATGTTTTGTATACCTCTTTCTACGGATTGTAAGGTCCAGCCAAAACAGCGTTTATGATGGACTAACACCAAAGCATTGATATTGTCATGTTAGAGAGGGGAGCATTTTTATAACTACCTGATCATTATCTAAGATAAAGGGTGGTATCTAGCATGTTTTAATTCTGGATGTGTCCTGCCAGTGTCATTTTTGCGATTTTAATTTATTTGGATGTTTTGGGTCCGGCAGCATGGATGTCCTCCGCCTCTTGAAGCCCTTGGATTGCACTTGATGTTCTTGTAGGATACGTCTGTTCATGTACGAGATTCTCTGTCTCCTACTGAGTTGTTCTATTTCAAATTACTGTTTGGCATCATCTCTGGTTCTTCTTGAGTATCAGATAGCTTTCCAGTATTGTCATGTTTTCTTCAATACTCTTCATTTTATTACAAGTTCAGGAATCTCCTCTCTGTGGATACAAAAATACCTGTAATGTCGTAAACTATAAGCAGCAAAGTGTACACTATGTCTCTGAAGAAATGTAAAAAAGAAACATCAAACACTTGAATTAATTTCAGCCACGGGTAATTAATCTAGGTTGCAATGCACTACATCTTTTTAGCTCGCTGTACCACTATCGACAATAATCATTCTTATGGAAATCGGCATTCATTGATCATGCTGCAAGAAAATAAGAACAGCCCAATTTGGGGAGAGGATGTAGCCTTACGGCTAGAGCGGTCCACCTCGAAGCTGGGGAACCGGGTTCGAATCTCGGCAACGACGCTCAACATCCTGTGATTCTGGGCAAATCACTTAATCTCCTCGTCCCTAACAAAAATGAATACGTCCATCTGTAACGAAACTGGTGCTAATGTAAAGTGCTCTGATACCTGATATCTTCGGGTCTAGTTTGCGCTATATAAAACTCTAAAAATAAAAAAATAAAAATATGTACCAGAGTCCACATTCATTTGAATAGCAACATATGCAACAACACATAATGGTGTTGACCTTGTTGGCTTGGTCAGTGAGTTGTGGCTTAAGTCCTATGCCACAGCAAGACAATTAATTAATACATTTCACTTTATCATGTTCATAGCTTAGGAAATAATAATGTTACAATGAAAATAAAAACACAACGGAATCAGTTTTAGGACAAAAAACAAATCCTAGAGGGAAAATGAGAATTGGGTGGCATGTCAAAGTGTATGATGTCCGTACGTTCACTGACAAAGACAGCGGCCAAGCAATGTCTATATGATCCCAAAGCGCGATTAGAGGGGCTGCCACATTTCAGTGTATTACTGCTTCCTGCTGCATGCACAGAGATTGGCCATGTGCTCCATAATGGCGGGTTTATTAGGTTCAACACAAACAGTTTAGAGGGAGGGCAGTTCTTAGTGTTTGCAACCTTACCATAAGTAATTAAGTTGAAATAGCAAATTTCTTTCAACACTGTCCGCAGTCTTAAACAAACTGCTGTCAACCATATGGGGTGCCATTAGATTTTGATGCGATACATATGATGCACAGATCAATCAGGAAGCAACCAGATCTGCTAATCAGATCCAAGTAAGATGTGTAAGACTAACTGAAGCTGACTTGAACAAGACTTATGCACAAGTTATATATATATATATATATATATATATATATGTACAAATAAATAAATTAAATAAATAAAGTTAAAACAAGTTCTGGAAGTGCCAGATTTAAAATGACACAGAATATACTCGGCTCCCAAGTAGCTACATGAGATAGGTTTGTACCAGGTATGGAAATCGCAGAGCAGATTTATATCCACATATTGCAGTCCTGCTCTTTGCTAGCACTCTACTGTGAGATAACAGTAAACTCATTGAAAGGTGTTTAAAGAGACAACTATTTCTGTATTTACCCTGCTATCAGGTAAGAGAAGAATAGCCATGCACTGGTTAGACTGCTCAGGCTCAGCAAGTGGCTTAAAGCTACTGGTCACTGAAGTGTTGCTGAAAAAATTCACATGCAGCGCACAGGAAATGACCCTAAACTTAATGAGCACCTGGGAAGATGATACAAAATACTGTCTTAGGTGATGTATGTCTAAGAAATGTTGCCTTCCTGAAACACAACACAGACTAGTTTTATATCTGACAGTCTTTCTTTAGAGTACCCTTTTAAACAATTAGTGTAACTGATTTAGAACTATTACACTTTGTAAGTATGCATTAGGCTGTAATTGATGACTTGTTGGTTTGGTAGATCACCCACTTGATACTATGTTTGATGCTTGTATTTAAAGATTATTAAAACACAATACAAAAAAATATGTCAATGCACCAGAAAATGGGAGCTTAGAGATTATCAAACAATACTCAAAATACTTACAGAAATGACTAGTACTTTAAGAGAACGGAGCACCTTCTAACTGGTGCATTCAGTGCAACTAAAACTATCAACTAGAAAATGTATTGCTAACTACAGACTTCTCTCAACCCAACCTACAACTACTCAAAAACAGCAGCAGATAGTGAGAGAAGGTATGAATCTACGAAACAACTAACCACAATGACACCACTGACACTGAGCACCATACAAGACCAAAGGGCAGCATACTACAATGGAATGGTAACCTGCAGACCCAGCAGCACAGACACAACCATCTCCAACCACAAACCAAACATATCCTAAAATGTATGGCCTCATGTGAGGTTCAAGATGCAACCCTCCAAGACATGTGGGTGATAAATTGCAACAGCTCAGATGGTAAGAGACAGTGCTTTAGGGTCACAATAACTTTGGGCCAGAAACATAAAAAGGAAAAGCAAAAATAGCAGTACTGCAATGAGCATCGAGTGGCAGACACTGTTTTAAGGTTAGAATGCAAGATCCCTCAACTGGGAAACAATACAACGGCACATTCATTATACTGTGCATTAAAAGGCAGTTTAATTGTTTTATGTCACACTATACAAATACTTCAAAACTTATCATACCCATCATGTTCTAGTCTTTGTTATGATATGCCCAGAATTCCCTGATCCTGGTCATACGGCAGTCATTATCAAGATGTGTCCAAACACTGCATCAAACTGCTGGGATGTGGAGTTATTTAAACAAAAAACCCACCCAAAGGGCAAAATGCTAGTGAAATCTACCTGGCCTATAAAGAATTTCACTTTTCAAATCTACTTCCTAAATTAATTATATGTTTGAGCAAAAAAGCATTAATAGATTTCTATTTTGTTTTAATAAAACTAGCACAAATTAAATGCTTTGCAACAATGCTCAGCTTAAATATTTTGTAATAGAAAGTGGTATTATTCTTGTTTGCACAAAACATACTAACACAACATAAATGCTGTGTAATAGGTAATTTCAGGTAGCTTGGTAATCACTGTACACAAAGCAAGGTGAGGCCCATTTAATCGGACAAGCTGCTCTGAAAATTATGTAATTAACAGCTCCTGTATCAACAGAGAGGGGCACTCCTTGACCGTATGTGCACAGCAACCATTGTCCTTATACCCAAGGTTGGGAAGCCTGCAGACAGGTGGGACTCCTACAGGCTGAATTCCTCTCTGCTTAATTCGGACACCAAATTACTGGCAAACCGATTGAGAGGGGTAATCTTGGATTTGAAACACCCAGACCAGAATGAGTTTATGCCACATAGATCGATCACATTGAACATTGCCACAGCAGAAGGAATTAGGGCTCCGTTGGCAGTAGCCTCACTGGACACCAATAAGGCGTTCGATTCAGTGAAATGGCCCTTCTTATTCGGCATTATGAGCAAGATGGGATTTGGTCCCAGCTTCTTGAAATGGGTCAGGTTGCTCTATACTAACCCTAGGGAGCAGCTCAAAGTCAATGGTGTCCTCTCTCAGGAATTCCCCATTAGTGAGGGGCATGAGGCAGAGCTGCCTCGCTCACCAATGCTATTAGTCCTAGCGATAGAGGCGCTGGTGGCATCGATTCAGGTTGACGCCCAAATCTGGGGCTGGAGATGGGATCATACATGGGAGGAAATGCTATCCCTCTATGCGGATGATATTCTATTGTACCTAGCCCACATAGCCGAAACATATTTTTTGTGGAAAAGTGAGATCTTCAATATTTATGGGCACTACTCCAGCCTTGGGATAAACTGGGTGAATTCCCAAATATTACCGGCGGGCGGGCATCTGGAAGGAACATCATTTTAAAAATACCTGCTTGTTTTGAAATCTGCTGCGGGGGAAACGGGGGGGCGAGGGAGGCTGTGAATTTTATTGTCGATCCTCTTTTTAAAAATTTGGCTGCTTGAATTTTGCTGCGGGAATTACTGGGAGTTGTCAGAGGGTGGGGCCAAGGGAAGTGAGGATTTTCTTCCTCGGCATTGTGCCATTAGAGCTGCCGTTTTTGTGCACTGTAGCCGTTTGCCTGGCAAGCCTTAAATGAGGGACGAGGCACGGAAGAGCCAATGGTGCAGCAAAGGCATGCCTAAGGTAAGCCGGGCTGTGCCCTTCCGGGACCAGGAATGCTGCCCTTACCCCATCAGATAAGGTAACTTAAACACGTGGCCAATTACAAGCACTTCATACTCAACCATCCGCTTCCTGTATGCATGCCTTTGACCTTAATCTTCCATCACGGTCTTGCAACTACTACGGTTGGTTAGCGCAGCATGGATTGAGTCATCCCCAGGGATCTTGCATATCCTCCGCAGTAGTTTGGCATTTCTATCTAGACAATTGTCGCTCATTTGCTGCCCACAAGCTAGTCATATTCGAACTTCTATCTGAGGCTAGTCCGGACGCAATGTTTCTCATGGAGACTTGGCTGTCAGAGGACTCTGGGCCCGATGTCACTCAAGCTCTTCCCCCAGGCTACCGCATTATAAAGCTGCATAGACAGGGAAAAGTTGGCGGTGGAATCGCTATTGTCTATGGGGAGTCACTTAATTGCACTTCATCTTTGTCCACCATCTCTAATTGTAAGAGCTTAGCTTTTTCTCTAACCTTAGGTCCTACCTTCACTTTTGCTGAATCCTCATATATAGACCCCTATACCAAATTCCTTCAAACTCTCCCAGAGGTAGTTGCTGGGTTAGCTGTGGGCAGGCCTAATTTCTCTTTACCCAGAAATGTTAAACTCCACATGGATGACCTGCATGGTAGTGCCTCTAAAATGATATTGCATGATCTGGCCTCCCTACAGCTGCTCCATTAAATGTAGGGACCGTCTAATAGTAAGGTCATACTATTGACCTGGTGTTTCGCAATCCCTGGAATCTTCAGGACCACACCCCTCTTCCTCTAACTTGGTCAGACTAATTTCTTATCCCCCCTTATCCTCCCCATGTCCTCCCTCCACCCCTCCTCCCCTGGCTAAACGGCTGAAACGTCCTTGGGCCAAACTTAATTTGGAGATTTGGCTGGAGGCCTAGGAAACCTCTAAACCCGATCCCTTGGATAACATCAATCTAGCCACTCACCAGTTTAATGAGTGGCTGGTCAACTCATTGGATGAGGTCTTCCAATGAGTTGGCATAAAGACGTCCAGCGATCTCACAAGTACCCCTGGTTCATGGCTCAGCTAATGTCTCAGAAGAAAGAATGCAGGCGTCTAGAAAGAAGATGGATGAAGACCTATGATGTGATCAGTAAAGCTGAATATAGGAAATCCATCAGGCTTTATCATGCAGAGATTAAATGTTCGCAAGCCGCCTTCTACTCCACAAAAATCACTAACTCTTCCAATGCCCCTAGGGAGATTTTTAATATTTTCAAAGACATCACAGAACCCTTGGAAGTCAGCCCTACTTTGGTTGCATCGATTGAGCACTGTGATGAATTGGCGTCTTTCTGCCAGAAAACAATCATGGATGTTTACTCTGTGTTTCTGGACATTTCTGACCCATGGACCTTTGCTCCAGTATTTGTCCTCAGGATGCTTAAGAATGCTCCCTTTTGGGTTTTCTTGACCTCACCATGTGTTTGGTAAAGGAGCTCCTACAAACTGTTATTTCCGGTTCACCTTTGGATCCTGACGCGTCCCCACATCCTCCGTCAAGGGTCTGATGGTGTTGTCCCTGTACTGACAGAACTATTAAATCTTGTTCCTGTGTTGTGGACGGGTCCCTCTCCAGTGGAAGCATGCGATTGTCAGATCACTCCTACCTTGACCCCTCCAACTGTAGTAATAACACGCCTATCTCCCTGTTACCCGTAGTCGCGAAGCTACTAGAAAAACATGTTAATAAAAATCTTTCCGCCTTCTTCGAACATAAGGAACTTCTTCATTACATCCAGATGGGCTTCAGCCTTCCACACAGCACAGAATCAGCGCTGTTGGCGGTGGTCGAGAAACTCAGGCAGCTCCTGGATCAAGGAGGATCCGCAGCCATCGTTCTGCTAGACTTCACTGCTGCGTTCAATACAGTGGACCATCCCACTCTCTTGCAGAGGATTCATGGACAGAGCATTCGATTGGCTTTCCTCCTTCTTGGAGAATCATACCATTCAGGTTCAGGATCAGTCCTGCCTTTCAACCAGTCTCCCGTCTTGCTGTGGAGTGCATCAGGACTCCTCCCTGAGCCCCACTCCGTTCAATCTCGATCTACATCCCCTTGCTGACATTGTGCACTCTTAGGGGTTGTCGTTGGTTTCTTATGCCAGAGACACCCAGTTGGTTGTGTCAATCTCCCCTGACTCTGGCTCAGGCCAGCTATCTCAGACTCCTTGTCTTCAGGAAGTAGCCAGCTGGATGGCTGGTTGTAAATTAAAACTCAAGGAAGACTAAACAGAGTCATGTTGCTGGGTAACAATCTCAGCAACTTTGCTCTGAGCCCCCTCCCACACTGTCTGAGCAAACTTTCAACTCACAAAAACTCAATAAAGAACCTTGTGATTTGACTTGACTCTGGTCTTACCGTGGACCATCAAGCCAAATACTTGCTGCCAGTGCTACGGCATCCTGAGACTACTGTGGAAGGTCTTTAACCTACTGCCTTCCACCACCAGAAGAGTGATTATGTAGGCCATTGTGTTTTCCTGACTCGACTACGGGAATGCCATGTCTTTGGGCTCACCCCTCTATGTCACCAGGAGACTGCAGAAAGCTGCTGCATGCCTCCTGACAATCATTTCGAAACACCAATCGGCCACCAAGGCTCTGAGAGATCTACACTGGCTTCCAGTGGAACACCAAGAGCAGTTTAAGACTCTCTGCAGTATTCACAGGGGAATTCATAGAAAGAGCCCTTCCTTGTTGAGATCATTAGCCTCTCTTGATCTCCCTGGGAGCCCTCAGATCTTCATCAGCCCACCTACTGAAGATACACTTCCTTTCTGGCCCCCAGACTTTGGAACACTCTACCACTGGAACTGGCCTTAAAGACCTGGCTTTTCTGCGACTGATCAATCAATCAATCAATCAATCAATCAAGGGTTTGTAAAGCGCTGCTACTCACCTGTGAGGGTCTCAAGGCGCTGAGGGGTGTGGGGGGGTTTCTGATCCGTATGGGTGTGGAGTTTCAGTCAAAGAGCCAGGTCTTGAGGTCCTTCTTGAACTGGGTCAACGACGCAGATTACCTGAGGTGGAGGTGGAGGGGTAGGGTGTTCCAAGTCTTGGCGGCGAGATAGGAAAAGGATCTTCCTCCGGTTCTGGTTTTGTGGATCTGTGAGACAGAGGCTAGGGTGAGATGGGTGGAGCGAAGTTGTCTGGCGGGTGTGTGGAAAGTGAGGCGGTGGTTGAGATATTTTAGTCCTGCGTAGTAGAGGGCCTTGTGGGCGTGAGGAGTAGCTTGAAGGCAATTCTCTTGTTGATAGGGAGCCAGTGGAGTTGTTGGAGGTGATGTGTCATGTGGCTGTGGCAGGGATGTTGAGGACCAGTCTGGCTGCGGTGTTTTGGACTTTCTGTAGCTCCCTGAGCTGTTTCTGGGTGATGCTGGCGTACAGTGCGTTGCCGTAGTCAAGTCTGTTGGTGATGAGTGCGTGGTGACCATCTTTCTGGATTCTGTGGGGAGCCATCTAAATGTCTTTCAAAGCTGGCTAAGCGTGTGGAAACAAGACGAAGATACTGCGTTGGTTTGGCTGTTCATTGAGAGCGAGGAGTCCAGTATGATGCCATGGTTGCGTGCGTGGTCCGTAGGGGTGGGAGAGGTTCCTAGTGCGGCGGGCCACCATGAGTCAATCCAGGCTGAGGGACTGGGTCCCAGGATGAGTACTTTGGTCTTGTTGAAGTTGAGCTTCAGGCAGCTGTCTTGCATCCAGGTAGCAACTGCCTTCATTCCGTTGTGAAAGTTGATTTTGGCAGTTGTGGATTCGTTCGTGAGGGAGATGATCAGCTGGGTGTCCTCGGCGTATGAGACTATGTTGAGTCCGTGGCTTTTGATGATTGCTGTGAGGGGAGCCATGTAGATTTTGAAGAGGGTGGGGCTCATGGAGGTACCCTGGGGAACTCTGCAGCTGCTCTCTGTAGGTTCTGAGAGGAACGGGGGTAATCGGACTCGGTGTTCGGGCGGCCAGGAAGGAGTAGATCCAGTCCAGTGCCATGTCATGGATGCCGGCGTTGTGGAGCCTCGTGATTAGGGTGCGATGGGAGATGGTGTCGAAAGCAGTCAAGTGGTCCAGTTGGATGAGGGCGGCAGTTTCACCCCATATGAGGAGGAATCGGATGTCGTTGGTGGCAGCGAGGAGTGCGGTCTCGGTGCTGTGGTTACTTCGGAAGCTGGATTGGGAGGTGTCCAGGACTTGGTCCTCTTCGATGAACTCAGATAGCTGAACATTGATGGCCTTCTCGATGACCTTGGCTGGGCAGGGGAGGAGGGAGATGGGTCTGAAGTTCTTGAGGTCTGTCGGGTTGGCGAACGGTTTTTTCAGCAGGGGGTTGATCTTGGCGTGTTTCCAGTCGTTGGGGAAGGTGGCGGTTTCAACGAAGCAGTTGATCTTCCGCAACAGTTTTATCTTGCTTCCTTCAGTGTTTATGGCAGTGCTGGGAGGCCTTCGCGTAGCCATGCGCTATATAAGACCTCAGTAATAGAATAGCATACTGTGGTAGGAAAAATAGCCGCCGAAGGTTGATGCTTGGATTTTCTTCAACCCTTTGCAGCAAAACCTCCTCTAAAAACTGTAATTGGCACCATTTGGCAGGTTAGAACTACCAGAAGAGGAGTTCAAGGGTTTCAGATGAACTCTTTGATGGCCCTGAGACTTCTTAACAGGATGCAAGCTGACATAAGCCCTTGGAGAACCTTGGCAAGCAGGATGTAGAAAGCAAAAGTCTAGTCCTTTCACTGCCCAAGACAGAAGCAGCAAGCAGTAGGCCAGCACAACAAAGCAACAAGCAGAGTGGAAGTTCCCTTCTACAGCATCCAGCTCTTCTTGGCAAAATCTCCACTTAGTCTAGAAGTGATCCGAAGTTATAGTGTCAAAGCTCCAGTACTTCTACCAGTTTCTGCCTTTGAAGTAGGCAAACTTCAAAGGAAAGTCTTTGTATTGCACATGATCCTGCCTTTCCCTGACCTGGCTCCAGATACACTACAGGGGTAGGAGACAGCTCTGTGTGAGGACAGGCACAGCCCTATTCAGGTGTCAGTGACAACTCCTCCCACCACTCTAGCTCAGGAAGACGCATCAGCCTAGTGAAGGGTCATCAGGATATGCAGGGCACACCTCAGCTCCTTTGTGTGACTGTCTAGAGTGAATGCACAAGCAGCCCAACTGTCACCCTCCCTCAGACGCGGATTCCACTGGCAGGCGGAGGCACAGAATGGTAAAGCATGAAAATGCCCACTTTCTAAAAGTGGCATTTTCAAACACGCAATTTAAAAACCAAGTTCACTATAAGACGTATTTTTAAATTGTGAGTTCAAGGACCCCAAACTCCAAATCTCTATCTCTTCCCAATTGGAAGTGACACTTCTAAGAGGTTACAAGGCAGCTCCAATGGTAACCTATGGGAGAGATAGTCCTTGCAATAGTGAAAAATACATTTAGCAGTATTTCACTATCCGGACAGGTAAAACACACCAGTACATGTCCTACCTTTTACATACACTGTACCCTGCCCATGGGGCTACCTTGTGCCTACCTTAGGGGGGGCTTTACATGTAGTAAAAGGGAAGGTTTCAACAACATGGCAGTTTAACACTTCACTCACACACACTGCAGTGGAAGGCCAGAGACATGTTTGCAGGGCTACTTATGTGGTTGGCACAATAAGTGCTGCAGGCCCTCTAGTAGCATTTGAATTACGGGCCCTAGGCACACCTAGTGCACTTTACTAGGGACTTACTAGTAACTCAAATATGCCAATCATGGGTAAACCTATCACCAATAAATTTTATACAGAGAGCATATGCACTTTAACACTTATCAGCAGTGGTAAAGTGCCCAGAGTCCAAAAGCCAACAAAAACAGGCCAGAAAAAAATAGGAGAACGAAGGCAAAAAGTTTGGGGATAACCCTGCAAAAGGGCCAGGTCCAAGTATAATAATGTAGCCCTTGCATGTATATTTGTTGTGCTTTTACAGCAGGTGTGCAAATACTGGTTGTGTGTTTTGTCAAATCAATTGACAAGCAGAGAAGTAGTAGCTACAGCCCTAATTCGTAAATGTCTTGCAGTGTCCTTGACAAAGTCCTTAAGAGGGGATTAACAGTAGGCCTGGGCGGTAAATTCCGTTCCGCTCACAGAATTTGCGGAATTTGGGTAATTTCGAGTTCCGCGGAGAGCACGGAATTGCCAAAAATTCCGCGATCCGCGGCTTTGCGGAATTTTTTGCTTGTTCGCGCTTTCAAAATGCGTGTTTGCGAGATATTTCTCCCCGAGCACGCAAACAGCGTTCGCGAACAGGAAAAAAGCATTGCGAACGGGCGGAACAAGCAATTCCGCGTGTTCGTGGAACTTTTGCGTGCTCGCTGAGATTTTTTACCGTTTCGCGGAGCTTTGCGTAGCGCGACTACAGAAATTCCGCCCACCCCTAATTAACAGCACAGAGTATTCTTCGTTCTAGAATCAGCTGATAGCTGCAGTACGGCCGTGTCCTTTTGCAAACAAATGTCACATTGTGTGACCTGGAGCTCATTTTGCGACTACACTATGGGGAGGAGCTATTTCACTTGAATTACAACTTGTGAAACAAAAGGTAAACACTGACCACACTACTCTAGGTACATTAATCCACTTATCTATACCTTCTATTGTACCCTGTTAACAACACTTTATACACAAATCTCTGCATGATGAGTATGGTCACCATGGATGCAAGTGTGAAGGCCTCAGACCAGGGTAAGAAATTCTAACTTTATAAATAAGAAGGTAAACACTTTAGGCCTCTTTGAGAATGGCTTGTAATAGCGCAAACACCAGACCACTAGGAGAGTCTATGGCCATAATGAAGAAGGACGCATCAAATGTAGGCACACAACTCGACAATATAAAGGAAAACCAGGAGCCGACTCTGAAGGCTACAATGCCAGCATTAGAGGCGTGCTCAATAAAGCACCTACACTGTGTAGAGCAGTCAGAGCCACAGCACAATGACCCACCAGAGACAGACGCAGATAAGGAGTCTCCAGGCAGTGCCTCAAAAATGGAGAAAGAATCTGCTGATGCTAGAGGCGGCCATGAGGGAACAAGGTGGAACAATGACTATGAATGCATTGACCAGCAAGAGTCGAAGGCAGGACTCTAGTAATAGTATGGATCTCGATTCTAGCGAAGAATCTGTGCATAATATATAGAATCACTGGATAGTAAAGGACCATGTGACCCTGGAATGCAAAAAATAAGTATATTTCAAACTTATCCAGTGTACATTTAGGGGCATTTAAATCAATGGTAATGAGGAGGGTAGTTATAAGGCAGGTTGATGTTTGTTTTAGCAGCAAAGACAGGCGCCATGGGGGGGGTGAAGCCGCTCGCACGAATATGGAAGTTCTACACCTTTGTCAAGTATTTCATACCTCTCTTACTCAAGACAGAAAAACGTTCCATATCCCATAAAACTGCAACTGTAAGTAAACAGATGCAATCGTAAAATGGTGTCTTGCACTCTTCAGACTGTGCTAGCAACAACCACAAAAATGTGCAAAAAGGCAGGGTGTGACCATTGTGATGGGTGTGAAATTAGCAACTTCAGTCAACTGAATCATGACTGTCTTATGGATGGCTGCTGATGATCATGAAAAGTTCATAAAAAACCTATTTTACAAGCTCCATCCCTTTACAATTATGGAAGTGGTGAGAGTTATTTACAGGGTGAAAGAGACGGCTGACCCTGCTGAATGTTTTAAGAAGATTGTACAAGTTTTACTGTGCTTTAAAGGAGTATGGAGCCCATCAGAGAAAGTGGCAAGCATGTACAAGTAGGACAATGAGGACATTTGTTTCATAATGAAACATAATTTGAGTAGGAAGTATTATTGAAGATCAATTATCTTTATAAAGGTCTAAAAATGGGGCCTCTGGTATTTTAGAAAGAAGTAAATGAAAACATGATGACATTTGTAGATGTTATTTATGTAATTTTTTTTGCATTGCACAAAAAAAATATTTCAGCACATGGAGGAGACCGGTGTGCAGCTTAAGACAAATGTTCTCAGTCCCTCCTTTTCTGCCGCTACTACCTTGAATAGGTTCTTCGCCTTCACTGCCTTCACCACCACCTGCGCCTCCAGTGACACTGATTTCGCTCTCACCCTCACCCCTTACGTCGTAGATAGCATTAGGGGGAGACTCATCCATCAGCCTCGGCACCTCCCATAACCTCCTCTGTACCTGTATCTGTACCTGTAGACCTTTCGTCTTCCCGCTCTTTCTTGCGACTATCTGCCACTCTTGCGAGTCTACTTGCGTATTTTGGGGCATGGGCTGAGCTTCCTTACTGCTGCAAATCTCCACTGTGTTCCCGGTGACTCTCATCTTCCCCGACTCCCGTACTGTCCTTCCACCTCCGCTGTTAACCCGGAAGCCGACCACCACAATCACCCCCCGAGTCTTCCGCGGGAAACCTGCCGCCCACTGCCAAACCCCGTGACGCGTCTCCACCGCCAGCCTCATATGCGCCGGAGCCCAGTATACTAGTTTATCTCAAACAGTTGTATATTTGTTCCTCAACTCAATACTCAATACTTGATACCCATCTGTTCATTGAAAACGCTGCGCTGCATTGCTCATCGTTGCAGACTCTCGGCTTTCTCGCCTCCTCTCCTCCCTCCGTTCAGGAGCTCCTGCGACCGGCATCAGCCCGCCGCCATGTTCCCTCCCCCCCTTCTAAACAGGTTGATAACGGTGAGAGTTATGGGGGTGTTGGAGGTGGCGGAGGTGAAAATCCCATGGAAAAGATACTTTTGAATCAGAGGCAAGGTATTTTTGAGAAGTTTGAAATATCTGAGTCCAATCAGAAGGAGATTCGAGACAAGTGAGAAGTACTTGAGGAGAAGCTCGATGATATCGCGCAACGCACTTGTACTTTGGAAGAAGAAGTTAAAACACTATCAGTGGCAGTGTCGGAAAACTCTAAGGACATCGAATCACTAAAGAAACAGAATAGAATGTTGCAAGAAGATCTGGAAAGATTGGAAACACATTCCCGTCGGAATAATTTGAGGTTTCTTAAAATCCCGGAGGGGGCCGAGAAGGGAGATGTTAAGGCTCTTATATGTGGCCTCCTGAGAGAAATTGTGACAGATAGATTGGATATTGATTGGGAGAAGGAGGTCCAGAGAGCGCATAGAGATCCTTTTAGGCTGAATCCAGACAGAAAATCTCCGAGGAAAATTTAGGTAAACTTCCTGACCTACACTGTGAAAGAGCTGGTACTGGGAAGGGTGCTGAAGGAGTGCTCTTTAAAATACGAGGACTTAGGTAGGAGGACGGCCCAGAGACAGTGGGAACTGGGCACCAGAATGAATGAGCTACGTAGCAAGGGAGCACAGGTTCAACTAAAATTTCTAGCCATGCTGAAAATAATGTGGCGGAACAAAATGCATAACATCAGTGATCCAGAGGAAGTGGACACTTTCATTTCGCAAATGGATGGATGAGCTGATGTCTGTAGGAGCTTTATAAAGAGTTATGAATAGATGCCTGTGTGGTATAGATAGGCTGCTTCTTTTTGGTTTATTTATTTTTTCTTCTTTTTCCTTTCGGAACGGGGGTTCACGAAGGGCGGACTGTATCGCACAAGAGGTAGAAAGGGGGTTTCCTGGGGGGGAGGAGGGAAGAGGGGCACTGGGTGTGGGTTGCAGTGGGAGAAAAATAAAAAAAAAAGTTGTTCTCATTAAGCTAGTTTTGTATTGCTTTGGGAACCAGATGGGTTCAACAAGACAAAGGGATGGATTTCAGGTCCATATAAGAAGATTTGCGTCTATAAAATACAGTATGGATAACATAAAAGTGATCAATTTATTAAGCTGGAATGTGAATGGGTTAAGATCTAGGAAGAAAGCGTCGCGGGTCATTGAAACTCTAAAAGATAGTGAGGTCCAAATAATATTACTACAAGAGACCCACCTGGAAAGAACTGAATGTAAGCAATGTTTTGAAAAACTTAGATGGGTGCAGGAAGTTTTATGCTCAGATCAGAGAGGGAGTACCAGGGGATTGATATAATTATTAAGAGTAATAATGAAATAAGAGTAGTCAAGTTTGAATCCGATCTGTCTGGTAGGTGGCTAGTGGCAACTCTTTCAGTCTAAGGTAGGCCTTCGGTGTGTGCGGTATACTACGGTCCGAATAATGATAATCCAGAGGCCTTAGAAAAACTGGAGTCCTGTCTATTGGAGACGACAGCCCCCATTATATTAGGAGGTGATTTTAATTTAGTTTTGAATAAAGGATTAGATAGGACCTCAAAAGTTAAATACACCAACCCACCAAAAACATTCTCTAGACTGATCAGTATTATGAAAGAATTTAATTTAGTCGATATATGGCGTATTAAAAAAAAGGGAGGTGAGGGAGTTTACATTCTATAGTAAAAATATAGGCACCACTTCCGTATAGATTACTTCTTATTGGATCAGGAGCTATGTGGGGAGGTGGTGGAAGTGACCCATATGCCAGCAATAGTGTTGGATCATTCTGCTGTAGTGTTATCACTGAGTTATCATCAAAAAGAGCAGAATAGAAGGTGGACTCTAGACAGGGCGATACTTCTGTATGAGAATGTGGTTGGAGATGTGAGGGAAAAATCTGAGGATTTCTTTTGCGCCAATAAGGGCTCGGCAGAAGGACATATAGTATGGGATGCTTTTAAAGCATATCTAAGGGGGGGCCTAAAATCCATAATGATAGGGAAAAGTAGAGCGGAGAAACAGCAAAGGGAGAATAGAATTAAAGAGATTAAGAAAAAAGGAGAACTACAGAAGGCGTTCATGGAAGAGTCCGATAGAGTCCAAGTTCTGAGTAAAGAGCTGGAGGGGTTATAAGTGGCATTCCGGGCACAGCTGGATAAAAAAAATCACTTGATAGGTGGAAGGCGAGTAAACTCCAGCATTTTGCCTATGGAGAAAAATGTGGATCATTATTAGCCTGGAAGGCGAAGGCAGATAGGGCTAGGAACACAATTCGGGAGTTAATCAATAGAGAAGCTGGTGAGCAATTGATTGTCAACTCGGATATATGTGGAGAGGCCTGTAGCTTTATGAGAGATCTATACAGAGATGATGTTAAACCTGGCCAAGAAGAGATAAAGGAGTGGCTGGGATTGACGACACTTCCACGGTTAACTATACAGCAACAGAAAGCTTTAGAAGGAGAGATTAAGGAGGAGGAGATAAGAGCTCAGTGCAAGAAAATGGTTAAGGGAAAGGTTGCAGGACCAGATGGTCTACCAGTTGCGGTCTTTCTCTGTATCATCGATATAGTAACTCCTATTTTACAATCTTTATTTAATGAGATATATATAAGTGGGAAGAAAGTCCCTAATTCGTGGTCAGAGGCTACAGTCACTTTGATTTTGAAACCAAATAAGGACCCACAGAAAGTGGACTCGTATAGACTGATATCCTTATTGAATGCGGATTATAAGATCTTTTCCGGAATCATAGCATCTCGGGTAGCTAAGGTAATACATGAGGTTATCCATCCTAACCAAAGAGGCTTCATACCAGGAGGCAGTTGAATGAATTAACTTTTCAGTTGCTGGGAGTTATGGATATTGCGGTGGCTCAGAAATTACCTTTGACTATAGTGGCTGTGGATGCAGCCAAAGCTTTTGATCAGGTACATTGGCCCTATCTGTGGGAGGCTTTGTTAAGTTTCGGTTTTCCACAGAATATGGTTAGGGCGGTGCAAAATTTATATAGTGGTCCTAAAGCTAGAGTGTTGATAAATGGGGGGCTGTCAGACTGGTTCGAAATTTTTAGAGGGACAAGGCAGGGATGTCCCCTGTCCCCACTTCTTTTTAATATATATATCGAGCCACTAGCCAATGTGATAAGGGTAGATACTGATATTCTCCCCTTTAAATCACAGGATCTAGAAGTTAAATGAGCACTATATGCAGATCTGTTGCAGTATACGAGAAACCCGCAAGACGCAATTCCCAACTTGATGAGGAAGGCAGAGAGGTTTGGTGTAATTTCTGGGTATAAAGTAAACGCAGGAAAAAACGAGATTATGGCCTGGAATCAGGATATGGCAAGCCATGGGGTGAAAACTCAAATATGGTACTTGGGAGTTTTAATAACTCAGAGAATGGAGGATATTACAAAAGTAAATTGGGGAACTGTTTTTCCTCTCATCCAGCGTTGATGCACTTCAGGCTGCCATTTGCCAACACACACACACCTGTGCACCATGGTGCAAGGGTGTGTGCATTGTACTAAGCATAGGATTTATACTGATAGGAGAGCTTTCCGGTTCAAAAATTAAGCTTTCATATTTTTCCCATTTTGTACGTGTGCTGTATAACAGAACACACATGCAAAGTTTGAAAAGTATGTAGAAATTAAAATTATTCTCCTCTGTTAAGCCTGCCTCAAGGAAGTATAATGTTTTGGTGTAAATATTTCTCTAAAACTGCTAATAGAGTAGATTTTAGTGTCAATACCCATGGGTGGTTGCATGAAAACACCCATTTACCACCCATGGAACGGCCCCGTGAAGCAAAGTAGTGCATAGTGCTACTTTTCATCACTTTTACCAACTTTTCAATGAAGATCCTGATTTGCTCTAGAAAGTAAATACCACCAAAATGCCTTGAGCTGGGTTTGCATAACTCAAAGCAGATGAAGGGCAGATCGCCCCACTCTGGATGAGTCGGTAGTCGGGGAGTGCGCGCTGCGCTGGGTGGCTGCCGGCTCCATGCGACTAATTGGGTAGTAAAAAAGAACAATGATATCATGGTGAATGACTAAATAGCTGAGTGTCGACACTGGTTAGGAGCCGTGAATGGACCCCCGGGGTGTCAGACAGACTAGCATTATATGCTGATGATATCCGGACATTCCTTGATGAACCTCAGCAGTCAGGACCCCGGGTCCTCCAAATCTTTGGAAATTCTCAGCGCCATCATCAACAAAGATAAATCCTCTGTTTATCTCATGGTGTACCCCCCTTTCACTGTTTGAAAGGGCAGGGGACATTCAGGTCTTGATGAATTTAAATACCTCTGGGTATACATTACAGAGGTTGTGCAGAGGGCCTGGGACAGAAACATTCAACCGTAGCTGGATAGCCTGCCCAGGGACCTGGGGTTCTAGTAAGCACTCCCTCTGTCCTTCTTGGGGTGCTCCTCAATCTTTAAGATGGTAATCTAGCCTCACTAATTATACCATCTACAGAATTATTCCATATATTATTCCTTGCTACCTCTTCACTCGAATGGATGCGGTCTTGCAAGGTTTTCCAGGGAACTACCACCCTTCCACAGAAATGCTCTGTTAAAATGCTTCAAATGTATGTTCGAGGGACATATAGCGGCTGTAGTGGATTCGTCTTAGAGCATCCCATTTAATTATTATAAATGGACGGTGGTTTGATACCCGGGGCGACCCAGCCTTTGTCCCTGACAAATGGGCGATGTGGAGGCCAAGGTATCCCACCTACTTTATGGGGGAAGAGACCTCTTCTTCTTTCCCTCTGGCCATGAGAGTGATGTTTCGGGTTTGGAATGAAGCTATTAGGTCTCTGGATGCGTCGTATAACAAGGACACACCCCTGTAGTTGGGGGATTGGCTGGGGCAGATGTCTGGGGTTACAGGGACTCCGGTAGTGGAATGCATTCTCAAACTGCGGGAGGTCATGTTGAGTTACATTTAAATCATTTACAGAGCTCAATAGTGAATATAACCTCCACTGTAGTCAACTCCTTAGACTTGGGTAGCTCCTGTGTGCTCTTCCCGACTATAGCATGAGGGAGGCCAAAGTTTTAATGAAGGAATTGAGGTAATAAGATCACCGCAGTCTATGGCTCTTTAGCAACGTGTTCACCTGACTCTTTTGGCCAGTTGCGGGATGTAGGAAGCTGGTTATTTATATGGTATACCAAAAAGAGGTATACCGTGCAAAGAGTCCAGGTATTCCCATATGAGTGGACAGGGGCTTGCTCTAGCAATCCCAAGGTGCTCTTCTAGGGTGTAGTGTGATTGAGCACCCCTAGGCTGATCAGAGAGGAGTGTTAGACAGCTGCAAAATATACACATAGTCAATAGTCCTTAGGAAAACCCACTCTTGTAAAAATACTAATGAGGGCTCTGACAACTGTAGGAGCAGTGACAGTCCTTGGGGGTGTAGCTTCAGGGTACCTGGTGGCATGATCCACTACCACCAGTATAAATCTGTTCCCCAATGCTATTGGAGGGTCTACGGGGGCAACAATGTCAACCCCTACCCTTCAAAGAGAACCCCAACCTCTGGAAATAGAATTAAGGGGGCCTTTGGGTGGCCATCTGCTTTGCCACTGGCTTGGCAGATGGCACAGGAGTTCCTACTCCAAGTTTTGGCCTGGTCAAGATGCCCAACTAGGGGGATGTAATGAGCCAAAGTGAGTAAGAACTCTCTCTACATGTGAAGCACTACCACTCTCCTAGTGGGGTCTATGGCCTCAGTGTAAATGAGTCCACCCTCCCAATAGGTTCTGTATGAGCCACTGACATCTCCCTTTCCTGATCAGCAGCTTGCTGTCTCCGGATTTCAAGAGTGGGACAGGTCCTCTGACCCTGGCACAGATCTTGCCTAGAGGGCCTCCCTGGGCCTAGGAGCTTTGACATGTAAGGCCCAAGTTCCTGGGGCTCAGTCCCCTCTGAGGCTGACAGGTCTTCTCCCTGAGGAGAGCGGACCTGAGCTTGTCTGTTGTGAAGCTAGTTTCCCAGACTTCTTGTCTTTTCTCTTGGAGGGTTGGGCCATTACTCCACGCTCCAACTTCTCTTTTTCGCCCCGGGCTTTGCATTGTGCTCTGGTTTTGACCCACACTAATTCGGTTATACCCAGCATAGCTGCATGGGTCTTTCTTTCAACCTCAGCCCATGCTGACTGCAGATCATTTCCTAGCAGGCAGGCTACAGGAATTGCAGAGAATACCACCACCTTCTTTTGGCCAGTAAACCCACCCCATTCTTAGAATACCATGGCTATGGGATGGACCTTAGTTTGGTTGTTTGCATTGATGACTGTGAACGCCTCATCAGCCAGATACTATTCCGGGGATATCAGTTTTTCAGCCTTCCTAGTGACACTTGCACCTGCATCCCTCAGTGCTTCAACTCTGATCCCATTTATATGAGGCATTTTTCCATGTTAATGGACCAGACAACCAGGGCAGCTACATCCACCTCTCACCCCCCAGAGACTAAAGTTGCTTCAGTGAGTTCTCGGACATGGTCAGGGCTCACCTGGGATACCATCTGGAGACTTCCCACTGCAGGTGTTGCAGGTGCACTAATGGGATTATTTTTGTTGAGACCGCTAGGGTCTCCAGTTCGGTGCCCTTTGACCTTACAAATAAAGCTCCAAACCTTTTTATGATCCAAGTTCTTGCCCTGGTACCCACCCTTAGATTGTATATTGGCTCGGGCCCACTCTCCTGAACCAGTTTCTGGGGGCCTTGAGAAGACTCTTTGTTTTTATCTTTAGACTGGTCACCATCTTTCCCTTGGGGGGGGCTTAGTAACTCCATTCTTTTTGTCACCCCCACCATGAGTTGTCTTGGTTACCCTTGTCTTGACCCAGAGGTCCGCCTTCTTCCCCAACTCTTGAGTAGAAAGTGGACCTAAGTCTACCAGATATTGATGTAATTTTTCAGGAACACTGTTACTCAGCAGATGCTCTTTCATAATAAGATTATAAAACCAATCATAATCTTGCACCTGATTACCTTTCAACCAACCACCTAGTGTGTTAATTGAGAAATCTACAAAATCTACCGAGTCTCCCTGAACCTGATCCTGTATTCCTCAGCGGTGAGTCCAAAGCCCTCAATCAACGTCATACGACCCAGCATCTGCCTCATTCAGTGTCGGGAACCTATCCATACATATTCCTGAGAACAGCTTCAAGAGTAGAGAGCCTCGATACCTTTGGCTGAGTTGGCTCATTTTACAAGGCTTCTCAAAGGCTGTAAACCATTTGGTGGTATCATCACCCTCTACATATTTGGGGACAATCCCTTTGGGGATCTTAGGGTCAAAAGCTTCTTCTTTCTCCCCATTTATGATTTTGCTGCCACCAGAGATGGGTCCTAGGCCCATCTCAGCTCTTTCTTTGTGCATAGCTAGGATTTTGGCTTCTAGAGCTGCCCTCCTGGCTAGTCTCTCTAGGATGAGTTCCTCCTCTGGGAGGTCCTCTCGCTCAAGGGGAAGAGGCTCTAAGCTCTCCTCATTTCTACTGTCTCC
Source organism: Calotriton arnoldi (assembly GCA_963921515.1). Taxonomy (NCBI): domain Eukaryota; kingdom Metazoa; phylum Chordata; class Amphibia; order Caudata; family Salamandridae; genus Calotriton; species Calotriton arnoldi. The sequence continues at coordinate 1,724,662 of CAWUFW010002725.1, forward strand.
GTTCTGACCCTCAGGCAGAGCAGTGTCATCCCCTGGATGGTTTGTCTCATACTCTGCCAAGAGCTCCTGGAGCTTTGCCTTGTTAGTAGTTGAGCATGTTTTTATTTTATAAGGTTCAGAGAGGATCCTTAGCTGCTGCATCGAAAGCTGCAGGTATGGGGTCAGGTTGATCTCCTGAACCAGATATTCTGTAGAAGAAATTGTAATTATGGCTGGGAGCTTGTTAGGAAACAACAACAATTCTAAAATAGACTTTTGGGCCTAGCTAGTAGTATACTTTTTAAATTCTAAACAGTTTCACTGTGGGACTCAACAGAAAGCCCTAATAGCTAGGTATTAAACACATTAAAAAAACATCAAAACCAGAAAAAATGCTTTTAAACTAATGACAATTTTGGATTCCTTAGTGGAATCGCTTATTAACCACGTGGTACAGCAGATGGCAAGTCTTGTATCCTGACGCTGCATCACCAATGTAGGAAACTAGCTCTTCATATGGTATAACAAAAAAATACTGTGCAAAGAGTCCAGGTATTCCCTTACTAGTGGACAGGGGCTTGCTCTAGCAATCCCAAGAAGCTCTTCTAGTGGTAGGGTGAGTGAGCAGGCTTAAGCTGATCAGAATTAGACATATGCAAAATACATACACAGTCAATAAATCATGCACACAACTCAATAAGGAGATCCTCACCAATCTATAAAAATAATACGTATCTTTATATATATTTAGGCATCATAATCAATTTGATCAGGTAGGTAGGTTTTGCAAGAGAAAAACTTTTATGTTTTAAAAGTCGACACTTTGTGGATTTTTCAGAGGTTGCAATGTTATCCTATGGGAGAAAAACCAAATACAGCATACAGCTAGAGTACAGCGACTTACAAGACCAATCTACTGGACTTAAGGTGAGTATAGGGCAATGCCCAAGGTAGCACCAGCAGGGCAACCTCCAGCCGCACTAGGGCAACCGGGTGCAGTGGTGCTTACAGTGTTGGGTACCCAATGTTAGTCTATGGGGATCGGTCTGCATGAAAAGAGGCTGCAGGTTTGGACTGGGAGGCCAGTCGGGCTGAACCAACAGGGGGCTCAGGCCTCACAATGCTCAGGGACATGGGGACACCTTTGGTCCTCTTCTCCATGGGCGACGAGTGCAGAGGTGTCCTTAGGCGTTGGGTTTTGTCACCGGGAGCGGTTGAGGTAGAGGAGGGCCTGCAAACAGAGGCTGAAGGCAGAGTAAAGAAGTCCACAGAGGATAAACCCAAGGTGGGCTTCCAGTCTGGAGGGTCGGGGGACCAAGTTGGCACCATTGGCCCACTTCAGCTCTGGCTAGATGGCTGGGGTGCAGTGGTGCTTTCAGGAGTCTGGTTTTCACGGTCTTGGAACCTCACAGGTCTTTCTTGGTACCTGCAAGGTGCAGAGGTGCAGCTCCGCTGTTCCACAGGAGTTCCTGGTTCTTGGGCGAAGTACTGGCGGTTCTCCCAGGCTTTGGAGACACAGCAGCTGCAGGACAAGTCGTATTTTGGCGCAGTTGTCGAAGTCAGCAGATGGGCTGGCAGGGTTGGTGCGAAGTCAGTTGCTAGATCTTCTGTTCTAGCTTCTTGTGGCCCTTCACGTCTGTCTTCTTTCAGGTTGGCAGGTTCTCATTCCCTGGTGCCAGGAGCTTCCCTAATACTGAATTTGGGGCAACACTGGCATATCCTTCAGGGCATGGAGCTATAGGAGGGAGTTGTTTCATCCAGAACACGGGTTATATACTGCAAGGGGATGACCATTAAGAACCAACTATGCCCGAGTTATATAAAAAGTAGTAATACCATACTTAAAAATGAGAGTTGGATTCCAGCTAAAATAAAGGGTTTCTATACCTGTGGCAAATATAATGTGTGTCAGTTTGGAAGGAACAAGACACAGAAGTTTTGCTATAACAATAAGAAGAGATATATGACCAACAGTTTCATAAATTGTTATACAACACACACTGTACGTGTTCTTGGATGCACTTGTAGAATGATTTAGGTGTGCAGTAGCATACGTCCTCCCAAGTTGCGCATCCAAGAACATGTGAGCGCCATCAGGAGTAAAAATATGGGCAACCCAGTAGCATTACATTACAATCAAAATCATCCTGGGGATATCACAGTTTGGTTTTATGCATTAGAACAAGTTATGGATAATGAGAGAGGGGGAAACAGAGAAGTAATGTTGAGGAAAGCTGAAGCAAAATGGAGAACAAGACTTAGAAGTGTGGAATATTGACATAATAACAATAAAGAAAGGCATCATTTTCTGTCGACTGGATGTGAGTACATGGAGTAATATCACATTAGATTTATGGGTAGGGCTCTTTCCCAGCACTAATGACGGACTCGGTGTATGATACTATGAAATGGGATTATGGATAAAATGACAACATAGGAATTCTTCCATTATGTTTATCAATATACTGAGTCTCAATATTAGGTTTTGAATTAGAAAGAGGATCGAATATGGCGCCCAGGGGGGATGCGGGAGTTTAAGTCCTGTTTCTAAACCCAAGAACATGCCGAATATCTAACCCGGAATATTAAAAGGGAAGAAATGTGACATCCGCAGATAGTGCTGCAAGTACGCGGAGTACCAAGATTTATAAGGGAATAATGGTGAACAATGGTGCCCCCATCATATTGGAAGCTTTGTGGCTTGCGTTTCTCTTTTTACCTTTTTACTTGTGTAAATGGACAAATTGGACTTAAATATGATGCCCTGAGCGGCGAAAAGAGATCAAAGATGGTGGTTGCAGGAGGCGGTTAAGTCCAGTTGTGAACACATGAATCGTGAGTATTAAAGTGGATTAAAAATGGCGTCCGTGCTGAAGGCGGAGAGTACACCGTATATTGGGATTTGATTTAATTGAAAATGAGTAAGTGGATGTGACCGGTCCCTTCTGAACTCTATAATGGGATGCAGTAAGCAATTTTGCACATATAGCTTTGGATTATATAAATAGAGTGGGATAGAATGCTCTCTCTCGAACTTTACAGTTTTATGTACTAAGTGATGTTGCACATGCAGTGTTGGGCTCCACAAATATAGTGGGATAGACATACCGGTTTTCATAGCTGCATTAATGCCCCTTACAGTGATCTCTAGATATCTTGTCTGTAAGGTGTAGTATAAGGGTTGAGATTTTGGGTGTCCCGCTTAACATTTTGTAAGTAAAATGGGAAAGATGTATTAGCCTTCGTGGATTAATCAATGCATCAGTGATCTCTAGATATTATGTATGTGAGAATATAATATGCAGATTTGTTTTTTTAGTACCCCATGTAATATTCTGTAAGTTTTACAAGAAACCTGGTATTTTAAAATGAAAATGATGGACTTGGGGTTATATAAATTGTTCTTTATTTACAAACTTTTTAAAATTATTTTTATTGTTAGAGTTCATACAGCCAACAAACCACATTTCATTAAACCATTACATCATAATGGTAAACCGATAAAGAAGATACAATAAACAAATAACACATACGGCAAAAACACAATATATTACAGCCAATGGAGTACCTTATATTGCACTTTGTCCCGGATATTTTTTTGCCCGTCAGCTAATCACCCCACCTATCCCAAAGCCCCTCATAGTCTCGGAAATTTGTCAGGAGTTCCAGACCTTAAAGCATAGCGATATTCGAGACCCTTCATTTTTAACATTTTCGACCGCCATTGTTGGAAAGTAGGAATCACTTCCGACCGCCAATATTGAAGAATGACTGACCTTGCTATTAAGGCAATTATAAATAATTGTTTCTTCTGCAACGGTTCTATTTTGACGTCGGGGGAATACCCCAAACCGCTGTCTGGGCATACATTGGATGTCCAGTCTCTAATGTATGGTGGCCACACTCCTAAATTTCAACCCAAAACCGATTTATTTTTGGGCCGCCCTAGATAATATGTGCCCTGTTACACCCCCACCATTGAGCGCATAAAACATTCTGATATCTGGGGGTTAATTTTGTGCAAAAAAGCTGGAGTTCTATAGAACAACCATTTTGTATAGAATTGCATTCGATGGAAATTCATCCCCTTCATTAAAGAAAAATCGAACAAATTGTTATTATTCCAGGTTTCCACCGACATCTGTAGGCCCTCCTAGGACTGCCTCTTATCCCGAGCCTTCAAGAATACCTCATTACCCTGTTTTTGTCTCAGGATAGTGACCTAGCAGCTAATGGATCTGCGTGTTCTAGTCACTATTAGATCTTCAACCAGATCCAAACTTGTCAAAATTCCTCTAGGCTCCAGTTCATGCAAAAAATGTCTTAGCTGAATAAAGGGCCATTGCATCATTATTTAAGGGTGCCTAATAGTGGGTACAACTTCAGTCCAATCTTTCCAGGAGTCTAGACTTCGAAACTTAATCTAATAAAGGTAGACCCCTGATATGTACATCCACCAAGAGGGTAACTCCAATGATAGCGGGAATACCATAATGCTTTAACAGTTGTTCATCCAAATTAATCCAGGAGACATAAAGTACCTATAACAGCAATGTGCAAAACTCGCAAAGTACTATTCTTTTAAATCTGGAAGAGCGAGGCCACCTTCTTTAACTGGCCTATATAATGTACCTTTATTATTATTTTTTTTTAAATTTTATTTGAAAAGTTTTATAAAGCACGAACATGACCCAAAAAAGGGTATCAGATCGCTGTACAAAGGAGGGTACATGGCAAGAGTTTTAAAACAGGGTGCAGTACAAACTTGAACACAAGAAGTATCAGAAGAGTTACAGCAGGCAACACATAAAAAAAAGGACCTGTGAAGAGAAACATAACAAATTTAGACCGACCGTTAAAAAGATTATCAAGCATGCGATGGAAGTGGAGTAAAGATGGCATCAGGGCTATTGCTGTAGATGGTCATTCAGTATTAGCCACTTGACATGTTTTTTGAAAGAAGTAGTCGATGGGTTGGATCTGATCTCAGGAGGAAGAGCATTCCAAATTCTTGGAGCAAGACCAGAGAAGGCACGGTTGTAAGTTCTTTTCTTATTGAATTTGGGTGGTTTCAAAAGTAGAGTATTAGTGCTTCTTGAGTTCCGACTCGATCCCGAAAGCTCAAGTTTTTTCGCTAGGTAAACGGGGGTGTTGTAGTGAATAGCTTTGTGCGTCAGGCAAGCAATCTTGAAACGAATCCTTGCTTCAATGGATAGCCAGTTAAGCTGAATTATCTCCGGAGTGATATTGTCATGTTTTCTGGAGCCCGTGATGAGTCTGGGCGACGCATTCAGAGTGGCTCTAAGCGGAGCGAGACTAGCTTTAGGAAGGCCGGCTAGGGTCACCAAACCATATTCCAAGCCTGAGATAACTAGGGATTGGACTGCTGACTGGATGTCCTCAGGAGGCAAGAATGGTTTGACTTTCCTTAGGGTGCTGTGCTGATGATTGCCACCCCTAATAGTGGCACTAAATGTAAGGTTGCATGTTTAGGTGTTTGTCCAGGGTGATGCCTAAAGATCTAGCAGAGTCAACAACATGAGGGGTGCAGTTGAGTGCAGAGAGTTGTTTAATCCAGTCTTGGGTAGGAGCTGAGTAGTTGCAGGGGGAAATCAGAAGAAATTCTGTTTTTATGGTATTTAACAACCGATTCATGGTGAATAAAAATCTTTCTCCCTCCTCACCCAACCTACTAGCAATACCACAAGGCTCAACCCTATCCCCCAAGCTATTCAACCTTTATGTCAAACTACTACAGCAGGCGAATATCTCCTACCACATGTACGCGGACGACACTCAACTTTACATCAAGATCACTTCCACTGAAGAGATAAAGATGATGAATTAAGCTCTCAAAAAAACCGTCTTCTGGCTAACGACCAACTTCCTCAAGCTAAACTCGCAAAAAACTGAATTTCTTTCAATCTACCCCCCTAAACAAACTCTCTGGAGATAAAGGAATGGACCAAGATGATCACTGCTCTAAACTGCACTCCGATTCTGGTGGACTCCACAAAATCGCTTGGCATTACACTGGATAAGAACCTTAACATGCAAACACACATCAACCTGTTGGCTAAAAATGCACGCTTTCACCTCAGCTAGCTCAGAAAAATGAAACCATTCATCGAGATCCCTGACCTCAAAACTGCAGTTCAGGCTTCAGTCATCTTGAGGTTGGAGTACGGTTGTACCACCCTCTCGGGGCTTCCCACAATCTCAACAGCCCCTTTAAAAGCCTGTCTCAATGCAGCAGCAAGACTCCTAACAGGATCTAGGAAATTTGACCACATATCACCACACCTGAAGGTGCTCAACTGGCTGCCCTACGAAGCTAGAATCCACCTAAAGATGGCCTGCATCACTCATAAAGCACTACACCACAACACCCCCAGTACCTATCCCAGAAACTTACTTTATCTGGAGGAAACACACTATAGGAGCTCCGACAATCTACTCCTGAAACCCTCTTGCTTCAACAAGAAAAAAACGTCTGACAGAGCATTCTCTGGAGCGGAACCAAGAATATGGAACTCGCTACCTCTGTGCATCAGAAAAATCTCTTCTACACCACTATTCAAAAGGGAAGCAAAATCATTCCTGATGAGCAAATTCCTACCATAATCCCGCACATGCCCCACCGTTTGGGGCCTTACCATCACACCAACTATTTCACTGACTTTTATGGCACTGAACCACTCTACTACTTCAAACTTGTTTCTACACTTCACTTAATGACACCTTCGCCACTAAGACTTACTCTTACTTGAGCTTGTCCCTAATGCTACGAACAAATCATCTCCATTATCGCTTCTGCTACCTAGCGAACCTTGTTAAAAATGTTTTGATACGGTCTCTGCTCTGTTTTGCAAACTGTTTTAATACTTACTCTGCTTTGTTTTGTAAAGCGCTCTGATACCCTACTCTGGGTCTTGTTCGCGCTATAAAAACTCTAGAAAATAAAATAAGATGATTATGTGTTAGCCACTGCTGCGTTTTCCAAAGTGCATCATTTAGCGTTTTTATGTCCTCAGGAGAGGAGACCTTCAAATATAGTTGCGTGTCGTCAGCATACATATGGTATTGAATGTTAGAGCCGTTCAGAATATTGGAAAGAGGTTCCAATGAAAGGTTGAAGAGAGTGGGTGACACTGCAGAACCTTGAGGTACTCCAATAGTGACCGGGGTACTGGCAGCAAGTGATTGGTTGACTTTGATTTTTTTGGGTACGGTTGTGCAAGAAAGAAGCACACCAATTTAAGACAGGGCCCGATAACCCCATCCTATGTTGAGGAATGGCAATCAAGTTTTCATGTTTAATAGTGTCAAAAGCTGAGGACAGGTCAAGAAGAATCAGAAGACCAGGGACATTTTGATCAAGGGATCTCAAGGCGTCATCAACGATGTGGGTTAATACGGTTTCAGTACTGTGCCCAGCTCTGAAACCAGACCGGTAATGGTCAAGGAGCTGAAATTTCTCGATGTGGTTGCAGAGCAGTGTGTGGACGCATTTCTTGAGTAATTTCGCTAAAGTCATGATGCTAGTGATCAGACGGAAATTAGTGGGATAGGCTAAGTCAGCATTAGGCTTCTTCGGGATGGGAGTGACTTGTCCCATCTTGAGGCAGTCAATCAATCAATCATGGGCTTGTAGAGCGCACACTACTCACCCGGAACGGGCCTCAAGGTGCTGGGGGGGGCGCAGCCGTCTGGAGGGGGAGCACTGAGTCCCATCGAAGAGCCAGGTCTTGAGGTCTTTTAGGAACTTAGGGAGTGATGTGATCTGTCGGAGGTGGAGAGGAAGGGAGTTCCATGCCTTTGCCGCGAGGAGGGAGAAGGAGCGTCCTCCTGCTCTGGTCTTCTTGGTCCGAGGTACCGTCGCAAGGGCGAGCTGGGCCGAGCGGAGAGAACGTTGGGGGGCGTGGAACATGAAGCAGTGGTTTAGGTTGGCGGGTCCGGTGTTGTGGAAGGCCTTGTGTGGGTGGGTGATAATCTTGAAGGTGATTCTCTTCTCTACAGGGAGCCAGTGTATGGTCCGTAGGTGTTGGCTGATGTGGCAGGGGCGTGGTAGGTTGAGGATTAGTCTGGCGGCGGCGTTCTGAATGTTCTGGAGTTTCCAGGTGAAGTTCTTGTTGATCCTGGCGTAGAGTGCATTGCCGTAGTCCAGTCTGCTACTGATGAGGGCGTGTGTGACGGTTTTCCTGTGTTCGTGGGGGATCCAGTTGAAGGCCTTTCATAGTAGGCGGAGGGTGTGGTAGCAGGAGGAGGTGCTGGCGTTGACCTGGCGGTCCATTTTGAGTTTGGAGTCCAGGATGATCCCGAGATTGCGTGCGTGGTCCGTGGGAGCGGGGGGCCACCAGGTGTCGTTCCAGGCGTTGGGATGTGGACCCATGATGAGCACTTCGGTTTTGTCCACGTTGAGTTGTAGACAGTTGTTCTTCATCCATCTGACGACGGCTTCCATACCGACTTGAAAGTTGCGTCTGGCGATGTTGGGTTGGTTGGAGAGGGAAAGGATGATTTGGGTGTCGTCTGCGTATGATGTGATGTTAAGTCTGTGTGCTCTGACGATTGATGCGAGCGGGGCCATGTAGATGTTGAACAGGATCAGGCTGATGGAGGATCCTTGTGGGACTACGCAGGTGGTTGAAGTGGGTTCTGAGTGAAAAGGAGGGAGTCTGACTCGTTGGGTCCTGCCGGAGAGGAAAGAGACGATCCAGTCGAGAGCCTTGTTCCGGATACCGGCTTCGTGGAGTCTGCGGGCTAGGGTGCGGTGGGAGACATTGTCGAAGGCTGCGGAGACGTCCAGGAGGATGAGGGCTACCGTCTCTTCTCTGTCGAGTAGGGAGCTGATGTCGTCGCCGCGAGGAGAGTGGTTTCGGTGCCGTGGTTCTTCCTGAAGCCTGATTGGGAGGAGTCGAGTCAGGAATCCTCCCCTGTACGAGAGATTCTTGAATGATCCTGGACCAGAGTGGAAGAATGGCTGAATTGAGTTCTTTGAGAAGCTTAGCGGGAAGAGGATTGTTGAAGTGCTTGGAGGGATTTAGAGACACCAGGGAGTTAGCCAGCTCCGCGTCATCCAGGAGCTGGAAAGAATTCCAAGACGCGTTGGTTTTAGGAGAGCCGAATATAGGGTGTGAAAAAGCAATCTGTGCCTTAGGTACAGCCAACGCAGGGGAACTCAAGGACCGCTGGTTAGGTGCGGCACATTGCAGTTCAAGTTCAATTTTCCTTGCCTTCGCCGAGAACTGAGCTGAGAAATCCTCCTCACTGGGGTAGGAGGTCACGAGTGCTGATGTATGGTTTGTGGTATGAGTGGCTTGTTGTTTGATGATTTCAAACAGTTTTTTAGGTCTGCTTTAAGCGCTGTCCAGCAGGGCCCTGAATTGATCTGATTTCGCACTACGAATGTGTTTGTTGTATGCGCTTCTCATCCTCATTAACTGATTGAGGCTTGTAGTGGAGGGAGAGTTTCTCCATAGTCTCTCAGAAAGCCTAAGTTTGCGACTTTCCTCATTTAGAAATTCATTAAACCAGGGTTTGGATTGTTTGCTCGGAATCCTTTTGAATTGCAAGGGAGCGATAGAGTCAAATATACTTGACATGGAATTGATGTAGAGATCCGTTAGGTCGTCCAAGTTAGACATATTAGGGGGTGGCTGAAGCAAATTCTTGCTAATGGAGGTTAGATTATTGATGTTGATGTCTCTCAGATTGCGAACCAGCTGTTTTTAAGCGGTTGACCTTGTCTGAGCAGGACCTTTTCCAAAATGTGAAAGGAGATTTGGTGATGATCCGACCAGTCACAGGGTATGTCATCAAGAAGAAGAATGTTGTCTCTAGCTATGATAAGGTCCAGGGTGGCGCCTTTATTGTGGGTGGGACCATAACAGGCTTGGATGAGGTTGAGGTTGGAGAAGAAAGCCTTAAAAGATCATACTAGGGGATCATTTGTGTCATTCCAGTGAACGTTAAAATCCCCAAGGAAGATATGTCTAGTGTGAAGGTCAGCGCAAGAGGAAATGGACTCCATAATTTGCTCTATGAAGAGCAGATTGTCACCAGGTAGATGATATATCGTGTGGCGCGCACAAACAATTTTGCCATTGTTCCAGATTTCTGTGACTAGGTGCTCACATGAGGACATCAGCACCTTTGGAGCCTGTTTCAATGTGAGGCTGGAGCGATGGATGCAGCCAATGCCCCCTCCCGTTTTATACAGTCTATCGCATCTGATAATGTCATAATCAGGAGGGATTAAGATGTTGAGTATTGGGGGGGGAGGAGTCATTGAGCCAAAGTTTCGGTAAGGATCATGAGGTCCAACTGTGGAGAGATGATGAGTTCAGAGATATCAGCGGCGTGTTTCATAGCTGATCTGCAGTTGAGAAGCATCGATTTGATACGAGAAGAGGTAGTGACCCCTTCTGGGCGAGACGTGGTGATCTGAAGCAGGTTATCACTATTCACGCCTCTAAGGTTAACACTAGGTTCTCTACGAGGGTCGGCGGGGATAGTTGGTATGTTACTGGTGCATCAGAAGAGCCTCGCCCGGAGCCATTGTACGAAAGAAAAGCGCGTGCGTGTCATCAACCGACAGCTGAGGTAAGAACCTAGGGGGCCTGGAGGGGTGGTTAGGAAGAGTGCTAGTGATCCAGTGTGGGATAGTGAGAGAGGACCTATCCTCCCTGAAGTGTTTAACATTGGTTGGAAGAGTAGGTCGATCAAACCCGCAGGAGGGATAGAGTTTGCAAAAATTCTCAATCTTCAAGGAGAAGTGTAGGAGGGTCTGCAGGTTATTTCTGACAGTAAGGAGATTGTGCTTGAGGTCAGCCATTTTCTCCTCAAAGAAAGGGAGACTAACATAGTCAGTGACTGGCCTGGAGCAATAACAAGTATGGAGTCCCTTAGGTAGAGTGGAGTTGGAAGATAAACACTCATCACCCAGATTGCAGGGGATACTGTAGTCCGAAAGAGTTCCGTCATATTAACCTCTATGGGGGAAGATTAGCATAGATGTCGTCCGCGCTCGGTGCGGGAGGTTGAAGGGAGCATCCTGGACACGTATAAGTGACCAGTAAGGAAAATTTCGCCTGAGAGATGGGGGAAGAAATATGAGGGGAGATAGGAAGGTGAGGGTTGGTATGAGATGTATTGGGGGTAAGACATTGAGTATAGAGTAGGCAAAGCACTAAGATTGGTGTTACGGACGCTTAAAGAAGAATAGTCAGGGTAGGGTTTGTGAGTAATATATTCGTCAACCGCATCGGGGGATGTCATTTGGGGGGGGATTGGGTGCAGAGTAGTGGGAGCACTAAGGTTGTTGTTACAGGCGCTTTGAATTTGATAATCCAGGCTGACAGGGTGAGGTTTGAAAGTATTACCCTCATCCATCATGTCTGGGAAAGAATCAGACCGGGCCATAGAGAATGAAGGGGAGGGGGGGAGGGAGGGGAGGAAGCAGGGCGGGAGGGAACAAGGGCTTCCGCAGTAGAGGGCAAACTCATAGGATGTAAATTAGATATCGAGTTATTAAGTGAGATTTTAATCTTCATAAAGATAATGTCAAAGCGATCAAGATTTAGGTCGGAGGCTTGAATAAGGACGTTGCCATTATTATAGAGAGAAATGGTAAGATCAGCAGTGAGTACTGGAGATGGTAATAAGACTATTCGGAAGCCGTGCGGGTTTTTGCCCAAGGGTTTGGAACGAAGCGTAGCAGTTAGGGCTCTTCTCCACTGGGCTCTTCTGGATGTGTAGAACATAAGGTCTGTAACCACTAAACCCTTTGACGAGCAGTAAGAGGTATCAGAGATAAGCGTTTCAGGGCAATGTTTGAGTAAATTGTGTTTAAAGGACTTAGCTTCGAGAGGTTGGGGGATAGATAATCTTAAACGCATTTAGGCCTACCAAGGTCAAATGGTCCGATGCGCTCGTAGCAGGTAGAGCCATGATGAGGAAAGCGAGCAAGGACAACAGGGGAAAAAAAAAATGTCCTATATGTTTGAGTTCAACAAAATCGATTTGCAGACAACCAAATTTTAAGTGTGTAATATTCCATTTAAGGATCCGAATGCGACAGGGCGAAGCTAAAGGATAAAATATTCGTTGAACAGAAGAACATCTGTGTCTTGTGAATTATAGCACTCCTAGGTAAAGCTTAGCATAGTTGTTGTAGCAGAAACTTTAAAGAGACTTTAAAGATGGCCGCTCCCCAGGTAGAGCAGAGTGGAAGTCCTACCTTCTTTCTTTATTCCTGCCAATTGGAGAACATAGTATCTTGTTGCAGCCAGGCTATTCCAAGATGGCCGCCCCATGAGTAGCACAGGAAGCCCTATCTTTGTTTCTCCAGCCCACTCCACAGAATGGAATCCTCCCTTTCTTTCTCTGATTCTACAAATTGGAGCACATAATAGCTTATCGCAGCCAGACTATTTAAGATGGCCGCACCGTGAGTAGAACGGGCAAGTCCTAGCTTAGTTTCTCTGACCCCAAGCAATTAGGGAATGAAACTTAGTCAAGTGGGGGAAAAGCAAATGAGAGTAAGAGATCTTCCAGGAAAAACAAGTAACACCAATGATCAGCCAGGAATCCACAAGCAAGGGGAGAAGTCACCCGGCATGAACAGATAGGCTTCTCCCTGAGCGCCTTCCTGCTGACAAACAGCCAAAGTCCAGGGTCTTCCCAAGGGTCACAAAGGAGCCAATCTAGGCGTTTTATTGGCCATATGAAGGCTGAGAACATTACCTCCATTTTCTTTAAAAAACGTCATCTGAAGAGTGCAGGTTATTGCAGCAAACAGGAAATTGCACACGGGTAAAACCCACAGCCGAATTAAAGCAACACAGCCCATTTATCGATAAGGGTAGGTTGGTCCATCTTGTGAATAGCACCTTAATTTGACTAATCGGAAGGGAGTAAGTGTCAAGTGCACAGGTACATAATAAAATCTCAGTTTTCAGCATGTTAATCTTATATTCAGCAAGTGCTTGACAGTCTTGGAAAATTTTAAAAACCTGCTTTTGATTCTCTAAATCCGGGTTTAAAAATAGAGCTATATCGTCGGCGTATAGCCTGATGTTAGTCATCGCACTTATTGGCGGCTTTATACTTGTATCGGTCCGAACAGCTATAGCAAACAGTTCTATAAAAAGAGTGAAAAGTATCTATCAAAGAGTGATGTGAAAAACAATTAACGACATGCGTATAGCTATTAGACCCCACTGTCGTGAAGAAAGAAAATAGTCTAGCTTTGCTGCAGATTTATCTCTTTTTTAAATACAAGAGAATTCATACTTATCTGGGTACCTTTGTTGCCATAGACCCAACAGGCTCAGACTCTTAATATAGTCTGACATGACTCTGGCCATTCGCGCCTTATTTACTTATGCGTATGAGATGTAGAGTCTAGCTCTGGATTCCAAAGAAAACTATTGAAATCCCCCCCCTAATCAATCTTCATGGATGGTCAACAATATCTGATAGCGCTCTACCAGTGGGGCTGGATCGTCTGAGATCTGAGTGTAGACTGTGGCTATTGTTATGCTAACATTATTAAGTAATCCGCTAACCAGAGCCCACCTCCCATCTTTATCTGTTGGGGAGATCTAACATGGAATGGGAAATATCTATTTATATAAATTGCAACCCCCCCCCCCCCCCGTGGGCAGCACTTGCGCTCGAGATAACATAACATAAATATTGTAACACGCACGATCACCCGAGTGTATCTTGGCACTGAATAACAGATGTTTGTTACCCAACTCAATGGTATTTAATCGACCCCAGAAGGATGAAAGGCTGAGTGGACCCACCAGGATTTGAACGGGTGCGCATGAGGCCAAACACAGGCCCCCACAGTGGACGCATTAATACACCTGGAGATACACTGATGTCCTGCCCACTGCTTGAACATATTGCACTTTGACTCCCTTTTGTCGCAAAAGTGTGTCTCTTGAATAAGCACTACATCTGGTGACTGTCCTTTCATCCAATTTTCAAGTGCCCGTGCCTTACGCTTAGGACTCAGCCCATTGCCATTAAATGAGACAATTCTCAAGTGTACCCTCATCTAAGTCCTGGGTTTCAACATATAAAGGCATTTCAACCTAAAACGCAGTGCAGAAGGAGGCCTAACTTTAGATATACTATGCCATAAACTGAAATGCAGTGCAAAAATATCCATGTACATTTCAAACAGTAATTTCAATACATTTCACTTCCCAATTTCACTCTCCCGTATGCAAAGTGCCCAGGGTGCATTTCAGTGCGCCACAGAGAAATCCACAAATTTAGAAAGTGTGCTGCGCTTAAAGTGCAATAAAAGCATGCTTAGAATGGCAAGGTGCCCACGTCTGCCATAACTGAAAGTGCAGTGGAAAAATATACATATGCTTTTTCTCAAACATTTCAGACATACTACATAATTTCGATTCATTTCACATCCCTATTGAATTATTCTGTATATAGAGTGCCTAATCTACCTCATTGCACTTCGATAAAGCCCACGAGTAAGAAAGTGCACCATGCTTAAAATAAAAAAAAAAGGCTTATATGTAAAGTGCCAAGTCTTAAAGTTCCGATGCATAACAAAAACATGTGCTTTTCTATAAACAGTGCACAGCACTTCGCCTCCATAGTGCACCTCCCCATTGCCCTTTTTCACTGCAGCATTCTAGTTCTAAATGTTAATGTTAATGTTAATAAGGCTTGTAAAGCGCACTGCTACCCTAGGGTGTCCTGGCGCTGAGAGTTGCCGACTTGGTTGCTGGATGAGAGAAGGATTCAGGGGAAAAGCCAGGTTTTCAGCCCCCTTCTAAAGGAAAGAAGCTCGGTGGCACTTCTGAGATGGAGGGGAAGGCTGTTCCATGCTTTTGCCGCACCGCAGAAAAAGCTCCTGCCCCCCAACTAGCTGTCTTTGCCCGTGGAACTTTTATAAGTTTTGCCTCGGCAGAGCGCAATGCTCTGCCGGGAACATACCATTGAAGATGTTGTCTCGTGTAGGCTGGGCCAGAACCTGTGAGGGCTTTAAAGACCGTGCAAAGGGCCTTAAAATCCACCCGTTGTTTCACCGGAAGCCAGTGAAGCTTCCCAAGTTCCTTCTTAACCGAGACAAACCTTGGGATCCCCAAAGAAGCCTGGCTGCCGCATTCTGCACGACCTGCAATCGGCTAAGATGTCTTTTCTGGATGTTAAGATAAAGGCCGTTGCAATAATCCAGGCGAGAAAAAATAAGAGCAGTAATTACTGTCCTGAGGCTATCTTCGGGCAATAGAAACTTGATTTTCCTCAGTATCCTCAGAAGATGAAAGCAGGAGGAGGCAACTCGGCTAATCTGGTCTCCGAAAGATAATTTGACGTCAATGATCACCCCCAAGTTCTTCACCTTGGTGGAGGGAACTGGTTGTGGACCCAAGATTGCAGGCCACCAATCGGGTGACCAAAGGTTCGAGGAATTACCGAAGATGATCACCTCAGTTTTCCCCGCATTCAACTTGAGACAATTTGCTGTCATCCAGCTTTGGATGGCCTGCATACAGTTGTGGCAATCGCGCCCTGTCTTGGCCTCATTGCCCTTCTGTATTGACAGCACAATTTGTGTGTCATCGGCATAGGAGGTCAGCTGGAGCCCAAAAGATCGAATAAGGACAGCCAGCGGGGATACATACACGTTAAACAGTGTAGGGCTAAGTGCCGATCCTTGAGGGACCCCACAGGGCAGGGAGAAAGGTTTCGATCGATCCTTTCCCAAATCCACTGTTTGGATTCTGTCAGTAAGAAAAGATTTTAATAGGGTATGGGCATTGCCGGAAACCCCTATTTCGGCTAACCGGTCCAACAACACTTCGTGGTGGACCGTATCGAAGGTCGCGGACAGATCCAACATAATCAGAATTGCCGCTCCTCCCTGATCTAATGCCTCTCTGATTTCTTCAGTTGATTTAATCAGAGCCAGCTCAGTGCTATGATCGGCACGAAAGCCGAATTGTGTTGGATCTAGCAGGCCATTATTTTTGAGAAAGGAATTTAGTTGGAAATTCATTTCTTTTTCGATCAACTTGGCCGGTAGGGGGAGACGAGAGATGGGTCTGTAATTACTTGGCTCATTCGAGTCCAGGTTCGCTTTCTTCAGGAGAGGGAGAATTGAGGCTTTTTTCCATACCTTGGGAAATCGACCTGACTTAAAGATGATATTAAAAACCGGGGCAAGGGCCGCCCCAATGATGTTTGGAACAAGTTTAGCCACTGAGGCTGGGCAGGGATCCAGAGGAGAGCCAGATTGGATTCCCAACAGGAGCTTTAAGACATCCTGGGCCTGCACTGTGGCGAAGCTATCTAAAATCGGAATTCTCTTGACGTCCTTAACCGGGCCCCATACTTCCATCTTGGAGCCCTCCTTTTGAGAAATCCTGAAAGATGAAAAGATGATATCCACTTTTTCCCTAAAGAAAGAAGCTAAGGTTTCACAGATTTCAGGGCCATTTCGTGGTTTAGCACTGGTGGGATTTGTAAGTTTGGAAATGGTTTTAAAAAGTTCCTTTGTGGAGGATTTGGCCTTACTGATCTGTTCACCAAAGTATTTCTTTTTGTGTCCAAAAGCATTCTTTTATAACGAGCAAGACTTTCTTTATAAGCCTCTTTAGTGATATTGGAGTAGCCTCTTCTCCAAACGCGTTCCAAGCGTTTACATTCAACTTTTAATATTTTTAGGCTGTCCGAGTACTCAAGGGGCCGAGGGTGAAACCTCTTGGGAACCCACAATTTAACAGGAACTAGTGATCTGCAGGCAGAGTTCAGCCAATCCGTATATTTAGCCGAGGCCTCTTCTGCAGAGGAAGACCAATCGCACAACGTTGCTTGTAAGCGATTTTCTAGCTCCACGCTGTTAATATCTTTCCAGACCCTTACTTCAACCTTAGGTTTGAGTTCCAGTTTAGGTTTGTGAGGTAAAGTAGGTAAAATTTCAAAGAAGACGGCCGAATGATCCGACCAGGGAACTGGTAAAACTCCTTGATAATGAATATTTGGATGGTTGGAAAAAATACCATCTAGCGTGTGACCTGCCGTGTGGGTGGGATCCAGCACTAATTGCGTGAGGTCCCCCCCACTTAGCGTTTGTTGTAGTTTTATGTTGTCTGAGTCAGTAGGGTCCTCAAGATAAAAATTAAAATCTCCTAGAATCGTAAAAGATTTAGCACAGAGTCCCTCCTCAAGTAGCATACCAACCGACTCTAAAAAAGCCCCTCTAGGCTCAGGGGGACGTTAGAGGAGAATGGCTTTGAAGGTGTCATGAGGAGAGATGCAGACGTTAATTGACAAAGCTTCACAGGTCTGGTTAGAGGCTGGGAGGAAGGAGGGCTCTAAGGAGTTATGATAAATTACAGCTAGCCCACCCCCTTTCCTTATGGGTCTATCTTGAGTGTGACAAAGATATCCCGGTGGTAGGGCTTTAACAAGGTCAGGGCCAGAGGAATCATTGGACCAGGATTCCGTAATAAAAGCCAACATAACATTGTGATCCTCTATCAGCATAGCACATTCCTCACTGTGTTTTATTAGGGATCTAGCATTCAGAAGCATGATTTTAACAGGTGCGAGGTGTCCTGTACCAAGGGGATCTAACTTTGGCCAGAACTGCATTAGGCATCATTACGCATTGCTACCCGTTCCTTGCCTGTCCCCTTCTGCACGGATCTTACTGGATTTACTATGTTTGCTACATTTCCATTTCTGATTCCATGAGCCATTAAACAACTGCACATATCCAAGTGTGATCCCTCTTCCAATTTTTAACTGCAGTGATCCCATAATCTCCTCCCCTTGCCACACACCCTGTGCTACCACCCGAGGGGGGAATTGCCCACAGTATCTCCCTCGCACCCCCACATTGGCCAGGGTGCCATGGCACTGCACCCCATGACACTCATGCCCCAAAAGTGCCCGGCCCCGCCCACGTGGAAGCAAATCACTGAAAGAAGGGAACCTCAGGACTAAACATTACAGCCATCGCACAAATTCAGCTTCAATCAAACCCGAAGATACCCATTGCCAGCAGCAAAAAACATACCACATCTTGCTAAATGTTGGCCCTGCTAGAAGCAAAATATTATTATAAAAGGGACCCCAAGGAGGAAATACGTAATCCAAACATACATCCAGAGAACCCTAATTGTATATCTTCTGGAGAAGCTCCTGGGTCCCTCTAGTCTCTGAAGAAAAGATTAAATTGTCTTTTACCAACACATTGAGCTTGGTTTGCTGCACAATAGATGCCTGAGCCCCCTTAGATTTAAAGGAATCAATCACTGTAGGAAGCTGGCTCTCTATATAGTGTACTAAAAGGAAGTACACTGTGCAGAGTCCACACAATTGGTTTACAGAGGCTAAAGTAGATAATACGAACGCTCTCTTTTGTGGCAGTGTGGGTGAGCAGTTAGACTCATCAGGAGGGTAGCGCTAAGCATTTGTTGTACTCATAGAATCAATAAATGAGACACACACTCAAAGAATAAATCCACATAAGACCACATTAGAAAAATAACACTTCTTTTTATATATGTTTTGAAACGAAAAACTTTGTTGAAAGGTAATCACTTTCTTCGATATCTATTTTTAAGCAAATAGTTCAAACTTGTGCGCCTTTACGCACAATGCAACCCTATGAGAGGAAAGGTCATAAATGCAATAAAGGTAGGTACAGTCTACTTTAGGGGTTCACCTTCTGGATTCGGAGTAGTAGGGGGCCAAGGTCCAAAGTACTAGCAGCAGTTGTTCGGGACCTGCCTGGATTCGAACGGGAGCAGGGTGCTGGTGAAGTCAGTAGCTGGGCGTGCGAAGGACAAGAGGGGCCACCTAAGCACAGGCTGCACGGGGGGATATGTGAACAAGTCCAAGGGATCCCAAACAGGGTTTTAGGAGCAAGGGAGCACAGCCGGTTCGTTGGTACCCGGGCCAGGCGGCATGGGTGCAGTGTGGTAAGGTCGCGGGCTGGATGCGCAAAATCAAAACAGCTTGGCCACTCACAAAGTAGGTCTCAATGATGCTGACTGCCCTCGATGGCTGCTCAGTCGTGGGGCAGTGGGAATCCGGATTGGACTCCTGGTGCTGCTGTGGGGTGCAGGGCAACCGGTACCACAGGGATTGGTGCTGCACAACTCCGGATGGTCCTGGTGTCTTCATGCTCAGTGGGAGACCGATCCGATCTGACCTTCCAGAGTATGAGTACCTCTCCTTGGTCGTCTGCAGTGTCGGTCAGGCTGTGGAGCTGCAAGGCAGTGGACCGGACTCTGTTTGTCGGTGCCTGCAGGGTAGTAGCTCCTCTACTCCAAAGGAGACTTCAGGTGATTTGCGAGGGGCTGGCAGGCTAACCAAGGCTTTGGTAGTCCCCCATCTGGCAGGACGAGTCACTCTGTCGTGAATGTCGAGACGTTGCGGCAGGCAGGGTTTCGCGCCAAAAGTCCACAGCACTTCTGCTGCTCTCACCAGGCAGTGACTCTTCTTCATCCTTCTTCTCTATATCCATCGAATCCGAGTTCTTGGGTTCAGGGGTGCCACCTAAATACTCAATTTAGGGGCATTAAGAGGAGTGACAGGTAGTATCCAATGGGCTGCCTACCTTTAGGGTGTCTATATCCTCTATATGTCCACTTCCTGTGGGATGTGGGCATAACCCTGACCCTAGAATGCTAATACCGCCCAAAATAACATGGAGGAATTTGAAAAGTGGGGTCCACATCAGCTAGTCCACCTGAGAGGTAGTGCTGGCTTGATGTGAGCACAGCTCCTAATCTTACTAATTTTCTCAACTGTCTTGCCACCAAAAGTGAGGGCAGGACAGCAGGGTGAAGCATTCCCACTATCTGGAGAGGCCTGGGTCGCATAACAAAGGCGGCAGGGCCTTTGACGCTTCCCACCCTGCAAGGCACATCCTGCTTGGAGGAGGTGTGAACACCTCAGCCCAGGGCAGGGTTTGTTCCTGGCCTCCGAGAGCGAAGGCTCTCACCTCAGGAGGTCAGAAACTTGTCTACGGTGGCTGGCTGGTTGAGACTAGTTCGCCTACACACTAGTAGTCGGTAGGTTTTCAGGGGGCACCTCTACTGTGCCCTCTGGTTGCATTTATGAGGAAATACAACTCTGGCATCAGCGTGGGTTTACCAAGACGAGATGTTTGGTACCAAACATCTGGCAGTACAGTGACGCCATCATGTAGCTAGGAAACTCGTAATGACGGGTGTCAAGCCCATGCACTCAGTACGTCTTCCCTGTGCACCTGTGGTATTTAAGGGTGAACTTTGAATCACACAGATATGTCCACACATGGGTATAGTGCCCTCTGCCTTGAAGCTGCGAGGCCTGCTGTAGGGGTGACTTACCTATACCATATGCAGTGTGCAGTGTGCTGCAGGGATGGCTCACAGGGGTATGTGCCATGTCGACTCTCCGTTTTTCTCTGCACCAAGACACGCAGGCTTCAGTGGCAGTTTGCATGAGCTTGGTGAGGGGTCCCTTAGGGTAGCACCATTTGTGCTGCAGCTCTTAGGGACCCTCTTTAGTCCCAATGCCCTAGGTAGCAGGGGTACCATCTACTAGGGACTTACATGGAGCATGAAGGGGTGACAACTGTGGAACAATGGTACAGTTTTAGGGAAAGAACACTGGTGCTGGGGACCTGGATAGCAGGGACCCAGCACCCTTCCAGTCAAAGTTGTATCCGATACCCGGCAAAAAGTGTGGGGTGTCCATGTAAAAAGAAGCACTTTCCTACACAACCCCCCTCCCCAAACAAAAGGAGGATGGGACTATCTTTTTCCAAGAGAGTCTTCATTGTCTAAGTGGAATATCCTGGAAAGGCCATCTGCATTGGCATCGTCAGTCCCAGATCTGTGTTCCACTGTTAAGTCCATTCCCTGTAGGTAGATAGACCAACTCAAAAGCTTTGGGTTTTCACCCGTCATCTGCATCACCATTCTGAAAGGTCTGTGATCGGTTTTGACAAGGAAGTGACAGGTTGGTCTCAACTTCTTCATGGACAAAACCACAGCAAAGGATTCCCTCTCGATGGCACTCCAACACTGTTCCCTGGGGAGTATCCTCCTACTTATGGAAGCAACAGGTTGGTCATGGCCATCATTGGTGGTTTGGGATAGGACCGATCCCATCCCATGGTCAGAGGCATCAGTCTGCACAATAAACTGTCGAGAGTAATCTGGAGCTTTGAGAATGGGTACCGAGCACATTGCCTCTATGGTGTCAAAAGCCTTTTGACCACTAACTGTCCAGTTCACCTTTTTGGGCACCTTCTTCGAGGTGAGTTCTGTGAGGGGTGTCACAAAGGTACCATACCCCTTCAAGAACCTCCTGTATTACCCAGTCAAGCTAAGGAATGCCCTGACTTGGGTCTGGGTGATTGGAGCTTCTCAATCCAGAATGACAGTGAGGTCTGCAGGGCCTGCAAAACGTTGCCACAGTGGATCAGGTGATCCTACCAGGTGGAGCTATAGACAGCAATATCATCTAAGTATGCTGCACTAAAAGCCTCCAGCCCAGCCAGGACTTCGTTCACCAACCTTTGGAAGGTGGCAAGGGCATTCTTTAAACCAAAGAGCTAAACAGTAAACTGATAATGCCCATTTGGGGTTGAGAATGCGGTTTTCTCTTTGGCTCCTGGGGCCATGTCAATCTGCCAGTACCCTGAGGTTAAGTCAAAGGTACTGAGAAACTTAGCGGCCCCCAATTTGTCTATCCACTCATCAGCTCTGGATATGGGGTGTGCATCTGTCTTGGCGACAGCATTGAGACCTCTGTAGTCTACACAAAACCTCATCTCTGCTTTTCCACCCTTGATGCAAGGGTTTGGGGACGAAGACTACTGGGCTAGCCCAGGAGCTGTCAGAGGGTACATTAACCCATAATTCCAGCATCTTGCTTACCTCAACTTTGATGCTCTCCTTAACAACTGTCGATAGATCTTGTTTTTGACAAGCATGCTGTCTTCAGTGTCCACATCATGGGTACACCAGTGTGTCTGTCCAGGGGTTATGGAGAAGAGCCCAGCATAGTGCTCCAGGACTTGCCTGCAGCCGGCTTGCTGTTGGGCAGAGAGGGTGTCTGAATAGACAACTCCACCCACTGACCCATCTTTGAGGCTGCTGGAGAGGAGGCCAGGGAGAGGGTCACTCTCTGATTCCTGATCCTCGCCAGTGTCCATCAGTATAGTCACTTCAGCCCGGTCATGGAAATGTTTCAGGTGATTAAAATGGATGACCCTTTTGGGGTTCCTGCTAGTGCCCAGGTCTACCAGATAGGTGACCTCACCTTTCCTCTCAAGGATAGGGTAGTGACCACTCCACTTGTCCTGGAGGCTCCTAGGTGCCACGGGCTCCAATGCCCATACCTTTTGCCCAGGTTGGAACCATACCAGAGTTTTTGAAGCTCTTGGCTGGCTTCCAGGTTTTTGGTTGCTTTTCCCATGTACTCTGCCATCCTGGAACGGAGGCCTAGTACATAGTACACAATATCTTGTTCAGGTTCTCTGAGAGGTCTATCCCAGCCTTCCTTAACCATAGAAAATGGTCCCCTCACAAGATGGCCAAACAGAAGTTCAAAGGAGGAAAAACCTACTCCCTTCTGTGATACCTCTCTGTAAGCAAAATGCAGGCATAGCAAAAGGACATCCCATCTCCTTCTGAGTTTTTCTGGGAGCCCCATGAGCATGCCTTTGATGGTCTTGTTGAATCTCTCAACAAGGCCATTGGTGGGGGCGTGGCTACGCAGCGTAGCGCGATGGCCGCTAGTTAGGTCCGCTCCGTCTAACCCTTCTCCTCCCCGTATATCCGTTAAATTAATCCGGCCCTCGAGGACAGCATAAGTCGGTGGAAGACCCGCTGATCCCATCGAGACAAGAACCGAAGCTGGGAGATTCCTGTGGCCGAAGCGGGCGGAGGGGCAGACGCCGGATCTCTTTGTGGAAGACCTCATTCTTACCCACCTACAACCCAAAGGACTGTCCAAATTCTTTGTAATCGAGAGGGCGCACAGGGTCCCTGGGGGACGACCAAAGCCTGAGGCTCCCCCACGGCCGCTTCTGGCGCGGGTCCTGAATTTTCATGACAGAGACGTCATTCTACAAAAATGCCAGAGAGGCCCCGTCGCTCAGTTATGAGAACGCTGAAATATCCTTCTTCCCGGACTTTACGCAGGCAGTACAGAAACAGCGAAGATCTTTCCTAGCCATCAAAAAGAGGCTACGTGAATAAGGTGTGAAGTATGCCATGCTGTTCCCGGCGCGGCTCCGGGTGGAGGCTGACATGGTCTTCGACAATCCGGAGACTGTGGCGGAAAGGTTGGAGGGGTGGACGGGAGCTAAGGAACATAACTCCAGTTGAAAGAACAAGCGACCTCGCCCATGCGGAAAGCAGGACTCCGTTCCAGGGCGAAGTGAGGTCCCCTGTCTCACCGAACTATCCCTGCGTCGGCGAGAGACACAGGTACCATGCAACAAATGCTGTTGCTGACTCGTTGGGTCTTCATATGTTTGATATGGGCATGACTCCTGGGGCTTGGCCACTCTCGGGGAGCTGCAAGATGTTGATTGACTAGGGAGGGAAGGAGTGACGAGGCACCAAATTCCCCACATGTTTCTGCTTTTAGTTCATCAGTTGGGCGACAGGCACTTTGCATAGTTGTATTTATGGGCGGTTCAAGGGTCAAAGTGCAGGGGAGCAGGGAGGGGGGTTGTTGGGTTTGGGAAATAGAGTTTTGTTCTGTTTTTGTTGGATCGGCACGAAAGGATTGTGTTCTACAAGAGGAATCTTTAACCTACACATGTTTCAATGAGCACACAGGGGGACAGAAACATAAAAATTCTGAGCTGGAACGTCAATGGGCTTGGGGACAAAGTTAAGCGTATGTGGTTTTACAATATATTAGAAGGCATGCCCGGACGTAATCCTCCTCCAAGAAACACACTTGGTGGAAAATTCCTGCAAGGCACTAAACAGGTGGGGTTACAAACTGGTGGCCCACGCAGGCTTCACTACTGGCTCAAGGGGAGTGGGAATAATGACAAGAAACTCCTTTCCCCTTATCGTCCACTCCACATGGTCGGATGACTTGGGGAGATATATTGGAATCACGGGGCAGTGGGATGGACGTACACTAACATGTATGTCTGTCTATGTACCATCAGGTCTTCAGAACCGTATGTTCAAGGACTTGAGTGCTATATTACTTTCACTTCCGGAGGGTCTGCTGGTGATGGGAGGGGACTTCAACTCTGTGGTGTCAGGCACGCTGGACCGGTACCTCCCGCGGGACACTGGGGCATCAGCCCGATGGCTACCCGATTTGCTAGAGGCCCTTGGTCTAACAGATGTGTGGAGAGTGTACCACCCAGATAGTGTCCAACACACGTTTCACTCCAGTGCACACAATAGCCTTTCCCGTATAGACTACCTTATCGTCCCCGCATCCCAAATTGCGCATATACAAGAAATCAGACACATGGCGAGAGGCATCTCTGACCACTCCCCGATATGGGCTCACCTGGTTCTGGGTCAGGGAAGAGTGGGTAGGATAGCCCCTATAAATCCATGGTATCTCCGCGACCCAGGTGTAAGAAAAGCCATGCTTCAAGCCATTGACCATTACTTCCAAGAAAATGAGGGAACAGTTGACTCACCCCAGACAACGTGGGAGGCATTTAAGTCGGTAATACGAGGGCAGGCACTCTACCTGATAGCTGGGACACGCACGGAGAAAATGAAGGAATTAGTTGAGGCAGAAAGCGAAGTCCTCAGACTGGAGGAGGAACTGGGAGAGGAGGTACCACAGGAAAAACTACATACCCTGCAACTCAAAAGGGATGATTATAAAGCGATAGCCACTGACAGGGCGAGATCACTGGGGAGGGAGACGGCGGGCAGAGTATATGACCTTCGGGATAAGGCAGGGAAACTCATAGCATGGTTGGATAAAAAAGAGTTGGCGTCCAGGTTGGTGCCAGAGTTGATAGATAAAGATGGCCAGTCCATTACAGATCCCCAGATTATTGCTAAAACGTTTGCTACTCACTTTAGCGACATCTATCGCACACACACAGCCTATACCGATGATGATTCTCAGTCCTTTCTCAAGGACATTGCACTTCCTACCCTATCGGCTGAAGACCTGGGACTATTAGAAAGCGACTTTACTAACGACGATATTGCACTGGCGATCAGGAGTCTCCAGTCAGGCAAGGCGCTAGGTCCTAACGGCCTTCCTATCGAGCTCTACAAACTAGGGCCGGACAAACTAGCCCCACACCTGCGGAACATGTTCGCAGACAGCAAGAAGTATGGGACACTCCCGCTGGATCAGAGGGTGGCCACACTAATTACCATCCACAAGGAAGGCAAGCCTAAGACGGACTGCGCTTCGTATAGGCCTATCTCCCTCCTTAATGCGGAACCTAAAATCCTGGCCAAACTCCTTGCCAACCGTCTCGTCAAAGTAATAAGCGGATTGGTACACCCGGGTCAGTCGGGCTTCATGCCCCAGCGCAATACTGCGTTGAATCTATGAAGAGTACATGGTGTGATGGGAAGGCTGGCCACGATACAAGAGCAGGCGATCATAATATCATTAGACGCATCCATGGCGTTCGATACCATCGAATGGCCATACCTCTTTGCCGTTCTAACAAAGATGGGGTTTGGGCCTGGTTTTATTCAATGGATCAAGCTCCTCTACTCTGAGCCCCTGGCGCAGGTTGTAGTGAACAATAAAAAATCTGAAGTGTTTGCGCTGGGTCGGGGGACCCGTCAGGGTTGTCCGCTGCCCCCCCTCCTCTTTGCCCTTGCCCTGGAACCCCTGGCGGCATGGGTTCGTAGAGATCCAGTTATACGTGGCCTGCGATGGGCAGCAACATGGGAAGACCGCATCTCATTATATGCGGACGATATTCTTCTGTTCTTAGCCTCCCCAAAAGCGTTGTTGGTCGCGGTGTTTGACATTTTTGCAAGCTTCGGCAGATACTCTGGATATTCCATCAATTGGAGTAAATCTCTTATATACGTCCTCAGTGGGGACCCGCCCACCATACCACAGGGCTTCCCTATACAAATTACCACGGTGGGCTTTAAATACCTAGGGATTTTCGTAACGTCGGACCAAAAACTCCGCTACGACTGCAACCTGCTCCCACCACTACAAAGACTAAAGCGGGATATAATAGCCTGGAAAGCGCTCCCTCTCTCACTGTTGGGCAGTGGGGCGCTTTTTAAGATGATGTCCCTGCCTCGTTTCCTTTATGTACTACAAAACTACCCTGACCCGGTACCTATGCGTTACTTCAGGGAAATAGAGGGCCTGCAGAGGGACTTGCTGTGGGGAGGTAAACCTCGTATAGCACTGACCAAACTCACCCTTAACTGGTATGACGGGGGGGATCTGTCTTCCTGACCTTAAGAAATACTACTGAACGGCTCAACTTGCGGCTATTAATCACGGCACTTATCGCCGCATAGACGACCCGGGCTATGCCATGCACCGGTGGCTCCTCCCAGGAGGGAATTACAACAGAGCCCTTTATTCTAGACTCAAGCGGTTCCCCCTCACTGGGCTGACTAGACACTCGGTACAGGTCTGGCACGCAGCAACTAAAAGCATGGGATGGGAGCGGAAATTGACGCTAGCAACACTCCTTTGGGACTCAGAGATGCTAGGGGATCTGTGGAAGTCGAAAGGGTTCGATAAATGGGATCTCATCTGGATCTCGAAAATCGGAGATATGTGGGTGAAGGGCGATGTGGTGGCATTTGCCTCCCTGCAACAGAAACACGAGCTCACTCACCCGGAATACTTTTGTTACCTCCAAGTCCGCCATGCACTACAGTCTCACTTAACTAAAAGCTCATCCCCCCCAGAATCCTTACCCCTTGAGGATAGGCTGCTTGATGGACACTTACCACAGAAAGCAATCTCCCTGACCTATAAAAAACTGATAAATAACACTGCAGACCCCGTCCAGAGCACCAGGGCGTAGTGGGGAAGGGATGGTCTCGAATTGGACGACGAGGAGTGGCAGGAGACACTGGCCTCCCCAAGGGAAGTTGCAATCTCGGCCGGATTGAGGCTCTTCCAGCTCAAAATACTGCACAGGGTGTACATAACTGGACTTTGCCTGGTCCGCATGGGGAGGGCAGCAGGGGGGGATTGCAAACGACAGTGTGGTCATGAGGGCATGTTTATGCATGTACTGTGGGAATGTGATCGTATTCAGGAGTACTGCGCCAAATACATGCTGTCCTTAGCGAAGTGTTGGAACTTGTCATCCGCCCTGAAGCGAAGAGATGTCTTTTGAATGTATGGGAACCCACGGACCTGAGCAGTAAGGGTAAGATCTGGGTCACACTAGGCCTCATGATGGCAAAGAGAAACATCGCTCAGCTGTGGGGAGCCGCAAGCCCACCCACCATAGCAGATTGGATGAAAAACATGGACTGGTGTATGTTCCGAGAAAAAACAGTGTATCTGGCGAGGGGCTGCCCCAAAAAGTGGTCTCTAATATTGGGTGCATGGAACGCCTACCGGGGGGATATCTGTAGCCCTCCACGCAATTCCCTTCCTGATGACTTGCCCTCACCATAAATGCTGTAACCCACGCCACCTCATTGCTCTGTCCTTGTTGCTAATGTGATTACCACTGTATTATTGAATGAATTCCTCTTGCCTGTAAATTGTCATGACGGTTCATGTTGCTATGCCGATTCATGTTGTTTAATAAAAAGAATTATAAAAAAACAAGGCCATTGGTTTGTGGGTGGTATGGGGTAGTGAACTTATAGTCACTCCACATTCAGCCCACATGCGCTTCAGGTAGCCAGACATGAAGTTGGTACCTCTATCTGACACCACCTCCTTAGGAAAACCCATTCTGGTAAACATATCAATGAGGGCCACAGCTACTGCAGTAGCAGTGGTAGTCCTAGTGGAATTGCTTCAGGGTACCTGGTAGCATGATCCACTACTACCAGCATAAAGCGGTTCCCTGATGCAGTTGGTGGGGGGGGGGGCCCAGGGGGCCAACTATGTGATTCCCTACCCTTTCAAAAGGTAATCCAACCACTGGAATCAGAATTAAGGGTGCCTTTAGGTTGCCACCTGCTTTGCCACTGGCTTGGCAGGTGGCACAGGAGTTGCAAACCTCCTTCGCCTTCTGGGATATTTTTGGCCAGTAGAAGTGGTTGACTAGCATACTCCAAGTCTTGCTCTGGCCAAGCTGCCCAGCTAGGGGGATGCCATGGGCCAATGTGAGGAGAAACTCTCTGAACTGCTGAGGTACTACCACTTTCCTGGTGGCACCAGGGTTGGGGTCTCTGGCCTCAGTGTACAGGAGCTATTCCTCCCAATAGGTCCTGTGGAGGCCACAGACATCTTTTCCTGTGCAGCAGCCTGCTGTCTCAGGCTTTCAAGAGTAGAACAGGTCCTCTTCCCTTGGTACAGCTCTTCTCTCAAGGGTCCTCCTTGGCCCAGGAGCTCAGTCGTGTAAGGCCCAAGCTCCTGGAGCTCAGTTCCCTCTGGGGCTGACGGGGCTTCCCCTTTGGGGGAGGGGACCTGAGCTTGCGGCTAATCAGAAGTTGGTTTCCCAGACTTCTTACCTTTTCTCCTGCAGAGTTGATCCGTCTTTTCAGGCTCCAACACCTCTTGTTCACCCTGGGCCTTGCATTGTGCTCAGGTTTTTACGCACACCCATTCAGGAATTCCCAGCATGGCTGCATGGGACGGAAGTTCAACCTCAGCCAAGCTGAAGTCTCCAGATCATTTCCTAGCAGACATTCAACCGGGATTTCAGAGGAACCACTACCTGTTTCAGGACAATAACCCCTCCCCATTCTAAGAACATCATAGGCATGGGATGAACCTTAGTAACATTATCAGCACTGGTGGCTGGATAGGTCTTTCCAGTCAGATACTGTCCTGGAGATACCAGTTTTTCAGTCACCATGGTGACACTTCCACCTGTATCTCTCAGGGCTTCTACTATGATCCCATTAATTAAGGGTTGCTGTTTGTTTTTTTCCATGTTAATGGGCCAAACGGCTATGGTTGCAAGATCCGCCTCACCCTTACAGACTAGTGTAGCTTCTGTGTGCACTCTGATTTGCTCAGGGTACACTAAGTACCCCACCTGGAGATTTGCCAAACCAATGCTCTGTAGGGGGATTCTTTTTGAGATAGGCAGAATTTCCAGTTCGGTGTCCAGTCTGTTACATTTGTGACACCACGCCCTTTTGGGATCCCAATTATTACCTAGGTACCCAGATTAGCAAAATAAGAGTGGTTGGCACTGCCTAGTAATATTTCTAGCAAAAGAGACTCCATTTGATTTTACTCCTATGTGGTTGCCCGTAAACTGATATTTATGTCCGAATTTCATATGTCAATTTAAAAAGAAAGAAATATATACGACAGAATAATATTTCACAATAATCAGATTCAAGGTTACGGGCCTTATTTAGAGATTGGCGGACAGGATATTGCATCAGAAAGTGGAGGATATCCCATCAAAGAGTGCTACAGACCATAACGCGCTTACACTACTGCTGACAGGATATCTGCATTGTTGGTGACAGTGTACAGCATCTGCCAAACTCTAAATAGGGACCCATGTATCATTTACTTGTGGGATATATTGTTTGTTATTTGCACCACAGATGCAGAAGGATAGACTTTTAAATATATATTCAATGCAGTTTGTGAAGCAAAAGCAACATCAATTGAAAAGAGTAAATTATAACAGACTATTGCAAAACTGGATGTCATTTAGCCAAATATGTGTTCAGCTGATCTATGACAACTAGCATAGCTCTGCAGTCTATTTTACTCTTGGTTGGTGGTACAAAGTTTATTTTATGCCTGTTACTTGTGTAAAGGCAGTTTAATGCATGTGATAAATGCAGCTTCAATCAAATAAAACTATTTATGACATTATCATGAAATGCATGTAAGCTAAAATGTTGATAGAAATACAAGTTTACATTGTTGATGTGTGTAGGAAGCTGTCTCTGTATATACTATACCAAAATTAGGTATAGTGTGCACAGAGTCCAGTGGAACCCCAGAGGTAGGCAGAGGTAAAAGTAGATAGCACCTTACTCTCTATTTGTGGTAGTGTGGGTGAGCAGTAAGGCTTTATCAGTCGGTAGTGTTAGGCATTTGTTGTACACACTCAGGCAAGAAATGATGTCACACACTCAAAGACTGAACTCAGACCAATTTGTTTGTATCAAAAATATTATTTAGATCTTTTATTTCTAGAACCAAGCCAAGCCTGGTGCAGGTAAGTGAAATAATACTTTGCAAAATGTTATGCAATGATTTACAGTTAAATGCAGGTTCAAATGCAGTTGGTTGAATTACAGGTAAGTCAACAGTTCGAAATTACATTTCAGTTCCTTTACAGATTACTGTGCACGTTACTTTTTAGATTACTTTTAAGTTACTTTTGCTAATCTATCACACTGAGACATTTCCTAGACAAAAGGTAAGTAATTCACTTTTAGTACATTTGCAGTTTTTCAATGTTTCATACAAACCAACTCCACACTTTAAAGAATTTTCAAGGAAAAACAGTCAATGCAATCCTATGGAAAGAAATGAAGTTAACGGTTTGCAGGTAAGTACTTATTTGTGGGAGTTGGTATTCTGGGGTTAGACCCAGGGTTCCCCCAGGGTCGAGGATGCACTCTCAGAACACACTCAGCAGCACTAGGGCAGCCCGGTGCAGAGTGCTGAGGCTCAATGTTATCCAATGGGGGGGTAGGGGTCCTCCGGTTGGTGACTGCTCACGAGTAGGCCACAAGGTTGTGGGAGCAAAGCTCCTGGTGTTAGGCGCAGGGCAAAGGGGGATCCGAGTTATAGCACCCAAAGTACACCCGCAGCGGCACATGGGGCAGCTGGGTGCAGTGTGCTGTTTTGGTGTCAGGTGCCCTGTTGGTTTCAATGGGGATTTTCCGGTTGCAACAAACACTGCAGGCTCGGGGACGAAGATCTTCTGGAGGTGACCACTGATTGGAGAGGTAAGTTGGGATGCCTGGGGATGGGGACACCATCGGTTGGGCCACCCAAGTCCGTGGGACGTCTGGTGCAGGCGTCGGGGTTTTCATACCAGCTTTGGTCGCGGGGAATCCTTCAGAAAGGGGCTGCAGGAGTCGTTTGGAGATTCGAGGCAGGTCAGAGATCACCAGATCTCAGGTCGGAATCGCCAGGGAGACCTCCTCGTGGGGCTGGGCCACTCGGGCGGGGGCGTCGGGTGCAGACTTGCGGATTTGGCTGGAGCCAGAGTCTGTTGAGCAAATCTGATGCTCACGGGAGACATAGTCTTGGTTTTGGAAGGCAGGGCAGGTCCTCTGGGTTCTTGGGGGCTGCTGGCTGCAGGACACACTGGGATTTTGCTGGAGCAGGTTCGAGGTGGGGACAGGCCGGTAGGGCAGGGACCAAGTCAGTGGGCGTCCTCCTCTTCTTAGTTCAGCACGGCTTCTTCGGTCCTTCTTCTGCTCTTCTTCTAGTCGGTTCTTGTCTGAGGAAGCAAGGTTCAGGGTTGCCTCTAAAACAAAATTTAGGGGAGTTATAGGTAGGTACAGGTCGGGACCAATGGATCACTTCCTTGGAGGGAGTACACCCCCCTATTATGCCACCCTCCAGTGGGAGGGGGGGGATATGTCTCTCTCTGGTTGGCTGGGTCCCCCAATCTGCAAGATGGCGGGGACTGAGTGTTGTGCTTCACCTTGCCTCCCCCACCTGAGGGGTGGGGTTGGCAAAAGTGGGCACACCTCCCTTCCTCACTTAGTTTTCCCGCTGATTCTCCTGCCCAAAGTGGGGGTCACAGCTGGTGGGGGCCAGTTGCTGGAAGCTGCAAATGGCTGGGGTAGCTCACAAAGGCGGCAAGCCTTTGAAGCTTCCCCTTCGTGGACCCTGCCCATCCTGGGGGAGGAGGCTTGGCACATCGTCCCAGGATGTGCATTGTTTTAGACCCCGAGAGTAGCAGGCTCTAGACCCAGGGGTCCAGAAACGGGTATGGTGGTGGCAGCTGGTGAGCAGCCACTGAGCCAGGACACTAGAGTTAGGTCGTTTTTCAGGGGGCATCTCTAAGATGCCCTCTGAGTGCATTTTTCATTAAATCCCACACTGGCATCAGTGTGGGTTTAATGTGCTGAGACGTTTGATACCAAACTTCTCAGTTTTCAGTAAAGCCATTATGGTGCTGTGGAGTTCGTAATGACAAACTCCCAGTACCATATACTCTTGATGGCATTACTGCACTTACAATGTCTAAGAATTGGCTTAGACACTGTAGGGGTACAGAGCTCATGCACCTGTACCCTCACCACTGGTATAGTGCACCCAGCTAGAGGGGTGGCTTACCTATGCCAGGGAAGTGGGTTGTAGGCGTGGCACACAGTGATGAATGCCATGTCGACTCTTCACTTTGTTGTACCAAAACACACAGCCTGCAAGGGCAGTGTGTGTGTGTGTGTGTAAAGGTACAGGGCCTCCAAGGGTGGCATAATAAATGCTGCAGTCCTTATAGGCCTTCCCTTGCCCTTGGTACCTATGGTACCAGTTACAAGGGACTTACATGCGGACAAAGGGTTTTGTATTAATGCAGTTTAGGGAAAGAACATAGGCCCTGGGTACCTAGTTGGCAGGAACCCAGGGCATACTCATTCAAATTACATCAATAGTTTGGCAAAAAGTGGGGGGCGACCATGCAAAAAGAGGGCACCTTCTCACAATGTGTTGTTAATGAGGAAGAAAAAAGACAATTTTATGTGGTGGATGTTTTTTTTTAGGTTGAGGTAAAAAGAACTATTGTGGGCTTACAAAGAACTTGCCTAGGCTTATAGCCCACTCGCTGTTTACTGATGGTTGGCTTAATTTTGAGTCATTTGCTGGCTTCTAAATGGCTAACTTTTCTTGTTCCAGGTTGTTCTTCTTGAGTTTGACCCTCCCCTGGAGCACATTCTCTTCCCCATCTTCTATGGCTCACCTTTAGCAAACTACTTATTTTGCTTAAGCACTTCATAAGTCCATGTGCCCTTCAGAGCACACCATTGTATGTCCCCCGGCTTTCTGTGCTGTTGTCTCGCTCATGTTGCAAGCTCTCTCGTGTGCTTCTCCTCCCAACCAAACTACCCCAAACTCCATGCTACTATGTGTTGCTTTCTGAAGTGTGTTACTTTCCATCATGCTCTGCTTTTTCTCTCCCCAGACACCGCAGTTGCTTCCTTCCCACCTGCTCCTCCATTGCAATCCTGAAAAAATTTTGTTTTTGGGCTATGACCGGGTAGCGAAATGCTGCTGAAGCCCCTGCCTAGTAAAATCACCGTTTGTGCTCTTCCTATTTATTATTTCCATTTCTTGAGGCATCTTGGATAGGTAAAAGAAAATGCCCCCGTATCAGTGAGTAGGCATGTAATGACAAGCAGGCAAGCAATGACGCTTGCATGTGGGCGCCTATAAAATGACAGACTTTTGTTTTGGCCATGCTGCACAGCAACGGCTGTACAGCATCACCAAAAGGCACTGGCAAACCCAATGGGTCCCAAAAAACGAGAGTCACTGGCTTTCACGATGCTTGTTTTCTTCTAGTATATAGGCTGATGCAATACTCCCTTGCAGCCTGCATGAACAGATGCTTTCAGGTCCAAAATCCAATAAAAGGCCCGATTATTGGGGTGCAAATACTTTGGGCATTTGAGCTCCTCATTTTTGGGAAGATTGTAGTGGGTTGGGGAGTGTATGTGGTGCCTCTGACAGCAATTAGTTCAATGTAAGAGTCTGAATTTGTTGGCAAACGAATTTGGCTTCAAGAAACAAGCAGTCTGCTGAACATTCCGAGCACAGCATTCACATAGAAACAAAAGACCCCCTGCTGACAATCCACTGCCTAAGTATCTGCCTGATGAACATTCCGAGCACAGCATCCAAATAGAGACAAATGACCCCCAGCTGACAATCTACTGCTAAGTATCTGCCTGATGAACATTCCGAGCACAGCATCCACATCAGAGACAAATGACCCCCAGCTGACAATCCACTGCTAAGTATCTGCCTGATGAACATTCGAGCACAGCATCCACATAGAGACAAATGACCCCCAGCTGACAATCCACTGCCTAAGAATCTGCCTGATGGAACATTCCAAGCACAGCATCCACATAGAGACTAATGACCCCCAGCTGACTATCCACTGCCTAAGTATCTGCCTGCTGAACATTCCGAGCACAGCATTCACATAGAAACAAAAGACCCCCTGCTGACAATCCACTGCCCAAGTATCTGCCTGATGAACATTCCGAGCACAGCATCCAAATAGAGACAAATGACCCCCAGCTGACAATCCACTGCCTAAGTATCTGCCTGATGAACATTCCGAGCACAGCATCCACATCAGAGACAAATGACCCCCATCTGACAATCCACTGCCTAAGAATCTGCCTGATTGAACATTCCAAGCACAGCATCCATATAGAGACAAATGAGCCCACCTAACAATCCACTGCTGAAGTATCTGCCTGATGAACATTCCGAGCACAGCATCCACATCAGAGACAAATGACCCCCAGCTGACAATCCACTGCATAAGTATCTGCCTGATTCATTGCAGACTTGGCATTACCAGAATGAAAACGAAGCCTGGTCCCAAACATTCTGCGGCCAGGCTGATGGAGCGTACGTGTTGTTTAAGAGAACAGAACTGGTGGCATGACTGTCACTTATAAAAGATGCATACGTGCACTTCAGGTTTTTCTTTTGACATTAAGCCTCTTGTTGATTTAAAGTGTCGACGACTCATGCAACATCACATATCACAGCCAGGAGGATTCAAAACGGAGGAGCTCTCTTGGAGGGAGGAGGACCACGGAGCCAACATGCAGACCTCAAAATAGGACAAATGACGGAAATGGAAGCCTGCACTCCACCTTGAAAAGCTGTGGCCCCACCATGGTTCTGATAAGGACCGTAGCTGACCAGGTGCGTGACAGGGGTAGTTAGGGGAGAGTACAGGCATTGAGGATGACGCGGAGGCCTTGGAGGACAACCGGGGTCAAAACCACGACAATTCCGCTTATGATCCTAAAATCTCCTGAGTTTCTTTTCTTTTACAAGCATGGCCTAACTAATGCCTTATTCTTGTGATGAGGGGTGAGGAGAAGAAAGTGTGAAGGACTAAGAAACAAAGCAGAAGAAAGAAATTCAAGCAGACAATAGAAAGCAGAACATGGCTGGAAAAGATCTAGTTAGGAAGAACAGCAATAGATGAGAAGAATCAGCTATCCAATAATTTTGAGATTTTTTATTTTACCTGTGTTAAAACGACACTTACCTTTTCCTTTAATCTGAGGGCACTGGAGGTGGAGCCCCAGCCGCTCTCTGGAGCTAAGAAGGAGTCTGCAGGGCCTAAGCCTAAGGAAAGTAGAAGAAAGGATCCTATGAGATCTTTACAGACTTTATAAAGAATTTGAGTGTGTATGATAAATGGTGAGCAATAAATCATTTAATTACTCAGAAAGCCTTTCAGTTGGCCTGTTTCACTGAACTAAAACAAACAAATCAGAGACCGAGAAATTAATATGCAATGTTCCTCAGCTACACCTTTTTCAACATGCACATGACAATACTCGCCAACATCATCACCGTCATTTCCTACACCGATCACACACAACTCATCTTCTCCCTGACGGACAAAACAACCACTGCCAGAACCAACTTCTTAAACTGCATCACCATGGCAGCAGACTGGATGTGAACCAACTGCCTGCAGCTCAACTCTGACAAGACAGAAGTACTGGTCTTTGACAACAAGACCTCCACAACGGACTCCACCTGGTGGCCATCGAAGATAGGACCAAACCCCGCACCCACACACCACGCAAGTAATCTAGGGATCACCCTAGATAACAAACTCAGCACGGCGGCTCAAGTCAACGCAGTGTGCACCTAATGCTTCCACATCCTAAGCATGTTGCAAAAAAATCTTCAAATGATTGCCTCAAAATACCAGACGAAACGTCACGCAAGCACTCATCCCCAGTAGGCTGGATTACGGCAACACTTTCTACGCCGGAATCTCCAAACAACTCCTACAAAGACTCCAGACCATCCAAAATACCGCTGCAAGACTCATATTTGACCTCCCACGCTGCACCCACATCACACCACAACCCAGGAAGCTTCACTGGCTCCCCATTCACAAGCGCAGTCAATTCTGACTTCTCACACACACAAAGCCCTACACAACACTGGACCAGAATACCAGAACACCCGCATACACTTTCACTAACCACCCAGACACCTACGTTCTAGTTCACTCTCACCACTTCCCCCGCATTCGCAAAAACAAAACTAGTGGTCGTTCATTTTTTCTCCTACATTGCACCTAAGACATGGAACGACCTCCCTCGACACGTCAGAGCCTCTTCCTCCCTTCTTGAGCTGAAAACCTGGCTCTTTGTATAAGAACTTTGGGGACCACAAACCTACACAAGTGCCCAAGCGCTTGGATTCCTTCTTGGGTGATAACCCACATTCCGCACCCTCTTTTCGCCGACAAATCCTCTGTTCCATGCACAGTCTGTGTGTTTCTACAGTGTGTGTATGAATGTGTTTAAGAGTGTCTGTGTTTCTGTGTGTGTCCCTGTCTATCTTTGAATCTGGCTTAGTCTATCTGTTTCTGTATCTATCTCAGATCCCTGGAGCTGTTAAGACAAGAGCAGTCCAGGCTTTGGACTGGAGGCAAGTTTTAGTGTTTGACGATTTTGATGATGGGGTGTTTGTGGCCTGCATCTATCAGTGTGCATCTCCATCATGTCTCACGCCGCTCCCCTATGTCATTTTTTGGTTTCGCCCAAGATTCCCTTGTGAGAGCTTTTGTTTGTTTCTTTCCTTGGATCACATTAGTCAGTGCCTGTCAGTTTCACTTTCTTCCTCAAGTGTTTGTCCCTTCGGTGGACCATGGACAAAGTACTGATTAATTACTTTATTGGTGTCATTCCACTGCTCAGGCTCGGATTCAGGTACTCTTTAAATCCTTGCTCCCTCCCGTCACTGTAGCTTTCTTAACGTCGTTGCTTGCCCGTTGTTGCTAGCACATACACCTCCTGCTGTCACAAGTTGTCGTTGCTTGTTGCATTTTGGTTGCACCTAGCATTTTATTTAAACTATTAGGTATGAGAGCACTAGGCAAACCTATCCTCTTGGATGTAGTGAAAAGCAAAATGGTCAGCTCTAAGGGCCATGCATAGTATTTTCTGTTTTTCTGCAGAGAAGCAGAAAAGCATGTGACCTCCTATACATACAGGTGACAGACCCGAGGAAAGGCAGTACAAAAAAGGTGACTTTACTCCCACATGTCACTGAAGTGCAGTGAGTAGGCAAACAAAACATGCAACCCCCAACTCCTCAAAGAAGATTTAGCTGGGGTGGGGAGAATTCTGCCACAAAAGTTTCTATTGTGAGACCATGATGCTGTAAGGGGAGGGATGTATTATGTGTAAGGACAAATTGAAAGAAATCCAGGACTCAAAATCAGAAGGGTGGAGTCCCACGCCCTAATTCAGAAGCTGCCACAGACCATTATTTTTGTCTCCTGCTAAAATGTTTATGAGCACCCATGCTGTGGATAATGAAAGAAAGTACCCACCCCAAGAGTGTTATCATCTCATGTGTGGGCACTTCCTATGCTCACATCCAAGAGAGGCCAAGACAAAACTGGTAGGTATCCACCTGCAGGCATGAGTGCATCTTCTCTCTCACTTTTCCCCTACACTACAGACAAAGCTGCATACTTGCTTTTGCGTGGTCTGAGCAGACTCTGCATACCAATAGAACATCAAAACAATCGCCATACAAACCATACTTCACTCACACAGTTTGTAACCATTCAAACACTGGTACCCAAGGCAAACTAGATAAAAAAATAACTGTGTCCTCATGTCAATCAAAACACTACCCATATATCCTTGATGAAGTTCAATCCATAGCACACCCACAGGGGAAGTGTGCTACGTCCTTTGAAAACGTGCTCTGGCACCTAGTCAGGGTTATCAAGCGATATATATGTGTTACTACACTACCACCCTGGGACAGATAAGACCCTGCCCTGTCTGCACCTTATGCTCTACACAGCAGTAGAGTCCCTCTGTGAGTGGAGTTTCTGTGCACAGTCCGGGTCAGCATAGCTGTCGGGTTTTCATTTTCCTTATGTGTGACATTCCTATATTTCCTGGGTGTGTATGGGTGCACTTCAATTCTTTTGTGTGACGAGTCTCAATCTATTCATTTCCAATGACAACAATAGTTCATAACCAATACAACACTGAACTAATTAACAATCTTTTATCCATATTAGTGCTGCACCTTGTACTGTAGAACTTGCGCTTTCACATCCGATATCACTGTGTGTTGTCTTTGTCTACTCTATTTTAGAAAGCTTGTACTGCATTTCATTATGTGTTTGCTCTTTCCATATAAATTAGAATGGTTCCAAAATTTAAAAAATATTTTATTTGGAAAAGACGTCTTCACATCCACCTTCAATAACCACAGTTCAACTACTAACGCTTCAAGATGTGTGATACCTGGGGCTATGCAGCAATTAAAAGGTGTGAGCCTTTTATTCAACCCAAATGTTTAGATTTAGGAAGAATCAATATTGAGCGAAACAAAACTAATACGAACAGAGAACTAAATTCAAGCACAACAGACTCTTCCTTTCTCAAAGCCAGGCAGCACAGCTCTTTCAACCTTTTCCATTTTAATGGGATCAAGCACAATAAATACACTTTTCTGGTAGTAAATAGAGACAGACCTGAGCCGAATGTAACTTACTGCTTAAGTGGGTGTTTTAACTCTAAGATCATCAAATACCATTTAAGGCAGCTCATTACCAAGCTGATGCTGGCCCAGTGGCCTTCTAATCACTGCACACTGCCTCCGTTTATATAGGAGTTGCAGATATCAGGGGTCAGCTGCTAGCCAATGCATGGGGCAGTATTTGTACCTGATTCCATGGTGCCATCTGATGCATGCAAAAAGAACAAGTGATGGACAGAATGCTGCACAATGTCAAACATTCACCCCAGTACAGAGATCTGGGCCTAAATCCATCGTGTTTTTGCTCCCCATGCCATTCCAGTTCAGACCCAGTCAGTTGCAAATCAGCCTTGACCCTGCGCCCAATGAGAACAGTCCAGCACGAACTGCCAGGCCAGGTCCTCCCGGGGCTGGAAACAAGCATCCTGGGACCGGTTTCGGGGCATCACCCCTCATCAGCCCAGCTAGCTTGACTCCAGTGGCATGGAGAGCACAGGACCCACGTCTGGGTATACCCGTCCCACATGGGGTGACAAATGCAACAAGCATTGGCATAGCCAATAGGTCTCGCCTTTGGGACCTTATAAGTGTTTAGCCATGCAACAGTTGATGTTGTTTCACCAAGGATATTGTGCTGGATAACTAAACACTTATAAGGTCCCAAAGGCGAGACCTATTGGCTATGCCAATGCTTGTTCCATTTTGTAATGGTTAAGAAATATGATTTGGTTACTCTCATTTTCAGTGCAACGGACAGTGGTACAGGCACTTATCATGGCGAGATTGGATTATGGCAACATACTCTACATGGGGCTGGGTAAAGCCTCCATTAAATGGTTGCAGGTGGTGCAAAACCCCATGGCAAGGATACATTACAGGCTTCTGAACTAGACCTCGGTGGTGGGTCTGCTGAGGTAGTTACACTGGCTCTTAAGAGAGAAGTGAATTTGGTTTAAAACCTTGTGCTACGTGCACGGAGCGAGAGTAGGGGTAGGTCCACAATACCTACAGGACTTCGTAAAAGCATATCAGCCGGCCTGCTCTCTTCGTTCCAGTGACCGGTCCTTATGTGTGATCCCAACAGTAAAACGGACACGGATGAGAGGGAGTGAGTTTGCATATCAGGGCACCAAGTTGTGAAATTCCCTCCCAGAATAGTTGAGATAATGTACCTCACTCATGATTGTTTGAAGAGAGCTGAAAACCTGGCTGTTCTGAGTTGCTTCCTCTGGCAAGCCCTATCTGACGATTGCGCATGGAAACCCCTATGTGGTAGCTGTGCGCTTTATAAACTCTTTAAATAAAGAAATGAGGGCCAATAAATGTTTCATTCACTAGTAACACTGGCGCAATTTGAGGAATCTGCATGAAGTATGGCAGATAGTGAATTAAACCCAGTGCAAGTCTAGCGAGACCCTGTGACCAGCCCCTTCTGCATATGGTGAAAGCGGGTTATGTGCAGAGTCGGGCCGAAGGCAATGCATAGAATGGATACAGTTCCGGTGAATGTAAAAAAACAATAAAATTCAATTAAATTACATCGACAGTTCACTATCATTTATAGCTCAGTGAACACAAAACCAGAGAAGCCCTAGAATTTGCCAGTTATGTTGTGCAACACACAATGTAAACAATTACTCATGCATCCACCATGCTCAGTATACCCCTTAGCTGATGGCTTGTAAAAAAAAAAAAAGGCTGGAGAATTTTATGGCTTTTTTGATTTTGAGTTCACTGAACCATAACTGCCCTTTATATGTGCGTATTTATAACACATATGGGATAAAGTAATACCTGGCCTACATTATAAGGATATTGCAAGTCACTGAGGAATTCAATTGCCATATAGAGGAACGCGGCCAGAGGCCAAGTTCCTTTAGAGGGTTATGGAACTCCAAGGTGATGCTGTAGAACCTCAATTAAAGAAGCACAGACAATTGTCAATTTTCATAAGCAGGTTTATAAGTGAGTCACAGGAACATGAACTAGGCAGTAGCATGTTCAATTTGAAGAACTTTCTCTGGTTGTTTTATAGATGAAAACCACAAAAGTAGTGTTGATACAGATCCAATCATAATACAGAAAAGGTGATTTCTTCAGCATACATGATGAGTTGCTGACCAGAGAAAGAAAACAATTACACAAGTATTAAGCGTACAACCAATCACAATGGAATAACATCTTGTGATACAAGCGTGATACAGGATGGCGGTCAGGTGTGATGTCCACATGCTGACCGTTGAGACCATCCAGTGTAACACCATACACTATATGGGCACGTCTGTCCAATAGAATTTAGGCACTTGTGACTTGGTCATTTCTCAAGGCCTTGTAGTTACAGTTAAAGTACAGACAGTTCAAGTTCACTTAAAGGCCAACGGCCTGTGCACCTTCTGCAGGCTTGCTCCGATTGAGTGTCAAAAAATGGAACTTGAAATAAAATGGATTCCACAATGCACAATATCATAGCCCTGTACGGCAGGAGGTACTTTATCCCATATAATACATTGTCACACCATCACCTTTGCCACAAACCACTTAAATCCTTGATGCAAAGCTCTTTCATATGAAAGAGAGAGCATGTTTGCAATTATGAAGAAAAAATAGAATCTCTAGTGCAAAATAAACACATCTAAAAGCTGTTCAATATTTGCAGCAAAAGGTATTAGAATCAGTTGAATACAAGTCAGTAACTCGGAATGTACAGAAACATGCAGAAATATTCTAACTTTTCTATAATTACCTAAGGAGTGCAAAAAAAAACAAGTGGCCATAAATACCTCATTTCTGCTCGTCACTAATAGCTAAAAAACAGAACAGAGGAAGAATAACAATTCGCTTTTCTTTAAACAGATGCTTTAAATATGCTCCATGATCAGCCCTGCCTCTCCCTTGGCTCTGACAGCAGTCATTGTGTTGTCAGAACTCAAGCGTAATCGGTTATTCCAGTTGAGTTCTGACATCATTTCTTTATAATGGGTGACTGGGTGCATCACAAGTCGCCTATTATAAAGAAATTAGGGACAGATTTTTACACAGGGATTGCAGAATCCCATATATTATAGATAGATATAGCTATGATTATAGAATATGGATTTCTTCATTTCCTCATCATAATGAAAACACCAAAACAACCTCCATAACTTTATCATTATCAGGATTATTAAGATTTTGTGCGATGGACGACCAAATTATGTGGCAAGGTTCTTTAATTTATGCAGCAAGACATGAAAATTATGCATAGTCTCTCCCTGTATGATGTTAATTCATTTGAGCCTCAAACAAATTTGGTAAAATCTGTGAATTATGAAAATTATGCGCCAAATTATATGGAAACTGCAGTAAATCTTATTATGTGGTAAAAGCTGCTAACACAGAATAGCATAAATCCACTGACTCTCAACCAGTATCCATTTTTTTATTAATAACTTATTCAAAAAAGGTAGACAAAACCCAAACCTGCTAATACCAATCACTGACCTTTGTTAATATTCAAGATAACAACAATTTTCCTGCCAAAATAAACATGGAATATAAAAGAACATTGCAGATAACGTGTAATATGGTCTTATTTTGCCTTCTAGGTGTTCTGGTGACATTTACTGACAGCATGATTATAGTTAGGAAATGCTAAATATGGATGAGAATCCAAACGATGATATATCTTCTGCTATGCAATGCTAATTGTGGGCGAAATTTCACTCTGGAGATCTTTATAAATCAGGCACAGATTTTGCTATGAAAAAAATCCACGAAAATTGTTTGGGTCACATCATCCATTTTGATCATTGTACATAATTCATAATCACACCTCTTAGCAATATACCACAATCTCGGTAATAATTTCAGTCTATGCACAGCATTCAAAATATTATCCTTTGCCTCTATAGAGGGTATACCTCAATTTAGGGAAACAGACTGTGTAGCTTCTCACTCTAAATGACCAAAATAATGTTGTTGTTTTTTTGATTAACAGATAAAGTCTTCCATCAATAAAATGCACTGGTGGGGGAGTGGCACATATATAGTGGGCTGACACATTAAGAGTCATTTTGCATTTAAAAAGAAAAACATATAATTCCTAAATAAAAAAGAAATTCAAAATGTAGGTGTAAATGGGTTTTCCTGTCAATTGCACAAGTGTAATAGGGGCGATTGTGTAGTTTTTCACTGGTGCAACTAAGAATAAAGAGCAAGATTCAATGTGATGTATAGAAAAGAATTGTGAAACCTTTTCGGACATGAAAACCATTGACTATTTTGGATTGGACAATAGTGTTCCGACAAGCTTTCACCAAAACAGGTGTCAGACACCAGGTTTGTGCCTAATGCATAACTCCATAAAGACAGCATTTATAATTATCTTTTCTATATTAGTTAATGTCTGCAACAATCCTTTCTGTCATCTTCAGTCAGTAGACAACAATTAGCAAAACCAGTCGAGTCAGTAGTGCAATTAGACCCCATGCATGAATTCAAAGGCACCTTTAGGTAAATGTGACCAAACTAACATACAAACATTCAGAAATTAAAATGGTACGTGAGAGGTAAAAAAAAATATAAGACCTGATTCACAAACGTAACAAACATTTTTTAGTAATTTACACTTTTGATTAAGTTTTCCATCTTCTAGCTATTCACAAAATCTGAGTGTAAATTTACTCCAAAAGTGTGAATGTCTCCACCAAACTGAAGGGCCCAGGGGCTATTCACATTTGAGAAATTTACACTTTTAAGTAAGTTTACTAATTTTTGGCTGTTCACAATATCGAGTGTAAATTTACTTCAGCTAAAAAGTAGTAAATAACGCAAAAGTGTCAATTTACCTTTTGAATCAGGCCCAAAGTATTTGAGTCAGCATTTTCAATGGGTGTCCGAGATGATGGAGCCTCATTGGTGAAATAGGTCTATGTCATTGTCATTTAATGATGTATGGATTTCACTTTGAAATTAATCTGAATTTGTAGCTTTGTGGTTAAATGCAATTTTAAAGACTAAGAACACTTCCAAAGAGCATGGCTTGGTCCGGACATTACACTAACAAGGTGACAATTACTGATAACCTTACAACACTGCCTGCAATTGACTGCTCATACTACAACCAATGGGATGTATTTCTCCTTTACTAGAAAGAAAGAGGAGGGGCCATCTTATATGGCCTCTGTTTGGTCCAGGTTCTTAACCCTTGTGATCATGGAATGTCTGCAGGTCATGGATGAGTGTGATATTGAGATAGGAGTTTCTAAGCAACAAGCATTGTGACAATGTTTTGGTTTAAGATGGTCTCTAATTGCAACTTGGCCCTTGTTAACAGTGTCTTATGTCCAGGGTGAAACATGATGCTTCAAAAGAGCAGGTCTTTAATTGCCTATGATGAGGCTGTGCAACTTAAATGATATCATAGGGCGAGGCCGGCCATTTATGTAGCTTCTGACATAAAACTAGCAGCATACCCTCCTGCAGCTGATGATGAGACCTTTAAATGCTAAAAGGGATAGGTACTAAAATTTCAAAAAACAAAATTGCTCTTTAGGGTGGACTAACACTTCACTGAAGTGACTTCAGGGGACAGAACACTGCCAGAGGCTATTACTGCTATGAACCAATATCAAATCTATAATGTCATCTTGTTCTTATTGATAGAACTACAAATTCAACTACAAACTACAAATTCATACTGCACTCTGTACATGCATACCTTCTTACCTGGCAGTGCAGCCATAACAGCAACAAAGACAATGCAGGGTTTCATTACTGAAGAGGCTAAAAGAGAGAATAAACTGTGCTTTAGAAAACAGAAGGGTCTTTGTGATTTCAAAAGGCCATTTGAATACCTGAACATAGACGTCAATTCATCAAAATGTCGATAACTCCAAATAACCTTTAGCTCCTGTTGTCATCACAGGTTTGAGTCTTGCCCCATGCATAAAGGAACAGCCTCCTAGTTTCTTCTGAGAGCCTAGAGAAAATGGAAATCTGTGAAACCACAAAATGTATACGGGTTCTGTGAATCCCTTTTATTTTATTTTCCTACCACTACCTTCAT
This sequence comes from Calotriton arnoldi, assembly GCA_963921515.1. Classification (NCBI taxonomy): domain Eukaryota; kingdom Metazoa; phylum Chordata; class Amphibia; order Caudata; family Salamandridae; genus Calotriton; species Calotriton arnoldi. The sequence goes on from CAWUFW010002725.1 coordinate 1,769,546, forward strand.
GGGATCAGGGTTTGGAGTCATCCCACTTTGCGATTGTGCCTTTTTTTGTATCTAGTGAGATGACATATATGTGTGTATATACAAGAAGTTTTCTACTTTATAGTTATTTACTCACGTTTTATTGTTTTGTTTTTCTTTTTTTCTGTCCCTTTTTTTCTTTTTTCTTTTTACCTTAATTGAAATGTTATCACTCAACAAAATATTTACTTTGGCTGTTATTAGGTTTTGGTAAGTTCTATTTTCAGATATTAGTATGTTAAAAGTGTTACAGATTGGCTATATTGCTATATCTTTGGGGATATTGTATTAGAGTTGACATGAAGAGAATAGACTGTAGAGTTTTGAGTCTTTTATTTTGTTATAAATCTGATTTCTAGGACTTGGCGACGGTATGTTTTGCATTATAAGATGGCTGCTGCCCTTGAATGAAGTCTGGGGGCATTGCTACACTATTTACGTCATTCAAAATGTGGTTGTTATCTAATTTTTGTGTTAGTTTTTATTTGGATATTTGTGAAATCGAACTATGCTCTTTGCTTTGTTGACGGATTGGTCAATCGATAAAACGATACAATTCCGGTAAGATTATATATGGGAGTTCACTTGGAGGATGTTAATTAGTGGAGCTTCGGTTTACTACGATATAAACTTCACTCTTAGCCTCTGGATATAGTATTTCATTACCATTACAAGATGGCCGCCGTGTTTCCTTTAATTTGTGAGCATTAGGACACCGGTCATGATGTCATTACGCTTCCGCGTTGCGCGTGATTACTTTAAAATGTGCCGCTGACTTGTGTTCCGGTTAGCGTCTTACACTGACAACATCGTCACTTTATGAAGGAACCATTTCAGGTATGATGACCACTGACTTAATCAGTGACGGGGACTTTCTAGATTAAAGTCTGTTTAATAATTTAATGGTAGCGTGCGAGCGGCCGTTTTAGTCCAGTTTAGCTGAATGTATATGCATCACATGGTTTGAGCATTTATATAAGGGTGGGATATAATACATACGGGACTATGATGGCTGTGTATTCCGCTTTTGGTTTACTATTGGTCATTTATATATTGACTGTGACACACCGTCTGAATGCTATGTTGCTAGTATTTGATGCGAGCGGTATATATAATGATCTTTTTATAGTTATTTATGTATGCCTACTTAATACTGACAGATGGGCTATATAATGATTATCTCATTCTTGTTATACTAGGCTGGTTGTGACCCTTCTTTGGAATGTTCCATATAAATGAAAAAGGAGTAAATTGGACTCTTTTTGGTCGTAGTGATATTATTTTCAATCAATGCTTCATAAACGGACAACTTTACATAGGTAGATGGTAGTTTTTGTGATCTTCCTTCGTGTTTTTGAGCATATATATTATATTGTATTTATACTGCGGATTGTGTTGTGTATATACTCTCTTACAATGTTAGGCTGATACTGGTAACCCAATTTTATATTGAATTTTTAGATTAGCGTTTATTCGATTGTGTGTTAAATTGATTTGTGTATTTATACTCATCATTATACACATATATATTATATTTTTTCTTGCTCATTGACGCAGAGTATCAATGCTGGATGGTACAGTAATAACCCAGGACCGTGGGGTTCCCTTGTACTTTACAACGTATACTTCATCCTTGTAATTTAAAGATATTTTGGATTATTCCATTCTCATCAATATTAAACGGTGAGGATATTGGCTACTAAATTGGTGAAATCTGGCATTCTTAATGTTGCTGTCACTAAGTTTGTTTATTTCTCTTTGCTTCAATTTTCCCTCCTTCTCTTTTTTTCATTATTAATAGTATATTTTTCTTTTTTCTTTCTCCTCTTTTCTCTTTTTCTTATTCAATTTTAGCTTTTGATTCTTACTTTGCTTTCGTTCAAATAAAGATGTGTAAATTTTAAATACACGTTGTATAAAACTATACAATGGGTTTAATATTATTAAATGTGTTTTATCTTTTAGTTTAGATATGTGATGTCTATCTTTGAGATTTAGTGTGCCAATGATATTTATATGAAAGTATAATAAGGTTCCTTTGTGTACCAATGACAATGTTATAGGTACTAAGTCTGTGTTGGTTATAATGTCTTTGTCTATGTATATTTATATGTTATAGTATATATGTATGTATGTAGTTTTAAATGTTGTGGTTTTTCCTTATATGTTGTTTTATGTTGATTGTTTTCAGCCCTGATGAAGTTCTTATTGAACGAAACGCGTTGGCTGATGTCCTTATTCTGACTTTTTTTGAAGAATAAAAAGAAATTCTTTGGACTTATCCTGATGGTTTTGATTTCGTCTCTGGTGCACCCTCCATAACAGAAATAACTTCTGCTCTGGATTACAGTGGAGTTTTATTGCGGCAGGCTCCGGAGGTGTAATGCACAGAAAGCTTAATGTATACTGAATAGAGATTGTAGTGCATAACATATGGTCAGCCGCTTTTTGTCTTCTGTTCTTTATTTTATTTTTTGGGATCAGGGTTATGTTATAGTATTTGTAAAGCACATGGCTGCCCCAGCCAAGGGGCGTCCCAGCGCTAGTCTCAGACAGAAAGTAGCAAGAGCTGTGGCAAGGTTGGGGGGCAAGCCAAGGCAGTCAGCCGCTCCCTGTGGCTATCCCTATTTGATGTCCCTGTAAGTCAGAGAGTGGGTGTATTTAAAGTGATCCCCAGGCAGTAAGGTACCACTGATAAGCAAGCATGCATCTTGAGTGTTGGCATTGAGGAAGAAGAGTTGAGGTGGCCAGGGCACTCACTGTTTCTAAACTTACTGATGAATATTAACCTATAAACAGTTGAGGACAGATTGCCCTTAAACCGATGGGAATAAATCCAACTTTGTAAACATGGGGGCAAGGGTGAAACAGGTACTCAAGAGGTTCAGATTCCTCAGTAAACGGTCTGACATCCATGGAGATAAAATAACCATGTGAACGCCATTGAACAATCTGTTTCATTATTAAAAGAAGAGGACATCTATTGACAACGTACACCCAGCTTTATGGTCGTTAGAAGGTTAAAGTGATATTTTGCTCTGTTCTTTTTACCTGGAGAGTGGCCATTGGAAGGGGTAGTTCGCTTGGATAAGGCAATTGCATTGTTTCTACAAAAGAAGGATACTCCAGCAGTTCACTTCCTGTGTATGGAGCACCCATGTGTAAATCAAAAGATCAAATCACTAGCTGACACTCCACACAACTCACCATGATGATACCAAGCTGGAGGAATGGAGAACAGGTCTAGAAAAGCTGCACTGAAAGTGACAATGACTAAAAAAGCCTTGGTTTTCACAATTTAAAAAAAGACCGCTTTTTTAAAATGCACCACGATGTGCAGTAAACAATACCAGTGATAAGAAAAGGGTTTGACCAACTAGATCTGCAGCAACCAGAGAGCGGGAGAGACCGAGAGAAAGAGAGAGAGAGAAAGCGAGAGGAGCGAGAGAGAGAGAGCGAGAGAGAAAGAGAGCCCGGGAGTGCTGCGTGCGTGCGCAGTCTGCTCATTTTCAAGCACTGCACTCGTGCTTGTGGCGCGCCCCTGCTCGCTCCCGCAAGGTGGATGCCGCCACAAGCATGAGTGTGTGCTTGAAAATGACCAGAGCGACGGCTAAAGGTCCTCCTACTCATGCGCGCTGCGTAGGCGAGACCTTAAAAGGACAATTGATGGACAGAATGCAGAACAATGTCATACATTCACCCCTGTACAGAGATCTGTGACTAAATCCATTGTTTTTTAGGTCTCGCCTGAGCCAGCGCATGCACTGCTCTGCGAGACATTTAGTAAACGGGCTTTAAAAAGTCTGACCACAGCTTTTTGGCTGGCATAGGGCGTGCGGTTACGCGCACAATGACGAGCAGAGGCGCCATCTGGCTTTCCTCTCTCGTCATGGTGCGCGCACATCGCACACCACTCGCCAGCCTGCTTTCACTTTTGCCGTCGCGCGCGCGCACCACTGGCGTGCTTTTTTTTTTCTTTTCTTTTAGCGCGCACGCATGCGCGCACACAACTCCCGGGCTTGTTTTTTATTTCCTTTTTGTTCTCCCTGGCTCCCTCTCTCTGCCCCCTTCCCTCTCTTTCTGCCCTTTGCTCCCCGTGTACCTCTTTCTGCCCTTTGCTTCCCGTGTACCTCTTTCCTCTGTTTCTCCCCGGCTCCCTCCCTCTCTCTGCCCCTCTCCCTGTGCTCCCCCTGTGTGCCTCCCATTCCTCTGTGCCCGTCTAAACTACTGTCCCTGACATACTCCGTTTCGGTGTTTTATGCTAAGACATTTTTGGAAAAGCAGATTATGATAAAAACACTAATGTCAATGAATCCTGCCAGCATAATGCATGACCCCCTGGGTAATTAGCAATCATTCAGAAGTAACAAGACTAAAATGCTCTATTCTCTGATACTGTCAGTTCTTATCACGATCAGCGTTCGAACAAAGCCCGCTCCTCGGCACGACACTTTTATGAATCAGTCATAATTACATTCTGACATGCCGTGAATAGTAAAACAAAGCGAAATTTCGCTTCATCAACCTTTCTAACCTTTATGCAAGTATTAACTGTAAATAATTTCGACGAGATCCGACAACAGAATATCTGCATTTCACTTAGCTTTGAGCACCAGAAATAAACGCTGGGTGACATATACCTGGCAAGAAACACAATCGCTTTTAATTATTCGGGTTGGTGAGATGTTCAGTTTCTGCTTTTCACTGATCGACTCAACCTCAAGCGAACATGGCTAGTTAATCCTACTTTTAGAAATAATAATGTTGAAAAAGTTAAGTCGAAAATTCTGCGTTTGCCAAGAAATTAATTTACATTAAAGTTAGTATGAATATAACAATTTAGAACATGTTGACAACCCTTATACGTTTTTTCCGCAGTACTAAGTTTAGATGCAGGGGAAGCAAATGTGGCTCTCCATGGGGGCGTCCACCTGAAGAGCATGGGAGAATCAGAAATGTTTACATTCCTGGATATTCACAATCATTTTGCAGCGCCATTTCTACCAGAAAACACGTATAAACAAGCATTGGCATAGCCAATAGGTCTCGCCTTTGGGACCTTATAAGTGTTTAGCCATGCAACAGTTGATGCTGTTGTACCAATGATATTGTGCTGCATAACTAAATACTTATAAGGTCCCAAAGGCGAGACCTATTGGCTATGCCAATGCTTGTTTGCTCTGGGGTTGGGAACCTCCTGGATGGACTGCCCATTTGATTGGATTGAAATGATTGTGGACTGTAGATAGGAACTATGGGTGGCAGAGACAGGACCCGAGGCGTGCTAAATGAAATTACAATGCAGTGCTATAAGTCACCAGTGCATTGCACATGTAGAAATGAACAGGACAAGGGTGTGGTTGTTTTACCGGTCAATGTTTCCTGATGACTGCTTGCAGTCATGCTTCACGGGTGGGCTGTGTTGCAATTGCAGAGACCCTGTCTAGACAGGGCGTTCACAGGCAAAGGAGGGAATGACTCATCATAATGACGCTACGACGCTGAGGTCACATAATGACATAACACATACGATACGGGGCCTGGGGATTTAGAAAAAAACATTCTAAAAAATACAATATATAAAATGAGCACAATTATGATCGGAATTACTGCTTGTGTGGAAAGAGTTCCGGTCCCAAAGAATAAGTGGCAGTGGTGCCCACTGGCAACCACCGGCACAAATTCAGCACCGCGGATGACCTTAACTGCCCTGAAAGAGTGTAATGCACTCCCTGGATCCAGGTTCAAGGGGCATAGGAGTGAGTGGGGGCTAGAGGTCTGTATGTCTAATGGCAGCTCGGTGTTTAGGCGCCTACACCACTAGTTTCAGGGAGCTGGAAAACAACAAAAGGTGCCAAGATCCACAGGAGGCTCCAGCGCTTGCTGTTTGTGTATTTAAAGCCTCCTCCGAGCCACCCGCAGCCGAACTGATCTGGCGCCACATGTGACAGAGTGTGTCCCATAAACAATATACCGAAGAAGGGAGTCTCAGACTGCGCCGCCCCGTCACCATAGCATAGGAAAAAATATCTGCACTTAGCGCCTCATCACTGCTAGTAGGCGCTACATAAGTACAAATACTCCTGTAGAAAACCTTATCCTAGGGGTTGGAACACCAGGACGGCTCAGGCATATTTTAACTGTCCTTAAGGATGACAGCTGATGTAGCCAACTCACATCACAGTAAAGTGCCATACCTAAGATGTTGAAATGTCAGACATAAGCAAACTGACAACTTGGCACTACATCTACATGGCCCCGCTCGCACGCATCGCCCGACAGCACGACCTCAACATAATCTCCTACGCCGACGACACTAAACTGATCCTCTCCCTCACCAAGGACCCCCTCACCGCCAAATCCAACCTCCACGAAGGAATGAAGGCCGTCGCCGACTGGATGAAGAGCAGCCGACTAAAGCTGAACACGGACAAGACGGAGGTCCTCATCCTCAGCTCCAACCCTTCAGCCTGGGACGACTCCTGGTGGCCAACGACACTGGGGGCAGCCCCGACACCCACCGACCACGCACGCAACCTGGGAGTCATCCTCGACTCAACGCTCTCCATGGCCAAGATAGTCAACGCAGTCTCCTCCTCCTGCTTCAACACCCTCCGCATGCTCCGCAAGATCTACAGGTGGATCCCGACAGATACAAGAAGAACAGTCACCCAGGCCCTCGTCAGCAGCAGACTCGACTATGGAAACGCCCTCACGCGGGAGCCCCGGCCAAGCTCATCAAACGACTGCAACGCATTCAAAACACCTCTGCATGCCTGATCCTCGACGTACCACGCCACAGCCACATCACCCCCACCTGAGAAACCTGCACTGGCTCCCCGTCGACAGGAGAATCTCCTTCAAACTCCTCATCCACGCACACAAGGCACTCCACAAGACCGGCCCAGCCTACCTCAACAGACGACTCTTCTTCTACGTCCCTAACCGCCAGCTCCGCTCCGCCGACCTCTCCCTCGCCACCGTCCCTCGCATCCGAAGAACAACCACCGGCGGCAGATCCTTCTCCCACCTCACCGCCAAGACCTGGAACACCCTTCCACTCAGCCTACGACTGACCCAAGACCTGCTGACCTTCAGGAGGCTACTCAAGACCTGGCTGTTCGACCAGTAGCGGCCCCCCCCCCTTTTTTCCTCAGCGCCTTGAGACCCTCGCGGGTAAGTAGTGCGCTCTACAAATTCTGTGATTGATTGATTGATTGGCAGCTATGAGCCCCTGATGCCTGGTACTTGGCAGGGCCAGGAGGACTAGGATGGAAGATAACGCAGCAGCTGAAGCAGGACTGAGGTCCAGTCAGCTCTTCAGACTACAGCAGCCTCTTCCCTCCACCTCGAGAGGCCTGGTGGCCTCAGTCTCTGCTCACCAGGCATCTGCTAGGCGAGTCCAAGCTGAGAGGGGGTCTCTCAAAGCAGAAGTGGGGGACAAAGAGGGGGAGAGGTGAGGGTGAGAGGGAGAGGGAGAGGGGAGAACGGGAGAAGAAAAGAGGCTGCAAGGAAGAGGTGAGATGGGGAGAGGAGGAGAGGCTGCACAGGAGAGGTGGGAAAGGGAGAGGCTGCACAGGAGAGGTGGGAATGGGAAAGGCTGCACCAGAGAGGTGGGAAGGGGAAAGGCTGCACCAGAGAGGTGGGAAGGGGAAAGGCTGCACCAGAGAGGTGGGAAGGGGAAAGGCTGCACCAGAGAGGTGGGAAGGGGAGAGGCTGCACAGGAGAGGTTGCACAGGAGAGGCTGCACAGAAGAGGTGGGAGGGGGAGAGGCTGCACAGAAGAGGGGGAGAGGCTGCACAGGAGAAGTGTGAGGGGAGAGGCTGCACTGGAGAGATAGGAGGGAGAGGCTGCACAGAAGAGGTGGGAAGGGGAGAGGCTGCACAGGAGAGGTGGGAAGGGGAGAGGCTGCACAGGAGAGGTGGGAAGGGAAGAGGCTGCACAGGAGAGATGGGAGGGGAGAGGCTGCAGAGGAGAGGTGGGAGAGGTGAAGTGGGGAGAGGAGGGAAGGGAGAGGCTGCACAGGAGAGGTGGGAGGGGAGAGGCTGCACAGGAGAGGTGGGAGGGGAGAGGCTGCACAGGAGAGGTGGGAAGGGGAGAGGCTGCACAGGAGAGGTGAAGTGGGACGCAGGTGGGGAGAGGCTGCACAGGAGAGGTGGGAAGGGGAGAGGCTGCACAGGAGAGGTAGGAAGGGGAGAGGCTGCACAGGAGAGGTAGGAAGGGGAGAGGCTGCACAAGAGAGGTGGGAAGGGGAGAGGCTGCACAGGAGAGGTGGGAAGGGGAGAGGCTGCACAGGAGAGGTGGGAAGGGGAGAGGCTGCACAGGCGAGGGGAGAGGGGGAGAGGCTGCACAGGAGAGGTGGAAGGGGAGAGGTGAAGTGGGACTCAGTCGGGGAGGGGCCATAGCTTGAAGTGGGGGGAGTGGAGAGTTAAGGTTGTCCAGAAGCCGGGAGGGTAGAGGTTGACAGGAAGACTCCTACCTGCGCAGACACTTGCTCAGAGCCCTCTCTCCCTCAGCCTGGGACGGTGAAGATGACAATCCGAGGTCTGGGGTGATGTCTGGGGTAAGAAGATGAAGGTCACTGCACAGACAGAGGATCCTTCCACCCCTACAGCTGCTGGAGCCGGAGGAAGAGGCCGGAAGTGACTGCATTCACCGCTGGTGCTGTCTCTGCCCTCCCTGACCCGGAAGAGGAAACCACGTGCCTGCAGAGCTGAGAGTAACTGAAAGAGACAACGGACTAAGCAGTAACACAGACTGCAGTGACCCTGACCAGGCCTCGAGGCTGAAACCAGCTGCGGCCGAAGGAGGAGAAGAAACCGAACCTCGGATGGAAAGGATGTTGGGGGGTCGAGTTTAACACCGCCCCAACACTCACCCCTGTGTATGTCAGGGGAAGGAGATGTGTGCCTGTCCTAAGCCCCCCAACACTCAACCCTGTGTATGTGAGGGGAAAGGAGATGTGTGCCTGTCCTAAGCCCCCCAACATTCACCCCTGTGTATGTCAGGGGGATGGAGATGTTGTAGTGAGGAAATGGGGTTAACTGCACACATTGCTAAGTTAGCATAAGTAATAGATGCTTGGCTGCCATTCTGCCGCTTTTGCACACGACACTACATGGCTCTGTTCTCGTAAATACTTTGCAGGCGCTGCTTCACATGAGAACCGTCTACCTTTCACATATTCAGCTGTACACCGTGCTCTCTGTCTGCACAGCGTGTTCAAGGTCGAAAAACAATGTATGCTGTTGATTCACTTTGGTCAGTCCCACGCACATAGACATAACATGAGGCACAGCGGCCCAACTGAAACTCAGGTGCTTTTAATATGCATGAGAAGGCACTTGGAGAAAACCTTTCCAACATAGAAGAGCTGTGCTGATCCTGGGATGTGATTCATTGCATCTGATCTCGTAGGTATGGGGTCTCGCTGACAAAGCCCAGAGGTCTTCTATAATTATTCTAAAACTAGCTCATGAGCACGGGGAGGGTGGTAAAGGCGCTATAGTCCTGTTTCCACTGTCATTATAAAATGATTTCCCCTTTTGTGTTTTATGTAATTGTAACAATGCTGATGGTATTATTATTATGCATTTTGCTGCTAGTGTTGGCACTCGTACTGCATCTTATAGCACGTTAGTTAAAATAAACATTTTAAACTATACCGTGTCTCTGATTACTCACGTTGTGGACTAGTATGAGTGTTAAAACGAAAGAGTGTTCTTGTTTCCCACTATTCCTGAGAGTTTACTAAGTTGCATGTTCTAGGTTGTCTAATCATTGGTAGCTTCGCTGTAGTACGAAGAACGAATGAGACACTATTGCTAGTCGGATTGGGGTTCTGGGCACTGAGGTGGGTTTTTGGTACACCACAATACACCGAGGTCCTGGTTTCCTGCGCATAGTTCTGTGCATGAGCAGAATCCCTGCAACATGGCGCACCTAACGTTTGGTCTGGTACTTATATTCGAGACGCTTTAGTAGTGCTTCTACTTGTCCACAATACCCTCGCTCCTGTTTTCCGGTAAACAGTGGTGACGGCATAACCTACCTATATTGATGCTTTATAGGTCATTTCAAGCTTGATATTATAAAAAGGTTTTCTCATTTGTATGATTTACTGAACCTGTTGCGCTGCCACGCATTTAAGTTGTTATCTTTCTCGTAGTTCATATGGCCGAAGTTGCTATTGCGGCGCATAGTCGCGCACCGCTCCGTCGTCATTTGGCCGCATATGGAGTGCCAGACACGGGCATAGCACTTATTTTTGTAGTTGGAGCCAATCCGGCTTACCACTTTAAAGTATTTTACTCTTGGGTGACGTTCCCGGCAGTGAATGGAGATGATGATTTGTTCCATTAATACACTCCCACTGCGGTACCTGTGGCATATCGGCCATATACTACTCTTGAAGTTCCGATTACAGCATGGCAACATAGTATTTGGTTTAATGGCGCCCTCCCCCACACTGTGACTCCGGTCAGGCCCTTTGTCAATTCCAGGGGCCACTTGGCCAGTTTTGGCCGGGTACACACCATATCCACGTTATCTAGCAGCCACTGTAGCAGAATTGCGTGTCTTGCACACCTCCTTAATTGAGGTGCATAGGGCTCCAGTACAATACGTATCCCGCAATCTCCAGATGGGAGCACCTGGAGTTGCGGCGCAACCAGCTAGTCCGGCCGGGATGTCAATTAGTCCCGTCATGGTTAATTCGGTTATGGGCAAGCGACCACAGAATAAGGATGATTTACCTTACTGGCTTGCTGAGAAATTTGACCAGCTGGAAGCGGTATTTCCTAATACCACTCATGTGGAGAAACACAGGATCTTAACAATAAGTTTGCAGAAAGACTTGATACCAGAGGTGACCGATTGTGATAATTGGGGTAAAGTGTTTGCAGCAGTATATGCAAAGTGTTTTGGCACACCCTCTATGACTGTGTTGCCCTCCGTGATTAAGCATGTTCAGGATGAGCACGGACCGGAGGCGGCGGTGGAGTTGGGGATGAGGCTTGTCAGAGTGTTTGACGTTGTTGCTGATCTCATCCTTGCTAATGTCAAGGGAGATGCCGTTAACTTTCAGGTGTCTAATGCTTTGCATCTTGTCCCCGAGGGGGACAAACTCCGCGAGTTACCGAAAATTATTGCGAATGCTTATAAAACCATTGGACGCAATAGTTTGGGTGTTAAGCCTTTTGCTAAAATACCGGCACAACAGCAAACTCAGACGGCGCAGTCTACTAAAGACAGCCGTCCTATTTTTTCTAAAACAAATTGGAAAAATAAAAAACAGGGGAAGCAACAACAGAAACAAGGGTCGCGTGCAGCGTCACCGGTACCCGAGTCTTCTGAGCGCACTTATGATTTGCGCGACCGCGCGGAAATTAGGTCTCCTGACAGGTTTCAGGTTCCTGATCAGCGTTCTCCTCGTTCTTTACAGGAAATATCAGGCTCACAAGCCGGTGGAGGTGATCGCCAAGATCGCGGCAGAGGTCGAGGTGCCCCGCAAGGATGCGAGCCTCATCAGACTGACGGCAAAGGGAAGCAGGACGATTTTCCTCGCCTGCGCCCTCCATTTCAGAAAAAGAAAGTTGCTGCTTTAACAGCAAAATATGCCACGGACGGTGAGAACTCAACTTCGGAACCTACAATGGGCAGTAACGCTGCTAGACAGCGCAGCGGAGATTACCATAGTGCGGCAAGCACTGCGTCCATTTCTGAAGGTGACAGCAACTGACACCTTTATTACGGTTGAGACTGCTGACACCCGTGTGGCTCCCCCTGACAGGTTATATGATATAGTATTCCAAATTGAAGGTGATACACAACGTGTTATTAGAGGGATTTTTTGGGAAAATCTGACTTCTTCTTATGACATCTTGTTGGGTGAGGCAGATTGGCCCCCACCTTTTGTTTTAGCCGCTCCGAGGGGGGAGGATGTAATCCTCCCTAGTTTTGCACACACAGTGCCCAAGGAGCAAGCAATGGCTTTTGCAACAGAGTGGACTTAGGTGCTTGCACCGGCTCTGTACCATACTCAGGTGGGTTGGGATAAACTTTCGCCCCCACACGAGATACCATTGCGGTCTATGCCACAGCCACAACCCCAATATCCTCTCCGGCGGGAAGCAAAAGCTCCAGTTTCTGAAATTCTAGAACAGTTAGAGTATCAAGGAGTGATTGAAACATGTGTGTCACCGATGAATAACCCTCTTTTTACTGTAACCAAACCCGATGGGTCGTACCGCCTAGTTTTGGATTACCGACATTTGAACTCTCATTGTCGAACCTGTGCGGTTCAGAATACCCATAGTTCTGCCCTCGTGGACAGTATTGTAAGAAAAATATTCAAAACCACACTTGACATTTCCAATGGCTCCTTTAGTCATAATCTGTCCTCTATAAGTAGTCAATGGACAGCCTTTACATCCGGCGGACAACAAAAACAATTTAAAAGATTGGCCATGGGCTACAAAAATTACCCTGGCGTTTTCGCCTCACATGTCGTCTCCTTGTTAGACGACATTGACCCTGATGCATACTCGTACGTTGATGATATTTATCTCACGGACGTCGAATTATGGCCGCATCTTTGTCACGTGGACCGCATCATAGTTTTGTTTGCGGACTACGGTTACAAATTTAACTTTGCAAAATCACACATTGCAGAGTACACAGTGTTGTTCCTGGGCTATGAGCTCAACAATGAAGGTAGAGGCTTGGCGCTTCACTTCTTGGAGAAATGCGCACGTTTGCGTTCTCCTACAACTCTGAAAAAATTGAGAATGAATGAGCAACGGCGGATCTGAGTAACCGCACCTCCCTGCTTTATTCCTTTTCTTGTTTAAGAAATTGTAATGGATAGTATGATTGGGTGTGCACATACAGCTCCTGCACCTGCCGTTGTTGGATGCCAGCTGCCAAGCAGAGAGAAAACTGTGAAAATAGTGGAGCGGTGCACTACCAAAGAGTTTTCTTCAATAAATCCAAATGTTCATTTTGTATAGTGGTTTATCAATCCTTTATTTTCAATATCAAAATGTGCAAATTCCAGCCAACGCGTTTCGTTCATACATAAAATGAACTTCTTCAGGGCTGAAAGTTATAATACATAAAAGAAAACATAAGTATAAAAATATATATACATATGGTGTATTCACACAATATGCTTTTACTTTAAAAACGAGAGAGAAACTATATACAAAGGCAAAGGTTATTTCATTAGAAGGTGACTCTAAACACAAAAAAGGAAACCTAATGGGGGTGGGAAAAATACAAAACAAAAATGGAAATTCATGGTCGACAATATGTCACTTCAAGTTGAAGAAAAAACAGACAAAATAGGGTGAAGGGGAAAAAGAAAATGGGGGGGCGGAAGAAAAAAATTGCAATCTTTGCTGGGATTTTTAAACTTCGGTAGAACTTACATTCCCGAATATGCCCAGCGTATCAAGCCGCTATATGCCTTGATACAACTGAACTTTTCAAAAGCCTGCTGGCTTCCGGAACATTCAGCTATACTGCAATCTTTGCAGTCTGATTTTCTTGAATCTAAATACTTGTTGACATGTGATAACCACACGAACCTGGTTATACGAATTGTGCCAGGTGCAGTGGGTTTCACTTACTTGACATTTAATGAAGGAGACACAGTACCTATTTCTTACAAGTCACATTTGTACACTTCGGCTGAAATGTGCTTTTCAACGGTTGAAAGAGTCTTGATAGCGGTCCAGATGGTGATCCTGAAGGAACGCGCTCTGGCGCAAGGGAAACGCATGTTGGTTGTAACACCATATCCTGCTCTTGAGGCTGTGACGAAAGCCAGTGTACCTAATTCAAAAGCTTTGCATCCCCGTTGGATACAATGGGCTACTTCGTTGACATCTCCTGATGTCACGTTTATCTTTGACTCCTCGTTGCAGACACAGGAGTTCTTACAGTATGAATTTGTTCATCCTGCTCCTCTATCAATGCGCCCGCTTGAGGAGTACCATTGTATCATTTACACCGACGGTTCAGCGCAACCGGCGACGGGATCTAAACATTCTTATTCAGCAGCCTGCGCTATAGTGGCCGGTACCATGGTGAATGGTGAGTTCAAGTCCAGTGTTGTGCACACGCAGGCACTCGGGGACTGTACCGCCCAGTTAGCAGAGCTGCGTGCTCTGGTGCTAGCACTGAAGTTTGCTGATCCTAATATGACTACCTTGATTGTGAGTGATTCTTACTACTGTGTTCATTCTTTTAATGACAACTTATTTTTTTGGACTCAGAATGACTATCGTGATTCTAAAGGCAGCGCAATTAAGCATAAAATGCTTTGGGTTCAAGTCGCAGAGCTTAAAGAAAGTCTGCCTCTCACACAAGTAATTCATACTCTAGGCCACCTGCGCGTAGGAGTACAAGCGGTCGGTAACAGTTTGGCTGATGAAGCAGCTAAAACAGCAGTAGCCACATACTCAGTAGCAGCAGTTACAAGATCCATGACTAAGATTGATGATGACATCTTGGCAGCTATAGCTGCTACGGAGAAGGGAAGTAAATACCGACAAGGTTTCCCTTCAAAGTACTCTTATCATTTAGGTCCCGATAAAGTTCCCTATTTGAGAATTAATGATATTGGTGACAGGTTGATTCCCAACGAGGACCGCAGACTGGCATTGATAACGGCCGCACACGAAGGCATGGCCTCGGCTCATGCTGGTGTTTTAGCGACTGTCTCTATCTTGCAACAGCGTTATTGGTGGCGTGGGTTATATAAACAGACCTATAATTATGTGCTTTGTTGTGACATATGTCAGCAGATTAAACCTTCAACGGTAGCACGCCCGCCACAAATACAGTTGTACATTTCTAATAAGCCTTTCAATTGTGTTTATTTAGATCACTGCGGTCCATTTTCTTCAGATACTGAGTATAAGTTTTTCTTAGTTGCAGTTGATTCATGCACACGTTTTCTTTGGGTTTGGCCACAACGCAGTGCTGACGCACGAACTGTCATCAGGGATTTGCGTGTCTTTGTAGGAATTTTTGCATGTGGCACCTTTCATTCCGACCAGGGTCCAGCGTTCGCCTCTAAGGTGTACAAGGATGCCATGAGGTCTTTGGGGGTGCAAGTCAAATTTTCGTCTCCATACAGGCCTGAGGGCAATTCAGTTGTGGAGCGAATGAACCGTGACTTAAAGCAATCCTCGACAGCTAGAGTTATAGGTACTGGCAGGAACTGGTTCGCCCATTTGTATAGCGTACATCGCGCACTAAATAATCTCCCTAGAAGATCTCTGGGTGGGCAGACCCCGTACGAAATGCTTTTTGGCATGAAGGTGTTTGTTCCAGACCTTGACGGTCTAGACATGGCGGCGACAGCCGCATCCTTTGACGTAGATAATCATTCTGATGTATTACAGAAACTACAGGAGACTCGAGACAGTCTTGCAAAGGAACATTTGCCCTCCGCCACTGAAGAGGCGCTGCAGATTCCGGTAGTCGGCTGGCTACCGAAGATCGGAGACCTGGTCCTTGAGAAGGTGGAGAACAAGAAGGAGTTTGGCCCCTCTTATCGTGCACCTGTCTCAGTGCTTGGTGTGAAGGGTACTCGTACAGTCAATCAATCAAACAAATAAACTTTATTCGGTTTCACAACGGAAAACCATAAAAGTTACAGAAATTACATATACATAAAAACAGTAATACGTTAAAACACAGTTTAGAAAGTAAAACCCAATACACAATATATGAGTAGAACCCAATTCCCCGCCTCCCAAGTTAATCAATAACCATAAAGTGCAATGTGCCAGGAGAACAAATCTCCCTATTATATTTACTTTATGGCTCAGACTGAGCCTTCACGGCTAATAGATCCTAGATAGATCATCTATTATCTAAACATCCATACAGGCCCTGGTTTTCATAGTAGATTTTAAAAACCCCACAATAAAAATAATACAGTCCTCTTTCAACAATTGAAAATACATAAGGGCAGGACGAGCCTGAATAAAATTCATTCTTTTAAAATGGGGACCAGGAAATGCCTTCGAGGGGTTTCATAAAACCTACATAAAAACATAAAATGCAGCATATCCTGTGGAGACTGACCGTCGCAGCCACAGGGAACTAGCACTTGACCTCTACTGCATCCCTTGGGCCTAGCTAACAGGAGGTGAAAAAGGTTCATGCGAAACCTGGTTAATAAGAACCTTTCATGTGTTGATAAAAACCCCATAAGATAAGGTTCCGTTGTCGGGGTTGTTGTGAGCATTAAAAACATACGAACACTTGGTTTCAACAACTCCTGCTCATCCCTGTCCAATTTCCTTGAAGTTAAGAAGGCTACCCTAATTAGTTCCACATCCTTCTTAACAATGGATTCGGGCTTAAAAAATAAGTCAGCGCGCCCTACCCCTTCAAGGCTACTTTTAATGTAATTAAGCCAGGGAATTCGGGATACATTATCGAGGGACATACACTCTCTTAAAATTAAGTGGTTAAGGGTTAACTCCTCGTTCAGCCAGCACTTCAACCAAAACACAAGCGGGCGCAGAACCAAGACATCACTTAAATAGGGGACCCACAATTCCTCATGGGCCACTAGATTAGATGTTCCACGCGGGACACACAACAGGCGCTTCAAAAAATCATTCTCAGCCACCTGGAGGGAATCCGCAGCAATGTGTCCCCAAATTTCACTTCCATAACTAGCTGTGGCAACGCTTTTGGCTTGATAAACTTTCAACAAGGCTCCAATTGGTTTCTTCCCTGTTTTTGAGGCGAAATTAAAAATTGCGCATTCACCCGGGCCAGGTCCCCCCTTTTCCTCGAGATTAATGGCCCTCATTTTAAATGATCATCAAAGAGAACCCCCAGATAGGAGAAAACATTAGTGCGGGGGATTTTGTCAGGGCCAACACTAAATTGAAAACTTTTTTTGGGTCGTTGCCCCACCTGCATTATATAAGATTTAGAATTATTTATTGCCAGGTCCCGATCCAACATAAATTTAGAGAACGCCTTTAATAAGGATTGCAAATCTAATGCAGTCCTGGATAAAAGGACGGCATCGTCCGCATAAAGCAAGACGGGGATACCACGCCGCCCTACACATGGGTAATCTACCCCGGTGGCTCTTAATGCAGTGTCCAGAGCGTTAATATAGAGATTGAACAAGAATGGGGCCAGGATGCAACCTTGCCGTACTCCCCTCTTTATCTCCACGTCCTTAGTGACCCGTAAATCCTGAGAAAACCTGACGTTAGCCAGCGTTGACTTGTGCAAATCCTCTAAAAAATTAACAATACTCTTATCCACCCCCATTGCCCTCATGGACTGCCACAATTTAACCTTATTTACACAGTCAAATGCGGAGGACAAGTCCATGAAGGCAAGGTAGACAGTACAGGGCGGGCAACCGTATATTTGCTCAATAACATAGATAAATTAAGGCACTGGGCAACGGTTGAACGTCCCGACCGAAATCCAAACTGGACATCCGACAGGATCTTATGCTCCTCCGCCCAGGTGAATAATC
Organism: Calotriton arnoldi; assembly: GCA_963921515.1. Classification (NCBI taxonomy): domain Eukaryota; kingdom Metazoa; phylum Chordata; class Amphibia; order Caudata; family Salamandridae; genus Calotriton; species Calotriton arnoldi. The sequence goes on from CAWUFW010002725.1 coordinate 1,787,094, forward strand.
TCTGCAAGAGAATGCGTCCTACAACCTTAACCACTGAGTCAAGGAGGGAGATTGGCCTGTAACAGTGAGTGCTATTCCTGTCACCCTTCTTAAAAACAGGGACTATAGTGGAAGTGGCTCAGGACTGAGGGCAACCGTTCTTTGCAGCTGCGTTAAACACAGCCACAAGTACCGGAGCCCATAAGGAAGGGTCGGACTTAAACAGGTCCGGGGGAATACCATCTGGACCCGGCGCTTTGTTAGTGGATAGCCCTGCAATGCCAGCCACAACCTCACCTTGTTCAAAAATCATTGCAGGGACATTTATATCCCGACCTTCTTGGCAAGTGTGCTCCAAAGGGCTATCAAAGATAGATTTAAAATGGAGCACCCATTCCTCCTTGGTAATATGCAAATCTAAAGCCCCCCCACTTCCTGACCAAAAAGGGGGCGATTCACAACACTCCAAAACCTAGAGCTGTTCCTGAGAGTGCTTGAATCAATCAACTCCCTCCTGCTGCTGCTTCGTAGTCGTATGCTTGAATGCTACGGTACTTTGCCACTGGCCACTCTAAGCGTGGCTTATGGATTATTGTTTCGTTTTGGTTACTTCACTTGCGTGCAACCAGTCTTCCACTACCTGGAATGTTCGTTTGAATGGGCATTGGATCTTTGCCTCTCCAATACAGTGTCTCCTGCCCCGGATTACGACCTGCTAATGAGTCCGATAGTGGCGCATGAACTGGAATGTTCCGGTGTTGGGATTATGGCCTGCGCGGCTGCGCTTGGAGTTTTAGCAGAATGGGATGTCTGTGCAGCTGCACATGATTTCCTACTACGAAGTTTTCTTGAGGAACACGCAAGTTGTCCACTGATGGTGCTGGAAGCTCCAATTGTTGAGGAACATGTATGTTCATTCTCTTTGCTGGAATGGATGTCGACTCTCTTTTCTGACGATAACAATGACAATGACTTCCTCTTGGAGGCTGTTGCAACTTACTGCTCCTATACCTTGATGGATTAACCTGCTGGCTTCCATCGTTTGCCGGCTAATTTTTTTTTCTTTTTTCCCCTCTTTTAAAATTTTTTTTTTAATTAACTTTTTATCGAAATCGAGTTTTTTGCACAACTTTGTGCGCCATTTGACTCTTTGCCCAAAATTGACTTTTGCTCAAGATTCTTGCTTGCTCTGACTTGAACTCTGTCTTCTATTGAGTCCATTGTCCGTTGGCCTGGCCAAGGGGAGGGTGTAGTGAGGAAATGGGGTTAACTGCACACATTGCTAAGTTAGCATAAGTAACAGATGCTTGGCTGCCATTCTGCCGCTTTTGCACACGACACTACATGACTGTTCTCCTAAATACGTTGCTGGCACTGCTTCACATGAGAACCGTCTACCTTTCACATATTCAGCTGTACACCGTGCTCTCTGTCTGCACAGCGTGTTCAAGGTCGAAAAACAATGTATGCTGTTGATTCACTTTGGTCAGTCCCACGCACATAGACATAACATGAGGCACAGCGGCCCAACTGAAACTCAGGTGCTTTTAATATGCATGAGAAGGCACTTGGAGAAAACCTTTCCAACATAGAAGAGCTGTGCTGATCCTGGGATGTGATTCATTGCATCTGATCTCGTAGGTATGGGGTCTCGCTGACAAAGCCCAGAGGTCTTCTATAATTATTCTAAAACTAGCTCATGAGCACGGGGAGGGTGGTAAAGGCGCTATAGTCCTGTTTCCACTGTCATTATAAAATGATTTCCCCTTTTGTGTTTTATGGAATTGTAACAATGCTGATGGTATTATTATTATGCATTTTGCTGCTAGTGTTGGCACGCGTACTGCATCTTAGAGCACGTTAGTTAAAATAAACATTTTAAACTATACCGTGTCTCTGATTACTCACGTTGTGGACTAGTATGAGTGTTAAAACGAAAGAGTGTTCTTGTTTCCCACTATTCCTGAGAGTTTACTAAGTCGCATGTTCTAGGCTGTCTAATCATTGGTAGCTTCGCTGTAGTACGAAGAACGAATGAGACACTATTGCTAGTCGGATTGGGGTTCTGGGCACTGAGGTGGGTTTTTGGTACACCACAATACACCGAGGTCCTGGTTTCCTGCGCATAGTTCTGTGCATGAGCAGAATCCCTGCAACAATGTGTGTCTGTCCTAAGCCCCCCAACACTCGCCCCTGTGTATGTCAGGGGAACGGAGATGTGTGTCTGTCCTGAGCCTCCCATCACTCACCCCTGTGTATGTCAGGGGAACGGAGATGTGTGTCTGTCCTGAGACTCCCAACACTCACCCCTGTGTATGTCAGGGGGAAAGGAGATGTGTGAATGTCCTAAGCCCCTGCGGCATTTCAGAGCAGCTTTGAGGGGAGCAGCAAAGCTCAGCAGCTTCGGGGACAGCTGCAGACCCCGGAGTCTGAAGAGGGGACGAGTGAGGGAGAAGGGAACAGAGAAACATGGATAGAGTGCATTGGACCTGGGATGGGAATGACTAGAGCGGCACTGCAAGGACTTCTGGTCTCCAGGCAGTGCATCACTGACCCTTGCATAGCGACATCACTGCCGCCCTGCCAAGTACCACGCATCAGTAGTCAGAGTAACGCGTTCTAGTTCTGGTGTCCGCATCCCCGCACTAAAATGTATTAGTCATGCACTATAGTTCCTACACCCTGTACGAACCACTAACAAGGCTGTATACCAAAAACTGTTACCATCCAATGATATATGATAGGCTCTTTTTGATTTCATGATCAGTGTTCTTAATCTTTCTCTGGCTGTAATATATCCAACTTGACCCATTGTGACGGCCAGGATCTAATTGGTTATATCACTTTTTCACAAGGTACCTTTAGCTCTGCTTAAATTGGAACCCCTCCTGGTTGGATAGCTTGACCATCAACCGGTTTCGCATGCTGAGTGACTAAATGTTTTCACCTATCTTCACGTTTTCAATAGGGACAAAAAGAACCAACCCCTTTCTTCACCTCCTCACCATGCCCCTTCTTCCTCCTCCCTCCCTTGTTAAAATGATCATTTATATATCTTGGTTAATTATACTTGTCGATGTTTTCCGTGTCACGTAATTTTTCAGGACTAGTATGTGCTTTTAGTTTCAGGTTATTCAGTGGTTCCCTTGTACCGTCCCTTTCCTACTATTAGTCTTTCTCTTCTCCCTTGGCGGTACACTTTGTATGGTAGGGTGCGTGTTCTAGTCTTCTCACGCACTACGTGCTGATCCCTGGCATGTCTGCCATGTTTATACATGATTTTCTTCTGCTTTGGACAATTCTTCACAAGCCATTATAATTAATCAGTCGCCTTGAGAAATTGTTCCCTTATTCCCATCACCAGATCTCCTATTAACCACAGCGACTGTTTAGTGCTAGTCCAGTTACAGACATCTTTCTGCCTCCAACATTAATGTGTAATCACCAGTGAGGCTTTTCTCAACTTTATGATGAACCTTTTTTGCCGAAGTATTTACTTCCCGACATTATCATTTCTGCAGGAGCTGGTATTCCCTAAACTTACTCAGATGTTTTTATGAACCGCGTATGAGACTGGTTCCGCATCTTTCCCATGCATTTTTCAATTTCAGTACTGACAGTTCCCTCTGGAACTCACACAGGTACTTGTGATTTGACCTTTTCCTAAGTTACCAAAATCACATATACATTTCCCTGGATTAATTTCCTCCCATCTCCCTCCTGTTATCCCCTCCTCCTTTGTTTCCTTTGTCTCTTCTAGACGGCAGTCTGATTTTTTGTGCTCTCTTTGTCCTGATCATGATTTCATAAATCACAGAAGGCTGAAACACCGCCAACAAGATCCCGGCTGAAAAAGGCAGATATGTTGTGCAATGGAATACACATGAACTCTTGATTTGTACCCTTATACGTGCACATTACTGGATTAATTTATTTTTTTTGCTGCTTTTTTAATTTCATTTATGTGTGTGACCTTGTGATATCCACGCAAGTTTCACGGGCACTGTGTGTTCACCCAGCGCATCGAGCACTTATTCTTTCATTTATATTGATGATGCTGCTGCTAATGGATCATAAAAAGATTAAAAATGCATGATCATTTTGGAATATCATTGGCCATATCTTTCTGAAATTCATTTATATCCACAATACATTTGCCTTAAATATTGTATGAATAAAAAAGTTGTTTCTTTTTAATGATACCTTCTTGGACTTTGTTGTAGATACAACTAACAAAAGCAGCTAGCATGCTTTACATTGGTTTGCTTATATACAAAACAAGGGAACCCAAATAGAATAGGTCAGGGACCTTGGGAACTAAGTTATTACAAAAAACAGTGGTCCCTGAAATAGGGAAAAATCTATGTACAATGAATATAGCCCCAATCAGTACTATATTTTTGGCCAATGTCCAGCCGGACAAAGGCAAGTTTAATATGCAGAATAGTTCCAATAGAACACAAAATGCGAGTGAAATATCAGTGGGAAACAAGCCTGTATCCATGAACTCACATATTAGACAAACAAACAAAGTAGAAAGGCTCAGGCAATTTGTGGTTGTTTCTAAAAAGTAATGTACGTATAGTGAAACAACAATTATAGAGAGGTCACCTTTACACAAATTATATACAAAAATCACTGTGTATAAGGTTGACAACTGTGTCGACGACGTTTCGATCCTTATCTGTAGGATATTGGATCATCATCAGGACTAAGAGATAAAGTGCCTGAAAACATATGCCTGTGAATTACTGTATTATTGAAACATTGAAATAAGGAAGAAAAAAGGGAAAGGAGAAGGAAATAAACAAGGTAATGAGTCAGGGATTCATATTATAGATAACGCCACAAAACGTACACAATCTGATGGTGCTAAAACAGATCCTGGCAACATGATCATGATGGTTGATCTATTTTACGCGTGAAGAGGCCTAAAATACGGACAAAGCAAGTGATGCGAGGGTAGCAAGGGAGGGCGGTTATCCATGCACAAAGGACGGCATAGAGCTTAAATAAAATATCGAAGGTGACGATGTGACGTCGTGCCTGGAGTGTGGAATGAATTTATCAATAGGTGCTGCTATATTGTTAAGCCAATTGTGAGCGTGCTCCGTATGTGGAGTTGGGAATTAGCGGGGTACCTGCAGTCGAGCCCTATGAGTGAGGGCTGGTGTAACCGGTCTGGATTGCAGGCGGGCCCGTGGACCTAAGGATTAGATGAGGTGGGCATTAGGGGGAGTTGGTAGCATATGGCAGTGGCCTGTGGACGAGCAGGTCAAGTAGCTTACCCTGGAATGGAAGATTCAAAAAGAAGAATTTCAAACGATTTAATCGGCGCCTTCGCAATGGAATGTAGGTTCATCCAAGGAGGGAATCTGAAGAGGCGGGATCGGTTCCTGCACAATAATGGCTGATTCATGACATGATAGTCGGATAAGGCAGACTGAAGGGGAGGGAATGGCAGTGTTAGGTGAGCTGGGACACGGTGGAGATGATCTAGGGAGGATGAAGGGGAAAACCTTACCTAATTAGCAACGCCATTATGTATCGGTCCCATTCGGCGCGAATTGGGCCTGGAAGATTAAAATAAAAATTCAGGATACGACGCCTCTCAGTCGGCATAAGGATAGAGGGGGGCGCTAGAGTGGGCGCTTACCTGATGTGTCGCTCGTTGTCCCTGAAAGTTAGGGGCGCAATCCAAGGAGAAGGATCCGCTTCCAAGGAAGGGTATGATATGGAGACGGATGGTGGATCATGTGACTAAGTGGAGTGATCATGTGATCAGCATTGTGGTTAAGAACGCGCCCGGTGCATAGAGTGAAGATTGGGATGTTCGGAGGCCGTCTTGGAGTAGGAAAATACGTGGTGAAGGCAGTATAGAAAGATTGTAGTAAAGCATGGAAATGACAATATACAATGGACTTTAGAAAAAAGGAATTGAGATGATATTAAGTGACTGGTATACAAAGATACATTTAGAGGAAGTCATGTGAAAACATGATAAAAATGTACAGTTAGTGACCTCGCGCAACTGCTTAACAGAGAGGAATTGAAATGGATCCTACCCACTGGAAGTATCCACACAGGTCTCAACCGACTTGAAGACTGAACAACACTGCTGTAGCTTACACCTGTGTCCAGAACCTGCCTTACAACCATCCGACCACCATTATTGTAAGGACATAAATTTACGTAATGGTACCTAACATGTCTGTAAGTGATATCACCATTCCAACCAGCTCCTAACATGGTTGCACAAGTACTATCTGTTTCATACGCAGTCTCTAGGTGGTCTTATCACCCAAGTCACGTGGCATTAGCAGTTTGGCTAAACAGCTTTTTTCATTCATGAACTTTATGTAATTACAGCTTTTTTCATTCATGAGCTTTACGCAATAAACTAGGAATTTCTAATTGTATCATGCATATCACTATAAGATTGGACAGCTCGCTTCTAGCTTACCAATTGAATATATGCCGAATATAGGTTTTGTCAATATTTATGCTACGTGGTAACAATAGTTTTGTCAAACTGCCTTCGATTGCATAGCAATTTAACTTGATTGCCTTCCTCCGATTACATTTGAGCTAGTAATGCCACCCATCATGTTTAATGCTTACTTAAGAGCAGCTATCACTTAACAATATGTATGTCTCAAAGTCACTAACTGTACATTTTTATCATGTTTTCACATGACTTCCTCTAAATGTATCTTTGTATACCAGTCACTTAATATCATCTCAATTCCTTTTTTCTAAAGTCCATGGTATATTGTCATTTCCATGCTTTACTACAATCTTTCTATACTGCCTTCACCACGTATTTTCCTACTCCAAGACGGCCTCCGAACATCCCAATCTTCACTCTATGCACCGGGCGCGTTCTTAACCACAATGCTGATCACACGATCACTCCACTTAGTCACATGATCCACCATCCATCTCCATATCATACCCTTCCTTGGAAGCGGATCCTTCTCCCTGGATCGCGCCCCTAACTTTCAGGCACAACGAGCGACACATCAGGTAAGCGCCCGCTCCAGCGCCCCCCTCTATCCTTACGCCGATTGCGAGGCGTCGTATCCTGAATTTTTATTTTAATCTTCCAGGCCCACTTCGCAATTCGCGCCGAATGGGACCGATACATAACTGCGTTGTTAATTAGGTAAGGTTTTCCCCTTCGTCCTCCCTAGATCATCTCCACCCTGTCCCAGCTCACCTAACACTGCCATTCCCTCCCCTTAAGGCTGCCTTATCCGACTATCATGTCATGAATCAGCCATTATTGTGCAGGAACCGATCCCGCCTCTTCAGATTCCCTCCTTGGATGAACCTACATTCCATTGCGAAGGCGCCGATTAAATCCTTTGAAATTCTTCTTTTTCGAATCTTCCATTCCAGGATAAGCTACCCGACCTGCTCGTCCACAGGCCACTGCCATATGCTTCCAACTCCCCCCTAATGCCCACCTCATCTAATCCTTAGGTCCACGGGCCCCGCCTGCAATCCAGACCGGTTACACCAGCCCTCACTCATAGGGCTCGACTGCAGGTACCCCGCTAATTCCCAACTCCACATATGGAGCACGCTCACAATTGGCTTAACAATATAGCAGCACCTATTGATAAATTCATTCCACACTCCAGGCACGACGTCACATCGTCACCTTCGATATTTTATTAAGGGTCTATGCCGTCCTTTGTGCTTGGGTAACCGCACTCCCTTGCTACCCTCGCATCACTTGGTTTGTCCGTATTTTAGGCCTCTTCACGCGTAAAATAGATCAACCATCATGATCATGTTGCCAGGATCTGTTTTAGCACCATCAGATTGTGTACGTTTTGTGGCGTTATCTATAATATGAATCCCTGACTCACTACCTTGTTTATTTCCTTCTCCTTTCCCTTTTTTCTTCCTTATTTCAATGTTTCAATAATACAGTAATTCACAGGCATATGTTTTCAGGCACTTTATCTCTTAGTCCTGATGATGATCCAATATCCTACAGATAAGGATCGAAATGTCGTCGACACAGTTGTCAACCTTATACACAGTGATTTCTGTATATAATTTGTGTAAAGGTGACCTCTCTATAATTGTTGTTTCACTATACGTACATTACTTTTTAGAAACAACCACAAATTGCCTGAGCCTTTCTACTTTGTTTGTTTGTCTAATATGTGAGTTCATGGATACAGGCTTGTTTCCCACTGATATTTCACTCGCATTTTGTGTTCTATTGGAACTATTCTGCATATTAAACTTGCCTTTGTCCGGCTGGACATTGGCCAAAAATATAGTACTTATTGGGGCTATATTCATTGTACATAGATTTTTCCCTATTTCAGGGACCACTGTTTTTTGTAATGACATTGGTTTGCTAGCAGTGCCTGAGCTTCTGCCACAGCCTGCCAGAGGCAAATGTAGTGGTTTATTATTTACACTGTGTGCTTGGCAGGCAGGACTTATGAGCTTTTGGCTGTTGTTTTTTATAAGGTTATATAGAAACAAAAGGCCGGGCTTCAGCTCCTGATGAGGCCCTGCCTGCCTCAGTCTCTCCAGGAAGACCACGTGGTGCTGAATTAAAAAAGTAGCTATACCTGTGAATTACTTTCAAATCTCCTTACGCCGTCTACCCATGTGCTGAGTTCACACTATGTAAAACTGCCAAAAATAAAATGTAGATTCTGCCTGTCACCCACGCTCTCATCTCATCCATTAAGAATTAAGGACAAAGCGTTAACCTTTGTTGTGAGAAACAGATACTCATATTGTGGCGGAATTGCACAGTGTGAAACTGGAAATTCTGGGACCAGTGCAGCTTCCCTGCCTTACCAAATTGTGTGATCCTAGATAAATAGTTTATTTCACAAGGCCTCCTTTTTGTTCATTATCATATATGAGTAACTTCAAATACGTGACCCTCAGATGTGCGTAATACAAAACCTGTACTTGTGTTTGATGTAAAAGACTATAATGTTACTCCATCTATAATAAAAATCTAGGCCACATTTAGGGTATACATGACAACCGACTTTCCACTTAGTTCACTAATGCCATTAACATCAGCGTGAGCGCAGAAATGTTTCTCAGTTCATGTTTAAAACTCTTACTTTTTAATACATACTTCTCAATGCAAAGATACGATCTGACATATGAAGTTGAAACTCTTCTACGTGTTAAAGAAATACACTTATTTGGATTTTGAAGATACCATATCATATTCTAACACGCTATTTGTTGCATGGTTTACATGCTAAATATTTTCAAGGCTCGGTTCATGCACAGGCTCACAGAGTCAGAGCCAACCCCTGCTTGGCTCGACCTGTTAATTTGTTAGCTTGGTCACAACAGCAGTGGCCGACCATCCAGCCTTTGCCATGTCGATGGGCCTGAGTCTGAGAGAGACACAGAGAGTGAAGTATGCCTGCCATTCAACGCAACAAAGCCACCACCGGCTAACAGCCAGGAAGAGATGGCCTTACGATGGAGCAGTTTTGTGACACTGGACTGTGGCCAGACCAGAACTCAGGCTGCCTGCAATCCGCACAGTAGAAACTGTAGAAGAAAATGGTAGGGAGAGGAAAACTGATATGATTGTGACACTTCAAATACAATTACTCGTTTCACAAGCCTAGAATTGTTAATTTCACAGTCTAATGATTTCAGAATTGAAACATTTCAATTCTCAAGAAAATTATTGTTGTTATTCATTTTTTTATTTTAAAGAGTTTTATTGGGTTTTGTAAACTAAACAAAAGAGACAATGATGTGATTGTTTAGCAAGGTAAATAATAAACAGAGTACATACGCTGGATTAGGTGATAGTCAATGGGCTCTACAAGAACTGAAAAGTAACTCATATAGAATGGAAAAGCAATATCCCAAGCACAACATCTAGGACACAATGAAGGTAAAGTAAAAAAATTAAAGAGTGGTTCGCAGAGGGGATCACTGCGGGGATATGACCCATTGCAGTTCAGAAACAGTACACTATTATCTCAGCCAAGCAGAGGTAGCAGAGTACCCGGTGGGGTACCCGGGACAAACATAATCCTGAAGAGAGCATTGTGTCAGAAAGTATAAGACATGTTACATGGTGATAGTACAGCATAGTGTGCCCACGATCATACATAGTTTGTCTTACATATTTGGCACATATATTTGGAGGGGTTCCCTCCTTAGGTAAGTAATCCAGTTCAGCTAAGAGTGGAAGGAGGTAGCAGCAGCAGCATTCTTCCAATTGGCCAGCACAGACTTCCAAGCTGAAATGAAAAGTATATCCACTAGAAGTCTATCGTACTGCGAGTGGATCTAGAAATCCCTGGATTAAGGAAAGGAAGTCCTTTTTTCAGTCGGATCCCCCATAGAGAGTGGATAAAGTCGAAAACGTTATCCTAAAAAGATGAGACCACGCTGCAGTAAAAGAGTAAATGGCGGAGGTCACGGTTAGCTTCATTACAGTCCCAACAAGTTCAATTTCCTCTAAAAGACATTTTATGAAACCGAGCCGGTGGCCAGAATTTCCTATGTAGGAGCCAGTACTTTGTTTGGGAGAGAGGGGGGGATCTTGTGGGTCACAACTGATTTCCAAATTAGTTGCCAGTTATCTGAAGAGATAGACCCATGACTATCCTATTTTCTCGCGACTGTCCCTATGAGGGATGTGGAATTTGGTTTTAAGAGGTGGTAAAGCTTAGAGGATTGGTGGCCAGACTTGTTGAAGGAAAGTACTGTCTTAACGATAGTGGGATCTTTTTCGGGATAACTTATTTTAGACAAATTGACCTTGAGCCTGAGAAAGTCATAAAAATCTATGTCTAGTAGGTTATATGGTTGTTGGAGTTCCCTGAAGGAGAGAGGTGCTTCTCAGCGGTCCATTTGCCTTAGAAAATGGATGCCTTTAGACGCTCATGAGCTCCAGAATATTGTTTCCCCTTGAATTTTGTTTTTTGGGTTGTGTCAGAGCAACATTGTATTAGAGTGTGCAAGTGGAGTTTCTAGAAGTTTATCTATTTTTATTGGGGCTCTTTTCGTATTATTAAAGATGTATTTACCTGAAGGTGTGGGTTTTATTTTACTGGTTATTAATGAGATAGGGTGAAGATCACCTAAAATTTCTTTTTAAATTTGCAGCCAAGTTTTAGATTGATGTTTTTATATATATATTGTAATGATTTCTAATCAACCAAACAATAAAAGTATATACTAATTAGCAGCCGCGTTGGGGTGTAGACGGAGACTGGGAGAGCCAAAGGGAGCCTTGTCTGGCTAGGAAGGCGGTTTGGTAATTTTTTAAATCAGCTAAGTTGACACTCCCTAGATGAACAGGCAAGCACAGTTTTTTAAAAGAGATTCTAAAATGTTTATTTTGTCAAATAAACATTGTCAGTAGTTTGTCTAGTTTGTGATGGAATTCCTCCAATAGTACTAGGAGTAACATACTGATAAGATAGTTAACTATCGATGTGACCATCATTTTGATGATAAGAGATTAGCTGGTGGGTTCCGAAGCCAGGCAAGAGGGAGATTTGTGGAATCTGCATCAGCAATGCGGCAGGAAGGAGGTGAGAACATGAAGTCATGAAATGTCTCTGTGTCATCGTAACAAGACAGTTGGTCACACCAGGGAATCTAAGAGCCAGACGTACTGCTCGACTGACAGGTCGTACATGAACCTGATGCGAACACAAAAGGAGAATGCTACTAAAAGGTACAAAGAAATGCAATTGATAACAGAAAATAACCCAGTCCCAATCAAAGGAGCGCCATCTACCTTTGTACTTACTATCTTCCCAATAGTCTGTGATACCTTCACCAAGTATGAGACAACCGGGGGATGTTCTGATGCAAATGAAAAGACACTGTGTCACTCATACAGCACTCATAGTAAGAGGTCCTACCTGGATCCTTTTGGTGTAAGAAACTGGGGTATCAGTATAATCTATTCATAAATTTAAAATGAAGCGGTTTATGGCTGTAGTTCACCGATTTAGTTTGAGCTCAGCATTATTTCCACACCTCAGATTTAATATCCTTCTCAAATTCAATTCCCATGTTTCTTTGGCCTACTTAATAGCTGTAGCACAGCATTCAGTGTATAAACCAAACCGTTTAGAAATCCAAATTCTGCCTCCAGGATTCATGATCATTTGAGTGAGTGGGAGAAACTCTATAGGTTTGTCCGGGAAAGAGGGCCACCTAGCTGACGGAGCATGCCACAGTTGCAGATAAACATATCTATGGCAGTCGTCTCTCTAATTCCTTTAAATTGTTTTAGTGTGATACATTTTTTGTTTATGTACAGCAGGCCCAGTCTCACCAGGCTAGCCTTCTCTAGACTAGATTTAATGCCCTTATCCAGCATTGAAGGAAGGGCAGGATTGTTAAGGAGCAGGTTGGCCAGGGAGTATACATGCAACACTGGGTTTTAGATCTCCTACATCTACTTGGTTATCTTCTATTGGAAGATGAGGCACACAGTAACTGTGGATCAAACCACACGTAGCAGGACTGTGCTGCATATTACTAAAATAGCATTTAGCACAGTCCCCCTTTATTATATGGCATGGTGAGCAATCCCCAGTTCAATTGAGGGCTTTGTTCTCCCCATACCAACTTTAGCTTAACAAAAAGGATTTACTAAAAGGAATCAGAATGTTGTTGAATAGTTACAAGAACCTGGGCAGTAGGAACATTTTAATCAAAGCACCTCTGCAAATTTTTGATAGTGACAGTGTTATACACCGTTCAACCTGCTCACTTAATTCCTCGATAGATGGGCCACAGTTGTCCTGGGCACCAGGTGTTTCTCTTTATTGTATTGTAATTGCATTTATATAGCGCTTACTACCCCTGATGAGGCGTCAAATCGCTTTTTGGACAAGTAGCACGCTACTCCGGGACCCATAATGGATTAGTGGTGAATTAGTATGGTGAAATATGAAAGTAATTTGAGTGATGGATATTAGTCAGTTATTTGGAGTGAGAAGGATAGCGGAGGGATAGAAGGGGGAGAAAGGTTTGCATTCATATAGCGCTTGTTACCCCTGAAGGGGTGTTGAAGCGCTTTTCTGGCGAGTAGCACGCTACTCCGGAACCCATAAAAGGATTGGTGGATATGTTAATCAGTTATTTGGATAGAGAAGGGTAGCGGCAGGATAGCAGAGGGTAAGAGGTTTGTATTTATATAGCACTTACTACCCCTGATGGGGTTTGAAGCGCTTTTAAAAAAAAATGTATTTATTTATTTATTTATTTTTTGTGAGTAGCACGCTACTCTGGAACCCATAAGGATTAGTGTTGAATTAGTATAGTGAAATATGAAAGTAATTTAAGTGGTGGAGATGTTAGTCAGTTATTTGGATTGAGAAGGGTTGGGGAGGGGTAAAAAAGGGAAAAGGTTTGCATTTATATAGCGCTTGTAACCCTGATGGGGTGTTGAAGCACTTTATTGGCGAGTAGCACGCTACTCTGGAACCCATAAAGGATTAGTGTTGAAAATTAGTATAGTGAAATATGAAAGTAGTTTGAGTGGTGGATGTGTTATTCAGTTGGATAGAGAAAGGTAGCGGAGGGAAAAAGGTTTGTATTTATATAATGCTTGCTAACCTCTGATGAGGTGCTGAAGTGCTTTTTTGGCGAGTAGCACGCTACTCTGGGACCCATACAGGATTAGTGGTGAATTATTATAGTGGAATATGAAAATTGAGAAGTGAACATGTTAGTCTGTTATTTTGACTGAAAAGGATAGTAGAGGGATAGGAGAGTGAAGGATTATTATTTTATTTTTTTTGGAGGTCATAGCAGTAGGAGTAGGCTTTTGGATGAGTAAAAAGTGGTTGTGGAGCGGAAGAGTCAGAGGGAAGAGTTTAGAAAGGTTTGTTTTGGTTATCAGTATAGTAAAAGAGGTGTCAGATAATGCAAGGAGGGGTAGAGTAAGGGAGAGTCTAGAAAGGGTTATTTTGGGGATCATAGTATTGGTATGGGGTTAGGGATAAATGAGAGAGTAGGTGTGGAGGATATATTGATAGATGTATAGGGTGAGGAATAGGGTAGTGCATTGGAAAGAGTAGTAGAAAGAAGTTTGAAATGAGTCAGAAAGTTGGGTTAGAAGATATGAGAGAAGTATACGGTGAGAAAAAGGGTAGTGCATTGGATATGCTGAATTAGATGAAAGTGATAAATATATAGATCCATAAGTACATTGAAAGTATATAGATGCATAAAGGGGGTAGGTATATGTAGATTAAAGATATTGATAGAGGCACAGGATGAGAAATAGGGTAGTGCATTGGATATGCTTTTCAGGAGGAAAGTAACAAACACACAGATCCAAGTACATGGAAGGTACATAGATGCACAATGGAAGAAGTACATGTAGACCAAAGATGCACCAGATAAACTCCGGTTTTCGTGTTTTATTGTACTTTATTTTTTTTATTTTTATTTTTTTACATAATTATTCTACATGTTAATACAAAGCAATACACAAAGTGGTACATATTTATAGTAAAAATAGATGATTATATATAGAGGGATATGCTGTAAACTTCTGTTTGCGTATGGTGCTTATGTGGGGAAGAGCCAATTCTTGAGTAGTTTTCTGAAGATAGGGTGGCTGTCCGTGGATCTTATGTTGGGGGGTAAAGACTTCCATAGTTTGGCTGCTTGAACAGAGAAGGATGTTCCACCCATGGTTTTTTTCCTCTATCTTGGGATTTTGAGGCGAGGTGCCATTTTAGAGCGGAGGTTCCTTTGTTGAATGCGTTTGGTGATTTCATTTCTGATGAAGAGCGGTCCCATTCCATGTATTGCTTTGTGGGTGATACAAAGCAGCTTGAACGTGGATCTTCTGGCAACCGGTAACCAATGCAGGGCTTTCAAGGAAGGTGAGATGTGGTCTCGCGGTTTGATATGCAAGAGTAGTCTGGCAGCTGAGTTCTGAATCCGTTGTAGTCTTTTCATGGTCGTTAAAGGTGATCCGTGGTAGAGGCTATTGGCGTAATCGAGTTTGGACAGAACAAGGGAGATGGTATCTTGGACCTTGTGTGGAAATCCCAAATGAGGGAAAATTCGTTGCAGCGTTTTTATAGTGAAAAAGCTTGATCTAGCTAGTTTGTCCACTTGGGCCTTCATCGACAGCTTGGAGTCCATGGTTATTCCGAGGTTTCTTACTTCCTTCGATACTTTAGGTGGTGATCCCACTTTATTTATAAGTCCTCCAAACCTTTTGCATTGTATCCAGGATGTCTCCAATGAACTGTACTCTCTGCCAAGGTGTAAGTTGAGAATTCAACTTCGTAATTGTGAACCCCAACGTTGTCAAGAGGTTCGCTGTCATATGAAGGTAGACTATGATTGTATGGGCAAGTCCGCATACTACAGAAAGTAATTGAAAAATAGGTATCCCCAACCTATGAAAGCGTGCCGTTACTACTAACAACATTTTCTTGAACACCCAAGGGCCAATGATGAGGCCAACGTGGAGTACTGCAAACTGAAAATATTCCTGCTTGACTTTTAACCACAGGTAATGTCTTTGAGACTAGTGACACATATGAAAATCTGTGTCCTGTAAGTCCAAGGACTAGTCCCCCAAATCCAGAGCAGCCACAATCTGGGGAAGTGCGAGATGTTTGAATTTGTGCCTCTGCAGGAAGGTGTTTAGGGGCCAGGGGTCTCTGTGCTGTTTTAGCACAAGGAAGGAGCAAGAGTAACAACCCTGTTCTCCTTCCAAGTCCGGGACCCTCTAAGAAGCACTTTTAGAGAGAAACACTCAAGCCTCCTGTAACAGAATGGAGAGGGACTCCTCTGAAAGTCAGTCGGATGTGGGGGGACACTTAGTGGAGCAAAAAATGGAAGCTGCATAGAATGGAGAGGTACTCCTCTGAAAGTCAGTTTTGATGTGGGGGAGACTTAGTGGAGCAAAAAACGAAGGGTGCATAGCAATGCAGAATGATTTGTATGATCCATCTGTCAGAAGTGATGTGACGCATAGCCACCGTGGGAGAAAGTATTGAATCCTGATCCCCATGGAATGGATATAGGCTGCTAAGGGAAAGATATAGCAGCTTAGTGGCTTTTGCCACAGGCGAGGGGAACAGGCAGCACTGGTGCCCATTCTGGGCTGCACATTTTCTGCCAGACCCATGTCCCCGGCCACGAGAAAGGGCTGGGGGGATTGCTGAAGTGGCTAGGATGACTATCGCTGTCTATATGTGTAGAAACGTGGAGTACTATATGGTGTGGTTAGTTAGGTCTCACCATGTAATACTATCACAATACACCAAAGATGGTCCTTGGATTCACAATAATAAATCCTTAGCTCACTCCTGGTATTGTGGCAAAGAGCAGCCAGGCTTTAGTAGACTCATGTGTTGGGCATTTCAGAGTACCAACAGGGATGATAAGTAATTGACGTGACTAAAAACAAACCTTACACCAATTTATGGAAATAAAGCAGATTTTTATATAATTTTAGACACCAAAACGACCAAAATTGAAGCAGTATAACTGGAGTTATGAATTTTGGAAGGAAAAAAAAATTAGTGCATTTAAATACAGTAAAACTTTACCATTGCGGTCAATGGGAAATGACACTCATAACAATTGGTCACCTGCAGGCCAAGTTACATGGAACCCACTGGAGGTTTAGGTGATGCGGGTCCCAGGAGACAGTGACAACAGTCAGTTTGATTTTATCCAGTTTCAGAGATGTCCTGGTCGTCGTTGGTGCTTAAACAGGAGCCGCAAGGGTGCTGATTTTACCGCTGACACGTTGCTGGGAGGGAAACAGATGCAAAAAGTTGACAATGGAGCTGTTGCTGATGTCAGTCGATGATGCAGTGGAATTCCCTCTTAAAGCAGCATCGAGTTAAGGTAGTGGTAGCTGTAGTCGCCCCCAGCAAGCCTTGGTAGTGGTTTGTCAGCTGAAAGTGATTTCGATGTCCGGGGCCTTCCTGGAGTTCAGGACTATGTTTTCCACAATGCACCGGACAATATACTTTTGGGCGATCCTTCGGAGGGCCCAATGGCACACGATTCTTTGGTTCCGATGCCTGGTATATACCTGCAGTTGCAGGGGACTAGTACCACTAGTCCAGAGAATTCTGAAAGTTGCTTCTAGTTCTAACTGAGGTTGCTCTGTCTGGGGAAACCGAGCTTTGGGGTAGAATGAGTCGAAGTCATGCAGTTCCAGGAGAGTTGTCACAGGTAGCGCAGTTTTACAGCCGGAGCACAGGAAAGGCTGGGGGAACCAGGTGGGTCACCTCTAAGGTAGCTACCTGGGTGAATGCCACATCGCCCTTGGTACGAGAATTATGTCAGGGGTGATGAGGCACGTTGTTTAATACCAAACATGACATATCTCAGTGGTACCATAATGGTGCTGCCAACGTCAGGAATGCCTGGCTGGTAGCCCATGTTATCCTATGGACCACTGAACACTTATAGTAGTTTACAAAGAAGAACACGACTATAGAGACATATAAGCTTGCACTTATATGTCCTCGCTTTTAATATAATGCACCTGGGCTCAGGATTCCTTTCTTAGGGGGTGACTGGCATATATTAAAAATAGTGCATGGACTTTACCACACATGGTGAGGGCAAAGTCGAGTTTGAGCATTTTGCACTGCTCCTGCAGTCTGCAGTGGTGGGCCTGCTGTTATCTGTTTACTTGAGTCACTCAGGGTGGCACAACCAGTGCTTCAAGCCCTGTGTACCCTTGCTACTAGTTTACTAGGGCTTATGGGGGATTTAAAGTGCATGCCAGTTGGGAGTACCAGCTTGCTACATCATATTTTAGGGAGAGAGCACTGGCACTGGGGCCTGGATAGCAGGCTTCAGTGCACAGTCAGAGTCGAAAATCAGCATCTAGTAGTCCAAGTAGGGGCAAAAAGTAGGGAGACCCCTACAAACAGGACAGTTTTCTCACAATATACTACCCCCCCACCCCCGCCCCCGGAGTAGCCTCTGAATTGTCTGAACTGATGTAGAGTCTGTTTAGCTGGGGCCAACAGCTCAAGGAAGTTTGCAGTGGTTCTACCGTCATTAAAACATCCAGGGCAGAAGCAGCTTTTTCACCAATAGGGATATCCATGGAAGAGACTTGTTTATCTTCAGAAAATCCTTTGCAATGCATCCACGGATGGCAGTGGGGCATAGCACTGGCGACAAACACCTTTCCAAGCCAATCGGTCATATCTATGCCACCTTGATTCACATACGTGGCTGCATCCTGTCCATCATGAATTGTTTAAGCCTGGGAGCTGCAAAGGTCTTCAGAAACTGCCAGAAAGATCTCCCTGCCATGTCCCAGAGGGCATGTATGTAGCGACCCACCAAACAGAACACATTGACTGATCTCAATGGCAAACTAGCCAAGGAGAACATTTATTTTTCAAATGCCTCAACCCTCCTGGGCGCCCGATGCGGGGGAAATGTAGTGAATGAGTTGGGGCTCACCTTGCTGTTAGAAGCTTGTACTGTCAGGCTCCTATTTGATAAGGTGTTTAGTCAGGTATTCAGGATCACTGGGGCCTGCCTCTGACACCTGCCTGGTTACCGCTGGGCTTGACTGAGTGTCCATCAAGGTAATAGTGAGGGCTTCATTAAAGGGAAGCAAGGGCTCTTAAGGGGGCAGGTCCAAGCTGTGAAACGTCTGTGAGGACATTAGTCTTGGTTGCAACCAAAGGCAACTGCAAGTCTGAGACCTCAGCTATGCACTGTGTCACTAATGCAACTGGTGCACTCTCCTCCGTTCGTGACCCAACTGGTGAATCTGACCCTGTATCGGGTATCAAGCCCACTTGCCTCTTGTAAGTCCATGTAAAAATGTTCCTTGTCCTAAGGAGGGGGAGATCGCTATCCACTTCCCCTCCACCATCATGTTCAGAGTTAGAGCTGATGAGACAATGAAGCCTCTGTTGGTGCATCCGGCATGGTAGAGGCCTTGGTCCAGAGTCAGGCTGTATAAAGACATGTTACACTTTAATAATTTTGTAGCGTGGGGTCGGACCAAACCCGGTTTGGCGTCAGACATCAGAATCAGCACCAGATAGATCCTCTATCGCTGCCAGTTGTGTCATTAAAACAGAGTTCCCGCCAGTCGCTCGACAGGATACTACAGATCTTTAGAATATACGGGGGAATACTCAGGATACCAAATTAATTGGCATAAATCATTGCTCTTCCCCCTGGCAGGGGTGCCCCAGAGTTAACATCCAGATGTATGGTCCTGATAGAGATGGAAGGGTTCAAGTATCTAGGAATATATGTAACAAGAAGCAGGCAGGAATTTTATCGCCGTAATCTCGGCACAAAATTAGGTAGATTAAAAGTGGATGTTAAACATTGGCTGACCCTGCCTCTCGGGGCATGCAGCGTTGTTTAAAATGATGACTCTCCCTCGGCTGTTATACACTCTACAGAACACACCTTACGAGGTGCCCCAGCTGTACTTCCAAAGAGTGGAAGCTGAAATGCGTACGTTGTTGTGGGGTGGGGGGCACCCCGGATAGCGCTTCGTAAACTGCAAAGAGGGGTCTATGATGGGGGACTGGCACTACCGGATGTCCGTAGCTACTACTGGGCAGCCCAACTAGTGACGGTGAACAGATGGATGTTTGTAGAACGATCGGAACCGGCCTATAGAGTGGACAGATTTGCCATGGGTAAGGGAGGTCCCATGTCATTGCTCTACGCTACACGTTGGGCTAGCAATACACCGCACCACATGCGGACAGTTGTGTTAGTATGGCGGGCAGCAATGAAATTTCTAGGGTGGGAGAATAAGCTGACTGGGAGGACCCCACTCTGGGTGGGTGCTGGGTTGAAATTGGTGAACAAATTGAAGGGCTTTGCAAAATGGGAGCTTCTGAGCATCGTAGCGCTTGGGGATGTAAGGAGGGGCACAGCATATATCACATTCGCTACCTTGCAGACTGAGTATGAAATGAATAAAGGGGAGTGGTTAAGATACCTTCAGTTAGGACATGCCATATGTGCCCCCCACATCAAGGAAGGGGAAGCGCTGGCAGAGACTGTGCCCTTAGAAGATAGAATACTGACCGAGCGACTGCCTGACAAGGCCATCTCCCTGATACATAAAAAAATAACTAATAATGCTCCTGAGACGCTGACTTCGCTGAGGGCGGCCTGGGAAGGGGAGATGGGTCAGTTTGAAGACGAAGAGTGAATATAAGCGTTACAAGGCCCCAGGGAGGTGGCGATTAGGGCGAGATTTAGGTTAATACAGTTAAAGGTCCTGCACCAAGTGTACTACCCCAGAACAGCGCTATACCGTACGAAGAGATGTGAAGATGCAAAATGTCAGAGGGGGTGTGGAATGGAGGGTACCTTCTACCACCTCATCTGGGACTGCCCAAAATTGCAAGTATTCTGGAAGAAAGTAGGGGAGGTCCTAACAGCGGTTACAGGAATGGAGGTACACTTATCGCCGAAATGGGTTCTACTTATGATAGCCGGAGAGGAAGACTGGCCTAGATACACCAGACAATGGGTGACACTAGCATTAGGGGTAGCTAAGCGGAACATAGCGAGGAAATGGAGAGCGGTAGACCTGCCAACAATAAAAGAATGGAAAACTGACCTAGACTGGTGTAGACAGGCAGAACAGACAATATATGAAAGCAGGGGGTGTCTGCAAAAGTGTGAAAAGATATGGAATGCCTGGCAGACCTACAGAGGCCTGTAAGCGGGTTGGGAGAGAGACAGTGTAGGCAGAGACTGTGTTGCTAATGCAAAATTATCTGTGTCCATGTAATTGTAATGGGATATACTGTGATGCGATGGAACTATCTCCTGATGATTATATTAATTGAGTTGTTGTTAATAAAAAGAATTTTTTTAAAGTTCCATCAGATCCTCACTACTGTCTTACAGCTCCAAGTATAAATGGGCTATCTGATTGATGTAGTACCTCCACAGTATCAGACAAATGCCCCCATGTCTCCTGTGAGTAGTCGAGAGCTTTTTGTTGTTTTTATTCAAGTGATTGTTTTTTGATTGGCTTTTTCTCCCCTTTATTGTCATGAGGAAGATAGCACATGCTTTCGTGCTTAGAGACTTCCCTTAGACAAACCTGACAAACTGTGGGTTTAGTCTGTGTTCTTTGAACATTAGAGAAATCTCTCTATGAACAATCGACGCGTATAAGCATCATGCCCATTATAAATTGAACCATTGCTTTCTGTCACACAAATGCAGATCAACATTCTCACTGTGGATCATGAATAGACATTGATTGATTATTGTAAATATTTTGAATATCCAAAATGTTGTAACTACTAAAGTATGTGTGTAAATGTTGTCTTTAATTCCCCACAGTGAGGACTGATTGTGATTGCAGTATGATGTACTGTTCACTTGTTTTCGTTAAGAAATTATTCTGATATATTTGCCTCCTTTTGTGAAAATGTATATTTGAGTCGAGTAATTAAAACAAATGAAGAATAGTAAGTGAATGCTGCTAACTCACTGAGGCATAAACGTGGGTATTTGTTTTAGTTTTTGCTTAAAACACTTGAAAGTTTTTAGATTACGGTCCTGATTTACAAATAGACCAGTTGCAAATAGTGATGCAATTTATGCGTCGTCTCTTTGCATGCATCCTTGGTCACAATATCTCTAGTTGCAGCGTGACCTGTCTAATGTATATTATTTAGGCAGGTTGCGATCTGTGACCTCCTGTGATTGGCTATAAACACAAAGATGGCGATGTACAAAGAGAAGGCCACCATCCCTGTGTTTGCATTTCTTTTTAACGCCAGCCTGTTTTCATTAAATAAACCAGTACTCATTTTAAAAAAAGGATTTCCTGTTTAGGTTAACCTCAGGGCAGAGCGACCAGTGGTCCCTTTGTCCATTGCCTCATCTCCTTATCACCGCGTTTAGGGAAAGTGGTTTAACACGGAAAGCTTACCCTTTACAAATCTGTTGCTACCCTCTTTGAAACCCATACTGCAGTTACAAATACTATGATTTTATGGATTGCAGGGTTTACATTTGAAAATGTCTTTGTACATCTGTCCCTAGACCTCAAAGAGAAGGTTTACGGTCTGGTTCCTTTTCTCAAAGATAATATAAAATAATGTTACCATCCACCCACTCAGGTGGGGACCTTTTTAGATTCCTTCTTAGATCTTCTCATTTCTTTGTCCCTATCCCATACTAACTTCATAGCGCTTGGGGACTCTTACTATACGGGCAGAGTCACTCTGTAGTTAACTGGATTCTAAATGTATTAATGGGATGGCTTCCTTAGAGCTCGGTCACTGTTCTGGGGTATGTGCATGAAAAAGGCCATTTGCTGGATCTGATTTTTAGTCCTATTGAGACAGTCTCCTATATTGGATTTCACTGCTGAGGATTATAAACGTTATGCTCACTCTGTTGATAAAGGCTAAGATATAGTGTCGTCTTTAAAAAAGGCTAGTACAAAAAGTGGCAGGCCTTCGGACCCATGGTATACTTCCTTATTAAAAGAGGTCAATTGTGGTGTAAGAAATTGGAAAGAGGCTGGCGTTTGTACCATTCCCCTTCCACCAAATTGGAGCTTAAAAAGGCCATGAAGCACTATAAATGAATGCAAGTCACAGATAAAGCTGAATACTACGCTAAAAAGAGCTTAGCAGTCGAAAACCCCTCAGAAAGGTTTAAATAGTCTGAGCCTTGTTTGTCCCAAAGCGTGCATCATCTGCTGCTCAGCAATCACAGGGACTAGCAGGCAAGCTTTCACATTTACATGAGGAAACATTCTCATTTGTAAATCGCAGGGATCTCCCACACATAATAAGCAGTGGCGGCTGCTTGTTTTTAAAAGTGATTGGGTGGTCAGGCAGATATTGTCTACCCACTTTCAGGCTCTCCAGATATTACCTTTAGCACAACCCCATAGCTCTCAATCATGTTCCGTTATAAACGGTGTTCATAACCGGCCACGATTTAGAGATCTGGAGTTGAAGATGAAGGCAGTGCGAGTTTTCACATTGCCTGGCAGTGTGTACAAATAAATAAAACAATATAAAAAATTTCAAAAACATACTTAGCTACTCCAGTCCCATAATCCATGGCGAAAAGGCAGCAAGGAGTCTTAGAGGCAACTCCCCTAACCAATCCAGACGCTGCTCTCATGCTATTAACCAGCATGAGAGAAGCACCAGGATTGGTTGGAGCAGGCTGGCTCAGCACTCCTACAAGCACTGGAGGCCTGTACCTGCTCTCTACCCAGCTGTCTAAGACAGCTTGGTTTGGAAAAGTTTAAAGTATGCATGTCAGGCTGGCCGTCGCAAGACAGCCGGCCAAAGTGACATGCACACTTTAACCTTTAAGTGTGCACCACTCCTCCTCCCTTGCTGTCAGTCAGCAGTAACACTTGGTTCAAGCTGGCCGGCTGGACTGAAAAATAAAAGGGTAATAAAAGAATTGTATTACCATTATATTTGTCATGTTTGCTGCGCTGGCAGCAGGGTGGGCGACGCTCCTCCACCTTAATGGAGGAACCGCAGCTGAGAATATGCTGTGGTATACAAATGTCTTAGCTAATCAAACCCTCGGGTTCTCAATGTGTCCTAATGTGGGCTGTCCAACTTCAGTCTAATGGATACTGCTGAAGTCCCACCCATATGTGGGGTCGGGGGGTGATGCAGTGACTAGATCGGTGTCATTATTGCTTCGTTTGGATCACTGAGATCCATTCTGTTTGGAACAATTCATCAGGATTGACTTTGGAGCTGATTCCACCTAATATGTGAAAAGCAGCTACTTCCAAACTTTACTTGATGTCTACAATAGCTCTATAGATAATTCTCGCGTTCTGCCACATTGGAAAAAGGCACTGATAGTTTCTTTATTAAAGAAACTTTATGCAGATAAAACTTTCCTTTCCAACATTAGGCCAATATTTCGGCTGCGCTTTGCAGTTAAAATCCTGGAGAAGAATGTAAATAGGTCAAGCTCCATCTTCCTGGAATGAAATTAGACCCCAGACCCTGCACAATTTGGGTTCCGTTTAGGACACAGTACAGACAAAGGTTTGCTGTCAGTTCTAGATGATCTGTGCTCATCAGCGGATGAGGCTAGTACAGTGGTCTTTGTGCTACTGG
This sequence comes from Calotriton arnoldi, assembly GCA_963921515.1. NCBI lineage: Eukaryota > Metazoa > Chordata > Amphibia > Caudata > Salamandridae > Calotriton > Calotriton arnoldi. Next base: position 1,811,201 of record CAWUFW010002725.1, read on the forward strand.
ATTTGTCTGCCTCGTTGACACATCGCACACTTCTGTCCAGACTGTCTGAGGCCGGTATCGGTGGCTCTCAGGCCGTGTGGACCTTCCACCTTTTATGCCAGAATTTAAAACCCTGCAACAGGGAGTCCCACAAGGGTCTGCGCCAAGTCCCACTTTGTTCAACATGCACATCTGTACTTTAGCAAAGGTACTTGGATCTCTTGCGCTTAGCTGCATGAATTATGTAGATGATACTCAATTAATTATTACTATGGACCAATCTGGGTCTTCAGCCATTGAGACCTTCCATCTAAGTATTTCCGCAGTTTCCATCCTGTTTGTGATGCTTTAAAAGTTAATATCTGACTAGACCGAGGTGCTTTGCAATCACCACAATCAACCAATGGTGGTGAAGAGAATTGCTTTAGGATCCATCTGCAAGGGTCACAGGTAATGGGGTCGGGTCAGCCATATCCGACCCCAAACTGCACCTGTGCACAGGCATAGTACAATATAGGGTCGGGAACCTCAAGTCCCCATCTTGGGATGTGAGGGTGTCCCATTTTATTCGGGCTGTTTGTCTGCCATGATTAGTTCAGTTAGTAGTGACTGGAATGTATATAAAAAGTGTCTGGTTGGACATAAAGGAATATTACTGAAAAGGTAGAGAAATTTAAGCATGGTGTTCATCTTTAATAAGGTGATCTAATCATAGTGGAAATCTATCCCACTAATCTACTTGTTCAGTTAGGCGAATAAGGGATTTACCATAGTTCTATTTCATTACCACTTCAATTGCTGAGTGGACATATATGCCCAGTTATTTCACTGAATCCGTGGTCCAATTAAGCGGGTATTCTTGGTGGCCTGATTTCTGTTAAGGGAACACAATGGTTTGCTCCAGTTAATGTTCATCCCAGATATAGTACCGAATTGTGTAATTGCTCTGATAATAGGTTCAATTCTAGGTCAAGGACGATGTGGACAATATCGTCTGCGTACAATGATATGACAATGCAACGCACCCAGAAGTGGAGACCTCCTTGTGCACGGTGTTGACAGAGCATGCAGGCAATGGGTTCCCTAGCAACTGCGAAAAGTGGTGGGGTCAAAGGGCACCCTTGACTTGTTCCCGTTCAATGTTTTGGTGGGAATGGCATGTAATTAACAAGCAGAACTGCCATGAAGTGTTTATATAGTAGTCCAGCAGTTCCCAACCTGTCAACTCCTGAGGAAATTGATTGAGTCACAACTGGAAGCGGGGACCCCCTAGCAATTTGTATGATTTACATTTCAAACATTTAAACGATAATTCACAAAACAAACACAAACAAGAACACACTAAACAAATACTAAAGATTGAATAATATTATATTGAAAAAATATGCAAAAATGTCAACATTTTAATGGGAAGGTTGGTGCTGCATGTCAGCGACTAACTTTTCATTGTTTAGTTTTATTTCACAATGCGAAGCTCCTGCCAGAGCTGGACTGGGAACCCAAAGCAGCCCTGGTGAATTTTGTCAGACCAGCCCCCGTATGGTGCATAGCGAGAGCAGCGAGCAAACCTGACCACTACAAAGGGAGGCTTTGAGGCATTCTCCCCCCAAGATAAATTGGGAAGAAATGGTGCATTCTACAACACATTTGTCATTATATACTCAATTGCATTAGCTGTTAAAGCATAGTAAATGATGACCTTACTGTGCACGAGGATACAACAATCTTTGTTGGGGCTTTTCAATGACTCCTTCACTATCACCCTCCAACAGTGCCTTTCATCTCTCCATATCCCCTCTGTCACATGTACTTTATTTGTTTTATAGCACCTCTCACACCAGAGTAGGGTGTCAGAGCACATTACATCACACACATAAAGAGACAATAAATCATATGTGTGTAAATCAGTGTACAGAAAATGTTACATAAGGCAAAGGGGACTACAAGGTGTAGTATTCACGTCATCATATTGGTAGGCATTTTTAATGAGTGCATGGTCTGGAGAAGCACAAACGCAGGATTCAGAACATAACACAGTGGTTAGCGTTGACCTTTATAATAAGAATTTATTTCTACCCAAATAAACCTTTCTTAGCAGCATCAGGATAATAAAAGACTGGGGAAAAACATAACTTTCTAACTTGTACCATGCAGTTTGCATGCAGCTCTCTGATGGCAGTGCATGGCTTACTGTGCTAGATTACGATTGTAACTTATGATGGGTACAGTAACAAAAGAATCTCTGTGACAAAAGCAATAACCCACTGAGCTATGCACATAAAAAACTGTTCTTTGATATGCATGGTACACGTTCTTTGCAGCAGGCATATTAACCATTTGTGTTACCTTAGATGAGTCAAAACTGCCACTAGACAAAACTCCCATCTCTCTCCAGCACAACATAGATCAGAGTTACCTTGACACGTTTACACTTTTATTGTTGCCCGAAATCTGCTGGATAGACAAGAAACTTTCCAGTGCTTTTAACACTGCTGCACAAATGAAATAACAGATATGACAACACTCATGTATTTCTGTTGAGAGGCTCCAGCTGGAGAAGTACCTTCCTGCTGGCCCAGGCCTTAAGCTGCCCGAACACTGTTCAGCCTCAAACAACAAGAGTCACAGCGCTTCTGCTTTCTGGCAATGCATGGCCAGAAGTGCAGCGGGAACAGCGGCATCAAAATGCTCTGGACCGAAACACACACTCACTTACACACAAGGGGACACCAGCACTGCTGTGTGAGTGTAACTCAGAGCCGTATAATAAAATAAGGCTCCTCGGGTGGCGTGGCCAAGCACCTAAAATGGTGGACATGTTCTGAAAACACTCCGCTCCTTATCCCCCGGTTATCCTGGCAATTCGAAGGTAGAGCAACTGGAAACTTACCCTGTTGCCCAGGAGTGAGTGGGGGACCCCGTGCTGATCCAAGTGAGAGGTCTCTCGCTGCTGGAGACGCTGTGGTGACGGAGCCCTGACTGGCGGCCTGCGGCGCACGAGGTGAGCGCGAAGGCCCGAGCGGCGAGGCCCCCTGGGCGGACGAAAGTGGGCCTGACACTGGTGGAGACGTGACGGCCCGGCTGCAGCGGTGCGGCTGTCTTGGTCGCCATGCCCGCAGGAGAGAGACGGGTGCAGCAATATAGACAGAACCGTCCGTGGCCCTCGCAGGACTGAAGAGAGGAACTCCGCCCGCCTGTAGAGCCGTGGGGTGGGGTGAGATCCCTCGAGGCTGTCGGTCGGGATGACGCTCGGCGGATCCGGTGGACCCTGAGGAGCTTGGTGAATCCTTGCCTCGGGGGGCGCCTGTCGGACAGTCTGTGTCACCCTGCTGGGGGCCGCCTGAGCGGGATTTGAGGCGAACCGGAGCTGACTGGGTGCCCCGCGGTGCCGGCGGAGGGGATCGGAGCTGCCCTGGTGCCTAGCTCAGGACTGCGGCCAGTCTGGTGAGTGGAGTTGGAGCGGGGCCTCCCCCCTTCCCTCTCCTGCAACGTGACTTGGTGCGGCGGGGCGCTGCTGGGCCCAGTGACGAGGCTGTTGCGCCCGCGTCAGCCGGGAGGAGTACCCGCGACTGGCTGCTTTCCACGAGCGGTCAGGCCAGGTCACATTTGGCCCATTTCAGTAGCGGGGGACCTCACGCCGGGCAAGAGGAATGCTCCCCCTTCCTCCCCTGCTACCGCGGAGTTTCGGGGGCAGTGGGGCTGAAAACAGGTGAGAGGCAACTGGGTCAGGTGCCAGGTGAAGCCCCCTAGGACTGCTGACTTCCATCTGAAGAGGCCTTGACCGCGCCGGAGTCGACAGGAGACTCCCTCCTGAATCGGGGGGCCGCCATCTTGTGAAGCTCCCACCGTTTGCGGCAGAGACAATACAGGTGAGCCTGTGGCAGCGCTGCTGAGCTGGGGAGGGGACAGGGGGCGTCCGGGGGTCGGCCGGGCCTAGTCCCCCCCGGTGTAAAAGGGCACGGTGGTGGGCGAAAGACTGGGCGACGCAGTGAGGGGAACAGTGCGGAGCCAGTTCGGGCCTATGCTACCCCTGGCCTTGTGTGACCACACGGGGTTCCCTTGCCTGTGGCGGAGGCGATTAGCTGAGACGGGGAGTCCAGGGGCCGATCGGGCCTAGTCTCTCCTCGCACGATCCTTCCTGTACCGCTCTAATGGGACTGCAGCAGTGTTAGAAATTGAACGGGGTGGATCCTGCTCCACTGTGCTTCCTGAACAGTCACGTCTCTTTCCTCATCTGGCTAGCCTCTGTGGTGGTGCACTACCCTGAAGAGTTGGGAGAGCAGTGGACACGCTGCGGAGTCCACGGCTGGAAGTCACTCACATTCCGCCCCATATGCCGAGCGCTCAGCAGATAGTCATGGGCCGCCTTTGTTCCAATGGCCGCCAAGATGCCTCGTCCCGGGGCCTGACCAAAGGGGCTCCCAAAGCTTCTGGAGTGTCCGTCGGGGCAAGCCAGTGGGACTTCGCGACCAAGTTGGACTCCGTGCTGGCGGCGGTGGAGAGGATAGGCACCACCATGGAACAGATGCACACCTCCCTGGGGGGCAGGATGGACACTGTCACCTCCGACTTCACGCTTCTACGGGAAGATCAACACAAACTGTCTGACAGAGTCAGTGATACTGAGGCAACGCTGGTGGAACTTCAGCCCAGATCCCGTAACTTCGCGGCCACTCTGCAGGACCTGAGGGATCGGGTGTGCACCCTGGAGGAAAAGGTGGATAATGCTGAAGGGAGGTCGCGCCGCAATAACGTGAGGGTGATTGGCCTACTGGAGGGGACGGAGGGTCAAGATCCAGAGGGCTACACAGAATCCTGGATGAGAGAGTTGCTCCCCCCGGGATCGCTCTCACCTCAGTTCGTGGTGGAGCGGGCCCATAGAGTTCTGGCCCGTAAACCCCCTCCGGGGGCTCGCCCCCGTCCCTTCCTATTTCGCTTAATTAACTTTAGAGACAGGGATATCATTTTACGGGAAATAGGCAAGCACCCTGGCCAAAAGTGCAAAATGTTACCGTCTCCTTCTTCCCGGACTACACTGCGCAAGTACAAAAAAGGCAAGCCACCTTCGGCGCAGTCAAGAAACAACTTTGAGAGTTGGAACTCCGATATTCTGTACTTTTTACCGCACGCCTCCGAGTTATCCGAGAATGTAACACTCAATATTTTGATTTTCCTGCAGATGCATGGGACTGGCTTAAAGAAAACGGGCTGACAACTAATCCTGGGCGTAATACTTCGCTACGCTCACGGAGCATGCAAAGTTTGTGCTACTACGCACTACGCAAAATGCACATAGCAGAGTGAAAAACTGTGCTAATTGACATAGCAGCAGTATAATAAACACCTACAAATGCTTTGATAAAGCAATTTTCTATGCTAAAAAGCATATAACCAATTCACAAAAGTGAACTTTGACAATAAAATATCAAGCAATGAGAGAGGTGATGATTTTGGGGTCCCCCCTAACCTAGGGGGAGGACCAAGCAGATGCCTTGAACACAAAAAGCATATCCAATATCAAAATAATTCTACAAAGAGCTGCAGTTCAACTAGTCGTTACTAGATGTCCCTCACGAGTCAAATGCAAAAGCATTGAAATTATTAATACATCAAGCTGCAGTTCCACTAGTCGTTACTAGATGTCCCTCACGAGTCAAATGCAAAAGCATTGAAACCCTTTCATGAAGCTTTTGCATTTGACTCGTGAGGGACATCTAGTAACGACTAGTGGAACTGCAGCTCTTTGTAGAATTATTTTGATATTGGATACTCTAATATTCACTGCCCACTGCTAATCTCGTCCCATAATGCTTTGCAGGGCCTTTGGTTGGGATTGTATTTTTGCCAATAACTGTGCTTGGGGTGGTCCTAAGAGGATGGGACCACCACTGAATCGTTCAAAAGATGTGCTTTTTGTTTTCAAGGCATCTGCTTGGTTCTCTCCCTAGGTTAGGGAGGATCCCAAAATCATCACCTCTCTCACTGCTTGTTAATTTATCGTTTTCACTTTTGTGAAATGACTATATGCATTTTTAGCATATAAAGACAGAGATATTTATTTCATCTTAACTTGCACTGTGCAAGATGCCTTTGGCAATTATTGTACATTGAAGTCAAGCACAGAGCTACGCACTACGCAATTTGCAGAGCTACGTGTAGTTCAAAATGTACTTTGCGTAGCTACGTGTAGTGCTACTACCCAAACTACGCCCAGGGTTACTGACAACGGCTCCTAGACCTGCTGAAAACCCCCAGCTGTACAAGAGACCCAGTCGCGGTTGCCGCAGGAAGAAAGGCAGAGACGGATGGCTACAAGTCACAGCACCAGATCCAGAGCAGATCAGATTGGAGCGTCAAGAAGCTCTGCAGGTCGCGGCGGCCCTTCTACCAGCCAGATCACTTTCGCCAACTAGTTCCACCGGGTCTCCATCGGGGTCCAGGGGAGGTGCTGATTCCACTCCAGAATGGTCAGCGGATACTGGCTCGCCTCGACTCCCAGATGTTACCCCCCAGACGGCGGACAAAATTATATGAGAACTTGTTGCTCCTCACCCCCGACACCTCAACTTTACAAGAAACAGAAACTAGGGGCGCTCGCTCGCACACATGTCCCCACTGTTCCAAGCTGTAATTCTGGGTCTTTTCATATTCTCGCACATATCCAGTACTCTACCTCCTTCTACAGAGGGGCAAGTAAGGGGATAGAACATGCAAGTAATCTTTCTCTTTCCTTTCCTTCTTTAAACCTGTTTCCCCCGAAGTCAAACAACGACGTTGAACTAGTTGCCATAAAAAAAGGCGTAAAAGTTTGGGTCGACCTCCCTGTTGGGAGTCCGCTCTCATAATGTTTCAGTAGTCTTGGATGCATACATTTTATTTTTCCCCTAGAAGAGTCGCCCTGCCTCGAGACCTGCTGCCGTCACGCATACCCTTCCCGAGGGTGTTCACTCCAAGAAGGGAAACCGACAGTTTTACATCATCTCCATGACTAACCTAAATATAATTACATGGAATGTTAAAGGCATTCATACACCTGCCTGGCGGTACGCCATATATGCTTACCTACAGCGTAGGGCGGTTAGCATCGCTCTCTTACAAGAGACACACCTAACGCAGCCAGAGGCTGTTTGACTACACCGTCGCTGGCGGGCTCAGATCTATAGCACCAACTACTCAGCCATGGCCAGAGCGATACTTATCTGGGTAAAGGCCGGAGTCCCATAGGAGGAGGAGGAGGTGGTTGTGGATCCTGCCGGACGATATGTGTTCCTTAAGGGTAGGTTAAATGGCCAATCTATTTTGTAGGGTTCCATCTACGCCCCCAACATTTACCAGGGAGCATTCCTTGATGGAAGGAGGTTCCGTGGTTGTTGGGAGGGGATTTTAACTCTGTGCTGGACGTTTCTCTCGATTGTTCCTTTCTGCCTTTGAATAGAACCATAGCCTCTTCAAACACCCAGTCCCTATGTACTTGGATGGGACATTGGTCATTGACAGATGTCTGGCGCGAACGCCACCCTCACGCTAGGGTGTATTCCTTTTTCTCGCCTGTTCACAAGCTGCACATCCGGCTGGACTGCATTCTGGTCTCGGCGGCCCTAGCCCCCCTAATTCAGTCCACAGAATATTTGGGTCGGACGCACTCCGATCACAATCCACAAATAATGCACTTGGAGTGGGAGGCCGAGGCGCCCCCGGTTCCAGCTTGGCGTCTACAGACGGCAGTGCTGGAGGACCCGGAGTTCCGGAGCTCTCTGGAGTCTGCAGTGATTGGATACTTTGATCTCAACGCAGACTGTGGACTCGGTATTGACGGAATGGGAGGCATTTAAAGTGGTGACAAGGGGGCATTGCCTTGCGCACACGTGGAGTAGCTGTAAAGAACTTGACGCATCCTTATCCGCCATTGAGCGTCAATTACTCCGGTTGGAAGCGCAGGCTATCGATCGGCCTGATAGGCAAAAACAACTTGATGACGCCCATGCTGAGCGGGAAGCGCTATTAGAAAAACTACGATGTCACAATTTCATGGCGCATTCGGATCGGTCTCACGTTACAGCAGATAGGCGGGCAAGCTGCTGGCTTACCAGACAAGAACAACCCCAATGCCCCATACAGCTCCTAGTGGACGAACTGGGCCGTAGGAGCTGTACACAGAGAGACATTCATGCAGCAATGACAGCGCACTACACCGGGTTATATTCGGCTCAGCTGACTGGGAATAGCCCTCACATTGAGTCATTTCTCTCCACTGTGGAACTGCCCACACTGACGCTTGACCACTTCCTCACTCTGGCCCCACCCCCTGAGACGAAATTCGGGAAGCACTGCAGTCCTTGGCATCTGGAAATACGCCGGGATCCGACGGGCTTCCCACTGAATTTTTTAAAACATACGCAGAGACTCTGGTGCCTCGTCTGCACTCCTTGTACGCCTCGGCAATTAATGACCAGGCTTTACCACCCTCGATGTGCGCGGCTAACGTGGTTTCCCTTTTGAAGCCGGGTAAAGATCCAACATCTCCCGGATCTTATAGACCGATAGCGATACTAAACGTCGACTATAAAAGTTTGGCCAAAGTTTTAGCTAATCGCCTGGTGCCCCTTGTTCCCGCCTTGGTCCACCCTGATCAGAACGGGTTTGTCCCTCAACGAAACACGGCTCTAAACATCCGCTGGTACTTTCGGGTAGCCGAGTACGCCCCCCTCAAAAGGCCTCGATTGGTTTGCCTGGTGTTAGACCTTGAGAAGGCATTTGATTCGCTTGACTGGAATTTCCTTTTCGCCTCCCTAGCCCGGTACGGTATAGGGCCTTATTTCCTCAGTATGGTTCAGCTGCTGTATAGGCGTCCTTCCGTCAGGGTTCGGACGGGCCCCTACTTATCAGATCCCATCCGGGTAAGGTGCGGAACTAGACAGGTATCCTCGCTGTCCCCCCTACTTTTCTCACTGGCGGTGCAACCACTGGTGGCGCACATCCGCGCGCACGTATACATGGTAGTTACACTGGGGGACGGGTCGCATGTTATTTCGCTATATGAAGACGACTTACTGCTGTACGTACGAGACCTCCACGACATCCCACCCTCCATGGATCAGACCTTATCACACTTTGCCAATGCATCGGGCCTGCGGGTTAATGCCACAAAATCTATTCTTTCTCAGTTTCTGCAGACAACCCCTGACCCGGGGTATTCCATGGGAGGCGTGCGTATGACGTGGTGCACTGACCCCTTTAGCTACCTAGGTGTGCTCATATACCGTACTAGGAAGGATCTGTTTGGGGGAACGTAGTCAGAGCTACTACAGCTATCCAATCACAAATGAACTTCCCACTGGCAATCTCGGGCAGGGTAGCCCTTGTAAAAATGGTAGCTCTCCCTCGTCTCCTCTACTATTTCACTACCCAACCTATTATCATTTCCCCGCTCTTCTTTCGCAAATGGGAAGAGATAATAAGGGACTTTATATGGGGAACGTCCAGGCACAGAGTATCTATAAGGAAACTTTATTTATCCACAGACCAGGGTGGGGTAGCGGTGCCCAACTTTGAACACTATTACTTGGCCTCTCAGCTCCAGTGGATTGCCCGATGGCAATCATCCCGTATCTGGCAGACACGGCCTCACTGCAACCTCCAATCCTGCACCAAACATTACTACAAATCTTTCACCCATGCACAAATCCTAGGCCCATAGATGCGCTTCTACCCACTATAGCTTTCAAGTGTTTCCGTAGGTACCTCTTCCTCACCAGGGCTCTCATACCATATGCCCCCGCCATCCCATTATTGGGTACACCACAAGGTGACATATACACCACAGCAACTGAATTGCATCACTGGGACACAGAAGGTATTCAGGAACTGGGAGACCTTTACCAGGATGGTTCCCTCCTTCCATACTAGGAACTCATGTCAGAGGAGAACATGTACCCGGGGCAGTTCTTATTAAATCGGGCGATTATAGCCTCGCTGGCTTCTAGGTGGTGTAGTGTCGCTCAGGAACCGCCCATGCACCATACGATACAGTACCTACATGTGATGGGAAATGGGGGGCACTTGACTCATTGGTTCGCGTCCTCACTCCGCCAGCACACAGAAATCGACTTGGTCCCCCTGAAGTAACATTGGGAAGAGGCTCTGGGGAAAGTATTTACAGACAGGGAATGGTTTGCCGTTTGGGGAGGACCGACATGGATTCCACGCAATCAGCACTTTAAACAAATCCAATTTTTTATATTGCACCGGGCATACCTTGCCCCAGCCCAAATCAATAAGTATTTTGCCAGATCAGATGATGCTTGCCCTAGGTGCCACTTAGTGAATGCAGACATACTACATATGTTGTGGCATTGCCCTGACTTGCGTGAATACTGGGCCAATGTGACATCTACAGTAGCTACCTCCACCTCCCGAGCCATCCCCCTTCTCTGGGAGGCACACATACTGCATTTGTTTAGTAGGAGTAAGAATCACAGAGCAGCCACCCGGTTCCTTGATTTGGGGTTTATAGTGGCCAAACGCCTAATCACCAAAAGGTGGACGTCCCCAACGGCTCCTCACGCCATAGCCTGGCGACGCTCCTTACTTAATTGGGCCAGGGCGGAGGGGGTTGCATTACGCCGGGATGACTTGCTTGGGATCCGTAAGGTCCCGTTGGCACACCACTGGGATGCTATGGTGTCGAGTTTGCAGGACATGGATAATGTCATGAAGGAGGGGCCCCAAGGCAGGGAGCAAGATGAGGAGCCCAGCGCTTAGCAATTGGTAGTACACGCACACAGAACTGGCCTCACATACTAATATGATTTCACTTCACGGAGTTTCTGTCGGTCGGCTCTAGCATGGCCGTTCTCCTCCCCCCCTTTTGTTTATAGCACGTACGGCAGCGGGTTTCAGGCGACTATCCCATCCCTCTTTTGGTTCCTTTGCCCTCATTAAGTTGGACCCTATGTTCACAGTTTGACTAAATGTTGCACCACAGCTAAGAGGGTTGCGAGGTGGTACATGGCAATGCCTGCCACAATAATGCCGCAGTCATTGCAAGGACAATCCTCCAGGAACTATTACCAATAACTCACCTGACAGCTTTTCTATTAATAAGATGGATTGTATGCTAGACTGTTTACCTTGTTGTTGCCCCACAGGGCGCCGACGCACTGTGTATGTTGTATGAAACTACGAGAGAAAAAAATTAATAAAAAGATTTAAAGAAAAAAATAATAAAATAAGGCTGCTCAACCTTCAGCTTGCATCTAAGCCTGAATGGTGATTGGCCTGATTTTAATTTAGTCCCGCCGCCCTAGCGTTGTCATTCACAGCTCTTGTGTGCTGTGAGGGTGCATGGGCGTTTCTTTATCCAGCAGCCGATCCCAATGGCTTCAATTATGAGAGAAGGCTCGGGTAGGCACTCGAGACCTGCGGAACCTCTGGGAACCGCTGTAGTAGTCTAACCCAGGTGATGATCAACCCATGCCCAGGTGGGCATGGGTTCCAAATAAGTATGGCCATTCTAGAGAGTCAAATGCTTTGACACCGTCTAACAGCACTGCAGCGGTGCATGTCTGTGCATTTAGTTGGTGTAGAAGAGTAAAAACTGTACACATTTTAAAAGTGGCGGAAAACCCCAGTACAGAACCAGACTGTTTCAGCAGTACAGTATTGGGCATGAGTGGAAGCAAGTGGCTGGAAATAATTTTGCCAGGATTTTATTGTTGGTGTTGATTAGGAAGATCACCTCTTTCGAATGCTTCTAGGTAAACTTTAGTAAGATGATGGGATACAAGTGTTGCTAACTCTTTGTAAAAGTCGACCTGCAAACCATTGCTGCCAGAGGCTTTACCGCTCGCCATGCTACAGATTAAGGTGATTATTTCTTCTTCCGATTTGGGGCATACTAACAATTCACTCTGGTCATTAGTGAGCGAAGCCAGCACTATCTCATTTGAATAGTTGTCTGGATTGGTTAGAGGAACTCAATTGCAGATTCAGAAGTGGAACACCAAGGAGGGTGTGGCGCCGAGGGCAAGTACTATTTATTTTATTTATTGAAAATGTTATTCTAGTGTTTTTTGTTTTTTTTAACTTTGGGGCGGGTGGTTATTTGGGGGTTTTGGAGGGTGTAGGTATTTTATTTTGAGCTTTTGGAGGAAGGGGGTTTATTTTGTTTTTTTGTGAAGTGGTGGGGCACTTCACTCGTCCCACCACTTTCAAAGGGTACCAGCTGCCCAGCTCTCAAAGGTTGCCAAGCATCCTTAGGCCTAGAAGTATGAGGCTGCAGCTGTGCATAGTCTTTACTAATTTTGCCACACTGTGTCATGCTTTTGAGCCATGCAGAGTCTGTGCCCCAATGTAAAGCAAGCTCCCATTTAGCAAGTAGTAGTGACACAGAGGTAAATCTGCAAGTGGATTTGGGGATGTCATGTGTGTGACCTATCACTGCTATTAAGGGGTCAGGCACGACCGTGGCTTCCATCATAGTGGAGATGAGGGAGAAGATAGTGATCCAATATCGGCCTATGTGGGGGCACAACCAGGTTATATGTGCAAAGTTGGTGTTTGGGGCGTGGCATTTGGGACACTGGGTCAAGCATTTAGGAACAAACCATGAAATATCTGTGGGGGTGACATATGCACGATGTAGGAACTTAAAGTGTAGAAGCTTATGTTTATGGTTGACAGAGATGAGTTTTGTTTGGAAGCAACACTAAGACCAAATTTTGTCAGAAGGTAGATAGCCCAAGTCAGTATTCCAGGCCTCCCGAACGTGCCTGGTGGAATCAGGTTTCAAGGCCAGGTAGGTGAGATACAGCCTAGAGATGAGTCGATCTCCATTAGTGTCGCATGTGATGAGTGTTAGTAGGGGAAAAGTCCTCTGGAGTGAGGGGATTAGGTGGGAATGCATGAGCGCAGGGTGCTATGGAGCTGTTGCAGTACAACGTGGTTCATTTAGGAGGCACTCAGAGCGGGCGTTGTCAGCATGCACAAGGACATGGTCTTACGGGAATAGATCTCCGGTGGTGTGCAGGTCATGCCGTTGTAAGGTCCGCTTAACAAGCATGAGGGGGATCCAGGGATTTTCAGCTACAGGTAAAGCAGAAGAGTAAAGGATGCCCCCTCCTAAGACACAGCGGAGCTTACGCCATGCCCAGCAAGTGGTAGACGAAGTTTGGATGTCTAAAGGATCCACAGGGAAGCCCTTCGGTAGGACAGACGAGGGTGATAGATCACCAAGCTGGTCTCACTCAGGTTTGAGAGAAGGGACACAGGCGTCTGGGTAGTACCAGTGATTTGGATATTGGCATTGTGCTGTCAGATAATAAAGGTGAGTCTGGGTCTCCAGAGCCACCGCATTCGTAAGGGATTTTAAGGTATCTCACCGGATACGGTGCTCCTGCCGGCCCATATTAGTCTCAGTAGGAGACCGAGGTGAGTTGAAGAAATGTTATGCAAGCGGGGGAGGACCGCCATTTTAATTATCGCCACTGGTCCCGCTATGGACAGTGGGAGTTTGATCCAACGTTCCACTTGTGTCAAGAGATTGTCAATGGCCGATCCATAATTGAGCCTGAGAATTTGGTCCTTGTCTCTGTGTAGGAGTATGCCTAAGTATTTGGTGGAGTCTGTGTTCCAAGTTAAAGGGAAATCAACAGCCATAAGGTGGGTGCTCTTGGTTAATGGGGAGAGCTCAGATTTAGCCCAGTTAAAGTGGAGGCCGAAAAGATCCCAAACGAAGGATTTCACACATTAGAGGGAGGAGGTTATCAGATGGACAACGGACAAACAGTACTATGTCATCTGCATACAGTAAAAGTAAAAGGGGGCCATGTGTGAGTTGAAGGCCAAGGTGCATGTGCCGTTCCTAGAGGTGCAGAACTAATGGGTCCTGTGCAATGATAAATAGGAGAGGAGGCAATCCTGCGTGGTCCATCTAGTGATAGGGAAGTTGTCAGTGTGGGAACCACTGACCCTAAGGCATGCCACTCGGTTAGAATAGAGGAGCATAACTAGGGAAATGAACCTGCGGGGGAGACCTAGCTTTGTCAGCGTGGCTCTCAGGAAAGGCCGCTCCAATGAGGCAAACGCCCTGTCAGCATCTAACATGGCCACCGCCGCAGGAATAGTTGGGGAGAGCCTGTTCAATACAGCGGATATAGTCCTCAAATTGAGGGAGTTGGGGTAATGGGGGACAAAGCCGGCCTAGACAGGAGGGTTAATCTGCTCCATCAGGAATGACATTCTCATGGTAATGACTATGGCTAAAATTTTGTTGGCTAGGTTGAGGAGGGAAAGTGGGCAGTAGGTGGAGCATAATTGGGGATTCCTGCCAGGTTTCAGGAGAAATGTGAGCACGGCCTCATGCAGTGTGGGTGGTAGAGAGCCTGTGTCCAGGGACTCCATGTACATAGCAAAGAGATGTGAGGCTATTTGATGTTTGCAAGCTTTGAAAAATGCTCCAGTAAGGCCATCAAGGCCTGGGGCTTTGGAACTGTCCAAGGCATCTATTGCTTGTATAATTTCCTCACACGTTATGGGTTCAGCTAGAAAGCAGTGCTGGCCATCAGTCACCCACACCATCGCAACCTCAGCAAGATAGGCTGTGATCAGTCTCCATGTCCAAAGAGCAGGTGGTATACAAGTACTCATAATAGTGCCTCAATTCAGTCAATATGCCCTCATTGTTAGGAAAGCTAGACCCAGTGGTGGCATGGAGTTTGGGGACATACCCACTAAGATGATTAGGACAGAGTATTCATGCTATCTCTCGGTCTGCCAGATCACAATATTTGGTCATTAGAACCGAGTGTCTATGTAACTGAAGGTGGCAGCCCAGTCGGGAGTCGGCTCGGTCAATGTCTCGAAGCTCAGATTAGATTCGGGTGTATATCTTGGAGAATACCTGCATGTTTAGATATGCAGATACCATGGATGTAGGCCTTAAAGGCCTCCCAGAGAGTGGCCTGAGTCGACACCATGCCCGTATTTAAAGCAAAGTATTCAACAATGACTTCATGTAGCTCAGTGCAGAAAATCTGATCATGTAGGGCCTCGCCGGGGAATCTCCGCCATAGGGGACGTGCTGTCCGAGAAGGACCAGATAATGGTCAGAGTATGCAGCAAATGTCTCACATCTATGCTCCAGAGTGAGGCATTGGCAGATAGGAGCCTATAGTCAAGCCATGTCCACACAACATGGTGAGCGGAATAGAAGGCATAGTCTGATGAGGAAGAGTGATGTGAGCGCTATATCTCGCTGAGAGCATAAGTGTCTACAATATGGCAGAGGATCCCCCAGGCGTGGGTACCACTCGGTTGTGTATTGGTGGAGTCTACTGAGAGATTCTGAACCAGGTTGAAGTCTCAACCCTAACAATCAGATCCGCCTCTGTCCGACCCATGTGTGCATGATGTCATGAAAAAATCAGTATTAGAGGCATAGATATTAATCAATAATGCACGTTTGTCTGCCAAGATGCCAGTCAGTATAATGTAATGACCCTCTGGGTCTACATGGCCGGCGAGGAGAGAAAAAGGGACACTTATGTAGGAGGATACAAACGCCTCTCGAATAGGAACTATAACGAAAACTATTGATGTGTGCCCCAGGTGGAAGCAAATGTCTGGGAGTCTGTAGGTGGTAGATGAGTTTCCAGAAGGAAGGCTATTTTAGCTCCATGTCGGGACAAGTATGAGAGGACCTGTTTACCCTTATGCGGATTGTTAATTCTGTGAATATTCCAAGTGAGGCGGGGGATGTCTGCCACCATCTCCCAGCCGTTACTTGTTGGCATTCAGAATAGGGGCATATGAGAATATGTGCCATGTCAATGCCCTAGCGTTCCAGGCATGTCCAGAGTTGCAGGGCCTCTTGACACAGGATCCACAGCCCCAGCCTCCGTGTTGCAATACCACATGGTGGTGGTGCTGTTGATGAACAAGCCTTCCCTTGAAGGAACGAATACAGACTTTAAATGCCAGCAGGATAGTTCTCAGCTCCAGCAGGCTGACGTGTAGCTGAGTCTCCACCGGAGACCAGAGTCCTCAGACCTTGACCTCCCCCATATGGTCTTAGCAGCCCAGGAGTGCAGCATCTGTCACTAAGGTTAGCTCCAAGTGGGGAAGGGAGTGGGGTCAACCGCTGACCGAGTTGCGCTTCTTCAGCCACCACTGCTGATCTTTTGCACTTGCTTCCGATATCTGGACCAGGTCAGAGAGATTCCCCTGATGCTGCGCACACTGGGACTTCAGGTCGTACTGCAGAGCCCGCATTTGACAATGGGCTTGTGTTACCAGCAGGAGGCCATGAGGCCTAGCAGCCTCAGTCTCACCAAAATCCAGGTTAGAGGCTGAAACATCAGAATCATAGCCTGAATATCGTGGACTCGGTGTTCTGGAGACTAGGCCGGTTTGACCTGGCATCATTGGCGTGGTTTTCTCGAACTTTTTGCCTTCTGACCTCCTGTTTAGCGGCCTTAATTTTTTTGTTGGTTTTAGGAGTCTGGGCACTTTACCAGTGCTAAAGTGCATGTGCTCTTTTCTCTAAACATGGTAACATTGGCTTATCCTCTATTGGCATATTTGATTTACTTCTAAGTCCCTAATAAAGTGCACTACATGTGCCCAGGGCATAGAAATCAAATGCTACTAGTGGGCCTGCAGCACTGATTGTGCCACTCACTTAAGTAGCACTTTATCCATGGCTCAGGCTTGCCACTGCGGAGCCTGTGTGTTAAGTTTTGAACTGCCATTATGACCTGGCAAGATAACGTACTTTCCAGGCCCAAACCTTCCTTAATATTACATATCAGTACCCCTAAGGTAGGCCCCAGACAGCCCAAAGAGCACAGTGCAGTGTATATAAAAAGGACAAGTACTCTTAAGCTTGACATGAGCTGGTAGTGAAATACTCCTAAATCCATTTTTCAGTACTGAAAGGCCTCTCTCCCGCAAAGGATAACATTGGGACTGCCTCATAACATTTTATAAGTGCAGTGTACAAGTGGAACAAGATAGGAAAAACAAAATTGGGTTCTCTCGGCTCACAATTTAAAAACAGAACTTATGGTGAAGTTTATTTTTGTATTGCCGTTCTGAAAATGCCTTTTCTTACTTAAACTATTTGGTGCCTTCTGCTTGTATCTGGAATACACATCTGGTGTGAGAGACAGATGGCTTCCTGCATTCCCTCAAGACAGCCACACACAAAGGAAGAGTGGTGTGACTGTGCAGCCATCTGCATGTTGATGGGTCATCCTTAGGCAGAGGGAGGAGCGGACACTCTGCACCTAAAAGAGGTAGGCCCTGTCCCCACACAAAGGGTTGCAGACCCCCCTGTAGTGAGTCTGAGGCCCGGGCAGGAAAGGCAAGGTCTTGTGGACTTCATGGCATCTCTTTGAAGTCTCCCTATTTCAAAGGACAAAATGAATATAAGTACTGGACCTATGACATTTTGACTTCAGACCAATTCTGGAACGGAGGAAATTCTACCAAGAAGGACTGTTGTGCTGCCACAAGGGACTGCCACTTGCTGTAACTGCTTTGCTCTGTTGACCTGCTGCTTCTTGCCTGGGAGTGAGAAGGACTGGAGCCGACTCTCTACATCCTCCAAGTACTTAAGTGACTCCAAGGGCTTGCCTCCTGTTTTGAAGTCTCAGGACCAAAGACTTCCTTTAACTTTGCTTCAACTAATGGACTCTGCCAACTGAGAGTCCTGCATTGCCAAGATGTCCCATTGACTTTGCATCGATCGGAAAAGACGCATTTCCTTCGACGTCAACACAGCACCGCTTCAAGGACATCCCTGCGCGACTCGACAATGACGCGGGACCTGACTGTGAGGTTTGATGGCGCATTGTCTTCATTGTAAGGGGTTTGAAGACAATACAAGATTCAACTGTGAGGCTTGACATCGACGCATCGCATTCATTTTTAAGGGGCTCGACAACGAAGCGGGATGCAACTGCGTGACTCGGAACAGACACATCGTGGTTTTGCCGATGACGAATCCTTCGGAAAGGTACTATTTTCAGCGGGACCTGAGTGGCTTCTGTATTCGATCCGTGCTTCGTTGTGGTTGGCTTGAACTTTCGTATTTACCCTGGTCAATCGCGACCAGATGTCCCCAGTTGGCACTTTATGCTTTTAAGCAATATATTGCAGTTTGATCTTTAAAAATTCATATCTCTAGTTCTACTTATTGGATTTTTGTCATTTTAGTCTTGTTTTACTCAGAAAAATATTCTCTATTTTCCTAAACTGCTTAAGTCTTTTTGTGGTGTTTTCACTGTATTACTGCACAAAAACTTTACACATTGCCTCTTAAGTTAAGCCTGCCTGCTCTGTGCCAAGTTAATAGAGTGTGAGCACAGATTAATTTTTGCTGTGTATCTGACTTACCCAGACTAGGATTCTGGCTCCTGCTTGGGTGTATATGCCAACCTGAAACCTCAATTTCTAACAAGGCCTAAAACTGCATTGTATTCAGAACAACTCCGATTAAAAGGGGCATCTGAGAGGGAGTCTGGTGCAACAACGGCACATTTAGAGTGAACCCCTGCAATGCAGGAGGTTTGCCGTAGTCTGGAGGTTGGAGGCAACTGCCTGGTGTGAGCCCACCTTCAATCGCAAGTCATTGAAATAGGGATAGACTGGAACCCTTGACTTCGGCATCTGTTCTGAAGTCCCAACATCACCTTGGTGAGAACCATAGGAGCGTTCATAAGGCCAAAATGGAGCACAGAGAAATGATAATGCTCGTGGCCCACCGTAAACAGCAGGTAGTGCCTGAGCAGGCAGGACGGGAATGTGGAAGTAGGTGTCCTGCAAGACCTGAACTACCATCTAGTCTCCAAGTTTCTAGGGTGGACCGAACCTGGCCTAATGTGTGCATTCTGAATTTCTCCTTTTTCAGGAAGAAATTGAGAGGGCACAACTCTAAAATAGGGTGGAGGCTTCCATCCTTCTGGAGCACCAGAAAGTAGCGGGAATAGAAACAATGACGTACTTCTGATGCCGCAAACAAACAGGGTCAAGACTGATTTGCATATAGCTGGGTCCAAACTGGGGTAGTGTGGTGAGCAAATGAATGAAGGATTAAACCCAGATCCTTGTGAGTGGGAGTGAATGTTTGCCTTGTCCAGCATTCCGTCCATCAACGGTTTCTTTTGCATATGGCGCCCTAAGTGGGAAGGGTATGCCCAGACGTGGGTCCCGTGCTCACCACACCACTGGATTCAAGCTAGCCTGGCTGATGAAGGGTGATACCCTGAAACCGGTCCCAGGATGCTTGTTTCCGGTCCAGGGAGGACCTGGCTTGGCAGTTCGGGCTGGACTGTTCCCACAAGGAACAGGGTCAAGACTGATTTGCATATGGCTGGGTATAAACTGGGGTGATGTGGTGAGCAAAAGAATGATGGATTAAACCCAGATCCTTGTGAGTGGGGGTGAATGTTTGCATTGTCCAGCATTCTGTCCATCAACTGTTTCTTTTACATATGTCGCCCTAAGTGGGAAGGGTATGCCCAGATGTGGGTCCCGTGCTCACCACACCACTGGATTCAAGCTAGCCTGGCTGATGAAGGGTGATGCCCTGAAACCGGTCCCAGGATGCTTGTTTCCGGTCCAGGGAGGACCTGGCTTGGCAGTTCGGGCTGGACTGTTCCCACAAGGAACAGGGTCAAGACTGATTTGCATATGGCTGGGTCCAAACGGGTGGTGTGGTGAGCAAAAGAATGATGGATTAAACCCAGATCCTTGTGAGTGGGGGTGAATGTTTGAATTGTCCAGCAGTCCGTCCATCAACTGTTTCTTTTGCATATGTCGCCCTAAGTGGGAAGGGTATGCCCAGACGTGGGTCCCGTGCTCACCACACCACAGGATTCAAGCTAGCCTGGCTGATGAAGGGTGATGCCTTGAAACCGGTCCCAGGATGCTTGTTTCCGGTCCAGGGAGGACCTGGCTTGGCAGTTCGGGCTGGACTGTTCCCACAAGGAACAGGGTCAAGACTGATTTGCATACTGCTGGGTCCAAACTGAGGTGGTGTGGTGAGCAAAAGAATGATGGATTAAACCCAGATCCTTGTGAGTGGGGGTGAATGTTTGCATTGTCCAGCATTCCGTCCATCAACTGTTTCTTTTGCATATGTAGCCCTAAGTGGGAAGGGTATGCCCAGACATAGGTCCCGTGCTCACCACACCACTGGATTCAAGCTAGCCTGGCTGATGAAGGGTGATGCCCTGAAACCGGTCCCAGGATGCTTGTTTCCAGTCCAGGGAGGACCTGGCTTGGCAGTTCGGCTGGACTGTTCCTACAAGGAACAGGGTCAAGACTGATTTGCATATGGCTGGGTCCAAACTGGGGTGGTGTGGTGAGCAAAAGAATGATGGATTAAACCCAGATCCTTGTGAGTGGGGGTGAATGTTTGCATTGTCCAGCATTCCGTCCATCAACTGTTTCTTTTGCGTACTTCTGATGCCGGCACCCTCATGATGGCTCTTTTGGCCAAAACAGTCTGACCTTCTTGAAGGAGCAGGTAGATGTGGTCCTCTGTCAGTCGGTCGAAAGATGGCGGCATTGTTGGCTGGTTTTGTTAAAAGGCAATAGAGTAACCCCGCTGAACAATCTGAAGTACCCACTTGTCCGATGTTATAGACTGCCAGTCAAGCAGGTGAGGTTGAATCCTGCCGTCAACTGTGTGCCCATAATGGTACGAGGGCAAACTAAAGTGGTTTGGAGGCTGCGGCTGCTTGGGGCGGTTGGTGGTGGACTGGGTAGACCCTTGGCAGTGTTTCCATGGTGGCCACAAAAGAACAGGGGTGCCTCTTGGCCTTGGTAGCTAGGTGGGAAGGACGTAGCTGGTAGCCCCTACCGTAGCCACAAAAGTGGCGAAAGGCAGAGAATGGAATTGGCGTGGGGCATGGAGAGGCCCATGGACCTGGCAGTGGCCCAGCTGTCCTTAAAGTGCTGCAGTGCTGAATTTTCCTTTGTCGTCGAAGAGCCAGATACCATCAAAGGGCATGTCTATAAGGGATACCTGAACATCCCCTGAAATGCCAGTCGACCTCAGCCAGTAGTGGCATCTGAGTCCCACTGATGACACAATCACTCTGCCTAGCGAGTCAGTTGAATCCAGTCCAAAGCGATGTGGTGAACTTTGCTGAGTTTCTGCCATTGCAATAGGCTGTGAGGCTTTGGTCTCGTCCCAGACCATGGGGAACACGTGCAATCGAATCCCAAACCATGTGGGTGTATCAGCCCAAAAGGCATGCAGTGTTCACCAGCCACAGTGCAGGCGGAAGAGAACATCCCCATGCCAAAGGTGCCCAGCCTCTAGGATTTCCTATCTGGAGGTGTGGTAGAGAACGTGCCAGGGTTGACCTTGGCTGTGGAGGACTGGACAACCCAACTCTCTGAGGTGGGGTGCTGTGCGGGGAAAACTGGGTCCCCAGGAGTGGGCGATGACTGGCAACTATACTATGCACAGACACCCCTGTGCAAGGCTTGGCCCAGGCTCTGAGCAGGACATTAGTGAAGGTTTTGTTAATAGGGAGGAGAGGGTCTGAGGGGTTAATTCCCAGAGGGCAGCACAGGTCCAGGATCTCAGCCACCCTTCTCACCACAATTGCAAAGGAAGCCCCTTTCTCCATACCCACACTAGGAGGAGAGACTAGGCCAGTTTCTGCAGGGGCATCCAGACCACTGGCATCTGCCAGTTCCTCATACCAGTTATCTCCGGCCTCATGAAGGGGGTTGGTGTAACCATAAGGATTCTCAGATCCTCCCTAATAATACTCCTTCCCATGCCTGTCAAACAATGCAGGGCCTGGTTCAGACTCGGAAAGTTAAGCTCTGGCCGGCGCTGGAGTCTACATCCAGCTCTGTATCTGGTATGATTATCTAGTTGGTGCAGTCGGGAACAACGTCACTGGAACGGGCACCAGAGAAAGTTGTGGTCTAATGATAGGAGTCGTTCCGGATCTAGGGGCCTAAAACTGCTCCAGAGGGGTGTTCTTCCCCCAAAAAAGGTGCATGGCCTCATAAAAATCTTGTAGCTGGGAGGAGGCGCTCTGACTCCAGGAAACTCTGGGCGATGTGGACAGGACCCAGATGCAGGCTATGTGTAGGAGTAGGGTCTAGAGTGATATCTTTCCCGCACCTCGTCTGAAGATTTGGACCAGCTCGGTGAAGTCAAAGGGCAATTCCAGCTCTTTGACTTTTTGGACTTCTTGTAGGACTAACCTGACGACTTCGAGAGCAATGATGAGTGCCTGGAATGGCTCCGTAAACGGTCCTGCGACCTTTCTCGTGATTGGGAACGTCGTGGTAGCGACTTGTGTCAAGTGACTAGGAGTTTTAAGCTTCAAGGAACACTCCCTCAGCACCTTAGGGTTCATGGGTGGCAGTCCTCACAAGTCGTAGTCCGATCAAAGCACCAAAGGTAAACCAGTTGGGAGGGTGGTGGTGGGGGGGGGGGGGGAGTCACAGACAGACCACAGGGCTTAAACACCAGTTTTTGTGGGACATCCATACACACAATGGGAGACAAAGACTCAAAACAAAAATGTGTCAAAATAGTGCTAAAAAAAGTTGTCTAAAAGTGGACTGTCATAACTCCCTATGGATCTGCGCTAACTGGCACGGAAAGAAAAGAATGGAGACCATCGTGCTGGGGTGGTAGCTATACAGGCACTGCACAGTCCAGCCGATGCGGAGCAAATCAACACCACCTACCCGTGTGCAGAGGTATTGCTTGAAAAGGTTCCGGATCCAGTCTGACACCTAGGGACTTTTCTAAGGTAAGGAATCTGCAGCTAGAAATCTCTATCAGATAAGCACCTTTACATTTCATGAGAGGAGCTTTATACAGGTTTTAAGGGACTGTTTTATACACTGCACTATCATTGGCGGGTGAGTATGGATACCATGTAAGAGTGTTGTAATCTCAAATCGGTCGTGTGCATACTTTGCAATCTGCTATGGCATGTTCAGTTTAGTGAATAAAACTTTAAAATGCCCAAATCATCCCTCCACCCACCCACACCACCTCCAATTGGTCGGAAAACTATTTCAATCACCCAAGAAACCCATATGAAAGAACTAAAAGGTGTGTAGGCCTTGGGGGGGGGGGGCTCCTGTTACTGCAGCCCTATGCCCTTTTCTGCAGACCAGTAGTCTATCTAGGTGGATAGCAAACAACTTTAGGACTTGGCCTTTTGGGCTAAAGTTCCCTAATCTTTTTGCTTTCCCCCTAGACCGTTTTCCTGACATAGAGTTGCCAATTTAGATGCTTTGGGTGCTTTGCCAGTGCTGATCAGTGTCAAAGTACAAGTGTTCCCTGTGTAAAGTGTAATGGTAATTGGTTGGCCATGATTGGTATGTTTGCCTTACTAGTAAAGTCCCTAGTGATGTGCACTGTGTGTGTCAGGGCTAGTAATGCAAAGGTGCGCGGAGAAGGGAACTCAGGCCTGCAGTGTAGGGCCTGCGCGCAGTTTGCTAAGTTAGCATGTTGTCCTGACAAGTGCAACCACTTGTCAGACCTTACTTTCCCTTTTGAGTACACAGTGGGCACCCCTGTGGTAGGTCCCAGGTAACCCCTGGGCAGGGTGCAGTGTAAGTAAAAGGCAGGACATATACTGAGGTGTGTGCTATGTCCTGTCAGTGAAAAGCACTCCATTTCGTTTTCACTGGTGAAAGGCCATCCTGCCCATAGGACAGAATGGGTGAGGCTGGGCATTGTGTTTGGTAGCCTAGCTTCCCATAGGTTTAAAATGGAGAGGTGAAGTTTAGTATGTATGAACTCACAGTGTCATAACACATCTTTCTATGAAAGTGGTTTTGTCACTGTGCATTCAGAAACCACTCTTTTAGAAAGTGGTTGAGTTTTGTGCTTTAAGCATTTCTGTGTCTCTCTGCTGAATGTGGATTGACTGTCTGGATCTGAGAGGTGACAGGAGCTAGGGGAGGTCTTGACCCAGGGAGGGGTTGAGATGGCACCAGGCTGACCGGCATCTGGAGAGTAGGAGCTGGAGAAGCCCCGGGAGGTGAAGAGGCCTGCGTTGCTGCTATAAAACAATTGACCCGTCTCCTGC
Source organism: Calotriton arnoldi (assembly GCA_963921515.1). NCBI lineage: Eukaryota > Metazoa > Chordata > Amphibia > Caudata > Salamandridae > Calotriton > Calotriton arnoldi. The sequence continues at coordinate 1,835,266 of CAWUFW010002725.1, forward strand.
TGAGCGATTAAGGATCCAGACCCCCAGTATCAAAGGGAAAAAGGTGACACTGGGAGGGAGACACCCAGAACTGATTTAGGCAGGGGTCAGGGACACCTGAGCACAACGAACTTCAAAGACATTTAGGGGTATACCTATGAGAGCTGAGGCCCCTGAACGTTGGAATAGAAATGGATTGAGACTGAAAAGGCTTAGACCCATTTTGTGGTCAAGAGGAACCTCTGCTAAGGAAGGAACAACTGAAGAGACTGCTGGGAAGGACCAACCCTTCGTGATCTGGGGCTGGTCTGCAGTTTGCTGTTTTAACCAAGGAAGCGGCTGTTGGGACTGTGCTGTGTGCGCTGAGTCCCCCGGCTTGAAGAAGACTGGTGTGTGCTGTGTCTTGTTACCCCAAGGGCCCGAGGTGAGCTGGCTCCCTGTTTGGAAACAAAGGAACATAAAAGATTCCCGGAGAGTTTCAAGCGATGCGGTGGGCGCGTGTTGTGGCAGCTTGAGACCCTCAGAAGGTGTGCCCTGTGATCTTGGACACATGGAAGAGTGAGACTCGGACGCGCTGGGTGCGTGTCATGGTGCACAGGAGGCGTTGGTGAAGAGCACTTGGTCAACGTGCGCATCGGAGGTGAAGTGAGTCTCGGACGCGCTGGGTGCGTGTCGTGATGCACCGCAGGCGTTGAAGAGCGCCTGGTCAGCGTGTGCATCGGAGGTGAAGTGAGACTCGGACGCGCAGGGTGCGTGTCGTGGTGCACTGCAGGCGCTGGTGAAGAGCGCCTGGTCGGCGTTTGCATCGGAAGTGGAGAGAGTCTCGGACATGCAGGGTGCGTGTCGGGGTGCACCGGAGGCGCTGGTGAAGAGCGCCTGGTCATCGAGTGCACCGGAGAAGTGAGGCTCGGACACGGTGAGCGTGTCGGGGTGCGGCAGAAGGCGTTGGTGAAGAGCGCCTGGATATCGGGGCATCGGAGTTGGAATAAGTCTCAGTGAAGCAGTGTGCGTGCTTTGGTGCAATCTGGGAATGTGGAGGTGATCGGCTGATCATCGTGTGCACCGGAAGAAAGTGAGTCTCTACAGTGCGGTGTGCGTGTCTTGGTGCCAACTGAGACCGCAGGAAGGAGTGCCTCGTGAACATGCACTCGGAGTCGTCGTGAAGTCCCATCAGCGTTGTGTGTATGGCTTTGTGCCAGAGGAGACCCGGAGAGTGCTATGGTGAACGTGCACCCGGAGTAACGTAATCTCAGAGGCGTGGGGTACGTGTGCCCTGCGGCCACCTGAGACCTTCCTAACAGTCGCGGCCCGGATTGGCAGCCCCAGAGGAGCTGAGCTGCCAGGCCGAGCCACTGAGGCCCATTGAGAAAGTTCTACACGGAAGGCCCAGTTCGCTGACGTAGGAGAGGAGAGTGGGGTTGCGCCCCCAGGTAACGTGGATCACTACCTGGGTGGGGTACGGGCTCGGAGGGACACTCTCTCGGCCTCTCATTCCTGCTGGCGACGTGAGCCTTTGCTTCAGCTCAGATTGGGGCCCGTACTGACCGAAGGAGTGGCAGTATTGGGGCCCGAGTAAGAAGCCGTACTTTCTGTCATCGTTGATACGTGTGGGGGGGCAACTGTTATCGAAGAGGCTGATTGTCGTAATACACAGTGCCAATATTGCTGCTAACGAACTGCCAGACTGTCTTATGACGCCTAACATTATTTCTGCATAACGAAGTACACGATTGTAGCGCTACGCATTGCATTATTTCTCCATTGCCAAGTACAGGATTGTAGCGGCCCGCATTGCATTATTCCTTCATTGCAAAGTACATGATTGTAGCTACACATTGCATTAGTCCTTAATTGCAAAGTACATGATTGTAGCGGTGCGCATTGCATTATTTCTTCATTGCAAAGTACGTGATTGGGGTGGGCGCATTGCCTTAGTCCTTCATTGCGCAGTACATGATTGTAGTGGTACGCATTGCATTATTTCTCCCATTGCAAGGTACCGGGGTGTATCGTTAAGCATTGTATTATTTCTCCTTTGCTCAGCACAGGATTGTATCGTTACGCAGAGCACAATTGTTTGTCCATTGCAACGTGTATGATTCTAGCATTACGACCAGCATAGTGTTTGGAAAGCGGTGGGTGGGATTTGAACCTACCAGCCAGCCCGAACGAATATTACCCGTTATTATATGTTGGCTTTTGTATCGTGTGGTCTGATGGTATATCAGTTTATACTCGTTTTATCAAACTCGTGTGGAGTCTATTTGTGGTGTCACCAGTGGGTTGCTGTGAGCGTGGTTGCACATACTGTACACTCGTGCCTTGGAGATATGCCTGGCTGCTCGTGCCAAGCTACTAAGGGAGTGAGCAGGGCTATCTCAAACGGTGTCCTTTCTTGGTCTAACATTGAGTGAGGAGTCCCGGGTCTCGCATTTGGTGACAGTGGTGCGGGACGGCGACTCTGGCTTCCAACAACAACTAACAAATGATTGCAGCTCCACATTATATCAAAACTATCCCATTGTCTCTGCCACATGTGATCATACACACATTTGAAATCTTACATATTAGGACTTGTGGAAAGAGTGAAGTCAGTAAACAACAATTCTGGGTAGTTCTGGCATAGGAGATCCGTCCTACTTGGGCCATATGAAGTGCAGTGTCCCTGCCACTATAGTTTAAGAAGCGCACAATAATGACACATGGAGCGCCGGGGGGCGGGTGCTGCATAATCGCTCGATGTGCATGTTCCACAATAAAGACCTCTTAAAAAAAGGAGATTTGATTAATAATTCTGCCAGTATCATCTCCACGAAATTTTCGATTTTGCCCGTAGTCATGGTTTTGGGGATGCACAGTGCCAGTAGGTTGTTTCTTCTTGTGCAGACTTCCAAACTTCGTTTTTAATTTTTCAGCCAGTTCTTTACAACGGTTGGTTTGTTGGATGTCATGTACCGCCACTTGGCCCTCCCAGTCAGTTATCCCTCATTCCACCATATCAAATCTCTCTGCCTGTTTGGCCATTCTCTCCTTTAGTGGGTCTATGTGCACAGTCAATGAGTCATTTTTTTCCATCTATTATGGACAGGCCAGTTTTCAGGTCTAGTCGAAGAGATTCGTTACCGGCTGTGTCCAGCTTGCCATCGAGGGCTGTAACCCCCCACCCCCACATCTGTGTTTTCCGGTTTCATCACACCCTTTTGCTTGTAGGACAGTTTGGATTGCCAGTGACCCATGTTTTGTTTCAGAGTATCCACTGGCTTCAGCGTCAGATCAGATCAGATGAAACTCTGCTATCCCCCATCTTGGAGGGGTGTGCTAGACGTTTTTGTGTGACTAGCAGGTTTGTGAGTGGTAGGGCTCCCAGGTCCTCAGATTCTGGTTGTAATGTTCAAGTAAGCTGGTGCCCATTCATGATCGTGGAGACCCACGCCTTTATGATGGTGAATGTGTAGGTCTGTGTTAATATTCTAAGGCCCTGATTATGAGTGTAGGTGCTATTTAGCACACCTGACAAATAAAGATACCACAGGGTACGTTATCTATCGGGTGCAATAAATACACATATTAAGAGTTTGTGGAGAATAACTTGCAGCTTTTGGTGTTTAATTCACCAAAATCCATAGTGCGGTAAATATCATGTATATTTCCACTGTTAAATTTCAGCAGGTTTGACCAGCTGAAATTTAATGAAGGTTGAGGTATTCAACACATCTGATAATTATCGGATATGTTAAATAGCTTTTCACTCGTGATTCCAACTAGTGCGTAATCAAGGGTTTATAAATGGGTTGGACTTAACCAACCCACCCATAACCAGGCTTTGAGTCTCCTAGTTGATATTGGTCGCTAAACCCAACACCCAAGAGTGCGGCAACATGAAGTTCAGCAGTTGGATTTTGCTTTCGCCTAGGCCCGATATAATCCCTGCAACACACAGCTGGCCCTTCTACTCGAGCCCCAGCGCCGTGGACACAGGCCCAACAATGCGCTATTACGCTGTCAGGTAAAGACACTCATTAGCACGTGCAGGGGGAGGACAGATGCAAATCCGCTGAGGTCAGAATCTGGTTTTGTGATTATGCAGCATGAATTGGGGCTCTCAATGAGCATGCTGGAATTGTTACGCCACACCTTACTTGGACACAGTAGGCCCGAGTGATAACATAGTCCGTCCTCGTTGTCTTTTTATAGCTGTGTTCTTGTGCGTTTTGCCTCCCATCATCAACTGGGCACATCAATGTAGGCCAGATGATGGTGGTGGGCCGTGCCACTGCCCAGGAGGCCAGTGCGGTCCATCCATGAGCTCTTACAGTGCTAATTAGGCTGTCACCAGCGCAGTTCTCTGCTGCCGGGTCACTCGATAAGGGTCCCTCCTCTGCTGAAACCCACATGGAGGTGTATTGCTGCCGAATGGAGTTATCGAAAGGTACTCTTCACACCATTAGACCTCGCAGCTGGAATGAGCGACCGCAGCAGGACTGGCTTCAGGCATCCCATATTCTGCTCAGCTCCACGGTCACGCCAAGTACCCTCTCCCTGGCCTCACACTATTTAGGTATGCCATTGTTTGGCATTTTTCAGCGTATCAGCTGTAGGATCGAGGTGGATTTTAGACTCTGGCCTTAGAAGCTTAGGGCAGAGTGGGCAGCAGCTCCCTGCAACCCCCACTGCATCCCCTTGTGCTTTGGTTATGGCTAAATAGTTTTGTCAATAACTAATCCACGAGAATACAACATGAGAAATCATACAATGCAAAGCTGCTGAGTGTAATTTGCTGCTTATGAACTTTGCTAATGGATGACTAACTGAAGATTTCCCAACTCGAATTTCACACCCCCTTCCAACATACACAAGTTACAGTCTGTGCATCAACATACATTCTGTTTTATTATTTACAAAACTAGGAGTTTAACGTTTAGCATTAGTCAAAAGCCATAATGCAGTAAAAAACAATAAAAAGCCTCCTTACCATGAAATTTTAGCCATATAACGTAGCTTTATAGTCAAACAAATTCAATGAAACAAAAAGAAAGTATTTGTACATTATTTTGGGCCTTCCACAGAGCCATCTTCCAGGGAGAGTAAAGCTCTCCATTGTGGCAGACAGCAAGATCTTCATACTGGACCATCATTTAGGGCATACAAATCAATGTCAACTGAGAGTAGACTGTATCAAGTTAGCACAGAAGTTCACGGTGTGAATGATACATGCTTCATATTTAGTTTAGCGTTTTTCAAAGCAAGGAGAGTGCTTAGGAAGTAGTATAAAGTATCTGCAGCTTTCCATCGCATGTTCTGCTTTTCTAAAAAAATAAGCTTCATTTACTTCCCCCATGGGTATGTTACAGTCAAATCTTTTGAACCTGGGAAGCACACACTGCTTCTCCTGGTTTTTATCAGAAATAGAAGACATGCATGTATGTCCCCGAAACCATTCCTGTGCCCAAGTGTGCACTACCGACCGAGTGCCATGAAAGTAAACATTGCTGTTTAATAAGGGGAAAATGTATTAAAATGTAATCCTTTAAGCAATATTCCCAACAAAGCAGAATGACAATATCTATGCTAAAGTGTAATCTGTACACAAAGTAGAGAAACATGTTCTAAACTGGATTGTTGTTTATAGATATGACAAGATTACCAACAGTAAGTGAAATCAAACATTTTTAAAAAGATAAAAAATGCATTCTGAATTCTTTTTTTCTATTAAATATAAATAGTAGGACGCCATAAGGATGGCCAGATGAATCAATGTCATGTGGATGCTGCGTGACAGGATTTAATTGGATATACATTAGTACATTGCAGGTATTGTAATCATGGTTCTATTTCAATAGAAACTGACAGACCTCATTAACATGACTGTTAAAAGAAAATTCAAGACTTGAAAGGTTTCTGTAAAATGGTGTCATCTGGCCACCCTACACATCATAATGACTGAAAAAAGAAAAACAATACATAAAAATATACTCTTCCATTTACAAGCACGCAAATTTGCCACATTTGAGCAATGACATAAGATCATACTTTAATAGAGGAAAATCACATAGCGGTTAATCCAGTACTATGAATGGGGTTCTGGAGGCATTTCATGGGTCTCTATGAAACATGGATTTCATCAGCAAGTGAATAGCCTCAAACCAGTCTGCAGCGCTTTACTATTGCGTTTTGTTGATTCAATATTCCAATGATAAAAATTCACCTTTATACAGACTTCACTTACAGATTTTAATAAACGATCGCATTTGAAAAACAATAAACTATTCAACCCAACTGCCATAAAATAATCATGTAATATAAATATATCATATAAAAAATACAAACTGAATAACATTTATGACATGACCCTACATTCCAATATAAGGGATCTGCTCATATATACAAACCACATGGCCTTTGGCCTTGTTGTTTATAACATCGTCAGAACCCCATGATGAAAATATACATTGAAATATACCTGGACCTTAATGTTTACATATTTCATTAAGGCCTCCACCATCCCCATGTACATGAATGGAATAGAAAAATGCGCTCCATGGTCAACAAAGTTTAAGGTTCCCACCATACCGAATAATCGGATTAAAGAGCCATCTCTCCTTACAGCATGCACAAGGCAACTTCCACAGTGGGAGGGTAGTTTCAACATATTATTGTGTTTTTCCAAAGCTAGAAAGCACAATAATTGAATCTTACCTGACATTCGCAATGTCTAGACACGGTTTCTTCATAAACCTTGTAACTCTGCATGCTGAAAGGTGAAAGAAGCCCTCCCATGTTTACAGTAGCCAAAATTATTTTCTTGGATGTGTTGCTGAAACGACTTATAATTTCATAACAGCCTCCCTCTTTGGGGAGAGGATGTGGCCTAATGGCTAGTGCGGTCGACCTCAAATCTGGGGAACCGGGTTTGAGTCTCAGCAACGACGCTCAACATCGTGTGATTCTGGGCAAATCACTTAATCTCCTTGTGCCTAACAAAAATGAATGTGTCCTCATTTAACTCAACTGGTGCTCATGTAAAGCGCTCCGATACCTGATAACTTCGGGTCAAGTTCACGCTATATATAACTCCGGGGGAAAAAAAAAACACATCGTATTTGATGCTTATGTATGAGTTTTTCTGTGTGTATATTTGCCCAAGCACACGTAGTTGCAAAAAAGCATGGAAGCCCTTTTCACATCCCTCCAGATGTTACTTCCTCTTTCTGTGTTCACTAATTAACCACTATGCATAATAAATCATAAAAGCCATTCCCTTATTTACATCTGCAGGAGGTGTCTTACAGTTTATGAACGACTGACACAGCCTAGATATTTTATGTTGTTTTTCCTATGTGTGATTGCTGGTGGCATTTTAGGTATGTTGAGCTAGCAAAGCCCATTCCACCTTCACTGCATTTGTATGATTTGTCTTCTATATGCCTTCACAGATGGATGTTTAGGACTGATGCTTGAGCAAATCTCTTTCCACATACACTGCATGTGTGTGTTTTTCTCAATTGTGTGTTAGCTGCTGACCCTTTAGTTGAATGGATTTACTAAACGTCTTTCAACATTCATTGCATTTGCATGTTTTTTCTTCTGTATGCCATTGCAGAAGGATGGTTAGACCTGATGCTTGAGTAAAGCTCTTTCACATTCTCTGATTAAAGTTTTTCCCCAGTGTGTTAGATGGTGGCTCTTTGGATGCGTGGATTTACTAAAGCTTTTTCCACATTCACTGCAAGTGTATGGTTTTTCTGCTACATGCCTTTGCAGATGGATGGTTAGGATTGATGAAGAGTAAAGAAATGTACACAATCACTCCATGTGTATGGTTTTTCCTGTATGCATGCGCTGGTGGATCTTTAAAGTTGGTAAATGAGCAAAGCTCATTCCACATTCACTGCATGTGTATGGTTTTTCCCCTGTGTGTGTTCGCTGGTGGCTCTTTAGAAGTGTAGATATACTAAAGCTCTTTCCACATTCACTGCATGTGTATGGCTTTTCTCCCGTATGCTTTCGCACATGGGTGGTTAGGTGTCCAGCTTGAGTAAAGCTCTTTCCACATTCACTGCAAGTATATGGTTTTTCTCCTGTATGCCTGCGCAGATGGATGGTTAGGTCTGATGCTTCAGAAAAGCTCTTTCCACATTCACTACATGTGTATGGTTTTTCTCCTGTATGCCTGCGCAGATGGATGGTTAGTGCTGATGCACGAATAAAGCCCTTTCCACATTCACTGCATGTGTATGCTTTTTCTCCTGTATGCCATTGCAGATGGATTGCTAGGTGTGATGCTTGAGTAAAGCTCTTTCCACATTCATTGCATGTGTGTGGTTTTTCCCCCGTGTGTGTCAGATGGTGGCTCTTTAGATACGTAGATGTACTAAAGCTCTTTCCACATTCACTGCATGTGTATGGTTTTTCTCCTGTATGCCTGCGCAGATGGATGGTTAGTGCTGATGCGTGAATAAAGCTCTTTCCACATTCACTGCACGTGTATGGTTTTTCGCCTATGTGTGTCAGATGGTGTCTCTTTAGAGTCGCAGATCTACTAAAGCTCTTTCCACATTCACTGCATGTGTATGGTTTTTCTCCTGTATGCCTGCGCAGATGGATGGTTAGTGCTGATGCGCGAATAAAGCTCTTTCCGCATTCACTGCATGTGTATGGTTTTTCCCCAGTGTGTGTCAGATGGTGTCTTTTTAGTTGCGTAGCTTCACTAAAGCTCTTTCCACATTCACTACAAGTGTAAGGTGTTTCCCCTGTATGCATACGCTGGTGTTTCTTTACAGTTGATAAACGAGTAAAGCTCTTTCCACATTCGCTGCAAGTGTAAGGTTTTTCCCCTGTGTGCATACGCTGGTGTTTCTTTAAAGATGATAAAGAAACAAAGCTCTTTCCACATTCGCTGCAAGTGCATGGTTTTTCTCCTGTATGTATTAGGTGGTGGCTCTTTAGATTTGAGGATGTACTAAAGCTCTTTCCACATTCTTGGCATGTGTATGGCTTTTCCCCCATGTGTGTCAGATGGTGTCTCTTTAGATACGTAGATCTACTAAAGCTCTTTTCACATTCACTGCATGTGTATAGCTTTTCCCCGTGTGTCAGATGGTGTCTTTTTAGTTGCCTAGCTTCACTAAAGCGCTTTCCACATTCACTACAAGTGTAAGGTGTTTCCCCTGTATGCATGCGCTGGTGACTCTTTACAGTTGATAAATGAGTAAAGCTCTTTCCACATTCGTTGCAAGTATAAGGTTTTTCTCCTGTATGTGTTAGGTGGTGGCTCTTAAAATTTGCAGATGTACTAAAACTCTTTCCACTTTCTTGGCATGTGTATGGCTTTTCTCCTGTATGCTGTCGCAGATGAATGGTTAGATCTAATGCTTTAGTAAAGCTCTTTTCACATTCACTGCATGTGTATAGTTTTACCCCTATTTGTTTTCCCTGATGGACCTTTAGTTTTGATAAATCACTAAAGTGTTTGCTACATTCCCTGCAAGGATATGCTTTTTCCCCGGTGTGTGATTGCTGATGGATCTTTAGTTTTCCTGAGAAAGTAAAGCTCTTTCCACATTCACTGCAGGTGTATGGTTTTTCTGTGTCCATTGGTTGATGGATCTTTAGGTTTGCTGAGAGAGTAAAGCTCTTTCCATTTTCGCTGCCTGTGTCTGTGTGTTCTGCTGTATGTGTTTGATATTTGCCCCACAGAGCCGATGACTCATTAAAAGTCATCTTACATTTATTACACCTAAATAAGCTTGCTGTTAGTGGTGGCAGTGTAGGGATTAGAAGTTATTAAAACTCTTCTCACAAACACAGAACCTTTATGTTATTTCTTTTGTTTTTGTTTGTTAATGAACTCTTAGTTGTGATGGCTGATGAACCCTATTGCCACATTCAATATATCCTCATGCGTTTTCCTCTGTGCATGGTTGGTGATGCTACTTCAGTAATGAGGAGAAGCCAAAGCTCATCTTACGTTGGGTGTATGTTTTTTTTCTTTGGGATTTAGAGTCTAAGCGTCGGTTATATTTTGGCATAAATCATGTTAATGTGTTTGCTGACTGATCATTGTGGTTCCTGAATCACTAACTATATTTTAATCTTCACTAGGTATTTACAGTATATCTGTTCTTGCAGGACTGATAACAAATGTATGATCTTTCTATCAGGAGCTGTTTTCAACCTGTGTTAAGAACTTTCTAGAATGTGTGCAAAGAATAAACCTCACAGCTTATCTAAATAGTCTGTTTCTTTGACAACATTTATGAAATACACACAAAGAACAAAACTCAATACCAAGTCGTTATGCTCTAGAATAATGTTCTGCATTGCAAGTAGCCAAACACTTCTTTCTTTTAACTTTCTTTTAACTTACTTTTAAGCGCTCTGATACCTCTGGGTCTAGCCAGCGCTATATAAAACTCTTAATAAATAAATAAACTTTCAGATGTCTGCTTCACGATTCATGTTTTGTATACCTATGTTTTGTATACCTCTTTCTAGGGATTGTAAGATCCAACCAAAACAGCGTTTATGATGGACGAACACCATAGTATTGATATTGTCATATTAGAGAGGGGAGCACTTTTTATAACTACCTGATCATTATCTAAGATAAAGGGTGGGATCTAGCATGTTTACATTTTGGATGTGTTCTGGCAGTGTCATTTTTGTGATTTTAATTTATTTGGATGTTTTGGGACCAGCAGCATAGATGCCCTCAGCCTCTTGAAGCCGCCGGATTGCACTTGATGTTCCTGCAGGATACGTCTGTTCATGTACGAGATTCTCTGTCTCCTTCTGAGTTGTTCTATTTCGAATTACTGTTTGGCATCATTTCTGGTTCTTCTCGAGTATCAGATAGCTTTCCAGTATTGTCATGTTTTCTTCAATACTCTTCATCTTATTACAAGTTCAGGAATCTCCTCTCTGTGGATACAAAAATACCTGTAATGTCGTAAACTATAAGTAGCAAAAAGTGTCTGAAGAAATGTAAAAAAACAAAAACAAAAAACCCACTTGAATAAATTTCAGCCACCGGTAATTACTCTAGGTTGCAATGCAGTACATCGTTTTAGCTCACTGTACCACTATCAACAATAATCATTCTTATGGAAATCGGCATTCATTGATCCTGCTGCAAGAAAATAAGAACAGTCCAATTTGGGGAGAGGATGTAGCCTTACGGCTAGAGCGGTCAACCTCGAAGCTGGGGAGCCGGGTTCGAGTTTCGGCAACTACGCTCAACAACCTGTGATTCTGGGCAAATCACTTAATCTCCCCATGCCTAACAAAAATGAATATGTCCATCTGTAACGAAACTGGTGCTCATGTAAAGCGCTCGGATACCTGATATCTTCGGGTCTAGTTTGCGTTATATAAAACTCTAAAAAACATTAATAAAGAAATATGTACCAGAGTCCACATTCATTTGAATAGTAACATATGCAACAACACATAATGGTGTTGACCTTGTTGTCCTTGGTCAGTGAGTTGTGGCTTAAGTCCTATGCCACAGCAAGACAATTAATTAATACATTTCACTTTATCATGTTCATAGCTTAGGAAATAATAATGTTACAATGAAAATAAAAACACAACAGAATCATTTTCAGGACAAAAAAACAAATCCTAGAGGGAAAATGAGAATTGGGTGGCATGTCAAAGTGTATGATGTCCGTACGTTCACTTACAAAGACAGCGGCCAAGCAATGTCTATATGATCCCAAAGCGCGATTAGAGGGGCTGCCACATTTCAGTGTATTACTGCTTCCTGCTGCATGCGCAGAGATTGGCCATGTGTTCAATAATGGTGGGTTTATTAGGTTCAACACAAACAGTTTAGAGGGAGGGCAGTTCTTAGTGTTTGCAACCTTACCATAACTAATTAAGTTGAAATGGCAAATTTCTTTCAACACTGTCCACAATCTCAAACAAACTGCTGTCAACCATATGGGGTGCCATTAGATTTCAATGTGATACATATGATGCACAGATCAATCAGGAAGCAATCAGATCTGCTAATCAGATCCAAGTAAGATGTGTAAGACTAACTGAAGCTGACTTGAACAAGACTTATACACAAGTTAAAACAAGTTCTGGAAGTGCCAGATTTAAAATGACACAGAGTATACTCGGCTCCCAAGTAGCTACATGAGATAGGTTTGTACCAGGCATGGAAATCGCAGAGTAGATTTTTATTCACATATTGTAGTCCAGCTCGCTAGCCCTCTACTGTGAGATAACAGTAAACTCCTTGAAAGGTGTTTAAAGAGACAACAATTTCTGTATTTACCCTATCAGGTAGGAGAAGAATAGCCATGCACTGGTTAGACTGATCAGGCTCAGCAAGTGGCTTAAAGCTGCTGGCCACTGGAGTGTTGCTGAAAAAATTCACATGCAGCGCACAGGAAATGACCCTAAACTTAATGAGCACCTGGGAAGATGATACAAAATACTGTCTTAGGTGATGTATGTCTAAGAAATGTTGCCTTCCAGAAAGACCCGAGTCTTTCTTTAGAGTACCCTTTTAAACCATTAGTGTAATTGATTTAGAACTATTACACTTTGTAAGTATGCATTAGGCTGTAATTGATGACTTGTTGGTTTGGTAGATCACCCACTTGATACTATGTTTGATGCTTGTATTTAAAGATTATTAAAGCAATACAAAAAAAAAAATCTGTCAATGCACCAGAAAATGGGAGCTTAGAGATCATCAAACAATACTCAAAATACCTACAGAAATGTCTAGTACTTTAAGAGAATCGAGCACCTTCTAACTGGTGCATTCAGTGCAACTAAAACTATCAACTAGAAAATGTATTGCTAACTACAGACTTCTCTCAACCCAACCTACAACTACTCACAAAAACAGCAGCAGATAGTGAGAGAAGGTATGAATCAACGAAACAACTAACAACAATGACACCACAGACACTGAGCACCATACAAGACCAAAGGGCAGCATACTACAATGGAATGGTAACCTGCAGACCCAGCAGCACAGAAACAACCATCTCCAACCACAAACCAAACATATCCTAAAATGTATGGCCTCATGTGAGGTTCAAGATGCAACCCTCCAAGACATGTGGGTGATAAATTGCAACAGCTCAGATGGTAAGAGACAGGGCTTTAGGGTCACAATAACTTTGGGCCAGAAACATAAAAAGGAAAAGCAAAAATAGCAGTACTGCAATGAGCATCGAGTGGCAGACGCCGTTTTAAGGTTAGAATGCAAGATCCCTCAACTGGGAAACAATGCAACGGCACATTCATTATACTGTGCATTAAAAGGCAGTTTAATTGTTTTATGTCACACTATACAAATACTTCAAACCTTATCATACCCATCATGTGCTAGTCTTTGTTATGATATGCCCTGAATTCCCTGATCCTGGTCATACGGCAGTCATTATCAAGATGTGTCCAAACACTGCATCAAACTGCTGGAGTGTGGAGTTATTTACACAAAAAACCCACCCAAAGGGCAAAATGCTAGTGAAATCTACCTGGCCTATAAAGAATTTCACTTTTCAAATCTACTTCCTAAATTAATTATATATTTGAGCAAAAAAAGCATTAATAGATTTCTATTTTGTTTTAATAAAACTAGCACAAATTAAATGCTTTGCAACAATGCTCAACTCAAATATTTTGTAATAGAAAGTTGTATTATTCTTATTTGCACAAAACATACTAACACATAAATGCTGTGTAATAGGTAATTTCAGGTAGCTTGGTAATCACTGTACACAAAGCAAGATGAAGCCCATTTAATCGGACAAGCTGCTCTGAAAATTATATAATTAACAGCTCCTGTATCAACAGAGAGGGGCACTCCTTGACCTTATGTACACAGCAACCATTGTCCTTATACCAAAGGTTGGGAAGCCTGCAGACAGGTGGGACTCCTACAGGCTGATATCTCTGCTTAATTCAGACACCAAATTACTGGCAAACCGATTGAGAGGGGTAATCTTGGATTTGAAACACCCACACCAGAATGAGTTTATGCCACATAGATCTTTCACATTGAACATTGCCACAGCAGAAGGAATTAGGGCTCCGTTGGCAGTAGCCTCACTGGACACCAATAAGGTGTTCGATTCAGTGAAATGGCCCTTCTTATTCAGCATTATGAGCAAGATGGGATTTGGTCCCAGCTTCTTGAAATGGGTCAGATTGCTTTATACTAACCCTAGGGAGCAACTCAAAGTTAATGGTGTCCTCTCTCAGGAATGCCCCATTAGAGAGGGGCATGAGGCAGGGCTGCCTCTCTCACCAATGCTATTAGTCCTAGCGATAGAAGTGCTGGTGGCATGGATTCGGGTCGACGCCCAAATCTGGGGCTGGAGATGGGATAATACATGGGAGGAAATGCTATCCCTCTATGCGGATGATATTCTATTGTACCTAGCCCACACAGACGAAACGTATTTTTTGTGGAAAAGTGAGATCTTCAATATTTATGGGCACTTCTCCAGCCTTGGGATAAACTGGGTGAATTCCCAAATATTACCGGCGGCGGGCATCTGGAAGGGACATAATTTAAAAAATACCTGCTTGTTTTGAAATCTGCTGCGGGTGATACGGGGGCAAGGGGGGCTGTGAATTTTATCGTCGATCCTCTTTTTAAAAATTTGGCTGCTTGAATTTTGCTGCGGGGAATTACTGGGAGTTGTCAGAGGGTGGGGCCAAGGGAAATGAGGATTTTCTTCCTCGGCATTGCGCCATTAGAGCTGCAGTTTTTGTGCACGGAAGAGCCACTGGTGCAGCAAAGGCATGCCTAAGGCAAGCCGGGCTGCGCCCTTCCGGGACCAGGAATGCTGCCCTTACCCCATCAGATAAGGTAACTTAAACACATGGCCAATTACAAGCACTTCATACTCAACCATCCGCTTCCTGTATGCATGCCTTTGACCTTAATCTTCCATCACAGTCTTGCAACTACTACGGTTGGTTAGCGCAGCCTGGATTGAGTCATCCCCAGGGATCGCGCATATCCTCCGCAGTAGTTTGGCATTTCTATCTAGACAATTGTCGCTCATTTGCTGCCCACAAGCTAGACATATTCGAACTTCTATCTGAGGCTAGTCCGGACGCAATGTTTCTCATGGAGACTTGGCTGTCAGAGGACTCTGGGCCCGATGTCACTCAAGCTCTTCCCCCAGGCTACCGCATTATAAGGCTGCATAGACAGGGAAAAGTTGGCGGCGGAATCGCTATTGTCTATGGGGAGTCACTTAATTGCACTTCATCTTTGTCCACCATCTCCAATTGTAAGAGCTTAGCTTTTTCTCTAACCTTAGGTCCTACCTTCACTTTTGCTGAATCCTCATATATAGCCCCTATACCAAATTCCTTCAAACTCTCCTGGAGGTAGTTGCTGGGTTAGCTGTGGATAGACCTAATTTCTCTTTACCCAGAGATTTTAATCTCCACATGGATGACCTGCATGGTAGTGCCTCTAAAATGATATTGCATGATATGGCCTCCCTACAGCTGCTTTATTAAATGTAGGGACCGTCTAATAGTAAGGTCATACTATTGACCTGGTGTTTCGCAATCCCTGGAATCTTCAGGACCACACCCCTCTTCCTCTATCTTGGTCAGACCAATTTCTTATCCCCCCCTTATCCTCCCCATGTCCTCCCCCCCCGCCCCTCTTCCCCAGGCTAAACGGCTGAAACGTCCTTGGGCCAAAAATAATTTGAAGAATTGGCTGGAGGCCTTGGAAACCTCTAAACCCGATCCCTTGGATAACATCAATCTAGCCACTCACCAGTTTAATGAGTGGCTGGTCAACTCATTGGATGAGGTCTTCCCATGAGTTGGCATAAAGACGACCACTGATCTCACAAGTACCCCTGGTTCATGGCTCAGCTAATGTCTCGGGAGAAAGAATGCAGGCATCTAGAAAGAAGATGGATGAAGACCTATGATGTGATCAGTAAAGCTGAATATAGGAACTCCATCAGGCTTTATCATGCAGAGATTAAATGTTCGCAAGCCGCCTTCTACTCCACAAAAATCACTAACTCTTCCAATGCCCCTTGGGAGATTTTTAATATTTTCAAAGACATCACAGAACCCTTGGCAGTCAGCCCTACTTTGGTCGCATCGATTGAGCACTGTGATGAATTGGCGTCTTTCTGCCAGAAAAAAATCATGGACGTTTACTCCGTGTTTCTGGTCATTTCTGATACGATGGACCTTTGCTCCAGTAATTTTCCTCAGGATGCTCAAGAACACTCCCTTTCGGGTTTTCTTGACCTCACCATGTGTTTGGTAAAGGAGCTCCTACAAACTGTTAATTCCGGTTCACCTTTGGATCCTGACGCATCCCCACATCCTTCATCAAGGGTCTGATGGTGTTGTCCCTGTACTGACAGAACTATTAAATCTTGTTCCTGTGTTGTGGACGGGTGCCTCTCCAGTGGAAGCATGCGATTGTCAGATCACTCCTACCTGGACTCCTCCAACTGTAGTAATTGCAGGCCTATCTCCCTGTTACCCGTAGTCGCGAAACTACTAGAAAAACATGTTAATAAAAACCTTTCCGCCTTCTTCGAACATAAGGAACTCCTTCATTACATCCAGATGGGCTTCCGCCCTCCACACAGCACAGAATCAGCGCTGTTGGCGGTGGTCGAGAAACTCAGGCAGCTCTTGGATCAAGGAGGATCCGCAGCCATCGTTCTGCCAGACCTTAGTGCTGTGTTCGATACCGTGGACCATCCCACTCTCTTACAGAGGATTCATGGACAGAGCATTCGATTGGCTTTCCTCCTTCTTGGAGAATCATACCATTCAGGTTCAGTATCAGTCCTGCCTTTCAACCAGTCTCCCGTCCTGCTGTGGAGTGCATCAGGACTCCTCCCTGAGCCCCACTTCGTTCAATCTCTATCTACGTCCCCTTGCTGACATTGTGCACTCCTAGGGGTTGTCGTTGGTTTCTTATGCCAGAGACACCCAGTTGGTTGTGTCAATCTCCCTTGACTCTGGCTCAGGCCAGCTATCTCAGACTCCTTGTCTTCAGGAAGTAGCCAGCTGGATGGCTGGTTGTAAATTAAAACTCAAGGAAGATTAAACGGAAGTCATGTTGCTGGGTAACAATCTCAGCAACTTTTCTCTGAGCCCCTTCCCACACTGTGAGCAAACTGTTCACTCACAAAAACTCAATAAAGAACCTTGTGATTTGACTTGACTCTGGTCTTACCATGGACCATCAAGCCAAAAAACTTACTGCCAGTGCTACGGCATCCTGAGACTATGGTGGAAGGTCTTTAACCTACTGTCTTCCACCACCAGAAGAGTGATCATTTAGGCCTTTGTGCTTTCCTGACTGGACTACGGGAATGCCATGTCTTTGGGCTCACCCCTCTATGTCGTCAGGAGACTGCAGAATGCCGCTGCATCCCTCCTGACAATCATTTCGAAACACCAATCAGCCACCAAGGCTCTGAGAGATCTACACTGGCTTCCAGTGGAACACCAACAGCAGTTTAAGACTCTGTATTATTCACAGGGCAATTAATATGAAGGGCCCTTCCTTCTTGAGATATTAGCCTCTCTTGATCTCCCTGGGAGCCCTCAGATCTTCATCAGCCCACCTACTAAAGATCCACTTCCTTTCTGGCCCTCAGACTTTGGAACACTCTACCACTGAAACTGGCCTTAAAGACCTAGCTTTTCTGTGACTGATCTTCAATCAATCAATCAAGGGTTTGTAAAGCGCTGCTACTCACCTGTGAGGGTCTCAAGGCGCGGAGGGGTGTGGGGGAGGTTGCGGATTTGTATGGGTGTGAAGTTTCAGTCAAACAGCCAGGTCTTGAGGTCCTTCCTGAACTGGGTCAATGACGCAGAACCTAAGGTGGAGGGGTAGGATGTTCCAGGTCTTGGCGACGAGATAGGCAAAGGATCTTCCTCCGGGTCTGGTCTTGTGGATCCGTGAGACCGAGGCTACGGTGAGATGGGCGGAGCGAAGTTGTCTGGCGGGTGTGTGGAAAGCAAGGCGGTGGTTGAGATATTCTGGTCCTGCGTAAGAGAGCCTTGTCGGCGTGAGTGAGCAGCTTGAAGGCAATTCTCTTGTTGATAGGGAGCCAGTGGAGTTGTTGGAGATGATGTGTCATGTGGCTGTGGCAGGGATGTTGAGGATTAGTCAGGCTGCAGCGTTTGACGTTCTGTAGCTCCCTGAGCAGTTTCTAGGTGATGCCCGCATACAGTGCGTTGCCGTAGTCAAGTCTGTTGGTGATGAGTGCGTGGGTGAGCATTTTTCTGGATTCTGTGGGGAGCCATCTAAATGTCTTTCAAAGCTGACCAAGCGTGTGGAAACAGGACGAAGATACTGCGTTGATTTGGCTGATCATCGAGAGCGAGGAGTCCAGTATGATGCCAAGGTTGCGTGCGTGGTCCGTAGGGGTGGGAGAGGTTCCTAGTGCGGCGGGCCACCAGGAGTCATCCCAGGCTGAGGGGGTGGGTCCCAGGATGAGTACTTCGGTCTTGTTCGAGTTGAGCTGGAGGCAGCTGTCTTGCATCCAGGTAGCAACTGCCTTCATTCCGTTGTGAAAGTTGATTTTGGCAGCTGTGGATTCGTTGGTGAGGGAGATGATCAGCTGGGTGTCCTTGGCATAGGAGACGATGTTAAGTCCGTGGCTTTTGATGATTGCTGCAAGGGGAGCCATGTAGATGTTAAAGAAGGTGGGGCTCAGGGAGGAGCCCTGGGGAACTCTGCAGCTGATCTCTGTAGGTTCTGAGAGGAACGGTGGTAATCAGACTCACTGTGTTCGGCCAGTCAGGAAGGAGTACATCCAGTCCAGTGCCTTGTCGTGGATGTCAGCGTTGTGGAGCCTCGTGATTAGGATGCAATGGGAGACGGTGTCGAAGGCGGTCAAGAGGTCCAGTTGGATGAGGGCGGCAGTTTCACCCCGTATGAGGAGGAAGCGGATGTCGTTGGTGGCAGCGAGGAGTGCGGTCTCGGTGCTGTGGTTGCTTCGGAACCTGGATTGGGAGGTGTCCAGGACTTGGGCCTCTTCGATGAACTCGGATAGCTGGACGTTGATGGCCTTCTCGATGACCTTGGCTGGGAAGGGGAGGAGGGAGATGGGTCTGAAGTTCTTGAGGTATGTCGGGTTGGCGGACGGTTTCTTCAGCAGGGGGTTGATCTTGGCGTGTTTCCAGTCGTCGGGGAAGGTGGCGGTTTCAATGGAGCAGTTGATCTTCTGCAACAGTTTTATCTCGCTCCCTTCAGGGTTTATGGCAGCGCTGGGAGGCCTTTGCGGAGCCATGTGCTATATAAGACCTCAGGAATAGAATAGCATGCAGAGGTAGGAAAAACAGCCGCCGAAGGTTGATGCTTGGATTTTCTTCAACCCTTTGCAGCAAAACCACCTCTAAGGGCCAAGAACTGCAATTGGCACCATTTGGCAGGTTAGAACTACCAGAAGAGGAGTTCTGGGGTTGCAGATGAAGTCTTTGATGGCCCTGAGACTTCTTAACAGGATGCAAGCTGACACAAGCCCTTGGAGAACCTTGGCAAGCAGGATGTAGAAAGCAAAAGTCTAGTCCTTTCACTGCCCAAGACAGAAGCAGCAAGCAGTAGGCCAGCACAACAAAGCATCAAGCAGAGTGGAAGTTCCCCTTCTACAGCATCCAGCTCTTCTTGGCAAAATCTCCACTTAGTCTAGAAGTGTTCTGAAGTTATAGTGTCAAAGCTCCAGTACTTCTACCAGTTTCTGCCTTTGAAGTAGGCAAACTTCAAAGGAAAGTCTTTGTATTGCACATGATCCTGCCTTTCCCTGACCTGGCTCCAGATACTCTACAGGGGTAGGAGACAGCTCTGTGTGAGGACAGGCACAGCCCTATTCAGGTGTCAGTGACAACTCCTCCCACCACTCTAGCTCAGGAAGACGCATCAGCATAGTGAAGGGTCATCAGGATATGCAGGGCACACCTCAGCTCCTTTCTGTGACTGTCTAAAATGAATGCACAAGCAGGCCAACTGTCACCCTCCCTCAGACGCGGATTCCACAGGCAGGCGGAGGCACAGAATGGTAAAGCATGAAAATGCCCACTTTCTAAAAGTGCCATTTTCAAACAAGCAATTTAAAAACCAACTTCACTATAAGACGTATTTTTAAATTGTGAGTTCAAGGACCCCAAACTCCAAGTCTCTATCTCTTCCCAATTGGAAGTGACACTTCTAAGAGGTTACAAGGCAGCTCCCATGGTAACCTATGGGAGAGATAGTCCTTGCAATAGTGAAAAATACATTATGAAGTATTTTACTATCAGGACATGTAAAACACACCCGTACATGTCCTACCTTTTACATACACTGCACCCCGCCCATGGGGCTACCTTGGGCCTACCTTAGGGGTGGCTTTACATGTAGTAAAAGGGAAGGTTTCAACAACATGGCAGTTTAACACTTCACTCACACACACTGCAGTGGAAGGCCAGAGACATGTTTGCAGGGCTACTTATGTGGTTGGCACAATAAGTGCTGCAGGCCCTCTAGTAGCATTTGAATTACGGGCCCTGGGCACACCTAGTGCACTTTAAAAGAGACTTACTAGTAACTCAAATATGCCAATCATGGGTAAACCAATCAACAATACATTTTATACAGAGAGCATACGCACTTTAGCACTTATCAGCAGTGGTAAAGTGCCCAGAGTCCTAAAGCCAACAAAAACAGGCCAGAAAAAAAATAGGAGGACGAAGGCAAAAGGTTTGGGGATAACCCTGCAAAAGGGCCAGGTCCAAGTATAATGATGTAGCCCTTGCATGTATATTTGTTGTGCTCATACTTTTACAGCAGGTGTGCAAACACTGGTTGTGTGTTTTGTCAAATCAATTGACAAGCAGAGAAGTAGTAGCTACAGCCCCGATTCGTAAATGTCTTGCAGTGTCCTTGGCACAGTCTTTAAGAGGGGATTAACAGCACAGACGAGTATTCTTCGTTCTAGAATTAGCTGATAGCTGCATTACCGGTCATGTCCTTTTGCAAAAAACATTTCACATTGTGCGACTTGAAGCTCATTTTGTGACTACACAATGGGGAGCAGCTATTTCACTTTAATTTGTGAAACAAAAGGTAAACACTGACCACACTATCCTAGGTGCATTAATCCACTTATCTATGCCTTCTATTGTACACTGTGAACAACACTTTATACACAAATCTCTGCATGACGAGTATGGTCACCAAGGATGCAAGTGTGAAGGCCCCAGACCAGGGTAAGAAATTCTAACTTTATAAATAAGAAAGTAAACACTTTAGACCTCTTTGAAAATGGTTTGTAATAGTGCAAACAACAGACCTCTAGGAGAGTCTATGACCATAATGATGAAGGAAGCCACAAATGTAGGGACACCACTTCACAATATAAAGGAAAACCAGGCGCCAACTCTGAAGGCTACAATGCCAGCATTATAGGCGTGCTCAATAAAGCACCTACACTGTGTAGAGCAGTCAGAGCCGCAGCACAATGACCCACCAGAGACAGCAGCAGATAAGGAGTCTCCTTGCAGTGCCTCAAAAATGGAGACAAAAGTCTGCTGATGCTATTGGCGGCCATGAGAGAAGAAGGTAGAACAACGACTATGAATACATCGAACAGGAAGAGTCGGATGCAGGGCTTTAGTAATAGTATGAAACTTGATTCAAGCGAGGAATATGCACATAATATATAGAATCACTGGATAGTAAAGGACCATGTGACCCTGGAATGCAAAAAATAAGTATATTTCAAACGTATCCAGTGTACATTTAGGGGCATTTAAATCAATGGTAATGAGGAGGGTAGTTATAAGGCAGGTTGATGTTTGTTTTAGCAGCAAAGACAGGTGCCATGGGGGATGAAGCCGCTCGCACAATTACGGAAGTTCTACACCTTTTGTCAAGTATTTCATACCTCTCTTACTCAAGACAGAAAAACGTTCCATATCCCATAAAACTGCAGCTGTAAGTAAACAGATGCAATCGTAAAATGGTGTCTTGCACTCTTCAGACTGTGCTAGCAACAACCACAAAAATGTGCCTAAAGGCAGCGTGTAACCATTGTGATGGGTGTGAAATTAACAACTTCAATCAACTGAATCATGACTTATGGATTGGTGCTGTTTATCATGAAAAGTTCATAAAAAAACCTATTGTACAAGTTCCACCCCTTTACAATTATGGAAGTGGTGAGAGTTATTTACAGGGTGAAAGAGATGGCTGAACCTGCTGAATGTTTTAAGAAGATTGGACAGGTTTTACTCTGCCTTAAAGGGGCAAGTAGCCCATTAGAGAAAGTGGCAAGCATGTACAAGTCGGACAATGAGGACATTTATTTCATAATGAAACATAATTTGAGTAGGAAGTATTATTGAAGATCAATTATCTTTATAGGAGTCTAAAAATGTGGCCTCTGGTATTTTAGAAAGAAGTAAATGAAAACATGAAGACATTTGTGGATGTTGTTATTTATGTAATTTTTTTTGCATTGCACAAAAATTTATTCCAGCACATGGTCGAGACTGGTGTGCAGCTTAACATTAAATGCCTCGAAGACAAATTTTACTTTCTGATCAGATCAAATGTGCCAGAACCAAAGCCAGTATTTCAGCTGACCTCTCTGTGCTATAGCACGCGTTGTGAAATAGTTGATGAGATTGATAAAAAAAAAGTTAAGACAGAAACTGTCAGGCTTTTTTTTATTTATTTTTTATAACCAATTTTATTGATTTTATGAGAGACCAACAAGAGAAAACAGTACATGACCTTGATATGCAAGGGAAAGGCAGAGCAACACCCACCCCAGCCCTCGGTTGTTCAATGACAGCGTCAATCTGCTATCACCCCAACCCATTTGCCCCACATTTTGCGAAACTTCTTCGGGCATCCTCTGGCCTCGTACAGGGGCCGTTCTTGCGCAGCGCACCAATCCACCCCCCTGCACCAACGTGTCATGGTGGGAGCAGTCGAGTTCAGCCAGTTTGCCGCAATGTCCCTCTTGGCCGTATTTAGAAAGAGTTTGTCAGCTCTGGAGCCATCCATCCCCTCTGATTCCCAGGAGCACATTCATTGGATTTAGAGGAACTTCCCAGCCCAGGACCTCGGTAAGCTCCCCTATCACGGATTCCAATTAGTAGCGCGTGACTACGGAGCAAAGCCATACCATGTGGTAAAAATCAGCTTGTGGGTGGTTGCAGCGGGGGAAGGATGCATCGGGTCGGAGCCCAGCGCGGTGGAGGCGCAGCGGTGTGAGGTAGGCAGCATGGAGGAAGTATACTTGGACTAAGTGGAGCCTTGCCGAGGCTGTGATTGTTTTGGGGGTCCTTAGCGCGTCCCACCAATCGTCATCCTCCAAGCACCCAAGCCATCCTTCCCACCTGTCCCTGAGCCGGGGTAGCGTGTTGGGGGTGTTGTTTGTAAGGGAGCGATAGATACGGGAGATCCCCTCCTTCCCAGGTTGCCAGTCATGATCTGGGCTTCGGGCGGGCTGTATTCGGGTAAGGAGGTGCCCTCCGAGATATGAGAGTGAAGGGCGTGGCGCAGCTGCAGGTAGCGATAAAACTGGGAATTGTGGAGGGAGTACCGGTTGTGCAAGTCCTGAAAGGTGCGTAGGTGGTCCCCACCCCAGACGTCCCCCAATTGTGAAATCCCAATGAGGTCCCATGCTCTAAAGCCAGATAGATTGGCGACCTCCCGGAGCAAAGTGCCTCGTCAAAGTGGGGTATATTGAGTCAGTTTGTCCGACCAGCGGGTGTGGCGTAGGGAAGCCCGCCAGGCCAAAAGCACCCCACATGTGCCCTAGGGCAGGGTTCTGGGAATGATGTTCCCGTACAGCATTCCCTGGATGTTATGCAAGCCTAGGGTGTGCAGTTCTAGTCGATATGCCGGATCTGACCAGCCACCATTGAACCAGTCGTGCAATGTAAGGAGCCGAGTAGCTAAATAGTAAAGATATAGATTTGTCATCCCCAGGCCACCATCGAAGGGCGGGATCCGGCACTGGGCGAGGGCCAACCGGGGCCTCCGACCCTTAATCTCCATATTCTACATATGACCTGTCATTGCTAGAATCCTTAATTTCAAGGACAGAGACTCCATTCTGAGTGAGACCCGTAGCCGCAAGACTAACCTTCCAAGGGCATCCCATACTGATCTTCCCGGATTACACGCGGGAGGTACAATCCCAGAGGCACTCCTTCACCGAAGTGAAGCAAAAACTGCGGGCTCTGAATCTCCAATATAGGCTACTCTTCCCGGCCCGTCTCCGCGTGGTGTTTCACCCCCACAGGAACCCGGTGGCCAAGCTGTCCATTTCCCGGAACCACGACCGCAAGAAGGCTAGGGGCGTATTCTGAAGCATGTAGAGGAACCTGGGCAGAATCATCATTTTAAATAAAGCTATTCTGCCCATAGGATTCAGCGGCAGCGCCTGCCATTTGAGGAGATCAGCACAGGCCTTTTTCACTAGCGGGGTTACATTGAGCGACCAGGCAAGGTCTGGGAGGAGGGCAACCCAGATCCCAAGATATTTGAAGGACTGCCGTCAAAGAGGTATCGATGACTGCCAATCAAAGAACTCTCGAGAGAGATGGAGGGGGAGCAGGACGGACTTAGCAGAGTTCAGTTGGAGGCCGGAGGTTTGCTCGAAGAGACTCAACGCCCGGAGACAACGGGGTCCTGATTAGGCTGGGTCCGCTAAAAATAGCAGAACGTCATCTGCGTAAAGAGCGATTTTGGCCTCCTCCTGGCCAGGCCATTTCCATCCCATTATTTGCTCGTCGGACCGGATAAGGCAGGCGAAGGGCTCCATCGCCAAAGCGAAGAGGAGGGGCGAGAGGGGACATCCCTGCCTCGTGCCCCTCTGGATGGGTAAGGGCTGCGACAGAGCTCCATTAACCAGTACTCGGGCCCGCGGCTTACAATATAGCGTCTTGACAGAAATGGAATTTGGAGCCTATTTCTGTAAACTGGTCAACACCACTTCCAGGTACCGCCAGTCCACTGAATCAAACACTTTCTCGAAATCCACGAGAAGAAGGGACAAGTATGGGGTCAGTTGTTGGCGGTTCGCTAGAGCAAGGTGGAGACGTCTAAGGCAGTGTCTGGTGTCCCGAGAGGGCATGAAACCGCACTGGTCAGGGTGGACCAGTTTGGCCAGGTACGGTCGCACGCGGTTGGCTAAGACGGAGGCAAATACTTTGAGCTCCGAATTGATGAGAGAGATGGGGGCGATAGTCGGAGCAATGCTTCGAGGGAGGCCGAGACTTGGGGATCACCACGATGGTGGCCATATCAGTTTCGGAGCAGAACAAGCCCTTATCAGTCACCTTTTGATACATCTCTAGAAGGCGGGGAACCAGCATGTCATGGTAGGTCACATAAAACTCATGCGGGAGTCCGTCTGGCCCCGGTGTCTTACTAGAAGCCATACGAGATGGCTTCGTTGACCTCCTCTGGGGTGACTGGGAGGTCCAGCGCCTCCGCCTCAGATTCGTAGAGTCGCGGAAGAGGGAACCGTTTTCGCTGAAGTACCTCCGAGAGTGAGAGATTGGGGGGCTGCGAAAAGTAAAGGGTACCGTAGTATGCGGCAAAACATTGGGCCACCGCCACCGGGGATCGTTGGACCGCTCCGTCCGGGGCTGTCACCTCAGGAATGATGCGGATTGCCATTGGGTAAGTGGCTAGTCAGTGAAGGAGCTTCCCATTTTTGTCTCCCCATCCATAAACTCGTGCCACAGAGGACCTCCACAGCAGCTTGGTGGCCTCCAGGGAGGTCTGCTTAATCTCGTCCCTCAGAAATGCTAGTCTCCTATCCCAGGCTTCAGTCCTCTCTTCCGGGAATTGACCTTCAATTAGGATAGCGTGAGCTTCTAGGAACATAAGCCGGGAGTCTTGCGCCGTTCGTTTGAGTTTCAGTTGGCCCTTGGCGAAGCCACGAATGGTGGCCTTACCAGCTTCCCACAGGGTGCCACGGGAGGGGACCGAGCCCTGGTTAGTGATAAAGTAGAGGCGGAGCTCATCGCCCACTGAGTCCCTAAATTCTTTATCCTGGAGAAACCAGGTGTTTAACCACCAGATCGGGCGCGAAGATTCGGGGAGGTCACCCATCCGCATCGCCACAGGGGAGTGATCAGATATTTCTCTGGGGAGGATGGTGATATCCTGAATTGCCCGACAATCCAGGGCCGGCATGAAAACATAGTCAAGTTGTGCATGTGTGTGATGGGATGCCGATGTGTGGGTATAATGTCGGGTCGTCGGGTGCCAAAGTCTCCAAGCGTCCCCTAGCCCCAGGGCGGTGGCCCAATTCGATAAGAGATTAGAATGGGTGATCCTAGAGGCCGAGGGGGCCCTGGCGGTGTCAAGGTCGGGGTTCATAACTGCGTTGAAATCTCCCCCAATGACGGTCATCCCCGGGGGTAGGGCGGCAACCAGTGTAGCAACTTGCCTAGGTGTGGGGGTCATCGGGGAAGGTGGGGAGTATACGGATAACAGGCTCAGGGTCCGGTCTCCTATGTTCCCTTCCAAGGCAACGAAGCAACCCTGAGGGTCATGAGTAACCTTTCGCAAAACGAATGGGAGGGCGCGGCGCACCAGGACAGCCACCCCTCTCGATCCCCGATTAAAACCGGAGTGCCAGACTCCGCCATAGCCGTATCTCGCCAGGAAGGGGCAGTTATTGCCTACCAGGTGGGTTTCTTGGAGCAGCAATATGTCTACAGTGTGACGTGCATATCGCAGTACTGCTGTGCGCTTGACCCTGTCTAACAGGCCATTAACATTCCAGGACATTATATAGAGCAATGCCCTCCCGGTGCGGTTATCAGACATGGGGGCTGTGAGTGTAGGATAAGACACCCAGTGTGGGTGTCAGGTGTGGGTGAAGCGTTGCACCTGCATGAGGTAGTGGGTACATCCCTATAGTGCTGGTCATGTGCGCGCTCGCCTTGCTGCTGTAGAGGAATGCTGGTGCAATAAAAACAAAAACAACATCGGGACAACAGTCCCAACCCCCCTCCCTACCCCCTCTCCCCCACCCTACACTTCAGAAACAGAATCATCTGTCGTCCCAAACAGGCAAAGTTAGTAACCAAACTAAAACGTTCGGGTTGGGTTGCATGGAGGACCCCTCCTTACATAAGGATACGTATTGTCTCGGCAGAGTGATCAGATGGTCGTAAGTGAAACCTAGCCATGAGGCTGTTGAAGATGGACAGTCAAAGACGCGGCGCTGGTCCGAGCCGTCACTTCAGGAGGACCGGGCTGCAGGAGAGTACGGAGTCCGCAGAGGCAATGCGGAGGCTTTCTGGTGAAGTGTTACGCAGATCGATACGGCTCGTGGAGCTGTACCGCCGCGGGGAGCGAGAGGTGGACAAGGGTGCGTGATCTTTAGGGCGCTGCTCGGATTTTTTGGGTGAGCCCGACCTGGTCCGGTGAGCTCCGCGCCTCCTGCGAGACTGTGTGCGCCTTCCGTGTGGGTTGGATGTTCCCTTGTGGGTGTTGCCTCCTTGGGCCTCTGGATGGGGATCTGAATTGAGCAACTTGAGGGGCCGCTCCTCAGTCAGCCAAGTCCAGGCCGTCTCAGGGGAAATCGAAGAAGTGGGTTTTGTTCTGAAACACCACGCGGAGACGGGCCGGGAAGAGTAGCCTATATTGGAGATTCAGAGCCCGCAGTTTTTGCTTCACTTCGGTGAAGGAGTGCCTCTGGGATTGTACCTCCCGCGTGTAATCCGGGAAGATCAGTATGGGATGCCCTTGGAAGGTTAGAGTCTTGCGGCTACGGGTCTCACTCAGAATGGAGTCTCTGTCCTTGAAATTAAGGATTCTAGCAATGACAGGTCATATGTAGAATATGGAGATTAAGGTGCAGCGCGACGTTGCAGATAGAATGATTTTACACTTGAGGAATGCTTTACGTGATCGTCACCGTAAATGCCTCCCAGGTTTTAATAAGTTAAAAACCACCTTGGGCTGCAGGGACTTCATAATCAATTGGGAATGAGTATACATTGGGCAGCAGTCGTGAGTGGTGTATGAAATGCTATACGTTATCTTGAGACATATAAAGGTTAGTGCAACCCATTGTATATATTCGCAGGAGAGGATCGACAATTGCGATTTTTTGAGGGGGAACACGACCAATTGGCGCATGGTTCCGAATCAGATGTGGTTGTAGGTATGCTGGACATGAGCAACCACAGGGAAACTACATGAATAAACATAGTGGGTTATTTTAGATTGGGGTCCTATTGATGAAAGGAGCATTTGTGAATGGCTTATTTCTCTTTGTTTTTTATCATTGTCAATAACCACAGATTGGGTGTGAAAAGGACTGAGGTGAGGACTGGTGCCCCAGCAGCCCTGATGAAGTTGCCTTGACGGTTTTGGCAACGAAACATGTTGGCTAGTGACAAATAATAACGGCCATGTGTATGCCTTGTTTTTAAATTGAGGACACTCACAACAGTGAATAAATAGTGGTGTATGTGAGTGCTATCTCGTTTTTAATATATTGAGATACCAATTATCTGTGCACGCTTGGGGTTAATCAAACACTGAGTGAACTTTGCAGCCTCAGTGTTAGGGGTCACATAAACCTATTGTTTTGACCTTCCACCTCGGTGGATTTCTTATACACACCTTTTTCTTTCTTTATTCTTTTCGGGTAAGAAAGCAACTGATGATGATAACGTGGGCCTACTGGCGAGTACCATCCAGGAGCCCTTTTGGTTTGCGCACGTGAGGTGCTTTCTTACCTTTCTCACATTTTTTTCACGTTGTTGGGTATTTTTTACTCGTTGTCTTAGTTCACTCTGAGTAATGAAGTGAACATGATTGTCTGGTGGTTATTGACAATTGATTTTTAAATGAGAACAGTCGGGACAATCCAGATCATTGATGATTGGAATAGATCTGGTTTGGGAAGGGGTATTAACAAATAGATATGACCCCCCTAAGAGTCCTTAAAGTGTTGATGGACTGTTCATAGAGTTCAGACCTTGTTGTGTTTATAAAAGGTCTGTGTGGTGCGCCAGGTGGAGGCCTGGGAGCTAATGAGCGGTGGGCACGCTCTACGGTGAACCAGGCGGACAGGGAGGCTTCGGGCATCCAGGATCTGATCCATTGTTCAATAAAGTCCCCCATTTGCCCCTGCTCTGCGCCCTCCGGGAACCCCACCAGGCGGAGGTTGTTGTGCCGCGACCTGTTTTCGGCGTCTTCTGCCTGCCTGTGCAGGTCTTTTGTGTGTGTCTGCAGGCGAGCCACTTGTTCTTTCAACTGGGCGACTTCGTCCTCGACTGCGGAAATGCGCGACTGAGTTTCTGTGATGCGGGTCGTCGCGTTATGGAGGTCCTGTCAAAGGAGGGTCACGTCCACCTGGACCTCGCCAATCTTGCCCTCAACTGAGGCCTGCGAGGCACTGATCACCTGGAGTATGGTGCGGAGGTCGGTGACCGGCGTGGCGGATTTCTCGACAGGTCCGATCGTGGACCCGGGATCGTTAGTTGTGTACTGGTCCATTTTGGTCTGCGATGGAGATTTAGGCCCTGGGTCTCTCCCCATGTCCGCCTATGATGTAGGTGACCTCGAACGCGGGGATTTCGAGGTACGGCACAGGTCTCATCAGGCAGGGCACGGGTCAGCTGCGGTGTGACGTTGCCGCCATGAGCGGCAAGTCCCGGCAAGTCCGGGAAAGCAGGGCCCACGCCGGTGGGGCGCCACAGGAGTCAGAGAAGGACGCCGCCCGTGGCGGAGCCCTGGTTCTGTTCAGCAGGAGGGGATAGCGGCTAGTGCAAGCCAGGGTCACTTGATGCCGCAGGTGCTAAGCAGTGCCGGGAGGAGGAGGGTGGCCGAAGGTCCTGCCGCTGGGCTTCTCGTCTGAGGGTACTGGTGACAGGCACCCGCCCTGCCCGGGACGGCAGGTCCAACTGTGGGTGGTGGTGAGTGGCGTCTCACCCCCATGCGACTGCTCTGCGGCCGGGACCAGGATCCTGGAAGTGCAACAGGGCGGGGGGGGGGGGGAGCACTGCCCGCCGCGCGATCGCGCGGCCGAACCACCACCCTCAACCACTCCCGTGTGGTGACACTACATTAAGCCGGGAGCCAGTCCGGGCCTACCTCATGCGTGGCAGGGGCCTCCCCGGGCCCCGATCACAGACGCCCCACCGCGGCCCAAGGCGGTTGGAGGATTCCTCGTTGGGGCAGAGGCCCCTCGCGGGCAACAGGGGGATGCGAGGGGCGGGCAATACAGCACCCCCGGCTGTCCGATCACGACAGCCGAACTACTGCTCGGTGATCCCCGCTGCACTTCAGGTGTGGGTGTTGGCGGGCCAGGGTGCTTGCCGACGTGATGAGGCTCAGAGGATACTGGTGGACGTGGGCCTCCACCTCCCAGTGCAGGGCCGCCCGTCCAACCCACCGCCTCCCGCACTGGTCTGTTGGTAGGGGGGGGTGCCGCCCGACCACGACAGCCGAACCCCCACCTGGTGATCTTCAGGACGCTGTGTGCAGGGATGTTGGCAGGGCAGGAAGCCACCCCAGCGTATCAGCACCAGGACGGGTGTGGGCCTCCTCCTCCCAGGACAGTGCCCGATCCCGCACCGCCAATGCAGCTCGCTGTCACGCTGGCCCCCACACCCTCTCCGGCGGTCCCGATTGCCTCGGGGGTTGCAGCAGGGGGGGGCTCCCACTGGGCCCCACCGCTCGATACAGCGGCCGGTATTGCGGCCCGTCCTCCCGTATGGCACAGCCTGCACGGTCAGGCACGTCGCAAGTGCGGCAGAGGGTAGGGGCCCGCCCCAGGCCCCGAGTCTCTCAGGCGGCGCAGAGCACAGAATCACGCACCAGTCTGCTGCCCCCGGGGACGACCCACCTCAGCCGGATCGGAACTTGCATGCCGGGCCCTGCTGCTCGATACAACGGCCGGCGTTCCTGCCCGTGCTCCCGCCAAGCACAGCCCCGCAGAATCAGGCCCGTCTCCAAGGCAAGGATAATCGGAGGCAATCGAGGCCTCAACGCAGCTGCGGGGCCCGTCAGAGGTCAATCCGCCAGGAAAGGCTGCCCATCAACTGGAATCGGACCCTAGGTCGAGCTACGGCCCGGCAGGCACCAACATCTTACGTGGGGGCAATCGGGGATGCAGACGCAGCTCTCCCTCTGCGGCGGCCCTGGCTTTGATTTCACGATGTCCGCGGGGAGTCTTAACATTAATTAGGTGCTGGCATCGATTTAGGGCCAGATGAGACTGCCGATGGCGTTGGATGCGGAAGCGGATGACGGATGGGTCTGGAGCACTCAGAGTGCGACTGCCATCTTGATGCTCCCGGCCACGCCCCCCCAACTGTCAGGCTTTTACAGCGTTAATAGAATAAAATCTTCTTGAGCCCGTCACACTTCCCCCTGCACCGAACCTCCAATTAATCCTCTGGCGTGAAACGAACGCGGTTGAAGCGTCTCGTTTCACCCCCAAACTACATCTCCCATGATCCCTACTTCCGGGTAGGCAGGCGCGTGTGCGTGCAATGATGACGCGCCTACCCGGAAGCCTCTTAATCCGGGCAGCGGCGGCAGTGCGGTGCTGTGAATTCTGATGTAAGAGACGCCGGAGAGAGAGAGAGAGAGCTACACTGGAAGTAATCCTTGGCATTTGGACGCTCGCTACTAGGGCCCCACACACCCCACACACCCCCCCCCCGTCAAGGGTGTGTGCAATCTACTAAGCATAGGATTTATACTGATAGGAGAGCTTTCCAGTTCAAAAATTAAAGCTTTCATATGTTTCCCATTTTGTACGTGTGCTGTATAACAGAGCACACATGCAAAGTTTGAAAAGTATGTAGAAATTAAAATGATTCTCCTCTGTTAAGCCGGCCTCAAGGAAGAATAATGATTTGGTGTAAATATTTCTCTAAAACTGCTAATAGAGTAGATTTTGTGTCAATACCCATGGGTGCTTGCTTGAAAACACCCATTTACCACCCATGGAACGACCCCGTGAAGCAAAGTAGCGCATAGTGCTACTTTTCATCATTTTGATCAATTTTTCAATGAAAATTCTGATTTGCTCTAGAAAGTAAATACCACCAAAATGCCTTGAGCTGGGTTTGCATAACTCAAACCAGATGAAGGGCAGATCGCCCCACTCTGGATGAGTCGGTAGTCGGGGAGTGCGCGCTGCGCTGGGTGGCTGCCGGCTCCATGCGACTAATTGGGTAGTAAAAAAGAACAATGATATCATGGTGAATGACTAAATAGCTGAGTGTCGACACTGGTTAGGGGCCTTGAATGGGCCCCGGGGGTGTCAGACAGACTACCATTATATGCTGATGAGGTCCGGACATTCCTTGATGAGCCTTAGCAGTCAGGACCCCGGGTCCTCCAAATCTTTGGGAAATTCTCAGCGCCATCATCAACAAAGATACATCCTCTGTTTATCTCATGGTGTACCCCCCTTTCACTGTTTGAAAGGGCAGGGGACATTCAGGTCTTGATGAATTTAAATACCTCTGGGTATACATTACAGAGGATGTGCAGAGGGCCTGGGACAGAAACATTCAACCGTAGCTGGATAGCCTGCCCAGGGACCTGGGGTTCTAGTAAGCACTCCCTCTGTCCTTCTTGGGGTGCTCCTCAATATCTAGACTTGCTAATTATACCATCTACAGATTATTCCATATATTATTCCCTGCTACCTCTTCACTCGAATGGATGCCGTTTTGCAAGGTTTTCCAGGGAACTACCACCCTTCCCCAGAATTGCTCTGTTAAAATGCTTCAAATCCATGTTCGAGGGACATATAGCGGCTGCAGTGGATTCATATCTTAGAGCATCCCATTTAATTATTATAAATGGATGGTGATTTGATACCCGGGGCGACCCAGCCTTTGCCCCTGACAAATGGGCGATGTGGAGGCCAAGGTATTCCACCTACTTTATGGGGGAAAGAGACCCCTTCTTCTCTCCCTCTAGCCATGAGAGTGACATTTCGGGTTTGGAATGAAGCTATTAGGTCTCTGGATGCGTCGAATAACAAGGACAACCCCCTGTAGTTGGCGGATTAGCTGGGGCAGATGTCTGGGGTTACAGGGACTCCAGTGGTGGCATGCAATCTCAAAGTTGGGGGAGGTCATGCAAGTTATATTGAAATCATTTACAGAGCTCAATAGTGAATATAACCTCCAATGTAGTCAGTTCCTTAGACTTGGGTAGCTCCTGTGTGCTCTTCCCGACTTTGCATGAGGGAGGCCAAAGTTTTAATGAAGGAATTGAGGTCATACGATCACAGCAGTCTATGGCTCTTTAGCAACTTGTTCACCTGACTCTTTTGGCCAGTTGCAGGATGTAGGAAGCTGGTTATATATATGGTATACCATAAAGAGGTATACCGTGCAAAGAGCCCAGGTATTTCCATATGAGTGGACAGGGGCTTACTCTAGCAATCCCAAGGTGCTCTTCTAGGGGGTAGTGTGATTGAGCACCCCTAGGCTTATCAGAGAGGAGTGTTAGACATCTGCAAAATATACACACAGTCAATAGTTCTTAGGAAAACCCACTTTTGTAAAAATACTAATGAGGGCTCTGGCAACTGTTGGAGCAGTGACAGTCCTTAGGGGTATAGCTTCAGGGTACCGGGTGGCATGGATCCACTACCACCAGTATAAATCTGTTCCCCAATGCTATTGGAGGGTCTAGGGGGGGCAACAATGTCAACTCCTACCCTTCAAAGGGAACCCCAACCTCTGGAAATAGAATTAAGGGGGCCTTTGGGTGGCCATCTGCTTTGCCACTGGCTTGGCAGGTGGCACAGGAGTTCCTACTCCAAGTTTTGGCCTGGTCAAGATGCCCAACTAGGGGGATGTCATGAGCCAAAGTGAGTAAGAATTCTCTATACATGTGAAGCACTACCACTCTCCTAGTGGCACCAGGAATGGGGTCTATGGCTTCAGTGTAAATGAGTCCCCATTCCCAATAGGTTCTGTAGGAGCCACCGACATCTCCCTTTCCTGATCAGCAGCTTGCTGTCTCTGGATTTCAAGAGTGGGACAGGTCCTCTGACCCTGGCACAGATCTTGCCTAGAGGGCCTCCCTGGGCCTAGGAGCTCTGACATGTAAGGCCCAAGTTCCTGGGGCTCAGTCCCCTCTGAGGCTGACAGGTCTTCTCCCCGAGGAGAGCGGACATGAGCCTGTGTCTGTTGTGAAGCTGGTTTCCCAGACTTCTTGCCTTTTCTCTTGGAGGGTTGGGTCATTACTCCACGCTCCAACTTCTCTTTTTCACTATGGGCTTTGTATTGTGCTCTGGGTTTGACACACACTCATTCAGGTATACCCAGCATAGCTGCATGAGTCTTTCTTTCGACCTCAGCCCAGGAGGACTCCAGATCATTTCCTAGCAGGCAGGCTACAGGAATTGCAGAGGATACCACCACCTTCTTTTGGCTAGTAACCCCTCCCCATTCTTAGAATACCATGGCCATGGGATGGACCTTAGTTTGGTTGTCTGCACTGATGACTGTGAATGCCTCATCAGCCAGATACTATACCGGGGATATCAGTTTTTCAGCCTTCATAGTGACACTTGCACCTGCATCCCTCAGTGCTTCAACTCTGATCCCATTTATATGAGGCTGTTGTCTGTAGGCTTCCATGTTAATGGCCCAGACAACCAGGGCAGCTACATCCACCTCTCACCCCCCAGAGACTAAGGTTGCTTCAGTGAGCTCTCTGAAATGGTCAGGGCTCACCTGCGATACCATCTGGAGATTTACCACTGCAGTTGTTGCAGGTGCACTAATGGGATTCTTTTTGTTGAGACCGCTAGTGTCTCCAGTTCAGTGCCCTTAGACCTTACAATTAAAACTCCAAGCCTTTTTAGGATCCAAGTTCTTGCCCCGTTACCCACCCTTGGATTGTATATTGGCTCGGGCCCACCCTCCTGAACAGGTTTCTAGGGGCCTTGAGAAGACTCTTTGTTTTCATCTTTAGACTGGTCACCATCTTTCCCTTGGGGGGGCTTAGTAACTCTATTCTTTTTGTCACCCCCACCATGAGTTGTCTTGGTTACCCTTGTCTTGACCCAGAGGTCTGCCTTCTTCCCCAACTCTTGAGTAGAAAGTGGACCTATGTCTACCAGATATTGATGTAATTTTTCGGGAACAGTTACTCAGCAGACGCTCTTTCAGAATAAGATTATAAAACCCATCATAATCTTGCACCGGATTACCTTTTAACCAACCACCTAGTGTTTTAATTGAGAAATCTACAAAATCTACGAGGTCCGACTCTGGGTTTTTCGAGTCTCCCTGAACCTTATCCTGTATTTCTCAGTAGTGATTCCAAAGCCCTCAATCAAGGTATCCTTCATGAGGTCATATGACTCAGCATCTGCCTCATTCAGTGTCAGGAACCTATCCCTACATATTCCTGAGAACAGCTCCTAGAGAAGAGAGCCTCGATACCTTTGGCTGAGTTGGCTCATTTTACAGGCCCTCTCAAAGTAAACCATTTGGTGGTATCATCACCCTCTACATATTTGGGGACAATCCCTTTGGGGATCTTAGGGTCAAAAGCTTCTTCTTTCTCCCTATTTATGTTTTTGCTGCCACCAGAGATGGGTCCTAGGCCCATGTCAGCTCTTTCTTTGTGCATAGCTAGGATTTTGGCTTCTAGAGCTGCCCTCCTGGCTAGTCTCTCTAGGATGAGTTCCTCCTCTGGGAGGTCCTCTCGCTCAAGGGGAAGAGGCTTTAAGCTCTCCTCATTTCTACTGTCTCCATTCTGACCCTCAGGCAGATCAGAGTCATCCCCTTGAAGGTTTTTCTCATACTCTGCTAAGAGCTTTTGGAGCTTTGCCTTGTTAGTAGTTGAGCATTTTTTTGTTTTATATTTTTTAGAGAGGATCCTTAGCTGCTGCATCGAAAGCTGCAGGTATGGGGTCAGGTTGATCTCCTGAACCAGATATTCTGTAGAAGAAATTATAATTATGGCTGGGAGCTTGATAGGAAACAACAACAATTCTAAAATAGACTTTTGGGCCTAGCTAGTAGTATACTTTTTAAATTCTAAACAGTTTCACTGTGGGACTCAACAGAAAGCCCCAACAGCTAGGTTTTAAACACATTAAAACATAAAAACCAGAAAAAATGCTTTTAAACTAATGACAATTTGGATTCCTTAGTGGAATCGCTTATTAACCACGTGGTACAGCAGATGGCAAGTCTTGTATCCCGACGCTGCATCACCAATGTAGGAAACTAGCTCTTCATATGGTATAACAAAAAAAAAGGTATACCGTGCAAAGAGTCCAGGTATTCCCTTACTAGTGGCCCGGGGCTTGCTCTAGCAATCCCAAGAAGCTCTTCTAGTGGTAGGGTGAGTGAGCAGGCTTAAGCTGATCAGAGTTAGACATATGCAAAATACACACAGTCAATAAATGATGCACAAGACTCAATAAGGAGATCCTCACCAATTTATAAAAATAATACGTATCTTTATATATATTTTTAGGCATCAGAATCAATTTGATCAGGTAGGTAGGTTTTGCAAGAGAAAAACTTTTACGTTTTAAAAGTCAACACTGTGCATTTTTCAGAGGCTGCAATGTTATTCTATGGGAGAAAACCCAAATACAGCATACAGCTAGAGTTCAGCGACGTACAAGACCAATCTACTTGACTTAAGGTGAGTATGGGGCAATGTCCAAGGCAGCACCAGCAGGGCACCTCCAGCCGCACTAGGGCGACTGGGTGCAGTGGTGCATACAGTGTCGGGTATCCCATGTTAGTCTATGGGGATCGGTCTGCATGAAAAGAGGCTGCAGGTTTGGACTGGGAGGCCAGTCGGGCTGAGCCAACAGGGGGCTCAGGCCTCACACAACGCTCAGGGACATGGGGACACCTTTTGTCCTCTTCTCCATGGGCGACGAGTTCAGAGGTGTCCTTAGGCGTTGGGTTTTGTCACCACGAGCGGTTGAGGTAGAGGAGGGCCTTCAAACAGAGGCTGCAGGTCATGTAAAGAAGTCCACAGAGGGGAAACCCAAGGTGGGCTTCCAGTCTGGAGGGTCGGGGGACCAAGTTGGCACCATTGGCCCACTTCAGCTCGGGCTAGATGGCTGGGGTGCAGTGGTGCTTTCCGGAGTCAGATTTTGATGGTCTTGGAGCCACACAGGGGTTTCATGGTACCTGGAAGGTGCAGGGGAGCAGATCAGCGGTTCCACTGGAGTTCCTGGTTCTTGGGCGAAGTACTGGCGGTTCTCCCAGGCTTTGGAGACACAGCAGCTGCAGGACAAGTCGTCTTTTGGCACAGTTGTCGAAGTCAGCAGATGGGCTGGCAGTGTTGGTGCGAAGTCAGTTGCTAGATCTTCAGTTCTGACTTTTTGTGACCCTTCACGTCAGTCTTCTTTCAGGTTGGCAGGTTCTCATTCCCTGGTGCCAGGAGCTTCCCTAATACTGAATTTAGGGCAACACTGCATATCCTTCAGGGCATGGAGCTACAGGAGGGAGTTGTTTCATCCAGAACACGGGTTATATACTGCAAGGGGATGACCATTAAGAACCAACTATGCCCGAGTTATATAAAAAGTAGTAATACCATACTTAAAAATGAGAGTTGGATTCCAGCTAAAACAAAGGGTTTCTATAACTGTGGCAAATATAATGTGTGTCAGTTTGGAAGGAACAAGACAGAGTTTTTTCTATAACAATAAGAAGAGATATATGACCAACAGTTTTATAAATTGTAATACAACACACACGGTACGTGTTCTTGGATGCACTTGTGGAATGATTTAGGTGTGCAGTAGCATACGTCCTCCCAAGTTGCACATCCAAGAACATGTGAGAGCCATTAGGAGTAAAAATATGGGCAACCCAGTAGCATTACATTACAATCAAAATCATCCTGGGGATATCACAGTTTGGTTTTATGCATTAGAACCAGTTATGGATAATGAGAGAGGGGGAAACAGAGAAGTAATGTTGAGGGAAGCTGAAGCGAAATGGAGAACAAGACTTAGAAGTGTGGAATATTGACATAATACCAACAAAGAAAGGCATCATTTTCTGTCGACTGGTTGTGAGTACATGGAGTAATATCACATTCGATTTATGGGTAGGGCTCTTTCCCAGCACTAATGACGGACTTGGTGTATGATACTATGAAATGGGATTATGGATAAAATGACAACATAGGAATTCCTCCATTATGTTTATCAATATACGGAGTCTCAATATTAGGTTTTGAATTAGAAAGAGGATTGAAAATGGCACCCAGGGGGATGTGGGAGTATAACTCCTCTTTCTAAACCCAAAAACATGCCAAATATCTAACACGGAATATTAAAAAGGGAAGAAATGAGCCATCCGTAGATAGTGCTGCCCCCCATCATATTGGAGTTTAGTAGCAATGGGGTAACCCAGTATCCCTCAGAACCTGGGCAATCGTATGTAAAGAAAAACAATGGTTCTGTCGGGTATCACATATTCCTTAAACAACCGAACAATTCATTGTGTTATTCAAAAGAAATTCTCACTTAAAACCAAGGAACACACACAAAGACCATAGGGGGTATTGAGTTATTTTATATAAATTAAGTCATTTATAAATACCCAAACTGATTTTGTAAGGCTGTCAAGACACAGAGTGAAATACACTGCGATATGTGACAAAGTGACATTTGGTGCTCAGTGATACAGAGCTGGTGCGTAATATGTACAGGGTGGCTAAAAATATTTGCAGGAAAATTGGATGGCCAGAGATCAGATATTAAAAATCAATGATTCTGCGAATTAAATGAATAAGTCTTTTCCGCAGAGCCTTTGGACTGGTCCAAGGGATATTGTCAACGTTTCAACCCAGGATCTGCACTACTATCTAGTCAGTGCGGGTCTTCATCAGGACATATGGGATGACAACCTGTAATAGGAAGGCGCATGGGTCAGGTGTGTTCCAAATAGCGTATACTCGAGTTTGTGTAATCAAGGGCTCAAGCGGGGGCGGGTAACTCACCTAAAAATGCCCAATTAGGCAGAACGGGCGCGCAGGCACTTGCGCCACCTTTTCTCGTCGTGACAGTTCATGTACAGGTGGGGCGCGTTTGTCTTCCTAAACGCGTGGACGTTTATGACTAAAGATAAGAGGAGATCACAGGGAATTAGACTAATCCCTCCGATTAGTGTCGAAAATACAACGGGATATATACCAGGATGACTCACCCAGTAGAGTATTCTTTCGCGGGGGTGCTCTCGCTTGGAGCTTCCTTGTGGTAGGCAGATTCTGTGGGGAAAGCGGGAGTGGGGAAGGTTTAAAACCCTTGTAACTTAAATGACGAATAGTGCTATCACTCGGTACCCTCCCGGTTCGCTCACCTTCTGTGATTACTTTAGAATGCCTCCAGTCGTCTTTGGCGTGCTCAGGCGTGAGTCCTGGCATGCCGGTTCGATTCAGCAACTGTAAAGCCGTGACAGGCTACTAATATGCCATGTCGACACATGATAGACGTGCGCGTGTACGTCGCGTGGTTGGGTGCAGCAGCAGAATGCTAACTCTGCTGGTTGCTGGGCAACCTCCAGAAATGCTGAGATTCGTGCGTGACACGTTTACGTGTATGCGTCATGCAATGTTGTAGCTGGTTAGAAGCTCGGTTGCTGAGCAACCCGTGGGCTATATCAAAGAAGGGATAACACTGTTGTCCTGGGATGTGGATCGTCACTGAGCGTTTGATAGAATCGCCCGTAATTGCTGATTACACTATGACTGTTCAGGGTGAATACAATCTGTTGGCAATTATCGTGACGCAGGCATGCACATTCATATTTATGAATACGGCTTATGCATGTAAAAAATAAAGACAATATTCAGTTGTTATACTTTGATGAATACGCAATATCGCACAGTCATAACAAATACAAAATACACAGTGCACTGACACATAGGCACTTATTTACATCGTGTACAGTGTGGCAATGTGGTGAACAAGTAAAATTGCGGCATGTATTTACAATTGGATAGCACAAGGGTTCTTCCTCATACTCAGATATGCACAACCACACAAATAGGTGTATATGCTCAGGGTACAATTCTCGCAGATCATATTCGCTAAAATGTTTACAGTGAGAAACAAGGACGTACTCGGATCTGCAAGCCCACAAACTGGTGTTGTGTGGTCATAGTGTGATTCTCGCAGATCATATACAATAAACTGTGCATGTATTTACGGTGAGAGGGACATTGCGTCAGTTGCAATACACAAGCGTTGTGGTAATTTTTGCAGGACCACAAATTAGGAGCTTATCTTCGAAGTAAGTTTCTAGCAGATCATATATGCTAATAAGTGTTTGTGCTCAGAACGTGTTCCTCACGATCATGTATTTACAGTTATGTTCAATATTAACTGAGGACCCTTATGTTAAAGCTGGCCCATTTGTCTTGCGGTCTCATCATATTGGAAGCTTTGTGGCTTGTGTTTCTCTTTTTCCTTTTTACTTGTGTAAATGGACACATTGGACTTAAATATGATGCCCTGAACGGCGAAAAGGGATCAAAGATGGTGGTTGCAGGAGGCGGTTAAGTCCAGTTGTGAACACATGAATCGTGAGTATTAAAGTGGATTAAAAATGGCGTCCGCGCTGAAGGCGGAGAGTATGACTTATATTGGGATTTGATTTAATTGAAAATTAGTAAGTGGATGTGACCGGTCCCTTCTGAACTCTATAATGGGCTACACAAATATAGTGGGATAGACATAGCGGTTTTCATAGATGCATTAATGCCCTCTTCAATGATCTCTAGATATCTTGTCTGTAAGGTGTAATATAAGGATTGAGATTTTGGGTGTCCCGCTTAACATTTTGTAAGTAAAAAGGGAAAGATATATAGCCTTCGTGGATGAATCAATGCATCAGTGATCTCTAGATATTATGTATGTGAGAATATAATATGCGGATTTGTTTTTTTAGTACCCCACGTAATATTCTGTAACTTTTACAAGAAACCTGGTATTTTTAAATGAAAATGATGGTCTTGGGGTTATATAAATTGTTCTTTATTTACAGACTTTTTAAAATTATTTTTATTGTAAGAGTTCATACAGCCACCATACCGCATTTCATTAAACCATTACATCGTAATGGTAAACAGAAAAAGAAGAAACATTAAACAAATAACACATACGGCAAAAACACGATATATTACAGCCAATGGAGTACCTTATATTGCACTTTGTCCCGGATATTGTTTTGCCCGTCATCTTATCACCCCACCTATCCCAAAGCCCCTCGTAGTCTCTGAAATTTGTTATGAGCTCCAGACCTTAACGCATAGCGATAATCTAGACCCTTCGTTCTTTTTGTTTAAATCTCTTTTATTAAGTTTATAAACAAGGAGAAAGTATTAACAAACACCAGGCAACAGTACTCAGGCAAGAATACAGTGTATACATCGTTGGTCCACATCAGTGAAGTTATAAAACATACAGCATATCACTTAGCCATCAAATACAAAAACAACAGGAGGACTCGGTATGGCAAAATGGATAGCAGCCCCCTTCTAGCTCAGAAACGCCAATACTAACCAAGCAGAAAGGGGTCCCTCGGTTACTCGAGCCTAGGCTACCTGGGCGAATACAGTCGCGTCTGTTATAGATCTGTGGCGAGTGTAGTGCACGGATTACGAAAGCTGCGAAGACAGTAGTGTATCGCCAAGCAATGAATACAACAAACGAATAAGAATATGGATAGCAATAATAATTATAACAAGAAGGGAGTCCCGACTGTGGGTTATCACTGCAGGCCCTGGTGGTATGTAACATATCATTGAAAACCTCATAGGCTTGTCGCGATCTGCTAGTACCCAGCTTATTAAAGACCAACAGCCGCTACAGGCACAAAATGCAGCCTTCAACAAGGTATCGGGGGAAGGCCCCCATTTCTGCTAGCCTGTGAAGGAGAGAAACGAAAAGAGCCCAAACAAGAAACTAGAGAGGGAAAGATAAGAGAAAAGAAGAAGAGGAGGGAAGAGGAGATGGCGCAGTGTCCCATTGGCGCAGACGAGCTATGGAAGAAGAGGATTGAGTCCCCGGGTCAGAGAGTCAGGCCCAACCACCCCCAGGGAGAGCTGTCCACCCTCACCCCGCCTACCCCCTTCTCCTCCTCCTCATAGGATTCTCCCCTAGGGAGC
Organism: Calotriton arnoldi; assembly: GCA_963921515.1. Classification (NCBI taxonomy): domain Eukaryota; kingdom Metazoa; phylum Chordata; class Amphibia; order Caudata; family Salamandridae; genus Calotriton; species Calotriton arnoldi. Next base: position 1,877,408 of record CAWUFW010002725.1, read on the forward strand.
TGAGGGTCGAACAGTTGGAGGGCTCGTAAGCGGGGAGGGACAGTTCGAGCATGTTCCAGTTTAGAGAGATGTAAGACTAGGGGTTGCCAAGTGTGCTTGAATTTAGCGTCAGTGTGGGCTAGACGATGGGAGAGGAGCTCCATCGCCACTACCTGCCATAGACGGGTGAGGCACACCGAGGAGGGGGGGGGGGGTGTCAAGGCCTTCTTCCAATGGAGCGCTATAACCTGCTTTGCCGCATTAAGCATGTGGAAGATCAAGCGCCAATCCAAGTGTGTCATGGCTTTAAGAGACCTTGGTCGAAGTCCTAGAATCACTACCCCTGGGGCACTCGGAATGGGAAATCCCACCGCCTCCCTGATGTGGCTTAAGACCTCCTTCCAAAAAATCGTTATCAGCGGACAAGACCACCATATATGCATGAATGAACCTTGGGCGGCCTGGCAACGCCAGCAGATAGGAGTGGAATTGGGGAACATCTTTTGCAACCCGAGAGGGGTGTTGTACCAACGGGTCATGATTTTGTATGCTGTCTCCTGTTGTGCAATGCTTTTAAAAGTGCCAGGAATGTCCCTCCATAGTTGTTCCCATTGATCAGGGGGAATGTCTTCCTCAAGATCTGTGTGCCATCGTTGTCAGTAGGTATGTGGTGGTAGCTCATGTGAGTGTTGAAGGACCTTGTAAGTTCTAGAGATCAGGCCTTGGGAGCCATCAAAAGAGCGGACTAAGGATTCAAAAGGGGTGAGTTGGCGCGTGGCGCCCTCTGTGTATGAAGGAGTGTGTAGCCAATGGTGAATTTGAAAGTATTCCAAACGCGCTGCATTGGGGAGGTGGAATTCCTGCCTGCATTGCTCAAAGGATTTAAAAATCCCCCCCTCAAATAGATCTGCGATTGTACGACACTCTCCAGCTGCCCATGCTGAAAATGATGCAGGATGGAGGGCCGGGGGAAACCCCGGGTTGCGTGCCAAGGGTGTGTTAGGGGAGGGAAAGGAGGCAAGGCCACAGGCCACTGCAATTCTGTCCCAGATCTCTAAAACAGTTTGTGTTGCGGTGGCAATATAAGCGTTGCGATGGCGAGCACCCCTCGGCAACCAGGCCAGGTCCCCCAGCGGGCGGCAGGCCACAGCTCTATCCATGTGGAACCAATGCTTCTCGCTTTCGCGAGCCACCCACTCTGAGACAGAGCAAATACGATGCCCAATAATAAACAAGAAAATCGGGGCACGCCAGCCCTCCCCGGTCTCATGGCAGCAGTAATACTTTGGTAGAGAAACGCGGCCTCCCCCCACCCCAAATAAAAGCAGTAACCTTCCGTTGAAGGCTCAGGATGTCCCTTTGAGGGATAGGGGTTGGAAGTGCTTGGAAGAGGTAAAGGATCTTGGGGAGAATGGACATCTTGACCGCGTTAAGGCAACCCAACCAAGAGATAGGTAGCGATTTCCATCGCCAGTGATCATCTCTAACTTAAATTCTGCAAGCAGGCCAATTTGCCTGTGTCCACGAGTCCAGAGTGGCTGTGATATTAATACCTATATAGCGTATGGATTGGGAGGCCCACTGGAAGGGGATACCATTCCCAAGCTCCTCAAGCTGATGCAAAGAGAGGATAAGGTTAAGCGCCTGTGACTTAGCAAGGTTGATCTTAAGCCCAGAGATCAACTCGAATTGGGAAAGTACATCAAGCAGCGCTGGGAGGGAACTCTCGGGGTTAGTAAGTGCCAAAAGGAGATCATCAGCGAAGAGAGCGATTTTGTGCTCGCTCCCCCCAAATGGGAGGCCTTTAATTTCCGCCGATTGGCAGATGGCAATTGCCAGGGGCTCCATGGCCAGAGCAAAAAGCAGTGGTGATAAAGGACACCCCTGGCGCGTGCCTCGATGGATGGAGAAGGGTTGGGTAAGGAGACCGTTGACTCTAATCTGCACTGATGGCGCCGCATAGGGGGCCATAATACAGGCAATCATGACCGGACCCAGGTCTATCTTCTGCAGCACCTCCCTGAGAAAGGACCAGTTAACCCGGTCTAATGCCTTCTCGGCATCGAGGGAGATGAGGAGAGCCAGGATATTACGGCGTTGGACCTTCTCCACCAAGTGGGCTACTCGCCAGAGATTGTCTGCCCCTTGTCGTTCGTGTATGAAGCCCACCTGGTCGGGCTCAATCAGACCAGGTAGATGGGGAGCTAGGTGTTGGGCTAGTATTTTGGTATATAATTTAACGTCAACATTTAGTAGAGAAATGGGGCGGTATGAAGCACACTATGTTGGGTCTTTCCCCGGCTTGGGGATAAGCACTATTTCAGCTCCGGCCATGGTCGGTGTGACATTCATTGTATCTACGAAGGAGTTAAAGAGTCGCAGCAACGGTGCCTGTAGTACTGGGAGAAAAAGACAATAGAATGTTAACGTAAGGCCATCAGGGCCTGGAGCCTTGCCAATAGGAAAACTTTTCAATGCTTTTTGAAGTTCTGCAGCAGTGATGGGTTCTTCCAATTGTTGTTTATAAAAAAGGATCTAGTGGCGTCCAAGGACAGGAGGCCAGGAAGTGGTCTATCTTATCCCCACAGGTGTCACCCTGTTCAAAGAGCGCAGAGAAGAACGAGCTAAACGCTTGCTGCTTGGCTGATTCCGAGGTAGCCCACGCCCCACCTGGAAGCACGATCTTGGAGATGTGGTTACGGGACACCTGTAGTAGAAGACGGCGCGCCAACAGGGAGCCCACCTTGTTGCCCCCGCCATAGAATTTCTGCTTCAGAGCTAGGAGGGCGTGCTCTGCTTTGTTGACCCTTGGGGCCTTAAGTTGGCCCCGCAGCGAGGCCAGCTGCTTCTGGGTCTGTCTGTAGGGCGCACAATGTCCCTGTTTTTCCAGAAGTTTGATGTCGCGAGCTAGATTGGTTTCAACCAGGCGGGATTCCCGCGTGCGGGCGATGGAGGTAATGACGCCTTGGATAGTGGGCTTGAATGCATCCCATAAGACATGCCCATTAATGTCCGGGAGGTCAGTTACAAAATAAGCCTGTATCGCCTGCGTATTTCAGCCACATCGACCTGGTCCCGTAAGGCGTGTGGGGGAAGTCGCCACAGAGGAGCGGAGCAGGGGTGCCTGCCCATACCCGTCAAGGTAACCTCCAGGTGGGCATGGTCCGAAATCGATAAAACCGACATCGCTGCTGATTCCAAGGAGCGAATGAGAGACTGGGACAGAAAGAAGTAGTCAATTCGAGAGTAAGAGTGGTGAACATGGGAGTAAAAGGTGTAATCCTTAGTCCCAGGTTCTTTATATCGCCACGCGTCTATGAGGCCCAAGGCTTCAAAGTCCTGCGTGAGTGCCGCAGACATTGCTCCAGTTCCCTGGAGGAAAGAGGTGGTGCGATCCAAGCTGGGGTCCCACACTAGGTTAATGTCACCCCCAAGGAGGATGGGGTCAGACTCCAGAGACAGCAAGTCCTTAAGCAAGGTCCGGAGATATGTGTCTTGTACATGATTAGGTGCATAAACATTGATCATCGTGTGTGCCTTACCATGAATGAGTAGTGTAATTTTTAAATAACGCCCCTCCTTGCCACGCAGCACCCGAGAAACATGTACAGGGCTTCCCGCCTTAAAAAGAATAGCCACCCCTGCTGTTTTAGTCTGCGCGGATGCCTAGACCTGCTTGGGAAACCTAGGGTGGGACATGCGCTGCGGGTCCATACGCAAGAGATGGGTTTCCTGGAGGAAAATGACATCTGGGTCATGAATAAGGAGGTAGCGCCACACCTGCCTTCTCTTATTGGGGGCGTTGAGGCCTTTTACATTGAGGGATATACATTTAAGTTGTGTCATTATCGACTACAGACAGAATAGAGTGCGGGCAATTGTGCAAGCCACCATACCCCTCTCCCGTGGATCCCGGCCTAAGTGGGGCTGATGTCGGGTGTAGATGAGGATGGGGAGGTAGACAGGATTCGCTCGAATGGGGAGTGACCCCCTCCCATGCCCAGAAGCTCCTGCGCCAAGGATATAGGATGTCATGATGTGTCTGTGCTCTCCCCCCAAGAGACCAGAGAAAAGAAAAGGAAACGAGAGAGAGGGATAGAGGAAAAAGTAACAAGCCGAGCAGTCAAAAGGCCAATGGGGCCAAAGTACACCATTCCAGTCCAGGAGCGGCCCAAGGGTGCAAACCAGGGTGGCTCTGAGGAAGTCACTCCCCATAGGGACTAAGGGAATGGCAGGGTGTGCCAGCAAGTATAGGATAGCAGCCGCTGCCCGTCCCCCAGTGGTCAACCCACCACATTATTATCGGGGAAGTACGGGGTCCCCCAAGGAGTAAGTCCAAAGCCCCCGGACCTATTGTGGGCCCATGTCCGTTTATCACAGCCAAAGAAAGATACCAGAGGGCCCCATGTCGCCAGGGCAATTTCTGCATGTTCGGACTCACATGGAGAAAGCATGGAGAAAGCAAGTGGCTGTGACACCAGGATGAAGAGTGGCCCCCCTCCAGCCACGAAAGGTCTAAACCATGTCAGGGGGCCACCACCCCGTTTCCGGAGCCAGAGGGGGGCCCGACAGGGCGCCCCGTCCTTCTGAAGATTGCGAGTCCTCTATGGATTTTAGATGGTTGATTATGTCCTGTTTAGCTCGGTGTGACCTCTCGCTGGCCTTAGAGGCTCTGGTGCTAGGGGGAGGGACCCTCGACCATTCTGGGCGTAGGGGACTCCTGGATTCAGTGTCCGCAGAAGTAGGAGTGGAAGGCCGAGGGACAGGAGAGAGATGAAGCAACTGACTTCCAAATATTCTCTCCCCCCAACGACCCTCCCTCTTCCTGACATCCCTACTTCACTCCCCCTTCGCCCATCCACACACGCACTCTAGTAGCCTACCCCCTCCTATCCTCAATAAAACTCTTAACTCCCATCCTTCCCCCCCCCTGCCCACCCAACCTGAATCCCTACACCTCCACCCTGATTCCCCTATCTTGCCACCCCTGCCCCTTCTTCTCCCTCCCCTATATAACACACCACCCCTTAACCCTGGCGTGATCTCTCGCCACACTCTTCACGCCCTTTTAACTTCTACTACCACATCCCCAGAGGTCCTTAATCTCCTGTCCCTCATCACACCACCCCTCACACCCAATAGCCTGGTCACCCCTCACTATGCCCCCAATGACCTCTCACACCCTACTCTCTACAATCCTCCCTCTACAGCTAACACAGACCATTCCCTATCCCCCCTCCCAAACAGAGTCCCCCTCACTCTAATAACTCAGACTACGCAACATTGAACGCGATCTCTCTAACTTGATGATTGAACTCTCGAATCAGACGATTTCTCTTACCTCAGCTCAAGAACCCTTCCCAAATGTGCTAAGTCCCCCTACTCCAACCGAAATTACAACACTACCTCCAATCATTGGAGAACGACCCCTCTCCGCTGTCGTATGCATAGGCCTCGCCGCACCTTGAGCCTTCTCTCACCTTCTGACCTTTCCGACCTATGCAACTCTTACCATACTAGTTCACCAATCACTAATCCGCCTCTCCCCTACTCCAACATCCCCGTCATTCTAGGAACTGACAGAACCCCCTCCTCTCCTGTCTCCCCCAGACCCCCTCCCAAACTCCCCCTATCCACTCCTACCCTCCACCCAAGAGCAACCCCAAATCCCTCGCCTGCATGCTCATGAACTGTCGATCTGCCGTCCGACATGCCACTGAAATCTCTTAAACGATCCTTAGTGAATCCATTGACATTGCGTTCCTCACAGAAACATGGCTCAAAGACCACTCAACAAGCATACTTGACTTACTCTTCCCCCCGCCGCCCCCCCAGAATACTCTATCCTTAGGAAAGATAGACCTGACAAAGTAGGGGGAGGTTTAGCCATAATCTTCAAAAATGAACTTCAGCTCTCCCTTGTCAATAATTCTGGCCACTCCTCCTTTGAATATCTTGAAGCTGAACTAAAAGTACAAGGTTCCCTCCCAATTCGTCTACATAACATCTATCACCCTCCTGGAATCCCTCAACCTTTCATTGATGAATTCTCTGACCTTCTGACACAATCCTCAATTTCCAACTCTAATAATCTCTTCCTTGGTGATCTCAACCTCCACTGGAACGCTACCGATGATCCCTCAATCACCCTCCTCACTAATCTGCTTGAGATTAATGACCTCAAACAATTATGCCAGTCCCCAACCCACACCAAAGGAGCCATCCTGGACGCCATTATTACCAATAAGGATCTGGCCTTCCTGACCAATATCATCCCCATCGACTGGTCTGACCACCACCTCATACTGTTCACCATTGTTACCTCAGCACCACCCACCCCCCCCAAAAATTAACAAACCACAAAAACGGACCAGAAATCTTAAACTCATCCCCCCTGGTGTTCTTGAGGCTCAACTCCAAGCTCAACTTCTCCTCACCCCACCCTCACAAAACACGAACGAACTTACGGAATACTTTATTAAAACTGTTATGGAAGTACTTGACCGATTGGCCCCGCCTAAACTTAAAAACCAAAGAAATATTCCCTCCAAATTGTGGTTTAGTTCAGAGCTTAATAACGAAAGACGCTCACCAAGGCTGATGGAAAGAACATGGAGACACCATCCCTCTCCCTCACATCTGGCAATCCTCAGATTAGCTAGATCCACATACAAAAAACACATTAACGAGAAGGCATCCTTCTTCCGCACACAATTCGATCGGGCCAAAAACAGGCCCAGGGAGTTGTTCAATATCATTCGCAACCAAACATCCTCTGCACCTCCGAATCCAATGGCATCGATCGCTAGATGTGAAGGAATTGCCCACTTCTTCTCGGGGGGGGGAAAAAAAAAAAAAAAAAAATCGCCAAAATAGATCAATCGTTCCTCTTAACACAGATTCCAACCAACTCCCAACATACACCTGACATGACCACCAGAGCACATACCACTTTCCCCACACCCCCTATTCCCTCCTCAATCTTACCCACTACAGCACCTCACCTCAACTACTCCCCTCACTTACCTATAACACCTCCCCATGACTACTGCCCACACTTATCCTCATCTACGCCACTTGAAACCAATCACCCTAACTCACAACTAAAAACAATGCCTCCTTACTTCACTTCCTCCCGGTAACTGAGCAACAAGTCTTTAACATCATTGCTAAACTTAAACCGTCCTCCCATACTAAAGACCCCCTCCCATCTAACCTTGTCCAAAACCTAAAACACATCCTTACCCCATCTTGGGCCACAATCATCAACACCTCCCTTGCCACAGGATGTGTCCCCATCTCCCTTCAACTTGGTCAGATCACCCCCATTGTTAAAAACCCTAATGCCGACCCCAATGATCTTAACAATCTTCGCCCCATCTCTAACCTCCCCCCTTCTCTCTAAAGCCCTTGAAAAATGTGTTCTGCTCCAATTAGACAAACACATCGAAAATTTCTACTTACTCGACCCCCTACAATCAGGCTTCAGGAAAGGCTGCAGCACTGAAACTGCCATGCTTAATATTGTCGATGACATCCACCACTCCCTGGATAATGGCAAGACCTGCCTACTTATCCTCCTAGATCTCTCCGCAGCGTTTGATACTGTTAACCACTCTGCCCTACTTAATGTGGTCAGAGATCGCTTCGGTCTAAATGGTACTGTCCACAAATGGTTCGTCTCCTATCTACAACACCGAACTCAGCAAATCAAAATCAACGACTGTCTTTATAACCCTACTCCGGTCTCACAGGGATCTATACTCTCCCCCTCTCTCTTTAACCTCTTTATGGAACCCCTCACCCACATTCTTAAACAAGCTGGAATTAACTACCACCTCTATGCCGATGACACCCAACTCTACTACAAGATCAAAACCCATGCGGACATCATACACCTTAACAACACCCTCACTGAGATCCAATCCTGGTTCCAATTAAATCATCTCAAACTCAACCCCAAAAAATATGAAATCATTCTCTTCTCCCCCAAAAATAACCCCCTCCCCATTCTATCCTGGATCGCTGACCTCAATGCCCTCAACTGCTCACTATCCCTGTCCAACTCAGTTAAATCTCTTGGCATCTCCAGCGACAACAGCCTAAATCTCAATGTCTACATCAAAAACTTGGCGAAAGGAGCCCTCTTCACTCTCCGTCATCTCAAGAAAATAAAACCCTTTATTCCAATTGATGACTTAAAATTAGTAGTCCAGTCACTTGTCCTTTCGCAAATTGATTACGGTAACGCCATCCTCACCGGAATCCCCAAGGTCCACCTAGCTCCACTCAAATCTGTACTCAACTTTGCAGCAAGACTCATCACCGACTGCAAACGTTTCGACCACATCTCCCCTGCCCTCAGAACTCTCAAATGGCTCCCCATCGAAGGCAGATCCGCATACAAAACAGCGTGCATTGCACACAAAGTCCTCTATCAAAACACACCACCATACCTCGCCAATAAACTCTGCAAAGCGGGCAGCTCACGACCTCCGAGAAGCACCAACGCTCTCCTCCTAGTCCCACCCCTGCTGATTAGGAAATCCACACAATCCCGCTCCTTCTCCGGAAATGCCCCTAACACATCTGGAATGCCCTCCCCAAAGACCTACGATGTAACCCTTCTTAAGTCAGCTTCAAAAGAGACCTCAAAATGCACCTCCTGAATAAATACTGGGGGTCTTAATCCTGCGCCCTGCACCTGATCTCCAATTTCCCAGTCATATATGTAAATAGCTATTGTAATGCTGATCTGTTTATTATGTGTGTAATTTCATGCCGTTTCTCCTCGGTTTTATGTTGATATTTTATGCTGTTGATATATTGTTTTTGCCTTGTTGCTGTAATATTGCGTTTTAACAGTTACTGTCTTCTCACCAATGTAAAACGCTCCGATACCTCTGGGTCTAGCCAGCGCTATATAAAACCTATGCAAATAAAATTTAAAAAAAATACAAAATGAGAAGCCTCCCCGAGTCATCTCAATGACCTGCGCTTGCCCTCCCACTGGAAGATCAGGGCAAAAGGATGGCCCCACTGGTACTGGATGTTCAATTCTTTGAGTTTGTCCGTGACATGCTTGAAGTCCCTGCGGCGTCGCAAAGTGATTGGGGAGAGATCTTGAAAGATTTGGATGGTGTGGCCCTCATATGTCAGATCGTCATTGGTCCGAGACGCTCCAAGGATCGCCTCCTTTTCCGTGAAGAAGTGCACCCGGGTCAGGATGTCAGGGACTAGATTGGCCTTCCCACGCGGAGGTGCAACCCGGTGCGCTCTGTCCAACGTAGGGGGTGAGGCATCATCATCACCCCGGATCGTTTGGAGGAGATCTGCGACATAGGTCATGATGTCCTGACCCTCCGCTCCCCGTGGAACTCCCCGGATGCGGAGATTGTTTCGGCGGCTTCTATTTTCCAAATCTTCCTGTTTGATTTGGAGTTCCACATGTTGCTCTTCAAGCGCCGTCACGCGACGCCAGAGTTCCACCTGATCCTCCGTTCTCGGTTCTTTCGAGATCGTCCACTCTTGTACCAATTTCGCCTATATCTCGCCAGATGTCTTTTAGACAGGTTTTGACCTCTGTTTTAAGAGAGTTAATTTCAGTCTTTATTTCTTGAAGGAAGTTGGACATAAAGGCTTGGGTGATAGGGCTGGATTCAGCGGCTTCCAGAGGGGTTGCCATTGTGGAGTCCTTTTGGGTAGGCGCTGAGGTAGTTTTAGCCCACAAGCCTGCCACTGATGCGTCCTTGGAGGCTGGCTGTTGCAGGGCAGGACATAGACAGAGGGTACACCTGCCCGTGGAGGATTCCGCTAGTGTCCAGCACTTGAGTCCCCCTCTGGACCGTCACCATACACAACGAGGAAGGGAGGCTGCCAGCCAGGGCCAACCGTATTCAGGATGAGTCGTGGCTAAGGCGGAGAGTGGAGGTGACCCCGGGGGACCACCCACGGCGTAAAAGGAGCCCTCGGGAGTACGGGCTCACCAGCCTAGGCGGCCCGAGACGTTATGGCATGAATCCTCCTCGAGTGAGGGGAATGCGCCACCACCAGGCGTCAGGCTATGGGGAAGGCGAGTCAGTGCCCAGGCGCTGGCCGACTGCACAGCCGATCTCCTTGCCTCCGCACTGAGTCCGATCACGCTCCCTCGCCTGTCAGTCCCCAGACCCACCAAGGAGGACCCTCTATAGACTCTCACTTCAACTCTTTAGCCTTCCTGGGGGTAAAACAAGGAGACCATCGCTGTTGAGAGCTGCTGGCCACAACACAACTCACCCCACGCAGTCCTCTGGGGGGGGAGCGGGAGGTAGGGGCCAGGGGCAGTGGCCTATAATTCCCTGGGCCAGGCGTACCGGCGGAGAGGCGGTTAAAATGAAGGTCCTGGAACATGGGAGCTTCAGGCTCAGGTGGGCGTACTGTGTACTGCTACGGCTCAGGTGTGGTGAAGCTCCGTACTGAATCCTGCCGAGGCACCCCCCCACCGAACTCCATCAGTCCAGGAGGGAGCGGGAGAGGCAACATCCACCTCACCTCTGGGCCTCTGATGACGCTCTGCGGGCGAGGGCTGCCTCGGCTTGGAGATCGCACTCGACCCAGGGTTTCACGTGGCCCACCGCGCGGGCCTCCGCCGGGCTTGCTCGTCACTGGAGGGGCCCCCTGGGAGGCACGCAGTCAGGTACGGGGGCATCGGGGCATAGGCATCACCCCCACAAACTCCCTACACCCCGGCAGCCGGCCCCGCCGCAAGGCCCGGGACTTCTCTGGATGTAAGGCCTCAACCACGCCCGGAGACAAGATGGCGGGGGGAGCGTCCCATTAGGCCCTCCGCTCTGTTTCAGGACAATCTGTGCAGCGGAGCCCCGGTGAGACAGTGGGGATGCACAGGGGTTGGAGAGACACTGTGGGGGGGTACCGATCGCACTCCCCAGGCCAACGGCCGGCCACCGGAGGATGGAGCTCACGCCGCACACGTCCTACTCCATCAAGGTCTTGGCCACGCCCCGACCCTTCATTTTTAACATTTTCGACCGCCATTGTTGGAAAGTAGGAATCACTTCCGACCGCCAATATTGAAGAATGATTCACCTTGCTATTAAGCCAATTATAAATAATTGTTTCTTCTGCAGCCGTTCTATTGTGACGTCGGGGAATACCCCATAACCGCTGTCTGGGCATACATTGGATGTTCAGTCTCTAATGTATGGTGGCAATACTCCTGAATCTCAACCCAAAACTGATTTATTTTTGGGCAGCCCCAGATAACATGTGCGCAGTGCCCCCCCTCCTTATTCCCCCCGCCATTGAACGCATAAAACATTCCGATATCTGGGGGTTAGTTTTGTGCAAAAAAGCTGGAGTTCTAAAGAGCAACCATTTTGTATAGAATTGCATTCAATGGAAATGAGTCCCCTTCATTAAAGAAAAATTGAACAAATTGATCTTATTCCAGGTTTCTACCAACATCTGTAGGCCCTCCTAGGACTGCCTCTTATCCCGAGCCTTCAAGAATACCTCATTACCCTGTTTTTGTCTCAAGATAGTGACCCAGCAGCTAATGGATCTGCGTGTTCTGGTCCCCGTTAGATCTTTAATCACATCCAAACCTGGCAAAATTCTTCTAGGCTCCAGTTCTTGCAAAAAATGTCTTATCCGAATAAAGGGCCATTGCATCATTATTTAAGGGTGCCTAATAGTGGGTTCAACTTCAGTCCAGTCTTTCCCGGAGTCTAGACTTCGAAACGTAATCTAATAAAGGTAGACACCGGATATGTACATCCACCAAGAGGGTAACTCCAATGATAGCGGGAATACCATAATGCTTTAACAGTTGTTCATCCAAATTAATCCAGGAGACTTAAAGTACCTATAACAGCAACGTGCAAAACTCGCAAAGTACTATTCTTTTAAATCTGGAAGGGCGAGGCCACCTTCTTTAACTGGCCTATATAATGTGCCTTTATTATTTTTATTTTATTTGAAACGTTTTATAAAGCGCGAACATGACCCAAAAACGGGTATCAGAGCACTGTACAATGGCGGGTACATGGCAAGTGTTTTTAAAACAGGGTGCAGTACAAACTTGAACACAAGAAGTATCAGAAGAGTTACAGCAGGCAATACATCAAAAAAGGACCTGTGAAGAGAAACATAACAAATTTAGACCGACTGTTAAAAAGATTATCAAGCATGCGATGGAAGTGGAGTAAAGATGGCATCAGGGCTATTGCTGTAGATGGTCATTCAGTATTAGCCACTTGACATGTTTTTTGAAAGAAGTAGTCGATGGGTTGGATCTGATCTCGGGAGGAAGAGCATTGCAAATTCTTGGAGCAAGACCAGAGAAGGCACGGTTGTAAGTTCTTTTCTTGTTAAATTTGGGTGGTTTCAAAAGTAGAGTATAAGTGCTTCTTAAGTTCCGACTCGATCCCGAAAGCTCAAGTTTTTTTTCTAGGTGAACAGGGGTGTTGTAATGAATAGCTTTGTGCGTCAGGCAAGCACTCTTGAAGCAAATCCTTGCTTCAATGGATTGCCAGTTAAGCTGAATTAAGTCCGGAGTGATATGGTCATGTTTTCTGGAGCTCATGAGGAGTCTGGCCGATGCATTCAGAGTGGCTCTAAGCGGAACCAGACTAGCTTTAGGAAGGCTGGCTAGGGTCACCAAACCATATTCCAAGCATGAGATAACTAGGGATTGGACTGCTGACTGGATGTCCTCAAGCGGCAAGAATGGTTTGACTTTCCTTAGGGTGTTGAGCTGATGATTGGCACCCCTAATAGTGGCTCCGCGTCATCCGGGAGCCGGAAAGAATTCCAAGACGCGTTTTTTTAGGAGAGCCACCTATAGGATGTGAAAAAGCAATCTCTGCCTTAGGCACAGCCAACGCAGGGGAACTCAAGGACCGCTGGTTAGGTGCGGCACATTGCAGTTCAAGTTCAATTTTCCTTGCCTTCTCCGAGAACTGAGCTGAGAAATCCTCCTCACTGGGGTAGGAGGTCACGAGTGCCGATATATGGTTTGTGGTATGAGTGGCTTGTTGTTTGATTTCAAACAGTTTCTTGGGTCTGCTTTTAGCGCTGTCCAGCAGGGCCCTGAAGTGATCTGATTTCGCACTGTGATAAGGTCCAGGGTGGCGCCTTTATTGTGGGTGGGATCATAGCAGGCTTGGATGAGGTTGAGGTTGGAGAAGAAAGCCTTAAGAGATCATACTAGGGGATAATTTGTGTCATTCCAGTGAACATTAAAATCCCCAAGGAAGATATGTCTAGTGTGAAGGTCAGTGCAAGAGGAAATGGACTCCATAATTTGCTCTATGAAGAGCAGATTGTCACCAGGGGGATGATATATCGTGTGGAGCACACAAACAGTCTTGCCATTGTTCCAGATTTCTGTGACTAGGTGCTCACATGAGGACATCAGCCCCTTTGGAGCCTGTTTCTATATGAGGCTGGAGCGATGGATGCAGGCAATGCCCCCTCCCGTTTTATCCAGTCTATCGCACCTGATAATGTCATAATCAGGACGGATTAAGAAGTTGAGTATTGGGGGGGTCATTGAGCCAAGTTTTGGTAAGGATCATGTGGTCCAACTGTTGAGAGATGATGAGTTCAGAGATATCAGCGACGCGTTTCAAAGCTGATCTGCAGTTGAGAAGCATTGATTTAATATGAGAAGAGGTAGTGACCGCTTCTGGGCGAGACGTGGTGATCTGAAGCAGGTTATCACTATTCACGCCTCTAAGGTTAACACTAGGTTCTCTACCATGGTCGGCAGAGATAGTTGGTATGTTGACTGGTGAGTCAGAAGAGCCTCGCCCGGAGCCATTGTACGAAAGAAGAAGAGCGTGCGTGTCATCAACCGACAGCTGAGGTAAGACCCTGGGGGCCTGGAGGAGTGGTTAGGAAGAGTGCTAGTGATCCAGTGTGGGATAGTGAGAGAGGACCTATCCTCCCTGAAGTGTTTAACATTGGTTGGAAGAGTAGGTCGATCAAACCCGCAGGAGGGATAGAGTTTGCAAAAATTCTCAATCTTCAAGGAGAAGTGTAGAAGGGTCTGCAGGTCATTTCTGACAGTAAGGAGATTGTGCTTGAGGTCAGCCATTTTCTCCTCAAAGAAAGGGAGACTAACCTAGTCAGTGACTGGCCTGGAGCAATAACAATTATGGAGTCCCTTAGGTAGAGTGGAGTTGTAAGATAAACACATCACCCAGATTGCAAGGGGATACTGTAGTCCGAAAGTGTTCCGTCATATTAACCTCTAGGGAGGTGGGGAGGATTAGCATAGATGTCGTCCTGGCTCGGTGCGGGAGGTTGAAGGGAGCATCCTGGAGACGTATAAGTGACTGGTAAGGAAACTTTCGCCTGAGAGATGGGGGAAGAAATATGAGAGGAGATAGGAAGGTGAGGGTTGGTATGAGATGTATTGGGGTAAGACATTGAGTATAGAGTAGGTGAAGCACTAAGATTGGTGTTACGGACGCTTAAAGAAGCATAATCAGGGTAGGGTTTGTGAGTAATATATTCGTTAACCGCATCGGGGTATGTCATTTGGGGAGGGGAGGATTGGGTGCAGAGTAATGGGAGCACTAAGGTTGTTACGGGCGCTTTGAATTTGATAAGCGAGGCTGACAAGGTGGGGTTTGAAAGAATTACCCTCATCCATCATGTCTGGGAAAGAATCAGACCGGGCCATAGAGAATGAAGGGGGAGGGTGGGGCGTGGACGAAGCAGGGCGGGAGGGAACAAGGGCTTCCGCAGTAGAGGGCAAACTCATAGGATGTAAATTAGATAGAGTTATTACGTGAGATTTTAATCTTCATAAAGATAATGTCAAAGCGATTAAGATTTAGGTCGGAGGCTTGAATAAAGGACGTTGCCATTATTATAGAGAGAAATGGTCAGATCAGCATTGAGTACTGGAGAGGATAATACGACTATTCGGAAGCCGTGCTGAATTTTGCCCAAGGGTTTGCAATGAAGCGTAGCAGTTAGGGCTCTTCTCATCTGGACTCTTCTGGATGTGTAGAACTTAAGGTATGTAACCACTAAACCCTTTGAATAGCAGTAATAGGTATCAGAGATAAGTGTTTCAGGGCAATGTTTGAGTAAATTGTGTTTAAAGGACTTAGCTTCGAGAGGTTGGGGGGATAATCTTAAACGCATTTAGGCCTACCAAGGTCAAATGGTCCGATGTGCTCATAGCAGGTAGACCCATGATGAGGAAAGCGAGCAACAACAGGGGGGGGAAAAAGACCTATATGTTTGAGTTTAACAAAATTGATTTGCAGACAACCAAATTTTAAGTGTGTAATATTCCATTTAAGGATCCAAATGCGACAGGGCGAAGCTAAAGGATAAACTATTCGTTGAACAGAAGAACATCTGTGTCTTGTGAATTATAGGACTCCTAGGTAAAGCTTAGCATAGTTACTTGTTGTAGCAGAAACTTTAAAGAGACTCACCAAGACAAAGCTCTGCGGTGTAACCTTCGACAGATCCTCATATCCTTATATGCGGATATTACCCTTTATGTGCGAGACCCGCAGTATAACCTGAACCCATTATTGCAAGAGTTTCTAGTCTTTGGAAAGCTATCAGGGGTTCACATCAACTGGGGGAAATCGCAAATATTTCCCCTGACACCTGCAGCCTCTCAGTTCCCCCTGGATTTCCCACTGGATTGGTGCACCTCTGACCTACGCTATCTTGGGGTTAGAATAGCTAGGGATCGGGAGGAACTGATGCGCCTCAATTACGGCACAGCCATGGATCGAGTTACGGAACAGGTCACTCGATGGATATCGCTGCCTCTCTCCCTGGCGGGGAGGGCAGCATTGATAAAGATGGTGGTCCTTCCGTGAATATTATACTTATTCTTAAACATTCCTTATTACACTGGTCGACACTTCTTTAGGTTACTCTGGTCAGAAATGAGAAGGCTGATATGGGGAGGCAAACAACCATGCCTACAATGGAAGGTGCTTATACAACCATATGCCCGGGGGTCGTCTTAATGTCCCGGATTTCGAACTATATTATACATGTGCTCAGGCCCACTATGCCTCATATTGGTTCCATCCCCCCAGGTACATGCCGCAGATCGCAGCGGAGCACTGGTTGGCGGACCCTGTCCCCCTGAGTGGGATGTTGCACGCTCTCCCCCGCACATGCGACACTGCTCCCACCACGATCACATGTACAGTAGAGGCATGGCACCGCATTCAGACTCTTTTGCAATGCCCATTGTTATACGCACCGCTTCTTCCTCTCTCCTATCATCCCTGTATGCCACTGTTGCAGGAAACAGTGTTTCTTAGACTCTGTGAGCGCACCAAAATTACCACATGGGGAGATCTCTATCAATATGGGACATTTAGGTCATCTGAGCACCTCTTCCATGTGTTGCAGCCATCTTCGCTGGACATATTTCTTTATGTCCGCTTACACCAGGGTCTACGTTCTCTCTCTCTCTCCAGAGTTCCCTCAGGAACCTCCCACACTTGCCCCCTTACATATGATGCTGCATAACGCGTCGCCAGGGCATCTGGTTTCCTCGCTGTACCACACTATACGCACTCAACAGACAGGGCCTCCAAGCTCTTCCCGGGCAAAGTGGAATTTTGAGCTGGGGTATGAACTGACGGACGATCAGTGGACATTTTGCTGCCTGCAAACAGAACAGATATCCGCCAGTGGTAGATTACGGGTCACACACTACAAATTTCTGCAACGCCTATATTATACACCCGTTAAAATGTTCCGCTTTAATTTAAAAAATACAGATAGCTGTGAGAGGTGTGGCAGCCCAGGGGCTGATTTCCTGCATTTGTCTTGGGACTGTTCGCAAGAGGGGGAATACTGGAATCTAGTCTTCAATGCACTGGAACAGATGACGTCCATTGCTTTAGAGCGAACACCTTTACTAGCATTGCTGGGATACACCAAACTCATCCCTAAGTCATGTCGCAAATTTCTTGCCATTGCACTGCTACTAGCCAAGCGACGGGTGGCCTGTCGGTGGGGTAGGGGACGGGCGCCGAAGTTCAAGGAACGGCTTAATGATTTAATATACTGCCAGGAACAATTGACTCTTTATGCCGAAACGCTGCCCCTTGCATCGAGGCCAAGGGATATCTGGAGCCCTCTGCAAGGATACCTTCTCGCATGCTCAATGGCATTCCAGACTGACATGCCGGAGACACTGTAGATTTGTCAGCCCTTGCGTTCCTGGGGGGTGCACTGTGATGTGTAGTCATGCCGAATGTATCACTTTACATGTGATTGATTGATGTGCCGAGCCTGGAGTGTTTCTATGATGTGTGCTTTCTTTAGTGATGTAGACACTTTCTGGTGAGATATCGAAGAACCTTGTATGCTTTTGTAACCAGCCTAGTATGGTATGTTTTCACTTTCTTGCAAGTGCCTCTACTAAATATATGGAGCGCAGTAAAAGCGCCCGCACGTTGTACTGACTCTACATTTTACCTAACCATATTACATACTATGTATTTACCTACGTGTAGTCAATAATGCTTATATTTCACTCCAATATGTCTGACGAATTCTACTAAGAATTGGTATGTAACCATTGTTTTTTTGTCTTAAACGAACAAAAATAAAGTGTTAAAAAAAAAAAAGAAACTTTAAAGAGACTTTAAAGATGGCCGCTCCCCAGGTAGAGCAGAGTGGAAGTCCTACCTTCTTTCTTTAATCCTGCCAATTGGAGAACATAGTATCTTGTTGCAGCCAGGCTATTTCAAGATGGCCGCACCATGAGTAGCACAGGAAAGTCCTATCTTTGTTTCTCCAGCCCACTTCACAGAAGGGAATCCTCCCTTTCTTTCTCTGATCCTACAAATTGGAGCAGATAATAGCTTATCGCAGCCAGACTATTTAAGATGGCCGCACCGTGAGTAGAACGGGCAAGTCCTAGCTTAGTTTCTCTGACCCCAAGCAATTAGGGATTGAAACTTAGTCAAGTGGGGGAAAAGCAAATGAGAGTAAGAGATCTTCCAGGAAAAACAAGTAACACCAATGATCAGCCAGGAATCCACAAGCAAGGGGGGGAAGTCACCCGGCATGAACAGATAGGCTTCTTCCTGAGCGCCTTGCTGCTGACAAACAGCCAAAGTCCGGGGTCTCCCCAGGGGTCACAAAGGTGCCAATCTAGGCTTTTTACTGGCCATATTAAGGCTGAGAACGTTACCTCCATTTTCTTTAAAAAAAATTCATCTGAAGAGTGCAGGGTATTGCAGCAAACAGGAAATTGCACACAGGTAAAACCGACATCCGAATTAAAGCAACACAGTCCATTATCGAGAAGGGTAGGTTGGCCCATCTTGTGAATAGGACCTTAATTTGACTAATCAGAAGGAAGTAATTCAGTGCATATAGATCCCTTATGTTCTCCGTAACATATATTCCTAAATAACACTTAAGCCTGGAATTAACAAGAGAATGGAATTCTTAAAGTAAAGTGTCAAGTGCACAGTTACATAATAAAATCTCTGTTTTCAGCATGTTAATCTTATATCCAGCAAGTGTTTGATAGTCTTGGAAAATTTAAAAAACCCGCTTTTGATTCTCTAAATCCGGGTTTAAAAATAGAGCTATTTCGTCAGCGTATAGCCCGATGTTAGTCATCCCACTTATTGGCGGCTTTATACTCGTATCGGTCCGAACAGCTATGGCTAACAGTTCTATAAAAAGAGTGAAAAGTATCTTTCAAAGCGTGATCTGAAAAACAATTTACAACATGTGTATAGCTAATTAGAGCCCACTCGTGTGAAGAAATAAAATAGTCTAGCTTTTCTGCAGATTCATGCCTTTTTGAAATATAACAGAATTTATACTTACCCGGGTACCTTTGTTGCCCTAGACCCAACAGGCTCAGACTCTTAACCCCTTCGCTGCTAGGCCTTTTCCTCCCCTGTGCTAAGCCTTTTTTTGGCTATTTGGGGTAGTTCGCGCTTAGGCCCCTGTAACTTTTTGACCACATAAGGTATCCACGCCAAATTTGCGTCCTTTTTTCCAACATCATGGAGATTCTAAAGGCACCCAGGGTTTGTGGATTCCTCTGGAGGGACTCAGAAATGAGCCAAAATACAGCTAAATTTTTTTGGGGGGGGGGTGAAATGGGAAAAAAGGGCTACAGATGAAAGCGTCTGGTTTTTTCCTTGCAAATGGTATCAAAAAAGGGGTTGTGGTGCTGAAACCACCATCTTCCCAGCTTTCAGGGACAAGCAGACTTTTGTCAGAAAACCAAATTTTTTTACACAGTTTTGGCATTTTTCTGGGACATAGCCTACTTTTGCTAATTTTTGGCTTTCAACCTCCTTCCAGTTAATGGTAGAAATGGGTATGAAAGCAATAATGGATCCTGGAAAGCTATGCATTTTAGAAAAGTCGACAACATTCTGAATTCAGCAAGGGGTCATTTGTGTAGATCCTTCAAGGTTTCTTTATAGAAACTAACACTTAAATATAGGAAAAATTGAAAATTGGTTGAAAAAAACAGCCATTTGTGTCAACGTTTTCAGCTGTAACTTCATCTAATTATGACAGCTGTTTGAAAGTAATATACCGTTGCATCCGCTGGACCTTTCTGGTTGTGGGGATATATAGGACTTGTAGGTTCACCAAGAACCCGACGAACCCAGAGCCAATAACTGAGCAGCGTCTTGCAATGGTTTTTTATAATGTACCGGGTATATAGCAATTATTTTGGGAAAATGTATACATGGAAAAATCGGTATGAAAGACATCTATGTATTTCTGAAATGGGAACAAAATATAGAGTTTAGAAACAGTAGATATTTGCACATTTCCGAAATTGGGAGTACCCATAGTAGCATGAGAATTATAGGTCATTTTTCAAAATGACTTCTTTTTACACATGGTCTTTCATTTGGAAGGCAGAAATGCATCGAAAGTCAATAGGGAATAACAGTTGCTCTACAATTCTGTGTTACCCCAAGTCTCCCGATAAAAATGGTACCTCACTTGTGTGGGTAGGCCTAGTGCCCACAACAGTAAACGGCTCAAAACGTAACGTGGACACACCACATTTTCACAATGAAAAATGACCCTTTTTTCGCAAAGTGCCTAGCTGTAGTTTTTGAACCCTAGCTCTGCCGGCACCTAGGGAAACCTAGCAAACCTATACATTTTTGAAAACTAGACACCCAGGGGAATCCAGGATGGGGTGACTTGACTGGCTCTCACCAGGTTCTGTTACCCAGAATCCCTTGCAAACCTAAAAATTTGTCAAAAACCCCACTTTTTCCTCACATTTCTCTGGTGGAAAGTTCTGGAATCTGCATGGATCCACAAAATTTCACCCACCCCGCGTTCCCCAAAGTCTTCAGAGAAAAATGGAACCTCACTTGTATGGTTAGGCCTAGTGCCCGCGACAGGAAACGGCCCAAAACACAATGTGGACACACCACATTTTCACAGTGAAAAATGACCCTTTTTTTGCAAAGTGCCTAGCTGTAGTTTTTGAACCCTAGCTCTGCTGGCACCTAGGGAAACCTAGCAAACCGATACATTTTTGAAAACTAGACACCCAGGGGAATCCAGGATGGGGTGACTTGACTGGCTCTCACCAGGTTCTGTTATCCAGAATCCCTTGCAAACCTACAAATCTGTCCAAAAAAACACTTTTTACTCACATTTCTCTGGTGGAAAGTTCTGGAATCTGCGTGGATCCACATAATTCCACCCACCCCGCATTCCCCAAAGTCTACATAGCAAAATGGTACCTCACTTGTGTGGGTAGGCCTAGTGCCCGCGACAGGAAACGGCCCAAAACGCAACGTGGACACACCACATTTTCACAGTGAAAAATAACCTTTTTTTTTGCAAAGTGCATAGCTGTAGTTTTTGAACCCTAGCTCTGCTGGCACCTAGGGAAACCTAGCAAACCTATACATTTTTGAAAACTAGACACCCAGGGGAATCCAGGATGGGGTGACTTGACTGGCTCTCACCAGGTTCTGTTCCAGAATCCCTTGCAAACCTAAAAATCTGTCCAAAAAAACACATTTTTCTCACATTTCTGTGGTGGAAAGTTCTGGAATCTGCGTGGATCCACAAAATTCCACCCACCCCGCGTTCCCCAAAGTCTTTCGAGAAAAATGGTACATTACTTGCGTGTACTTGCGTGGGTGGGTCAAGTGAGGTATCATTTTACTTTGGAGACTGAAGGGGAACGCTGTGGGGTAGGACATTTGTGCTGGCACAGTGATTCCACCCAAAGATATGAGGAAAATGTGTTTTTTCCAGCTAAATTTGAGGTTTGCAGGGCATTCTGGGTAGGAAAACGTTGGGGGATCCACGCAAGCCATACCTCGCTGGACTCCCCCGGGTGTCTAGTTTTCAGAAATGTGTGGGTTTGGTAGTTTTCCAAGATGGCTGCCGAGCCCGGGGCCGAAAACCCAGGTGACCCCTCTTGCAAAACCAGGTTGTTTTGTGTGATAGGTCATTTTGATGTCTCCTCAATACGTTTTGGGCCCTTACCTGTCGCGGGTACTTGACCCACCCACGCGAGTGAGGTATCATTTTTATCGGGAGATCTGTCGGAACGCTGGGTGGTAGGAAATTTTTGGATCCACGAAGATTCCAGAACTTTCCCACACAGAAATCTGAGAAAAAGGGGATTATTTCAGCTAAATTTGAAGTTTGAAGCATTCTGGGTAGGAAAACGTTGGGGGACCCACGCAAACCATACCTCGCTGGACTCCCCCGGGTGTCTAGTTTTCAGAAACCGTTGCGCACGACGGCTCCCGGCCGTCGTGCGCATGGAAAGGGTTAATATAGTCTGACATGACTCTGGCCATTCGCAGCTTATTCTGCTTATGCGTATGAGATGTAGAGTCTAGCTCCGAATTCCAAAGAAAATTATTGAAATCCCCCGCCCCCCCCTAATCAATCTTCATGGATGGTCAACAATATCTGATAGCGCTCTACCAGTGGGGCTGGATCGTCTAAGATCGGAGCGTAGACGGTGGCTATTGTTACGCTAACATTATTAAGTAATCCGCTAACCAGAGCCCACCTCCCATCTTTATCTGTTGGGGAGAAGCCAACATGAAACGGGAAATATCTATTTATATAAATTGGAACCCCCCTATGGGCAGCACTTGCGCTCGAGATAACATAACATAAATATTTGTAACGCGCACGATCAACCACGTGTATCTTGGCGCTGAATAACAGATGTTTATTGTTACCCAACTCAATGGTATTCATTTTATCGACCTCAGAAGGATGAAAGGCTGAGTGGGCTTACCGGGATTTGAACCGATGAGCATGAGGTCAAACACAGCCAACACAATGGACGCATTAGTCCACGAAGCCACCGGACCCGGCTAATACTCCCGGAGATACACTTATGCCCTGCCCACTGCTTAAACATATTGTACTTTGACTCCCTTTTATCGCAAAGGTGTCTCTCTTGAATAAGCACTACATCTGGTGACTGTCCTTTCATCCAATCTTCAATTGCCCGTGCCTTACGCTTATTATTCAGCCCATTGGCATTAAATGAGACAATTCTCAAGAGATCTTCATGTACCCTCATCTAAGTCCTGGGTTTCAACAAATAAAGGCATTTCAACCTAAAATGCAGTGCTGAAGGAAGCATAACTGAAGATATACTATGCCATAAACTAAAATGCAGTGCAAAAGTATCCATGTACATTCCAAACAGAAATATCAATATATTTCACTACCCAATTGCACTTTCCCGTATGCAAAGTGCCCAGGGTGCATTGCAGTGCGCCACAGAGAAATCCACAAATAAGTAAGTGCGCTGTGCTTAAAGTGAAAAAAGCTTGCTTAGAATGGCAAGGTGCCCACATCTCTGCCATAACCGAAAGCGCAGTGCAAGAATATACATAATGCTTATTCTCAAACATTTCAGATACATTACATAATTTCGATTCATTTCACATCCCTATTGCATTATTCTGTATATAGTGCCTAATCTACTTCATTGCACCTCGATAAAGCCCACACGTATGAAAGTGCACTGTGCTTAAAATAAATAAAACAAGCCTTATATGTAGAGTGCCAAGTCTTCAAGTGCGATGCATAACAAAAACAGGTATGTTTCTATAAACAGTGCATAGCACTTTGCCTCACTATTGCACCTCCCCATTGCCTTCTTCATTGCAGCATTCTGGTACTAAAGTGCCAAAGTGCATTTTGCATCATTAAGCATTGCCACCCGTTCCTCGCCTATCCACTTCTGCACGGATCTTTCTGGATTTACTATGTTTGCTACATTTCCATTTCTGATTCCATGAGCCATTAAACAACTGCACATATCCAAGTGTGAACTCCTCTTGCAGTGATCCAATAGGCCCCTCCCCTTGCCACACACCCTGTGCTACCACCCGAAGGGAGAATAGCCTGCATTACTTCCCTCGTATCTCCACATTAGCCAGGGTGCAATGGCACTGCACCCCATGACACTTATGCCCTGAAAGTGCCCCCCCTCACCCCCCCGTGGAAGCAAATCTCTCAAAGAAGGGAATCTCAGGACTAAACATTCCAGCCATAGCTCAAATTCAGCTTCCCTCAAACCAGGGGATCCCATCTCCACCCGCAGAAAACAAACCGCATCTTGCTAAATGTTGGCCCTGCTAAAACAAAATATTATTATAAAAGGGAACCCGAGGAGGAAATACTTAACCCAAACACACATCCAGAGAACCCTAATTTGATATCTTCTAGAGACGCTCCTGGGACTCTTCAGTGTCTGAAGAAAAGATTAAATGGTCTTTCAGCAACACATTGAGCTTGGTTTGCTGCACAATAGATGCCTGAGCCCCCTTAGATTTAAAGGAATCATTCATTGTAGGAAGATGGCTCTCTATATAGTGTACTAAAACAAAGTACACTGTACAGAGTGCAGTGGCTCCCCAGTTGGGTTACAGAGGCTAAAGTAGATAACACAAACGCTCTCTTTAGTGGTAGTGTGGGAGAGCAGTTAGGCTTATCAGAGGGTAGTGTTAAGCATTTGTTGTTCTCACAGAGGCAACAAATGAGAGACATACTCAAAGAATAAATCAGAGACCAAATTAGAAAAATTATAGTATGTATGTTTTGAAGCCAAGAACTTTGTTCAAAGGTAAGTACTTTCTTCTATATTTATTCTTACAAGTAGGCAAATGGTTCAAACCTTTACGCACAATGCAATCCTATGGGAGAAAAACTCATAAATGCAATAAAGGTAGGTACAGTTGACTTTAGGGGTTCACCTTCTGGATTCAGAGTAGTAGGGTGCCAGGGTCCAAAGTACTACCAGCAGTTCTTTGCGACCTGCCCAGATTCGACCGGGAGCCGGGTGCTTGTGAAGTTGGTAGCTGGGCGTGCTAAAGAGAAGGGGGTGGGGACACCTAAAAACAGGCTGCATAGGGGAACTTGGGAACAAGCCTGAAGGCTCCCAAATAGGGACTTAGGTTGCAAGAGGTCTTGGAGCAAGGGAGCACAACCGGTTCGTCGGTACCCGGGCTGGGCGGTGCAGGTGCATTGTTGTTAGGTCTGGGGGGCTGGATGTGCAAGGGACAGGGACAAACAGCTGGCAGGGGCAAAAATCAAAACAGCTTGACCACTCAAGAAGTGGGTCTTAGGGATAGAGACAGCCCTCGACAGCTGCTTGGTCGCTGCTGCTGTTGGGTGCAGGGCACCCGGTACCCCGGGGATTTGTGCTGCACAGCTCCAGTTGATCCTGGTGTCTTCACACTCGGTGGGGAGACAAATCTGACCTTCCAGAGCACAAGTGCATCTCCCTGGGCATCTGCGGTGTCAATCGGGGAACTGCAAGGCAGTGGACCAGACTCTGCTTGTTGGTGCCTGCAGCTGCAGGGAAGTAGCTCCTCTACTGTCAACAGGTTGCAGGCAGGGTTTCGTGCCAAAACTCCACAGCACTTCTGCTGTTCTGACCAGGCAGTGACTCTTATTCATCCTACTCTTGATCCGTCGAATCCAAGTTTTTGGGTTCAGGGGTGCCACCTAAATACTCAATTTAGGGGCGATAAGGGGAGTGACAGGTAGTAGCCAATGGGTACCTACCTTTAGGGAGTCTACACCCTCTATACAACCACTTCCTGTGGGAAGTAGGCATAATCCGGACCCCAAAATGCTAATCCCGCCCAAAACATGGAGGAATTTGAAAAGTTGGGTCCACATCAGCTAGTCCACCTGAGGGGTGGTGCTGGCTTGAAGTGGGCAAACCTCCTTATCTTACTAATTTTCCCACCTGTCTAGCTGCCAAAAATGGGAGCAGGACAGGGGGGATGGCCATCTCCACTATCTGGAGAGGCCCGAGGTTGCATAACAAAGGCGTCAGAGCCTTTGAAGCTTCCCCACCCTGGACGGCACATCCTGCTTGTCCTGGAGGGTCCTAGGTGCCACAGGCTCCGATACCCATACCTTTTGCCCTCGTTGGAACTCCACCATACCAGAGTTTGTAGTGCGCTCAGGGTGTGAAATATGCAGTCATCAGTCCCAGTGTTCATGAAAATGCCTATATATTGGTTTCATGTTTTTTGCGTGTTGAGAGTAAAACAAGCGCAAAACTAGCCTCCAGCTTGTGGGTTGAATGTGTGTTAGGTTTCAACATGTGGTTTTAATTACATCTTGCTAGTAGGGTGGAAAGTGAAATACAGTGTTGCATTTTTGGTTACAGAGAGATACCAGAACAATGTATGATTTAGCAGTTTTGGATATTAGGAAAAAATAAGCTATTGCCATACCACCTGTCGATGGGAGTACTTACCCAAGGTGGAGGAGTACCAACGGCGCCCTCAGGATACTGAGAGTGGACAAAGACCTGCAAAGGAAGAAGAGAGGAAAATGTAGAAATAGAAGAAAGACTGGCAAACTGGGAAAGAAGGAAAAATTAGAAGACAGGAAGAGCAATATAGAGGGAAGACTTGGAGAGGGAAAACCAACAAATGACTATAAAAGATTTTTTAATGCTGACAATCTTTTACTCCAAGACGTGGGAAGCAGGAGACCACCAATGAGGAGTTGAATCATGGAGGAGGATACCCTGAGGCATAGGGAACATGATGAGCAGTTACAGCACGGATGACAGCCAGGAGGAATCAAAACCAAGGAGCTGATGTTGGAGGAAGGACGGACACATAGCCAAGAAGCAGAACTCAAAATACAGACAAATGACAGAGCTGGAAACCTGCACTCCACCAGGTATCGCGGTGGCCCCGCAATGGTTCATTGGAGGACCGTGGCTAACCAGGTGCGTGAAAGGGGTAGTTCGCGAAGGAACAGGTCGGGAGGAGTACAGACGTTGAGGCTGGCGTGGAGCCCTTGGAGGACAACCGGAAAGAAAAGATGACAATCATGCATATAATCCTAAAATCACCTGGGGTTCTTTTCTTTGACAAGCAAGTCTTGATGGCCAAACTAAGGGCTTTGCTCTTGTGATGGAGGGGCGAGGAAAAGAAAGTGGGAAGGAATAAGAAACAAAAAACACAAGAAAGGATAAAACAGACAGGAGAAAGAAAGAGAAAGAAATACAAGTGTACTATAGAAAGCAGAACATAGCTGGAAAATAAATAGTTGGGAAGAACAGCAAAAGATGAGAAGTTGAGAGGAATCCGCTACCCAATAATTTGAGATTTTTTTATTTTACCTGTGTTAAAATGACACTTACCTTTTCCTTTTTTTTGTGGAGTTTTATATAGCGCGAACTAGACCCGAAGATATCAGAGCGCTTTACATGAGCACCAGTTATGTTACAGGGGGACACATTCATTTTTGTTAGGCAGGAAGATTAAGTGATTTGCCCAGAATTACAGAACGTTGAGCGTCCCTGCCGAGACTCGAACCCGGTTCCCCAGCTCCGAGGTCGACCTCCCTAGCCGTTAGGCCACATTCTCTCCCTTTAATCTGAGGACACTGGAGGTGGAGCCCCAGTCAGTGTCCTGCGCTAAGAAGGAGTCTGCAGGGCTTAAGCCTAAGGAAATTAGAAGAAACAATCCTTTGAGATCTTTACAGACTTTCTAAAGAATTTGAGCCTTTACGATAAATGGAAAACAAAAAAACCTTTAATTACTCAGAGAGCCTTGTAGTTGGCCTGTGCTACTAAACTACAACAAACATAACAGAGACTGAGAAATTAATATGCAGAGTCCCACAGGGAATCGACCCTCAGCCCCACCCTTTTCAACATACACATTACACCACTCGCCAACATCATCAACGTCATCTCCTATTCCGATCACTCCCAGCTCATCCACTCTAAGAATGACAAAACAACCACCGGCAGAACCAACTTCTCCAATTGCATGACCATGGTAGCAGACTGGATGCAAACCAACAGCATGCAGCTCAACTCTGACAAGACGGAAGCACTGGTCTTCGACAACAAGACCTCCCCAATGGACTCCACCAGGTGGCTGTCGGAGATAGGACAAACACTCACACCCACAGACCATGCAAGTAACTTAGGGATCACCTTAGATGGCAAGCTCAACACAACGGCTCAAGTCAATGCAGTGGGCACCTCCTGCTTCCATATCCTACGCTTGCTGCGAAAAAAATCTTCAAATGGTTGCCTCTAAACAGACAGACCATCACACAAGCGTTCATCACCAGCAGACTGGACTACATCAACACTCTCTATGCCAGAATCTCCAAACAACTCCTACTAAGACTCCAGACCATCCAAAACACTGCTGCAAGACTCATATTTGACCTCTTATGCCGCACCCACATCACATCAAACCACAGAAAACTTCACTGGCTCCCCATTCACAACCATAGCCAATTCAAACTTCTCACTCACACAAACAAAGCCCTACACAACACAGGACCAGAATACCTGAACAGCTGCATACACTTTCAGCAACCACCTAGACACCTATGCTCTCCCTCGCTCCACTTGCACATATTTGCCGATCCTGCAAAAGCAAAACTGGAGGTCGCTCATTCTCCTACATCGTATGCAAAACTTGGAACAACCTGTCTCGACACATCAGAGCCTCCTCTTCACTTCTTGAGTTCTGCAAGAAGCAGAAAACCTGGCTCTTTGTAGAAGTACCTTGGGGATCACAAACCTGCACACCTCCCCAATCGCCTGCATACCATCTCAGGTGATTAGTGCGCTATACAAATCATTATAACATAACCCACATTCCACACCCTCTTTTGTCCAAATATCCTCTGTTCTGTGAACAGTCAGTGTGTTTTTACAGTAAGTGTGAATGTGTTTAGGAGTGCCTTTGTTTCTCTGTGTCTGTGCATCTGGCTTTGTCTGTCTCTGTACCCATCTCAGCCCCCTGGGGCTGTTATGAAAAGAGCACTCTAGGCTTTGGACTGGAGGCAAGTATTAGTGTTTGACCTTTTTGATGAAGGGGTGTTTGCGGCCACATCTATCAGTGTGCATCTGCGTCACGTCTCAAGCTGCTCCCTTATGTCATTTTTAGGTTTCACCCAAGATTTCCTTGAGTAGTCTTTGGTTTGTTTCTTTTCTTGCATCTCATGGGTCAGTGCCTGTCCGTTTCACTTTCTTCCTCATGTGTTTCTCCCCTCGATGGACCATGGACAAACAACGGAATAATTGCTTTATTGGTGTCCTTCCACTGCTCAGGCTCGGATTCAGGTATTTTTTAAAATCCTTGCTCACAACCGTTGTTGCTTCTTTGTCGTTGTTGCTGGCCTATTGTTGCTTGCACCAGCAGCCTCCTGCTGTTTTTGTTTGCCCCCCTGCGGTCTCCAATCGTCATTGCTTGTTACATTTTGGTTGCACCTAGCATTTTATTTAATCTCTGAAGTGGGAACAAGCTAGGCAAACCTAGAATATTGGTTGGAGTGAAAAGCAAGTGGTCAGCTATAAGGGTCTTGCGTATTATTTTCTTTCTCTCTGCAGGCAGAAAAGCATGTGACCTCCTATACATACAGGAGACAGACTCGAGCAAAGGCAGAACAGAACAAGCATTTGCAATGCAATCGGTCTCACCTTTCGGACGTTATATGTATTTAACTATACAGCACATTAGCCTGGGTGCTGAAACATCTACTGTTCTTTAACATGGAGGGAAAGTAACACCAAACTGCGTGATACGCCAGGTATGGGAACACATGGAGAGAAATATTGCCTTTCAGTGGGAAATGGTTTAGTCCAAAGCTCTGTTTTTAATATAAAATCAGGGCCTTCGGTGGTCATATCACTGAAAATACAAGATTTGAAAAAAATATTATTGTCTACGGGTGCTCGTGGAAGACAATTTCTATGGATTGGAATCTAGAAAATGCTAAAGTGATTCTGGTATGTTACTGACCTCTGCTGGTCGTTTTCTATCAAGAAAGTTAAATAGAAAGAGTTGCCAGAAAAAGAAAAAAAAAAGCCTCTCAGCAGAAAGCAATTCTGGTATTTTACTGACCTCTGCTGGTCGTTTTCTATCAAGACAGTTAAATAGAGGCAGTTGAACAGAAAAAAAGCAGACAAGTTCTAGGGCTGATCTCCAGATCCCACAAAGTACATAAGTATATACTAAAGTATATACAAGAGGTCTCGAATGCTCGACCTAAAAAGCAACTTTACACCCACATGTCACTGTAGCCCTGAATCACACTGCAGACCACTGGTAGCGGGAGAAATCTGAAAATGGCAGGGGACAGAAAAAACCAAGGTGAAATGCAGTGAGTAAGCAAACAAAACATGCAACCCCCAACTCCTAAAAGAAGGTTTAGCTGGGGTGGGGAGAATTCTGCCACGAAAATTCCATTGTGAGACCATGTATCCAAAAAGGAGTCTATGTCCATCAAGGATAAGCAAGCACTACATGCACTGCAAAGGTCTGCTTAGTGTGCGTTCTCAAACTAGGCCTGTAATACAATGGAAACAGTACATTTTAGCTTATGCCACAACAGTTTCACAATGAGTTGCACTAATTTCATTATAACATTAAACCAGTTGCAGCTTTCCAGAAGGTGGCGCTGTTTCATTACACTACTTCAGAACACCTGCATTATATCAATCCAGTCACTGAAAGTTCTACTGGCATCATTTAATGTCAAAAATGCTCACTGATGTGTTTTCTTAAGACGCCTGAAGCATTTAGTGGAGGTTTCCGATATCCGTGAATGTTGCGCCACAACAAAGTCAAAGCGGGCCGTCTGTCATCTGTTAAACATTGAAGAGGGACTGCTGCAAAACAGATGTTTCTCACTGCCCGAGTGACATAGGGTCGGACTGCCTCATGCCAAAAAAATCACTGAATTTCATCGGCATGATGGGGTCACTCCTGCAGCACCTCTCTCTCGACAATCAGGAAAGCAAAAAGATAAGAACTATCAGAAAGAATCCCATACACGCACAATGGTCGTCCCACAATTACCTGGCTGCCCGAAGATGCTCTGATGGATGGGTGTATAACCTGTAAGAACAAATGGAAAAAAATTCAGACCTCAAAATCAGAAGGGCGGAGTCCCAGCACCCCAATGCAGAAGCTGCCACTCCTGTAAAACTGTTTATGAGCACCCATGCTGTAGATAATGAAAGATTGTACCCGCCCCAAGAGTGGTATCATCTCATGTCTGGACCCTTCCTGTGCTCACATCCAACAGAGACCAAGACAAAACTGGTAGGTATCCACCTGCAGGCATGAGCGCATCTTCTCTCTTGAATTCAGCACTGCGGATGACCTTAGCTGCGCTGCAAGAGTGTAATGCACCCCCTGGATCCAGGGTCAAGGGGCACAGAGCGAGTGAGGGGGTTCATATGTATAATGGCAGCTCAGGGTTTAGGCGCCTACATCACTAGTTTCAGGGAGCCAAAAAACAACAAAAGGTGCCGGGATCCATGAGAGATTGGATCCAGCGCTTGCTGTATGTGTATTCAAGTCTCCTCCAAGCAGCGTGCATCCGAATTGATCCAGTACCACACGTCACAGTGTGTCTCCCATAGAGGTCATGCTCGTGTCCAACATGTTTGCTGTGCGACGTGGCAGCATAAACAATGTACGACAGAAGTGAGACTCAAAGTGCACTTTCCCAGGACACCGTAGCATAGCTGCCAAGTTTTCAGATTGTTATGGGTGACATTCCCATGGTTTCAGGGCACTTTTGAGTGACACTCAACTGCCAATGTGTGACACTTAGAGTGACACTTTCTCGTGAGTTAAACCAAGTAATGAAGTGCATGGAAACAGATACATACCAGAAATTACACCCTTTGGAAGAATGAAAAAGCTCAAACTATATTGAAACTGCTGCAAAACCCTGGCAATAGAAGCTTAATGCTTGCTTTAGAACACTAAATTTATGGACGCATTGTGGTAGCTTATATTTTAATACAATTTAAAAACAATGAACATACTTATCATGCTTTCAGTCACAGGCTGTGACCATGCAGCACTAAAATACAGAAGTCACTATACCCCACTGCACCAACCAGGACTCAATTCTGGTTACACACAAAATCTCTGCAGTGATTGCATTAACCAATTGATGTTTTATAAACGGTAACTTTAAAGAATGAATTTTCTATTAATTTCTTTAACATGTATGATTTATCATCTTTCATTTAGTTGTGTGGTATTTTGCATTAGACCAACAAAATAATTATAGAATATTTTGTCCTTGTTTCTGTCTGGTTGTAACACCTAGACTGCATTGGCTGCTCAAGCAGTCAGCGCTAAAGCCCATTTATGCCCAATGACTGCTGCAGTTTCAAATTTCACTAGATAGTCAAGGCTAGCTTTAGTGCAGGGCATCTGAGCAGCATATTTCATGGGGGACTGCAGCTTAGCTTTTACCTACACGGAGCTGGAAATTGCCAAACATCAATCAAGGCAATTAAGACATAAATACCATTCATTCTCTGTGTGAAATAAGTTAAACCCGGGGATTTTTTTGCGTCTCATTCTAAAATATAAATTAAGGAAAACGTGTCTGCCACAGACTCTCAGTATGCTGTAAAGCAGGAGTCTCCAACCTTTTCTGGAGTGAGAGCTACTTCTGCTCAAGGAAAGTGCTCCTGAGCTACTAGCAAATTTTGGCACTATAAAATATTGACAACATGAGTAAACATTCCACTACTACCACCCTTAGGAGGATTATCAGTAGTGACCCCCAAGCATTCCAGGCGAGGTTACCAGCAGAAATACCAGGAAAATGTTAGCAATATTAAATGGTGTCATGTAACTAACGAAGTAACATTCAAATCATCATGTGCCCTCTGGCAGAAAGGAGACACACGCAGCATTAAGTCTCACCAACTCAAGTTGAATTATCATCCAACTTTAAATTAGTTTTGGGATTGCAACCTTTTGTTTTCGTCAGTTTATAATTTTCCGAAAATGCACATATTTTTCTATCAAATACCACTTTTCATTTTGATCAAACAAGCTAGATGATCCATAAAAAAAAACCTTTTCTGAAAAAACAAGTTTTGTCTTCAAACTATTAGTTTTCATTTTAAGGAAATATGCAGTCCCCAAACAATAGCATGTCATTTTCATCTATAACATACATGTACAAATGCCTCACATGGACCGATTCTGCTTCAAATGTCCAGGTATTACAATCATAAACTATGGATGCTATCACCATGGATGTCTGTATTATGCAAATAACGCTCAACATTGGACGAGAGCCTCAATTATGCCATGGCTGGACACTATAAGGGCCAGAATGCCCACCTTATATCAGTCATGGACATTATAATGTGAGGGCCGGCACC
This sequence comes from Calotriton arnoldi, assembly GCA_963921515.1. Lineage (NCBI taxonomy): Eukaryota > Metazoa > Chordata > Amphibia > Caudata > Salamandridae > Calotriton > Calotriton arnoldi. Next base: position 1,910,103 of record CAWUFW010002725.1, read on the forward strand.
CGTCATGTCATGGGTGGCAAAAAGTAGGCCAGCTATGTCAATGATGGCTTCCAGTATGCCATGACTAGACCACAAATGCTCACAATAGTCAAGGATGACCATTAGTATTCCATTGGTACCATTATGCCATGCATGGGCACAATCGTGCCAGAGATAAAACCCTTATGATGGAGTCTAGCATATACATTTGGAGGTCCTTAACACCAGGCACAGTTTCCAGGAAGCAATATTGTTTATTAGGGAGGGACAATGTCAGACAGTCACACATAAATTAATGCAGCAAGTGGCTCTTACATTTCTCTGCTCTGGATTCATATTCTGCTCTCCTCAGTTCTTGTGCTGATAATACACACTTCCACTCTGGCTCCTGCAGTCTCACTTCCGTGGGTCAGCACTGGTTACTGATCATTCTACTGTTGCCACTCTTTTTTCATGGTCCATTATTAACACACATGGTTCGACTGAGAGCAGGGTCTACAACATGGCCAATCTCCTTGTGACTTAATTGGATGGAGAATGGATACAGATGGTCATGTGGTACACCCCTACAGGCTGACAAAGTATGTTTGAGTGTTATCAAAAGGCCCTGTCATTCTAAGGGCCTTGCGATTAGCAGTGCTGTCTTCTTTAATATGCACAGACCCTTTGAGTGAGGTACTGGCCTTAGCTTCACACCCGAGAGGTGCTTTGTGGGTGCTGGTGAGCTACCCCTGCAAAAGACTGTAGCAAGGTAAAATGGGCTGGTTTGCACTTTCAAAAATTAGCCTGCATTTTAACTGATGAATTGTCAAGTGTGTGAAAAGGGTACAGCTAATTAATTTTAGCTTGAAAGAAATTGAAGCTTCTCATCTAAATCGCAAGTGTTTGATTCTCTCTAGGATGGGCTCCTCTGCACCTTTTTCTGCTAAGCCAGAATGAGGCTTGTAATATTTCAACTTCCATGCACATACCTTGACCTCCTCAGTAGCTTCATAATTGGGGCCCAGTGAGTGACTTTTTTAATTCTTGCTTTGACTTTCTGCAGATCCAGCATTATATGCTCTTGTCCTGTTCACAGAGCGGCCTGAATCTCTCTTTGCTTCTTGCGCAAAATGTAATTCTGGGACAGGTAAAGCTGAAGATCTTTCAGCAATGTTGTAAAATTGTTTCATGGGCTGGATATTTTATTAATTTGCAACATTTCGCTATTATGAGGAGATGTAAGGTCTTTATTTCTTTCCTCCCCGCACGTTGTGATGATGCAGGAGCAGCAAAAGACGTGTCCACAAAGAGAGGTGGTTCATCTTCTCAGAGGGCCCCATGACAATTGCCCACTTTACCAATGCTTTAAAACATTACTGCCTGCTTCTCACGGCTCTGGGAGTGCCACGGTGCAGAGTTCAGAAGTGGGAGCCACTAACACGCCTTTGCAGTGCTTCTCTGCTTCTTACCACAAAGAGATGAAGCAATCTGGTGTCCCTGTGTGCAGTGGACTAGACTGAAAGTTAACAACACCACACAGCAAACCAAGTAAGGACAGAGAGAGCAGACGCAAGCTGGACAGCATAGCTTCAGAGGGGCTTTAAAGTTAGCTGAGGTTTCCTTGTGAATAACACATCCTCCTCTGATGGTTGGGGGCAGCAAGGAAATAACAAAACTGCCACCTGCCATCCTTCTCTTTGTACTGGGTGCTGCCAGGGGCCAGCAAAACACTGTGGTCGTAGAAGGGAAGGCGCCTTGCCTGAAAACAACAGGCAAGGTGCTGCCCCCGATCGAATGTTTGAGGGCACTGGTCAGGCTTGTATTAGTAATTTACCACGCCCCGGCCCTGAGGCCACGTGGTACAGTGGAGGCGAGGCTGGAGTGAGAGCAGGGCTCGGCTAAGGTGCCCGGTACCAGCCAAGGCACAAAAGTAAAGTACAGTGTTGTTGCTGCCAGTGCCTTATTGAGATAATAGCAGCCACAGTATTATTTTGAAACAGCAGGCACATGCAGCGCACATGCTCACTGCACAGCTCTTTATTGTCAAGTGCTAGTATTAAAATGCGTGACCAAAGCATTTTATTGCAGTGATGTGGACACGACACTAAAATGTGTTAGTCTTATCCTTGTTGCATGGTACTTGGCAGGGCTGCCATAGCAACATCTGAGTGAGTTCACCCAGGCCCAGCCAACAGGTTATTAAATTGTGAATTGCCTAGAAGGCAGTCTGATGCAGCACACAGTAGGCAGGGCGCACAAGCTGTTTTTATGACTGCATAGCGCCTACTTGATCCCTACATGGTTGAAGAGCTCTGAAAATGTGTGACTAATGCATTTTAGTGCAGTGATGGGGACACCAGCACTAAAATGTGTTAGTCTAACTCCCAAAATGTTTCACCTAAGATGTTAAAATGTCACACATAAGCAAACTGAAAACTTGGCAGCTATGAACCCCTGATGCGTGGTACTGGGCAGGGCCGGGAGGGTCAGGATGGAAGATACTGCAACAACTGAAGCAGGACTGGGCCCAAAACTGCTCTTCAGACAACAGCAGCCCCTTCCCTCCACCCCGAGGAGCGCTGGTGGTCTCACTCTCTGCTCCCAGGCACCACCTCAGTGAGTCCAAGTTGAGAGAGGGGGTCTCTCTGGGCCGAGATTAGGACCAAGGAGGAGGACAGGAGAGGGGGCACAGAGAGAGGTGGGAGAGGAGAGGGGGCACAGAGAGAGGTGGGAGAGGAGAGGCTGCACAGGAGAGGTGGAAGGGGAGAGGAGGAGAGGTGGAAGGGGAGAGGAGGAGGAGGAGAGGTGGAAGGGGAGAGGAGGTGGAAGGGGAGAGGAGGAGGAGAGGTGGAAGGGGAGAGGAGGAGAGGTGAAGGGGAGAGGAGGAGAGGTGAAGGGGAGAGGAGGAGAGGTGAAGGGGGACGCAGACGGTGAGAGGCCATGGCTTGAAGTGGGGGGTGTGGAGAGTTAAGGTTGTCCAGAAGCGGAGAGGTGGAAAGGAAGACTCCTACCTGCTCAGAGCCCTCTCTCCCTCGGCCTGGGACGGTGAAGATGACAATCCGAGGCCGGGGGTGATGTCTGGGGTCAGAGGGTGCAGGTCACCGCACAGACAGAGGATCCTTCCACCCCTACAGCTGCTGGAGCCGGAGGAAGAGGCCGGAAGTGACTGCATTCACTGCTGGTGCTGTCTCTTACCTGACTGACCCGGAAGAGAAAATCACGTGTCTACCGGTCTGAGAGTAACTGAAAGAGACAACGGACTAGTCGTAAATGTGCCCTTAGGAATGAGGTGCGGGTTTAACCGCAGGTGCCTGGCACGCGTGCTGCTGCTGCAGGAGGGTGTGAGGTGAGGGGGGAGCCTGGGGAGGGACGAGGGTTGTGACGTCATGCGGTGCCAGGGAGAGTCGGGGTGGGCGGAAAGAGAGGAGGGTGTGGAGGCGCACGCACACACGCACCAGGACGTGCACGTGAAGTCCGGGGTGCACAAGGCCTGACGCTACCGTAGTCCCATTAAATACTGATCTGCACATTGGGGGGAGCAGAGTTTGCAGCGAGAGGCCTGTGTAACTGTCAGCGGTGATTTCGGGGGGCTGTGTCCCGGTGGGGGTGCAGGAGGTTGGCATGGGAGTGGCAGTGCCTGCACTGGACGTGCTACCTCCAAACGGGTGGGGTCAGGTAATATGGCCGGGGGGGCCTAGATTATCCAATGCTGCACCTTCCTCTTGCCCCCCCCCACACATGGGTGGCCAGGGGGGCCTAGATTATCCAATGGCTGCACTGTCCTCTGCCCCCCCCCCCCACATGGGTGGCCGGGGGGGGGGTAGATTATCCAATGGCTGCACCGTCCTCTGCCCCCACATGGGTGGCCGGGGGGGGGCTAGATTATCCAATGGCTGCACCGTCCTCTGCCCCCCTCACATGGGTGCTCTCGGGGCTTAGGTTGGTTCCTGGGCGTGGCACATTCATGGCATGCTGGGCTTGGGGAGGTCTGGTGTGAGAAGAGCACTTTCTTTGGTTGCAGGTTCAAGTGCGGCCAAGGGGATGCTGCCTGTTCCTCCTCCGTTACTGAGGGAGCACGGTGCACTGCGTAGACAACAGAGGGGGCTGATGGAGGGGTAACAGCGCGCATAAGTGTGGCAGCACAAGGGGTCCAAAGAAGAGCCAAGTACTCCTTCAAGTGGGGAAACGGGGCTGCCCAGGAGGCTTCCAGATAAGGAATACGGGGTGGGGGCTCCCACGGATCCCTGGCACTCCCTCACATCTGGGGATGGGGGAGAGGTTAGGGGTTGCGGTGCCTGGCAATAGTGGGTGCGGCATCCGTAACTAATGGGTGGCTGTCACGTATGGAAGAAGTTGCCAAGATCTGGTAAGTTCAAAGAGTTTATTTGTAAATATGCAGGAGCCTTCTAGCCGCAGGTCTGTCCTCCATAAAACCGCATCTGGAGATACGGCTGTAGAAACCATGGAGACAGAACACGGCCATGAGGCTCATGGCAAAACATAACTTCAAAAGTTAGCCGCACGTGTGATCATGCTCGTGCTGAAGTAGCGTCATCACTCGCAGGATCACTTACGCGCAACACAGCAATACCTATACCTGAAGTAGTAGTAGTCATCCATCGTCATCATCATCTAGTAGGCATAGAAGCATTGTGTACAGAACTGGATTCAATTTGTCCACTTATGTCAGATGTACTAGACACCGAGTCATGACCTTGAAAAGAAACCTCATCATGTACAGCATCCGTAACATCTTCACTTGCAAGACCACCATTGGGTAAATTTGCCGGAAACAGAGGCTGAAGCATGTTTGTAGATGAAACATCACCTTCCATAAGAAACCAGCTTTCAGATTCCATTTTTTGTGCTTACAAATGTCACGAGCTTGCTCATGAGACAGCTTAACCAGGTCTCTTTTACACCACCACCCCTTGCCTTCTAAATACACAGCACCTTTAGAAACCTTTTCTATTCAAATTGGATCTGAGTACATGGATTCTCCCTTCTTAACTTTGTGTGGTTGTCTATCCAGAACCCAATCATTCTTTTGAAAATCAACACATTTTGTGGCATGGGAAGCGTCATAATGTGACTTCTGTTTTGTTTGTGCCTCTTTCTCTGACTAACTTAGAAATGGCACAATAGCAATGATTGTCTTTAGGTACAGTGTCCTTTAAGATCCGACCTGGGATTCCTCTTCCTCAATAAGAAAAATGGAGACACACCTGTAGTGGAGTGTGGAGTAAGGTGATAATTCCAAACTTTTTCTTTCAGAAAAACATCCACTGGGGCCCCAGTGGCCAAAGCCGTTTGCACTCCCTCTTTCAAAAATGTATTCACCCTCTAAACGAGACCATTTGATGTTGGGGGAATATAATGCTACCTTGAGATACTTAATGTGATGTTTTGCAACAAGATCCTTCATTTGTGTTGAAGCAAAGTGTGTGCCGTTGTCTGTTACGTGCTCCCTTAGAAGACCTTCACAATCAAATATGTTGCTCAAAAATTTCATTACTGGCGCAGTGTTTGCATTAGGAACAAAATAAAAATCAATTTGGAAAAATAATCAATCAAAACTACTAAAAACTTTTGTCAGATGATAATAAATGGAACGGGCCAGAAAAGTCAAGAGCAGCTTAGGACCAGGTTTCTTCTGGTAAGGGTACTACATGTAATGGGGTATTGTGAGTGAGCCAATGTTAGTCAGACAACAAACATGTACTGCAAGATAATATCCAAGAAGCGACTTGGGAATCCATTGAGGGCCACCAAAAATATTGTTTAAAATTCTTGGAAGTAGCTCCCACTCCTAAATGACCATAGTGAGCTGCTTGGAATAATTTAGACCTGACTGACAACGGGGGAACAACTAAGTCATTGCGAAAGAGTAAACCATGCACTATAGTCAGTTCACTGGAGACTTGTGAAAAAGGTCTAATTGGGGCAGGAAGACACCTTTCTTTAGGGCAACATTGAATAACAAATTTCATGACTTGAGACAAAGTATTATAATCTGCAACAACAGTCATCCATTCATCACAAGATACCAAACTATGTGTTCTTCACCTGTGCAATCATCTTGGACAGGCATTCTTGGCAAGAAGTAAGCTCTGGAATTCCTACTTCCTGGAATAAACTCAATCTTAAAGTTGTACACGTGCAAACGAAACAATAACCTAACCAGTCTAGAGGAAGCTTTACCTGATCCATCTCCATTGAGGAGATGAATAAGGTGTTTGTGGTCAGTAAACAGAGTAAAATTCATTCCCCAGAGGTATGTCTTGAATTTCTCAATGGCCCATGAACAGTCCAAAGCCTCTCTTTCAATGGTACTATACTGAGATTCTGATAATTGTAAAGACCTTGAAGCGAAAGCAACAGTGTATTCATTATTATTGTAGGACTGTGAAAGTACTGCGCCTATGCCCCTTTGACTGACATCTAAAGTCACAAAACAACTTGCACCCGGATTAAATGCTGACAAAGCTGGGGCATTAGTGATAACATTTTTCACAGTACTAAACGCGTGCTCAGCAACATCATCCCAGGTAAAATGAACACTTTTCTTTAACAGTGTTTGAACAATGATGGAATAACCCTGAATAAATTTGGCGTAATATTCACTCATCCCCAAGAAAGATCTGAGGGGAATCTCTATCTTTGGGAGGAGGAACATCTTATATTGCCTTTACTAAAGAAAACTTGGGATGTATTCCTGTATCAGAAACACAATGTCCAAGATAGTCTAGTTCTGTTTTGCACATTTTGCATTTGTCCGATTTAAGAGTTATGCTCACATTTCTATATACTTCTAAAACTTTTGACAAAATGGACTTGTGCTCTTCTCTTGTGTTTGAAAAGATAAGGACATCGTCATGATAGGCTTGTGTTCCTAAGATTCCAGATAATATGGAAATAATGAATTTCTGAAACACACTTGCTGCAGAAGCCAGGCCAAAGGGAAGTCTCAGGAATTTATAAGACCCAAAGGGAGTAATAAATGCTGGGAGATCTTGGGATTCTGCAGCGAGTGGGATCTGGTGATAGGCAGAGCGAAGGTCAAACAGTGAGAAAAACCTGGCACCATTAATATTTGAAAGTAAATCGCTAACTTTGGGCGGGGGATGACAATCAATGACAATATTCTTGTTTAAGGTGCGCAAGTCTGCACATAGCCTAATACTACCATCCTTTTTAGGTCTCGCCTGACGTTAGCGCGCGTGCGCTGCTCTCGCCATGAGAGGGCTTCTTTGAATCAATACGGATTCCGAAGTCGTGTTTCTGCCCCGCCTGCAGTTTTCATTCATGCGCGTTGTTTGGCGTCACGAATTATGCAAAAGACAGTGTAATGATTGAACCAAAGGCATTTTAATCCCTCCTGGTTGCCACTCTGTTTGCTTTTGGCCCCGCCCACCAGGATTGGATGTTTTACTGGCGGCGGTAGACACTGTCTTGTAATTAGTGGGTAAGCACTTTTTTATTCCATTCCGCAGCTGCAAACGATCACAGGAGGCAGTGTGTTTGTGTACACTAGTTTTGTTTTGTTCTTGAAGCACGCTATGCATGCTTTCACTTTCCCACTTTCACACCCACCACTAGCGGGACGGGCTGCGCACCTTGTCAAACGTTTTTTTTTTTACACATTAAATAATGGCGGCCGCGAAAAGGGGTAAAAAATGTTTGCCCTTTACGTTGGCCTGCTCCGCGCTCACAAGTGTCCCCTTTTTATCCAGCTAATACGACCTGGCAGCTGCTGTGCACAAGACGAGTGTTCTCCGGGCAGACAATGGGTGCTGTCAATACGGCCCCTTCCCTTTAATGATTAATGCACTCGGGCTTTGCGTCATTTCAGGAGCATAATTACTAGTTTTATGTGCTTTTCTTCAACAAGCAGGTTTTTTATTTGTTTCGGACGTTTTTTTTTCACACTGTAAACTTGTTCCCTGCTTTTGTGATGGTGGTTTGCACGGCTCTGTTGACAGTCATAACTTTTGTATTGTGTTGAGTTTAAACAGTGCTGGGTATGTTAAGCGGGAGCGTTGCCATAACAATGCTCCTTCAGTGGTCGGTGTGCTGTTGACTACCCCTCCCCCGGCCTTAGAGATAAGAGGTGGGAACGGCCGAGTTTGTTTTTCACTGAACCTCTGGGACGCTGGGCATACAGAAAGAAGCTGTTGGATTTCGTTTTTTAATTTTGCCCCTCTTGCTGCATTTACGCATTTTATAATCGCTGTAAATTGCAGGGGTTAATGTTAACCAATTTAATGGTACTCATTTTACCGACCTCGGAAGGATGGAAAGCTGACTAGGCCTCTTCGACAGTCTGCGTACCTGCAAAGGCGTCTGACTTAAGTAAGCGTCTCCATTAGTGCGAAGGAAGCAGCTAGGGTCACAAGAAGACGTGCTCAGGAGATTAGGGCATGACAAAGTATTAGTAATTATCTAGAGCGCGCTCTAGGCTCTCCATTGCCTTAGCAGTAAACAATATTCACTTCTGGATGAAATATGGAGTCTATGCAACCCTGTGATCTGGACCTTATAAAAGGTGCAGCATTTTTTTTTTTTATGTAAATATTTGTAACTGGTCCACTCTTACTCTGTATCTCCACTCTATGTAAACCATATCTTTTTCTTGGAATCGAAGCACTAATGTCAAATGTGATCACATCTGGTAATGCCCATTGCTGCCAAGCCTATAGAATACATGGACCTTTACACATCTGAGTTGTTACTGGCACCATTTAACTATAGATAAGTGCTTGAGGCCAGTTCAGTTCTAGGCTTACACCGAAGTGAATGGGAGCGACCAGTTCAGAAGGCAGGCCAGTGCACTCTATAAATGATATATTGCTCACCAAGGGGGACGGCCAGGTGAGGCGTGGGTGCTTGCATTACGTATTTTTTGCCAGGATCTTGAGCGCCAACAATCCCTTAATTGCAGAAAGTGCCTAGTGCAATTACGGTGCAAAATGCGATTGGGCTATTCCTCAGCTTGTCTGTTCACCTCTACAAGGTGTGGCTGGTTGACTTGATAAGTGCATCCTTTTAAGGTGACAAACTCTTCTTTCTCACTGGAGCATTGTAATGTAGTATTTATGTAGCCCCGTATATCGAATTGTGGCTCACGGCGCTTTGGTTTGTAGTATGAGGCTGCTGTTGTGCATGGTTAGTAGGGTGTGGGTTAATGGTTGTCTGCCTAGTGCCTGTATGCAGGCCCACTTGGATGATGCGGTCCTGTGGCGTTCTGCATTAGTACGGCTTTGCCACATAATTAATCATCACTGCCTATACAGTGGGGACGCCTGTATCCCCTAGTAGAACCCGGGCATATTCACATTACAAAGAAAAGTTCTCTACACGGATAAATCTACTATTGTAAACAACCCTCTTTTTGTAATGATAGATAATAAATCGTCAACTGCATTATCTGCGTATTTAAACAAAAGAGTTTTTCTAGCTGGCACTGGTCGAGTTACTAAACATGGCGGTACCAGTCCTGCACTGGGAAACCCCATCGCAAAGGTTTGCTGGTCACCTTTCAGTTGCTTACTGCTTCAATAGGTCTCACCTTTGATTAAGTTAAAGCCATTTGCTTTGCTAATGGTATTGTATAGCAAAGCAAATGGCTTTAACTTAATTAAAGGCAAGACCTTTTGCATTTTTAATGCTTGTTTCAAACTATAACAGTGTGACTGACCCATTCAGACCAGTCAATCTGGGTGATTACCTTATCTCTCACCAGGGTATCCAGTAAGGTTTTAAGCTCAGATCTAACTGATGGGGGAACTGGTCTGAGTTTGTGAGCGACAGGAACAGCATTTATCTTCAATTTAATTCTATGCTCAAATTTATCAATCATGCCAAATTCTATTTGAGAATACCTCTGGAAAATCTTTAAACATTTCAGCAAGAAGATCACTTTCAGAATCTTGTGTAGAAGCCAGGTTGATATCACACAACCTAACAGGATTAGGTGATCCAGGAACTAATATCAAACCTAACTTTGCTGAATCTCGCCACCCCAAAATTAATTTGCCTTTCTTAGCCACATAGATCTTAGTATAGGCTTCTCTGCCTAAACACTTTACTTTCTCCATAAAGAAGCCAACCATATCAATGTCTTTAGCACCATAAGCTTTTGGAAAGACATCTGGTATATCCAAAGGTTTAGAAGCCGACCAAACTTGATCTTACAGGGTATCTGAAATTATAGTGATGGGAGCACCTGAGTCTGCCATCATATCCAGTTTTATGTCACCAATGTAAACATCACAGATGGGACCCTTAATTGGGGTAGAATCAATTGTGTCAACTTCAAGGGTGAGTACCAGTCTGGATAAATCCTGTGAACAAGCCTCAGTGATGGCGGCAATATCAATAGAGCCAACCCTGGTAACATTCCCAGCACTCCTGCATACCCCAGAAAAATTACCCATCTTATGACATTTGGTGCATTTCTTACCAGTGGCAGGACAAAGAAGGTCTTTGCTCAGGTGAGTCTTGTACCCACACCTGTAACAAAAAGTACTCTTTTTGCTTATAAACTTGTTACCCTTAGACCTGAAAGATAAAGCGTTAATAGAGTCAGCAACTTGAACAGTGCTAACAGGTTGAGACACAATATCGGAAGAAATACATTTCTTGGAGAGAATGGAACGTTCAATTGCTTTTGCCATGTCAATCACTTCCGTAAGAGTTGGATCCCTGAAAGAAAGAAGACGTTCTTGTATGTTTTTGAGTTGCACCCAAATACGAACTGATCTCTGATCAAAATCGCAACAGATAAACCAAAATTGCATTTTGTCGCCAAAATCCTAAGTGCTGAAATGTTTTCTTCCACTGACTCATCCATTAATTGCTTTCTTTTGTTGAAATTAAATATTTCTAATAATACTCTTGCTTGGTCTGTGAATTTGTTCTTTAGTCCATAGCTTCTAAGTATTAATTCCATCCTTCGCCTTGTCCTGCTGAAATAATTAGAGGAATACTGACGAAAACTTGTTGTCCCTCAGTGCCCAGATTGCTGTATAAAATGTCCTTTTTCGTTTTGCATTGAATTTATCAACATCAATTGCAACTAGAACGTTTTCGAAAGAATTGTACCATTTGTCCCAAGGTTGAGTAGGTGTGCCAGGATTCTGAAGGAAAGGCTGAATCTGCATGAATTGTTGAAAATTGGACATGTTTCACAAAGCAGTGGTTTCCCTTTAACGTAAGTATAAATGTTTTATTTTAAAATGCAAGTTAGATCAAGATTAAAAAGAAAATGTGGTTTCCAGGTAAACTTGAAAATCTCCCCCAATCCAAGATGTCTGCCACTAAATACATTTTTAGTCCAAAGCAAAATGGCAGGAGAAAATCTGAAGTAGAAGACCAAACCAAAATGTCCGCCATGCCGAGATGACGCTGGACGTCAGCCTGACCAATCCAAATTGGCCGCCAAGTCAAGATGACGCTGGACGCCAGGGTGACCAAACCAAAATGGCCACCACGTCGAGATAATGCTGGACGTCAGGCTGACCAATCCAAAATGGCCGCCACGTCGTGAAGATGACGTCAAACCTGACGTATGGGCTTCGCAGGTGGGGATGTACCCAGAATTCAATAAGGACAGTAATTTGAGAGGGGACTCAGGATTGCTGCCTGGAGTTCTGGTTGTCCTTAAATACCAGTCGAGACCTTTAGGAAGCTGGGACAGGAGTCAGGAAGGTACGTTGAAGGCAGGCGAGGTCCATTTTGATTAAAATGATAGTGTGGTGAGCTCCTGCTTTCTGCCGCTCGTCGCCAAATATCATCACTCGCATGATCACTTACGCGCTACACAGCAATACCTATACCTGAAGCACTCTACAGTGGCGTAAGCTGGGCTTTGGGTCCAAAGGAAGGGGGGGGGGATAATCGGGGCCCCAACATTGGAAACCAAAGTTTCATAATGTAAGCGTCAGGATTACAAGTGCTAGTTAACAAGAGAGGGTTTTGGCTCTTATCAGTAAGGCTGAGCCCAATCAACAAAAAACAACAACCAACATGACAATCAATCCGTTGATGGACGAGAAACGGATGGATTGCGACGAATGTCGGACGCTGCAGCGCGGAAATAATGTATTGAAAGATTCAAAAGCAGGAAGGAAAAACGACAGCGTCCATTTGGACAAACAACGATAACACCCAAGTTATCTTTTTTCAACGTGCAAAGGAACCGGGATATGACCATATGAAACACCCCCCTAAGGGATTGAACCGGGTAGCAATTTGATTACTACAGTGAAGATGTGTTCTGGTTCGGTTTTGAACAGATGAGATCGGCTGATCTCAAAACTAGTTTTTTGGTCCTGATGAGAACCCTAAGAATTGAAAATTGTGTTTGAAACGCGTCAACCGTGGTTATCAATTCCAAACAAGTGCGATCTTAAAGAGAGTATCCCTTGTTGTTTCCAATTGCAGAATTAGTAATAGGAATTGATTATGTCCATTGTTAAAACACAATAGGGATTGAGAAAATAAGAGCACTGTTTGGTCCTTGCTCAAATGTGAGGTTGTAAAATTGTAAGCAACATTATCTAACCAATCTGGGCAAGTGTGTTTTGTGACTTTTTGTGTTTCAGTTGTTTTTTGTCCATGTCTTTGAGTATGTGTAAAATTGTCACTAAGTGTTATATGTTACGTCTTCTTTGAATATTTGGTGTTTGTGTCTAAATGTTATTTGAAAAATACTGTCATGTATTAGTTGTTATTGTAAAATATGGTTGTGGTGTTTTGTAACAATTTATCTGTGGAAATTGTAATGTTTTTTGATAAAAAGACTCAAAGAAAAAAGTCATCTAAAAAAATTAAAAATGATAAAAGAGACATTGAAACAGAGGTTTCTGGGTTACATCAAATTGTTTAGGTGTGCCCAAGTGTAAAGCAACTAAAGAACAAGCATTGGCATAGCCAATAGGTCTTGCCTTTGGGACATTATAAGTGTTTAGCCATGCAACAGTTGATGTTGCACCAAGGATATTGTGCTGCATAATTAAATACTTATAAGGTCCCAAAGGCGAGACCTATTGGCTATACATGGGTTTTAAAAACATACACACCCCGTCAATTACAGCCTGGCAATTATTTCGCGGAAAACATGAGTATTCTTGAGATGTGTTGGTGAGGAATTAAATACCCTTTACAAGGTAAACACCAATCCAGCGCTTTTCAGCCCCCCCCCCCCCACACACACACAGATTGCTTCCCCACCCCCTTCCCTTCAAAACAGCATTAGGAAAACAATAGCCGTCTCTGGCCTCACCTATGTACACAATGACGTGGAGGTAAAGTGTCTTCCTATTTAATGTGATCGAAATCTCAAGATACAAGTACACAATACAACACTGCATATTATGTGCGTGATCGTTTTAAATACACATATATAAGTACATTTAGTACATTACACACTCATGGTTTAGGATTTAACTTGGTAGTTTTTAATTCGACCAACACCTGATAATTCCACCAACACAATAATGTATCCACCTGAAATGAGCGCAGGAATCTATATATAGCGCTTACTGATACCCTTGTGGAGCGACAAGCGCGTTCTGGGTGGTCCGACTGCATATTGTTTTTACAAGACATTGCGCAAAACGCCCCACCGCCCATCGCAGTGTTTTTAGACGTCACCCCTGATACCACTATGCACAATGTACAGCTCCAATATGCACAATGTACAGCTCCAATAAAGTGAATGCAAACTCCCCTGGAAGTCCCAACGCAGTGAACTCTCTTACCTGCAGTCCGGGTGGGCTCTAGTGAAGCCTGTGCCCCTCCCTCGGTGTGTGGACGGTTCCAATGGCATCAGAGGGGGATCAAGGCTGGGCTATTCTCATTGGGGTCCTGGCAGCAGGAAGTGAGTGCCTGGGTGAGGTGCACGGCTCCTCCTGGGGAGGGGGCTGCGGGTAGATCCCTGCACTTCCTCTGGTCCGGGGCACTGTCACGGCGAAGCCTGTGCCTGGACTGAGTACCAGCACACCGGAAGGCGTCTGATCTTGGCTGCTGGTGAGGTCCGTACCGGATCTTATCAGACGCAGGTGCAGCAGTAACGTAACGTGCCGGTGCTCAAAGTGCCTGCTCTGAGTTACCGTTGTGGTCTGCCCTGTGCAGGGTCTCGTCAGGTGGAGCCGGAAAGTGTCCGGTTTGATGGTAATTCAGAGTCAGGCAGATTCCATTTACTGTAAGAAAGTGCCTTGTCTTCAAGTGCCTGGTCCGAGATGAAAAGCGTGTCTGAGGAGCGATCAGGGCCAATGACCCCAAAAGACTGCTGATGTCAATTGCTTATCAGCCGCTGGTGAAGTCTGTCCCAGTCGTGAATAGTGCTTGAAATAACAGGAAAGTGCTGCATCGAAAAGTGCCCGAACGTGGCGGTAGGGCTGCCTCAGGGTGCCTCAGCATTAGCAACTGCAGAAAAGTGTCTTGGGTCGCTGGCGAGCCAGGGACACCAGGCGTGTGTTTGGCCCGGAAGTGCCTGGCCGAAAAGTGCCTGGCCGAAAAGTGCCTGGTCTGAAAGTTTTAGTCACGACCTGCTGATGTATTTCTATGGTCAGAGGCAGAAAAAAAGTGTTTGATCTGAGCTCTAGCCCCGGTAGGTTTTGCCCATGTCAGACCTCTTGCAAGAGCCCAACGGAACGCTAGCGCTGCTTCGGTGCTGCAGGCTGACAGCGCCGATCTCCTATGGGGCTCCTCTTGCAGTCCTCGCGCTGCTTCAGCAGTGCCCAGAACTTCCTGCAGCAGGTGCATCAATCGCACGACAGCAGCGGCCCGAATACAACCGCGGTAAGACCCCTGACAGGAACTGAGAAGAAACTCCCAAAACCTCTTAAGAAACGTCCAAATCCCTGCAGCAGAACGTCCAAGGGCCACACGATTCTGTGCAGCAAACAGAACCTAAAGTCTAAGATTCCACCAGCTGCAAATCTCAGTCACAAGATCCAACCAGCAGGAGACCCAAAGTCCCAAGCTCTCTGGCAGCAGGTCGCAAAGTCACATCACATCTACAGCAGCAGACTCCCAAGATCTTTCCAGCTGCAGGTCCAACACTCACAAGTTCTCCCCAACAGCAGATCCAAAGTGGGAAGATCTCTCTAGCAACAGGTGCCAAAGTCACACGATCGATCCAGCAGTAGTTCCCCTAGCAGGTGATCATAAAGTCAGAAAATCCTGCAACAAGCAATCCCACTCATTAAGACCCCTCTCGCTGGCAGATCCCAAAGTCAAAAGACAGCCCAGCGGTAGAGTCCAAAGTAACACGATCCCTCCAGCAATAAATCCTAAAGTCACAAGATCCCTCCAGCAGTAGACCCCTAAAAGCTGAGAGGTCCCTGTAGCAGCAGCCCCAGCAGTCTGGGGTGTGGGAGGGCAGAAGTGGAATCTTGCTGCAGGCGATGCAAGAGTTGGGGGGCCCTGCAGAAACAGATCCAACTTAGCGCCGAAGTGCCATTGAGCCCCAGACCCCAAGCCCCCTGCCTCCCTACCTGCTGCTACCCCAGCTGACACCTGTCCTGAGCCCTGCCGGAGGGAGGGGGCACTGGGGGAAGACGGGCTTCTGCCGAGGCAGCGGGTGGAAAGCTGCCTCCAGCGGCAGCGAGGATTAGGGGGCGGAGGGAGGAGGCTGGAGCTGCTTAGCTGCCTTTCAGCCTCCTGCAGGTGGGAAGGGCCGCCACTTCTCCCGGCTGCAAGGAGGCTGGGGCTCTGCTGGGACCGGGAGCTGAGCTAATGATGCGTCACAAACCCAGCCACCGCAAAGCACAAAGGGCACACGCATCGTGACTGAGGGGTGTGACGCACAAAACTACAGGGACACCCAAATGCACCCCTTCTTTGTAATACTTTTTTTTTAACCGTCTGTACGTTCTATTTGCCAATTTTTAGTCTTCGGGGTGCGATGTTAAAACAGCCGACATTAATTAATTATATGCTGTGCCGTTCAGTATTGCTGTTTGTTTACTTTTTAAATTACAGTCGACAGTAAATATTTTAGTTTTACATTGATATTTTTTTCACATACGCTTTTTCCACAGAAAGATAGCTCACGGGCTAAACCTGTGCTGCGCGGAAGCCTGCAAGCAATAGGCTGCATTTCCTGACCTAAAGAAACAAGCCTCAGCAAAAGGAAATAACAATCGCGGCGAAAGTGAAAGCGCCGCGTTTGGGGCAAAAGTGCACCAGGGCCAGCACGAGCTCCATCTGTTTCCAATTACCGCAAACGCGAGACGCGGGCACGAAAATTGGAAACAGATAGCGCTGATGCTCGCTCCCGAGCACCCTAGGCCAGGGGAGAAAGAAGGCGGAACATGCACCCGCCTTGGGCCAATTGCGTGCTGTCTTTCTTAGAAAGACTCATGCAAAGGCCAATAGCGGGAGATAAAAAAAAAAGCACGAGCGTGTGTTTCGAGTTTGAAAGCCCTTACTAAAAGCCTCGCAGAGCAGCGCATGCGCGCTGGCTCAGGCGAGACCTAAAAATCAGTATTGGCATGTTGGTTGTTGTTTTTTGAGGATTACAAATGCAGCGGCAGCAGGGGTTGGCCAGGCCTGCACTTGCTGCTTCTCTTACCGGCTTTGTGTCTAGGGTGTGCCTTCTACTAAAATAAAGGTGCATCTCCTGGGATGAGCCACATGCGGTAACAATGGTTAAGTAAGGCTTTGGCATTCCGGGGAGGAGTGGGTAGAGGTTCGTGGGTGCACCGGTCGTGGAGTAGGCGGTGCACGTTTCAGGCGGAGTTAATGGGCACCAACGGGGTCCAGCATGCCGCTGGAATGGCTTGAGTGGCCTTTTTGGGGCATCGTGTGTGCACTGGTTGAGTCGGGGTCTGCTCCTGGCAGGGGAGGGGGGTGGTGGCGGGTTAAGGAATGCTGGCTGCCACTCCTTGAGTTTTCCTGCGCTTGGTTGGAAGCGCAGTGTTTATTTTGGACAATGGAGGCTTCCAGAATAGGAGGCAGATTGCATCTAGTTTTGCGGTGCATATTTACAATGAACGTGGACGGGTTTGTTAATGGCTGTCACACTGCTGTGTGTGCCTGATCATCGATTGAGGGAGTGTCTGCGTTGCCAGGTATCACGGGGGAGCAATTTGTTTGGGTAAATTGGCCGCCTTATGTTGGATTGGTCCAGTATAAGCTAAGCCCATGCAAGACCACACCGTGTGCTCCTGGGCACTCTTTCCAAATCCTACCCCCATCCGGGGACAGACCTGCACAGTGTAAAACATGATATCTGGGCATAATTAAGGCAGCCCTGTGGGCACACCGGCATGATCTAGGCCATTGATCACACTTGGCAACCAGAAGTCGAAGTGGGCGGGATCGGCAGGGCACGGCGTGCCCCTACTTCTTTAATTCAATAGATTCCGTTCCCCTTAAACATGCGTCCCAGGATGGCAGAAATAGCCACGAACTACATATAAGGCTCGGCGTTTGTGGCCGTTCGGGTACGGGTGGGTGGGCAGAGAAAGAAAAGGACTCTGTTTTTTCCTTCTTCCCAGAGAAGACAAGGGCAGTGTCTACTTCTGCTATACCGCTGGCAGCTGCCTCCTCTTCTCTCTTTCTTTCTTTCTGTCTAGCTACTCCTCGCTTACTGAAAACCGAGACTTCAAGAAACGGTTCTCACCCTCTTTCCTCCATTCGTTGATTGTTCCCCTGTGAAATAGATACAAAAAAGACCAACACTTTTGCTGGAACTGTCATCTTTTTCTGACATTTTTCTATTCCAAAGTGCAAGCTCGGAAATAAAAGGTTCAAAATATGAAAAATAAATAACGCAAGAAGGGTGGTCGCATAGTGGCCAAATTGATTTTATTCACACCCAAACACATTCGTGTCACTTTACAGAGTTTGCCAGTGAAGTGCTACTTTTGTTTTCTTGTCTTTCTTTGAACAGCATTGTTTTCCCCAGGTGTGGAAGTGCACCAATCCTGGAGGTACTACAATGCCTGATTGATGGGTGGATTGGAAAACAAAATGTGTTCCTCGGCTCTGTGTTCATGGATGTGGTCTTTAAACCATACTGCTTAAGTTTTGTAAGGATATAAGCAATGGACATTGAAATGGGTCCCTTCCGGGCCCTGTAGTCATGTCCTTCACTTTTCAGGCAATAGCGCTCACGGATTTCTCAATAGTGAGTGTAAAAGTGTTAAGGTAGCCATGTTGTACCTGCTTACATTTTACATGCTTTACTTAATCTTGCATTCTCTATGAACATTTGCTTTTTCCATGGCACTTTTAGTTTTTTTTTAAGGCAGCATATTGCTCTTGTCTAGTGCATAATTTGAATTAATTGAATTGAGTTGCATCCAGGTGTTTATAGCGGGGCACAATTGGGTTGTAGTTAAAAGCATTGCGAGTTTCTCTCAGTAGGGCAGTATGGTGTTCACTTGGGGAGAGGATATGGCACTATGGTCAGAGTTGCCAAATTTGGAACTAGGGAACCAGGTTCAGCCTTCATGACCAGTCCACCATACCACTCTCCTGAGGGAGCACATTCCCATGCTAGACCTTAGAAGCCCTGGTGTCTTAGCACCAGCAGGTGGACCCTAGCAGTGGCAAGTGGGTTTTTTATTTTTTTTACGGAGTTTTATATAGCGCGAACTTGACCCGAAGGTATCGGGTATTAGAGCACTTTACATAGCACCAGTTGCGTTACATGAGGACACATTCATTTTTGTTAGGCACGGGGAGATTAAGTGATTTGCCCAGAATCACAGGATGTTCAGCGTCATTGCCGAGACTCGAACCTGGTTCCCCAGATTCAAGGTCGACCGCCCTAGCCGTTAGGCCAACTCCTCTCCCCAACCTTGGCTTAACCTTGAAGGCCTGTCCACCACAATCCATGAAGTTCACCTCCAGTCTTGCGGGTAGACCTATGAAGCAGCATACCCTACAGCAACAGAGTCTGTCACTGAGGTCACAGGACCCTTGAGTAGGGCCTGCTCTAGGGCAGTGCGGGCACTGACTTTGTGTGGGGGCGTTGTGTTTGCAAGTATATTATGGTTTTAAAAGTGCTTGCTGTCTGCTTCCTGGTCTCCAGCAATTTCCGGCAACAATAAAAATGTTATAACTCTGGTGATTAATGTTCTTCCTGGAAAGAGCGATATAAGTTTTGTGTATGGGAAGTTTTGACTCATGGAAAGGTAGCACAGAGGGTTAATGTGCCTGCTGCAAAGAACATGTACCATTGCAGATCACAAAGTGCACATAATGTAAATAGGTCAGTGGGTTTCTGCCTTTGTCAGAGAGATCCTTTTGTTACTTGCAGTTTATAAGGTAAAATTCTAACATAGAACAGTGAGCTATTAACTGCCATCTAAGAGCTGCATGCAAACTGCAAGGTATAAATTAGAGTGTTCTGTTTCCCCCCCCAGTCTTTGAGTATCCTAATGTTGCAAAGAGTGTTCATTTGGATAGACATCAATTCTGATTATTAAAGAGAATCCCCAAACATGGTATTACGTTTTAAATTCTGAGTTTGCGTTTCTCCAGACCAATCACTATTAAACTATACTGCCTACTAGTATGGTTTTCATGTGTCTCCTACACCTTGTAGTCCTTTGTCTTATGTAACATTTCCTATTCAGTGATTTACACCAGAATAATTGATTGTCTCTGTGTAATGTGTGTGATGTAAAGTGCTCTGACACCCTACACTGGTATGAGTGGGCTGTAAATCAAATTAAATTAATCTGAGAGAGAGTGTGGTTATGGAGACTTGAGGGGCACTGTTAAAGGGTGGTAGTGAGGAAATACATGGCGGAGGTGGTCATTGGGGGGGCACCAACAAACGTTGTTGCACAGGGTGCCACCAGTGCTAAAGCCGGCCTTGCCCTCGAGGCCAGTCCACCTCACCCATTGGTACCTCCATTTGCCTTGTTTCAGCAGTAGAAGCTGCAACTCGCCAGGGATCGGCCATACAGGATTTGCACGCACACCAAGTTAAGTTTGCATACTTCAGTCTCTGCTTCATGCACAAGCACTTTCAATATGTGCTGCCTGCTTTGGGGCCTCTGGAATTGTGCAGCAAAGGAGGACAAAATTATGCTGCAGTGTTTACTAAATTATGCCGCAGAAGAAAGTCTGCAGCATAATGCAGTATATTTTCTGATACTTTATTATTTTGACATTTTTACACATGCTATCAGTCTCTGAGAAGAATTTGCCTAATTAGTACCAGTGTAACATACAAACGCAGCAGTGAGAAAGGTGATCAGTCAACCTTTGCCAAGGGCCGTCCACTTCGCAGCAACACAAGTCACATTTTTTAGTTACTTTTGATCCGTTTGAGCTACAAACAATTTATTAGTTAAAATTGTCAGTTTATGCAACAGATGTATTATGTGGCAAATATGGCAGAGCCATAATCATATAGAAAACATTTGCAAACTAGGATATTTTGCCATTCATGTTGGAACTGCTCTTGTGGAAAAAGGGAGGAGAAATGCTGGTGACAGAAACTCCATGGCTCGGAGACAAATGGCTTGTGCTTCCACTTTTAGGCGTATTTGGGACATTCTGTGATTGGAAACATATCCGACTTTGTGAATGCATTTTAATGTCAATAACTCCTACCTCAAACAATCACGTGTATCTGTTGGTTGAAATAAATAACATAATAAGCTGTAACTGGTCAGTGAAATGCCAAACAAATACTAAAAATTGGGATATTTTGTGCATTTTGGCCACACCTCTGACTCCGCCACTGATGCAATCCTCGGGTTATTCCCATCCTCTGATTCTCCGCCCACAGTTCCCTCACTTTTTCCCCCCCACTTCGACCACTCATGGCAACACCAGAACTGCAGTGGCCCTTGACGCACAAATAACGCTTGCCCCAGAGCCGCGACCATGATGTTTTTCTCTTCTGTGGGATGGTGGTATTCAATATAAGATCTGCTTTGTTTGCTGTGCAGTGCACATAGTTCCACAGGACACTGGTACATAATGGAACTGTTGGTGCTTCGGTTGTGGTTGTTAAATGCACGAGCCCCCCCACCCCGGTTTGTAGTGGACATACAGAGCGAACAGCAGTTTGCAGTCACCAAGAGAAGGTCAGGATAACAGTGGTGATTAAGTTTCCTGCTGGCAGCAGAGGCAGGCGGAGAGGGTAAACCTAGGCCTGGCCCTGCACTGCTCATTTTTGCCCCCTTGTGGTGCGCATTCCACGTCTCTGTGCGGTCGCATCTCGGTGGTTTTGCTCTGGATTACTCAAGTCAGTTAGACTTGAGTGTTCTGGGTCTAACAACATTTGATAGCAATGGTATTTTTAGGTGCACCAGTTGCGGAGTACGCGATGCGCGTCTCAGGCAGAGTTAGTGGGCGTTGGAGCTGTCTGTGTTCGGTTTGCCGGGTATCATAATTTTTCTGGACATCTACTTAATGGCGATAGATTTGGACTATGGTTATAATTCACCACTAATCCTTTATGGGTTCCGGAGTAGCATGCTACTCCCTGAAAAAGCGCTTCAACACCTCATCAGCGGGTAGCAAGCTCTATATAAATGCAAACCTTTTCCCTCTTCTATCCCTCCACTATCCTTCTCAATCCAAATAACTGACTAACATATCCACCTCTCAATTTACTTTATTTCACTATACTAATTCACCACTAATCCTTTATGGGTTCCGGAGTAGCGTGCTACCTGCCAAAAAAGCGCTTCAACACCTCATCAGGGGTAGCAAGTGCTATATAAATGCAAACCTAATTCACCACTAATCCTTTATGGGTTCTAGAGTAGCGTGCTACTTGCTGTATAATCGCTTCGCCTCGTCAGGGGTAGTAAGCTCTATATAAATGCAGTTACAATACAATAGAATATACTTCAGCATACTAAAAGTCTACAAATATTCAGTCATTACAATATTTGCTTCTAGGTAAGAGAAGCGATGGCTTGTTAGGTAGTCTGGACTATACACACCAATGATTCTTGGAGCTGGGAGCAGAAGGAAACTTTCGCTTGACAGTGACGCTTTCAATTATTCTCCAATAAACGTTTAGCTCAGACTAGCGCAGGCCCATAGCAACCTTTCCAAGAGATCAGGTGGGCACAGCAGCTGGGTAATGGGGTACCTAGGTTGCGTGGCGGAATCACATTTTAAGTTGGGACAAGGGTAGATTCCCAGATGGGAGGCATCTTGGATCTCCATTGCCAGGTTCATTTTACAAAACGGACAAAAAGAAAAAGATTACTAAGCTTGTTGAAAGCTGGTGCACGGCTTGTGCGCCCCGTGTCTGGAGTGATGTGTCTGCTCTGCCAGGTGTCAGGTCAGAGTCATTTGAATGTGGAAATGTGCACACCAGAGCACATCTTACAGCCGGTGGTTGTTCGAAGCCGGTTGTGCCTACTATGTTACGTCACTAACTTAAGGTAAATAACAGGTGGTGTCCTCGGAAGGAATGGGAACTATCCATGGGCCCTCGTCTCAGGGTGGGTTTGCAAGGCACATCGCCCGGGGTCTGGGGTGGGAGGGGTTGGGAGAATGTAACCTCTCCTAGACCCTTCTTCCCCAACGTGCCCACACTAAAGCAGGACGGGTTGGGGTGGGTGGGGTGAGGCTCACGGTCAGTACGGAGAGGGAAGAATGTTGGTGCACACAGAGCGGTGGAGCTTCTGGCCAGCAGAAGGGGTCATAAGGTCATAAGACGTATATTAAAGGGGAAAGGCATATGTAACACGACTTGTGGCAAGAGACATAGGGTACTCGGTGGTCGGAAGGTTTGGGACCGCACAAATTTGAAGGCATGGATAGAAAAAAAAGGCAGGTGCAGCAAAGCCGGAGCCAGGGTGATGTAAACAAAAATGTTAGCATGTTTGTTTCCTTTATAGATTATAAGGAAAAGAAGCAGATCCTTGAGAAGGAGAAAGGGCGGTGTTCAACAGCGCAAGGTAGAGTCAGTAGTGGCAGCTTATCACTGACTTGGCAAAGGGGAGAAAGAAGAAATAGAAAGGGTCAGTGATCGGAACGCCAGGTAAGTCAGAACGAACAGGATGGAGCACGCAACCAATCTTAGGGTGCATTACTGGGACAGTAGGTAAAGGCTTCCCCCCTGCCATCCTGCCTACTGAGACATTCCACATTTCAAGGGTCTCTGTGGGAGGAGAGAAAGGGAGGCGGAAGAGGTAAGAGGGCGAGCACTGTAGGCGTTATCAAACGTCCTTCCTTCGGGTTGGACTTGCCTACTGGGGCAAACATATGCACCACCCCTTGCTCGCTCATTGGTGTAGGTCCGCGTTCACTATCTACTACTAATATAGCCCCTCACCCCGGCCCCACATCCCAAGCCCACCTTTCAGGAATGCTAACTCCAGTTTCAATTTTAGGTCCGCGGCAGTTCTATGCAATGATGGGAGAGGATTTAGTCCCTCACAGCGCCACAATAGATGTCGCCCCGTAGGAGGAGGCTGGACCTAGCAGGGGTGTTCCAGGAGTGGAAGCCCTCGGCTGCAAGGAGTCGAAGCAGTTATGGACTAGCTTTGCGGCAACAGCGAAGGCCAAAAGTTGGGAGAGGTGGGAGCTGGCTATGGCCCAGAGGCGAGCGCCCACTGCCCATAGAAGTGGACATTCAAAGGACATGGAGGAATTGCAAGGGGGAATTTTTAAAAACATTGGTCCTACTTACGCATCGACACTGGGGGGAGAGAAGCGGGATACCAAGAAGGAGTCCAAAGGGCCCAAGGCTGGGGGGGCCACAGGAGCCAAGAAGGCAAAAATGACACAGGAAGACATGAGGGCGGTTCTAGGGAATAATGCGGACAAAAATGCAGGGTCATCTATCGTGTGTGCATCAGTGCCAATGAGGCGGATGGGAGAGGAAAAAGAGCAGTCTAACAAGGAGGGGACAATAATGCCCGAAACTAGTCAATTCGGTGAGTTCTCAGAGGTGATGCTAGAACTTTTCAAGGAGTGGCAAGAGTGCACTGGAAATACACTGTCGGGGGCAATGAAAGGCAAAAAAGGGACGAGATCAGGCGCAGTAGAGGATGGGTGTCCATCAGAAGTCTGGGACGGGGGTATCAATGAACATAGGGTTGGAGAATGTACAAGGAAGAGGGTACTGGAGGGGACGGCTAGAGGTGACAACAGTAGAAATGGGTAGGATGCCTCCGCAGGCGCATCACAACTTAGCAAGGCAACTCCCTCACCATCCAGCGATGGGGGGGGGGAGGGGAGTGTTAGGGCCCAGCGGGAGGCACTCACTGGCATGGCATATTCCACTGGAATGGAAAGACAGAGTTTGGGACAGAGAATTCATAGATATTTTCACTTTACTGGAACATGCACGCAGGGGCGCTGATACATTTAGGGGCTCCGGACAAGCCAAAGAAAGCAAAGATAGGAAGATGGTTAGGCCAGAGGAGAATATTGTGAACTGGTTGGAGGCATTTGCTTTGATGGCAGCCATAATTTTAGAGAAATTTCCAGAGCAAGGTCCATCATTAATAAGGTACACGCAGGCTATTCAGGACCGGTTCAGGCGGTATGGGGGAATGGGTTGATTGCAATTTAATTTAGCCTTCCGCCAACGCATGGAAGGGACACCAGCCATGTCTTGGGATCATAGAGAGGCTGACAAATGGATGAAGCACGTGGTGTCCTGGGCAGGCTCTGGGTTAGAGGTATCCGGGGCAGGAATTGGTATACAGCAGTGTCCCACAACTCTGAGGGGGCACAGATGGCAAGGAAACTGTACTCCGGCACAGTCTCTGGCCAACAATCAGTCAGAATTAGGTCAACATCTACTGACGGCCTTCCCACAACAGCAGGCCGGTCAGGTTCAAACTCAACCGTTCATCGGCTGGACATCCGGTGAACACATGGGGGATTCCCAGCATCAAGTATCAGGGATTGGCCCTATTCAACAGCCTTCTGTAGGGGGCCTTGGCCAACACCACGCTTGGCTGGGTCCAGGTCAGCAGCAGTCATTAGGAGGCCAGGCCTTAAAACAGCAATTAGAGATAGCGGGATAACAGTTGGTCCTCGGGGTACCTAGCCAACAGCTGGGTATGGTTTTCCAAATTTCTGCCCCACAGGAGGGGGGACAGTTCTCACACGGCATCAATGGAGATCTAAGTGAGTGGCGCAGTGGGGTCGGGCACAGCAGTCTTTGCCGGCGATAGGACTGCCATCTGGCTCGTTGAAGCCACCATTCATGCCACAAGTTGCTCAACCTCAGGGTGGTGTGGCGGTACCACCCTCTAAGCAGGGCACTGTCCCAAGCCAAGGACAGTTAATTGGGGGTCACTTGCAGCCTTTGCAGGAGCAGCTGCAGTCCTTTCGAACATCAAATGTGGAAGACAGGTTCAAGCCTCTACTGCAGCGCAGACCACGGGACAACATCTGTCGCCTATTTTTTTTCCTTCGAGTATTATATAGCACGAACTAGACCCCAAGATATCTGGTATCAGAGCGCTTTACATGAGCACCAGTTTTGTTGCAGATGGACACATTCATTTTTGTAGGCACGAGGAGATTAAGTGATTTGCCCAAAATCACAGAATGTTGAGTGTCCCTGCCGAGACCGAACCCGGTTCCCCAGCTTTGAGGTCGACCGCTCTAGCCGTAAGGCTTCATCCTCTCGCCTATTCATTGCAGGTAACTGCACCTGGAGTCTGAAATGCTAATTCTGGCATGGGTGCTCACGGTGCAGGGAGGAATCACCCGGCCATTTCCTGCAAGGCCCAGTCCAGACATGCAGTGGCCACCACTTTCAATGGTCAGCCATGGCTTAGGTCCATTAACAAAAGGCCCATCCCGATGTATTTCGGGATGCTAGCTGCGCTTTTGAATAATTACCCAAAGGAAAAGGAGAGGGAATTACTTTTTTGGGGTTTTAAAGAGGGGTTCAGAATACCTTACTGTATCCCTTAATCAGGAGGTCATCTAGGACCCTTCGCTCAGTGGAGGAGCTGCCAGACACTGTCGCGGAAAAAATGGAAAAGGAGCACAGGTGTGTGTGTTGTCGAATGGCAGCCTGAAGCGCACCAGCGCCATATTTTTGTTGATATAACACTACTTTTCACACTCCCCTTTACGCAATGATTTGGGACATAGTTTGCATTTCACAACCCCCTAAGTCCTTCCTTTCACCAATACTACTCACTAATTCTATTTCCATTGCTAGACTTTTACTCACTTGCGCCATCTCTCCCACAGAAATTCTTGAACAAACACCTATATGGTACAATAAAAATACAAACTTTAATAATAGAGTTATCTCATGGAAAGAAAGGATACATAAAGGGATTATAACCATTGGTCATATATTATCCAATGGGGCTCTTCTCGATTTTCAGGATATTCAACAAAAAATGTCTCATATCTTCTTATGGCGCTCAGTATCAATACCTCAAAACTTTTCTCCTTCAACTTTTCTCCCAATCCTCACTCTTGCATTCCAACACACAAACCTCTTCTATTCAGAATTTGTCCTCGGACGTCAAAGCATCCTTTATCTACAAAACTCTAAATAATTCCCCTATTCATAGACCGCAGACTACTTTTGAATTACAATGGGAAACTGCCCTTCATCAAGTTCTCTCCCTCCATACCTGGAGAACAATATGGTCTAAGATTCATACTACATCTCTTTCAGCTAGCCCAACCCTAGCAATATTTTATTTTTACAACAGACTTCATTTTACCCATATGTCTCTTCAGTGGTTCAAACTTTCTAAAAATAGTAAGTGCTGGTCCTGTTTTAGGATAATAGCGATCTACTATACATGTTTTTAGGTATCACATAGCACTTGTGCTGTCTCTTTGAGACATGCTGTATTGAGGTATATATTTGAAGCTACAGCCACTCTCCGCCCCTATTTTGTATTGGCTTTTGTGACTGTCCTTTGTAAATGTTGGCTTTTCATTAATAGGCTTATTAGTCCCTCCTTAGTACCTCCCTGCCTCCTAGTGTCACCTCCTACGAGGACTGGCTCTTTTACATGTGTTGTTACTCAGTAAGTTTCATTTACTGTCTGTCTGCACTATTTTCTTAAACCAGATTTTCCTATCTGCTGTTCCAGGCACACTTTTTGCTTCCTAATTAACACACAGCATTTGTATCCTGCTCATCAGAGCGTTTGGAGGGCGCCTGCTCTGTTCCCTGCACTTAACAACTGCCCCCCACCCTGAATGTTTTAATAATTGTTGACATACTTTATCAGTGCTGCGCTGGTTTCACTTTTATGGTTGTGTATTTCCCAGCTCTTCTGTCCCACTTTCTGTGCTCTCTCTCCCCCCTCCCAATCAGTCAGCAGGCTCCAGCCTGCCTCACAGCAGAGCTAGGCCTCAGAGCAGGGGGCACTGCTGTCTGTGCCTGCCCTGCTCCTCCCAGCTGCCCCAGCTGTGGACTGGCTCTGGTCTCCAGGAATAACAGCAGGGCATGAGCTCTTTATATGAGCTCTTAGTTTCTATCAGCGCAGCGCCCTTTCAGAGTACCACGCTGGTTAGCTTTCACTCTCCTGTCTCCCCCCCACCCACACCCCTGCTCCTCTACCCACTCTCTCTGCTCTCCCTCCCCCCTCCCTTCCAGTCGGTCACAGGGCCTGCCTCACATAGGAGATGGAGGGGGCTGTGCTGCTGGATGAGCATCATAAACAAGGCCTGGTTTCTGTCAAGCGCTGACGCCTTTCTTTCACTTTCAAAATATTCTGTGGCACTAATTAGAGGCACCAATGCACTTTGACATTTATACTGAGACAAGAGTAGAAAGTTGGTATGGAAAGTACACACTATGCTTTCCCTGCTTTGGAGTCAACATGATGTAACCACACTTAATATACATAACCTCCCTCCTATTTTGTTTTTCTTCAAAAGACTCCTTTTCTAGGAACTCTCAATTAGGATTTTAATCACAATTATGTATTTCTGTTGCTAACATGCTGTTTGTTTGCTAAATTGAAACGTATTTCTGTTGTAGTTTTCATACATTTTCTTTATTTTGCGCACTGTTTTTTGAGACTGTGCTTTGTAACGGGCGTGTTATGTAATATGCTGCTTGTCTTCTATAAAATGCAGAAGTGAAAGTTATCGGTGTTATATTTTGTTTTTATTTTCCACAATATTGCTTTTGTTCGCGATGTATAATATGCTGTTAATTGATTCTTTTCAGTGTACTGGGTGTCAATGTATTGTAGCTAAAATTTACTTTTGACAGTGTGCAATTGTTTTTTTAACTACGTACAGTTGTAGGCACTTGAACTTTGATCCCTAGCTTCAAAGACAGCACCATTCTCCACTTATTTTGCTGATTTTTTTCCATCCTAGTTCTATAATATACTGTTTCTTTGCCAAAAGAAAACCTATTTCTACTCTAGTTTAGCTATATATATATATATATATATATATATATATATATATATATATATATATATATATTATATATATTCTTCTGCGCAATGTTGGTTTTGTGTGTGCTGTATAAGGTGCGTGTTCTATAATATGCTGTTTTTCTTTTATAACACCCAGTACTAAAAATCATCTGTGTTATACTTGCTATTTAGGTTACAGTATATTGCTTTTCTTCGCGGTGTCATAAATATGCAGTTACATTATTTTTTACACTTTAATACCTAAAACAAATTTGTGTTGCATGTATTTTTTGCCATCCACACTGTATATCTGCCTTACGTGTTTTTTTTTTTTTAAATACGTACTGGGTGTAAATGTGCGCTCACTTATTTATATAAACAATTTTAGACTTAAAACTACTGTTTAATTTCAGCTGGGGTTTTCCTGTACACACCACGTCACTTAATAAGTAACACATGCTCTTATAATGCAAAAATCATCCAAAAGTATTGATTGAAGTGCTTTTAAATAACACCACTTAAATCCATAATACATTTACGTACACACAAAGTAAATAAAATATTTGCACAGGATATTGGGGCCACAGCAAAACTTAAACTTTAATCCCCAAACTCAAATTCAGCACCTTTCTCCCTTATGCCACATCCACTCCACAATTACCTTTCCCTCACACATTCTGTTCCTTCTTTACAGCACATTCATTTACCTTTCTCACCTGATCCCTTCCTTCTTTTCTTCTCTTACTCCCTCTCACACTTTTTTCCTTTTAACATTTTCTCCTTCTCTCTTCCACTCCTGTCCTAATTTCTCCCCACACTCGCCCTCACTTACTCCTATTCTGTCTCTTAGCCACTCTCTCCACACTTTTCTCTCCTTCTCTCCTTCTCCCATTCTCCTCTTCGCATCTGTTTTACACCCACCCTCTCTCATACATCCCACACCAAATACAACACCAAACCACTCTATGCAACGCCACTCCACTCTGTGCAACGCCACTCCATTATACGCAGCGCAACTCCCTTATATGCTTCGCCACACAACACTGCTTTGCTCCACTCTACGCCACGCTGCTTTACTCCACACCACGCTGCTTTACTCCACTGCACGCTGCTTTACTCCACTGCACGCTGCTTTACTCCACTCCACACTGCTTTACTCCACTCCACACTGCTTTACTCCACTCCACGCTGCTTTACTCCACTCCACGCTGCTTTACTCCACTCCACGCTGCTTTACTCCACTCCACGCTGCTTTACTCCACTCAACACTCTGCTTTACTCCAATCCACTCAACTCCACTCTGCTTACTCCAATCCACTCAACTCCACTGTGCTTACTCCAATCCACTCAACTCTGCTTACTCCAATCCACTCAACTCCACTCTGCTTACTCCAATCCACTCAACTCCACTCTGCTTACTCCAATCCTATAAACTCCACTCTGCTTACTCCAGTCCTATCAACTCCACTCTGCTTACTCCAATTCACCCAACTCCACTCTGCTTACTCCACTCAGTCAGCCTTACTACACTCCACTCCGCTTTACTCCATGCCACTCTGCTTTAGTCCACGCCACGCCACTCTACTTAACTCCACTCAGCTTTACTCCACTCCATGCCACTCTAATTTACTCCTCTACAATCGACAGCACTCTTCTTTATTCCACTCCACTCTGTTCAACGCCACTCTGCTTTACACAACTCCACTCCACTCTACTTTACTCCACACCACTCTCCTTTACTCCACACCACTCTCCTTTACTGCACTCTGCTTTACTCTACTGTCCTTTACTCCTCTCTGCTTTACTCCACTCTGCTCAATCCCCCTCTGTTTTACTCCACTCTTCTCAACACTACTCTGCTTTATTCCACATCACTCAACGCAAATCTGCTTTACTCCACTCTGCTTTACTCCACGCCACTCTGCTTTACTCCACTCCTATCAACGGCACTCTGCTTTGCTTCAACGAACTCTGTTTTACTCCACTCCACTCTCCTTTACTCCACTCCACTATATTTCACTCCACTTCGCTTTACTCACTCCACTTTATTTCACTCCACTCCGCTTTACTCCACGCCACTCTGCTTTATGGATTCAGGAGTAGCGTGCTTCAATGCTTCAACACCTCATCATGGGTAGCAAGCACTATATAAATGCAAACCTTTTTCGTCTTCTATCCCTCCACTATCCTTTCTCAATCCAAATAAGTGACTAACATATCCATCACTCAAATTACTTTCATATTTCACTCTACTAATTCAGCACTAATCGTTTATGGGTCCTGGAGTAGTGTGCTACTCGCCCAAAAAGTGATTTGACGCCTCGTCGGGTAGTATACGCTATATAAATGCAATTACAATACAATACTTTACTCCATGCCACTCTTCTTTACTCCACTCCACTCAATGCCACTCTGCTCCACGCCACTGTGCTTTGCTCCATGCCACTGGTCTTTATGCCACACTACTTTACTCCACTCGGCTCTACTCTGCTTTCCTCCACGCCAATCTGCTTTCCTCCACGCCAATCTGCTTTCCTCCACGCCAATCTGCTTTCCTCCACGCCACTCTGCTTTACTCCACGCCACTTTGCTTTACTCCACCACACTGAACACCACTCTGCATTACTCAACTCTGCTTTACTCCACTCCACTCTACTGATGCTCAACGCCACTCTGCTCAACGCCACTCTGCTCAACGCCGCTTTACGCCACTCTGCTTTGCTCAACTCTGCTTTACGCCACTCTCCTTTGCTCAACTCTGCTTTATGCCACTCTCCTTTGCTCAACTCTGCTTTATGCCACTCTCCTTTGCTCAACTCTGCTTTATGCCACTCTGCTTTGCTCAACTCTGCTTTATGCCACTCTGTTTTACGCCACTCAGCTCCATACTACTTTACTCCACTCCACCCCACTTTGCTTTACTCCACCCCACTTTGCTTTACTCCACCCCACTTTGCTTTACTCCACGCCACTCAATGCCACTCTGCTTACTCCAAGCCACTCTGCTTTACTCCACTCAACTTTACTTTACTCCACTCTGCTTTACTCCACGCCACTTCACTCAACACCACTCTACTTTATTTCATGCCACTCTGCTTTACTCCACACCACTCTGCTTTACTCCTCACCACTCTGCTTTACTCCTCACCACTCTGCTTTACTCCTCACCACTCTGCTTTACTCCACACCACTCTGCTTTACTCCACACCACTCTGCTTTACTCCACACCACTCTGCTTTACTCCACACCACTCTGCTTTACTCCACACCACTCTGCTTTATTCCACACCACTCTGCTTTACTCCACACCACTCTGCTTTACCCCACACCACTCTGCTTTACTTTACTCCACTCTGCTTTACTCCACTCTGCTTTACTTTACTCCACTCTGCTTTACTCCACGCAACTTTGCTCAACACCACACTACTTTACGCCACTCTGCTTTACTCCACACCACTCTGCTTTACTCCACACCACTCTGCTTTACTCCACACCACTCTGCTTTACTTCACACAACTCTGCTTTACTCCACACCACTCTGCTTTACTCCACACCACTCTGCTCAATGCCACTCTGCTTTACTCCACTCTACTTAACCTCATTCAAGGCCTCTCTGCTTTAATCCACTCTACTTAACCTCATTCAAGGCCTCTCTGCTTTACTCCAAGCTTTTTTAAATTTATTTTTTAGTACATATTGGGGGTAAATGTGCACACAGTTATTTATGTAAACAATATTAGCCTTTAAACTAGTGCTTAATTTAAGCCAGGGTTTTCCGTGCGCACCACCCCACTTAATAATTAACACATACTCCTATAATAAAAAATCACCCCAAGGTATTGAAGTGATTTTTAATAACACCACTTAAGCACATAATAAATTTACGTACATACAAAGTACATACAATTTTTGGGCCCACTTAAACTTTAATCCCCAACCATAGAATCGTCATCTTTCTCCCTTACGTGACATCCACTCTACAATGACCTTTCTCTCACACATTCTGTTCCTTCTTTACAGCACATTCATTTACCTATCTCACCTGATCTCTTCCTTCTTTTCTGCTCTTACCCCTTCACACTTTTTTCCTTTTAACATTTTCTCCTTCTCTCTTACACTCCTTTCCTAATTTCTCCCCACTCTCACCCTCGCTTACTCCTATTTCGTCTGCCTCTTAGCCACTCTCTCCACACTTTCTCTCCTTCTCCCATTCTCCTCCTCCTTCCCTTCTCATCTGTTTTACCCCTTCCCTCTCTTACACTCCTCTCCCTAGGACACATTTCACAGTGAAATTAATTGTATTTAAATTAGCCCTTAATTTTAGCTTGGGTTTTCCAGTGCGCACCGCAGCACTTAATAGCGAAAATAATCACCCAAAAGTATTGAAAGTAATTTTAAATAACACCACTTAATACTATAATAAATTTTCTTACATACAAAATAAATAAATATTCGGTCTCTTTTAGTTAAATAATTTGGTTAAATAATGTTTTCTTTCATGT
Source organism: Calotriton arnoldi (assembly GCA_963921515.1). Lineage (NCBI taxonomy): Eukaryota > Metazoa > Chordata > Amphibia > Caudata > Salamandridae > Calotriton > Calotriton arnoldi. The sequence continues at coordinate 1,942,887 of CAWUFW010002725.1, forward strand.
TTAATGTACAACACTCTCTTTTTTTTTTTTTGGGCTTGAATGGTCTTTTAAGTCAACAATGCACACATGGCATTCTTTCTCTTGTTTTCAAAACCCGAGCCATTAAGTATCCTGTTTCCCACTTGCATCGGAAGGCCTTTTGATGATTATCAGCATCGCCATCTTTTCTATATGGTAAATTTGCACCCAGGCAGTAAACAGAACATGTACTTTACCACATGCTGTTTCATTTCACAGTTTGTTGTGAACTTTCAGCCAATGGACTAAATTATTTCCTTACTGGATACATTAACATCCTGCTTTCAAAACACAATTGCACTTTTCTATAGGTTTCTGCATAATGTTTGTACCATCCATACTGCAAATATGTTTAACCCAAAGACATTACATTTTTTTAAACATCACTTAAGGACATAATACATTTTCATACAGACAAAAACATTACAGGATTTTCTCAAACACACATGCTGTTAAGCCACGCCACGTTTGTTGTTGTAGGCTGCACAACATGTGTTTAGCTTGTGCAACCCGTGACGCTGCAGAGTAGGTATTTTTTTACATTTAGAGCTGGTTAACATGCCGTTTGTTTTAAACAATTTTAGCCTTTAAATTGGTGCTCAATTTGAGCTGGGGTTTTCTGGGTCACACCATGGCAATTAATTATTAACACCTGCTTTTATAGCAAAAAATTCACCCAAACATAGTAAAGTGAATTCATATAGCAGCAGTTAAGGCCATAACATATGTTTTTACATATAAGGAAACTAATTTATTTGCCCAGGATCACGGGATGTTGGGACCACGGCAATACTGGAACTAATCCCCAGCTTCAAAGTTGGCACCTTTCTCCCTTTATTTTTGCCAAAGTTTTTTTTCGTCCTAGTTCTGTAATATACTGTTTCTTTGCTAAAATAAAACGTATTTCTACTCTAGTTTAGCTATATAGATATATATATATCTATCTATATAGATATATATCTATATAGATATATATATATATATATATATATCTATATAGATATATATATCTATATATATATTCTTTACTCTGCGCAATGTTGGTTTTGGGCGTGCTGTATAATGTGCGTGTTCTGTAATATGCGGTTTGTCTTTTATAACACCCAGTACTAACAGTCATCTGTGTTATACTAACCATTTAGGTTACACTCTATATTGCTTTTCTTTGAAGTGTTTTATAAATATGCAGTTACATTATTTTTACACTTTAATACCTATAACATATTTATGTTGCAAATCCATATGAATCTTTTAGCCACATATGGTACTGAACCCTGCAGCATGGCTTAGAAAAGAAGCATTTACAATGCAATAGGTCTCACATTTGTTAAAGTTAGAGCTATTGGAGTTAAAAATGACACTGTTTTTTACTTTTGCTTTTTTATACCAATGGTAATAGCACTATGCAAATATAATTACTCAACTGCAAATAAAAAATTTAAAAGTAAAAACCATTGTCATTTTCAACACTAACAGCTCTAACTTTAACAAATGCGAGACCTATTGCATTGCAAATACAGTTAACATAACATAACATCGCAAATGCTTGTTTTGAATGTCCTCTGGTTAAAACATTTTGGTTACAAATTTGGGATTAGATAAACAAAATTCTGTCTACCTATATAGCTTTTAATAACGTACACTTTTTTTTAAGAAGGCTCATCTTCCATATGGCAGTCTCAAGTTATGGTTAGAAACTTTTTTGACTTACTTATCACAATTGCATTACAAATTATCACGTTGAATTGAAAAGATACCTCCACAATTTCATTTGTAGGCTGGTAACAATCATAGAATGGATAGAGGTAATGCCAACACTACCCAACTGATGATTTAAAGAGATTTGTTATGGTGCCGCTCACATCCTTCTTAGCCAGACAAGTTGCCATCCCCTCAATTACCAAAACCACTTTTAAACTCCCATGATATGTTTGCAGACTGCTTGATCTAAGAATTATCCTCTAACTGTTTTTGTATTTGCCTTTCTTAGAATGTATTAAATATTTCTTCTTCTCTTATTCTTCCCTCTGTTTCTTCCTCTTCTTTCTTTTTCTTCTATTCTTATTTTTTTTTTAATGCTGTTTGTTTTACAGCACATTATTCCAGCAAAATGTATTATTACAATGTACTCTGCAATTTAGTATGTTTGCTACAAATTTCACACTCCAATTCAGTTTCTGTATTTACAGTGCTTGGCTTAATTATTTTCTTTTTTTATTACTGTATGTTATCGGATTTTCTTCAATATAGCATTATCAAACTTTAAAAAGAAAAACGTTTTATATCTCATACAAACTGAAGTAAACAGATGCAATCGTAAAGGTGTCTTACATTCCTCAGACTGTGATAACAACATCCACCAAATTGTGCCTAAAGGCAGGGTGTGACTATTGTGATGGGTGTAAAATTAACAACTTCAGTGAATTGAATCATGACTGTCTTATGTATTGGTTCTGATTATCTTAAAAAGTTCACATGAATCTTGTTTTACAAGCTCCATCCCTTTACAATTATGGAAGTGGTGGGAGTCATTCACAGTGTGAAAGAGATGACTGAACCTGCTGAATGTTTTAAGAAGATTGGACAGGTTTTATTGTGCTTTAAAGGAGTATGGAACCCATCAGAAAAGTGGTAGGCGAGTACAAGTCGGACAATGAGGGCATTTGTTTCATGATGAAACATATTTTGAGTAGGAAGTATTATCGAAGACCAATTACAACGATGTTTCGGGATGGTGGCCATTTTGATTAAAGAAGTGCCAGGCTGCAGAAGCTTTCCAAAAAGAGTTTATTACAATCCCTTGTAAGTTAGTAGTTTTGGAGGGAGAGACACATTTTACAAAAGAAGCAAAATGCCCCTAAAAAGAAAACATGCTCTGGACTGGTTGTGTGGGTGTCACTTGGCTCACGTGTAGTCTCCATTTTAGATTCAACTCTTTAGGTTGACATCTCTTTCTCGTGGTGACTTTGCCACACTTTTCTGCTAACGCAATAATGTGTTATAAATGCATCTCTGATAGGCACGGATGGCCTATACTCTGTTCAGTTAGTTCCAGGGTCGTACATAAAGAACACGCTGCCATTGTTTTCCTTTATTTCTGTGCTTATTAGGAGACATTTTATTTAAGCTAGACTAAACCAAATGAGCTGCTCTGCGCCTCTACCATAGCTTAATAAGAACAGTACTTTTATATATAAACAGCTTCCATTCTAACAGGAAGAGCAAACTTTCCATGCTGGGGTTATCACCGAACTGCTGCAAACTTTGACTGGGATGCAGTTCTGCTGACTCTGACCTCCATCCTGCTAAGGAAGATATCCTTTACACTGCGACCAGCTTCCTGACATCAAGACTGAGGTATGGGTGTTACACTATCCCAATAGTCCTGGGAGGGGGTACACCCGCTATGCTCTCTTTTGTGTAGTATTCGATACAGCTAGAAGTAATCAAACAGCAACATTTAACATGGCTAAATTGTTCATATTGTTTACCATTCTAATAATGCTGTTTACAGTAACATGTCTCACCTTTCTAAAAATCGCAGGTCATGCTTTCTTTGCAAGATTACAATCATTTCAATAAATGTTTGAAAATGCATTGTTGTATCTTTCTTGTGTTTACCTTGGGCATGCACGAGTGACCAAATGAAAGGGTTAGATATGTTTCCACGAATTACTTGAGAATCAGTGTCACGTTCAAGGTTACCAACAACATCTATTACCATGGTTAGTTTAGGGGTTGGATGTGGTACAGTGAGCTAGCCGAAACCCACCAACACTTACTGAAGATATATGTGAACTGAGCCCCTATATTGTGACATTAGTGTTGGTCTAATACAGAGTCCTGCTATATTTGTAGAGAACCATATAACGGAGAAGATACTCACACATTACATAACTGCATCTGGAAATGCTTTCAAAGAAATTCTACACTTGTCACAGGACTAAGGGCCTCATTTATAACTTGGAACTAAGGATATTCTTACCGCAAAGATAATGGTCTTCCCACCCAATTTGAATGTGGGAGGACCATTGCTATAACCACAGTGGACACATGGCTACACCCTCTGATGGTCTGAAGGAGTAAGGGCCATTGGAAGTTTACCTCTATGTCTGCCCACCTAATTTAGTAAGAGGCAGTGAAAACTGTCAAATGCATTTTAGACTCTTTTAAAAAAAAATTAAATGGAAAATCCCGTTCCAGGATTTTCTTTTTTTAAATAAAAAATAAACGCGCCTGACAGGCAGCTCCGTCATGTTGCCATGTAAAAAAGCATTTTCAGGAACCGCAGTGACGGTGGTTGTTGCCAGTGCCTAAAAAAGGACCACCCGATTGGCAGCCATTTCTAAATTTGGCTGGCGGGGCCTTTCTCAAGGGGACGGAGTAATTTAAGGCATGATTTAGATCTTGGTGGGACTACTGCTGTCCCTCCGTTGAGGCGGTTTCAAGTACCCTATCGAGCTGCCGGAATTCCTTACTGCTTATTGAGATGTGGGCTGGCTGAACCGCCGTCTGCATCGGCAGACTGTTTCCCGTCGCGTAAGCGGTGCACTGCCATCAAGGCAGTGGACTCCAATGGTGGATAACAATACTCTGTTGCCGTCAGGCTGGTGGGTTTGCGCCAAGCCAATTTAGATGCTTCCGTTGTACTGCCGTTGTCAAAGCTGCGACTTCCTGACTGAGTGAGTCCCTGATGGACTGGAGACTGGTAAGTACCATTTTTATAGTGTCACTACACATATAGATTGTGTTTGGTTTAAAAATATATGTAGGTCATGTGTCATGCCCTTTTTGTACATATAGCGTAGCACACATACACACACTATTGAATGCACACCCACATGCAACACAAACACAACACCCCAACCACAATTAGAAAAAAAGCTTCAGTGTCAATACAGCTGTGTTCATTTTACCTTCATAAGTAGTTAAATGAACACTAATTCATTACACATGAGAAAAAGATTTCATGTAAGAGCAATATAAAAGTACACGAGGCTAAAGCAAATGTTAACACACTAGTCATAGTGAGCCAAGTGTAAAAATGTCTACCTTTGATCCTGGCAACAATGGAGTGGATTGGCGTCATAGTCAAGTTGTAGCAACTAAGAAATGGACAGGGAGGTTCAAGACAAAAACGGGATTCAGTAACAGGAAGAAAGGTAGGTTTTGACCTCATTTCCTTTGATTCTGCCAACTCAAAGTTGGAGGGTTTCCTGCTACAGTTGCCTTGACAGAACTGCACATCGTAATTAGCTCAGCGGGAATCCTGGCTGGACTCCCGCTGACAGCCGCTTCTGCATCTGATGCAGTTGAGGTGGGCGAACAATCCTGGCGGAATTCGGCAGGATTCGGGCGGTCTTTCGTCTAAAGACCTGCTGACTAAATAAGGCGGGCGAATCGCCAAATAGGTGCGCGGTCAAACCACCGAAAAAGCAACGACTGGACCATTAACGCCAAGTTATAAATCGGGCCCTAAATCGTCAATGGCAAGCAGATCTCAGAGAAGTGCACGAACATGCACGGGATAATGACGGTGTAACGTTCATATTACCTGCTGTCAAAGTACGCCTTTGTAATTGGCTTCAAGCATAATTGTGGGAGAGTCTGAAAACTAAAAATGAAGGGAGAAATGTGCTAACATCTGACGCAATGCAGCAACCAGATTTGTAGCACTGCGTTGCGTAAAGGGAAGTGTGAAAAGTAGTGTTATATCTACAAAAATATGGCACTGTTTTTCTCTCAGCCAGACCTGGTGCACTTCAGGCTGCCATTCGCCAACACACACACCTGTGCACCATGGTGCAAGGGTGTGTGCATTCCATCAAGCATAGGCTTTCCATTTAAAAAAACAACACTTTAATATTTTCCCAACTTTGTACGTGTGCTGTATAATGCAGCACACATACAAAGTTTGAAAATTTGGAGAAACTAAAACCTTTCTCCTCCATTATGCCTGCTTCAAGGAAGGATAATGTTTTGGTGTAAATCTTTGTCTCAAACTGCTAATAAAGAAGATTGTTTGTCAAAACCTATGGATAGTTGCATGAAAACACCCATTTACCACCCATGGAACGACCCATTGAAGCAAAGTAGCGGATGGTGCTACTTTTCATCACTTTGGCCAACTTTTCTATGAACCCCAATTTGCTTCAGAAAGTAAATATCATCAAAATGCCTTGTGCCGGGATTGCATAATGCAAACCAGACAGAGGGCGGATCGCCCCACTCTGGATGAGTTGGTGGGTCGGGGAGTACGTGCTGCGCTGGGTGACTGCTGGCCCCATGTGACTAAATAGGAGAAAACAACAGTGATATCATGGTGGATGGTCAATTATCTAAGTTTTTACGTGCTTGTTAGAGGTCTTGAACGGGCCCTGGGTATGTCAGACAGGTTGGCATTATATGCTGATGAGGTCCTGATATTCCTTGAGATCCTCCAGATCTTTGAAAAATTCTCTGCGTCCTCATCAACAAAGATAAATCCTCTGTGTATCTCATTGGGTGCCACGCTTCACTGTTAGAAAGGGAAGGGGGCTTTCAGATCTTGACGGATTTAAATTCCTCAAGGTATACATCATAGAGGATGTGCAGAGGGCCTGGGACAGAAACAATCAACTGCAGCTTGATGGCCTGACCAGGGAACTGGGTTTCTGGTCAGTACTCCTGCTGTCCTTCTTGGGGTGCTCCTCAATCTTTAAGATGGTAATCTAGCCCTGCTTATTATACCAACTACAGAATTATCCATATATTATTCTCCTGCTACCTCTTCCCTCGAACGAGTGACGCCTTGCAAGATTGTCCGGGGACCTATCACCCCCTCCCGAATTGCTCTGTAAAAATGCTTCAAATACATGTATGAGGGAAGTATAGCGGCTCTAGTGGCTTAATGTCTTAGGGCATCGCATTTTATTATTATAAATGGATGGTGGTTTGATACCCAGCCTTTGCCTCTGACAAATGGACGATGTGGAGGGCAGAGGTATCCCGCCTACGAGATCCCTTCTTCTCTCCCTCTGGCCACCAGAGTGTCATTTTGGGCTTGGAATGAAGCTATTAGGTCTCTGGGTGCATCGTTTGTTTGATGACCGAGAAATCCCTGTAGCGAGGGCATTGGCTGGGGCAGACGTCTGGGGTTACAGGGACTCTGGTGGTGAGATGCAATCTCGAAGTTGGGGGGATGTCATGTCCAGAGTTATTTTGAAATCATATGTAGAGCTCAATAGTGCTTATAACCTCCATTGTGATATCTGCAGCTTCTGTACACGATTATTTCTCACATAAAAGACCTGGAGGAGTTCCCGGACTATAGCACGAGGGAGGCCAAGGTTTTACTGAAGGAATTGAGGTCATAAGATCTCCGCAGTCTATAGCTCTTTAGCAAATTGTTCGCCTGATGCTTTTGGCCAATTGCAGGAAGTGTGAGCACGGTACATGAGCCACCTGATAGAAGATGACTGGAGGGAGGCACAGACATCCCTCCAGGAAGTGGTGACTACGTCACAGTTTAGGGCCATACAGCAGAAATACCTGCATAGGGCCTAATACATGTTACACGCTGTGGAAGATGGGATTGGTCTCATGACCGAACTGTCTGAGATGCTCCATTCAAAGAGGAGACCTTATGCATACTGTTTGGACCTGTGAAAAGTTGATCCCCTTTTGGGAAGGGGTACTCTTGTGCCTAAGGAGGGTGATGGGCATCCCTAGAGATCCTAAACTAGTCCTCCTGCACATTACAACTGACACAGACAGCAACAGATACAACATGCTTTGCTATGGTTAGGCCTGGTGGTGACCACAAGTGATAACACCAGGGCACGGTAAGATGCCGAACTCCCTTCGCTGAAGGAAGGGGCCAGACCACTCCATTAATCTTGCTCGCCCTATCTACGGGGCTACACAGTGTCTACACAAACACTATAAAATATGTTTGGGTTGGTGCCTGTACAGAAGTATCCTCCTTGAGCCCTGTTGTGGACAGTCCTGGACTATGTTGTTGTGTGTTTCCTACATGGACATTGTTCTTTTCCCTATGTTGGCCTAACGCTGCAAGTTGTGGGCGCTTTTGCTTTGTGCACGTTACGAAAGCTCACACTTGTTTTTGTGTCTCGTTGAATTTTTAGGTTTCGCCTGCACATCGCTTGTGCTATGCTTGAGAAATCTATTGTTTTTAATATAAACTTAAAAGCGACTTACATCCCGGCTCCTCTCTTTCCTGGCTTCTCATTGGTTTCTGTGCGTGCCACTTACCTTTTCTCCTTTTCTATTGGCTGTAGCATATTTTCCTGAATTTAACAATGCTTGTTCCTTTTCTGCTTCTCTTATCAGTTTCCCGTTGCAGAAATGCTGTTAACATTCACTTTGGTGGAACTATATTTTTATAAAGGTTTGCCTTTTACTCTTGCAGCATATTTATACAATAATGTATCATCTGGAGAGATTTAGTGATTTGCATAGAATCACAGGATGTTGCACGTGCCGCCAGACTCGAACCGGGATCCCCCAGCTCTTGACTCAGCAGTTCTGCCCGCTACGCCACATCCTCTCAACTCCCGTGTTATCTGTCAGGGAGCTCTTTCCTTCTACGGATGATGATTGAGGAAAACAGCTTTATATTCATTGCACAGGCGAAACCGATGCATTACTAATGCTTGTTACATATAGTCACCACATATGTTTATTTTGCACTTTTTACCAGGATTTAGTCTGCACAGCCTAATGTCAAATAACACTGCCTCTTGTTATTCTCTGTGGTCGGACACTAGCACCCAGACAAAATAGAAACACCCAGCTGCTGTTTTTGAAAACACATATTTTGTCATATAATATGGGATGTGTTTTTCTAAACACACAGAGTGGAGACTTCCACACAGAGGGGTGCTCCTGATACGAGAGAAACGCGTCAATATCAGAGACACCATAAGTGCAATCAATAGAGCCACCAGTAATGTTGTCGACTATGATGACCTCCGATTAATGCAAGATGGGGCAACATCTTCCATTGTGCCTAGGTGTGTCTCCCTTTTGACCCTGTATTTCTACAACCCATCCAGCATATTATTAAAAAGGGTTCTGCATATAGTGGATCCAGACCCCATTCCAATCACCCTCAGCACTTTACAGGAGAAATTACAGACTATGAAAGGTAATCTGTAGGGATTTTGTCTAAGGTATGGTTCTCAACTTTATTTATAAATCTGTAGCCTAGTTAATTCTTTTTTAACAGTTCGGTTTATTGTTATAAACATGAAAACGACAATACATAAGAAAAATAAAGATGTTGTCTAGTTAATTCTTATTCTGTTTGTAAGATAGGAAACGGTCTCATGTTATTGCCTTCCATCAAGTCTTCCAGTTTATTGATCCGGATAGTGTCCCAGGAAAGTCACATGTTTCAGCACGCCTCCTTCCAAAAGTGTTGTCTGTTGTTATTTTGCCCTTCTACTCTGGACAGAAGTTATCTACCTTCAGTAACGCTTTCTCTGGAGGATTCAAAGTCTACCTTCAGATTTGTCACCTTTTGACTATCCCAGGCGCAAGACTGGATCTGGAACCTTTTCTCCAATAGCTCTGCGCAGCACTGCGTGACATCACTGGAGCCATAAAGCACCCCGTTGGCATGCTGACGTCAGTTCCCATTAGTTTTTTACCGTGCCTTCGAGGCTAACAGATGACACTAACCTGCTGAGATGGGTGCGGTTGTCAATATAATTAATAGGATATTATTGCTACATGGACTATTTATAATGTAATAACTGCATAAAAAGATGAATTTTTAAACAGCTATAAGTAGAAATGAGAGGGAGGCTTGATATAGAACACCATGCTGAGGGGAGGAGGGCGGATGGTGAGGAATCTGCTCAATCTCCAGGCATGCAGGTGGAGGTTCTGTAGGTCCTGCCCCTGTGTCTGCGACAGGAGGTCTAATCTGTGAGGGAGACGGTGCTGAGGGCACAGAGGGAGATGAACAAGGTCCGCTTCTTGGTCAGTCCGAGGTGATTAGGATTACTCGGGCCGGTCTAAGTGAATCTTCATCAACACTCAACAAGTTAAAAGTATGGGAGGAAACACGTACAGGAGTGGTGCAGTCCACTTGAGGTGAAACCTGTCCCCCAAGGCACCTTGCATCATATAATGGAGGGCACAGAATTTCGGCCAGTGAGCGTTTCATTGAGTGCAAGTAGATCCACAAGAAGAGTCCCCCATAACTGATAGATGCCCTGGATAACTTTTGGGTGAAGACGCCACTCGTGGTCTGCCAGAGGACGTTGGCCGAGACTGTCTGCTCATACATCGAGGAGTCCTCAGCCCAGGATCAAAGTCACAGAGCTTTAGCAGAGAAGAGATGGTCCCACTCCTCCTAGTTTGTTGGCGTGTCACATCACTGAATGTCTTGAATCATCTGAGGTGGGGGGAAGGTTTGACTCGATGTGGTATCCAATAATGCCCCTATGAATAGTATGTGCTGAGAGGGCATCAGGTGCGACTTGGCTTTGTTGACCGAAAAGCAGAGTTCGTACAAGAGTCTTGGCTCGGTTTAGCCAGTCGTCCCGGTACATGAATATAGAAATTCCCTTCCTTCTGAGGGAGCTGCTATCACTGCCATCACCTTTGAAAATTCATGGTGCAGAAGAGAGGACAAATGGTAGGACTTTGAACTGGTAGTGTTCTGATCCTACAGTGATGTGAAGATCGCATGATAGGGATGTGGAAATAAGCATCCTGCAGATCGACAGACACCATCCAGTCTTCCTCATTACACACTAGCAGAACCTGAGCTAGGGACAGCATTTTGAACTTCTCCTTATGGAGGAACCAGTACAGAATCCTGAGGTCTAGGATCGGTCGTAACCCGCCGTCCTTTTTGGGGATCAGAAAATATCTGGCATAGCATCCCTGTCCCTTTTCCTGTTCTGGAACCAATGCCACTGCACCCTTGATTGGAAGGGAATGCACTTCCTGTTGGAGTATTTGCATGCATAGAAAGTCTAATCTGGGGAATATTTGATGGGGCTGTTGTTGGAATGGTAGAGTATCTCCCTTTCTGCAATTTGTACGACCCACAGGTGTGACGTGATGACTTCCATTTTTGAAGTAAGTGGGATACCCGCCCTTCAACTATTTGAAAATGATCTGGTATAACAGAACTAGAACTGCTTCCCTGCTGTAGCTGGGGAAGTGGAGGAAGCGGGGGAGGAGGAGGAGGAGTTGGGAGATGAATAGCTCGCTTTTATCCTTGACCATGTCCCCTTTGCTGCCGGTAGAGCAGATTGGACAGTTCAGGCTGTACTGATGTCTGCTCCAAAAGGAAAATCCCCGGCTAAAGTCTATACATTTTTTGTATTGTCTGTAGTCTCTTAATTGAGATTGAAGACCTAACGATCTAGCTGTTGACTTACTATCTTTAAATCATTCAAGAGAGGAGTTGGCCTTTGTTTCAAAAAGTTGAGATCCATCTAATGGAAGGTCCATTAGTGTTGGTTGGACATACTCTGCAGGAAGCCCAAATTCCTGAGCCAAGCATTGCAACGAAGGGATAGTGATGAACCCATAACCCTGGCTACTAAATCAGCCATATCCAGGCCTGACTGGATAATGTATTTGGCTGCTGTTTGTCCATCTGCAACTAACTCTGAGAAGCGCCCTGTAGGAAGCTGGCTCTGTATATACTGTACCAAAGGAAGGTATAGTGTGCACAGAGTCCACTGGATCCCCAGAGGTACTGCAGAGGCTAAGGTAGGTAATACCTTAATCTCTTTTGTGGTAGTGTGGTTGAGCAGTCAGGCTTATCAGGAGGGTAGTGTTAAACATTTGTTGTACACACTCAGGCAAGAAATTGTGTCACGTGCTCAAAGACTGAATCCAGACCAATTGCTTGTATAAAAAGTTATTTTGTATTATTTCTAGAACCAAGATTTACCTAGTAGCAGGTATGTTAAGCTCTTCATACAATTTTACTTTCAGCAATACAGTGAATACTGGAGTTGCAGGAACAGTCAGATTACTTTGTCAGTTGAGAAAACGATTTGTAAACTGTTCAAAAATGCTTGTAATTACTTTTGGAGTACATTTAGATTACTGTTCTAGTTTGGTACAAAACACACTCCTAACACAGTTTAAACAACACAGGACATTTGCAAGCAGGTTAACTCTTGTGAAGGCAATGGGTTACTTTTTGTACAGTACAAGACAGTTCAACGCTTAAAAGAATTTTCAGAGAAAATCCACCATTCAGTCCTATGGAGAAACCAAAGTGTTAAGTTTGCAGGTGAGTAAAACCGTTTTATGTTTGGAATTTGGGGAGGGGGGGGGGGTAGAACCAAGGTTCCCCAAGGTTCAGGTTGGCCCTCAAGGGCCACCACCAGCGGCACTAAGCCGGACGGGTGCAGAATGCAGGGTGCCAAATGTTAGCCAAAGGGGCACCTTGGTTGGGGACTGCTCACGGGCAGGCCACTCGGTCTCAGGAGCCAAGCTCCTAGGGTTGAGATCAGGGTAAAAGGTGTCCCAGGTTAGCACCAAGTCCCCACCACCGGCGGCGCAGGGGCGGCCACGAGCAGGGTGCTCAGTAGTAAGCGTGGGTGGAGTTCCGTGAGTGGGGGGAGTTACCGTCAGCTCCTGTTATGTAAGTAGGATACTGTATCACAAATGGTGTGACCTGCAGTCAGTATTCTACAGCATTATTGGCAGCACCAGATCATACACACACTACACAGTGAAAACAATTAGTCCTCTGATACCGGTCTCAGAGTGGACACATGAAGAAGACCCCTCTCGTAACATAAGACTTCACGTTACTAGGCTTCACTAAGTTTATCTGTGGGTTGGGTTTAACAACTCCCTCTGGCAAAATCTGTCCCTTTTAAAAGTTCCCCACCCTCTGGCAAAAAGTAAAAACCCTTTCAGCTGTCCCCCTGATCTTCAACATACGGACCTTTCCCGTAGCTCTGCCGCCGCCTCAGTGATGGCGCAAATACTCGCAACAGCCTCATGCAGCCTGACAACGTTACAGTAACACTACTAACCCACTACTGCCAACCACTTTTGTCTGTTACTTCTGCAAGCTTTTCAGCCATGCGACGTTTGCTTTTTTGTAAACAGCTTTGGTCACTCCCCTGTACTATGAAGCGCTTTGCAGCCGCGCACTAACCATTCTCCTACGTTCCTACCTGGGGTCGAACTTCTAGCTGTCCTTGAAGGTGCAGCTGTAATGGTACTGTTGTAGCAGATGATCTCCTCCCATGGGCAGACCTGTTCGCAATCAATGATCATGTCCTCTAGGGGCTCGGGGTCTCCCAGTGCATGCAGGGCTGAAAGGCTAGGGAGCAGCGGGTGCCCAGTATGGCGACAGTGGTGAGTGGGGATGGCTGAGGGGAAAACTTCAGAAAGTTCAGCTTCTAGCAGTTGGGACAGAGTCGGAGGCCTTTGAGGTAATGTGCCATGGCCCACACATAATGCAAGACGATCTCGTTCTCGTCAAACAGCCAAGGCCGGGCGGTAACCAAAGAAGTGGCACTCAAACAACCTCAGGGAAGCCGGCATCAGTGCAGATTGCAGAGCAGAGAACATGGGGCACATGGGGGGGGCAGCGAGATTTAAAAGAAGCAGAGCGGCCAGAGAACATCACTGCCACAGTGCCTCCTTCAGGAGAGGAGGACGCACTGCATGCTACTGCACATGAGTGCGTTGCACCTGATCGTTTTCATGCCTAAGAAGAACCCGATGACATTCTAATTAGTGGTGGGCACTGGTAAACTCTGCCACATGGTGCAGGTGGATTTTTTTGCTGAATTCCACGCTGCAGGCAGAGCGCGGAATGGCAAAAACTCTGCAAACTCTGCCAGCTGAGCAGAGTTTTCCACCCACCCTTACTCAGGAGGTGTCGGGAGCCCAATCCTTTTCAATGGAGGATGTTGGTTGTGGAAAAAGGCTGCAGGCTGGACCCAGAAGACTGGACGAAGGGAACCAATGACTGGAGGATGAAGATGAAGAGTTGCTTGACAACAGAAAAATGTTGGTCGGGCACCTCAGGACTCAGGAACTGCAGGTGCAGGGGTGTCCTTTCATGTCGGGTTCTTCTCAGCAGTTCCGGTCGCAGTTTGTGGTACCTTTCAGGATCAGGCTGCAGGCGTCGAGGAGAAGGTCAGTGGAGGTCGTCCAGTGCTGGCACACAGGTCAGGATCACGGGGGGACCTCGCTGGGGAGTTGGGCCACTCGAACCCGGGCCGTGGGCATTGGGTGCAGAGTGGTGGGGACACAGATCCAGCTGGATCTAGAGTCCTGGCTTGGTTTGGGGTTTGGACAAATTAAGTGTCCACGGGAGATAAGAGTTCTTTGTGAAGGCAGGGCAGGTCCCTGGGTTCTTGGAGGCTGCTGGCTGCAGGACACACTGGGTTCATCCCACAGGGGTTCAGAGCAGGAGACCGGCTGGTAGGGCTGGGGCCAAAGCAGTTGTCTTCGTCGTCCTCTTCTGCAGCACGGCTCTTCAGTCCTGCTTCTTCTGGTCACGTTGAATCTGAAGAGGCAAGGTTCAGGGGTGCCCTTAAATACTAGATTTAGGGGTGTTACAGGGGTATGCAGGTTGGGACCAATGGGTCACTTCCCTGGGGTGTCTACACCCCCTAATATGCCATCCTCCAGTGGGAGGGGGCATAAGCCTCTTCTTTATTGGAGGGGTCCCCCATCTACAAGATCGTAGGGACTGAGATGCGTGCTTTACCTCGCCTCCCCCACCTGAGGGGTGGGGTTGGCAAAGGTGGACACACCTCCCTTCCTGGCTACATTTTCCTGCCAGTTCTCGCACCCAAAACGGGGGCCAAAACCGGTGGGAGCCAGTTGCTGATAGAAGCAACAGGCTGGGAGTAGCTAACAAAGGCGGCAAGCCTTTGAAGCTCCCTCTTGTAGGAACCTCCCTATCCTGGGGGAGTAGGCATGACACCTCTGCCCAGGATATCCTTTGTTCCCAGACCCAGAGATTGGAGGCTCTCTACCCAGGGGTCCAGAAAACTCTCTCGTTGTGGCAGGTGGCTGGGAGCCAGTCAGAAACCACACCAGATTTGGCCGTTTTTCAGGGGGCATCTATAAGATGCCCTCTGTGTGCATTTTTAATTAAATCCAACACTGGCGAAGGGGCGTGGCTAGCAGCCGAAGGTAATGGCCGCCTTTTAACGCGGCTCCGAAGCCCGATCCGCCTATCCTGATTTAATCCGGCCAAAATCCTGTCCCCTACTCCGAGGAGGAGTGGGATCCCGGCCCCAGAGCCCTGGGTGCAAAGTGTGGCAAACAACGCATTCAGACGCAGACATACCAGCGGTATACAGCCGAAGTGACCGGAGCTCCGCAGTGCAAAATGGCGATGCGCCCTCACTCCACGGCCTGGCGATGCAGTGGCTGGTGAGGCTCTCGTCGTCGAAATACTGCGGGAGACGGACGCAACCAGCGACGCATTTGGTGTGTGAGCAGCGGACCAAGGGACGCTCCCAGACGAAGTTGCAGCATCACTGTGCACGCGCCCGGAGAAGGTGGGACTCAGCCGCTGGGCGCGAGAGCTGCGGACCGGCCCTGGTGATAATAGGGGCCCCGGCGTCACAGGCCCCGAGTGTCGCGGTTGGCGACGGCCTAAAAAATCAGCTGCGCGGGCGGTGCCTTGGCAGTGAGTGCGTATTTATGCCCCTGCCTTCCAGTGGACCCCTGAAGAATTATCACTGTATTACGGCGACGGTGCACCCTGATTCCCTGCGTGTTGGGGGGTACGGGGCCTGCACTATGTGCAGCGCGAGGCTCTTAGGAGTGGAGCTTGCCCTTCTATGCCCCGGAGGGATGGGACTGGGGTCCTGAGCACGGCAGTCACCAGAGATTGCGGCAGCTTGGGGAGGGCCTCCGACACCATCTCTGCGCAATTGGGAGTCCAAGGGACCCAGCCACCTGTGCAACTAATCCACAGATTATGGCAATAGATCTAGATCGGTGACACAGCAGTGTGGCGCCCGCTTCAAGCTGGAATACGGGACTCTACAGGGTGGTGTGCTGGGGGGACGTAGGAGCCCTCCTGCAACCCAATTGACCTGGCAGTTGAGGAGTACATAGCTTGGTGCAACGGGGACGCAACCTGGGCCTGTTTCTGCCTTGTGTTTAGTCTGGACTCCGTGAGGCTCTAGGGGGCTGTGAGTGAGGAGTTGCCACCATATAAGTGCCTGTGCGGCCCCCAGTAGAGGGGTACTACCTGCTTGACTCCTGTGCTCGGCCCCCCGCCCTCCCCCGGCGGCAGCAAGATCGGTGAACTGCGAAACCCGACAGGGAATTTTTTCCCCCTGACCAGGCGGCGGCGAGTACTGGGACCGCCCTGTGATATATCGCCCATATATATCACGGCGCACCCTCACGATGGCAAGTGGGAAGGGCAAAAGAAACTCGCTAAATTTGCCTGGTCTAGCCCAAAGGACAATAAAGACACCGCCTCTCAGGAGGGGGCGGACAGCCAACAGGGCCCACCACTGCAGCAGGAACTGACGCTCCAAGACATCATGGTGGCCATTACAGGAGTACGGACCTCCCTGGAAATTCGCATAGACACTGTAAATATTGAGGTGTCCCTCATCAGAGCTGACCTCAGGAAAATGGACTCCAGGGTAAAAGAGGTTGAAGACGCCACAACTGTGTTAAATAAAGACACTGCCCTACTTAGGATGCAAGTGAGCCAATTGCAGGATCAGCAGCTTAAAATGGAGGCGCTGCTCGATGACTACGAAGGTAGGGCCCGAAGGAATAACATACGTATCCTAGGGGTCCCGGAATGGGCGGAAGGCCCTGCGGTCGATCTGTTCGTCGAAAACCTCATTCTGAACCAGTTGAAACCCACGCGACTCTCGAACTATTTTTCCATCGAGCGCGTGCACCGAGTCCCCGGGGGTAGACCTAAACAAGCCCCCCCCCAAGACCGATTATAGTGCGAGTCTTCAATTTTCGAGATTGGGACATCATACTCCAGACATCGCGCTCCAACCCCCCGCTCAAACTGGATGACAGTGTGATCTCCTTTTTTCCGGACTTCACCACAAAGGTTCAAGCTCAACGTCGCAGCTTCATGGCGGGCAAACGGGCACTGAGAGATAAAGAGATAAAATACGCCATGCTTTTCCCGGCAACACTCCGTATTGAATTGGAGGGCAAGGCATGGTTCTTCTCTTCCCCCGAAGATGCGTGGGACTGGCTGGAGGGTTGGCGTCGAGTGGAGAAGCCACAAAAAGACTGCAATGGAGGGCCTCGCTCTTCCAGACCTGACAACAACGCCATGCAGCGGGGTGACCCAGTTCGTAGGGAAACGGACTCCACAACGAGTAGCTAAACAAACGGCGCCTGTGGGATTGGTATGGACACAGTTGCCTTACAATTGTATTAGAAAGGCTGAGTAATGGTTGCATATTGGGACATCTCCCCTGGACTACAGCAAGGGACTGTGCTGTCACTACACACGTAAGGCTTTGAAGTATTTTAAATCAGCAGCTTTAGTATAGCGGCTGGTGATGGGGCCGGGTTCAATCCCCGTTATTTACTGTAATGTGATTTCATCCTCATATACGGCGGGGGGGGTATGGCTGTAACCAAGCACCTCTTCAATAAAGGGTGGGGCGACAGGCACTCTGCCTTGTTGGGGAGTGGGTAGTTTGAAATCCACTGGCAGGGGGGCAGGGGGAGGAAGAGTTTTTATGTTTTTCGTTTGGTTTTCAATCACAAAGCACCGACAGTCAGATTTAATTACCTCTGTGTGTATTTCAATTGGAATGTATGCATTCATGTGGTTCCCTAGCCGGATTATATGTGACTGCACTTCTATGTCTATCCAACTGGTTGTGAAAATGTCGGAAGTGGCGGCTGCCCTTCATGATGCACTCACTGATTCTCATAATTTCCTTTTACAGGACCTATGACCGGAACTCAGGTGGAAACGTCACTGTCTATTCTAACGTGGAACGTAAACAGGTTGGGGGACAAAATAAAACGCGGGGTTG
The DNA here is from genome assembly GCA_963921515.1 of Calotriton arnoldi. Classification (NCBI taxonomy): domain Eukaryota; kingdom Metazoa; phylum Chordata; class Amphibia; order Caudata; family Salamandridae; genus Calotriton; species Calotriton arnoldi. The sequence continues at coordinate 1,960,913 of CAWUFW010002725.1, forward strand.
TGTTGCAATATCTTAAGAGACAGGCACCAGATCTGGTCTTGTTGCAAGAAACACATTTAGTGGGTAATAATTGTAAGGCCCTCACACGGTGGGGAAACAAATTGTTGGTACATGCGGGGGTTCACCTCGGGCTCGAGAGGTACTGCTATTCTAGTCATGAAAAGCCTTGCACTTACTCCCACCCGTACATGGGCGGATCCACAAAGGAGGTTTGCAGTGCTGGAAGCCAGTTGGGAGGGGAGACCGCTTAATGTGGTCTCGGCTTATCTTCCCCCTGCATTGGGTAGGGAGGCGCTTGCTGACTTATGGAAAATTCTAATAGATCTCCCCATGGGCACACTCATTTCAACATGACTATGGACGATCATACAGACCGGCATCCCCTGATGCGGCCCAATACCCAAATGAAAGACATTGCGCGGGCCATGGGCCTGGTAGACATAGGGCGCACCCTACACCCAGACCTGATTCACTACACCTACCACTCCAACGCCCACAAGAGCATGTCCCGCATTGACTATTTCCTCACACAACTAGCAGATGTCGGGCATTTTAGATGCCCACGTGGTCTGCCAAGGGGCACCTCGGACCACTCCCCAGTGTGGATTGAGCTTACTTATCGTGATACAAGGCATCGCAACACGATTGTCCTCAATCCTTGGTTGCTCAAAATTCCGGACATCAAAGAGACTCTGCTTACACAGACAGACCATTATTTTAATGAGAATGTCGGATCCGTGGAATCGGCACAGATAATATGGGAAACCTACAAGGCAGTGCTTAAGGGGCAAGCCCTGGTGCTTAAAACGAGATATGTTCGGCAACAAACCCAGCAACTTTCTCAGCTGGAGGTTGAACTCCAGCGCCTAGAGGCACAAAACACCTCCCTGCCCAATGAGGATACGGCGCATCAATTACTTGTTAAACAGCTAGAATACAAAGCCCTGGCGGGGGAAAAGACGCGGGCCGAATTACTCCAATCGCGGCATAAAGTTTGTGAAATAGGAGATAGGGCAGGAAAAATGTTGGCTTGGCTAGAGAAAAGAGAGCAGGGGGAACGCTGGGTACCCCAACTAACAATTGAAGGAACGGTACAAATCTCAGATCCGCAGGACATCGCAGAAACATTCGCGGATCACTTAGAAAAGGTCTACACCCCCTCAACTCGGTATACATCCGAGGACTCCCGGCAGCTGCTGGCTGACTTACGCCTACCCAACCTATTGGAGGCAGATCGGAACTTCATGGAGGAAGATCTAAATGATGAAGAAATCTGCAAGGCCATATAGTATCCAGTCAGGGAAAGCAATGGGGCCTAACGGGGTCCCTATTGAATTTCTTAAGTCTGTGGCCCAACGGGTCGCGCCCCACCTAAAAAAACATGTAAACGAAAGTCCGGCCTATGGCCATACCACCCTGTATGCACCTGATCTCGTCTGATCTCTGGAGTTGAGCAGGGTCGGGCCTGGTTTGTACCTCGATGGGAGTCCGCCTGGGAATACCAGGTGCGGTAGACTTGTTATTTCTCTTCCCCTTCTTCTGGGTCATGGGTTGGGCACGCAGCTCCTTTCCCGCCCTGTCTGCGGGTGCGGCCTGCGGTATTTCCTTTTCTAGGGTCCCCTTCCCGGGTGGTTGCATCCTTCTTGCCGGCCTATGGGGCTGAGGGGCGCGCTTGGGTTCCCGGTCTGTGTGGGGTCGGTTGGTCCCCTTGCTGGCGGGCTTCTCGTCTGGCTTCTGTTGGCCGTTCCTTTGGCTTGTCTGGGGTTTGCCCCGGCCGTGTGGGGGCTTCTTGTTTCCAGGCTGGGCGTTCTCCGAGGGTGTTGCTGGATTTACTCCCTTTGGCTGGGGTCCGGAGATTGTCCTTCGTGACTGTTTCTCTCCTGGGGGAGTCCTGCCTGTTTCTCTGGTGCAGGTTTTTTTTTTCCAGTGGCTTCCGTCTGCCTTTGGGCAGCTATGTCCTCTTTGTTCCGGGCACGGTTTGGGTCCCCGGAGGTGGCTCTGTTTGCATTCCTCGGCAGGGGCTCCCGGCTTTTTGCGCTTTCCCTCTGTCCCTTTGCTTACACGGGGTCTGGGCTTGTTTTGCCTGGACGGGGCGTTTGTTCTGTTGGTGGTGCTCGCCTGGGTTCTTCTCCCCTTGTTTCCACTGCTGGGGGTGTACGTTGTTCGGGGGTGCTGGGCCTTCCCGGTTCTTCCTTCCCCTTGCTGGGTGCTCCGCTTCCTGTGGGGTTTTGCGTCCTCTTCTTCTTTGGCCCTGGGTCTGGTGGGCTTTGTGCCTGCTGGCTCTTGGTCGCTCCCTGGGGGTGGTGGCGTTGCTTTCGGGCTTGTTTCACCCAGCTCTTCTGTCTTTTCTCGCCATTGGTGTGTTGCTGGTCCTGGGCCTTGCCTCCTTTATGCACCTGTTCTTGTCTCCTCTCAGTTGTTTGGCTGGGTCGGCCCTGGTTGGTGGCTGGACGGGTGTCCTCCTGGGTGCTCGCTTCAGCGGCACGTTTACTATTTGGGATTGATCCAGTGACGCTTGGCTTGCCCCTGCGCTTGATGTCTCGCCACTTCGTGCTGCCTTCCATATGCTCCCAGGTGCTGTGTGCTTCCTTGCCCTTAGTGGCCCCGTGGTGGGCGTTCGCTTCCTTTCTGCTGACTTGGCCTTGGGCCTGGTCCCTTCTGCTCTTCGGGCTCCATGGGCGGCCTTGCGGGGTGTCCGTTTTCTGCTGTTGGCTGTTTTGGTTCTTTTGGTGGCCGGATTGCTTCTTGGTTGTTCCCTGCGGCTTCCTGGGGCTGTTTTGACTTGGCCTTCCTGGGTTCTTCCGTTGCTGTTGCCCTCTCTTCTGGGGGGTTCCATTTGTGCCTCTGGGGTCCGTGGACTGCCTGTTTCTCACCGTGTTGGTGGTGTTTTGGTGGCCTTCGTTTCTGCGGGTCAGTTGGGGTGCTGGGTTGCTTCCTGCACTTCCCTCCGTTCTTACGGCTCCTGCCGGTCCGTTTTGGGCCCTCGGTCCCCTCGGTTGTCCGCCGGGACTGGTGGTTTTTGTTTCCGTCTTCCCTCCAGTCATTAGTTCTGGGGTGGTTTCGGCCCTCTCGCTGTTGGTGGTCCGCTGTGCTGTGTTGCTGGGTTTGGGCCGGACGGCGTATTTTTGCTGCTGTGGCATCTTGTTTGTCACTATGGTGGTTTAGCCCTTCTTTTTTTCCTTCGGTTCCGGGGTCTGGGGCTTTTTGCTTCCCTCTCGCCTTTGGCTGTCCGTCGGGCAGTCTTGGTGTGTTTAGTCCGGCCTGCTTCTTTCTGTTGTTGTGCCTGTTTGTTTGTTGCTTTTGGCTCCTTGTGGTCTGGTCACGTGCCTTCTCTGTCCAGCTTCTATCGTTGGTTCCGGCTGGTTTTTGGCTGGCCTGGGGATCTCGGGGGTTTGGGTTTTCTGCCCTCCCGGTGCCTCTCTGTTCCGTGGCTGGTTCTTCCGGCTTGTGCTTTGCCTGCCTCTTGGGTGGTCTCTTCCCTTCATCTGTGGTTTTGTCCTGCTTATGGGCATCTCCTTCTTCTCTGTGGTTTCTTGTGTGTTTACATGAAGCCGCTTGGCTTGGGTATGTGCTCACTTCGTTATTCATGTGGCGAGGAGGTAATGCCCCCGTTACTTACAGATAATCTTCATTACTCCGAATATAGTCTTCCTCGCCACATGAGTTCCCATCCCTCCCTCCCTCCCTGTCTGGCTATCGGCTTCATGTTAGGGCTTGGTGGTTTCAGGCTGATGGGTTGGGCCGGCCTGCTTCTTATAGGGGTCAAGGGTGACATGGGTCGGCCATATTGGGAAGGGATGGGAGGCTAACTTTTTTTGCTTTGGAGTGTTCTGGTGTGGAGCTGAAACTCACTTCGTTAATCATGTGGCGATGAAGACTATATTCGGAGTAATGAAGATTACCGGTAAGTAAGCGTGGCATTCCACTGCCACAGAGGATGCCATACCTGTGTTTTCGGCTAAGTAAGGAGAACATACCTTCCTTAGAGTCCCAAAAAACAGAGTCCTCACGAAAAGCTATATTAAGCCTCCAGGTTGAGATACACGCCCTAGCGGGATTTCACTGTGCCATCGTGCAAGGTGGAGTGTGGTCGGAGTGAATCTTAGCCAAGTACTTCACCCTTGTGACTCTACTTGCATCAACGGACAACAGAGAATGGGTTCAACAGGACATGTAAATCATGTAAATCGAAGTAGTAGGAGTAGTCCTCTCGGAAATTAGGGGTCCTCGAGCTGCCTGCCGCAACCCACTGGCTTATCCAGTTGCCAAAGACTTTAGGTATCCTACACATCTCATATGTGGGGAAGGGAGGGTGGGGTCTATCCATCGTAATATCCTCCACACACACAATTGAATTCTCCCCCAATCATTCATGTGAAACCCAGTGTTGAGGACAGTAGAGGGGATGGTCTTTCTCAAACTTTCAGTTAGTCTACATTTGGGAAATAGACATTAACTAAACCAATAGCCTTGGCTTCTAGCCTACCCGTTACTAGCACGTTCCTCCCGTCCTGCTAAACTTAATATTTCAGGGGCTGGAAAGGCATTCCCGGCTTCTGCCACATCAATACCCCTTGGGCAAATGCTGAGCAAGTGGTGTAGTACATTAGGTCCGCCACCGCTTGTGTAATGCTTGCCCTTTAACCTTGTGAGGTGTGTCTCTTGAGGGAATGCTATGTGCACCCTGTCTCCTTTGATACGCGTGTGCCTTATAACACCTACTGGAAGCAATAAGACCATGCATGTGTACCGTCTTCCCAGTGGAATTAATAAGTGTCATAACCCTTCAAAAACATTAACAAATATAAATCTCCCCAACATCCCCACTCAGGGCTGACATGACAAGCACCCTGTTCAAACTTATCAACAAACAAAACCATCCCTGGCCTCACCCGTAGATGCTGTGGGGGATACCAGGACCACTGTTCACTGCCACCTGCAGCCGAAAGGATGGCTGTGGGGCGCTGAACAGGCCCCCTGCTAGTTCCAGGTGGGAGTAATCGCCCACACTGCTCCTTGGCTCCAGTCATTCATCTATTTCTGAGTGGCAGAGAAGCTTCCTCACAGCGGAGAGCGCACTGCACAGTCAGGCCTCGCGCCCAGCCAGTTCAGGCTGTTGCTCAGCTCCCCTCTCCTGGGGCCGCAAGTCCAATCGCGATGTACAATGGAGTCAGGTGCTGCCACCCTTGGGCAGACGCAGCAGTTGGCCAGGTCATCTCAGTATGAGGCACTCATTCAGCAGCCAGAGCGGTGCTCCGGGCAGTCCCCGATGAAGAGCAGGCCAGGCAGGCGTCAGTATGGCAAAGTCTGCTCTCACTCTAGCCCAGCCGCCATCTTGCTACTGCTGTCTCCAAACAACTCTGAAGCATCTGTGGTAGTCCCAGCTCTGTTTCATGGCCCCGGCACTGGCTGCTGCATCTGCAGTGCCCCGTTGGCCACAGAGAGTCACACTCCAGGAGAAAAAGAAGCCCACGCATGGCCAATGAGGGATAATGGGAACCGCAGAGAAAGCCTCCTCACAGCACGGAAGTTAGCTCTGCCGGAGTGCCCTGTTCTCTCTTTCATGGTGAGTGAGATAAAGGTGAACGTTGCCCTGTTCATTGTAACTTCCTGCTGAGAGAAAGGTGTTCTGCTCATGGTTCATTGTTTACACTGAGTGAGAGGAAGGTGGTCTGTGCTCTGTTCACGCCGAGTGAGAGGAAGGTGTCCGGTGCTCTGTTCATTGTTCCTACTGAGAGGAAGGTGGCCTGTGCTCTGTTCATTGTTCATGCTGAGTGAGAGGAAGGTGTCCGGTGCTCTGTTCATTGTTACTGCTGAGTGAGGAAGGTGGTCTGTGCTCTGTTCATTGTTCACGCTGAGTGAGAGGAAGGTGCTCTATGCACTGTTCATTGTTCATGCTGAGTGAGAGGAAGGTGGTCTGCGCTCTGTTCATTGTTCATGCCGAGTGAGAGGAAGGTAGCCTGTGCTCTGTTCATTGTTCATGCTGAGTGAGAGGAAGGTGGACTGTGCTCTGTTCATTGTTCATGACGAGTGAGAGGAAGGTAGACTGAGGACTGTTCATTGTTCACGCTGAGCGAGAGGAAGGTGGTCTGTGCTCTGTTCATGCTGAGTGAGAGAAAGTTGTTCTTTGCACTGTTCATTGTTCACGCTGAGTAAGAGGAAGGTGGTCTGTGCTCTGTTCATTGTTCACGCTGAGTGAGAGGAAGATGGTCTGTGCTCTGTTCATTGTTCATGCCGAGTGAGGGGAAGGTGGTCTGTGCCCTGTTCATTGTTCATGCTCAGTGAGTGGAAGGTGGTCTGTGCTCTGTTCATTGTTCACGCCGAGTGAGAGGAAGATTCTCTATGCACTGTTCATTGTTCACGCTGAGTGAGGAAGGTGGTCTGTGCTCTGTTCATTGTTCACGCTGAGTGAGAGGAAGATGCTCTATGCACTGTTCATTGTTCACGCTGAGTGAGAGGAAGGTGGTCTGTGCTCTGTTCATTGTTCACGCTGAGTGAGAGGAAGGTGGTCTGTGCTCTGTTCACGCCGAGTGAGAGGAAGGTGTCCGGTGCTCTGTTCATTGTTCCTACTGAGAGGAAGGTGGCCTGTGCTCTGTTCATTGTTCATGCTGAGTGAGAGGAAGGTGTCCGGTGCTCTGTTCATTGTTACTGCTGAGTGAGGAAGGTGGTCTGTGCTCTGTTCATTGTTCACGCTGAGTGAGAGGAAGGTGCTCTATGCACTGTTCATTGTTCACGCTGAGTGAGAGGAAGGTGGTCTGCGCTCTGTTTATTGTTCATGCCGAGTGAGAGGAAGGTAGCCTGTGCTCTGTTCATTGTTCATTCAGAGTGAGAGGAAGGTGCTCTATGCACTGTTTATTGTTTATGCTGAATGAGAGGAAGGTGGACTGGGCTCTGTTCATTGTTCACGACGAGTGAGAGGAAGGTGGTCTGTGCTCTGTTCATGCTGAGTGAGAGAAAGGTGTTCTTTGCACTGTTCATTGTTCACGCTTAGTGAGAGGAAGGTGGTCTGTGCTCTGTTCATTGTTCACGCTGAGTGAGAGGAAGATGCTCTATGCACTGTTCATTGTTCACTCTGAGTGAGAGGAAGGTGGTCTGTGCTCTGTTCATTGTTCATGCTGAGTGAGAGGAAGGTGGTCTGTGCTCTGTTCATTGTTCACGCTGAGTGAGAGGAAGATGGTCTGTGCTCTGTTCATTGTTCATGCCGAGTGAGAGGAAGGTGGTCTGTGCCCTGTTCATTGTTCATGCTCAGTGAGAGGAAGGTGGTCTGTGCTCTGTTCATTGTTCACGCCGAGTGAGAGGAAGATTCTCTATGCACTGTTCATTGTTCACGCTGAGTGAGAGGAAGGTGGTCTGTGCTCTGTTCATTGTTCACGCTGAGTGAGAGGAAGATGCTCTATGCACTGTTCATTGTTCACGCTGAGTGAGAGGAAGGTGGTCTGTGCTCTGTTCATTGTTCACGCTGAGTGAGAGGAAGGTGGTCTGTGCTCTGTTCATTGTTCACGCTGAGTGAGAGGAAGGTGGTCTGTGCTCTGTTCATTGTTCACGCTGAGTGAGAGGAAGGTAGCCTGAGCTCTGTTCATTCTTCATGCTGAATGAGAGGAAGGTGTTCTATGCACTGTTCATTATTCACGCTGAGTGAGAGGAAGGGTGGTCTGTGCTCTGTTCATTGTTCACGCTGAGTGAGAGGAAGGTGGTCTGAGCTCTGTTCATTGTTCACGCTGAGTGAGAGGAAGGTGCTCTATGCACTGTTCATTGTTCATGCTGAGTGAGAGGAAGGTGGTCTGTGCTCTGTTCTTTGTTCATGCTGAGTGAGAGGAAGGTGGTCTGTGCTCTGTTCATTGTTCACGCCGAGTGAGAGGAAGGTGCTCTATGCACTGTTCATTGTTCACGCCGAGTGAGAGGAAGGTGTCCGGTGCTCTGTTCATTGTTCCTACCGAGAGGAAGGTGGCCTGTGCTCTGTTCATTGTTCATGCTGAGTGAGAGGAAGGTGTCCGGTGCTCTGTTCATTGTTACTGCTGAGTGAGGAAGGTGGTCTGTGCTCTGTTCATTGTTCACGCTGAGTGAGAGGAAGGTGCTCTATGCACTGTTCATTGTTCACGCTGAGTGAGAGGAAGGTGGTCTGCGCTCTGTTCATTGTTCATGCCGAGTGAGAGGAAGGTAGCCTGTGCTCTGTTCATTGTTCATGCTGAGTGAGAGGAAGGTGGACTGTGCTCTGTTCATTGTTCACGACGAGTGAGAGGAAGGTAGACTGAGGACTGTTCATTGTTCACGCTGAGCGAGAGGAAGGTGGTCTGTGCTCTGTTCATGCTGAGTGAGAGAAAGTTGTTCTTTGCACTGTTCATTGTTCACGCTGAGTAAGAGGAAGGTGGTCTGTGCTCTGTTCATTGTTGACGCTGAGTGAGAGGAAGATGGTCTGTGCTCTGTTCATTGTTCATGCCGAGTGAGGGGAAGGTGGTCTGTGCCCTGTTCATTGTTCATGCTCAGTGAGTGGAAGGTGGTCTGTGCTCTGTTCATTGTTCACGCCGAGTGAGAGGAAGATTCTCTATGCACTGTTCATTGTTCACGCTGAGTGAGGAAGGTGGTCTGTGCTCTGTTCATTGTTCACGCTGAGTGAGAGGACGGTGGTCTGTGCTCTGTTCATTGTTCACGCTGAGATAGAGGAAGGTGGTCTGTGCTCTGTTCACGCCGAGTGAGAGGAAGGTGTCCGGTGCTCTGTTCATTGTTCCTACTGAGAGGAAGGTGGCCTGTGCTCTGTTCATTGTTCATGCTGAGTGAGAGGAAGGTGTCCGGTGCTCTGTTCATTGTTACTGCTGAGTGAGGAAGGTGGTCTGTGCTCTGTTCATTGTTCACGCTGAGTGAGAGGAAGGTGCTCTATGCACTGTTCATTGTTCACGCTGAGTGAGAGGAAGGTGGTCTGCGCTCTGTTCATTGTTCATGCCGAGTGAGAGGAAGGTATCCTGTGCTCTGTTCATTCAGAGTGAGAGGAAGGTGCTCTATGCACTGTTTATTGTTTATGCTGAATGAGAGGAAGGTGGACTGGGCTCTGTTCATTGTTCACGACGAGTGAGAGGAAGGTGGTCTGTGCTCTGTTCATGCTGAGTGAGAGAAAGGTGTTCTTTGCACTGTTCATTGTTCACGCTTAGTGAGAGGAAGGTGGTCTGTGCTCTGTTCATTGTTCACGCTGAGTGAGAGGAAGATGCTCTATGCACTGTTCATTGTTCACGCTGAGTGAGAGGAAGGTGGTCTGTGCTCTGTTCATTGTTCATGCTGAGTGAGAGGAAGGTGGTCTGTGCTCTGTTCATTGTTCACGCTGAGTGAGAGGAAGATGGTCTGTGCTCTGTTCATTGTTCATGCCGAGTTCGAGGAAGGTGGTCTGTGCCCTGTTCATTGTTCATGCTCAGTGAGAGGAAGGTGGTCTGTGCTCTGTTCATTGTTCACGCCGAGTGAGAGGAAGATTCTCTATGCACTGTTCATTGTTCACGCTGAGTGAGAGGAAGGTGGTCTGTGCTCTGTTCATTGTTCACGCTGAGTGAGAGGAAGATGCTCTATGCACTGTTCATTGTTCACGCTGAGTGAGAGGAAGGTGGTCTGTGCTCTGTTCATTGTTCACGCTGAGTGAGAGGAAGGTGGTCTGTGCTCTGTTCATTGTTCACGCTGAGTGAGAGGAAGGTGGTCTGTGCTCTGTTCATTGTTCACGCCGAGTGAGAGGAAGGTAGCCTGAGCTCTGTTCATTCTTCATGCTGAATGAGAGGAAGGTGTTCTATGCACTGTTCATTATTCACGCTGAGTGAGAGGAAGGGTGGTCTGTGCTCTGTTCATTGTTCACGCTGAGTGAGAGGAAGGTGGTCTGAGCTCTGTTCATTGTTCACGCTGAGTGAGAGGAAGGTGCTCTATGCACTGTTCATTGTTCATGCTGAGTGAGAGGAAGGTGGTCTGTGCTCTGTTCTTTGTTCATGCTGAGTGAGAGGAAGGTGGTCTGTGCTCTGTTCATTGTTCACGCCGAGTGAGAGGAAGGTGCTCTATGCACTGTTCATTGTTTACGCTGAGTGAGAGGAAGGTGGTCTGTGCTCAGTTCATTGTTCACGCTGAGTGAGAGGAAGTTGCTCTATGCACTGTTCATTGGTCATGCTGAGTGAGAGGAAGGTGGTCTGTGCTCTATTCATTGTTCATGCTGAGTGAGAGGAAGGTGGTCTGTGCTCTGTTCATTGTTCACGCTGAGTGAGAGGAAGGTGGCCTGTGCTCTGTTCATTGTTTACGCCGAGTGAGAGGAAGGTAGCCTGAGCTCTGTACATTGTTCATGCTGAGTGAGAGGAAGGTGGTCTGTGCTCTGTTCATTGTTCACGCTGAGTGAGAGGAAGGTGCTCTATGCACTGTTCATTGTTCACACTTAGTGAGAGGAAGGTGGTCTGTGCTCTGTTCATTGTTCATGCTGAGTGAGAGGAAGGTGGCTGTGCTCTGTTCATTGTTCACGCGAGTGAGAGGAAGGTGCTCTACGCACTGTTTATTGTTTACGCTGAGTGAGAGGAAGGTAGCCGGTGCTCTGTTCATTGTTCACGCCGAGTGAGAGGAAGGTAGCCTGAGCTCTGTTCAATGTTCATGCTGAGTGAGAAGAAGGTGCTCTATGCACTGTTCATTGTTCACGCTGAGTGAGAGGAAGGTGGTCTGTGCTCTGTTCATTGTTCACACTGAGTGAGAGGAAGGTGCTCTATGCACTGTTCATTGTTCACGCTCAGTGAGAGGAAGGTGGTCTGTGCTCTGTTCATTGTTTACGCCGAGTGAGAGGAAGGTGGTCTGTGCTCTATTCATTGTTCACGACGAGTGAGAGGAAGGTAGACTGAGGACTGTTCATTGTTCATGCTGAGAGGAAGGTGGTCTGTGCTCTGTTCATTGTTCACGCCGAGTGAGAGGAAGGTAGACTGAGGACTGTTCATTGTTCATGCTGAGTGAGAGGAAGGTGGTCTGTGCTCTGTTCATTGTTCATGCTGAGTGAGAGGAAGGTGCTCTGTGCACTGTTCATTCATGCTGAGTGAGAGGAATGTGGTCTGTGCTCTATTCATTGTTCATGCTGAGTGAGAGGAAGGTGGTCTGTGCTCTGTTCATTGTTCACGCTGAGTGAGAGGAAGGTGGTCTGTGCTCTGTTCATTATTCACACTGAGTGAGAGGAAGGTGCTCTATGCACTGTTCATTGTTCATGCTGAGTGAGAGGAAGCTGCTCTATGCACTGTTCATTGTTCACGCTGAGTGAGAGGAAGGTGGCCTGTGCTCTGTTCATTGTTCACGCCGAGTGAGAGGAAGGTAGACTGAGGACTGTTCATTGTTTATGCTGAGTGAGGAGAAGGTGGTCTGTGCTCTGTTCATTGTTCACGCCGAGTGAGAGGAAGGTGCTCTATGCACTGTTCATTGTTTACGCTGAGTGAGAGGATGGTGGTCTGTGCTCTGTTCATTGTTCACGCTGAGTGAGAGGAAGGTGCTCTATGCACTGTTCATTGTTCATGCTGAGTGAGAAGAAGGTGGTCTGTGCTCTGTTCATTGTTCATGCTGAGTGAGAGGAAGGTGCTCTATGCACTGTTCATTGTTCACACTGAGTGAGAAGAAGGTGGTCTGTGCTCTGTTCATTGTTCATGCTGAGTGAGAGGAAGGTGGTCTGTGCTCTGTTCATTGTTCATGCCGAGTGAGAGGAAGGTGCTCTATGCACTGTTTATTGTTTACGCTGAGTGAGAGGAAGGTGGCCGGTGCTCTGTTCATTGTTCACGCCGAGTGAGAGGAAGGTGCTCTGTGCTCTGTTCATTGTTCATGCTAAGTGAGAGGAAGGTGGTCTGTGCTCTGTTCATTGTTCACGCCGAGTGAGTGGAAGGTTGTCTGTGCTCTGTTCATTGTTCACGCCGAGTGAGAGGAAGGTAGCCTCAGCTCTGTTCATTCTTTTTTTTTTCTTTTTCTTTTTAAATTTATTTGATTGATTTTCTTATAACAAACAGACATGAGACTCAATATGACAAATTGACATTAGCGGTTACATTTGTTGCACAGATATATGCCATCATAGCACCATTACGACAGTAAGATCTTCTGGTTACAGCTGTATGAACTTAGTTATCCCCATCCTGAGCGTCCCTCCCACCACAGCTTCAGGGCAGAGTCAGTACCCAACTGGAAGTCAGGATGCGCCACTCTCAATGTGGCGGCCAGGAGATGTCGCTATTCGATCAGTCATGTCCTGCGTCGTGTCTGCCGCTGTCCCCTCGTCACCTGTCCTAGTGGCCAGGTAAGTTTTGTACAATTCCCAGAAGTCTTTAGGTCTACTTCGTGGAGGTAGTAGTTCACGAAATAGTTCCGTCTGTGTGCTACAGTATATCATGTCTCGTGACCACTGTGTTATCGTGGGAACCGGTCCGCGCGACCAGCAGATTGCCAACCTGCGTTTGGCTATTAGCAGTCCCATGTCCACCAGTCTACGGACCCCCTTGGATATCCGTTTAGAATAGCCTAGTAAGGCAAGTGCAGGTTCCGGTGTGATTGTCAGTTCAGTAATCTGTCCCAGTTCTTTGAAGACTAAAACCCAGAAGGCTGAGATCCCAGGGCAAGACCAGGCCAAATGGAGAAAATCAGCAGGCCGCATTGTGCAACGCTCACATGCTGGGTCCTCCCGCAGGCCATATCTGTGCAATCTCTCTGGGGTATAGTATACCCTCTTGATGTATTTGAAGTGTATCAATCTGTGTCTACCATTCATAGAGACACGTTAGGTATTGGTGCAGCAGTATGTCCACATTTTGTCATCAATGACTCTGTTTAGGTCTCGTTGCCAGGCTAGCCGGGCCTTGGTGTAGTGGTTTGTTCTGTATTACATGGATATTCTGTAAATTGTGGATACTATCCGTAACTGGGATTTCGCCTGTAGGGTGTGGGCTAAGGCTAGTAGTTCTGGGGGTTCAAGTAAGTCATCCCCTAAAATATTTATCAATGCATGTCGCGTTCTGTGGAACTGAAATGTGTTAGCATAGTGGGTGACGGGTCCCCAGAGTTTACATCCTCCCAATTTTTGGCAACACCACCCTCGAATAACTCGCCCACCGTCTGTATACCCAGTGTGTTGAGTGCACGTGTAACCCCTTTATCTCTGCAAGGAGGTAGCCATAGACACCAATCGAGCGGGCCGATGGTGAATAAAGAATCGCACCTGCCTGCTGTTGTAATAGGTGGTGCCACGCGTGTGTTGTTGCGTTAATAGAGTCCAAAATGCCCATCCTGCGGTCTGCAGCCTGGAACAACAACGCTGGCAGTGGACGTGGAGCTGCCACAACTGTTTCTATACGAAGGTGCGGGATGTCCGGAGAACCATGCATCCAATAATATGCATGTGCGCTCTGCGCAGCTCTGTAATATAAATCAAAATCCGGCACGCCCAGACCGCCCATGTGGTATGGTAGGGTCAGAATCTGCCATTTAACACGCGCTTCTTTACCCGCCCAAGCCAGCTTCACCATCAGAGTAGTGAGGCGGCGAAAGAAGGAGCATGGAAGGACCATGGGAATATTAGTGACTAGAAATAGAAGGCGTGGTAGCACTACCATTTTCATAATGGAGATTCTGCCAAGCAAGGACAGGGGAAGTTTGATCCAGCCCTCTATATCGTCTTCCAATTTGCTGATAGTAACTCCATAGTTTTCCCTGAACACTACCTCGGAATCTGTGTGCACTTTTATACCCAAGTACCTCACTGCGTCTGTAGACCATTGCAAAGGATAGTCCGATTCAATTTGTGACGTGATCGGTGTGAGTGGAAATAGAATGGATTTCGGCCAGTTCACACGTAGGCCTGACAAGGCACCAAAGAGAACCACTTCTCGTAGGACCGGAGAGAGGTTGGATTCCGGGTCTCGTACATATAGTAGTGTGTCATCTTCATATGTGGACACTATGAGTTGATAGTTCGGGAACCTAATACCCCTGTACCTGTGATATTCTCTCAGCACGCAGGCAAGAGGCTCTGCCCCCAGCGCATACAAAACAGGAGACGGGGCAGTCCTGACGTGTGCCCCTGGAAATATTGATAGATTCCGTCACTAGGTTACCTATTTTTATTCTGGCCATGGGAGCATTATAGAGAACCCCTAGTAGTTGAATGAAGACCGGACCCAAGCCCATCCTAGTGAACACCTGTCTCATGAAGGGCCATTCGACTGAGTCGAAAGCTTTCTCCATATCGAGGAAAACTGCCACTGCCGACGTTTCCGGTCGAGTGTGTTGGAGAGATCCGAAAACTGTGCGCAAGTTGTAAGTCAAATTTCTGCCCGGTACAAATCCCGCCTGTTCCGGTGCAACTAGTGTGGGGATTAGAGGAACCAATCGGTTCGCAAGGATTTTTGCGAATATTTTCGTATCGACATTGAGTAGCGAGAGAGGGCGGTACGAGACACATTCATCTGGTGGCTTGCCTGGTTTTAGGATAGTCACAATCACAGCTTCTCTCATCGATGGTGGCATGGTGCCAGCAACGCACATGTCGTCAAAGAGTGCAGTCAGCTGTGGAAGTAGGAGGTCTAAGAAGGCCTTATAGAAGGACACTGTAAGGCCGTCCGATCCCGGAGCGCTCCCCGCCTTCATGGTAGATAAGGCTAAGAGAATTACTTCTCTTTCAATAGGTCTCATAAGGAACTCACGGTGAGTGTTGGTGAGCCATGGCAATTTTATGTGTGTCAGGTAATCTATAATTTACTCTTCAGTGCTGCTACTACGGGAAGAGTAGAGTTCAGAATAGTATCGGCGGAATCTGTCTGCCACATCTGACTCTTCAGTCAGGATCCCTCCGTCTGCTGACCGAATTTCAGCCACCAGCGTCCTTTCTCGGCGTTTCTTAAGCAATTGGGCCAGTACTGTCCCCGGCCTTTTGCTCTCTCCGTACGACCTCGCAGTGGCATATTTGCCAAGGTGTTTTATTTCGTCGTCCGCCACCGCATGATATTCCTCAAGCAGTTCTGTGAGTTCCCGCTTGGTTGTCTCACCCGGACCCGCCAGTTGACGTTGTTCCAAAATCTTTAGTTTTTTCTCTAAGTCCGTGAGGCGTTTACGAAGGGCTCTGAGGACTCCCGAATGTTTGGACATTGTGACCCCGCGGATATAAACTTTGAACGTCTCCCAGACGACTTGGTAGATGTCAACCGAGCCCACATTCGTATCAAAAAAAGTTTCCATTGCCTCAGCTAATTCCTCTTTAAACACCGCGTCTAGCAGGGAGTATGGCGGGAACCTCCACGTGAAAGGAGGAATGGACTTGCGGGGGGTGTCAATCACCAGTAGGATCGGAGAATGATCCGAAAATGTGCGGGGGAGCACACTGCAAGAACGGACCCTCTCATTGAGTGTCCTAGCTGCCAGCCAATAATCAATTCGGGTGTGTAGATTGTGATATGCTGAATAGTGTGTAAAGCCTCCTCTGTTTAGGTATCGCTGTCGCCACACATCACTTAAATCGAACCTAACCATCGCACTCTCAACTGCTCTAGCAGCCGCCGTGCCATGTCTCTGCGGCCCCCCCGATCTATCTAGACTGGGGTCTCTAACCAAGTTAAGATCACCCCCCCAAAGCTGCAGTCCCTCACCTGCAAGGCCTACTCTGTCCGACCGTGTCGAAAAAAACGCTGGATTGTCGAAGTTAGTGCCGTAGATGTTAACTATGAGTAGGTCCGTGCCCTTCCCCCTGCACTTAGTAATTGTGTATCTACCGTCTCTGTCTGGGTCTACTGGTTCAAGGGTAAGGGCCGACTTAGGGTTGACCCAAGTGAGTACCCCCCGCGCATGCGTGGTAAATCCTGCATCATGAATGTTGCCGTGTAGGCCTCTGCTACGCAACATTGGGCTGTTGGGCGGAAGATGAGTTTCCTGGAGCAGGGCAACATCTATTTCCTGTCTCATCAGGTATGTAAGGACTTTACGTAGCTTCCTGTAATCATTAAGCCCTCTAACGTTCCAGGTGAGTGCTCTGAGAGAGTCTATTTTCGCTTCCCTGCCGGACTCAACAGGATGGGTCGTGGGGTGTGTCTATGTTGACATTCCTACTCTGTCTGTGGTGCAAAAATAAAGTACAGTGTGTGTGTGCATTCAGATGTGCAACATAAGATAGGTTACGCGGACCGAGTCTCATGGTCCTTCCACCCCCACCCACATCAGGACATCCCCAACTGTGACCCGACGAAGTACACCCAAACACCCCCCTGGACATAAAGTGTGCATTACAAAACTAAACAACATAACTGTAGTGCTGAATCTCCCACCCCCACCCCCAAAACAGACCCCAAACAGTGCTAGACACACGTGGGCGGACGTTGCTCGCCTATTCGAGCAATTCACAACAACTAATCTCTATTTCGCTCCCTCCGCCAACTGACCACTATGGTGCAGCTGACCTGTAGGACTGTACAATCATTCCATTCCTGTAGCTTGTTCCAGGTTGACAGGGATACATATCTCTCATCCCCCTTATGCTAAGAGAACCCTGTACATTTACTGCAGTACAACTACATAGGAGATCTTGGAACTTTCTCAACAGTACTAAGAACATCAACCCCTATTCCCTTGTGAGTTCCATGGCGTGAGCCTTACAGTTACCATTGGCTGCCAGAGACACAGCAGACCTGGTCGGGAAAACAGACCGGCGGGGAATCAGTCTTGTTCATCTAAGTGGCCACCAACTGCTCCCTCCAAGATGCTACGTTCTGGGCTTAACCTTTGTTCTTTAGCCCACTCCTTCAAGGCTTTTTGCAATAATTTTAGGTCTGTGAAGATTCGGGAATGTCCTTGGCGGTTCACCCGCAAGCGGGCCGGATAGAGCATAGCGTAGTCAATGTGTTGATCTCTTAACTGTCTCTTCAGCGGAGCAAACTTCCTGCGTGCCTCCTGAACCCGAGGCGTGAAATCCGGGTACAACAAGATGTTAGATCCTTCATATTGGAGCGATTGTTTTTCTCTGGCCGCTGACAGCGCCATGTCTCTGTCTCAGTAATTCAATAATCTCTCAATTATTGGCCATGGAGGGGCTCCAGGATTAGGGCGAGGGCCCAGGGATCGGTGCGCCCTTTCTACTACAAACATGGGGGAGAAGGTCTCCTCGCCAAGGAGAGCTATCAGTAATTTCTCCACAAATTTCTCCATATTGCCAGTCTGCGTCGACTCCGGCAGGCCCGTAATTCTCAGATTATTGCGCCGGGAACGCGCCTCTAAGTCCTCTGCTTTATCTTGTAGCACCTGTAGGACCCTCCCCAGTTGCTTGTGGTCCGTGTCAATTTTGGTCTGCGCTTCCTCCACCTCTGTCACTCTGCGTTCGGACATGTCCAGTCTTTCCGCGTGTTTGTCGAGTCTCTCCGACATCCTGTCCATTCTGTACAACAAGGAGTCCATTTTGGTGCCCAAGACAGAGAGGCTGCTCTGTAAGCCTTTTTCCATAGCTGCCAGCATGGAGCGGATGTCACCTTCCGGTTCCTAAAGTGTCTGTTCGTGCGGGTTATCGCCGCCTTCGGAGACGGTGTCTTGCGTTTTCGTTTTCTTTTGGTCAAACACAAGTTTGGGCTGGGATCTGTCAACTCTCCCCATCGTGGACCACACCGGTCAGCGGACCGCTGGCGTAGCACACTAGTGTCGTCCAAGGTTATTGACCACCAGCCACCTCTACCGGAGTTTCGCCGTGGCTTGCAGGTCGTCTTCAGCAGACAGCACGTCCCCTCGCACAAAATCTCTGCTTATCCTCCACGTTGCGCCGTGCCCACTCAAATTTCAAAGCTTGGCCCACGTCAGTATTACTAGGTTAATGCATCCAGACTGCTCCACCACCCAGAAAGAGTCCAGCAGTTAATCTCCTGTCTTCTTAGCTTAATGACTGGCGACAAGCCACCGCAAGGGCAGGCAAGGGCTAGTGCGGCGTAGTGGTGTAAGGGGCTAGTGTCTCACCTCCCGCTGCATAAATTATCTTCCAGGCCCAGCGTTTCACACGGGGGAAGCCAGCCGACCTCCACTCAGTACGCCTCTAGTCAGGACCCCGTCTGGGCTAACAGATCATAACCGGGAGCGGCAGTCATTCAAGATCCTTCTTCTCACTCAAAATGGCCACACACGTAGGAGGAAGCCAGTCAGGCCCAACCGCGGCCGACCGGAGATAAGACGCCAGCAGGTCGCATCTCATTCCCTGGATACCCCAGTCCGCTATGAGGCACTACACCCCGAGCCACCTCAGGGGACCCCTAATCCGCAGGCAGATCTTCGTGGCAACCGGTGGGGGGTTGGGGATAGTCCAGCCCCCAGTCGACTGTCTCTAAGAGCTCCCCTGCACCGCAGGATACTCACTGCATCGCAGTTGCCCCCGCGAGAGGTCATCTGATTCAAGCGCCGCAAGGTAGGGGATGTAGGCACCACCAGGCGCGCCTCCAGCCAGGCTTTGAGGCAGGTTAGCAGTCGATCGGGACCAGGCTTCAGGAGTTTCTCTGGGTGACATCGCAGAGCGCCTCCGGGGTAGGCCCGGCACCGCTACTGTGGTCGGCAGGTTCCTTTCATCAGGGTCGGTTCAGGGAAACAGTCCGTCCCCCGTCTGCGCTCTGCCAGCCATTTCACCACAACAGGGGTTTCTCCAGCCCGGCCGGGGGACCGGCCTCCACGAAGGGGCGGATCGCGCCACCACCGTCCCAACAGGCCACGGCTCAGCCCCTCCCGCAAGGCCGCTGCTGAACAACTACGATAGATGCGACTTCCTAGGAGCACCGGGGGTCCCACACAGCTCGGCTGACTCTACGAGCCTTCCGACAACCTCCGAGGGTCTCGGTAGGGGTAGCGACCCACTCAGCTGCAGGATCTTTAATGAATTGTGTGTTGGCGGATCGGAGCGAGTCGCTTAGGCGGCCATCTTCTCGGCTCGCAAGCTCCGCCCCCCCAGCTCTGTTCATTCTTTATGCTGAGTGAGAGGAAGGTGCTCTATGCACTGTTCATTATTCACGCTGAGTGATGAAGGTGATTTGTGCTCTGTTCATTGTTCATGCTGAGTGAGAGGAAGGTGGTCTGTGCTCTGTTCATTGTTCACGCCGAGTGAGAGGAAGGTGCTCTATGCACTGTTCATTGTTCAAGCTGAGTGAGAAGAAGGTGATTTGTGCTCTGTTCATTGTTCATGCTGAGTGAGAGGAAGGTGGCCGGTGCTCTGTTCATTGTTCACGCAGAGTGAGAGGAAGGTAGCCTGAGCTCTGTTCAATGTTCATGCTGAGTGAGAGGAAGGTGGTCTGTGCTCTGTTGATTGTTCACGCTGAGTGAGAGGAAGGTGATTTGTGCTCTGTTCATTGTTCATGCTGAGTGAGAGGAAGCTTGGCCGGTGCTCTGTTCATTGTTCACGCCGAGTGAGAGGAAGGTAGCCTGAGCTCTGTTCAATATTCATGCTGAGTGAGAGGAAGGTGCTCTATGCACTGTTCATTGTTCATGCTGAGTGAGAGGAAGGTGGTCTGTGCTCTGTTCATTGTTCATGCTGAGTGAGAGGAAGGTGCTCTATGCACTGTTCATTGTTTACGCTGAGTGAGAGGAAGGTGGCCGGTGCTATGTTCATTGTTCACGCCGAGTGAGAGGAAGGTAGCCTGAGCTCTGTTCATTGTTTATGCTGAGTGAGAGGAAGGTGCTCTATGCACTGTTCATTGTTCACGCTGAGTTAGAGGAAGGTGGTCTGTGCTCTGTTCATTGTTCACGCTGAGTGAGAGGAAGGTGGTCTGTGCTCTGTTCATTGTTCATGCTGAGTGAGAAGAAGGGGGTCTGTGCTCTGTTTATTGTTCACGCCGAGTGAGAGGAAGGTGCTCTATGCACTGTTCATTGTTCACGCTGAGTGAGAGGAAGGTGGTCTGTGCTCTGTTCATTGTTCACGCTGAGTGAGAGGAAGGTAGCCTGTGCTCTGTTATTGTTCATGCTGAGTGAGAGGAAGGTGGTCTTTGCTGTGTTCATTGTTCACGCAGAGTGAGAGGAAGGTGCTCTATGCACTGTTTTTTGTTTACGCTGAGTGAAAGGAAGCTGGCCAGTGCTCTGTTCATTGTTCACGCCGAGTGAGAGGAAGGTAGCCTGAGCTCTGTTCAATGTTCATTCTGAGTCAGAGGAAGGTGCTCTATGCACTGTTCATTGTTCACGCTGAGTGAGAGGAAGGTAGCCTGAGCTCTGTTATTGTTCATGCTGAGTGAGAGGAAGGTGGTCTGTGCTCTGTTCATTGTTCATGCTGAGTGAGAGGAAGGTGCTCTATGCACTGTTTATTGTTTACGCTGAGTGAGAGGAAGGTAGTCTGTGCTCTCTTCATTGTTCACGCTGAGTGAGAGGAAGGTGGCCTGTGCTCTGTTCATTGTTCACGCTGAGTGAGAGGAAGGTGCTCTATGCACTGTTCATTGTTCAAGCTGAGTGAGAAGAAGGTGATTTGTGCTCTGTTCATTGTTCATGCTGAGTGAGAGGAAGGTGCTCTATGCACTGTTCATTGTTCACGCTGAGTGAGAGGAAGGTGGTCTGTGCTCTGTTCATTGTTCATGCTGAGTGAGAGGAAGGTGGCCTGTGCTCTGTTCATTGTTCACGCCGAGTGAGAGGAAGGTAGCCTGAGCTCTGTTCAATGTTCATGCTGAGTGAGACGAAGGTGCTTTATGCACTGTTCATTGTTCACGCTGAGTGAGAGGAAGGTGGTCTGTGCTCTGTTCATTGTTCATGCTGAGTGAGAGGAAGGTGCTCTAGGCACTGTTCATTGTTCACGCTGAGTGAGAGGAAGGTGGTCTGTGCTCTGTTCATTGTTCACGCTGAGCGAGAGGAAGGTGGGCTGTGCTCTGTGCATTGTTCATGCTGAGTGAGAGAAAGGTAGACTGAGGACTGTTCATTGTTCATGCTGAGTGAGAGGAAGGTGGTCTGTGCTCTGTTCATTGTTCATGCTGAGTGAGAAGAAGGTGGTCTGTGCTCTGTTCATTGTTCACGCCGAGTGAGAGGAAGGTGCTCTATGCACTGTTCATTGTTCACGCTGAGTGAGCGGAAGGTGGTCTGTGCTCTGTTCATTGTTCACGCTGAGTGAGAGGAAGGTAGCCTGAGCTCTGTTATTGTTCATGCTGAGTGAGAGGAAGGTGATCTTTGCTCTGTTCATTGTTCACGCCGAGTGAGAGGAAGGTGCTCTATGCACTGTTCATTGTTCAAGCTGAGTGAGAAGAAGGTGCTCTATGCACTGTTCATTGTTCACGCTGAGTGAGAGGAAGGTGGTCTGTGCTCTGTTCATTGTTCACACTGAGTGAGAGGAAGGTGCTCTATGCACTGTTCATTGTTCACGCTGAGTGAGAGGAAGGTGGTCTGTGCTCTGTTCATTGTTCACGCTGAGTGAGAGGAATGTGGTCTGTGCTCTGTAAATTGGTCACACTGAGTGAGAGGAAGGTGCTCTATGCACTGTTCATTGTTCACGCTGAGTGAGAGGAAGGTGGTCTGTGCTCTGTTCATTGTTCACGCCGAGTGAGAGGAAGGTGGTCTGTGCTCTGTTCATTGTTGACGCTGAGTGAGAGGAAGGTGGCCTGTGCTCAGTTCATTGTTCACGCCAAGTGAGAGGAAGGTAGCCTGAGCTCTGTTCATTGTTCATGCTGAGTGAGAGGAAGGTGCTCTATGCACTGTTCATTGTTCACGCTGAGTGAGAGGAAGGTGGTCTGTGCTCTGTTCATTGTTAATGCTGAGTGAGAGGAAGGTGGTCTGTGCTCTGTTCATTGTTCACGCTGAGTGAGAGGAAGGTGCTCTATGCACTGTTCATTGTTCAAGCTGAGTGAGAAGAAGGTGATTTGTGCTCTGTTCATTGTTCATGCTGAGTGAGAGGAAGGTGCTCTATGCACTGTTCATTGTTCAAGCTGAGTGAGAAGAAGGTGATTTGTGCTCTGTTCATTGTTCATGCTGAGTGAGAGGAAGGTGGCCGGTGCTCTGTTCATTGTTCACGCCGAGTGAGAGGAAGGTAGCCTGAGCTCTGTTCAATGTTCATGCTGAGTGAGACGAAGGTGCTTTATGCACTGTTCATTGTTCACGCTGAGTGAGAGGAAGGTGGTCTGTGCTCTGTTCATTGTTCATGCTGAGTGAGAGGAAGGTGCTCTAGGCACTGTTCATTGTTCACGCTGAGTGAGAGGAAGGTGGTCTGTGCTCTGTTCATTGTTCACGCTGAGCGAGAGGAAGGTGGGCTGTGCTCTGTGCATTGTTCATGCTGAGTGAGAGAAAGGTAGACTGAGGACTGTTCATTGTTCATGCTGAGTGAGAGGAAGGTGGTCTGTGCTCTGTTCATTGTTCACGCTGAGTGAGAGGAAGGTGCTCTATGCACTGTTCATTGTTCATGCTGAGTGAGAGGAAGGTGGTCTGTGCTCTGTTCATTGTTCATGCTGAGTGAGAAGAAGGTGGTCTGTGCTCTGTTCATTGTTCACGCCGAGTGAGAGGAAGGTGCTCTATGCACTGTTCATTGTTCACGCTGAGTGAGGAAGGTGGTCTGTGCTCTGTTCATTGTTCACGCTGAGAGAGAGGAAGGTAGCCTGAGCTCTGTTATTGTTCATGCTGAGTAAGAGGAAGGTGATCTTTGCTCTGTTCATTGTTCACGCCGAGTGAGAGGAAGGTGCTCTATGCACTGTTTATTGTTTACGCTGAGTGAGAGGAAGGTGCTCTATGCACTGTTCATTGTTCAAGCTGAGTGAGAAGAAGGTGATTTGTGCTCTGTTCATTGTTCATGCTGAGTGAGAGGAAGGTGGCCGGTGCTCTGTTCATTGTTCACGCTGAGTGAGAGGAAGGTGGTCTGTGCTCTGTTCATTGTTCACGCTGAGTGAGAGGAAGGTGGTCCGTGCTCTGTAAATTGGTCACACTGAGTGAGAGGAAGGTGCTCTATGCACTGTTCATTGTTCATGCTGAGTGAGAGGAAGGTGGTCTGTGCTCCGTTCATTGTTCACACCGAGTGAGAGGAAGGTGGTCTGTGCTCTATTCATTGTTCACGCTGAGTGAGAGGAAGGTGCTCTCTGCACTGTTCATTGTTCACGCTGAGTGAGAGGAAGGTGGCCTGTGCTCTGTTCATTGTTCACGCCGAGTGAGAGGAAGGTGGTCTGTGCTCTGTTCATTGTTGATGCTGAGTGAGAGGAAGGTGCTCTATGCGCTGTTCATTGTTCACGCTGAGTGAGAGGAAGGTGGCCTGTGCTCTGTTCATTGTTCACGCCAAGTGAGAGGAAGGTAGCCTGAGCTCTGTTCATTGTTCATGCTGAGTGAGAGGAAGGTGGTCTGTGCTCTGTTCATTGTTCATGCTGAGTGAGAGGAAGGTGCTCTATGCACTGTTCATTGTTCACGCTGAGTGAGAGGAATGTGGTCTGTGCTCTGTTCATTGTTGATGCTGAGTGAGAGGAAGGTGGTCTGTGCTCCGTTCATTGTTCACGCCGAGTGAGAAGAAGGTGCTCTATGCACTGTTCATTGTTCACACTGAGTGAGAGGAAGGTGGCCGGTGCTCTGTTCATTGTTCACGCTGAGTGAGAGGAAGGTGGTCTGTGCTCTGTAAATTGTTCACACTGAGTGAGAGGAAGGTGCTTTATGCACTGTTCATTGTTCACGCTGAGTGAGAGGAAGGTGGTCTGTGCTCCGTTAATTGTTCACACCGAGTGAGAGGAAGGTGGTCTGTGCTCTATTCATTGTTCACGCTGAGTGAGAGGAAGGTGCTCTATGCACTGTTCATTGTTCACGCTGAGTGAGAGGAAGGTGGTCTGTGCTCTGTTCACTGTTCATGCTGAGTGAGAGAAAGGTGGTCTGTGCTCAGTTAATTGTTCACGTCGAGTGAGAGGAAGGTGCTCTATGCACTGTTCATTGTTCAAGCTGAGTGAGAGGAAGGTGCTCTATGCACTGTTCATTGTTCACGCTGAGTGAGAGGAAGGTGGTCTGTGCTCTGTTCATTGTTCACGCTGAGTGAGAGGAAGGTAGCCTGAGCTCTGTTCATTGTTCACGCTGAGTGAGAGGAAGGTGCTCTATGCACTGTTCATTGTTCACGCTGAGTGAGAGGAAGGTGGCCTGTGCTCTGTTCATTGTTCACGCCGAGTGAGAGGAAGGTAGCCTGAGCTCTGTTCATTGTTCATGCTGAGTGAGAGGAAGGTGGTCTGTGCTCTGTTGATTGTTCATGCTGAGTGAGAGGAAGGTGCTCTATGCACTGTTGATTGTTCACGCTGAGTGAGAGGAAGGTGGTCTGTGCTCTGTTCATTGTTCATGCTGAGTGAGAGGAAGGTGGTCTGTGCTCTGTTCATTGTTCACGCCGAGTGAGAGGAAGGTGCTCTATGCACTGTTCATTGTTCACACTGAGTGAGAGGAAGGTGGTCTGTGCTCTGTTCATTGTTCACGCTGAGTGAGAGGAAGGTGGCCTGTGCTCTGTTCATTGTTCACGCCGAGTGAGAGGAAGGTGCTCTATGCACTGTTTATTGTTTACGCTGAGTGAGCGGAAGGTAGCCGGTGCTCTGTTCATCGTTCACGCCGAGTGAGAGGAAGGTAGCCTGAGATCTGTTCAATGTTCACGCTGAGTGAGAGGAAGGTGGTCTGTGCTCTGTTTATTGTTCACCCTGAGTGAGAGAAAGGTGCTCTATGCACTGTTCATTGTTCACGCCGAGTGAGAGGAAGGTGCTCTATGCACTGTTCATTGTTCACGCTGAGTGAGGAAGGTGGTCTGTGCTCTGTTCATTGTTCACGCTGAGTGAGAGGAAGGTAGCCTGAGCTCTGTTATTGTTCATGCTGAGTGAGAGGAAGGTGATCTTTGCTCTGTTCCTTGTTCACGCCGAGTGAGAGGAAGGTGCTCTATGCACTGTTCATTGTTCAAGCTGAGTGAGAAGAAGGTGCTCTATGCACTGTTCATTGTTCACGCTGAGTGAGAGGAAGGTGGTCTGTGCTCTGTAAATTGGTCACACTGAGTGAGAGGAAGGTGCTCTACGCACTGTTCATTGTTCACGCTGAGTGAGAGGAAGGTGGTCTGTGCTCCGTTCATTGTTCACACCGAGTGAGAGGAAGGTGGTCTGTGTTCTATTCATTGTTCACGCTGAGTGAGAGGAAGGTGCTCTCTGCACTGTTCATTGTTGACGCTGAGTGAGAGGAAGGTGGCCTGTGCTCAGTTGATTGTTCACGCCAAGTGAGAGGAAGGTAGCCTGAGCTCTGTTCATTGTTCATGCTGAGTGAGAGGAAGGTGCTCTATGCACTGTTCATTGTTCACGCTGAGTGAGAGGAAGGTGGTCTGTGCTCTGTTCATTGTTGATGCTGAGTGAGAGGAAGGTGGTCTGTGCTCTGTTCATTGTTCACGCTGAGTGAGAGGAAGGTGCTCTATGCACTGTTCATTGTTCAAGCTGAGTGAGAAGAAGGTGATTTGTGCTCTGTTCATTGTTTATGCTGAGTGAGAGGAAGGTGCTCTATGCACTGTTCATTGTTCAAGCTGAGTGAGAAGAAGGTGATTTGTGCTCTGTTCATTGTTCATGCTGAGTGAGAGGAAGGTGGCCGGTGCTCTGTTCATTGTTCACGCCGAGTGAGAGGAAGGTAGCCTGAGCTCTGTTCAATGTTCATGCTGAGTGAGACGAAGGTTCTTTATGCACTGTTCATTGGTCACGCTGAGTGAGAGGAAGGTGGTCTGTGATCTGTTCATTGTTCATGCTGAGTGAGAGGAAGGTGCTCTAGGCACTGTTCATTGTTCACGCTGAGTGAGAGGAAGGTGGTCTGTGCTCTGTTCATTGTTCACGCTGAGCGAGAGGAAGGTGGGCTGTGCTCTGTGCATTGTTCATGCTGAGTGAGAGAAAGGTAGACTGAGGACTGTTCATTGTTCATGCTGAGTGAGAGGAAGGTGGTCTGTGCTCTGTTCATTGTTCACGCTGAGTGAGAGGAAGGTGCTCTATGCACTGTTCATTGTTCATGCTGAGTGAGAGGAAGGTGGTCTGTGCTCTGTTCATTGTTCATGCTGAGTGAGAAGAAGGTGGTCTGTGCTGTGTTCATTGTTCACGCCGAGTGAGAGGAAGGTGCTCTATGCACTGTTCATTGTTCACGCTGAGTGAGGAAGGTGGTCTGTGCTCTGTTCATTGTTCACGCTGAGTGAGAGGAAGGTAGCCTGAGCTCTGTTATTGTTCATGCTGAGTGAGAGGAAGGTGATCTTTGCTCTGTTCATTGTTCACACCGAGTGAGAGGAAGGTGCTCTATGCACTGTTTATTGTTTACGCTGAGTGAGAGGAAGCTGCTCTATGCACTGTTCATTGTTCAAGCTGAGTGAGAAGAAGGTGATTTGTGCTCTGTTAATTGTTCATGCTGAGTGAGAGGAAGGTGGTCTGTGCTCTGTTCATTGTTCACGCCGAATGAGAGGAAGGTGCTCTATGCACTCTTCATTGTTCAAGCTGAGTGAGAA
This sequence comes from Calotriton arnoldi, assembly GCA_963921515.1. Taxonomy (NCBI): domain Eukaryota; kingdom Metazoa; phylum Chordata; class Amphibia; order Caudata; family Salamandridae; genus Calotriton; species Calotriton arnoldi. Next base: position 1,987,284 of record CAWUFW010002725.1, read on the forward strand.
GAAGGTGATTTGTGCTCTGTTCATTGTTCATGCTGAGTGAGAGGAAGGTGGCCGGTGCTCTGTTCATTGTTCACGCTGAGTGAGAGGAAGGTGGTCTGTGCTCTGTTCATTGTTCACGCTGAGTGAGAGGAAGGTGGTCTGTGCTCTGTAAATTGGTCACACTGAGTGAGAGGAAGGTGCTCTATGCACTGTTCATTGTTCACGCTGAGTGAGAGGAAGGTGGTCTGTGCTCTGTTCATTGTTCACACCGAGTGAGAGGAAGGTGGTCTGTGCTCTATTCATTGTTCACGCTGAGTGAGAGGAAGGTGCTCTCTGCACTGTTCATTGTTCACGCTGAGTGAGAGGAAGGTGGCCTGTGCTCTGTTCATTGTTCACGCCGAGTGAGAGGAAGGTGGTCTGTGCTCTGTTAATTGTTGATGCTGAGTGAGAGGAAGGTGCTCTATGCGCTGTTCATTGTTCACGCTGAGTGAGAGGAAGGTGGCCTGTGCTCTGTTCATTGTTCACGCCAAGTGAGAGGAAGGTAGCCTGAGCTCTGTTCATTGTTCATGCTGAGTGAGAGGAAGGTGGTCTGTGCTCTGTTCATTGTTCATGCTGAGTGAGAGGAAGGTGCTCTATGCACTGTTCATTGTTCACGCTGTGTGAGAGGAAGGTGGTCTGTGCTCTGTTCATTGTTGATGCTGAGTGAGAGGAAGGTGGTCTGTGCTCTGTTCATTGTTCACGCCGAGTGAGAGGAAGGTGCTCTATGCACTGTTCATTGTTCACACTGAGTGAGAGGAAGGTGGCCGGTGCTCTGTTCATTGTTCACGCTGAGTGAGAGGAAGGTGGTCTGTGCTCTGTAAATTGTTCACACTGAGTGAGAGGAAGGTGCTTTATGCACTGTTCATTGTTCACGCTGAGTGAGAGGAAGGTGGTCTGTGCTCCGTTAATTGTTCACACCGAGTGAGAGGAAGGTGGTCTGTGCTCTATTCATTGTTCACGCTGAGTGAGAGGAAGGTGCTCTATGCACTGTTCATTGTTCACGCTGAGTGAGAGGAAGGTGGCCTGTGCTCTGTTCATTGTTCACGCCGAGTGAGAGGAAGGTGGTCTGTGCTCTGTTCATTGTTGACGCTGAGTGAGAGGAAGGTGCTCTATGCACTGTTCATTGTTCACGCTGAGTGAGAGGAAGGTGGCCTGTGCTCTGTTCATTGTTCACGCCAAGTGAGAGGAAAGTAGCCTGAGCTCTGTTCATTGTTCATGCTGAGTGAGAGGAAGGTGCTCTATGCACTGTTCATTGTTCAAGCTGAGTGAGAAGAAGGTGATTTGTGGCTCTGTTCATTGTTCACACCGAGTGAGAGGAAGGTGGTCTGTGCTCTGTTAATTGTTGATGCTGAGTGAGAGGAAGGTGCTCTATGCGCTGTTCATTGTTCACGCTGAGTGAGAGGAAGGTGGCCTGTGCTCTGTTCATTGTTCACGCCAAGTGAGAGGAAGGTAGCCTGAGCTCTGTTCATTGTTCATGCTGAGTGAGAGGAAGGTGGTCTGTGCTCTGTTCATTGTTCATGCTGAGTGAGAGGAAGGTGCTCTATGCACTGTTCATTGCTCACGCTGAGTGAGAGGAAGGTGGTCTGTGCTCTGTTCATTGTTGATGCTGAGTGAGAGGAAGGTGGTCTGTGCTCTGTTCATTGTTCACGCAGAGTGAGAGGAAGGTGCTCTATGCACTGTTCATTGTTCACACTGAGTGAGAGGAAGGTGGTCTGTGCTCTGTTCATTGTTCACGCTGAGTGAGAGGAAGGTGGTCTGTGCTCTCTTAATTGTTCACGCCGAGTGAGAGGAAGGTAGCCTGAGCTCTGTTCATTGTTCAAGCTGAGTGAGAGGAAGGTGGTCTGTGCTCTGTTCATTGTTCACGCTGAGTGAGAGGAAGTTGGTCTGTGCTCTGTTCATTGTTCATGCTGAGTGAGAGGAAGGTGGTCTGTGCTCTGTTCATTGTTCACGCTGAGTGAGAGGAAGGTGGTCTGTGCTCTATTCATTGTTCACGCTGAGTGAGAGGAAGGTGCTCTATGCACTGTTCATTGTTCAAGCTGAGTGAGAGGAAGGTGATTTGTGCTCTGTTCATTGTTCATGCTGAGTGAGAGGAAGGTGGTCTGTGCTCTGTTCATTGTTCACGCCGGGTGAGAGGAAGGTGGTCTGTGCTCTGTTCATTGTTCACGCCGAGTGAGAGGAAGGTAGCCTTAGCTCTGTTCAATGTTCATGCTGAGTGAGAAGAAGGTGCTCTATGCACTGTTCATTGTTCACGCTGAGTGAGAGGAAGGTGGTCTGTGCTCTGTTCATTGTTCACGCTGAGTGAGAGGAAGGTGGTCTGTGCTCTGAAAATTGTTCACGCTGAGTGAGAGGGAGGTAGCCTGAGCTCGGTTCATTGTTCACACTGAGTGAGAGGAAGGTGCTCTATGCACTGTTCATTGTTCATGCTGAGTGAGAGGAAGGTGGTCTGTGCTCTGTGCATTGTTCACGCCGAGTGAGAGGAAGGTGGTCTGTGCTCTATTCATTGTTCACGCTGAGTGAGAGGAAGGTGGTCTGTGCTCTGTAAATTGTTCACGCTGAGTGAGAGGGAGGTAGCCTGAGCTCGGTTCATTGTTCACGCTGAGTGAGAGGAAGGTGGCCTGTGCTCTGTTCATTGTTCATGCTGAGTGAGAGGAAGGTGCTCTATGCACTGTTCATTGTTCACGCTGAGTGAGAGGAAGGTGGTCTGTGCTCTGTTCATTGTTCATGCTGAGTGAGAGGAAGGTGGTCTGTGCTCTGTTCATTGTTCACGCCGAGTGAGAGGAAGGTGCTCTATGCACTGTTAATGGTTCATGCTGAGTGAGAGGAAGGTGGCCTGTGCTCTATTCATTGTTCACGCTGAGTGAGAGGAAGGTGCTCTCTGCACTGTTCATTGTTCACGCTGAGTGAGAGGAAGGTGGCCTGTGCTCTGTTCATTGTTCACGCTGAGTGAGAGGAAGGTGGTCTGTGCTCTGTTCATTGTTGATGCTGAGTGAGAGGAAGGTGCTCTATGCGCTGTTCATTGTTCACGCTGAGTGAGAGGAAGGTGGCCTGTGCTCTGTTCATTGTTCACGCCAAGTGAGAGGAAGGTAGCCTGAGCTCTGTTCATTCTACATGCTGAGTGAGAGGAAGGTGGTCTGTGCTCTGTTCATTGTTCATGCTGAGTGAGAGGAAGGTGCTCTATGCACTGTTCATTGTTCACGCCGAGAGAGAGGAAGGTGCTCTATGCACTGTTCATTGTTCACACTGAGTGAGAGGAAGGTGGTCTGTGCTCTGAAAATTGTTCACGCTGAGTGAGAGGAAGGTGGTCTGTGCTTTCTTAATTGTTCACGCCGAGTGAGAGGAAGGTAGCCTGAGCTCTGTTCATTGTTCATGCTGAGTGAGAGGAAGGTGCTCTAAGCACTGTTCATTGTTCAAGCTGAGTGAGAGGAAGGTGGTTTGTGCTCTGTTCATTGTTCACGCTGAGTGAGAGGAAGTTGGTCTGTGCTCTGTTCATTGTTCATGCTGAGTGAGAGGAAGGTGGTCTGTGCTCTGTTCATTGTTCACGCTGAGTGAGAGGAAGGTGGTCTGTGCTCTATTCATTGTTCACGCTGAGTGAGAGGAAGGTGCTCTATGCACTGTTCATTGTTCAAGCTGAGTGAGAGGAAGGTGATTTGGGCTCTGTTCATTGCTCATGCTGAGTGAGAGGAAGGTGGTCTGTGCTCTGTTCATTGTTCACCCCGGGTGAGAGGAAGGTGGCCTGTGCTCTGTTCATTGTTCATGCTGAGTGAGAGGAAGGTGGTCTGTGCTCTGTTCATTGTTCACGCTGAGTGAGAGGAAGGTGGTCTGTGCTCTGTAAATTGTTCACGCTGAGTGAGAGGGAGGTAGCCTGAGCTCGGTTCATTGTTCACGCTGAGTGAGAGGAAGGTGCTCTATGCACTGTTCGTTGTTCATGCTGAGTGAGAGGAAGGTGGTCTGTGCTCTGTGCATTGTTCACGCCGAGTGAGAGAAAGGTGGTCTGTGCTCTATTCATTGTTCACGCTGAGTGAGAGGAAGGTGGTCTGTGCTCTGTAAATTGTTCACGCTGAGTGAGAGGGAGGTAGCCTGAGCTCGGTTGATTGTTCACGCTGAGTGAGAGGAAGGTGGCCTGTGCTCTGTTCATTGTTCATGCTGAGTGAGAGGAAGGTGCTCTATGCACTGTTTATTGTTCACGCTGAGTGAGAGGAAGGTGGTCTGTGCTCTGTTCATTGTTCATGCTGAGTGAGAGGAAGGTGGTCTGTGCTCTGTTCATTGTTCACGCCGAGTGAGAGGAAGGTGCTCTATGCACTGTTCATTGTTGACACTGAGTGAGAGGAAGGTGGTCTGTGCTCTGTTCATTGTTCACGCTGAGTGAAAGGAAGGTGGTCTGTGCTCTGTTCATTGTTCACGCTGAGTGAGAGGAAGGTTGTCTGTGCTCTCTTCATTGTTCACGCCGAGTGAGAGGAAGGTAGCCTAAGCTCTGTTCATTATCCATGCTGAGTGAGAGGAAGGTGCTCTAATCACTGTTCATTATTCACGCTGAGTGAGAGGAAGGTGGTCTGTGCTCTGTTCATTGTTCACGCTGAGTGAGAGGAAGTTGGTCTGTGCTCTGTTCATTGTTCATGCTGAGTGAGAGGAAGTTGCTCTATGCACTGTTCATTGTTCACGCTGAGTGAGAGGAAGGTGGTCTGTGCTCTGTTTATTGTTCATGCAGAGTGAGAGGAAGGTGCTCTATGCACTGTTTATTGTTTACGCTGAGTGAGCGGAAGGTAGCCGGTGCTCTGTTCATCGTTCACGCCGAGTGAGAGGAAGGTAGCCTGAGATCTGTTCAATGTTCACGCTGAGTGAGAGGAAGGTGGTCTGTGCTCTGTTTATTGTTCACTCTGAGTGAGAGGAAGGTGGTCTGTGCTCTGTTCATTCTTCATGCTGAGAGAGAGGAAGGTAGTCTGTGCTCTGTTCATTGTTGACGCTGAGTGAGAGGAAGGTGCTCTATGCACTGTTCATTGTTCACGCTGAGTGAGAGGAAGGTGGTCTGTGCTCTGTTCACTGTTCATGCTGAGTGAGAGGAAGGTGGTCTGTGCTCAGTTCATTGTTCACGTCGAGTGAGAGGAAGGTGCTCTATGCACTGTTTATTGTTTACACTGAGTGAGAGGAAGGTGGTCTGTGCTCTGTTCATTGTTCACGCTGAGTGAGAGGAAGGTAGCCTGAGCTCTGTTCATTGTTCACGCTGAGTGAGAGGAAGGTGGCCTGTGCTCTGTTCATTGTTCACGCCGAGTGAGAGGAAGGTGCTCTATGCACTGTTTATTGTTTACGCTGAGTGAGCGGAAGGTAGCCGGTGCTCTGTTCATCGTTCACGCCGAGTGAGAGGAAGGTAGCCTGAGATGTGTTCAATGTTCACGCTGAGTGAGAGGAAGGTGGTCTGTGCTCTGTTCATTCTTCATTCTGAGTGAGAGGAAGGTGGTCTGCGCTCTGTTCATTGTTCACGCTGAGTGAGAGGAAGGTGCTCTATGCACTGTTCATTGTTCACGCTGAGTGAGAGGAAGATGGTCTGTGCTCTGTTCACTGTTCATTGCTGAGTGAGAGGAAGGTGGTCTGTGCTCAGTTCATTGTTCACGTCGAGTGAGAGGAAGGTGCTCTATGCACTGTTCATTGTTCACGCTGAGTGAGAGGAAGGTGGTCTGTGCTCTGTTCATTGTTCACGCTGAGTGAGAGGGAGGTAGCCTGAGCTCGGATCATTGTTCACGCTGAGTGAGAGGAAGGTGGCCTGTGCTCTGTTCATTGTTCATGCTGAGTGAGAGGAAGGTGCTCTATGCACTGTTCATTGTTCACGCTGAGTGAGAGGAAGGTGGTCTGTGCTCTGTTCATTGTTCATGCTGAGTGAGATGAAGGTGGTCTGTGCTCTGTTCATTGTTCACGCCGAGTGAGAGGAAGGTGCTCTATGCACTGTTCATTGTTGACACTGAGTGAGAGGAAGGTGGTCTGTGCTCTGTTCATTGTTCACGCTGAGTGAGAGGAAGGTGGTCTGTGCTCTGTTCATTGTTCACGCTGAGTGAGAGGAAGGTTGTCTGTGCTCTCTTCATTGTTCACGCCGAGTGAGAGAAAGGTAGCCTGAGCTCTGTTCATTGACCATGCTGAGTGAGAGGAAGGTGCTCTAAGCACTGTTCATTATTCACGCTGAGTGAGAGGAAGGTGGTCTGTGCTCTCTTCATTGTTCACGCTGAGTGAGAGGAAGTTGGTCTGTGCTCTGTTCATTGTTCATGCTGAGTGAGAGGAAGTTGCTCTATGCACTGTTCATTGTTCACGCTGAGTGAGAGGAAGGTGGTCTGTGCTCTGTTCATTGTTTACGCTGAGTGAGCGGAAGGTAGCCGGTGCTCTGTTCATCTTTCACGCCGAGTGAGAGGAAGGTAGCCTGAGATCTGTTCAATGTTCACGCTGAGTGAGAGGAAGGTGGTCTGTGCTCTGTTTATTGTTCACCCTGAGTGAGAGGAAGGTGGTCTGTGCTCTGTTCATTCTTCATGCTGAGTGAGAGGAAGGTGGTCTGTGCTCTGTTCATTGTTGACGCTGAGTGAGAGGAAGGTGCTCTATGCACTGTTCATTGTTCACGCTGAGTGAGAGGAAGGTGGCCTGTGCTCTGTTCATTGTTCACGCCGAGTGAGAGGAAGGTAGCCTGAGCTCTGTTCATTGTTCATGCTGAGTGAGAGGAAGGTGGTCTGTGCTCTGTTCATTGTTCATGCTGAGTGAGAGGAAGGTGCTCTATGCACTGTTCATTGTTCACGCTGAGTGAGAGGAAGGTGGTCTGTGCTCTGTTCATTGTTCATGCTGAGTGAGAGGAAGGTGGTCTGTGCTCTGTTCATTGTTCACGCCGAGTGAGAGGAAGGTGCTCTATGCACTGTTCATTGTTCACACCGAGTGAGAGGAAGGTAGCCTGAGCTCTGTTCATTGTTCATGCTGAGTGAGAGGAATGTGCTCTAAGCACTGTTCATTATTCACGCTGAGTGAGAGGAAGGTGATCTGTGCTCTGTTCATTGTTCACGCTGAGTGAGAGGAAGTTGGTCTGTGCTCTCATTGTTCATGCTGAGTGAGAGGAAGTTGCTCTATGCACTGTTCATTGTTCACGCTGAGTGAGAGGAAGGTGGTCTGTGCTCTGTTCATTGTTCATGCTGAGTGAGAGGAAGGTGCTCTATGCACTGTTTATTGTTTACGCTGAGTGAGCGGAAGGTGGCCGGTGCTCTGTTCATTGTTCACGCCGAGTGAGAGGAAGATACCCTAAGATCTGTTCAATGTTCACGCTGAGTGAGAGGAAGGTGGTCTGTGCTCTGTTTATTGTTCACGCTGAGTGAACGGAAGGTGCTCTATGCACTGTTCATTGTTCACGCCGAGTGAGAGGAAGGTAGCCTGGGCTCTGTTCATTGTTCATGCTGAGTGAGAAGAAGGTGCTCTATGCACTGTTCATTGTTCACGCTGAGTGAGAGGAAGGTGGCCGGTGCTCTGTTCATTGTTCTCGCCGAGTGAGAGGAAGGTAGTTTGAGCTCTGTTCAATGTTCATGCTGAGTGAGAGGAAGGTGCTCTATGCACTGTTCATTGTTCACACTGAGTGAGAGGAAGGTGGTCTGTGCTCTGTTCATTGTTGACGCTGAGTGAGAGGAAGGTGCTCTATGCGCTGTTCATTGTTCACGCTGAGTGAGAGGAAGGTGGTCTGTGCTCTGTTCACTGTTCATTGCTGAGTGAGAGGAAGGTGGTCTGTGCTCAGTTCATTGTTCACGTCGAGTGAGAGGAAGGTGCTCTATGCACTGTTCATTGTTCACGCTGAGTGAGAGGAAGGTGGTCTGTGCTCTGTTCATTGTTCACGCTGAGTGAGAGGGAGGTAGCCTGAGCTCGGTTCATTGTTCACGCTGAGTGAGAGGAAGGTGGCCTGTGCTCTGTTCATTGTTCATGCTGAGTGAGAGGAAGGTGCTCTATGCACTGTTCATTGTTCACGCTGAGTGAGAGGAAGGTGGTCTGTGCTCTGTTCATTGTTCATGCTGAGTGAGAGGAAGGTGGTCTGTGCTCTGTTCATTGTTCACGCCGAGTGAGAGGAAGGTGCTCTATGCACTGTTCATTGTTCACGCTGAGTGAGAGGAAGGTTGTCTGTGCTCTCTTCATTGTTCACGCCGAGTGAGAGCAAGGTAGCCTGAGCTCTGTTCATTGACCATGCTGAGTGAGAGGAAGGTGCTCTAAGCACTGTTCATTATTCACGCTGAGTGAGAGGAAGGTGGTCTGTGCTCTGTTCATTGTTCATGCTGAGTGAGAGGAAGTTGCTCTATGCACTGTTCATTGTTCACGCTGAGTGAGAGGAAGGTGGTCTGTGCTCTGTTCATTGTTCATTCTGAGTGAGAGGAAGGTGCTCTATGCACTGTTTATCGTTTACGCTGAGTGAGCGGAAGGTAGCCGGTGCTCTGTTCATCGTTCACGCCGAGTGAGAGGAAGGTAGCCTGAGATCTGTTCAATGTTCACGCTGAGTGAGAGGAAGGTGGTCTGTGCTCTGTTTATTGTTCACCCTGAGTGAGAGGAAGGTGGTCTGTGCTCTGTTCATTCTTCATGCTGAGTGAGAGGAAGGTGGTCTGTGCTCTGTTCATTGTTGACGCTGAGTGAGAGGAAGGTGCTCTATGCACTGTTCATTGTTCACGCTGAGTGAGAGGAAGGTGGCCTGTGCTCTGTTCATTGTTCACGCCGAGTGAGAGGAAGGTAGCCTGAGCTCTGTTCATTGTTCATGCTGAGTGAGAGGAAGGTGGTCTGTGCTCTGTTCATTGTTCATGCTGAGTCAGAGGAAGGTGCTCTAAGCACTGTTCATTATTCACGCTGAGTGAGAGGAAGGTGGTCTGTGCTCTGTTCATTGTTCATGCTGAGTGAGAGGAAGGTGCTCTATGCACTGTTTATTATTTACGCTGAGTGAGCGGAAGGTGGCCCTGTGCTCTGTTCATTGTTCACGCCGAGTGAGAGGAAGATACCCTGAGATCTGTTCAATGTTCACGCTGAGTGAGAGGAAGGTGGTCTGTGCTCTGTTTATTGTTCACGCTGAGTGAACGGAAGGTGCTCTATGCACTGTTCATTGTTCACGCTGAGTGAGAGGAAGGTGGTCTGTGCTCTGTTCATTGTTCACGCTGAGTGAGAGGGAGGTAGCCTGAGCTCGGTTCATTGTTCACGCTGAGTGAGAGGAAGGTGGCCTGTGCTCTGTTCATTGTTCATGCTGAGTGAGAGGAAGGTGCTCTATGCACTGTTCATTGTTCACGCTGAGTGAGAGGAAGGTGGTCTGTGCTCTGTTCATTGTTCATGCTGAGTGAGAGGAAGGTGGTCTGTGCTCTGTTCATTGTTCACGCCGAGTGAGAGGAAGGTGCTCTATGCACTGTTCATTGTTCACGCTGAGTGAGAGGAAGGTTGTCTGTGCTCTCTTCATTGTTCACGCCGAGTGAGAGCAAGGTAGCCTGAGCTCTGTTCATTGTTCATGCTGAGTGAGAAGAAGGTGCTCTATGCACTATTCATTGTTCACGCTGAGTGAGAGGAAGGTGGCCGGTGCTCTGTTCATTGTTCTCGCCGAGTGAGAGGAAGGTAGTTTGAGCTCTGTTCAATGTTCATGCTGAGTGAGAGGAAGGTGCTCTATGCACTGTTCATTGTTCACACTGAGTGAGAGGAAGGTGGTCTGTGCTCTGTTCATTGTTGACGCTGAGTGAGAGGAAGGTGCTCTATGCCCTGTTCATTGTTCACGCTGAGTGAGAGGAAGGTGGCCTGTGCTCTGTTCATTGTTCACGCCAAGTGAGAGGAAGGTAGCCTGAGCTCTGTTCATTGTTCATGCTGAGTGAGAGGAAGGTGCTCTGTGCACTGTTCATTGTTCACACTGAGTGAGAGGAAGGTGGTCTGTGCTCTCTTAATTGTTCACGCCGAGTGAGAGGAAGGTAGCCTGAGCTCTGTTCATTGTTCATGCTGAGTGAGAGGAAGGTGCTCTAAGCACTGTTCATTATTCACGCTGAGAGGAAGGTGGTCTGTGCTCTGTTCATTGTTCACGCTGAGTGAGAGGAAGTTGGTCTGTGCTCTGTTCATTGTTCATGCTGAGTGAGAGGAAGGTGGTCTGTGCTCTGTTCATTGTTCACGCTGAGTGAGAGGAAGGTGGTCTGTGCTCTATTCATTGTTCACGCTGAGTGAGAGGAAGGTGCTCTATGCACTGTTCCATTGTTCAAGCTGAGTGAGAGGAAGGTGATTTGTGCTCTGTTAATTGTTCATGCTGAGTGAGAGGAAGGTGGTCTGTGCTCTGTTCATTGTTCATGCCGGGTGAGAGGAAGGTGGTCTGTGCTCTGTTCATTGTTCAAGCTGAGTGAGAAGAAGGTGATTTGTGCTCTGTTCATTGTTCATGCTGAGTGAGAGGAAGGTGGCCGGTGCTCTGTTCATTGTTCACGCCGAGTGAGAGGAAGGTAGCCTTAGCTCTGTTCAATGTTCATGCTGAGTGAGAAGAAGGTGCTCTATGCACTGTTCATTGTTCACGCTGAGTGAGAGGAAGGTGGTCTGTGCTCTGTTCATTGTTCACGCTGAGTGAGAGGAAGGTGGTCTGTGCTCTGTAAATTGTTCACACTGAGTGAGAGGAAGGTGCTCTATGCACTGTTCGTTGTTCATGCTGAGTGAGAGGAAGGTGATCTTTGCTCTGTGCATTGTTCACGCCGAGTGAGAGGAAGGTGGTCTGTGCTCTATTCATTGTTCACGCTGAGTGAGAGGAAGGTGGTCTGTGCTCTGTAAATTGTTCACGCTGAGTGAGAGGGAGGTAGCCTGAGCTCGGTTCATTGTTCACGCTGAGTGAGAGGAAGGTGGCCTGTGCCTTGTTCATGCTGAGTGAGAGGAAGGTGCTCTATGCACTGTTCATTGTTCACGCTGAGTGAGAGGAAGGTCGTCTGTGCTCTGTTCATTGTTCATGCTGAGTGAGAGGAAGGTGGTCTGTGCTCTGTTCATTGTTCACGCCGAGTGAGAGGAAGGTGCTCTATGCACTGTTCATTGTTGACACTGAGTGAGAGGAAGGTGGTCTGTGCTCTGTTCATTGTTCACGCTGAGTGAGAGGAAGGTGGTCTGTGCTCTGTTCATTGTTCACGCTGAGTGAGAGGAAGGTTGTCTGTGCTCTCTTCATTGTTCACGCCGAGTGAGAGAAAGGTAGCCTGAGCTCTGTTCATTGACCATGCTGAGTGAGAGGAAGGTGCTCTAAGCACTGTTCATTATTCACGCTGAGTGAGAGGAAGGTGGTCTGTGCTCTGTTCATTGTTCACGCTGAGTGAGAGAAAGTTGGTCTGTGCTCTGTTCATTGTTCATGCTGAGTGAGAGGAAGTTGCTCTATGCACTGTTCATTGTTCATGCTGAGTGAGAGGAAGGTGCTCTATGCACTGTTTATTGTTTACGCTGAGTGAGCGGAAGGTAGCCGGTGCTCTGTTCATCGTTCACGCCGAGTGAGAGGAAGGTAGCCTGAGATCTGTTCAATGTTCACGCTGAGTGAGAGGAAGGTGGTCTGTGCTCTGTTTATTGTTCACCCTGAGTGAGAGGAAGGTGGTCTGTGCTCTGTTCATTCTTCATGCTGAGTGAGAAGAAGGTGGTCTGTGCTCTGTTCATTGTTCACGCTGATTGAGAGGAAGGTGCTCTATGCACTGTTCATTGTTCACGCTGAGTGAGAGGAAGGTGGTCTGTGCTCTGTTCACTGTTCATGCTGAGTGAGAGGAAGGTGGTCTGTGCTCAGTTCATTGTTCACGTCGAGTGAGAGGAAGGTGCTCTATGCACTGTTCATTGTTCATGCTGAGTGAGAGGAAGGTGGTCTGTGCCCTGTTCATTGTTCATGCTGAGTGAGAGGAAGGTGCTCTATGCACTGTTTATTGTTCACACCGAGTGAGAGGAAGGTAGCCTGAGCTCTGTTCATTGTTCATGCTGAGTGAGAGGAATGTGCTCTAAGCACTGTTCATTATTCACGCTGAGTGAGAGGAAGGTGATCTGTGCTCTGTTCATTGTTCACGCTGAGTGAGAGGAAGTTGGTCTGTGCTCTCATTGTTCATGCTGAGTGAGAGGAAGTTGCTCTATGCACTGTTCATTGTTCACGCTGAGTGAGAGGAAGGTGGTCTGTGCTCTGTTCATTGTTCATGCTGAGTGAGAGGAAGGTGCTCTATGCACTGTTTATTGTTTACGCTGAGTGAGCGGAAGGTGGCCGGTGCTCTGTTCATTGTTCACGCCGAGTGAGAGGAAGATACCCTAAGATCTGTTCAATGTTCACGCTGAGTGAGAGGAAGGTGGTCTGTGCTCTGTTTATTGTTCACGCTGAGTGAACGGAAGGTGCTCTATGCACTGTTCATTGTTCACGCCGAGTGAGAGGAAGGTAGCCTGGGCTCTGTTCATTGTTCATGCTGAGTGAGAAGAAGGTGCTCTATGCACTGTTCATTGTTCACGCTGAGTGAGAGGAAGGTGGCCGGTGCTCTGTTCATTGTTCTCGCCGAGTGAGAGGAAGGTAGTTTGAGCTCTGTTCAATGTTCATGCTGAGTGAGAGGAAGGTGCTCTATGCACTGTTCATTGTTCACACTGAGTGAGAGGAAGGTGGTCTGTGCTCTGTTCATTGTTGACGCTGAGTGAGAGGAAGGTGCTCTATGCGCTGTTCATTGTTCACGCTGAGTGAGAGGAAGGTGGTCTGTGCTCTGTTCACTGTTCATTGCTGAGTGAGAGGAAGGTGGTCTGTGCTCAGTTCATTGTTCACGTCGAGTGAGAGGAAGGTGCTCTATGCACTGTTCATTGTTCACGCTGAGTGAGAGGAAGGTGGTCTGTGCTCTGTTCATTGTTCACGCTGAGTGAGAGGGAGGTAGCCTGAGCTCGGTTCATTGTTCACGCTGAGTGAGAGGAAGGTGGCCTGTGCTCTGTTCATTGTTCATGCTGAGTGAGAGGAAGGTGCTCTATGCACTGTTCATTGTTCACGCTGAGTGAGAGGAAGGTGGTCTGTGCTCTGTTCATTGTTCATGCTGAGTGAGAGGAAGGTGGTCTGTGCTCTGTTCATTGTTCACGCCGAGTGAGAGGAAGGTGCTCTATGCACTGTTCATTGTTCACGCTGAGTGAGAGGAAGGTTGTCTGTGCTCTCTTCATTGTTCACGCCGAGTGAGAGCAAGGTAGCCTGAGCTCTGTTCATTGACCATGCTGAGTGAGAGGAAGGTGCTCTAAGCACTGTTCATTATTCACGCTGAGTGAGAGGAAGGTGGTCTGTGCTCTGTTCATTGTTCATGCTGAGTGAGAGGAAGTTGCTCTATGCACTGTTCATTGTTCACGCTGAGTGAGAGGAAGGTGGTCTGTGCTCTGTTCATTGTTCATTCTGAGTGAGAGGAAGGTGCTCTATGCACTGTTTATCGTTTACGCTGAGTGAGCGGAAGGTAGCCGGTGCTCTGTTCATCGTTCACGCCGAGTGAGAGGAAGGTAGCCTGAGATCTGTTCAATGTTCACGCTGAGTGAGAGGAAGGTGGTCTGTGCTCTGTTTATTGTTCACCCTGAGTGAGAGGAAGGTGGTCTGTGCTCTGTTCATTCTTCATGCTGAGTGAGAGGAAGGTGGTCTGTGCTCTGTTCATTGTTGACGCTGAGTGAGAGGAAGGTGCTCTATGCACTGTTCATTGTTCACGCTGAGTGAGAGGAAGGTGGCCTGTGCTCTGTTCATTGTTCACGCCGAGTGAGAGGAAGGTAGCCTGAGCTCTGTTCATTGTTCATGCTGAGTGAGAGGAAGGTGGTCTGTGCTCTGTTCATTGTTCATGCTGAGTCAGAGGAAGGTGCTCTAAGCACTGTTCATTATTCACGCTGAGTGAGAGGAAGGTGGTCTGTGCTCTGTTCATTGTTCATGCTGAGTGAGAGGAAGGTGCTCTATGCACTGTTTATTATTTACGCTGAGTGAGCGGAAGGTGGCCCTGTGCTCTGTTCATTGTTCACGCCGAGTGAGAGGAAGATACCCTGAGATCTGTTCAATGTTCACGCTGAGTGAGAGGAAGGTGGTCTGTGCTCTGTTTATTGTTCACGCTGAGTGAACGGAAGGTGCTCTATGCACTGTTCATTGTTCACGCTGAGTGAGAGGAAGGTGGTCTGTGCTCTGTTCATTGTTCACGCTGAGTGAGAGGGAGGTAGCCTGAGCTCGGTTCATTGTTCACGCTGAGTGAGAGGAAGGTGGCCTGTGCTCTGTTCATTGTTCATGCTGAGTGAGAGGAAGGTGCTCTATGCACTGTTCATTGTTCACGCTGAGTGAGAGGAAGGTGGTCTGTGCTCTGTTCATTGTTCATGCTGAGTGAGAGGAAGGTGGTCTGTGCTCTGTTCATTGTTCACGCCGAGTGAGAGGAAGGTGCTCTATGCACTGTTCATTGTTCACGCTGAGTGAGAGGAAGGTTGTCTGTGCTCTCTTCATTGTTCACGCCGAGTGAGAGCAAGGTAGCCTGAGCTCTGTTCATTGTTCATGCTGAGTGAGAAGAAGGTGCTCTATGCACTATTCATTGTTCACGCTGAGTGAGAGGAAGGTGGCCGGTGCTCTGTTCATTGTTCTCGCCGAGTGAGAGGAAGGTAGTTTGAGCTCTGTTCAATGTTCATGCTGAGTGAGAGGAAGGTGCTCTATGCACTGTTCATTGTTCACACTGAGTGAGAGGAAGGTGGTCTGTGCTCTGTTCATTGTTGACGCTGAGTGAGAGGAAGGTGCTCTATGCGCTGTTCATTGTTCACGCTGAGTGAGAGGAAGGTGGCCTGTGCTCTGTTCATTGTTCACGCCAAGTGAGAGGAAGGTAGCCTGAGCTCTGTTCATTGTTCATGCTGAGTGAGAGGAAGGTGCTCTAAGCACTGTTCATTGTTCACACTGAGTGAGAGGAAGGTGGTCTGTGCTCTCTTAATTGTTCATGCCGAGTGAGAGGAAGGTAGCCTGAACTCTGTTCATTGTTCATGCTGAGTGAGAGGAAGGTGCTCTAAGCACTGTTCATTATTCACGCTGAGAGGAAGGTGGTCTGTGCTCTGTTCATTGTTCACGCTGAGTGAGAGGAAGTTGGTCTGTGCTCTGTTCATTGTTCATGCTGAGTGAGAGGAAGGTGGTCTGCGCTCTGTTCATTGTTCACACTGAGTGAGAGGAAGGTGGTCTGTGCTCTATTCATTGTTCACGCTGAGTGAGAGGAAGGTGCTCTATGCACTGTTCCATTGTTCAAGCTGAGTGAGAGGAAGGTGATTTGTGCTCTGTTAATTGTTCATGCTGAGTGAGAGGAAGGTGGTCTGTGCTCTGTTCATTGTTCATGCCGGGTGAGAGGAAGGTGGTCTGTGCTCTGTTCATTGTTCAAGCTGAGTGAGAAGAAGGTGATTTGTGCTCTGTTCATTGTTCATGCTGAGTGAGAGGAAGGTGGCCGGTGCTCTGTTCATTGTTCACGCCGAGTGAGAGGAAGGTAGCCTTAGCTCTGTTCAATGTTCATGCTGAGTGAGAAGAAGGTGCTCTATGCACTGTTCATTGTTCACGCTGAGTGAGAGGAAGGTGGTCTGTGCTCTGTTCATTGTTCACGCTGAGTGAGAGGAAGGTGGTCTGTGCTCTGTAAATTGTTCACACTGAGTGAGAGGAAGGTGCTCTATGCACTGTTCGTTGTTCATGCTGAGTGAGAGGAAGGTGATCTTTGCTCTGTGCATTGTTCACGCCGAGTGAGAGGAAGGTGGTCTGTGCTCTATTCATTGTTCACGCTGAGTGAGAGGAAGGTGGTCTGTGCTCTGTAAATTGTTCACGCTGAGTGAGAGGGAGGTAGCCTGAGCTCGGTTCATTGTTCACGCTGAGTGAGAGGAAGGTGGCCTGTGCCTTGTTCATGCTGAGTGAGAGGAAGGTGCTCTATGCACTGTTCATTGTTCACGCTGAGTGAGAGGAAGGTCGTCTGTGCTCTGTTCATTGTTCATGCTGAGTGAGAGGAAGGTGGTCTGTGCTCTGTTCATTGTTCACGCCGAGTGAGAGGAAGGTGCTCTATGCACTGTTCATTGTTGACACTGAGTGAGAGGAAGGTGGTCTGTGCTCTGTTCATTGTTCACGCTGAGTGAGAGGAAGGTGGTCTGTGCTCTGTTCATTGTTCACGCTGAGTGAGAGGAAGGTTGTCTGTGCTCTCTTCATTGTTCACGCCGAGTGAGAGAAAGGTAGCCTGAGCTCTGTTCATTGACCATGCTGAGTGAGAGGAAGGTGCTCTAAGCACTGTTCATTATTCACGCTGAGTGAGAGGAAGGTGGTCTGTGCTCTGTTCATTGTTCACGCTGAGTGAGAGAAAGTTGGTCTGTG
This sequence comes from Calotriton arnoldi, assembly GCA_963921515.1. NCBI lineage: Eukaryota > Metazoa > Chordata > Amphibia > Caudata > Salamandridae > Calotriton > Calotriton arnoldi. The sequence continues at coordinate 2,003,575 of CAWUFW010002725.1, forward strand.
CTCTGTTCATTGTTCATGCTGAGTGAGAGGAAGTTGCTCTATGCACTGTTCATTGTTCATGCTGAGTGAGAGGAAGGTGCTCTATGCACTGTTTATTGTTTACGCTGAGTGAGCGGAAGGTAGCCGGTGCTCTGTTCATCGTTCACGCCGAGTGAGAGGAAGGTAGCCTGAGATCTGTTCAATGTTCACGCTGAGTGAGAGGAAGGTGGTCTGTGCTCTGTTTATTGTTCACCCTGAGTGAGAGGAAGGTGGTCTGTGCTCTGTTCATTCTTCATGCTGAGTGAGAAGAAGGTGGTCTGTGCTCTGTTCATTGTTCACGCTGAGTGAGAGGAAGGTGCTCTATGCACTGTTCATTGTTCACGCTGAGTGAGAGGAAGGTGGTCTGTGCTCTGTTCACTGTTCATGCTGAGTGAGAGGAAGGTGGTCTGTGCTCAGTTCATTGTTCACGTCGAGTGAGAGGAAGGTGCTCTATGCACTGTTCATTGTTCATGCTGAGTGAGAGGAAGGTGGTCTGTGCCCTGTTCATTGTTCATGCTGAGTGAGAGGAAGGAGGTCTGTGCTCTGTTCATTGTTCACGCCGAGTAAGAGGAGGGTAGCCTGAGCTCTGTTCTATGTTCATGCTGAGTGAGAGGAAGGTGCTCTATGCACTGTTCATTGTTCACGCTGAGTGAGAGGAAGGTGGTCTGTGCTCTGTTCCTTGTTCACACTGAGTGAGAGGAAGGTGGTCTGTGCTCTGTTCATTGTTCACGCTAAGTGAGAGGAAGGAGCTCTATGCACTTTTTGTCTCATGCTGAGTGAGAGGAAGGTGCTCTATGCACTGTTCATTGTTCACGCTGAGTGAGAGGAAGGTGGCCTGTGCTCTGTTCATTGTTCACCCTGAGTGAGAGGATGGTGGGCTGTGCTCTGTTCATTGTTCACGCCAAGTGAGAGGAAGGTGCTCTCTGCACTCTAAATGGTTTACGCTGATTGAGAAGAAGGTGGCCTGTGCTCTGTTCATTGTTCATGCTGAGTGAGAGGAAGGTGCTATATGCACTGTTCATTGTTCATGCTGAGTGAGAGGAAGGTGGCCTGTGCTCTGTTCATTGTTCACGCTGAGTGAGAGGAAGGTGGTCTGTGCTCTGTTCATTGTTCACGCTGAGTGAGAGGAAGGTGCTCTATGCACTGTTCATTGTTCACGCTGAGTGAGAGGAAGGTGGTCTGTGCTCTGTTCATTGTTCATACTGAGTGAGAGGAAGGTGGTCTGTGCTCTGTTCATTGTTCACGCTAAGTGAGAGGAAGGAGCTCTATGCACTTTTTATTGTCTCATGCTGAGTAAGAGGAAGGTGCTCTATGCACTGTTCATTGTTCACGCTGAGTGAGAGGAAGGTGGCCTGTGCTCTGTTCATTGTTCACCCTGAGTGAGAGGAAGGTGGCCTGTGCTCTGTTCATTGTTCACGCCAAGTGAGAGGAAGGTGCTCTATGCACTCTTAATGGTTTACGCTGAGTGAGAAGAAGGTGGCCTGTGCTCTGTTCATTGTTCACGCCGAGTGAAAGGAAGGTGCTCTATGCACTGTTTATTGTTAACGCCGAGTGAGAGGAAGGTGCTCTATGCACTGTTTATTGTTCACACTGAGTGAGAGGAAGGTGCTCTGTGCACTGTTCATTGTTCACGCTGAGTGAGAGGAAGGTGGCCTTTGCTCTGTTCATTGTTCACGCCGAGTGAGAGGAAGGTAGCCTGAGCTCTGTTAATTGTTCATGCTGAGTGAGAGGAAGGTGGTCTGTGCTCTGTTCATTGTTCGCGCTGAGTGAGAGGAAGGTGCTCTATGCACTGTTCATTGTTCATGCTGAGTGAGAGGAAGGTGGCCTGTGCTCTCTTCATTGTTCACGCTGAGTGAGAGGAAGGTGGTCTGTGCTCTGTTCATTGTTCACGCTGAGTGAGAGGAAGGTGCTCTATGCACTATTCATTGTTCACGCTGAGTGAGAGGAAGGTGGCCTGTGCTCTGTTCATTGTTCACGCCGAGTGAGAGGAAGGTAACCTGAGCTCTGTTCATTGTTCATGCTGAGTGAGAGGAAGGTGGTCTGTGCTCTGTTCATTGTTCACGCCAAGTGAGAGGAAGGTGCTCTATGCACTGTTCATTGTTCACACTGAGTGAGAGGAAGGTGCTCTATGCACTGTTCATTGTTCATGCTGAGTGAGAGGAAGGTGGCCTGTGCTCTGTTCATTGTTCACGCTGAGTGAGAGGAAGGTGGTCTGTGCTCTGTTCATTGTTCACGCTGAGTGAGAGGAAGGTGCTCTATGCACTATTCATTGTTCACGCTGAGTGAGAGGAAGGTGGCCTGTGCTCTGTTCATTGTTCACGCCGAGTGAGAGGAAGGTAACCTGAGCTCTGTTCATTGTTCATGCTGAGTGAGAGGAAGGTGGTCTGTGCTCTGTTCATTGTTCACGCCAAGTGAGAGGAAGGTGCTCTATGCACTGTTCATTGTTCACACTGAGTGAGAGGAAGGTGGTCTGTGCTCTGTTCATTGTTCACGCTGAGTGAGAGGAAGGTAGCCTGGGCTCTCTTCATTGTTCATGCTGAGTGAGACGAAGGTGCTCTATGCACTGTTCATTGTTCACGCTGAGTGAGAGGAAGGTGGTCTGTGCTCTGTTCATTGTTCACACTGAGTGAGAGGAAGGTGGTCTGTGCTCTGTTCATTGTTCACGCTAAGTGAGAGGAAGGAGCTCTATGCACTTTTTATTGTCTCATGCTGAGTGAGAGGAAGGTGCTCTATGCACTGTTCATTGTTATTTTATTTATTCATTTATTTAATGAGTTTTATATAGCACTGGCTAGACCCGGAGCTATCAGTGCGCTTTACATGAGGATCAGAGAAGTTACAGTTTACAGGTTACATTTGTTACAAGAGCATAGTCAAACATAGGATAGGATAAAAAGCAATGTTACGGAAATTTTTCAAGGGAGGGGGAGGAAGGAGACAAAAAGAAGAAGACGGAGAGAAACTGTGCCCAATGTCCGGCTGGGTAGGTGACGGCCGAGGGGATGAACCACGGCCGATCACCTCTATACCTGTCAAGGCAGCTCCACCGGTCATCGGCAAAATCCAGTCGTCATCTTGAGGTTAGGCACTGTCCTGAGAGAGCTCTGCAAAGAATATTTCGGCTTCGAACGAAGTCCCCGGGCCAGATCATTAGGTCAAAGAGGGTTCCCAGAAATGCCCCCACTGCTATCATTTAAATGATGGAATGTGTCCGGACAGGCAGAACTCCACCATTGGATGGAGCCCGCGGATTGTGCAGTCCCCGGAGGAAACCAGGGGAAGATGCCAGGCTTTGGGACCCAGTTTTGTATGGGGAGTTCATGCTGCCTTTTCTCTCAATTTAACTGTTAAAACCTTGAGTGTGTCTTTCCTCCGGTGTACAGTCCTCCCCTTGTCACAGACGTCTGACTGGCCGCCATTTTAAAGTCAGGCGGGCCACGTTAGAGCCTTGTTGCGTCTCTGGGCGCTGTGGGGGGCCCTGTCCTACCACACTATTCCCTCCCGGTGCAGGTGCTTGCATTTGCGCCCTGACTCACCGGAAAACACTGGTGACCAAGGATTCTTTCACCGCCGCGTTGTCCCGATCCCCAGGGTTCAGCCGCTTCAGCACTCCGTAAGCCGTTTGCAGGCAGTCACTTCCCTGCTGCCACACGGGGTCACTTCTGTATGCACCGGGGATGTAGAGGGGCAGCTCTGGGACACGCCGCTCCTCCAACGCAGTCTCCCGGGGGCCCGCTCCTGATTACGCGGCACCCCTTCAGTTATATATTGAAGCGTGTCCACAACGCCCCAAGCGACATTTTGAGGCGTGATCGCCTGGCAAGTTTATAAGCCGATTACACGGCAACGAAGCAGTTAAGGGGAAAGGCGCCCACAGCGTCAAACGCACCCAATGCTCCGATGTCGGTAGAGAGTTTTTCCCGCTGGTTTTGGTGTGGTGAAGTACCGCGCTCGGTTGCCGTGGTGTTGGGCTACCTCGGAGCTTCAGCTCCGAGCAGCCATGATGGACTCAGGCCATGCCTCTTTCCCCATTTTTCACTCTGAGTGAGAGGAAGGTGGTCTGTGCCCTGTTCATTGTTCATGCTGAGTGAGAGGAAGGAGGTCTGTGCTCTGTTCATTGTTCACGCTGAGTGAGAGGAGGGTAGCCTGAGCTCTGTTCTATGCTCATGCTGAGTGAGAGGAAGGTGCTCTATGCACTGTTCATTGTTCACGCTGAGTGAGAGGAAGGAGCTCTATGCACTTTTTATTGTCTCATGCTGAGTAAGAGGAAGGTGCTCTATGCACTGTTCATTGTTCACGCTGAGTGAGAGGAAGGTGGCCTGTGCTCTGTTCATTGTTTACCCTGAGTGAGAGGAAGGTGGCCTGTGCTCTGTTCATTGTTCACGCCAAGTAGGAGGAAGGTGCTCTATGCACTCTTAATGGTTTACGCTGAGTGAGAAGAAGGTGGCCTGTGCTCTGTTCATTGTTCACGCCGAGTGAAAGGAAGGTGCTCTATGCACTGTTTATTGTTCACACTGAGTGAGAGGAAGGTGCTCTGTGCACTGTTCATTGTTCACGCTGAGTGAGAGGAAGGAGGCCTGTGCTCTGTTCATTGTTTACGCTGAGTGAGAGGAAGGTGGCTGGTGCTCTGTTCATTGTTCATGCTGAGTGAGAGGAAGGTGGCTGGTGCTCTGTTCATTGTTCACGCTGAGTGAGAGGAAGGTGACCTGTGCTCTGTTCATTGTTCCTACTGAGAGGAAGGTGTCCTGTGCTCTGTTCGTTAACGCCAAGTGAGAGGAAGGTGCTCTATGCACTGTTTATTGTTTACGCTGAGTGAGAGGAAGGCGGCCTGTGCTCTGTTCATTGTTCACGCCGAGTGAGAGGAAGGTGCTCCATGCATTTTTGTTTACGCTGAATGAGAGGAAGCTGCTCTATGCACTGTTTATTGTTTACGCTGAAAGAGAGGAAGGTGGCCGGTGCTCTGTTCATTGTTCACGCTGAATGAAAGGAAGGTGGCCGGTGCTCTGTTCATTGTTCACGCTGAGTGAGAGGAAGTTGGCCTGTGCTCTGTTCATTGTTCCTACTGAGAGGAAAGTGGCGTGCGCTCTGTTCATTGTTCATGCTGAGTGAGAGGAAGGTGGTCTGTGCTTTGTTCATTGTTCACGCTGAGTGAGAGGAAGGTGGTCTGTGCTCTGTTCATTGTTCATGCTGAGTGAGAAGAAGGGGTCTGTACTCTGTTCATTGTTCACGCCGAGTGAGAAGAAGGTGCTCTATGCACTGTTCATTGTTCACGCTGAGTGAGAGGAAGGTGGCCTTTGCTCTGTTCATTGTTCACGCCGAGTGAGAGGAAGGTAGCCTGAGCTCTGTTAATTGTTCATGCTGAGTGAGAGGAAGGTGGTCTGTGCTCTGTTCATTGTTCGCGCTGAGTGAGAGGAAGGTGCTCTATGCACTGTTCATTGTTCACGCTGAATGAGAGGAAGGTGGTCTGTGCTCTGTTCATTGTTCACGCTGAGTGAGAGGAAGGTGGTCTGTGCTCTGTACATTGTTCACGCCGAGTGAGAGGAAGGTGCTCTATGCACTGTTTATTGTTTAAGCTGAGTGAGAGGAAGGTGGCCGGTGCTCTGTTCATTGTTCACGCCGAGTGAGAGGAAGGTAGCCTGAGCTCTGTTCAATGTTCATGCTGAGTGAGAGGAAGGTGCTCTATGCACTATTCATTGTTCACACTGAGTGAGAGGAAGGTGGTCTGTGCTCTGTTCATTGTTCACGCAGAGTGAGAGGAAGGTGGTCTGTGCTCTGTTCATTGTTCACACAGAGTGAGAGGAAGGTGGTCTGTCCTCTATTCATTGTTCACGCTGAGTGAGAGGAAGGTTCTCTATGCACTGATCATTGTTCACGCTGAGTGAGAGGAAGGTGGCCTGTTCTCTGTTCATTGTTCACGCCGAGTGAGAGGAAGGTAGACTGAGCTCTGTTCATTGTTCATGCTGAGTGAGAGGAAGGTGGTCTGTGCTCTGTTCATTGTTCACGCTAAGTGAGAGGAAGGTGCTCTGTGCACTGTTCATTGTTCATGCTGAGTGAGAGGAAGGTGGTCTGTGCTCTGTTCATTGTTCATGCTGAGTGAGAGGAAGGTGGTCTGTGCTCTGTTCATTGTTCACGCCGAATGAGAGGAAGGTGCTCTATGCACTGTTCATTGTTGACGCTCAGTGAGAGGAAGGTGGTGTGTGCTCTGTTCATTGTTCACTCTGAGTGAGAGGAAGGTAGCCTGAGCTCTGTTCATTGTTCATGCTGAGTGAGAGGAAGGTCGCCTATGCTCTGTTCATTGTTCACGCTCAGTGAGAAGAAGGTGTTCTATGCACTGTTCATTGTTCACGCTGAGTGAGAGGAAGGTGGCCGGTGCTCTGTTCATTGTTCTCGCCGAGTGAGAGGAAGGTAGCTTGAGCTCTGTTCAATGTTCATGCTGAGTGAGAGGAAGGTGCTCTATGCACTGTTCATTGTTCACGCTGAGTGAGAGGAAGGTGGCCTGTGCTCTGTTCATTGTTCACGCCGAGTCAGAGGAAGGTGGTCTGTGCTCTGTTCATTGTTCACGCTGAGTGAGAGGAAGGTGCTCTATGCACTGTTCATTGTTCACGCTGAGTGAGAGGAAGGTGGCCTGTGCTCTGTTCATTGTTCACGCCAAGTGAGACGAAGGTAACCTGAGCTCTGTTCATTGTTCATGCTGAGTGAGAGGAAGGTGGTCTGTGCTCTGTTCATTGTTCACGCTGAGTGAGAGGAAGGTGGCCTGTGCTCTGTTCATTGTTCACGCTGAGTGAGAGGAAGGTGGCCTGTGCTCTGTTCATTGTTCACGCCAAGTGAGAGGAAGGTGCTCTATGCACTGTTCATTGTTCACACTGAGTGAGAGGAAGGTGGTCTGTGCTCTGTTCATTGTTCACGCTGAGTGAGAGGAAGGTGGTCTGTGCTCTCTTAATTGTTCACGCCGAGTGAGAGGAAGGTAGCCTGAGCTCTGTTCATTGTTCATGCTGAGTGAGAGGAAGGTGGTCTGTGCTCTGTTCATTGTTCACGCTAAGTGAGAGGAAGGAGCTCTATGCACTTTTTATTGTCTCATGCTGAGTGAGAGGAAGGTGCTCTATGCACTGTTCATTGTTCACGCTGAGTGAGAGGAAGGTGGTCTGTGCTCTGTTCATTGTTATTTTATTTATTCATTTATTTAATGAGTTTTATATAGCACTGGCTAGACCCGGAGGTATCAGTGCGCTTTACATGAGGATCAGATAAGTTACAGTTTACAGGTTACATTTGTTACAAGAGCATAGTCAAACATAGGATAGGATAAAAAGCAATGTTACGGAATTTTGTCAAGGGAGGGGGAGGAAGGAGACAAAAAGAGGGAGACGGAGAGAAACTGTGCCCAATGTCTGGCTGGGTAGGTGACGGCCGAGGGGATGAACCACGGCCGATCACCTCTATAGCTGTCAAAGCAGCTACACCGGTCATTGGCAAAATCCAGTCGTCATCTTGAGGTTAGGCACTGTTCTGAGAGAGCTCTGCAAAGAATATTTCGGCTTCGAACGAAGTCCCCGGGCCAGATCATTAGGTCAGAGAGGGTTCCCAGAAATGCCCCCACTGCTATCATTTAAATGATGGAATGTGTCCGGACAGTTAGAACTCCACCATTGGATGGAGCCCGCGGATCGTGCAGTCCCCGGAGGAAACCAGGGGAAGATGCCAGGCTTTGGGACCCAGCTTTGTATGGGGAGATCATGCTGCCTTTTCTCTCCATTTAACTGTTAAAACCTTGAGTGTGTCTTTCCTCCGGTGTACAGTCCTCCCCTTGTCACAGACGTCTGACTGGCCGCCATTTTAAAGTCAGGCGGGCCACGTTATAGCCTTGTTGCGTCTCTGGGCGCTGTGGGGGCCCTGTCCTACCACACTATTCCCTCCCGGTGCAAGTGCTTGCATTTGCGCCTGACTCACCGGAAAACACTGGTGACCAAGGATTCTTTCACCGCCGCGTCGTCCCGGTCCCCAGGGTTCAGCCGTTTCAGCACTCCGTAAGCCGTTTGCAGGCAGTCACTTCCCTGCCACCACACGGGGTCACTTCTGTATGCACCGGGGATGCAGAGGGGCAGCTCTGGGACACGCCGCTCCTCCAACGCAGTCTCCCGGGGGCCCGCTCCTGATTACGCGGCCCCCGTTCAGTTATATATTGAAGCGTGTCCAAAACGCCCCAAGCGCCATTTTGAGGCGTGATCGCCTGGCAAGTTTAAGCCGATTACACGGCAAAGAAGCAGTTAAGGGGAAAGGCGCCCACAGCGTCAAACGCACCCAATGCTCCGATGTCGGTAGAGAGTTTTTCCAGCTGGTTTTGGTGTGGGGAAGTACCGCGCTCGGTTGCCGTGGCGTTGGGCTACCTCGGAGCTTCAGCTCCGAGCAGCCATGATGGACTCAGGCCATGCCTCTTTTCCCCATTTTTCACTCTGAGTGAGAGGAAGGTGGTCTGTGCCCTGTTCATTGTTCATGCTGAGTGAGAGGAAGGAGGTCTGTGCTCTGTTCATTGTTCACGCCGAGTGAGAGGAGGGTAGCCTGAGCTCTGTTCTATGTTCATGCTGAGTGAGAGGAAGGTGCTCTATGCACTGTTCATTGTTCACGCTGAGTGAGAGGAAGGTGGTCTGTGCTCTGTTCATTGTTCACGCTAAGTGAGAGGAAGGAGCTCTATGCACTTTTTATTGTCTCATGCTGAGTGAGAGGAAGGTGCTCTATGCACTGTTCATTGTTCACGCTGAGTGAGAGGAAGGTGCTCTGTGCTCTGTTCATTGTTCACGCTAAGTGAGAGGAAGGAGCTCTATGCACTTTTTATTGTCTCATGCTGAGTGAGAGGAAGGTGCTCTATGCACTGTTCATTGTTCACGCTGAGTGAGAGGAAGGTGACCTGTGATCTGTTCATTGTTCACCCTGAGTGAGAGGAAGGTGGCATGTGCTCTGTTCATTATTCACGCCAAGTGAGAGGAAGGTGCTCTATGCACTCTTAATGGTTTACGCTGAGTGAGAAGAAGGTGGCCTGTGCTCTGTTCATTGTTCATGCCGAGTGAAAGGAAGGTGCTCTATGCACTGTTTATTGTTAACGCCGAGTGAGAGGAAGGTGCTCTATGCACTGTTTATTGTTCACACTGAGTGAGAGGAAGGTGCTCTGTGCATTGTTCATTGTTCACGCTGAGTGAGAGGAAGGTGGCCTGTGCTCTGTTCATTGTTCACGCTGAGTGAGAGGAAGGTGGCTGGTGCTCTGTTCATTGTTCACGCTGAGTGAGAGGAAGGTGACCTGTGCTCTGTTCATTGTTCCTACTGAGAGGAAGGTGGCCTGTGCTCAGTTCGTTAACGCCAAGTGAGAGGAAGGTGCTCTATGCACTGTTTATTGTTTACGCTGAGTGAGAGGAAGGCGGCCTGTGCTCTGTTCATTGTTCACGCCGAGTGAGAGGAAGGTGCTCCATGCATTTTTGTTTACGCTGAGTGAAAGGAAGGTGGCCGGTGCTCTGTTCATTGTTCTCGCCGAGTGAGAAGAAGCTGCTCTATGCACTGTTTATTGTTTACGCTGAAAGGGAGGAAGGTGGCCGGTGCTCTGTTCATTGTTCACGCTGAGTGAGAGGAAGGTGGCCGGTGCTCTGTTCATTGTTCACGCTGAGTGAGAGGAAGTTGGCCTGTGCTCTGTTCATTGTTCCTACTGAGAGGAAAGTGGCCTGCGCTCTGTTCATTGTTCATGCTGAGTGAGAGGAAGGTGGTCTGTGCTCTGTTCATTGTTCCTACTGAGAGGAAAGTGGCCTGCGCTCTGTTCATTGTTCATGCTGAGTGAGAGGAAGGTGGTCTGTGCTCTGTTCATTGTTCTCGCCGAGTGAGAAGAAGCTGCTCTATGCACTGTTTATTGTTTACGCTGAAAGGGAGGAAGGTGGCCGGTGCTCTGTTCATTGTTCACGCTGAGTGAGAGGAAGGTGGTCTGTGCTCTGTTCATTGTTCACGCTGAGTGAGAGGAAGGTGGTCTGTGCTCTGTACATTGTTCACGCCGAGTGAGAGGAAGGTGCTCTATGCACTGTTTATTGTTTACGCTGAGTGAGAGGAAGGTGGCCGGTGCTCTGTTCATTGTTCACGCCAAGTGAGAGGAAGGTAGCCTGAGCTCTGTTCAATGTTCATGCTGAGTGAGAGGAAGGTGCTCTATGCACTGTTCATTGTTCACACTGAGTGAGAGGAAGGTGGTCTGTGCTCTGTTCATTGTTCACGCTGAGTGAGAGGAAGGTGGTCTGTGCTCTGTTCATTGTTCACGCTGAGTGAGACGAAGGTGCTCCATGCACTGTTCATTGTTCACGCTGAGTGCGAGGAAGGTGGTCTGTGCTCTGTTCATTGTTCACACAGAGTGAGAGGAAGGTGGTCTGTCCTCTGTTCATTGTTCACGCTGAGTGAGAGGAAGGTGCTCTATGCACTGATCATTGTTCACGCTGAGTGAGAGGAAGGCGGCCTGTGCTCTGTTCATTGTTCACGCCGAGTGAGAGGAAGGTAGACTGAGCTCTGTTCATTGTTCATGCTGAGTAAGAGGAAGGTGGTCTGTGCTCTGTTCATTGTTCACGCTGAGTGAGAGGAAGGTGCTCTGTGCACTGTTCATTGTTCATGCTGAGTGAGAGGAAGGTGGTCTGTGCTCTGTTCATTGTTCACGCCGAATGAGAGGAAGGTGCTCTATGCACTGTTCATTGTTGACGCTCAGTGAGAGGAAGGTGGTCTGTGCTCTGTTCATTGTTCACTCTGAGTGAGAGGAAGGTAGCCTGAGCTCTGTTCATTGTTCATGCTGAGTGAGAGGAAGGTCGTCTATGCTCTGTTCATTGTTCACGCTGAGTGAGAAGAAGGCGCTCTATGCACTATTCATTGTTCACGCTGAGTGAGAGGAAGGTGCTCTATGCACTCTTAATGGTTTACGCTGAGTGAGAAGAAGGTGGCCTGTGCTCTGTTCATTGTTCATGCCGAGTGAAAGGAAGGTGCTCTATTCACTGTTTATTGTTAACGCCGAGTGAGAGGAAGGTGCTCTATGCACTGTTTATTGTTCACACTGAGTGAGAGGAAGGTGCTCTGTGCATTGTTCATTGTTCACGCTGAGTGAGAGGAAGGTGGCCTGTGCTCTGTTCATTGTTCACGCTGAGTGAGAGGAAGGTGGCTGGTGCTCTGTTCATTGTTCACGCTGAGTGAGAGGAAGGTGACCTGTGCTCTGTTCATTGTTCCTACTGAGAGGAAGGTGGCCTGTGCTCTGTTCGTTAACGCCAAGTGAGAGGAAGGTGCTCTATGCACTGTTTATTGTTTACGCTGAGTGAGAGGAAGGCGGCCTGTGCTCTGTTCATTGTTCACGCCGAGTGAGAGGAAGGTGCTCCATGCATTTTTGTTTACGCTGAGTGAAAGGAAGGTGGCCGGTGCTCTGTTCATTGTTCTCGCCGAGTGAGAAGAAGCTGCTCTATGCACTGTTTATTGTTTACGCTGAAAGAGAGGAAGGTGGCCGGTGCTCTGTTCATTGTTCACGCTGAGTGAGAGGAAGGTGGCCGGTGCTCTGTTCATTGTTCACGCTGAGTGAGAGGAAGTTGGCATGTGCTCTGTTCATTGTTCCTACTGAGAGGAAAGTGGCCTGCGCTCTGTTCATTGTTCATGCTGAGTGAGAGGAAGGTGGTCTGTGCTTTGTTCATTGTTCACGCTGAGTGAGAGGAAGGTGGTCTGTGCTCTGTTCATTGTTCACGCTGAGTGAGAGGAAGGTGGTCTGTGCTCTGTACATTGTTCACGCCGAGTGAGAGGAAGGTGCTCTATGCACTATTCATTGTTCACACTGAGTGAGAGGAAGGTGGTCTGTGCTCTGTTCATTGTTCACGCTGAGTGAGAGGAAGGTGGTCTGTGCTCTGTTCATTGTTCACACTGAGTGAGACGAAGGTGCTCCATGCACTGTTCATTGTTCACGCTGAGTGCGAGGAAGGTGGTCTGTGCTCTGTTCATTGTTCACACAGAGTGAGAGGAAGGTGGTCTGTCCTCTGTTCATTGTTCACGCTGAGTGAGAGGAAGGTGCTCTATGCACTGATCATTGTTCACGCTGAGTGAGAGGAAGGCGGCCTGTGCTCTGTTCATTGTTCACGCCGAGTGAGAGGAAGGTAGACTGAGCTCTGTTCATTGTTCATGCTGAGTAAGAGGAAGGTGGTCTGTGCTCTGTTCATTGTTCACGCTGAGTGAGAGGAAGGTGCTCTGTGCACTGTTCATTGTTCATGCTGAGTGAGAGGAAGGTGGTCTGTGCTCTGTTCATTGTTCACGCCGAATGAGAGGAAGGTGCTCTATGCACTGTTCATTGTTGACGCTCAGTGAGAGGAAGGTGGTCTGTGCTCTGTTCATTGTTCATGCTGAGTGAGAGGAAGGTCGTCTATGCTCTGTTCATTGTTCACGCTGAGTGAGAGGAAGGTGCTCTATGCACTGTTCATTGTTGACGCTCAGTGAGAGGAAGGTGGTCTGTGCTCTGTTCATTGTTCTTGCCGAGTGAGAGGAAGGTGCTCAATGCACTGTTTATTGTTTACGCTGAGTGAGAGGAAGTTGGCTGTACTCTGTTCATTGTTCACGCCGAGTGAGAGGAAGGTGCTCTATGCCCTGTTCATTGTTCACGCTGAGTGAGAGGAAGGTGGTCTGTGCTCTGTTCATTGTTCATGCCGAGTGAGAGGAAGGTAGCCTGAGCTCTGTTCAATGGTCATGCTGAGTGAGAGGAATGTGCTCTATGCACTGTTCAATGGTCATGCTGAGTGAGAGGAATGTGCTCTATGCACTGTTCATTGTTCACGCTGAGTGAGAGGAAGGTGGCCTGTGCTCTGTTCATTGTTCATGCTGAGTGAGAGGAAGGTGCTCTATGCACTGTTCATTGTTCACGCTGAGTGAGAGGAAGGTGGTCTGTGCTCTGTTCATTGTTCACGCTGAGTGAGAGGAAGGTGGTCTGTGCTCTGTTCATTGTTCACGCTGAGTGAGAGGAAGGTGGTCTGTGCTCTGTAAATTGTTCACGCTGAGTGAGAGGGAGGTAGCCTGAGCTCGGTTCATTGTTCACGCTGAGTGAGAGGAAGGTGGCCTGTGCCTTGTTCATGCTGAGTGAGAGGAAGGTGCTCTATGCACTGTTCATTGTTCACGCTGAGTGAGAGGAAGGTGGTCTGTGCTCTGTTCATTGTTCATGCTGAGTGAGAGGAAGGTGGTCTGTGCTCTGTTCATTGTTCACGCCGAGTGAGAGGAAGGTGCTCTATGCACTGTTCATTGTTGACACTGAGTGAGAGGAAGGTGGTCTGTGCTCTGTTCATTGTTCACGCTGAGTGAGAGGAAGGTGGTCTGTGCTCTGTTCATTGTTCACGCTGAGTGAGAGGAAGGTTGTCTGTGCTCTCTTCATTGTTCACGCCGAGTGAGAGAAAGGTAGCCTGAGCTCTGTTCATTGACCATGCTGAGTGAGAGGAAGGTGCTCTAAGCACTGTTCATTATTCACGCTGAGTGAGAGGAAGGTGGTCTGTGCTCTGTTCATTGTTCACGCTGAGTGAGAGAAAGTTGGTCTGTGCTCTGTTCATTGTTCATGCTGAGTGAGAGGAAGTTGCTCTATGCACTGTTCATTGTTCATGCTGAGTGAGAGGAAGGTGCTCTATGCACTGTTTATTGTTTACGCTGAGTGAGCGGAAGGTAGCCGGTGCTCTGTTCATCGTTCACGCCGAGTGAGAGGAAGGTAGCCTGAGATCTGTTCAATGTTCACGCTGAGTGAGAGGAAGGTGGTCTGTGCTCTGTTTATTGTTCACCCTGAGTGAGAGGAAGGTGGTCTGTGCTCTGTTCATTCTTCATGCTGAGTGAGAGGAAGGTGGTCTGTGCTCTGTTCATTGTTCACGCTGAGTGAGAGGAAGGTGCTCTATGCACTGTTCATTGTTCACGCTGAGTGAGAGGAAGGTGGTCTGTGCTCTGTTCACTGTTCATGCTGAGTGAGAGGAAGGTGGTCTGTGCTCAGTTCATTGTTCACGTTGAGTGTGAGGAAGGTGCTCTATGCACTGTTCATTGTTCACGCTGAGTGAGAGGAAGGTGGTCTGTGCCCTGTTCATTGTTCATGCTGAGTGAGAGGAAGGAGGTCTGTGCTCTGTTCATTGTTCACGCCGAGTAAGAGGAGGGTAGCCTGAGCTCTGTTCTATGTTCATGCTGAGTGAGAGGAAGGTGCTCTATGCACTGTTCATTGTTCACGCTGAGTGAGAGGAAGGTGGTCTGTGCTCTGTTCCTTGTTCACACTGAGTGAGAGGAAGGTGGTCTGTGCTCTGTTCATTGTTCACGCTAAGTGAGAGGAAGGAGCTCTATGCACTTTTTGTCTCATGCTGAGTGAGAGGAAGGTGCTCTATGCACTGTTCATTGTTCACGCTGAGTGAGAGGAAGGTGGCCTGTGCTCTGTTCATTGTTCACCCTGAGTGAGAGGATGGTGGGCTGTGCTCTGTTCATTGTTCACACCAAGTGAGAGGAAGGTGCTCTCTGCACTCTAAATGGTTTACGCTGATTGAGAAGAAGGTGGCCTGTGCTCTGTTCATTGTTCATGCTGAGTGAGAGGAAGGTGCTATATGCACTGTTCATTGTTCATGCTGAGTGAGAGGAAGGTGGCCTGTGCTCTGTTCATTGTTCACGCTGAGTGAGAGGAAGGTGGTCTGTGCTCTGTTCATTGTTCACGCTGAGTGAGAGGAAGGTGCTCTATGCACTGTTCATTGTTCACTATGAGTGAGAGGAAGGTGGTCTGTGCTCTGTTCATTGTTCATACTGAGTGAGAGGAAGGTGGTCTGTGCTCTGTTCATTGTTCACGCTAAGTGAGAGGAAGGAGCTCTATGCACTTTTTATTGTCTCATGCTGAGTAAGAGGAAGGTGCTCTATGCACTGTTCATTGTTCACGCTGAGTGAGAGGAAGGTGGCCTGTGCTCTGTTCATTGTTCACCCTGAGTGAGAGGGAGGTGGCCTGTGCTCTGTACATTGTTCACGCCAAGTGAGAGGAAGGTGCTCTATGCACTCTTAATGGTTTACGCTGAGTGAGAAGAAGGTGGCCTGTGCTCTGTTCATTGTTCACGCCGAGTGAAAGGAAGGTGCTCTATGCACTGTTTATTGTTAACGCCGAGTGAGAGGAAGGTGCTCTATGCACTGTTTATTGTTCACACTGAGTGAGAGGAAGGTGGTCTGTGCTCTGTTCATTGTTCACGCTAAGTGAGAGGAAGGAGCTCTATGCACTTTTTGTCTCATGCTGAGTGAGAGGAAGGTGCTCTATGCACTGTTCATTGTTCACACTGAGTGAGAGGAAGGTGCTCTGTGCACTGTTCATTGTTCACGCTGAGTGAGAGGAAGGTGGCCTTTGCTCTGTTCATTGTTCACGCCGAGTGAGAGGAAGGTAGCCTGAGCTCTGTTAATTGTTCATGCTGAGTGAGAGGAAGGTGGTCTGTGCTCTGTTCATTGTTCGCGCTGAGTGAGAGGAAGGTGCTCTATGCACTGTTCATTGTTCATGCTGAGTGAGAGGAAGGTGGCCTGTGCTCTGTTCATTGTTCACGCTGAGTGAGAGGAAGGTGGTCTGTGCTCTGTTCATTGTTCACGCTGAGTGAGAGGAAGGTGCTCTATGCACTATTCATTGTTCACGCTGAGTGAGAGGAAGGTGGCCTGTGCTCTGTTCATTGTTCACGCCGAGTGAGAGGAAGGTAACCTGAGCTCTGTTCATTGTTCATGCTGAGTGAGAGGAAGGTGGTCTGTGCTCTGTTCATTGTTCACGCCAAGTGAGAGGAAGGTGCTCTATGCACTGTTCATTGTTCACACTGAGTGAGAGGAAGGTGCTCTATGCACTGTTCATTGTTCATGCTGAGTGAGAGGAAGGTGGCCTGTGCTCTGTTCATTGTTCACGCTGAGTGAGAGGAAGGTGGTCTGTGCTCTGTTCATTGTTCACGCTGAGTGAGAGGAAGGTGCTCTATGCACTATTCATTGTTCACGCTGAGTGAGAGGAAGGTGGCCTGTGCTCTGTTCATTGTTCACGCCGAGTGAGAGGAAGGTAACCTGAGCTCTGTTCATTGTTCATGCTGAGTGAGAGGAAGGTGGTCTGTGCTCTGTTCATTGTTCACGCCAAGTGAGAGGAAGGTGCTCTATGCACTGTTCATTGTTCACACTGAGTGAGAGGAAGGTGGTCTGTGCTCTGTTCATTGTTCACGCTGAGTGAGAGGAAGGTAGCCTGGGCTCTCTTCATTGTTCATGCTGAGTGAGACGAAGGTGCTCTATGCACTGTTCATTGTTCACGCTGAGTGATAGGAAGGTGGTCTGTGCTCTGTTCATTGTTCACACTGAGTGAGAGGAAGGTGGTCTGTGCTCTGTTCATTGTTCACGCTAAGTGAGAGGAAGGAGCTCTATGCACTTTTTATTGTCTCATGCTGAGTGAGAGGAAGGTGCTCTATGCACTGTTCATTGTTATTTTATTTATTCATTTATTTAATGAGTTTTATATAGCACTGGCTAGACCCGGAGGTATCAGTGCGCTTTACATGAGGATCAGAGAAGTTACAGTTTACAGGTTACATTTGTTACAAGAGCATAGTCAAACATAGGATAGGATAAAAAGCAATGTTAT
Organism: Calotriton arnoldi; assembly: GCA_963921515.1. Classification (NCBI taxonomy): domain Eukaryota; kingdom Metazoa; phylum Chordata; class Amphibia; order Caudata; family Salamandridae; genus Calotriton; species Calotriton arnoldi. The sequence goes on from CAWUFW010002725.1 coordinate 2,020,196, forward strand.
GGAAATTTTTCAAGGGAGGGGGAGGAAGGAGACAAAAAGAAGAAGACGGAGAGAAGCTGTGCCCAATGTCCGGCTGGGTAGGTGACGGCCGAGGGGATGAACCACGGCCGATCACCTCTATAGCTGTCAAGGCAGCTCCACCGGTCATCGGCAAAATCCAGTCGTCATCTTGAGGTTAGGCACTGTCCTGAGAGAGCTCTGCAAAGAATATTTCGGCTTCGAACGAAGTCCCCGGGCCAGATCATTAGGTCAAAGAGGGTTCCCAGAAATGCCCCCACTGCTATCATTTAAATGATGGAATGTGTCCGGACAGGCAGAACTCCACCATTGGATGGAGCCCGCGGATCGTGCAGTCCCCGGAGGAAACCAGGGGAAGATGCCAGGCTTTGGGACCCAGTTTTGTATGGGGAGTTCATGCTGCCTTTTCTCTCCATTTAACTGTTAAAACCTTGAGTGTGTCTTTCCTCCGGTGTACAGTCCTCCCCTTGTCACAGACGTCTGACTGGCCGCCATTTTAAAGTCAGGCGGGCCACGTTAGAGCCTTGTTGCGTCTCTGGGCGCTGTGGGGGCCCTGTCCTACCACACTATTCCCTCCCGGTGCAGGTGCTTGCATTTGCGCCCTGACTCACCGGAAAACACTGGTGACCAAGGATTCTTTCACCGCCGCGTCGTCCCGATCCCCAGGGTTCAGCCGCTTCAGCACTCCGTAAGCCGTTTGCAGGCAGTCACTTCCCTGCTGCCACACGGGGTCACTTCTGTATGCACCGGGGATGTAGAGGGGCAGCTCTGGGACATGCCGCTCCTCCAACGCAGTCTCCCGGGGGCCCGCTCCTGATTACGCGGCCCCCGTTCAGTTATATATTGAAGCGTGTCCACAACGCCCCAAGCGCCATTTTGAGGCGTGATCGCCTGGCAAGTTTATAAGCCGATTACACGGCAACGAAGCAGTTAAGGGGAAAGGCGCCCACAGCGTCAAACGCACCCAATGCTCCGATGTCGGTAGAGAGTTTTTCCCGCTGGTTTTGGTGTGGTGAAGTACCGCGCTCGGTTGCCGTGGCATTGGGCTACCTCGGAGCTTCAGCTCCGAGCAGCCATGATGGACTCAGGCCATGCCTCTTTCCCCATTTTTCACTCTGAGTGAGAGGAAGGTGGTCTGTGCCCTGTTCATTGTTCATGCTGAGTGAGAGGAAGGAGGTCTGTGCTCTGTTCATTGTTCACGCTGAGTGAGAGGAGGGTAGCCTGAGCTCTGTTCTATGTTCATGCTGAGTGAGAGGAAGGTGCTCTATGCACTGTTCATTGTTCACGCTGAGTGAGAGGAAGGAGCTCTATGCACTTTTTATTGTCTCATGCTGAGTAAGAGGAAGGTGCTCTATGCACTGTTCATTGTTCACGCTGAGTGAGAGGAAGGTGGCCTGTGCTCTGTTCATTGTTCACCCTGAGTGAGAGGAAGGTGGCCTGTGCTCTGTTCATTGTTCACGCCAAGTAGGAGGAAGGTGCTCTATGCACTCTTAATGGTTTACGCTGAGTGAGAAGAAGGTGGCCTGTGCTCTGTTCATTGTTTACGCCGAGTGAAAGGAAGGTGCTCTATGCACTGTTTATTGTTCACACTGAGTGAGAGGAAGGTGCTCTGTGCACTGTTCATTGTTCACGCTGAGTGAGAGGAAGGAGGCCTGTGCTCTGTTCATTGTTTACGCTGAGTGAGAGGAAGGTGGCTGGTGCTCTGTTCATTGTTCACGCTGAGTGAGAGGAAGGTGGCTGGTGCTCTGTTCATTGTTCACGCTGAGTGAGAGGAAGGTGCTCCATGCATTTTTGTTTACGCTGAATGAGAGGAAGCTGCTCTATGCACTGTTTATTGTTTACGCTGAAAGAGAGGAAGGTGGCCGGTGCTCTGTTCATTGTTCCTACTGAGAGGAAGGTGTCCTGTGCTCTGTTCGTTAACGCCAAGTGAGAGGAAGGTGCTCTATGCACTGTTTATTGTTTACACTGAGTGAGAGGAAGGCGGCCTGTGCTCTGTTCATTGTTCACGCCGAGTGAGAGGAAGGTGCTCCATGCATTTTTGTTTACGCTGAATGAGAGGAAGCTGCTCTATGCACTGTTTATTGTTTACGCTGAAAGAGAGGAAGGTGGCCGGTGCTCTGTTCATTGTTCACGCTGAGTGAAAGGAAGGTGGCCGGTGCTCTGTTCATTGTTCACGCTGAGTGAGAGGAAGTTGGCCTGTGCTCTGTTCATTGTTCCTACTGAGAGGAAAGTGGCCTGCGCTCTGTTCATTGTTCATGCTGAGTGAGAGGAAGGTGGTCTGTGCTTTGTTCATTGTTCACGCTGAGTGAGAGGAAGGTGGTCTGTGCTCTGTTCATTGTTCATGCTGAGTGAGAAGAAGGGGGTCTGTACTCTGTTCATTGTTCACGCCGAGTGAGAAGAAGGTGCTCTATGCACTGTTCATTGTTCACGCTGAGTGAGAGGAAGGTGGCCTTTGCTCTGTTCATTGTTCACGCCGAGTGAGAGGAAGGTAGCCTGAGCTCTGTTAATTGTTCATGCTGAGTGAGAGGAAGGTGGTCTGTGCTCTGTTCATTGTTCGCGCTGAGTGAGAGGAAGGTGCTCTATGCACTGTTCATTGTTCACGCTGAGTGAGAGGAAGGTGGTCTGTGCTCTGTTCATTGTTCACGCTGAGTGAGAGGAAGGTGGTCTGTGCTCTGTACATTGTTCACGCCGAGTGAGAGGAAGGTGCTCTATGCACTGTTTATTGTTTAAGCTGAGTGAGAGGAAGGTGGCCGGTGCTCTGTTCATTGTTCACGCCGAGTGAGAGGAAGGTAGCCTGAGCTCTGTTCAATGTTCATGCTGAGTGAGAGGAAGGTGCTCTATGCACTATTCATTGTTCACACTGAGTGAGAGGAAGGTGGTCTGTGCTCTGTTCATTGTTCACGCAGAGTGAGAGGAAGGTGGTCTGTGCTCTGTTCATTGTTCACACTGAGTGAGACGAAGGTGCTCCATGCACTGTTCATTGTTCACGCTGAGTGCGAGGAAGGTGGTCTGTGCTCTGTTCATTGTTCACACAGAGTGAGAGGAAGGTGGTCTGTCCTCTGTTCATTGTTCACGCTGAGTGAGAGGAAGGTTCTCTATGCACTGATCATTGTTCACGCTGAGTGAGAGGAAGGTGGCCTGTTCTCTGTTCATTGTTCACGCCGAGTGAGAGGAAGGTAGACTGAGCTCTGTTCATTGTTCATGCTGAGTGAGAGGAAGGTGGTCTGTGCTCTGTTCATTGTTCACGCTGAGTGAGAGGAAGGTGCTCTGTGCACTGTTCATTGTTCACGCTGAGTGAGAGGAAGGTGGTCTGTGCTCTGTTCATTGTTCATGCTGAGTGAGAGGAAGGTGGTCTGTGCTCTGTTCATTGTTCATGCTGAGTGAGAGGAAGGTCGCCTATGCTCTGTTCATTGTTCACGCTGAGTGAAAAGAAGGTGTTCTATGCACTGTTCATTGTTCACGCTGAGTGAGAGGAAGGTGGCCGGTGCTCTGTTCATTGTTCTCGCCGAGTGAGAGGAAGGTAGCTTGAGCTCTGTTCAATGTTCATGCTGAGTGAGAGGAAGGTGCTCTATGCACTGTTCATTGTTCACGCTGAGTGAGAGGAAGGTGGCCTGTGCTCTGTTCATTGTTCACGCCGAGTCAGAGGAAGGTGGTCTGTGCTCTGTTCATTGTTCACGCTGAGTGAGAGGAAGGTGCTCTATGCACTGTTCATTGTTCACGCTGAGTGAGAGGAAGGTGGCCTGTGCTCTGTTCATTGTTCACGCCAAGTGAGACGAAGGTAACCTGAGCTCTGTTCATTGTTCATGCTGAGTGAGAGGAAGGTGGTCTGTGCTCTGTTCATTGTTCACGCTGAGTGAGAGGAAGGTGGCCTGTGCTCTGTTCATTGTTCACGCTGAGTGAGAGGAAGGTGCTCTATGCACTGTTCATTGTTCACGCCAAGTGAGAGGAAGGTGCTCTATGCACTGTTCATTGTTCACACTGAGTGAGAGGAAGGTGGTCTGTGCTCTGTTCATTGTTCACGCTGAGTGAGAGGAAGGTGGTCTGTGCTCTCTTCATTGTTCACGCCGATTGAGAGGAAGGTAGCCTGGGCTCTGTTCATTGTTCATGCTGAGTGAGAGGAAGGTGGTCTGTGCTCTGTTCATTTTTTACGCTAAGTGAGAGGAAGGAGCTCTATGCACTTTTTATTGTCTCATGCTGAGTGAGAGGAAGGTGCTCTATGCACTGTTCATTGTTCACGCTGAGTGAGAGGAAGGTGGTCTGTGCTCTGTTCATTGTTATTTTATTTATTCATTTATTTAATGAGTTTTATATAGCACTGGCTAGACCCGGAGGTATCAGTGCGCTTTACATGAGGATCAGATAAGTTACAGTTTACAGGTTACATTTGTTACAAGAGCATAGTCAAACATAGGATAGGATAAAAAGCAATGTTACGGAATTTTGTCAAGGGAGGGGGAGGAAGGAGACAAAAAGAGGGAGACGGAGAGAAACTGTGCCCAATGTCCGGCTGGGTAGGTGACGGCCGAGGGGATGAACCACGGCCGATCACCTCTATAGCTGTCAAGGCAGCTACACCGGTCATTGGCAAAATCCAGTCGTCATCTTGAGGTTAGGCACTGTTCTGAGAGAGCTCTGCAAAGAATATTTCGGCTTCGAACGAAGTCCCCGGGCCAGATCATTAGGTCAGAGAGGGTTCCCAGAAATGCCCCCACTGCTATCATTTAAATGATGGAATGTGTCCGGACAGTTAGAACTCCACCATTGGATGGAGCCCGCGGATCGTGCAGTCCCCGGAGGAAACCAGGGGAAGATGCCAGGCTTTGGGACCCAGCTTTGTATGGGGAGATCATGCTGCCTTTTCTCTCCATTTAACTGTTAAAACCTTGAGTGTGTCTTTCCTCCGGTGTACAGTCCTCCCCTTGTCACAGACGTCTGACTGGCCGCCATTTTAAAGTCAGGCGGGCCACGTTAGAGCCTTGTTGCGTCTCTGGGCGCTGTGGGGGGCCCTGTCCTACCACACTATTCCCTCCCGGTGCAAGTGCTTGCATTTGCGCCCTGACTCACCGGAAAACACTGGTGACCAAGGATTCTTTCACCGCCGCGTCGTCCCGGTCCCCAGGGTTCAGCCGTTTAAGCACTCCGTAAGCCGTTTGCAGGCAGTCACTTCCCTGCCGCCACACGGGGTCACTTCTGTATGCACCGGGGATGCAGAGGGGCAGCTCTGGGACACGCCGCTCCTCCAACGCAGTCTCCCGGGCGCCTGCTCCTGATTACGCGGCCCCCGTTCAGTTATATATTGAAGCGTGTCCACTACGCCCCAAGCGCCATTTTGAGGCGTGATCGCCTGGCAAGTTTAAGCCGATTACACGGCAAAGAAGCAGTTAAGGGGAAAGGCGCCCACAGCGTCAAACGCACCCAATGCTCCGATGTCGGTAGAGAGTTTTTCCAGCTGGTTTTGGTGTGGGGAAGTACCGCGCTCGGTTGCCGTGGCTTTGGGCTACCTCGGAGCTTCAGCTCCGAGCAGCCATGATGGACTCAGGCCATGCCTCTTTCCCCATTTTTCACTCTGAGTGAGAGGAAGGTGGTCTGTGCCCTGTTCATTGTTCATGCTGAGTGAGAGGAAGGTGGCCGGTGCTCTGTTCATTGTTCACGCTGAGTGAGAGGAAGGTGGCCGGTGCTCTGTTCATTGTTCACGCTGAGTGAGAGGAAGGTGGCCTGTGCTCTGTTCATTGTTCACGCTGAGTGAGAGGAAGGTGGCCGGTGCTCTGTTCATTGTTCACGCTGAGTGAGAGGAAGTTGGCCTGTGCTCTGTTCATTGTTCCTACTGAGAGGAAAGTGGCCTGCGCTCTGTTCATTGTTCATGCTGAGTGAGAGGAAGGTGGTCTGTGCCCTGTTCATTGTTCATGCTGAGTGAGAGGAAGGAGGTCTGTGCTCTGTTCATTGTTCACGCCGAGTGAGAGGAGGGTAGCCTGAGCTCTGTTCTATGTTCATGCTGAGTGAGAGGAAGGTGCTCTATGCACTGTTCATTGTTCACGCTGAGTGAGAGGAAGGTGGTCTGTGCTCTGTTCATTGTTCACGCTAAATGAGAGGAAGGAGCTCTATGCACTTTTTATTGTCTCATGCTGAGTGAGAGGAAGGTGCTCTATGCACTGTTCATTGTTCACGCTGAGTGAGAGGAAGGTGGTCTGTGCTCTGTTCATTGTTCACGCTAAGTGAGAGGAAGGAGCTCTATGCACTTTTTATTGTCTCATGCTGAGTGAGAGGAAGGTGCTCTATGCACTGTTCATTGTTCACGCTGAGTGAGAGGAAGGTGACCTGTGATCTGTTCATTGTTCACCCTGAGTGAGAGGAAGGTGGCCTGTGCTCTGTTCATTATTCACGCCAAGTGAGAGGAAGGTGCTCTATGCACTCTTAATGGTTTACGCTGAGTGAGAAGAAGGTGGCCTGTGCTCTGTTCATTGTTCATGCCGAGTGAAAGGAAGGTGCTCTATGCACTGTTTGTTAACGCCGAGTGAGAGGAAGGTGCTCTATGCACTGTTTATTGTTCACACTGAGTGAGAGGAAGGTGGCCTGTGCTCTGTTCATTGTTTACGCTGAGTGAGAGGAAGGTGGCTGGTGCTCTGTTCATTGTTCACGCTGAGTGAGAGGAAGGTGGCTGGTGCTCTGTTCATTGTTCACGCTGAGTGAGAGGAAGGTGACCTGTGCTCTGTTCATTGTTCCTACTGAGAGGAAGGTGGCCTGTGCTCTGTTCATTGTTCATGCTGAGTGAGAGGAAGGTGGTCTGTGCTCTGTTCATTGTTCACGCCGAGTGAGAGGAAGGTGCTCCATGCATTTTTGTTTACGCTGAGTGAAATGAAGGTGGCCGGTGCTCTGTTCATTGTTCACGCCGAGTGAGAAGAAGCTGCTCTATGCACTGTTTATTGTTTACGCTGAAAGAGAGGAAGGTGGCCGGTGCTCTGTTCATTGTTCACGCTGAGTGAGAGGAAGGTGGCCGGTGCTCTGTTCATTGTTCACGCTGAGTGAGAGGAAGTTGGCCTGTGCTCTGTTCATTGTTCCTACTGAGAGGAAAGTGGCCTGCGCTCTGTTCATTGTTCATGCTGAGTGAGAGGAAGGTGGTCTGTGCTTTGTTCATTGTTCATGCTGAGTGAGAGGAAGGTGGTCTGTGCTCTGTACATTGTTCACGCCGAGTGAGAGGAAGGTGCTCTATGCACTGTTTATTGTTTACGCTGAGTGAGAGGAAGGTGGCCGGTGCTCTGTTCATTGTTCACGCCAAGTGAGAGGAAGGTAGCCTGAGCTCTGTTCAATGTTCATGCTGAGTGAGAGGAAGGTGCTCTATGCACTATTCATTGTTCACGCTGAGTGAGAGGAAGGTGGTCTGTGCTCTGTTCATTGTTCACACTGAGTGAGACGAAGGTGCTCCATGCACTGTACATTGTTCACGCTGAGTGCGAGGAAGGTGGTCTGTGCTCTGTTCATTGTTCACGCTGAGTGAGAGGAAGGTGCTCTATGCACTGATCATTGTTCACGCTGAGTGAGAGGAAGGTGGTCTGTGCTCTGTTCATTGTTCATGCTGAGTGAGAGGAAGGTGGTCTGTGCTCTGTTCATTGTTCACGCTGAGTGAGAGGAAGGTGGTCTGTCCTCTGTTCATTGTTCATGCTGAGTGAGAGGAAGGTGCTCTATGCACTGATCATTGTTCACGTTGAGTGAGAGGAAGGCGGCCTGTGCTCTGTTCATTGTTCACGCCGAGTGAGAGGAAGGTAGACTGAGCTCTGTTCATTGTTCATGCTGAGTGAGAGGAAGGTGGTCTGTGCTCTGTTCATTGTTCACGCTGAGTGAGAGGAAGGTGCTCTGTGCACTGTTCATTGTTCATGCTGAGTGAGAGGAAGGTGGTCTGTGCTCTGTTCATTGTTCACGCCGAATGAGAGGAAGGTGCTCTATGCACTGTTCATTGTTGATGCTCAGTGAGAGGAAGGTGGTCTGTGCTCTGTTCATTGTTCACTCTGAGTGAGAGGAAGGTAGCCTGAGCTCTGTTCATTGTTCATGCTGAGTGAGAGGAAGGTCGTCTATGCTCTGTTCATTGTTCACGCTGAGTGAGAAGAAGGTGGTCTGTGCTCTGTTCATTGTTCACGCCGAGTGAGAGGAAGGTGTTCTATGCACTGTTTATTGTTCACGCTGAGTGAGAGGAAGGTGGTCGGTGCTCTGTTCATTTTTCACGCTGAGTGAGAGGAAGTTGGTCTGTGCTCTGTTCATTGTTCACGCTGAGTGAGAGGAAGGTGCTCTATGCACTGTTCATTGTTCACGCTGAGTGAGAAGGTGGTCTGTGCTCTGTTCATTGTTCACGCTGAGTGAGAGGAAGGTGGTCTGTGCTCTGTTCATTGTTCTTGCCGAGTGAGAGGAAGGTGCTCAATGCACTGTTTATTGTTTACGCTGAGTGAGAGGAAGTTGGCTGTACTCTGTTCATTGTTCACGCCGAGTGAGAGGAAGGTGCTCTATGCCCTGTTCATTGTTCACGCTGAGTGAGAGGAAGGTGGTCTGTGCTCTGTTCATTGTTCACGCCGAGTGAGAGGAAGGTAGCCTGAGCTCTGTTCAATGTTCATGCTGAGTGAGAGGAATGTGCTCTATGCACTGCTCACGCTGGGAGAGAGGAAGGTGGCCTGTGCTCTGTTCATTGTTCATGCTGAGTGAGAGGAAGGTGCTCTATGCACTGTTCATTGTTCACGCTGAGTGAGAGGAAGGTGGTCTGTGCTCTGTTCATTGTTCACGCCGAGTGAGAGGAAGGTGCTCTATGCACTGTTCATTGTTGACACTGAGTGAGAGGAAGGTGGTCTGTGCTCTGTTCATTGTTCACGCTGAGTGAGAGGAAGGTGGTCTGTGCTCTGTTCATTGTTCACGCTGAGTGAGAGGAAGGTTGTCTGTGCTCTCTTCATTGTTCACGCCGAGTGAGAGAAAGGTAGCCTGAGCTCTGTTCATTGACCATGCTGAGTGAGAGGAAGGTGCTCTAAGCACTGTTCATTATTCACGCTGAGTGAGAGGAAGGTGGTCTGTGCTCTGTTCATTGTTCACGCTGAGTGAGAGGAAGTTGGTCTGTGCTCTGTTCATTGTTCATGCTGAGTGAGAGGAAGGTGGTCTGTGCTCTGTTTATTGTTCACCCTGAGTGAGAGGAAGGTGGTCTGTGCTCTGTTCATTCTTCATGCTGAGTGAGAGGAAGGTGGTCTGTGCTCTGTTCATTGTTCACGCTGAGTGAGAGGAAGGTGCTCTATGCACTGTTCATTGTTCACGCTGAATGAGAGGAAGGTGGTCTGTGCTCTGTTCACTGTTCATGCTGAGTGAGAGGAAGGTGGTCTGTGCTCAGTTCATTGTTCACGTCGAGTGAGAGGAAGGTGCTCTATGCACTGTTCATTGTTCAAGCTGAGTGAGAGGAAGGTGGCCTGTGCTCTGTTCATTGTTTACGCTGAGTGAGAGGAAGGTGGCTGGTGCTCTGTTCATTGTTCACGCTGAGTGAGAGGAAGGTGGCTGGTGCTCTGTTCATTGTTCACGCTGAGTGAGAGGAAGGTGACCTGTGCTCTGTTCATTGTTCCTACTGAGAGGAAGGTGGCCTGTGCTCTGTTCGTTAACGCCAAGTGAGACGAAGGTGCTCTATGCACTGTTTATTGTTTACGCTGAGTGAGAGGAAGGCGTCCTGTGCTCTGTTCATTGTTCACGCCAAGTGAGAGGAAGGTGCTCCATGCATTTTTGTTTACGCTGAGTGAAAGGAAGGTGGCCGGTGCTCTGTTCATTGTTCACGCCGAGTGAGAAGAAGCTGCTCTATGCACTGTTTATTGTTTACGCTGAAAGAGAGGAAGGTGGCCGGTGCTCTGTTCATTGTTCACGCTGAGTGAGAGGAAGGTGGCCGGTGCTCTGTTCATTGTTCACGCTGAGTGAGAGGAAGTTGGCCTGTGCTCTGTTCATTGTTCCTACTGAGAGGAAAGTGGCCTGCGCTCTGTTCATTGTTCATGCTGAGTGAGAGGAAGGTGGTCTGTGCTTTGTTCATTGTTCACGCTGAGTGAGAGGAAGGTGGTCTGTGCTCTGTTCATTGTTCACGCTGAGTGAGAGGAAGGTGGTCTGTGCTCTGTACATTGTTCACGCCGAGTGAGAGGAAGGTGCTCTATGCACTGTTTATTGTTTACGCTGAGTGAGAGGAAGGTGGCCGGTGCTCTGTTCATTGTTCACGCCAAGTGAGAGGAAGGTAGCCTGAGCTCTGTTCAATGTTCATGCTGAGTGAGAGGAAGGTGCTCTATGCACTATTCATTGTTCACACTGAGTGAGAGGAAGGTGGTCTGTGCTCTGTTCATTGTTCACGCTGAGTGAGAGGAAGGTGGTCTGTGCTCTGTTCATTGTTCACACTGAGTGAGACGAAGGTGCTCCATGCACTGTTCATTGTTCACGCTGAGTGCGAGGAAGGTGGTCTGTGCTCTGTTCATTGTTCACACAGAGTGAGAGGAAGGTGGTCTGTCCTCTGTTCATTGTTCACGCTGAGTGAGAGGAAGGTGCTCTATGCACTGATCATTGTTCATGTTGAGTGAGAGGAAGGCGGCCTGTGCTCTGTTCATTGTTCACGCCGAGTGAGAGGAAGGTAGACTGAGCTCTGTTCATTGTTCATGCTGAGTGAGAGGAAGGTGGTCTGTGCTCTGTTAATTGTTCACGCTGAGTGAGAGGAAGGTGCTCTGTGCACTGTTCATTGTTCATGCTGAGTGAGAGGAAGGTGGTCTGTGCTCTGTTCATTGTTCACGCCGAATGAGAGGAAGGTGCTCTATGCAATGTTCATTGTTGACGCTCAGTGAGAGGAAGGTGGTCTGTGCTCTGTTCATTGTTCACTCTGAGTGAGAGGAAGGTAGCCTGAGCTCTGTTCATTGTTCATGCTGAGTGAGAGGAAGGTCGTCTATGCTCTGTTCATTGTTCACGCTGAGTGAGAAGAAGGTGGTCTGTGCTCTGTTCATTGTTCACGCCGAGTGAGAGGAAGGTGTTCTATGCACTGTTTATTGTTCACGCTGAGTGAGAGGAAGGTGGTCGGTGCTCTTTTCATTTTTCACGCTGAGTGAGAGGAAGGTGCTCTATGCACTGTTCATTGTTCACGCTGAGTGAGAAGGTGGTCTGTGCTCTGTTCATTGTTCACGCTGAGTGAGAGGAAGGTGTTCTATGCACTGTTTATTGTTCACGCTGAGTGAGAGGAAGGTGGTCTGTGCTCTGTTCATTGTTCACGCTGAGTGAGAGGAAGGTGCTCTATGCACTGTTCATTGTTCACGCTGAGTGAGAGGAAGGTGGTCTGTGCTCTGTTCATTGTTCTTGCCGAGTGAGAGGAAGGTGCTCAATGCACTGTTTATTGTTTACGCTGAGTGAGAGGAAGTTGGCTGTACTATGTTCATTGTTCACGCCGAGTGAGAGGAAGGTGCTCTATGCCCTGTTCATTGTTCACGCTGAGTGAGAGGAAGGTGGTCTGTGCTCTGTTCATTGTTCACGCCGAGTGAGAGGAAGGTAGCCTGAGCTCTGTTCAATGTTCATGCTGAGTGAGAGGGATGTGCTCTATGCACTGTTCACGCTGAGAGAGAGGAAGGTGGCCTGTGCTCTGTTCATTGTTCATGCTGAGTGAGAGGAAGGTGCTCTATGCACTGTTCATTGTTCACGCTGAGTGAGAGGAAGGTGGTCTGTGCTCTGTTCATTGTTCATGCTGAGTGAGAGGAAGGTGGTCTGTGCTCTGTTCATTGTTCACGCCGAGTGAGAGGAAGGTGCTCTATGCACTGTTCATTGTTGACACTGAGTGAGAGGAAGGTGGTCTGTGCTCTGTTCATTGTTCACGCTGAGTGAGAGGAAGGTGGTCTGTGCTCTGTTCATTGTTCACGCTGAGTGAGAGGAAGGTTGTCTGTGCTCTCTTCATTGTTCACGCCGAGTGAGAGAAAGGTAGCCTGAGCTCTGTTCATTGACCATGCTGAGTGAGAGGAAGGTGCTCTAAGCACTGTTCATTATTCACGCTGAGTGAGAGGAAGGTGGTCTGTGCTCTGTTCATTGTTCACGCTGAGTGAGAGGAAGTTGGTCTGTGCTCTGTTCATTGTTCATCCTGAGTGAGAGGAAGGTGGTCTGTGCTCTGTTCATTGTTCACTCCGGGTGAGAGGAAGGTGGTCTGTGCTCTGTTCATTCTTCATGCTGAGTGAGAGGAAGGTGGTCTGTGCTCTGTTCATTGTTCACGCTGAGTGAGAGGAAGGTGCTCTATGCACTGTTCATTGTTCACGCTGAATGAGAGGAAGGTGGTCTGTGCTCTGTTCACTGTTCATGCTGAGTGAGAGGAAGGTGGTCTGTGCTCAGTTCATTGTTCACGTCGAGTGAGAGGAAGGTGCTCTATGCACTGTTCATTGTTCACGCTGAGTGAGAGGAAGGTGGTCTGTGCCCTGTTCATTGTTCATGCTGAGTGAGAGGAAGGAGCTCTATGCACTGTTCATTGTTCACGCTGAGTGAGAGGAAGGTGGTCTGTGCTCTGTTCATTGTTCACGCCGAGTAAGAGGAGGGTAGCCTGAGCTCTGTTCTATGTTCATGCTGAGTGAGAGGAAGGTGCTCTATGCACTGTTCATTGTTCATGCTGAGTGAGAGGAAGGTGGTCTGTGCTCTGTTCCTTGTTCACACTGAGTGAGAGGAAGGTGGTCTGTGCTCTGTTCATTGTTCACGCTAAGTGAGAGGAAGGAGCTCTATGCACTTTTTGTCTCATGCTGAGTGAGAGGAAGGTGGTCTGTGCTCTGTTCATTGTTCACGCTGAGTGAGAGGAAGGTGGTCTGTGCTCTGTAAATTGTGCACACTGAGTGAGAGGAAGGTGCTCTATGCACTGTTCGTTGTTCATGCTGAGTGAGAGGAAGGTGGTCTTTGCTCTGTGCATTGTTCACGCCGAGTGAGAGGAAGGTGGTCTGTGCTCTATTCATTGTTCACGCTGAGTGAGAGGAAGGTGGTCTGTGCTCTGTAAATTGTTCACGCTGAGTGAAAGGGAGGTAGCCTGAGCTCGGTTCATTGTTCACGCTGAGTGAGAGGAAGGTGGCCTGTGCCTTGCTCATGCTGAGTGAGAGGAAGGTGCTCTATGCACTGTTCATTGTTCACGCTGAGTGAGAGGAAGGTGGTCTGTGCTCTGTTCATTGTTCATGCTGAGTGAGAGGAAGGTGGTCTGTGCTCTGTTCATTGTTCACGCCGAGTGAGAGGAAGGTGCTCTATGCACTGTTCATTGTTGACACTGAGTGAGAGGAAGGTGGTCTGTGCTCTGTTCATTGTTCACGCTGAGTGAGAGGAAGGTGGTCTGTGCTCTGTTCATTGTTCACGCTGAGTGAGAGGAAGGTTGTCTGTGCTCTCTTCATTGTTCACGCCAAGTGAGAGAAAGGTAGCCTGAGCTCTGTTCATTGACCATGCTGAGTGAGAGGAAGGTGCTCTGAGCACTGTTCATTATTCACGCTGAGTGAGAGGAAGGTGGTCTGTGCTCTGTTCATTGTTCACGCTGAGTGAGAGGAAGTTGGTCTGTGCTCTGTTCATTGTTCATGCTGAGTGAGAGGAAGTTGCTCTATGCACTGTTCATTGTTCACGCTGAGTGAGAGGAAGGTGGTCTGTGCTCTGTTCATTGTTCATGCTGAGTGAGAGGAAGGTGCTCTATGCACTGTTTATTGTTTACGCTGAGTGAGCGGAAGGTAGCCGGTGCTCTGTTCATCGTTCACGCCGAGTGAGAGGAAGGTAGCCTGAGATCTGTTCAATGTTCACGCTGAGTGAGAGGAAGGTGGTCTGTGCTCTGTTTATTGTTCACCCTGAGTGAGAGGAAGGTGGTCTGTGCTCTGTTCATTCTTCATGCTGAGTGAGAGGAAGGTGGTCTGTGCTCTGTTCATTGTTCACGCTGAGTGAGAGGAAGGTGCTCTATGCACTGTTCATTGTTCACGCTGAGTGAGAGGAAGGTGGTCTGTGCTCTGTTCACTGTTCATGCTGAGTGAGAGGAAGGTGGTCTGTGCTCAGTTCATTGTTCACGTCGAGTGAGAGGAAGGTGCTCTATGCACTGTTCATTGTTCACGCTGAGTGAGAGGAAGGTGGTCTGTGCTCTGTTCATTGTTCACGCCGAGTAAGAGGAGGGTAGCCTGAGCTCTGTTCTATGTTCATGCTGAGTGAGAGGAAGGTGCTCTATGCACTGTTCATTGTTCACGCTGAGTGAGAGGAAGGTGGTCTGTGCTCTGTTCCTTGTTCACACTGAGTGAGAGGAAGGTGGTCTGTGCTCTGTTCATTGTTCACGCTAAGTGAGAGGAAGGTGCTCTCTGCACTCTAAATGGTTTACGCTGAGTGAGAAGAAGGTGGCCTGTGCTCTGTTCATTGTTCATGCTGAGTGAGAGGAAGGTGCTATATGCACTGGTCATTGTTCATGCTGAGTGAGAGGAAGGTGGCCTGTGCTCTGTTCATTGTTCACGCTGAGTCAGAGGAAGGTGGTCTGTGCTCTGTTCATTGTTCACGCTGAGTGAGAGGAAGGTGCTCTATGCACTGTTCATTGTTCACGCTGAGTGAGAGGAAGGTGGTCTGTGCTCTGTTCATTGTTCATACTGAGTGAGAGGAAGGTGGTCTGTGCTCTGTTCATTGTTCACGCTAAGTGAGAGGAAGGAGCTCTATGCACTTTTTATTGTCTCATGCTGAGTAAGAGGAAGGTGCTCTATGCACTGTTCATTGTTCACGCTGAGTGAGAGGAAGGTGGCCTGTGCTCTGTTCATTGTTCACCCTGAGTGAGAGGAAGGTGGCCTGTGCTCTGTTCATTGTTCACGCCAAGTGAGAGGAAGGTGCTCTATGCACTCTTAATGGTTTACGCTGAGTGAGAAGAAGGTGGCCTGTGCTCTGTTCATTGTTCACGCCGAGTGAAAGGAAGGTGCTCTATGCACTGTTTATTGTTAACGCCGAGTGAGAGGAAGGTGCTCTATGCACTGTTTATTGTTCACACTGAGTGAGAGGAAGGTGCTCTGTGCACTGTTCATTGTTCACGCTGAGTGAGAGGAAGGTGGCCTTTGCTCTGTTCATTGTTTACGCCGAGTGAGAGGAAGGTAGCCTGAGCTCTGTTAATTGTTCATGCTGAGTGAGAGGAAGGTGGTCTGTGCTCTGTTCATTGTTCGCGCTGAGTGAGAGGAAGGTGCTCTATGCACTGTTCATTGTTCATGCTGAGTGAGAGGAAGGTGGCCTGTGCTCTGTTCATTGTTCACGCTGAGTGAGAGGAAGGTGGTCTGTGCTCTGTTCATTGTTCACGCTGAGTGAGAGGAAGGTGCTCTATGCACTATTCATTGTTCACGCTGAGTAAGAGGAAGGTGGCATGTGCTCTGTTCATTGTTCACGCCGAGTGAGAGGAAGGTAACCTGAGCTCTGTTCATTGTTCATGCTGAGTGAGAGGAAGGTGGTCTGTGCTCTGTTCATTGTTCACGCCAAGTGAGAGGAAGGTGCTCTATGCACTGTTCATTGTTCACACTGAGTGAGAGGAAGGTGGTCTGTGCTCTGTTCATTGTTCACGCTGAGTGAGAGGAAGGTAGCCTGGGCTCTCTTCATTGTTCATGCTGAGTGAGACGAAGGTGCTCTATGCACTGTTCATTGTTCACGCTGAGTGAGAGGAAGGTGGTCTGTGCTCTGTTCATTGTTCACACTGAGTGAGAGGAAGGTGGTCTGTGCTCTGTTCATTGTTCACGCTAAGTGAGAGGAAGGAGCTCTATGCACTTTTTATTGTCTCATGCTGAGTGAGAGGAAGGTGCTCTATGCACTGTTCATTGTTATTTTATTTATTCATTTATTTAATGAGTTTTATATAGCACTGGCTAGACCCGGAGGTATCAGTGCACTTTACATGAGGATCAGAGAAGTTACAGTTTACAGGTTACATTTGTTACAAGAGCATAGTCAAACATAGAATAGGATAAAAAGCAATGTTACGGAAATTTTTCAAGGGAGGGGGAGGAAGGAGACAAAAAGAAGAAGACGGAGAGAAACTGTGCCCAATGTCCGGCTGGGTAGGTGACGGCCGAGGGGATGAACCACGGCCGATCACCTCTATAGCTGTCAAGGCAGCTCCACCGGTCATCGGCAAAATCCAGTCGTCATCTTGAGGTTAGGCACTGTCCTGAGAGAGCTCTGCAAAGAATATTTTGGCTTCGAACGAAGTCCCCGGGCCAGATCATTAGGTCAGAGAGGGTTCCCAGAAATGCCCCCACTGCTATCATTTAAATGATGGAATGTGTCCGGACAGGCAGAACTCCACCATTGGATGGAGCCCGCGGATCGTGCAGTCCCCGGAGGAAACCAGGGGAAGATGCCAGGCTTTGGGACCCAGTTTTGTATGGGGAGTTCATGCTGCCTTTTCTCTCCATTTAACTGTTAAAACCTTGAGTGTGTCTTTCCTCCGGTGTACAGTCCTCCCCTTGTCACAGACGTCTGACTGGCCGCCATTTTAAAGTCAGGCGGGCCACGTTAGAGCCTTGTTGCGTCTCTGGGCGCTGTGGGGGGCCCTGTCCTACCACACTATTCCCTCCCGGTGCAGGTGCTTGCATTTGCGCCCTGACTCACCGGAAAACACTGGTGACCAAGGATTCTTTCACCGCCGCGTCGTCCCGATCCCCAGGGTTCAGCCGCTTCAGCACTCCGTAAGCCGTTTGCAGGCAGTCACTTCCCTGCTGCCACACGGGGTCACTTCTGTATGCACCGGGGATGTAGAGGGGCAGCTCTGGGACACGCCGCTCCTCCAACGCAGTCTCCCGGGGGCCCGCTCCTGATTACGCGGCCCCCGTTCAGTTATATATTGAAGCGTGTCCACAACGCCCCAAGCGCCATTTTGAGGCGTGATCGCCTGGCAAGTTTATAAGCCGATTACACGGCAACGAAGCAGTTAAGGGGAAAGGCGCCCACAGCGTCAAACGCACTCAATGCTCCGATGTCGGTAGAGAGTTTTTCCAGCTGGTTTTGGTGTGGTGAAGTACCGCGCTCGGTTGCCGTGGCGTTGGGCTACCTCGGAGCTTCAGCTCCGAGCAGCCATGATGGACTCAGGCCATGCCTCTTTCCCCATTTTTCACTCTGAGTGAGAGGAAGGTGGTCTGTGCCCTGTTCATTGTTCATGCTGAGTGAGAGGAAGGAGGTCTGTGCTCTGTTCATTGTTCACGCCGAGTGAGAGGAGGGTAGCCTGAGCTCTGTTCTATGTTCATGCTGAGTGAGAGGAAGGTGCTCTATGCACTGTTCATTGTTCACGCTGAGTGAGAGGAAGGAGCTCTATGCACTTTTTATTGTCTCATGCTGAGTAAGAGGAAGGTGCTCTATGCACTGTTCATTGTTCACGCTGAGTGAGAGGAAGGTGGCCTGTGCTCTGTTCATTGTTCACCCTGAGTGAGAGGAAGGTGGCCTGTGCTCTGTTCATTGTTCACGCCAAGTAGGAGGAAGGTGCTCTATGCACTCTTAATGGTTTACGCTGAGTGAGAAGAAGGTGGCCTGTGCTCTGTTCATTGTTCACGCCGAGTGAAAGGAAGGTGCTCTATGCACTGTTTATTGTTAACGCCGAGTGAGAGGAAGGTGCTCTATGCACTGTTTATTGTTCACACTGAGTGAGAGGAAGGTGCTCTGTGCACTGTTCATTGTTAACGCTGAGTGAGAGGAAGGAGGCCTGTGCTCTGTTCATTGTTTACGCTGAGTGAGAGGAAGGTGGCTGGTGCTCTGTTCATTGTTCACGCTGAGTGAGAGGAAGGTGTCTGGTGCTCTGTTCATTGTTCACGCTGAGTGAGAGGAAGGTGACCTGTGCTCTGTTCATTGTTCCTACTGAGAGGAAGGTGTCCTGTGCTCTGTTCGTTAACGCCAAGTGAGAGGAAGGTGCTCTATGCACTGTTTATTGTTTACGCTGAGTGAGAGGAAGGCGGCCTGTGCTCTGTTCATTGTTCACGCCGAGTGAGAGGAAGGTGCTCCATGCATTTTTGTTTACGCTGAATGAGAGGAAGCTGCTCTATGCACTGTGTATTGTTTACGCTGAAAGAGAGGAAGGTGGCCGGTGCTCTGTTCATTGTTCACGCTGAGTGAAAGGAAGGTGGCCGGTGCTCTGTTCATTGTTCACGCTGAGTGAGAGGAAGTTGGCCTGTGCTCTGTTCATTGTTCCTACTGAGAGGAAAGTGGCCTGCGCTCTGTTCATTGTTCATGCTGAGTGAGAGGAAGGTGGTCTGTGCTTTGTTCATTGTTCACGCTGAGTGAGAGGAAGGTGGTCTGTGCTCTGTTGATTGTTCATGCTGAGTGAGAAGAAGGGGGTCTGTGCTCTGTTCATTGTTCACACCGAGTGAGAAGAAGGTGCTCTATGCACTGTTCATTGTTCACGCTGAGTGAGAGGAAGGTGGCCTTTGCTCTGTTCATTGTTCACGCCGAGTGAGAGGAAGGTAGCCTGAGCTCTGTTCAATGTTCATGCTGAGTGAGAGGAAGGTGCTCTATGCACTATTCATTGTTCACACTGAGTGAGAGGAAGGTGGTCTGTGCTCTGTTCATTGTTCACGCTGAGTGAGAGGAAGGTGGTCTGTGCTCTGTTCATTGTTCACACTGAGTGAGACGAAGGTGCTCCATGCACTGTTCATTGTTCACGCTGAGTGCGAGGAAGGTGGTCTGTGCTCTGTTCATTGTTCACACAGAGTGAGAGGAAGGTGGTCTGTCCTCTGTTCATTGTTCACGCTGAGTGAGAGGAAGGTTCTCTATGCACTGATCATTGTTCACGCTGAGTGAGAGGAAGGTGGCCTGTTCTCTGTTCATCGTTCACGCCGAGTGAGAGGAAGGTAGACTGAGCTCTGTTCATTGTTCATGCTGAGTGAGAGGAAGGTGGTCTGTGATCTGTTCATTGTTCACGCTGAGTGAGAGGAAGGTGCTCTGTGCACTGTTCATTGTTCATGCTGAGTGAGAGGAAGGTGGTCTGTGCTCTGTTCATTGTTCATGCTGAGTGAGAGGAAGGTGGTCTGTGCTCTGTTCATTGTTCACGCCGAATGAGAGGAAGGTGCTCTATGCACTGTTCATTGTTGACGCTCAGTGAGAGGAAGGTGGTGTGTGCTCTGTTCATTGTTCACTCTGAGTGAGAGGAAGGTAGCCTGAGCTCTGTTCATTGTTCATGCTGAGTGAGAGGAAGGTCGCCTATGCTCTGTTCATTGTTCACGCTGAGTGAGAAGAAGGTGTTCTATGCACTGTTCATTGTTCACGCTGAGTGAGAGGAAGGTGGCCGGTGCTCTGTTCATTGTTCTCGCCGAGTGAGAGGAAGGTAGCTTGAGCTCTGTTCAATGTTCATGCTGAGTGAGAGGAAGGTGCTCTATGCACTGTTCATTGTTCACGCTGAGTGAGAGGAAGGTGGCCTGTGCTCTGTTCATTGTTCACGCCGAGTCAGAGGAAGGTGGTCTGTGCTCTGATCATTGTTCACGCTGAGTGAGAGGAAGGTGCTCTATGCACTGTTCATTGTTCACGCTGAGTGAGAGGAAGGTGGCCTGTGCTCTGTTCATTGTTCACGCCAAGTGAGACGAAGGTAACCTGAGCTCTGTTCATTGTTCACGCTGAGTGAGAAGAAGGTGGTCTGTGCTCTGTTCATTGTTCACGCTGAGTGAGAGGAAGGTGGCCTGTGCTCTGTTCATTGTTCACGCTGAGTGAGAGGAAGGTGCTCTATGCACTGTTCATTGTTCACGCCAAGTGAGAGGAAGGTGCTCTATGCACTGTTCATTGTTCACGCTGAGTGAGAGGAAGGTGGTCTGTGCTCTCTTCATTGTTCACGCCGAGTGAGAGGAAGGTAGCCTGGGCTCTGTTCATTGTTCATGCTGAGTGAGAGGAAGGTGGTCTGTGCTCTGTTCATTGTTCACGCTAAGTGAGAGGAAGGAGCTCTATGCACTTTTTATTGTCTCATGCTGAGTGAGAGGAAGGTGCTCTATGCACTGTTCATTGTTCACGCTGAGTGAGAGGAAGGTGGTCTGTGCTCTGTTCATTGTTATTTTATTTATTCATTTATTTAATGAGTTTTATATAGCACTGGCTAGACCCGGAGGTATCAGTGCGCTTTACATGAGGATCAGAGAAGTTACAGTTTACAGGTTACATTTGTTACAAGAGCATAGTCAAACATAGGATAGGATAAAAAGCAATGTTACGGAATTTTGTCAAGGGAGGGGGAGGAAGGAGACAAAAAGAGGGAGACGGAGAGAAACTGTGCCCAATGTCCGGCTGGGTAGGTGACGGCCGAGGGGATGAACCACGGCCGATCACCTCTATAGCTGTCAAGGCAGCTACACCGGTTATTGGCAAAATCCAGTCGTCATCTTGAGGTTAGGCACTGTTCTGAGAGAGCTCTGCAAAGAATATTTCGGCTTCGAACGAAGTCCCCGGGCCAGATCATTAGGTCAGAGAGGGTTCCCAGAAATGCCCCCACTGCTATCATTTAAATGATGGAATGTGTCCGGACAGTTAGAACTCCACCATTGGATGGAGCCCGCGGATCGTGCAGTCCCCGGAGGAAACCAGGGGAAGATGCCAGGCTTTGGGACCCAGCTTTGTATGGGGAGATCATGCTGCCTTTTCTCTCCATTTAACTGTTAAAACCTTGAGTGTGTCTTTCCTCCGGTGTACAGTCCTCCCCTTGTCACAGACGTCTGACTGGCCGCCATTTTAAAGTCAGGCGGGCCACGTTAGAGCCTTGTTGCGTCTCTGGGCGCTGTGGGGGCCCTGTCCTACCACACTATTCCCTCCCGGTGCAGGTGCTTGCATTTGCGCCCTGACTCACCGGAAAACACTGGTGACCAAGGATTCTTTCACCGCCGCGTCGTCCCGGTCCCCAGGGTTCAGCCGTTTCAGCACTCCGTAAGCCGTTTGCAGGCAGTCACTTCCCTGCCGCCACACGGGGTCACTTCTGTATGCACCGGGGATGCAGAGGGGCAGCTCTGGGACACGCCGCTCCTCCAACGCAGTCTCCCGGGGGCCCGCTCCTGATTACGCGGCCCCCGTTCAGTTATATATTGAAGCGTGTCCACTACGCCCCAAGCGCCATTTTGAGGCGTGATCGCCTGGCAAGTTTAAGCCGATTACACGGCAACGAAGCAGTTAAGGGGAAAGGCGCCCACAGCGTCAAACGCACCCAATGCTCCGATGTCGGTAGAGTGTTTTTCCAGCTGGTTTTGGTGTGGGGAAGTACCGCGCTCGGTTGCCGTGGCGTTGGGCTACCTCGGAGCTTCAGCTCCGAGCAGCCATGATGGACTCAGGCCATGCCTCTTTCCCCATTTTTCACTCTGAGTGAGAGGAAGGTGGTCTGTGCCCTGTTCATTGTTCATGCTGAGTGAGAGGAAGGAGGTCTGTGCTCTGTTCATTGTTCACGCCGAGTGAGAGGAGGGTAGCCTGAGCTCTGTTCTATGTTCATGCTGAGTGAGAGGAAGGTGCTCTATGCACTGTTCATTGTTCACGCTGAGTGAGAGGAAGGTGGTCTGTGCTCTGTTCATTGTTCACGCTAAGTGAGAGGAAGGAGCTCTATGCACTTTTTATTGTCTCATGCTGAGTGAGAGGAAGGTGCTCTATGCACTGTTCATTGTTCACGCTGAGTGAGAGGAAGGTGGTCTGTGCTCTGTTCATTGTTCACGCTAAGTGAGAGGAAGGTGCTCTATGCACTTTTTATTGTCTCATGCTGAGTGAGAGGAAGGTGCTCTATGCACTGTTCATTGTTCACGCTGAGTGAGAGGAAGGTGACCTGTGATCTGTTCATTGTTCACCCTGAGTGAGAGGAAGGTGGCCTGTGCTCTGTTCATTGTTCACGCCAAGTGAGAGGAAGGTGCTCTATGCACTCTTAATGGTTTACGCTGAGTGAGAAGAAGGTGGCCTGTGCTCTGTTCATTGTTCATGCCGAGTGAAAGGAAGGTGCTCCATGCATTTTTGTTTACGCTGAGTGAAAGGAAGGTGGCCGGTGCTCTGTTTATTGTTAACGCCGAGTGAGAGGAAGGTGCTCTATGCACTGTTTATTGTTCACACTGAGTGAGAGGAAGGTGCTCTGTGCACTGTTCATTGTTCACGCCAAGTGAGAGGAAGGTGCTCTATGCACTGTTTATTGTTTACGCTGAGTGAGAGGAAGGCGGCCTGTGCTCTGTTCATTGTTCACGCCGAGTGAGAGGAAGGTGCTCCATGCATTTTTGTTTACGCTGAGTGAAAGGAAGGTGGCCGGTGCTCTGTTCATTGTTCACGCCGAGTGAGAAGAAGCTGCTCTATGCACTGTTTATTGTTTACTCTGAAAGAGAGGAAGGTGGCCGGTGCTCTGTTCATTGTTCACGCTGAGTGAGAGGAAGGTGGCCGGTGCTCTGTTCATTGTTCACGCTGAGTGAGAGGAAGTTGGCCTGTGCTCTGTTCATTGTTCCTACTGAGAGGAAAGTGGCCTGCGCTCTGTTCATTGTTCATGCTGAGTGAGAGGAAGGTGGTCTGTGCTTTGTTCATTGTTCACGCTGAGTGAGAGGAAGGTGGTCTGTGCTCTGTTCATTGTTCACGCTGAGTGAGAGGAAGGTGGTCTGTGCTCTGTACATTGTTCACGCCGAGTGAGAGGAAGGTGCTCTATGCACTGTTTATTGTTTACGCTGAGTGAGAGGAAGGTGGCCGGTGCTCTGTTCATTGTTCACGCCAAGTGAGAGGAAGGTAGCCTGAGCTCTGTTCAATGTTCATGCTGAGTGAGAGGAAGGTGCTCTATGCACTATTCATTGTTCACACTGAGTGAGAGGAAGGTGGTCTGTGCTCTGTTCATTGTTCACGCTGAGTGAGAGGAAGGTGGTCTGTGCTCTGTTCATTGTTCACACTGAGTGAGACGAAGGTGCTCCATGCACTGTTCATTGTTCACGCTGAGTGCGAGGAAGGTGGTCTGTGCTCTGTTCATTGTTCACACAGAGTGAGAGGAAGGTGGTCTGTCCTCTGTTCATTGTTCACGCTGAGTGAGAGGAAGGTGCTCTATGCACTGATCATTGTTCACGCTGAGTGAGAGGAAGGCGGCCTGTGCTCTGTTCATTGTACACGCCGAGTGAGAGGAAGGTAGACTGAGCTCTGTTCATTGTTCATGCTGAGTGAGAGGAAGGTGGTCTGTGCTCTGTTCATTGTTCACGCTGAGTGAGAGGAAGGTGCTCTGTGCACTGTTCATTGTTCATGCTGAGTGAGAGGAAGGTGGTCTGTGCTCTGTTCATTGTTCATGCTGAGTGAGAGGAAGGTGGTCTGTGCTCTGTTCATTGTTCACGCCGAATGAGAGGAAGGTGCTCTATGCACTGTTCATTGTTGACGCTCAGTGAGAGGAAGGTGGTCTGTGCTCTGTTCATTGTTCATGCTGAGTGAGAGGAAGGTCGTCTATGCTCTGTTCATTGTTCACGCTGAGTGAGAAGAAGGTGCTCTATGCACTGTTCATTGTTCACGCTGAGTGAGAGGAAGGTGGCCGGTGCTCTGTTCATTGTTCTCGCCGAGTGAGAGGAAGGTAGCTTGAGCTCTGTTCAATGTTCATGCTGAGTGAGAGGAAGGTGCTCTATGCACTGTTCATTGTTCACGCTGAGTGAGAGGAAGGTGTTCTATGCACTGTTTATTGTACACGCTGAGTGAGAGGAAGGTGGTCGGTGCTCTGTTCATTTTTCACGCTGAGTGAGAGGAAGTTGGTCTGTGCTCTGTTCATTGTTCACGCTGAGTGAGAGGAAGGTGCTCTATGCACTGTTCATTGTTCACGCTGAGTGAGAAGGTGGTCTGTGCTCTGTTCATTGTTCACGCTGAGTGAGAGGAAGGTGGTCTGTGCTCTGTTCATTGTTCTTGCCGAGTGAGAGGAAGGTGCTCAATGCACTGTTTATTGTTTACGCTGAGTGAGAGGAAGTTGGCTGTACTCTGTTCATTGTTCACGCCGAGTGAGAGGAAGGTGCTCTATGCCCTGTTCATTGTTCACGCTGAGTGAGAGGAAGGTGGTCTGTGCTCTGTTCATTGTTCACGCCGAGTGAGAGGAAGGTAGCCTGAGCTCTGTTCAATGTTCATGCTGAGTGAGAGGAATGTGCTCTATGCACTGTTCACGCTGAGTGAGAGGAAGGTGGCCTGTGCTCTGTTCATTGTTCATGCTGAGTGAGAGGAAGGTGCTCTATGCACTGTTCATTGTTCACGCTGAGTGAGAGGAAGGTGGTCTGTGCTCTGTTCATTGTTGATGCTGAGTGAGAGGAAGGTGGTCTGTGCTCTGTTCATTGTTCACGCCGAGTGAGAGGAAGGTGCTCTATGCACTGTTCATTGTTGACACTGAGTGAGAGGAAGGTGGTCTGTGCTCTGTTCATTGTTCACGCTGAGTGAGAGGAAGGTGGTCTGTGCTCTGTTCATTGTTCACGCTCAGTGAGAGGAAGGTTGTCTGTGCTCTCTTCATTGTTCACGCCGAGTGAGAGAAAGGTAGCCTGAGCTCTGTTCATTGACCATGCTGAGTGAGAGGAAGGTGCTCTAAGCACTGTTCATTATTCACGCTGAGTGAGAGGAAGGTGGTCTGTGCTCTGTTCGTTGTTCACGCTGAGTGAGAGGAAGTTGGTCTGTGCTCTGTTCATTGTTCATGCTGAGTGAGAGGAAGTTGCTCTATGCACTGTTCATTGTTCACGCTGAGTGAGAGGAAGGTGGTCTGTGCTCTGTTTATTGTTCACCCTGAGTGAGAGGAAGGTGGTCTGTGCTCTGTTCATTCTTCATGCTGAGTGAGAGGAAGGTGGTCTGTGCTCTGTTCATTGTTCACGCAGAGTGAGAGGAAGGTGCTCTATGCACTGTTCATTGTTCACGCTGAATGAGAGGAAGGTGGTCTGTGCTCTGTTCACTGTTCATGCTGAGTGAGAGGAAGGTGGTCTGTGCTCAGTTCATTGTTCACGCCGAGTGAGAGGAAGGTGCTCTATGCACAGTTCATTGTTCACGCTGAGTGAGAGGAAGGTGGTCTGTGCCCTGTTCATTGTTCATGCTGAGTGAGAGGAATGAGGTCTGTGCTCTGTTCATTGTTCACGCCGAGTAAGAGGAGGGTAGCCTGAGCTCTGTTCTATGTTCATGCTGAGTGAGAGGAAGGTGCTCTATGCCCTGTTCATTGTTCACGCTGAGTGAGAGGAAGGTGGTCTGTGCTCTGTTCATTGTTCACGCCGAGTGAGAGGAAGGTAGCCTGAGCTCTGTTCAATGTTCATGCTGAGTGAGAGGAATGTGCTCTATGCACTGTTCACGCTGAGTGAGAGGAAGGTGGCCTGTGCTCTGTTCATTGTTCATGCTGAGTGAGAGGAAGGTGCTCTATGCACTGTTCATTGTTCACGCTGAGTGAGAGGAAGGTGGTCTGTGCTCTGTTCATTGTTGATGCTGAGTGAGAGGAAGGTGGTCTGTGCTCTGTTCATTGTTCACGCCGAGTGAGAGGAAGGTGCTCTATGCACTGTTCATTGTTGACACTGAGTGAGAGGAAGGTGGTCTGTGCTCTGTTCATTGTTCATGCTGAGTGAGAGGAAGGTGGTCTGTGCTCTGTTCATTGTTCACGCTCAGTGAGAGGAAGGTTGTCTGTGCTCTCTTCATTGTTCACGCCGAGTGAGAGAAAGGTAGCCTGAGCTCTGTTCATTGACCATGCTGAGTGAGAGGAAGGTGCTCTAAGCACTGTTCATTATTCACGCTGAGTGAGAGGAAGGTGGTCTGTGCTCTGTTCGTTGTTCACGCTGAGTGAGAGGAAGTTGGTCTGTGCTCTGTTCATTGTTCATGCTGAGTGAGAGGAAGTTGCTCTATGCACTGTTCATTGTTCACGCTGAGTGAGAGGAAGGTGGTCTGTGCTCTGTTTATTGTTCACCCTGAGTGAGAGGAAGGTGGTCTGTGCTCTGTTCATTCTTCATGCTGAGTGAGAGGAAGGTGGTCTGTGCTCTGTTCATTGTTCACGCAGAGTGAGAGGAAGGTGCTCTATGCACTGTTCATTGTTCACGCTGAATGAGAGGAAGGTGGTCTGTGCTCTGTTCACTGTTCATGCTGAGTGAGAGGAAGGTGGTCTGTGCTCAGTTCATTGTTCACGTCGAGTGAGAGGAAGGTGCTCTATGCACAGTTCATTGTTCACGCTGAGTGAGAGGAAGGTGGTCTGTGCCCTGTTCATTGTTCATGCTGAGTGAGAGGAATGAGGTCTGTGCTCTGTTCATTGTTCACGCCGAGTAAGAGGAGGGTAGCCTGAGCTCTGTTCTATGTTCATGCTGAGTGAGAGGAAGGTGCTCTATGCACTGTTCATTGTTCACGC
Organism: Calotriton arnoldi; assembly: GCA_963921515.1. Classification (NCBI taxonomy): domain Eukaryota; kingdom Metazoa; phylum Chordata; class Amphibia; order Caudata; family Salamandridae; genus Calotriton; species Calotriton arnoldi. The sequence goes on from CAWUFW010002725.1 coordinate 2,046,441, forward strand.
TGAGTGAGAGGAAGGTGGTCTGTGCTCTGTTCCTTGTTCACACTGAGTGAGAGGAAGGTGGTCTGTGCTCTGTTCATTGTTCACGCTAAATGAGAGGAAGGAGCTCTATGCACTTTTTGTCTCATGCTGAGTGAGAGGAAGGTGCTGTATGCACTGTTCATTGTTCACGCTGAGTGAGAGGAAGGTGGCCTGTGCTCTGTTCATTGTTCACCCTGAGTGAGAGGATGGTGGGCTGTGCTCTGTTCATTGTTCACGCCAAGTGAGAGGAAGGTGCTCTCTGCACTCTAAATGGTTTACGCTGAGTGAGAAGAAGGTGGCCTGTGCTCTGTTCATTGTTCATGCTGAGTGAGAGGAAGGTGCTATATGCACTGTTCATTGTTCATGCTGAGTGAGAGGAAGGTGGCCTGTGCTCTGTTTATTGTTCACGCTGAGTGAGAGGAAGGTGGTCTGTGCTCTGTTCATTGTTCACGCTGAGTGAGAGGAAGGTGCTCTATGCACTGTTCATTGTTCACGCTGAGTGAGAGGAAGGTGGTCTGTGCTCTGTTCATTGTTCATACTGAGTGAGAGGAAGGTGGTCTGTGCTCTGTTCATTGTTCACGCTAAGTGAGAGGAAGGAGCTCTATGCACTTTTTATTGTCTCATGCTGAGTAAGAGGAAGGTGCTCTATGCACTGTTCACGCTGAGTGAGAGGAAGGTGGCCTGTGCTCTGTTCATTGTTCACCGTGAGTGAGAGGAAGGTGGCCTGTGCTCTGTTCATTGTTCACGCCAAGTGAGAGGAAGGTGCTCTATGCACTCTTAATGGTTTACGCTGAGTGAGAAGAAGGTGGCCTGTGCTCTGTTCATTGTTCACGCCGAGTGAAAGGAAGGTGCTCTATGCACTGTTTATTGTTAATGCCGAGTGAGAGGAAGGTGCTCTATGCACTGTTTATTGTTCATACTGAGTGAGAGGAAGGTGCTCTGTGCACTGTTCATTGTTCACGCTGAGTGAGATGAAGGTGGCCTTTGCTCTGTTCATTGTTCACGCCGAGTGAGAGGAAGGTAGCCTGAGCTCTGTTAATTGTTCATGCGGAGTGAGAGGAAGGTGGTCTGTGCTCTGTTCATTGTTCGCGCTGAGTGAGAGGAAGGTGCTCTATGCACTGTTCATTGTTCATGCTGAGTGAGAGGAAGGTGGCCTGTGCTCTGTTCATTGTTCACGCTGAGTGAGAGGAAGGTGGTCTGTGCTCTGTTCATTGTTCACGCTGAGTGAGAGGAAGGTGCTCTATGCACTATTCATTGTTCACGCTGAGTGAGAGGAAGGTGGCCTGTGCTCTGTTCATTGTTCACGCCGAGTGAGAGGAAGGTAACCTGAGCTCTGTTCATTGTTCACGCTGAGTGAGAGGAAGGTGATCTGTGCTCTGTTCATTGTTCACGCCGAGTGAGAGGAAGGTGCTCTATGCACTGTTCATTGTTCACACTGAGTGAGAGGAAGGTGGTCTGTGCTCTGTTCATTGTTCACGCTGAGTGAGAGGAATGTGGTCTGTGCTCTGTTCATTGTTCACGCTGAGTGAGAGGAAGGTAGCCTGGGCTCTCTTCATTGTTCATGCTGAGTGAGACGAAGGTGCTCTATGCACTGTTCATTGTTCACGCTGAGTGAGAGGAAGGTGGTCTGTGCTCTGTTCATTGTTCACACTGAGTGAGAGGAAGGTGGTCTGTGCTCTGTTCATTGTTCACGCTAAGTGAGAGGAAGGAGCTCTATGCACTTTTTATTGTCTCATGCTGAGTGAGAGGAAGGTGCTCTATGCACTGTTCATTGTTATTTTATTTATTCATTTATTTAATGAGTTTTATATAGCACTGGCTAGATTCGGAGGTATCAGTGCGCTTTACATGAGGATCAGAGAAGTTACAGTTTACAGGTTACATTTGTTACAAGAGCATAGTCAAACATAGGATAGGATAAAAAGCAATGTTACGGAAATTTTTCAAGGGAGGGGGAGGAAGGAGACAAAAAGAGGGAGACGGAGAGAAACTGTGCCCAATGTCCGGCTGTGTAGGTGACGGCCGAGGGGATGAACCACGGCCGATCACCTCTATAGCTGTCAAGGGAGCTCCACCGGTCATCGGCAAAATCCAGTCGTCATCTTGAGGTTAGGCACTGTCCTGAGAGAGCTCTGCAAAGAATATTTCGGCTTCGAACGAAGTCCCCGGGCCAGATCATTAGGTCAGAGAGGGTTCCCAGAAATGCCCCCACTGCTATCATTTAAATGATGGAATGTGTCCGGACAGGCAGAACTCCACCATTGGATGGAGCCCGCGGATCGTGCAGTCCCCGGAGGAAACCAGGGGAAGATGCCAGGCTTTGGGACCCAGTTTTGTATGGGGAGTTCATGCTGCCTTTTCTCTCCATTTAACTGTTAAAACCTTGAGTGTGTCTTTCCTCCGGTGTACAGTCCTCCCCTTGTCACAGACGTCTGACTGGCCGCCATTTTAAAGTCAGGCGGGCCACGTTAGAGCCTTGTTGCGTCTCTGGGCGCTGTGGGGGGCCCTGTCCTACCACACTATTCCCTCCCGGTGCAGGTGCTTGCATTTGCGCCCTGACTCACCGGAAAACACTGGTGACCAAGGATTCTTTCACCGCCGCGTCGTCCCGATCCCCAGGGTTCAGCCGCTTCAGCACTACGTAAGCCGTTTGCAGGCAGTCACTTCCCTGCTGCCACACGGGGTCACTTCTGTATGCACCGGGGATGTAGAGGGGCAGCTCTGGGACACGCCGCTCCTCCAACGCAGTCTCCCGGGGCCCGCTCCTGATTACGCGGCCCCCGTTCAGTTATATATTGAAGCGTGTCCACTACGCCCCAAGCGCCATTTTGAGGCGTGATCGCCTGGCAAGTTTATAAGCCGATTACACGGCAACGAAGCAGTTAAGGGAAAGGCGCCCACAGCGTCAAACGCACCCAATGCTCCGATGTCGGTAGAGAGTTTTTCCAGCTGGTTTTGTTGTGGTGAAGTACCGCGCTCGGTTGCCGTGGCGTTGGGCTACCTCGGAGCTTCAGCTCCGAGCAGCCATGATGGACTCAGGCCATGCCTCTTTCCCCATTTTTCACTCTGAGTGAGAGGAAGGTGGTCTGTGCCCTGTTCATTGTTCATGCTGAGTGAGAGGAAGGAGGTCTGTGCTCTGTTCATTGTTCACGCCGAGTGAGAGGAGGGTAGCCTGAGCTCTGTTCTATGTTCATGCTGAGTGAGAGGAAGGTGCTCTATGCACTGTTCATTGTTCACGCTGAGTGAGAGGAAGGAGCTCTATGCACTTTTTATTGTCTCATGCTGAGTAAGAGGAAGGTGCTCTATGCACTGTTCATTGTTCACGCTGAGTGAGAGGAAGGTGGCCTGTTCTCTGTTCATTGTTCACCCTGAGTGAGAGGAAGGTGGCCTGTGCTCTGTTCATTGTTCACGCCAAGTAGGAGGAAGGTGCTCTATGCACTCTTAATGGTTTACGCTGAGTGAGAAGAAGGTGGCCTGTGCTCTGTTCATTGTTCACGCCGAGTGAAAGGAAGGTGCTCTATGCACTGTTTATTGTTAACGCCGAGTGAGATGAAGGTGCTCTTTGCACTGTTTATTGTTCACACTGAGTGAGAGGAAGGTGCTCTGTGCACTGTTCATTGTTCACGCTGAGTGAGAGGAACGTGGCCTGTGCTCTGTTCATTGTTTACGCTGAGTGAGAGGAAGGTGGCTGGTGCTCTGTTCATTGTTCACGCTGAGTGAGAGGAAGGTGGCTGGTGCTCTGTTCATTGTTCACGCTGAGTGAGAGGAAGGTGACCTGTGCTCTGCTCATTGTTCCTACTGAGAGGAAGGTGGCCTGTGCTCTGTTCGTTAACGCCAAGTGAGAGGAAGGTGCTCTATGCACTGTTTATTGTTTACGCTGAGTGAGAGGAAGGCGGCCTGTGCTCTGTTCATTGTTCACGCCGAGTGAGAGGAAGGTGCTCCATGCATTTTTGTTTACGCTGAATGAGAGGAAGCTGCTCTATGCACTGTTTATTGTTTACGCTGAAAGAGAGGAAGGTGGCCGGTGCTCTGTTCATTGTTCACGCTGAGTGAGAGGAAGTTGGCCTGTGCTCTGTTCATTGTTCCTACTGAGAGGAAAGTGGCCTGCGCTCTGTTCATTGTTCATGCTGAGTGAGAGGAAGGTGGTCTGTGCTTTGTTCATTGTTCACGCTGAGTGAGAGGAAGGTGGTCTGTGCTCTGTTCATTGTTCATGCTGAGTGAGAAGAAGGGGGTCTGTGCTCTGTTCATTGTTCACGCCGAGTGAGAGGAAGGTGCTCTATGCACTGTTCATTGTTCACGCTGAGTGAGAGGAAGGTGGCCTTTGCTCTGTTCATTGTTCACGCCGAGTGAGAGGAAGGTAGCCTGAGCTCTGTTAATTGTTCATGCTGAGTGAGAGGAAGGTGGTCTGTGCTCTGTTCATTGTTCGCGCTGAGTGAGAGGAAGGTGCTCTATGCACTGTTCATTGTTCACGCTGAGTGAGAGGAAGGTGGTCTGTGCTCTGTTCATTGTTCACGCTGAGTGAGAGGAAGGTCGTCTATGCTCTGTTCATTGTTCACGCTGAGTGAGAAGAAGGTGCTCTATGCACTGTTCATTGTTCACGCTGAGTGAGAGGAAGGTGGCCGGTGCTCTGTTCATTGTTCTCGCCGAGTGAGAGGAAGGTAGCTTGAGCTCTGTTCAATGTTCATGCTGAGTGAGAGGAAGGTGCTCTATGCACTGTTCATTGTTCACGCTGAGTGAGAGGAAGGTGTTCTATGCACTGTTTATTGTACACGCTGAGTGAGAGGAAGGTGGTCGGTGCTCTGTTCATTTTTCACGCTGAGTGAGAGGAAGTTGGTCTGTGCTCTGTTCATTGTTCACGCTGAGTGAGAGGAAGGTGCTCTATGCACTGTTCATTGTTCACGCTGAGTGAGAAGGTGGTCTGTGCTCTGTTCATTGTTCACGCTGAGTGAGAGGAAGGTGGTCTGTGCTCTGTTCATTGTTCTTGCCGAGTGAGAGGAAGGTGCTCAATGCACTGTTTATTGTTTACGCTGAGTGAGAGGAAGTTGGCTGTACTCTGTTCATTGTTCACGCCGAGTGAGAGGAAGGTGCTCTATGCCCTGTTCATTGTTCACGCTGAGTGAGAGGAAGGTGGTCTGTGCTCTGTTCATTGTTCACGCCGAGTGAGAGGAAGGTAGCCTGAGCTCTGTTCAATGTTCATGCTGAGTGAGAGGAATGTGCTCTATGCACTGTTCACGCTGAGTGAGAGGAAGGTGGCCTGTGCTCTGTTCATTGTTCATGCTGAGTGAGAGGAAGGTGCTCTATGCACTGTTCATTGTTCACGCTGAGTGAGAGGAAGGTGGTCTGTGCTCTGTTCATTGTTGATGCTGAGTGAGAGGAAGGTGGTCTGTGCTCTGTTCATTGTTCACGCCGAGTGAGAGGAAGGTGCTCTATGCACTGTTCATTGTTGACACTGAGTGAGAGGAAGGTGGTCTGTGCTCTGTTCATTGTTCACGCTGAGTGAGAGGAAGGTGGTCTGTGCTCTGTTCATTGTTCACGCTCAGTGAGAGGAAGGTTGTCTGTGCTCTCTTCATTGTTCACGCCGAGTGAGAGAAAGGTAGCCTGAGCTCTGTTCATTGACCATGCTGAGTGAGAGGAAGGTGCTCTAAGCACTGTTCATTATTCACGCTGAGTGAGAGGAAGGTGGTCTGTGCTCTGTTCGTTGTTCACGCTGAGTGAGAGGAAGTTGGTCTGTGCTCTGTTCATTGTTCATGCTGAGTGAGAGGAAGTTGCTCTATGCACTGTTCATTGTTCACGCTGAGTGAGAGGAAGGTGGTCTGTGCTCTGTTTATTGTTCACCCTGAGTGAGAGGAAGGTGGTCTGTGCTCTGTTCATTCTTCATGCTGAGTGAGAGGAAGGTGGTCTGTGCTCTGTTCATTGTTCACGCAGAGTGAGAGGAAGGTGCTCTATGCACTGTTCATTGTTCACGCTGAATGAGAGGAAGGTGGTCTGTGCTCTGTTCACTGTTCATGCTGAGTGAGAGGAAGGTGGTCTGTGCTCAGTTCATTGTTCACGTCGAGTGAGAGGAAGGTGCTCTATGCACAGTTCATTGTTCACGCTGAGTGAGAGGAAGGTGGTCTGTGCCCTGTTCATTGTTCATGCTGAGTGAGAGGAATGAGGTCTGTGCTCTGTTCATTGTTCACGCCGAGTAAGAGGAGGGTAGCCTGAGCTCTGTTCTATGTTCATGCTGAGTGAGAGGAAGGTGCTCTATGCACTGTTCATTGTTCACGCTGAGTGAGAGGAAGGTGGTCTGTGCTCTGTTCCTTGTTCACACTGAGTGAGAGGAAGGTGGTCTGTGCTCTGTTCATTGTTCACGCTAAGTGAGAGGAAGGAGCTCTATGCACTTTTTGTCTCATGCTGAGTGAGAGGAAGGTGCTGTATGCACTGTTCATTGTTCACGCTGAGTGAGAGGAAGGTGGCCTGTGCTCTGTTCATTGTTCACCCTGAGTGAGAGGATGGTGGGCTGTGCTCTGTTCATTGTTCACGCCAAGTGAGAGGAAGGTGCTCTCTGCACTCTAAATGGTTTACGCTGAGTGAGAAGAAGGTGGCCTGTGCTCTGTTCATTGTTCATGCTGAGTGAGAGGAAGGTGCTATATGCACTGTTCATTGTTCATGCTGAGTGAGAGGAAGGTGGCCTGTGCTCTGTTTATTGTTCACGCTGAGTGAGAGGAAGGTGGTCTGTGCTCTGTTCATTGTTCACACTGAGTGAGAGGAAGGTGCTCTATGCACTGTTCATTGTTCACGCTGAGTGAGAGGAAGGTGGTCTGTGCTCTGTTCATTGTTCATACTGAGTGAGAGGAAGGTGGTCTGTGCTCTGTTCATTGTTCACGCTAAGTGAGAGGAAGGAGCTCTATGCACTTTTTATTGTCTCATGCTGAGTAAGAGGAAGGTGCTCTATGCACTGTTCACGCTGAGTGAGAGGAAGGTGGCCTGTGCTCTGTTCATTGTTCACCGTGAGTGAGAGGAAGGTGGCCTGTGCTCTGTTCATTGTTCACGCCAAGTGAGAGGAAGGTGCTCTATGCACTCTTAATGGTTTACGCTGAGTGAGAAGAAGGTGGCCTGTGCTCTGTTCATTGTTCACGCCGAGTGAAAGGAAGGTGCTCTATGCACTGTTTATTGTTAATGCCGAGTGAGAGGAAGGTGCTCTATGCACTGTTTATTGTTCATACTGAGTGAGAGGAAGGTGCTCTGTGCACTGTTCATTGTTCACGCTGAGTGAGATGAAGGTGGCCTTTGCTCTGTTCATTGTTCACGCCGAGTGAGAGGAAGGTAGCCTGAGCTCTGTTAATTGTTCATGCGGAGTGAGAGGAAGGTGGTCTGTGCTCTGTTCATTGTTCGCGCTGAGTGAGAGGAAGGTGCTCTATGCACTGTTCATTGTTCATGCTGAGTGAGAGGAAGGTGGCCTGTGCTCTGTTCATTGTTCACGCTGAGTGAGAGGAAGGTGGTCTGTGCTCTGTTCATTGTTCACGCTGAGTGAGAGGAAGGTGCTCTATGCACTATTCATTGTTCACGCTGAGTGAGAGGAAGGTGGCCTGTGCTCTGTTCATTGTTCACGCTGAGTGAGAGGAATGTGGTCTGTGCTCTGTTCATTGTTCACGCTGAGTGAGAGGAAGGTAGCCTGGGCTCTCTTCATTGTTCATGCTGAGTGAGACGAAGGTGCTCTATGCACTGTTCATTGTTCACGCTGAGTGAGAGGAAGGTGGTCTGTGCTCTGTTCATTGTTCACACTGAGTGAGAGGAAGGTGGTCTGTGCTCTGTTCATTGTTCACGCTAAGTGAGAGGAAGGAGCTCTATGCACTTTTTATTGTCTCATGCTGAGTGAGAGGAAGGTGCTCTATGCACTGTTCATTGTTATTTTATTTATTCATTTATTTAATGAGTTTTATATAGCACTGGCTAGATTCGGAGGTATCAGTGCGCTTTACATGAGGATCAGAGAAGTTACAGTTTACAGGTTACATTTGTTACAAGAGCATAGTCAAACATAGGATAGGATAAAAAGCAATGTTACGGAAATTTTTCAAGGGAGGGGGAGGAAGGAGGCAAAAAGAGGGAGACGGAGAGAAACTGTGCCCAATGTCCGGCTGTGTAGGTGACGGCCGAGGGGATGAACCACGGCCGATCACCTCTATAGCTGTCAAGGCAGCTCCACCGGTCATCGGCAAAATCCAGTCGTCATCTTGAGGTTAGGCACTGTCCTGAGAGAGCTCTGCAAAGAATATTTCGGCTTCGAACGAAGTCCCCGGGCCAGATCATTAGGTCAGAGAGGGTTCCCAGAAATGCCCCCACTGCTATCATTTAAATGATGGAATGTGTCCGGACAGGCAGAACTCCACCATTGGATGGAGCCCGCGGATCGTGCAGTCCCCGGAGGAAACCAGGGGAAGATGCCAGGCTTTGGGACCCAGTTTTGTATGGGGAGTTCATGCTGCCTTTTCTCTCCATTTAACTGTTAAAACCTTGAGTGTGTCTTTCCTCCGGTGTACAGTCCTCCCCTTGTCACAGACGTCTGACTGGCCGCCATTTTAAAGTCAGGCGGGCCACGTTAGAGCCTTGTTGCGTCTCTGGGCGCTGTGGGGGGCCCTGTCCTACCACACTATTCCCTCCCGGTGCAGGTGCTTGCATTTGCGCCCTGACTCACCGGAAAACACTGGTGACCAAGGATTCTTTCACCGCCGCGTCGTCCCGATCCCCAGGGTTCAGCCGCTTCAGCACTACGTAAGCCGTTTGCAGGCAGTCACTTCCCTGCTGCCACACGGGGTCACTTCTGTATGCACCGGGGATGTAGAGGGGCAGCTCTGGGACACGCCGCTCCTCCAACGCAGTCTCCCGGGGGCCCGCTCCTGATTACGCGGCCCCCGTTCAGTTATATATTGAAGCGTGTCCACTACGCCCCAAGCGCCATTTTGAGGCGTGATCGCCTGGCAAGTTTATAAGCCGATTACACGGCAACGAAGCAGTTAAGGGGAAAGGCGCCCACAGCGTCAAACGCACCCAATGCTCCGATGTCGGTAGAGAGTTTTTCCAGCTGGTTTTGTTGTGGTGAAGTACCGCGCTCGGTTGCCGTGGCGTTGGGCTACCTCGGAGCTTCAGCTCCGAGCAGCCATGATGGACTCAGGCCATGCCTCTTTCCCCATTTTTCACTCTGAGTGAGAGGAAGGTGGTCTGTGCCCTGTTCATTGTTCATGCTGAGTGAGAGGAAGGAGGTCTGTGCTCTGTTCATTGTTCACGCCGAGTGAGAGGAGGGTAGCCTGAGCTCTGTTCTATGTTCATGCTGAGTGAGAGGAAGGTGCTCTATGCACTGTTCATTGTTCACGCTGAGTGAGAGGAAGGAGCTCTATGCACTTTTTATTGTCTCATGCTGAGTAAGAGGAAGGTGCTCTATGCACTGTTCATTGTTCACGCTGAGTGAGAGGAAGGTGGCCTGTTCTCTGTTCATTGTTCACCCTGAGTGAGAGGAAGGTGGCCTGTGCTCTGTTCATTGTTCACGCCAAGTAGGAGGAAGGTGCTCTATGCACTCTTAATGGTTTACGCTGAGTGAGAAGAAGGTGGCCTGTGCTCTGTTCATTGTTCACGCCGAGTGAAAGGAAGGTGCTCTATGCACTGTTTATTGTTAACGCCGAGTGAGATGAAGGTGCTCTATGCACTGTTTATTGTTCACACTGAGTGAGAGGAAGGTGCTCTGTGCACTGTTCATTGTTCACGCTGAGTGAGAGGAACGTGGCCTGTGCTCTGTTCATTGTTTACGCTGAGTGAGAGGAAGGTGGCTGGTGCTCTGTTCATTGTTCACGCTGAGTGAGAGGAAGGTGGCTGGTGCTCTGTTCATTGTTCACGCTGAGTGAGAGGAAGGTGACCTGTGCTCTGCTCATTGTTCCTACTGAGAGGAAGGTGGCCTGTGCTCTGTTCGTTAACGCCAAGTGAGAGGAAGGTGCTCTATGCACTGTTTATTGTTTACGCTGAGTGAGAGGAAGGCGGCCTGTGCTCTGTTCATTGTTCATGCCGAGTGAGAGGAAGGTGCTCCATGCATTTTTGTTTACGCTGAATGAGAGGAAGCTGCTCTATGCACTGTTTATTGTTTACGCTGAAAGAGAGGAAGGTGGCCGGTGCTCTGTTCATTGTTCACGCTGAGTGAGAGGAAGGTGGCCGGTGCTCTGTTCATTGTTCACGCTGAGTGAGAGGAAGTTGGCCTGTGCTCTGTTCATTGTTCCTACTGAGAGGAAAGTGGCCTGCGCTCTGTTCATTGTTCATGCTGAGTGAGAGGAAGGTGGTCTGTGCTTTGTTCATTGTTCACGCTGAGTGAGAGGAAGGTGGTCTGTGCTCTGTTCATTGTTCATGCTGAGTGAGAAGAAGGGGGTCTGTGCTCTGTTCATTGTTCACGCCGAGTGAGAGGAAGGTGCTCTATGCACTGTTCATTGTTCACGCTGAGTGAGAGGAAGGTGGCCTTTGCTCTGTTCATTGTTCACGCCGAGTGAGAGGAAGGTAGCCTGAGCTCTGTTAATTGTTCATGCTGAGTGAGAGGAAGGTGGTCTGTGCTCTGTTCATTGTTCGCGCTGAGTGAGAGGAAGGTGCTCTATGCACTGTTCATTGTTCACGCTGAGTGAGAGGAAGGTGGTCTGTGCTCTGTTCATTGTTCACGCTGAGTGAGAGGAAGGTGGTCTGTGCTCTGTACATTGTTCACGCCGAGTGAGAGGAAGGTGCTCTATGCACTGTTTATTGTTTAAGCTGAGTGAGAGGAAGGTGGCCGGTGCTCTGTTCATTGTTCACGCCGAGTGAGAGGAAGGTAGCCTGAGCTCTGTTCAATGTTCATGCTGAGTGAGAGGAAGGTGCTCTATGCACTATTCATTGTTCACACTGAGTGAGAGGAAGGTGGTCTGTGCTCTGTTCATTGTTCACGCTGAGTGAGAGGAAGGTGGTCTGTGCTCTGTTCATTGTTCACACTGAGTGAGACGAAGGTGCTCCATGCACTGTTCATTGTTCACGCTGAGTGCGAGGAAGGTGGTCTGTGCTCTGTTCATTGTTCACACAGAGTGAGAGGAAGGTGGTCTGTCCTCTGTTCATTGTTCACGCTGAGTGAGAGGAAGGTGCTCTATGCACTGATCATTGTTCACGCTGAGTGAGAGGAAGGTGGCCTGCTCTCTGTTCATTGTTCACGCCGAGTGAGAGGAAGGTAGACTGAGCTCTGTTCATTGTTCATGCTGAGTGAGAGGAAGGTGGTCTGTGCTCTGTTCATTGTTCATGCTGAGTGAGAGGAAGGTGGTCTGTGCTCTGTTCATTGTTCACGCTGAATGAGAGGAAGGTGCTCTATGCACTGTTCATTGTTGACGCTCAGTGAGAGTAAGGTGGTCTGTGCTCTGTTCATTGTTCACTCTTAGTGAGAGGAAGGTCGCCTATGCTCTGTTCATTGTTCACGCTGAGTGAGAAGAAGGTGTTCTATGCACTGTTCATTGTTCACGCTGAGTGAGAGGAAGGTGGCCGGTGCTCTGTTCATTGTTCTCGCCGAGTGAGAGGAAGGTAGCTTGAGCTCTGTTCAATGTTCATGCTGAGTGAGAGGAAGGTGCTCTATGCACTGTTCATTGTTCACGCTGAGTGAGAGGAAGGTGGCCTGTGCTCTGTTCATTGTTCACACCGAGTCAGAGGAAGGTGGTCTGTGCTCTGTTCATTGTTCACGCTGAGTGAGAGGAAGGTGCTCTATGCACTGTTCATTGTTCACGATGAGTGAGAGGAAGGTGGCCTGTGCTCTGTTCATTGTTCACGCCAAGTGAGACGAAGGTAACCTGAGCTCTGTTCATTGTTCATGCTGAGTGAGAGGAAGGTGGTCTGTGCTCTGTTCATTGTTCACGCTGAGTGAGAGGAAGGTGGCCTGTGCTCTGTTCATTGTTCACGCTGAGTGAGAGGAAGGTGCTTTATGCACTGTTCATTGTTCACGCCAAGTGAGAGGAAGGTGCTCTATGCACTGTTCATTGTTCACACTGAGTGAGAGGAAGGTGGTCTGTGCTCTGTTCATTGTTCACGCTGAGTGAGAGGAAGGTGGTCTGTGCTCTGTTCATTGTTCACGCTGAGTGAGAGGAAGGTGGTCTGTGCTCTCTTCATTGTTCACGCCGAGTGAGAGGAAGGTAGCCTGGGCTCTGTTCATTGTTCATGCTGAGTGAGAGGAAGGTGGTCTGTGCTCTGTTCATTGTTCACGCTAAGTGAGAGGAAGGAGCTCTATGCACTTTTTATTGTCTCATGCTGAGTGAGAGGAAGGTGCTCTATGCACTGTTCATTGTTCACGCTGAGTGAGAGGAAGGTGGTCTGTGCTCTGTTCATTGTTATTTTATTTATTCATTTATTTAATGAGTTTTATATAGCACTGGCTAGACCCGGAGGTATCAGTGCGCTTTACATGAGGATCAGAGAAGTTACAGTTTACAGGTTACATTTGTTACAAGAGCATAGTCAAACATAGGATAGGATAAAAAGCAATGTTACAGAATTTTGTCAAGGGAGGGGGAGGAAGGAGACAAAAAGAGGGAGACGGAGAGAAACTGTGCCGAATGTCCGGCTGGGTAGGTGACGGCCGAGGGGATGAACCACGGCCGATCACCTCTATAGCTGTCAAGGCAGCTACACCGGTCATCGGCAAAATCCAGTCGTCATCTTGAGGTTAGGCACTGTCCTGAGAGAGCTCTGCAAAGAATATTTCGGCTTCGAACGAAGTCCCCGGGCCAGATCATTAGGTCAGAGAGGGTTCCCAGAAATGCCCCCACTGCTATCATTTAAATGATGGAATGTGTCCGGACAGTTAGAACTCCACCATTGGATGGAGCCCGTGGATCGTGCAGTCCCCGGAGGAAACCAGGGGAAGATGCCAGGCTTTGGGACCCAGCTTTGTATGGGGAGATCATGCTGCCTTTTCTCTCCATTTAACTGTTAAAACCTTGAGTGTGTCTTTCCTCCGGTGTAGAGTCCTCCCCTTGTCACAGACGTCTGACTGGCCGCCATTTTAAAGTCAGTCGGGCCACGTTAGAGCCTTGTTGCGTCTCTGGGCGCTGTGGGGGGCCCTGTCCTACCACACTATTCCCTCCCGGTGCAGGTGCTTGCATTTGCGCCCTGACTCACCGGAAAACACTGGTGACCAAGGATTCTTTCACCGCCGCGTCGTCCCGGTCCCCAGGGTTCAGCCGTTTCAGCACTCCGTAAGCCGTTTGCAGGCAGTCACTTCCCTGCCGCCACACGGGGTCACTTCTGTATGCACCGGGGATGCAGAGGGGCAGCTCTGGGACACGCCGCTCCTCCAACGCAGTCTCCCGGGGGCCCGCTCCTGATTACGCGGCCCCCGTTCAGTTATATATTGAAGCGTGTCCACTACGCCCCAAGCGCCATTTTGAGGCGTGATCGCCTGGCAAGTTTAAGGCGATTACACGGCAACGAAGCAGTTAAGGGAAAGGCGCCCACAGCGTCAAACGCACCCAATGCTCCGATGTCGGTAGAGAGTTTTTCCAGCTGGTTTTGGTGTGGTGAAGTACCGCGCTCGGTTGCCGTGGCGTTGGGCTACCTCGGAGCTTCAGCTCCGAGCAGCCATGATGGACTCAGGCCATGCCTCTTTCCCCATTTTTCACTCTGAGTGAGAGGAAGGTGGTCTGTGCCCTGTTCATTGTTCATGCTGAGTGAGAGGAAGGAGGTCTGTGCTCTGTTCATTGTTCACGCCGAGTGAGAGGAGGGTAGCCTGAGCTCTGTTCTATGTTCATGCTGAGTGAGAGGAAGGTGCTCTATGCACTGTTCATTGTTCACTCTAAGTGAGAGGAAGGAGCTCTATGCACTTTTTATTGTCTCATGCAGAGTGAGAGGAAGGTGCTCTATGCACTGTTCATTGTTCACGCTGAGTGAGAGGAAGGTGGTCTGTGCTCTGTTCATTGTTCACGCTAAGTGAGAGGAAGGAGCTCTATGCACTTTTTATTGTCTCATGCTGAGTGAGAGGAAGGTGCTCTATGCACTGTTCATTGTTCACGCTGAGTGAGAGGAAGGTGACCTGTGATCTGTTCATTGTTCACCCTGAGTGAGAGGAAGGTGGCCTGTGCTCTGTTCATTGTTCACGCCAAGTGAGAGGAAGGTTCTCTATGCACTCTTAATGGTTTACGCTGAGCGAGAAGAAGGTGGCCTGTGCTCTGTTCATTGTTCATGCCGAGTGAAAGGAAGGTGCTCTATGCACTGTTTATTGTTAACGCCGAGTGAGAGGAAGGTGCTCTATGCACTGTTTATTGTTCACACTGAGTGAGAGGAAGGTGCTCTGTGCACTGTTCATTGTTCACGCTGAGTGAGAGGAAGGTGGCCTGTGCTCTGTTCATTGTTTACGCTGAGTGAGAGGAAGGTGGCTGGTGCTCTGTTCATTGTTCACGCTGAGTGAGAGGAAGGTGGCTGGTGCTCTGTTCATTCTTCACGCTGAGTGAGAGGAAGGTGACCTGTGCTCTGTTCATTGTTCCTACTGAGAGGAAGGTGGCCTGTGCTCTGTTCGTTAACGCCAAGTGAGAGGAAGGTGCTCTATGCACTGTTTATTGTTTACGCTGAGTGAGAGGAAGGCGGCCTGTGCTCTGTTCATTGTTCACGCCGAGTGAGAGGAAGGTGCTCCATGCATTTTTGTTTACGCTGAGTGAAAGGAAGGTGTCCGGTGCTCTGTTCATTGTTCACGCCGAGTGAGAAGAAGCTGCTCTATGCACTGTTTATTGTTTACGCTGAAAGAGAGGAAGGTGGCCGGTGCTCTGTTCATTGTTCACGCTGAGTGAGAGGAAGGTGGCCGGTGCTCTGTTCATTGTTCACGCTGAGTGAGAGGAAGTTGGCCTGTGCTCTGTTCATTGTTTCTACTGAGAGGAAAGTGGCCTGCGCTCTGTTCATTGTTCATGCTGAGTGAGAGGAAGGTGGTCTGTGCTTTGTTCATTGTTCACGCTGAGTGAGAGGAAGGTGGTCTGTGCTCTGTTCATTGTTCACGCTGAGTGAGAGGAAGGTGGTCTGTGCTCTGTACATTGTTCACGCCGAGTGAGAGGAAGTTGCTCTATGCACTGTTTATTGTTTACGCTGAGTGAGAGGAAGGTGGCCGGTGCTCTGTTCATTGTTCACGCCAAGTGAGAGGAAGGTAGCCTGAGCTCTGTTCAATGTTCATGCTGAGTGAGAGGAAGGTGCTCTATGCACTATTCATTGTTCACACTGAGTGAGAGGAAGGTGGTCTGTGCTCTGTTCATTGTTCACACTGAGTGAGACGAAGGTGCTCCATGCACTGTTCATTGTTCACGCTGAGTGTGAGGAAGGTGGTCTGTGCTCTGTTCATTGTTCACACAGAGTGAGAGGAAGGTGGTCTGTCCTCTGTTCATTGTTCACGCTGAGTGAGAGGAAGGTGCTCTATGCACTGATCATTGTTCACGCTGAGTGAGAGGAAGGCGGCCTGTGCTCTGTTCATTGTTCACGCCGAGTGAGAGGAAGGTAGACTGAGCTCTGTTCATTGTTCATGCTGAGTGAGAGGAAGGTGGTCTGTGCTCTGTTCATTGTTCACGCTGAGTGAGAGGAAGGTGCTCTGTGCACTGTTCATTGTTCATGCTGAGTGAGAGGAAGGTGGTCTGTGCTCTGTTTATTGTTCATGCTGAGTGAGAGGAAGGTGGTCTGTGCTCTGTTCATTGTTCACGCCGAATGAGAGGAAGGTGCTCTATGCACTGTTCATTGTTGACGCTCAGTGAGAGGAAGGTGGTCTGTACTCTGTTCATTGTTCACTCTGAGTGAGAGGAAGGTAGCCTGAGCTCTGTTCATTGTTCATGCTGAGTGAGAGGAAGGTCGTCTATGCTCTGTTCATTGTTCAAGCTGAGTGAGAAGAAGGTGCTCTATGCACTGTTCATTGTTCACGCTGAGTGAGAGGAAGGTGGCCGGTGCTCTGTTCATTGTTCTCGCCGAGTGAGAGGAAGGTAGCTTGAGCTCTGTTCAATGTTCATGCTGAGTGAGAGGAAGGTGCTCTATGCACTGTTCATTGTTCACGCTGAGTGAGAGGAAGGTGGTCTGTGCTCTGTTCATTGTTCACGCCGAGTGAGAGGAAGGTGTTCTATGCACTGTTTATTGTTCACGCTGAGTGAGAGGAAGGTGGTCGGTGCTCTGTTCATTGTTCACGCTGAGTGAGAGGAAGTTGGTCTGTGCTCTGTTCATTGTTCACGCTGAGTGAGAGGAAGGTGCTCTATGCACTGTTCATTGTTCACGCTGAGTGAGAAGGTGGTCTGTGCTCTGTTCATTGTTCACGCTGAGTGAGAGGAAGGTGGTCTGTGCTCTGTTCATTGTTCTTGCCGAGTGAGAGGAAGGTGCTCTATGCACTGTTTATTGTTTACGCTGAGTGAGAGGAAGTTGGCTGTACTCTGTTCATTGTTCACGCCGAGTGAGAGGAAGGTGCTCTATGCCCTGTTCATTGTTCACGCTGAGTGAGAGGAAGGTGGTCTGTGCTCTGTTCATTGTTCATGCCGAGTGAGAGGAAGGTAGCCTGAGCTCTGTTCAATGTTCATGCTGAGTGAGAGGAATGTGCTCTATGCACTGTTCATTGTTCACGCTGAGTGAGAGGAAGGTGGTCTGTGCTCTGTTCATTGTTCACGCTGAGTGAGAGGAAGTTGTTCTGTGCTCTGTTAATTGTTCACGCTGAGTGAGAGGAAGGTAGCCTGAGCTCTGTTCATTGTTCA
The DNA here is from genome assembly GCA_963921515.1 of Calotriton arnoldi. NCBI lineage: Eukaryota > Metazoa > Chordata > Amphibia > Caudata > Salamandridae > Calotriton > Calotriton arnoldi. Next base: position 2,063,171 of record CAWUFW010002725.1, read on the forward strand.
CGCTGAGTGAGAGGAATGTGGTCTGTGCTCTGTTCATTGTTCATGCTGAGTGAGAGAAAGGAGGTCTGTGCTCTGTTCATTGTTCACACTGAGTGAGAGGAAGGTGCTCTATGCACTGTTCATTGTTCACGCTGAGTGAGAGGAAGGTGGTCTGTGCTTTGTTCATTGTTCACGCCGAGTGAGCAGAAGGTGGTCTGTGGTCTGTTCATTGTTCACGCTGAGTGAGAGGAAGGTGGCCTATGCTCTGTTCATTGTTCACGCCGAGTGAGAGGAAGGTAGCCTGAGCTCTGTTCATTGTTCATTCTGAGTGAGAGGAAGGTGGTCTGTGCTCCGTTCATTGTTCACGCTGTGTGAGAGGAAGGTGCTCTATGCACTGTTCATTGTTCACGCTGAGTAAGAAGAAGGTGGTCTGTGCTCTGTTCATTGTTCATGCTGAGTCAGAGGAAGGTGGTCTGTGCTCTGTTCATTATTCACGCCGAGTGAGAGGAAGGTGCTCTATGCACTGTTTATTGTTTTTGCTTGGTGAGAGGAAGGTAGCCTGAGCTCTGTTCAATGTTCATTCTGAGTGAGAGGAAGGTGGTCTGTGCTCTGTTCATTGTTCACGCTGAGTGAGAGGGAGGTGCTCTATGCACTGTTCATTGTTCATGCTGAGTGAGAAGAAGGTGGTCTGTGCTCTGTTCATTGTTCACGCCAAGTGAGAGGAAGGTAGCCTGAGCTCTGTTCATTGTTCATTCTGAGTGAGAGGAAGGTGGTCTGTGCTCCGTTCATTGTTCACGCTGTGTGAGAGGAAGGTGCTCTATGCACTGTTCATTGTTCATGCTGAGTGAGAAGAAGGTGGTCTGTGCTCTGTTCATTGTTCATGCTGAGTGAGAGGAAGGTGGTCTGTGCTCTGTTCATTGTTCACGCCGAGTGAGAGGAAGGTGCTCTATGCACTGTTCATTGTTTACGCTGAGTGAGAGGAAGGTGCTCTATGCACTGTTCATTGTTCACGCTGAGTGAGAAGGTGGTCTGTGCTCTGTTCATTGTTCATGCCGAGTGAGAGGAAGGTGCTCTATGCACTGTTTATTGTTTACGCTGAGTGTGAGGAAGGTGGCCGGTGCTCTGTTCATTGTTCACGCTGAGTGAGAGAAAGGTGGCCTGTGCTCTATTCATTATTCTCGCTGAGTGAGAGGAAGGTGCTCTATGCACTGTTTATTGTTTACACTGAGTGAGAGGCAGGTGGCCAGTGCTCTGTTCCTTCTTCACACTGAGTGAGAGGAAGGTGGTCTGTGCTCTGTTCATTGTTCACGCTGAGTGAGAGGAAGGTGGCTGGTGCTCTGTTCATTGTTCATGCTGAGTGAGAGGAAGGTGCTCTATGCATTGTTCACGCTGAGTGAGAGGAAGGTGGCCTGTGCTCTGTTCATTGTTCACGCTGAGTGAGAGGAGTGTGGCCTGTGGTCTGTTCATTGTTTACGCTGAGTGAGAGTAAGGTGCTCCATGCACTGTTCATTGTTCACGCTGAGTGAGAGGAAGGTGCTCTATGCACTGTTCATTGTTCACGCTGAGTGAGAGGAAGGTGGTCTGTGCTCTGTTCATTGTTCACGCTGAGTGAGAGGAAGGTGGTCTGTGCTCTGTTCATTGTTCACGCTGAGTGAGAGGAAGGTGGTCTGTGCTCTCTTCATTGTTCACGCTGAGTGAGAGGAAGGTAGTCTGTGCTCTGTTCATTGTTCACGCTAAGTGAGAGGAAGGAGCTCTATGCACTTTTTATTGTCTCATGCTGAGTGAGAGGAAGGTGCTCTATGCACTGTTCATTGTTATTTTATTTATTCATTTATTTAATGAGTTTTATATAGCACTGGCTAGACCCGGAGGTATCAGTGCACTTTACATGAGGATCAGAGAAGTTACAGTTTACAGGTTACATTTGTTACAAGAGCATAGTCAAACATAGGATAGGATAAAAAGCAATGTTACGGAAATTTTTCAAGGGAGGGGGAGGAAGGAGACAAAAAGAGGGAGACGGAGAGAAACTGTGCCCAATGTCCTGCTGTGTAGGTGACGGCCGAGGGGATGAACCACGGCCGATCACCTCTATAGCTGTCAAGGCAGCTCCACCGGTCATCGGCAAAATCCAGTCGTCATCTTGAGGTTAGGCACTGTCCTGAGAGAGCTCTGCAAAGAATATTTCGGCTTCGAACGAAGTCCCCGGGCCAGATCATTAGGTCAGAGAGGGTTCCCAGAAATGCCCCCACTGCTATCATTTAAATGATGGAATGTGTCCGGACAGGCAGAACTCCACCATTGGATGGAGCCCGCGGATCGTGCAGTCCCCGGAGGAAACCAGGGGAAGATGCCAGGCTTTGGGACCCAGTTTTGTATGGGGAGTTCATGCTGCCTTTTCTCTCCATTTAACTGTTAAAACCTTGAGTGTGTCTTTCCTCCGGTGTACAGTCCTCCCCTTGTCACAGACGTCTGACTGGCCGCCATTTTAAAGTCAGGCGGGCCACGTTAGAGCCTTGTTGCGTCTCTGGGCGCTGTGGGGGGCCCTGTCCTACCACACTATTCCCTCCCGGTGCAGGTGCTTGCATTTGCGCCCTGACTCACCGGAAAACACTGGTGACCAAGGATTCTTTCACCGCCGCGTCGTCCCGATCCCCAGGGTTCAGCCGCTTCAGCACTACGTAAGCCGTTTGCAGGCAGTCACTTCCCTGCTGCCACACGGGGTCACTTCTGTATGCACCGGGGATGTAGAGGGGCAGCTCTGGGACACGCCACTCCTCCAACGAAGTCTCCCGGGGGCCCGCTCCTGATTACGCGGCCCCCGTTCAGTTATATATTGAAGCGTGTCCACTACGCCCCAAGCGCCATTTTGAGGCGTGATCGCCTGGCAAGTTTATAAGCCGATTACACGGCAACGAAGCAGTTAAGGGGAAAGGCGCCCACAGCGTCAAACGCACCCAATGCTCCGATGTCGGTAGAGAGTTTTTCCAGCTGGTTTTGTTGTGGTGAAGTACCGCGCTCGGTTGCCGTGGCGTTGGGCTACCTCGGAGCTTCAGCTCCGAGCAGCCATGATGGACTCAGGCCATGCCTCTTTCCCCATTTTTCACTCTGAGTGAGAGGAAGGTGGTCTGTGCCCTGTTCATTGTTCATGCTGAGTGAGAGGAAGGAGGTCTGTGCTCTGTTCATTGTTCACGCCGAGTGAGAGGAGGGTAGCCTGAGCTCTGTTCTATGTTCATGCTGAGTGAGAGGAAGGTGCTCTATGCACTGTTCATTGTTCACGCTGAGTGAGAGGAAGGAGCTCTATGCACTTTTTATTGTCTCATGCTGAGTAAGAGGAAGGTGCTCTATGCACTGTTCATTGTTCACGCTGAGTGAGAGGAAGGTGGCCTGTGCTCTGTTCATTGTTCACCCTGAGTGAGAGGAAGGTGGCCTGTGCTCTGTTCATTGTTCACGCCAAGTAGGAGGAAGGTGCTCTATGCACTCTTAATGGTTTACGCTGAGTGAGAAGAAGGTGGCCTGTGCTCTGTTCATTGTTCACGCCGAGTGAAAGGAAGGTGCTCTATGCACTGTTTATTGTTAACGCCGAGTGAGATGAAGGTGCTCTTTGCACTGTTTATTGTTCACACTGAGTGAGAGGAAGGTGCTCTGTGCACTGTTCATTGTTCACGCTGAGTGAGAGGAACGTGGCCTGTGCTCTGTTCATTGTTTACGCTGAGTGAGAGGAAGGTGGCTGGTGCTCTGTTCATTGTTCACGCTGAGTGAGAGGAAGGTGGCTGGTGCTCTGTTCATTGTTCACGCTGAGTGAGAGGAAGGTGACCTGTGCTCTGCTCATTGTTCCTACTGAGAGGAAGGTGGCCTGTGCTCTGTTCGTTAACGCCAAGTGAGAGGAAGGTGCTCTATGCACTGTTTATTGTGTACGCTGAGTGAGAGGAAGGCGGCCTGTGCTCTGTTCATTGTTCACGCCGAGTGAGAGGAAGGTGCTCCATGCATTTTTGTTTACGCTGAATGAGAGGAAGCTGCTCTATGCACTGCTTATTGTTTACGCTGAAAGAGAGGAACGTGGCCGGTGCTCTGTTCATTGTTCACGCTGAGTGAGAGGAAGGTGGCCGGTGCTCTGTTCATTGTTCACGCTGAGTGAGAGGAAGTTGGCCTGTGCTCTGTTCATTGTTCCTACTGAGAGGAAAGTGGCCTGCGCTCTGTTCATTGTTCATGCTGAGTGAGAGGAAGGTGGTCTGTGCTTTGTTCATTGTTCACGCTGAGTGAGAGGAAGGTGGTCTGTGCTCTGTTCATTGTTCATGCTGAGTGAGAAGAAGGGGGTCTGTGCTCTGTTCATTGTTCACGCCGAGTGAGAGGAAGGTGCTCTATGCACTGTTCATTGTTCATGCTGAGTGAGAGGAAGGTGGCCTTTGCTCTGTTCATTGTTCACGCCGAGTGAGAGGAAGGTAGCCTGAGCTCTGTTAATTGTTCATGCTGAGTGAGAGGAAGGTGGTCTGTGCTCTGTTCATTGTTCGCGCAGAGTGAGAGGAAGGTGCTCTATGCACTGTTCATTGTTCACGCTGAGTGAGAGGAAGGTGGTCTGTGCTCTGTTCATTGTTCACGCTGAGTGAGAGGAAGGTGGTCTGTGCTCTGTACATTGTTCACGCCGAGTGAGAGGAAGGTGCTCTATGCACTGTTTATTGTTTAAGCTGAGTGAGAGGAAGGTGGCCGGTGCTCTGTTCATTGTTCACGCCGAGTGAGAGGAAGGTAGCCTGAGCTCTGTTCAATGTTCATGCTGAGTGAGAGGAAGGTGCTCTATGCACTATTCATTGTTCACACTGAGTGAGAGGAAGGTGGTCTGTGCTCTGTTCATTGTTCACGCTGAGTGAGAGGAAGGTGGTCTGTGCTCTGTTCATTGTTCACACTGAGTGAGACGAAGGTGCTCCATGCACTGTTCATTGTTCACGCTGAGTGCGAGGAAGGTGGTCTGTGCTCTGTTCATTGTTCACACAGAGTGAGAGGAAGGTGGTCTGTCCTCTGTTCATTGTTCACGCTGAGTGAGAGGAAGGTGCTCTATGCACTGATCATTGTTCACGCTGAGTGAGAGGAAGGTGGCCTGCTCTCTGTTCATTGTTCACGCCGAGTGAGAGGAAGGTAGACTGAGCTCTGTTCATTGTTCATGCTGAGTGAGAGGAAGGTGGTCTGTGCTCTGTTCATTGTTCATGCTGAGTGAGAGGAAGGTGGTCTGTGCTCTGTTCATTGTTCACGCTGAATGAGAGGAAGGTGCTCTATGCACTGTTCATTGTTGACGCTCAGTGAGAGTAAGGTGGTCTGTGCTCTGTTCATTGTTCACTCTGAGTGAGAGGAAGGTCGCCTATGCTCTGTTCATTGTTCACGCTGAGTGAGAAGAAGGTGTTCTATGCACTGTTCATTGTTCACGCTGAGTGAGAGGAAGGTGGCCGGTGCTCTGTTCATTGTTCTCGCCGAGTGAGAGGAAGGTAGCTTGAGCTCTGTTCAATGTTCATGCTGAGTGAGAGGAAGGTGCTCTATGCACTGTTCATTGTTCACGCTGAGTGAGAGGAAGGTGGCCTGTGCTCTGTTCATTGTTCACACCGAGTCAGAGGAAGGTGGTCTGTGCTCTGTTCATTGTTCACGCTGAGTGAGAGGAAGGTGCTCTATGCACTGTTCATTGTTCACGATGAGTGAGAGGAAGGTGGCCTGTGCTCTGTTCATTGTTCACGCCAAGTGAGACGAAGGTAACCTGAGCTCTGTTCATTGTTCATGCTGAGTGAGAGGAAGGTGGTCTGTGCTCTGTTCATTGTTCACGCTGAGTGAGAGGAAGGTGGCCTGTGCTCTGTTCATTGTTCACGCTGAGTGAGAGGAAGGTGCTTTATGCACTGTTCATTGTTCACGCCAAGTGAGAGGAAGGTGCTCTATGCACTGTTCATTGTTCACACTGAGTGAGAGGAAGGTGGTCTGTGCTCTGTTCATTGTTCACGCTGAGTGAGAGGAAGGTGGTCTGTGCTCTGTTCATTGTTCACGCTGAGTGAGAGGAAGGTGGTCTGTGCTCTCTTCATTGTTCACGCCGAGTGAGAGGAAGGTAGCCTGGGCTCTGTTCATTGTTCATGCTGAGTGAGAGGAAGGTGGTCTGTCCTCTGTTCATTGTTCACGCTAAGTGAGAGGAAGGAGCTCTATGCACTTTTTATTGTCTCATGCTGAGTGAGAGGAAGGTGCTCTATGCACTGTTCATTGTTCACGCTGAGTGAGAGGAAGGTGGTCTGTGCTCTGTTCATTGTTATTTTATTTATTCATTTATTTAATGAGTTTTATATAGCACTGGCTAGACCCGGAGGTATCAGTGCGCTTTACATGAGGATCAGAGAAGTTACAGTTTACAGGTTACATTTGTTACAAGAGCATAGTCAAACATAGGATAGGATAAAAAGCAATGTTACGGAATTTTGTCAAGGGAGGGGGAGGAAGGAGACAAAAAGAGGGAGACGGAGAGAAACTGTGCCCAATGTCCGGCTGGGTAGGTGACGGCCGAGGGATGAACCACGGCCGATCACCTCTATAGCTGTCAAGGCAGCTACACTGGTCATCGGCAAAATCCAGTCGTCATCTTGAGGTTAGGCACTGTCCTGAGAGAGCTCTGCAAAGAATATTTCGGCTTCGAACGAAGTCCCCGGGCCAGATCATTAGGTCAGAGAGGGTTCCCAGAAATGCCCCCACTGCTATCATTTAAATGATGGAATGTGTCCGGACAGTTAGAACTCCACCATTGGATGGAGCCCGTGGATCGTGCAGTCCCCGGAGGAAACCAGGGGAAGATGCCAGGCTTTGGGACCCAGCTTTGTATGGGGAGATCATGCTGCCTTTTCTCTCCATTTAACTGTTAAAACCTTGAGTGTGTCTCTCCTCCGGTGTAGAGTCCTCCCCTTGTCACAGACGTCTGACTGGCCGCCATTTTAAAGTCAGTCGGGCCACGTTAGAGCCTTGTTGCGTCTCTGGGCGCTGTGGGGGGACCCTGTCCTACCACACTATTCCCTCCCGGTGCAGGTGCTTGCATTTGCGCCCTGACTCACCGGAAAACACTGGTGACCAAGGATTCTTTCACCGCCGCGTCGTCCCGGTCCCCAGGGTTCAGCCGTTTCAGCACTCCGTAAGCCGTTTGCAGGCAGTCACTTCCCTGCCGCCACACGGGGTCACTTCTGTATGCACCGGGGATGCAGAGGGGCAGCTCTGGGACACGCCGCTCCTCCAACGCAGTCTCCCGGGGGCCCGCTCCTGATTACGCGGCCCCCGTTCAGTTATATATTGAAGCGTGTCCACTACGCCCCAAGCGCCATTTTGAGGCGTGATCGCCTGGCAAGTTTAAGGCGATTACACGGCAACGAAGCAGTTAAGGGGAAAGGCGCCCACAGCGTCAAACGCACCCAATGCTCCGATGTCGGTAGAGAGTTTTTCCAGCTGGTTTTGGTGTGGTGAAGTACCGCGCTCGGTTGCCGTGGCGTTGGGCTACCTCGGAGCTTCAGCTCCGAGCAGCCATGATGGACTCAGGCCATGCCTCTTTCCCCATTTTTCACTCTGAGTGAGAGGAAGGTGGTCTGTGCCCTGTTCATTGTTCATGCTGAGTGAGAGGAAGGAGGTCTGTGCTCTGTTCATTGTTCACGCCGAGTGAGAGGAGGGTAGCCTGAGCTCTGTTCTATGTTCATGCTGAGTGAGAGGAAGGTGCTCTATGCACTGTTCATTGTACACTCTAAGTGAGAGGAAGGAGCTCTATGCACTTTTTATTGTCTCATGCTGAGTGAGAGGAAGGTGCTCTATGCACTGTTCATTGTTCACGCTGAGTGAGAGGAAGGTGGTCTGTGCTCTGTTCATTGTTCACGCTAAGTGAGAGGAAGGAGCTCTATGCACTTTTTATTGTCTCATGCTGAGTGAGAGGAAGGTGCTCTATGCACTGTTCATTGTTCACGCTGAGTGAGAGGAAGGTGACCTGTGATCTGTTCATTGTTCACCCTGAGTGAGAGGAAGGTGGCCTGTGCTCTGTTCATTGTTCACGCCAAGTGAGAGGAAGGTTCTCTATGCACTCTTAATGGTTTACGCTGAGTGAGAGGAAGGCGGCCTGTGCTCTGTTCATTGTTCACACTGAGTGAGAGGAAGGTGCTCTATGCACTGTTTATTGTTAACGCCGAGTGAGAGGAAGGTGCTCTATGCACTGTTTATTGTTCACACTGAGTGAGAGGAAGGTGCTCTGTGCACTGTTCATTGTTCACGCTGAGTGAGAGGAAGGTGGCCTGTGCTCTGTTCATTGTTTACGCTGAGTGAGAGGAAGGTGGCTGGTGCTCTGTTCATTGTTCACGCTGAGTGAGAGGAAGGTGGCTGGTGCTCTGTTCATTGTTCACGCTGAGTGAGAGGAAGGTGACCTGTGCTCTGTTCATTGTTCCTACTGAGAGGAAGGTGGCCTGTGCTCTGTTCGTTAACGCCAAGTGAGAGGAAGGTGCTCTATGCACTGTTTATTGTTTACGCTGAGTGAGAGGAAGGCGGCCTGTGCTCTGTTCATTGTTCACGCCGAGTGAGAGGAAGGTGCTCCATGCATTTTTGTTTACGCTGAGTGAAAGGAAGGTGTCCGGTGCTCTGTTCATTGTTCACGCCGAGTGAGAAGAAGCTGCTCTATGCACTGTTTATTGTTTACGCTGAAAGAGAGGAAGGTGGCCGGTGCTCTGTTCATTGTTCACGCTGAGTGAGAGGAAGGTGGCCGGTGCTCTGTTCATTGTTCACGCTGAGTGAGAGGAAGTTGGCCTGTGCTCTGTTCATTGTTTCTACTGAGAGGAAAGTGGCCTGCGCTCTGTTCATTGTTCATGCTGAGTGAGAGGAAGGTGGTCTGTGCTTTGTTCATTGTTCACGCTGAGTGAGAGGAAGGTGGTCTGTGCTCTGTTCATTGTTCACGCTGAGTGAGAGGAAGGTGGTCTGTGCTCTGTACATTGTTCACGCCGAGTGAGAGGAAGTTGCTCTATGCACTGTTTATTGTTTACGCTGAGTGAGAGGAAGGTGGCCGGTGCTCTGTTCATTGTTCACGCCAAGTGAGAGGAAGGTAGCCTGAGCTCTGTTCAATGTTCATGCTGAGTGAGAGGAAGGTGCTCTATGCACTATTCATTGTTCACACTGAGTGAGAGGAAGGTGGTCTGTGCTCTGTTCATTGTTCACACTGAGTGAGAGGAAGGTGGTCTGTGCTCTGTTCATTGTTCACACTGAGTGAGACGAAGGTGCTCCATGCACTGTTCATTGTTCACGCTGAGTGCGAGGAAGGTGGTCTGTGCTCTGTTCATTGTTCACACAGAGTGAGAGGAAGGTGGTCTGTCCTCTGTTCATTGTTCACGCTGAGTGAGAGGAAGGTGCTCTATGCACTGATCATTGTTCACGCTGAGTGAGAGGAAGGCGGCCTGTGCTCTGTTCATTGTTCACGCCGAGTGAGAGGAAGGTAGACTGAGCTCTGTTCATTGTTCATGCTGAGTGAGAGGAAGGTGGTCTGTGCTCTGTTCATTGTTCACGCTGAGTGAGAGGAAGGTGCTCTGTGCACTGTTCATTGTTCATGCTGAGTGAGAGGAAGGTGGTCTGTGCTCTGTTCATTGTTCATGCTGAGTGAGAGGAAGGTGGTCTGTGCTCTGTTCATTGTTCACGCCGAATGAGAGGAAGGTGCTCTATGCACTGTTCATTGTTGACGCTCAGTGAGAGGAAGGTGGTCTGTACTCTGTTCATTGTTCACTCTGAGTGAGAGGAAGGTAGCCTGAGCTCTGTTCATTGTTCATGCTGAGTGAGAGGAAGGTCGTCTATGCTCTGTTCATTGTTCAAGCTGAGTGAGAAGAAGGTGCTCTATGCACTGTTCATTGTTCACGCTGAGTGAGAGGAAGGTGGCCGGTGCTCTGTTCATTGTTCTCGCCGAGTGAGAGGAAGGTAGCTTGAGCTCTGTTCAATGTTCATGCTGAGTGAGAGGAAGGTGCTCTATGCACTGTTCATTGTTCACGCTGAGTGAGAGGAAGGTGGTCTGTGCTCTGTTCATTGTTCACGCCGAGTGAGAGGAAGGTGTTCTATGCACTGTTTATTGTTCACGCTGAGTGAGAGGAAGGTGGTCGGTGCTCTGTTCATTGTTCACGCTGAGTGAGAGGAAGTTGGTCTGTGCTCTGTTCATTGTTCACGCTGAGTGAGAGGAAGGTGCTCTATGCACTGTTCATTGTTCACGCTGAGTGAGAAGGTGGTCTGTGCTCTGTTCATTGTTCATGCTGAGTGAGAGGAAGGTGGTCTGTGCTCTGTTCATTGTTCTTGCCGAGTGAGAGGAAGGTAGCCTGAGCTCTGTTCAATGTTCATGCTGAGTGAGAGGAATGTGCTCTATGCACTGTTAACGCTGAGTGAGAGGAAGGTGGTCTGTGCTCTGTTCATTGTTCACGCCGAGTGAGAGGAAGGTGGTCTGTGCTCTATTCATTGTTCACGCTGAGTGAGAGGAAGGTGCTCTATGCACTGTTCATTGTTCACGCTGAGTGAGAGGAAGGTGGCCTGTGCTCTGTTCATTGTTCACGCCGAGTGAGAGGAAGGTAGACTGAGGACTGTTCATTGTTCATGCAGAGTGAGAGGAAGGTGGTCTGTGCTCTGTTCATTGTTCACGCTGAGTGAGAGGAAGTTGTTCTGTGCTCTGTTCATTGTTCACGCTGAGTGAGAGGAAGGTAGCCTGAGCTCTGTTCATTGTTCACGCTGAGTGAGAGGAATGTGGTCTGTGCTCTGTTCATTGTTCATGCTGAGTGAGAGAAAGGAGGTCTGTGCTCTGTTCATTGTTCACACTGAGTGAGAGGAAGGTGCTCTATGCACTGTTCATTGTTCACGCTGAGTGAGAGGAAGGTGGTCTGTGCTTTGTTCATTGTTCACGCCGAGTGAGCGGAAGGTGGTCTGTTCATTGTTCACGCTGAGTGAGAGGAAGGTGGCCTATGCTCTGTTCATTGTTCACGCCGAGTGAGAGGAAGGTAGCCTGAGCTCTGTTCATTGTTCATTCTGAGTGAGAGGAAGGTGGTCTGTGCTCCGTTCATTGTTCACGCTGTGTGAGAGGAAGGTGCTCTATGCACTGTTCATTGTTCACGCTGAGTAAGAAGAAGGTGGTCTGTGCTCTGTTCATTGTTCATGCTGAGTCAGAGGAAGGTGGTCTGTGCTCTGTTCATTATTCACGCCGAGTGAGAGGAAGGTGCTCTATGCACTGTTTATTGTTTTTGCTTGGTGAGAGGAAGGTAGCCTGAGCTCTGTTCAATGTTCATTCTGAGTGAGAGGAAGGTGGTCTGTGCTCTGTTCATTGTTCACGCTGAGTGAGAGGAAGGTGCTCTATGCACTGTTCATTGTTCATGCTGAGTGAGAAGAAGGTGGTCTGTGCTCTGTTCATTGTTCACGCCAAGTGAGAGGAAGGTAGCCTGAGCTCTGTTCATTGTTCATTCTGAGTGAGAGGAAGGTGGTCTGTGCTCCGTTCATTGTTCACGCTGTGTGAGAGGAAGGTGCTCTATGCACTGTTCATTGTTCATGCTGAGTGAGAAGAAGGTGGTCTGTGCTCTGTTCATTGATCATGCTGAGTGAGAGGAAGGTGGTCTGTGCTCTGTTCATTGTTCACGCCGAGTGAGAGGAAGGTGCTCTATGCACTGTTCATTGTTTACGCTGAGTGAGAGGAAGGTGGTCTGTGCTCTGTTCATTGTTCACGCTGAGTGAGAGGAAGGTGCTCTATGCACTGTTCATTGTTCACGCTGAGTGAGAAGGTGGTCTGTGCTCTGTTCATTGTTCATGCCGAGTGAGAGGAAGGTGCTCTATGCACTGTTTATTGTTTACGCTGAGTGTGAGGAAGGTGGCCGGTGCTCTGTTCATTGTTCACGCTGAGTGAGAGAAAGGTGGCCTGTGCTCTATTCATTATTCTCGCTGAGTGAGAGGAAGGTGGCTGGTGCTCTGTTCATTGTTCATGCTGAGTGAGAGGAAGGTGCTCTATGCATTGTTCACGCTGAGTGAGAGGAAGGTGGCCTGTGCTCTGTTCATTATTCACGCTGAGTGAGAGGAGGGTGGCCTGTGGTCTGTTCATTGTTTACGCTGAGTGAGAGTAAGGTGCTCCATGCACTGTTCATTGTTCACGCTGAGTGAGAGGAAGGTGCTCTATGCACTGTTCATTGTTCACGCTGAGTGAGAGGAAGGTGGTCTGTGCTCTGTTCATTGTTCACGCTGAGTGAGAGGAAGGTGGTCTGTGCTCTGTTCATTGTTCACGCTGAGTGAGAGGAAGGTGGTCTGTGCTCTCTTCATTGTTCACGCTGAGTGAGAGGAAGGTGGTCTGTGCTCTGTTCATTGTTCATGCTGAGTGAGAATAAGGTGCTCTATGCACTGTTCATTGTTCATGCTGAGTGAGAGGAAGGTGGTCTATGCTCTGTTCATTGTTATTTTATTTATTCATTTATTTAATGAGTTTTATATAGCACTGGCTAGACCCGGAGATATCAGTGCGCTTTACATGAGGATCAGAGAAGTTACAGGTTACAAGTTACATTTGTTACAAGAGCATAGTCAAACATAGGCTAGGATAAAAAGCAATGTTACGGAAATTCGTCAAGTGAGGGGGAGGAAGGAGACAAAAAGAGGGAGATGGAGAGGAACTGTGCCCAATGTCCGGCTGGGTAGGTGACGGCCGAGGGGATGAACCAGGGCCGATCACCTCTATAGCTCTCAAGGCAGCTCCACCGGTCATCGGCAAAATCCAGTCGTCATCTTGAGGTCAGGCCCTGTCCTGAGAGAGCTCTGCAAAGAATATTTCGGCTTCGAACGAAGTCCCCGGGCCAGATCATTAGTTCAGAGAGGGTTCCCAGAAATGCCCCCACTGCTATCATTTAAATGATGAAATGTGTCTGGACAGGCAGAACTCCACCATTGGATGGAGCCCGCGGATCGTGCAGTCCCCGGAGGAAACCAGGGAAGACGCCAGGCTTTGGGACCCAGCTTTGTATGGGGAGATCATGCTGCCTTTTCTCTTCAATTATCTGTTAAAACCTTGAGTGTGTCTTTCCTCCGGTGTACAGTCCTCCCCTCGTCACAGACGTCTGACTGGCCGCCATTTTAAAGTCAGGCGGGCCACGTTAGAGCCTTGTTGCGTGTCTGGGTGCTGTTGGGGGCCCTGTCCTACCACACAATTCCCTCCCGGTGCAGGTGCTTGCATTTGCGCCCTGACTCACCGGAAAACACTGGTGACCAAGGATTCTTTCACCGCCGCGTCGTCCCGGTCCCCAGGGTTCAGCCGCTTCAGCACTCCGTAAGCCGTTTGCAGGCAGTCACTTCCCTGCCGCCACACGGGGTCACTTCTGTATGCACCGGGGATGCAGAGGGGCAGCCCTGGGACACGCCGCTCCTCCAACGCAGTCTCCCGGGGGCCCGCTCCTGATTACGCGGCCCCAGTTCAGTTATATATTGAAGGGTGTCCACAACGTCCCAAGCGCCATTTTCAGGCGTGATCGCCTGGCAAGTTTAAGCCGATTACACGGCAACGAAGCAGTTAAGGGGAAAGGCGCCCACAGCGGCAAACGCACCCAATGCTCCGATGTCGGTAGAGAGTTTTTCCAGCTGGTTTTGGTGCGGTGAAGTACCGCGCTCGGTTGCCGTGGCGTTGGGCTACCTCTGAGCTTCAGCTCCGAGCAGCCATGATGGACTCAGGCCATGCCTCTTTCCCCATTTTTCACTCTGAGTGAGAGGAAGGTGGTCTGTGCCCTGTTCATTGTTCATGCTGAGTGAGAGGAAGGAGGATTGTGCTCTGTTCATTGTTCACGCTTAGTGAGAGGAGGGTAGCCTGAGCTCTGTTCTATGTTCATGCTGAGTGAGAGGAAGGTGCTCTATGCACTGTTCATTGTTCACGCTGAGTGAGAGGAAGGTGGTCTGTGCTCTGTTCCTTGTTCACACTGAGTGAGAGGAAGGTGGTCTGTGCTCTGTTCATTGTTCACGCTAAGTGAGAGGAAGGAGCTCTATGCACTTTTTGTCTCATGCTGAGTGAGAGGAAGGTGCTCTATGCACTGTTCATTGTTCACGCTGAGTGAGAGGAAGGTGGCCTGTGCTCTGTTCATTGTTCACCCTGAGTGAGAGGATGGTGGGCTGTGCTCTGTTCATTGTTCACGCCAAGTGAGAGGAAGGTGCTCTCTGCACTCTTAATGGTTTACGCTGAGTGAGAAGAAGGTGGCCTGTGCTCTGTTCATTGTTCATGCTGAGTGAGAGGAAGGTGCTATATGCACTGTTCATTGTTCATGCTGAGTGAGAGGAAGGTAGCCTGTGCTCTGTTCATTGCTCATGCTGAGTCAGAGGAAGGTGCTCTATGCACTGTTCATTGCTCACGCTGAGTGAGAGGAAGGTGGCCTGTGCTCTGTTCATTGTTTATGCTGAGTGAGAAGAAAGTGCTCTATGCACTGTTCATTGTTCATGCTGAGTGAGAGGAAGGTGGCCGGTGCTCTGTTCATTGTTCACGCCGAGTGAGAGGAAGGTAGCCTGAGCTCTGTTAATTGTTCACGCTGAGTGAGAGGAAGGTGGTCTGTGCTCTGTTCATTGTTCACGCTGAGTGAGAGGAAGGTGGTCTGTGCTCTGTACATTGTTCACGCCGAGTGAGAGGAAGGTGTTCTATGCACTGTTTATTGTTCACGCTGAGTGAGAGGAAGGTGGTCTGTGCTCTGTTCATTGTTCACGCTGAGTGAGAGGAAGGTGGTCTGTGCTCTGTACATTGTTCACGCCGAGTGAGAGGAAGGTGTTCTATGCACTGTTTATTGTTTATGCTGAGTGAGAGGAAGGTGGACGGTGCTCTGTTCATTGTTCACGCCAAGTGAGAGGAAGGTAGCCTGAGCTCTGTTCAATGTTCATGCTGAGTGAGAGGAAGGTGCTCTATGCACTATTCATTGTTCACTGTGAGTGAGAGGAAGGTGGTCTGTGCTCTGTTCATTGTTCACGCTGAGTGAGAGGAAGGTGGTCTGTGCTCTGTTCATTGTTCACAATAAGTGAGAGGAAAGTGCTCTATGCACTGTTCATTGTTCATGCTGAGTGAGAGGAAGGTGGTCTGTGCTCTGTTCATTGTTCACGCTGAGTGAGAGGAAGGTGCTCTATGCACTGTTCATTGTTCACGCTGAGTGAGAGGAAGGTGGTCTGTGCTCTGTTAATTGTTCATGCTGAGTGAGAGGAAGGTGGTCTGTGCTCTCTTCATTGTTCACTC